>OX411760.1:5752731-7056792 GCA_948252205.1 Orthosia incerta
CCACTATATACTGAGAGAGGAACAGAGCTGGCCGCGCACAGGGCAGATTTGAAAACATAAGTACACCCAACAAAGATAGTAAGACCGTAAATCTAAAGATTAACATAAAATAATAAAGCTTGCAGAGGCCCAGCGAGCTAAACTTCTTTCTCGGCAGACATCTCCCGGTCAAAAACACGAGCCAAGTCCCTCCTCCGTGCGGATGCAATGGGTAGGCTTGCCATCACCCTGCTTAGCCAGAATGCGGCCGTTCTTGGTCCAGGTGTATCTCCACCCGAGACGACTGCCAGCCTCACGCACACGGTAGAACAATTGCTTATTCGTCCTGGTCAGCCTCTCGTTCACGTAGAAGCGCCGCGGGGGCGCGGAGAGACCGAGGTCTGCCGTCGTGGCTCCCCGGCGGACACGCGCGCCCTGCAGCAGCTCGTCGCGCAGAGCGCGGCGCGCCAGGCGCACCACGATGCGTCGCCCGCGCGCCGTCGCCGCCGCCCCCTCCCGCCGTTTATAGTTATTATATTAGTGACCCGCCTACAGTCATTGACATTCTTAATTTGAATAATAAACTTTTCAACAAAAAAACAAATCCAAAACAAAAAACTACAAAGCAAAAATGTGTCAAAGTCAAAGTCATTTTTGCTTTGTAGTTTTTTGTTTTGGATTTGTTTTTTTGTGGTGCGCCTGGCGCGCCGCGCTCTGCGCGACGAGCTGCTGCAGGGCGCGCGTGTCCGCCGGGGAGCCACGACGGCAGACCTCGGTCTCTCCGCGCCCCCGCGGCGCTTCTACGTGAACGAGAGGCTGACCAGGACGAATAAGCAATTGTTCTACCGTGTGCGTGAGGCTGGCAGTCGTCTCGGGTGGAGATACACCTGGACCAAGAACGGCCGCATTCTGGCTAAGCAGGGTGATGGCAAGCCTACCCATTGCATCCGCACGGAGGAGGACTTGGCTCGTGTTTTTGACCGGGAGATGTCTGCCGAGAAAGAAGTTTAGCTCGCTGGGCCTCTGCAAGCTTTATTATTTTATGTTAATCTTTAGATTTACGGTCTTACTATCTTTGTTGGGTGTACTTATGTTTTCAAATCTGCCCTGTGCGCGGCCAGCTCTGTTCCTCTCTCAGTATATAGTGGTCTCTTTCTGTTGCCCTGCTGCCCGAGCACTAAATATTTATTATACACACTACATATTTATAAAACGTCGGCTTGTCGGTTATATCTCTATAGTGGGTACAATACATTTTATTTATCTACATACTTCTTTTAAATCTGTTATTTATTACATTTCTAACACATATACACTTACCTTGCACATCCAAGAATTTTCAACATGATTAAGTCTAAGTATTTAAAAGTTGGATTGTTTAACGCGGGTTCGCTAGGTACGCGCCATGATGAGTTTACTGTGGCTATGGCAAACTGTGCGGTGGACATCATGGCGATTAACGAGACTTGGCTTAGGCGGGGGGAAGAGGGTCGAGCGCCGACTGTCCCGGGCTACCGGCTGCGTCACGTGCCGCGCCCACCAACGGTACGCGGCGGGCGCGGGGGCGGCGTGGGCTTCTATGTGCGACGCGGAGTGCGCGCGTGCGTCGTGCCGCACCCGACCGCGCCACAGGTCGAGCAGATGTGGCTCCGGCTGACTATCAACTCGCACTCG
Organism: Orthosia incerta; assembly: GCA_948252205.1. NCBI lineage: Eukaryota > Metazoa > Arthropoda > Insecta > Lepidoptera > Noctuidae > Orthosia > Orthosia incerta. The sequence goes on from OX411760.1 coordinate 5,754,385, forward strand.
GTTATCATCGGTACTGCTTACAGGCCGCCGTGGCTTGATGTGAACATCTTCCTTGATGCGATTACCGACTCTCTTTTCTCCTTTGCTGGCGCTGACAAGATTGTTTTGTTGGGTGACTTTAATATAAATATGCTAAACCTCTCGGACAATAAAGCTAAGTTACTGAACCACTTCTTAACATGCTGTAAATTACAGCAAATAGTTACTGAACCGACACATTTCACTGATCATAGTGAATCACTTATTGACGTCGTGTGCACCGACGCCCGTATACGTGAGGTCTCCGTATCTCACGTACCTGAGCTCGGTCAACACGCTGTTGTGTTGGTTGAGCTGAACTTCAAAGTAGAGAAACCTTCCCCACACTGGGTCACCTACAGACCTATCAGGGATATACTAATTGACCAGTTTAACGAGGACCTGAATATGATGGACTGGGAATACATTGAAAGATTAGAGGATGTGAACTGCATGGTTGAAACATTTAATAATTTTATTTTGAACCTGTTCGATTTACACGCACCACTTAAAAAAGTTTTAATAAAGGAAAAGTCTTGCCCCTGGATAACATCCACTATCAAACAAATGATGAAATTGCGGGACAAGAGCCACATAAAGTCCAAATCTACTAAATCCTCGCGTCATGTCAACTCATATAAAGAGCTTAAATATATTGTTAGGGCTGCCATAGAGAGTGAGAAACGTGCGTATTTTAAAACTTACATAAATAAAAACATTAAACAACCTAAGAAGTTATGGAAGCACATCAAATCTAACATAGCCACTAGCATCTCTAATAAACCTAACCATGGATTACCTCATTTTTGTAACAACCCAGAAAAAATTAATGAACATTTTTTGGATGTGCCTGGCACCGGTAGGGTTTCTTCTGCTGACCTGAAGTACTTTGAGCATCACAGATTCAGTAACAGTCACTTTCAGCTTGAGCCGGTTCATGAGGATATGGTGTTGAAGCTGTTGCATACTCTCAAGTCTAATGCACAGGGTTGTGACCATATCTCTCTTGAGATGCTGATGATGACCCTTCCACGGACCCTTGCAGCTATAACGGCCATCATTAACCGTTCCATCACCACCTCATCTTTCCCGGATCTGTGGAAATTGGCAATAGTTAGACCCATACCTAAAGTTTCTAATCCTACCAGCATGAAAGACCTTCGCCCTATTAGTTTACTGCCATGCCTCTCCAAGGTCCTGGAGAAGGTTGTCTCTAACCAGCTTCGGTCTTATCTTGAGGAACACAACATTTTGCCGCTTGTTCAATCGGGTTTTCGCAAGGGCCATAGCACAGCTACAGCTCTTCTTGATGTGGTTGGGAATATTCTTGAAGCTAGAGATAAGGGCATGGGTACCCTGCTGGTCTTACTAGATTTTTCGCGCGCTTTTGACTCTATTAATACCTCACTCCTCCTATCGAAGTTGTCTTACTATGGATGTCAGCCTGAGACAGTGAAGTGGTTTGAGAGTTACTTGACTCACCGTTCTCAGTTTGTCCAGGTGACGAGCGACAATGATGGAGCTGTTAAGTCCTCTGGTCCAAAGCGCGTGAATAGGGGTGTACCGCAGGGATCGATCTTGGGCCCGCTACTCTTCATTCTTTACAGTGCTGACATCATTAACTGCCTTCTTAACACCAGGTTCCACTTGTATGCTGATGATCTGCAGATTTATCTCTCTTTTCATCCCCAGCAGTCTGTTGACACTGTAAAAAGACTGAATGAGGATTTGGATAGGATCGCAGCCTGGTCTATGAGAAATTCCTTAGTTTTGAACCCAGCTAAGTCTAAATTTATACTAATGGGATCAAGAGATTTTTTGGGTAAAATGGCTAATGGGAGTTTGGACTTGAAGATTGACGGATGTTCGATTGAAAGGGTCCGGGAAGCCCGTAATCTTGGGGTAGTATTTGACGAATTCCTGCACTTTGAGACCCACATCATGGAGGCTGTGCGGAACTGCTTTTACAGGCTTAAGCTTCTGTAACGTGTGCGTCCCTACATAAGTGTGGAGATGCGTATCATGCTCTGTGAGTCACTAGTTCTATCCAAGCTGAACTACGCTGACACTGTGTATGGGGCGTGCATTCTGGGCAGGAGCGAAAGGTTGATTCAGCGAGTACAGAATGCTTGTGCAAGATTTTGTTTTACCATTCCTCCTAGATCTCATGTAACGCCTTTTCTAAATAAGGGTAATTTGATGAGAATGTCAGATCGTAGAAAGCTACATTTGGCTACCCTGCTCTTTGGCATAATTCTCACAAAAAAGCCAGACTATCTATTTAGTAAACTGACCTGGTCCCGAGATGTAAACAAGGTCAGAACGAGAGCTTCTGCCTACCTTTTGTTGACGTCTCACAAAACTGCTGCATTCCGAGGCAGTTTTAAATTCGCTGCCTCTCGTATCTGGAACGATCTTCCTCCGCCGTTTCGTGCTATGAAGACCATTGGAACATTTAGTACTAATTTCAAGCAGTACTTATTACTCAAGCAAAAAGAAGCCAGCGTATAAACTTAATTACTGTCATGTTCCTTGTTCTTAGTTTATGTTTTCTGGCGAACACTACACTGAAGACTTTACTACACACAGTAATATTCACACCACTCTGTTTTATCCAATACCAGCTATATTTTCACTTTGTTTATTTACAGAAATTTCTAACTTAATTCACCAATCACCATTAATTATCTTTTTTTTTTTTCTTCTCATTTTGACAGCCGACGTCAACAACGGATTGGCGCGCTCTCTCGTTTGTCTACGGTTTCGACAAATGACTATTGAGCCGTCGGGTTTTTGGTCGTATATTTATTGTGTTTTATTTACTTATTTGTTTTATAAATTATACACAAACATACTGTAACTCACCTTCTGTGTTTGCACTATTTTGTTATTTGTTTTATTCTATTTTATTCCTAATATATTGTATGTTTCGTTCCGTGAGTGTGTCCGTGGCATCAACAGTGGGCCTTATCAGAATATCAGCGCAGTGATATTTTCTTTTTAATATCGTTGCACATGCTGAGATAGGAGCCTTTTTGGTCTCGCACGGGGTTTTTTATATTTTATTATTGTTTGTGTTCTGCTTATCTCGTGTCTCCTGTGCGGGTCACAAATAAATATTTTTTCTTTCTTTTCTTTCTTTCTTTCTTAATAATCTACTCACATACTCATCATTCCAATCTGAACAGCTTGTCAAAATCTATTACAAAATTATTAATAGACTAAATTTAAAAACCCGACTGCGTAAAACGCGATTTTAAAATAGGAAAAACGAAAACGGGGAAAATTCCTTACGAAATGTTGATGGATCGCCTTAAGGGAGAAGCAATGAGAGAAAATACCTGATCAAATTTATTTTTCTTCCAACTATGCTTTAATTTCATCACAATCACACTAAAAACTCAGTACAAAGCGAGTCTTTAATGCTCTAGAGCAATAAAAATGTATGAAAACTCATTATTGCACAGTTTTTTTTTTAGTAGCACCAAAAGGTGCCAATCTCAATGGATTAGCTCTATTCAGCCAGCCGATATCAATACTTTTTTTTTTACGTACGTATTATTCGTTTCTATCCTACTTGTTCTAAATTTAAAAAATGATTGCTGCTAACTCTGATTTAAAAATGAAAGAAATTTAAAAAAGTGATTTCTCGGGAACTTTGTTAATTTTGCTTGACAATATTTTTAATTGAAAGAAAAGCAGATTATGCACCTCGCCTTAAGTAATTTATATTGCCCTCGTGCCTGTTAGATTAGAGCCCTCGCTAACGCTCGGGCTCTAAATCAGGCACTCGGTGCAATAATAAATTACTTTGTGCTCGATGCAATAATCTACTATTAATGGATTAATGCCTACATAAATACAGTGAAAATGAATGTTCATTTAGGACCTATCTGTTTGGTATCTCGCGTTCCAGAATCCCCAAAACTATTTAATTATGTTGGATTTGAATTTCAAAAACCTCTTTCGTATAAAGTTTCTTTAAAATAATAATTTATTCATTGGCGTAGGCATGCAAGGAACGCCTCCTATACAGGGTGAGCAGAAAGGTTTTATCATATTTTACAAACTGTTTAACAACATTTAACAACTTTCTCCAAAAAATAGGCAATGCCCGAAAAAAAAATATTTACATACAAAGATGTCAAGCTGACCAAAATTTGTATGGGAGATACAATTTTCATAAGAGAATGGACTATGTCTTCTTTGGAGAAAGTTTTCATTTACATAGGCTTCTGCAGTTTTACAAATATGATCGCATCTTTCCATTACACCCTGTATAACGTATCTACTAGTATTTTTTTCTTGTGGCTTCGGTCCAGAGACCTATGTGGCAGTAATCGTGTAATGTCGTGGTGGCCCAGTGGATAAGAACTCGCCTCTTGTGCTTGAGGTCGTAGGTTTTAGTCCGGGCAAGTACCAATGTGACTTTTTCAAATTCATATGTACTTTCTAAGTTTATCTTGGACATCACAGGCAACGGTGAGGGAAAACATTGTGAGGAAACCTGGACTTGTATAGTTAATGTATCTCTGAAATAGCCAAATTAGAGGCCTGTGGGGTTCCCAGAGGTGGCTTAATTAACTCTTACACCAGAGATGGCCACATCCTCACATGAAAAGAAGAAGATCGTGTATCTTTCGGAGAAAGGCTAAGGCACTCAGTGACGGTGTTGCTTTCTTTTGTTTTTGTCAGCGAAATAATTTTAGATATTTAATGAGTAGCCCAGGAAAATAACTGTAATTAGAGGCCAATATGCGAAAGAAATCTTAGTTAAATAATTTCACCGGAAGCCTGAAAATTCCATAAAATCCCATCACAGCAAAAAAAGATATGGGCTGTCAAAGGACCCAAAAATATTTTTCAGCACCGCATAGGTACCGCAGCGTTGTTCGTTCCGATCGAGAGACGAAAGTATCATACAGGTATCTTCAGAAAACTTTGGCAATCATCGCCTTTTGTCATCTTACACCGTATCTTCTGGCCAATCAATGAGGTCCGGAACACAAAGGGTTGGGGAGGATCAGTCTCCGTTTGTCTTCCACTTTAGTAAGTTACTTTACAAAGTATTAATGAAAGCTGTATGTGAATGTGCCTGCATTTTAATCATGTGTTAGTTTAGGATCCCCACAACAGAAACTACAGGCTTGTAGTACTGAGAAACTTTTCATGAAGTTTGTGTATATACGGTCGCTTATTATACTATACTTCTCAATGCCTCATCAATCTAGTGTTTTAAACCAATCCAGCGATCCAAATTAAAATTATTATGTCTTCCCTAGACTACCGAAAAAGTCATTTTACGAAGAAATTCTCTACATCAGTGCAGTATGGATCGCACTCCGCAATAAATAAAACACCCAAAGAAATTCGAATGCGAATCTTTACACGAAAGCCCGCAAAATGGAGTTGTATGAACAATAAGCGGAAATTACGGCAGCTGGTATTGACCAGGGTCCAGGATTAATTGTCAGTTTTATATCCGAATTGAAGTTCATATTCCTATGTTTGATCTACCCCTTCGGAGAATACAGGTATAAGTTTATGTATATCAGAGTGGTATGGTTTATTTACATACAAGTGGTGCCATCTAGTAGATAAAGTAGTACGAATCCTTTGTTGGGGCGGTAACGCCATCTATTGAGTTTTGAAGGAAGGCTGTAAGTCTATTATTATATTTGTATAAGAAGTTCGTTATTGGTCTAGATTGTTAATGGGCTCTCAAATGTCAAGGTGCGCTAAGCACGTCACTGAAAAACTTCATTCGACGTCTAGACTGCCACCGCGCTGGTTGTGCGATTGGATTACAGATTCATAATAACCACGTGCGGACGCAAACACAAATCATTGTTTAGTAGGATACAAATCCATCTCCGACATATACATTTGTTGTTAGTACAAAAGCAAATAATACAGCCGTTTTCCACTTAAATAGTCGTACAAATTCCTAGACAGTTGTTTTATTATCCACTTAGAGAAAGTGGAACCCTAATCCTTTTCACTCAACCATCTTTCACTTAAAAACTTTTCAGTTAAAAGAGATTTATATTCTTTTAGAAAACAAAAAAACTTGTTACCCTGTTCCTTACTCACCGGAGCTACCCATCATCGCTCCTAAGGGACTTGGGCAATCCTTGTTATCCTTTTTACGTTAAAAAGGGAAAAACCTAATGGATTCTACACCCAAGCGTCGAATATCAATCTTGATAAGATGATACTGTATTGCGTGATTATTTCAAAGATTTTCGTAGTATCCATAAACCTTTTAAGGGATTTTCAACCTTATGACGACGTGTTAAGAGTTGGTCGAAACGAAATTGCTTTAGTCAGTACTGTTGGCCAAATATTTTTGACACCGTATCAATCATAGGAAACTATTTATTTTTTTCAGCTTTACGCTGTTTTTATTATATGTATCGCAAATAGGAGGGGTATTTTGGATAAACACTCGATCTTGTGGGCTTTCGTGGGTATATGCATGCTACAAAGCAGGTAACTTATGCCGATTTGGAGATAGTCCTTGTTCCAATCTTATCAAAGCAGCGAATTCGGCCACCTATTCGTTTCGCTTTTTCTCAACAAAACACACTTTCAAGTTTATAACGCCACACTTTAGGCTACTTCTCCATTATTTCTCTCACAACTCTGTTTTCAACTTTTTGCAAACGCGCTCCCGCGCGTTCCTTTTTCTAACTTTTTCCGACCAAATATAGCGGGCGACTTCGCTCAGGTCGCCATATTGGCTACCCTGCTTTCATTGGTTTAAGAACACCTCGGGCAAAGTTCACAGCTTTTAACATCCAATCAAAATCGAGTATTTTGACATAAGCCAAATAAAGTGTTGTCAATCGAATAAAATCGAACTGAGATTGAATCGTAGGCTAAATGTTGCCAATTAAACAAAACTGAATTAATAAGTTTAAATGCGTCATACTTCTTTGTTCTAGATTGTTATTAGTAATATACCTTCCTCCTACACGGCCATTCTGACAGACAAACGGCCCCACGTTTGAGCGACGAGAGAAATCGTTACTCAATTTTAATAAAAAAAAAAACAGACAGAGAGACAGAACAACAATAAAAAAATAAGTAATAGGTTAAGTTCGGCCGCTCCTGACCAAATAAAAAAAATAACGTGGTCGTGACATCTTCCTTCTACGTGAAACCTTCAATCAACTCCCTATATTACCAGCCTATAACCAAAATCAAGTACTTCTTAACTCATGAAAACGGAATTCTCATAGCTTTCACACTGTTCATTTGTTTTCTCCTTGTAAATCTAGGTCTCCACACCGTACACCTTACACAACCATCTTCGTACTATCGAAACAGCCACCTCACCGTTTACAACCATAATACCACATTCTAAACGGTTACCGAAGCACCAGAGGTACCAGGTTCCCAACAGGCGTCCATTCGGTCTCGAAGCACTAAGTGTGCCAGAAACCATCCAAACGCCCAACACAACATACCATGCCACATACACCAAACAACAGGTCACCGAGGCCCCAGAGGGACCAGGCTCCCCCAGACACACAACAGGTCACCGAAGCCCCAGAGGGACTAGGCTCCCCCCAGACAACAGGTCACCGAAGCCCCAGAGGGACCAGGCTCCCCCAGACAACCGGTCCTCTCGAAGTGACAAGACTGCCAGATACCCATACCACATACACTAAACAACAGGTCACCGAAGCCCCAGAGGGACCAGGCTCCCCCAGACAACCGGTCCTCTCGAAGCAACAAGACTGCCAGATACCCATACCACATACACTAAACAACAGGTCACCGAAGCCCCAGAGGGACCAGGCTTCCCCAGACATACAACAGGTCACCGAAGCCCCAGAGGGACCAGGCTCCCCCCCACACATATCCAGCAATGTTTCTTGGTCCCACAGCAATCGCTGTGGCTCCCGATGGTCAACCCTGTGACCATCCTGCAACCATAGTCATCCTGACCAGGCCTCGTAACCCACCTCGGTTACAGCAGTCATCTTTGACCACTCACCACGTAACCCATCTCGGTTACAGCAGTCATCTTTGACCACTCACCTCGTAACCCTCCTCGGTTACAGCAGTCATCTTTGACCACTCACACCTCGTAACCCTCCTTGGTTACAGCAGTCACCGCAGTGACTACTCATCACCGTACAGTCAGTCCTTTGACCGTACACACCTCACCGTACAGTCAGTCCTTTGACCGTACACACCGACCTCACCATTGCCAGATTGATTTGAATCAGTCTTCAACATAGTACATTCAGTTACGCCAATGGGTACTTTTTCTTTCAGCTTTTCTCTAACTCATCATAAACCAAACAAAGCCTTTAATTCAACACATAGTTGCCACCATTCAGAACTCCAATAACCATAAACAGCACCTTTAAACCATAACAAAATTTGTTATTTCATACTTTATTCTCAGTACAAAATACAACAGCAACCTCACATTCAGGATTTCTTACCCAGCCAAAAGCATTTTCAAGAACTCCATTTTATGTTCATGATTTCATACCAAACCCTCAGTGCGATAGGTATAATCTACCAACTAACTCCATCATCAAACATTACCAATTTTGCAAAATAAAAAGAAAATGAAATCATGCACCGCATGTCACCGACTTTACATCTGTGTTAACATTATCTTATCCACCTTGGTCAGAAAGCAAATAACACAAAATTACGGTAGGTATGTTCACAATGACCAGCACAGAACATTCAAAAAGTTAGAACACCACAACCATTACTGACACTTTAAATTCCACATTTATTATTCAAGTTAGGTAGGTACAAGACTTCCTACATGACACCACACAATCACACAATTCACAAATTCACACCTTTATTTTAAAGAGATGTTACAATTATTAAAACTTTTGAACAATGTTCAAGATTACCGAGGCCAAGCATCGTTGAACAACGCAGAACAAGAAAACCATTCCAAGTTTCCTCCAAAAAATGACTCCTGTACCAAGTAAATAAAATAAAACCCAAGTGTCCACAATCCACAATAACTTAGAATTAACTCACTACACAGAATGCACTTTCAACTTAATTGCCGAATCAACTCTTGACACCGTCAACTCTCTGACCCATGAAACTAAGAAACTGTTCTATGTAAATTAAAATGTTGCCAATTGAACATTTATCTCATCTTCAGCCACAACTTCAACAGTTATTGGCCCTCGGGCATCTCATAATACCTAAATACGTCTGCTAGACACCATCTAAATGTCTAGTTGCACTTTCATTCGCCGTAGACAATTTAAATCATTATTTTTTGTAGGTATCGTTAGAATGACATGTTATTGTTTGGTTAGTTCTCTACAATGCGCTATATAACAACTACAGACATTAACTTTACCTTTATTCAACCGTTGGTAGCAACAAAACTAAACGCCAACTCTCTAGGCTATAGTCACGTTAATCCTCGTGATATTTTCGGGTTGTAAGGTTGCAAATCGAGTCTAACAACAAACTATTTCACTAAACTTAAACACCGGTTTGAAAATAATCTTGATCACAATATAACTCTTAACTGAAAGTTATCGCAAGTCTTTGGAACAAAGCAAAAATTTAATCCTCACATTGACTCACACTTTGTATCGATTTATTAATAATCTAGTCTATAACTAGTATTTTATAAGTTAAAAATCATATCACAAGTTATTTGTTTTGTTTCGTCAAACTTTTTTCAATGTTGACACTTAATGTCACTCTCTGATAGAGATGGGCAAGGGATGGCGATCTGTTATCGATTAATCGACGAATCGATTTAAAGCACAAAAAAAAATATAAACAATTTTCCAACCGATATTTAGTACTGAATCGATTCAGCGAATCGATATTTCACCCTACAAAATCGAGATTAGATTTTACTGTTATGATATGAACCAAAATATTATTTAAGAATAATTTAATGTATTACACAAACTTAAGTGAATTCAACGTAAACAAATATCTTTCCCTTATACCTGATACTTTAATTTAGTTGTGAAAACAACCCTGATCCGCCAAAGATGTTTAAAGATCGGCTATTATTACGATTTTTCTTTTTGCGTTCCGTAACTGTATTCACACTTGCATTAAAAAATACCAACGCGAATAGTTAGAAAGTAAATTAATTTCAAAAAAAAGCATATTCACAAATTCCCTTGGTGATCAAATCAACAACAACTTCAGTGGTAGTAATATTTACGGGAAATCTGAAGTGACACCTATTGATAACAAAAAAAATAATGCATGGCTGAAATTGCTAGTGTTCAAACATGTAAAAGAAAAACGGATTGCTAATATCTTCACTTCTCGATTTTCAGCAAACTAACAACCTATTTAATAATCTGTATGTACGCTTGTGACAGCACTAGTGGTCACAAAACCGTATATTGTTCTAACATCATGCAACATAACATAATGAAATTTGATTTCTTTGCGTTTTGTACTCACGTTTCAATGCTCCGGGTACATTTTAAAGATAATATTGCGAAAATCGTTTCGTTGTTTGTTTTGTTGGTGAAAATAACGATTAAAATATTTGTAGCAAAATATTTCAAAGCTCGAACACAACATAGATTTAAATAGATGGCGTGACATGCACCAACTTCTCATTCTGTTTATGTAAAAATAATATGTTCGTTTTTAAATTGATCATTAAAAAATACATGCACCTATTCAATAAGTTCCTCCAAGCAGCATATTACGGCAAAATGGGGTCCCGAAGCTAATTTCGATGATTATTGAAAGAAACACAGTATCAATACCATTACATAGATGGCGCTGTTTGAATTTTCTACTCTTTTCATGTAACTTACCTTACACATTTCCATGAAATAAAATAATGCAATAGTTATAAATTGCAATGAAAACAGCAATTAGTTATAAAACTTAGGTACTTCCAAACCCAATACATACTTCGGCTGCCACAAATGTATGCCGATGCACAGATAGTTGAATGCAGATCAAAGTCACATACCTTTAAGCCTGTACTCACAGGAAGGTCAGGCAGCAGCGCTTAGTACACCCGGCACAAAAGCAAAATTTTGTCACTGACCATGCACTTGTCCAGACTCCTAGCTGCTTTCAGAAAATATCAAATTGATTGATCACCGCAGCGGCATGTATAACACCACAAAATTTCCTTATTCATAGCGCTGTAGGTTGCACTTTGTATGTTGCCTCTTGAATTGGAACCCGAGCTCCGCACTTGTTTCACCACACGCAGCTGGTCACAACAGGTCTTGTGGTATCCACAGCCATGTTTAAGGGCTCAGACGTCCCTGTTATCTGTTGCATGTTGTGCGAATGGCTGAAAAATTCATGTCTATGAATAAGTGTTCCACAAGCATAATCATAATGATGTTTTGCTAAATCAAGCTGTAGCTTAGGATGTTTATTATCTTGCATTGTATTTGCACAAGTCGTCTTAATCTCTTGCGAACTCCGCTGACGGTATGAAACTGACTGAGTTTCATTTAGCATCATAACGAAAATAGAATTTTATTTTAAATTTTAGCCACTTTACACCAAGAAAACTAACAATATTGCGGGTAAACTTCACAAGACATTAGGTAGGTACTTATTATTATCAGAATACTTAAGTTTATACTTCCCTGAACATCACCACCACAGTTGCGTTTCCTCAGTATCTAGTCAGGATTGGGCATCGATGTCATCATCAACATTATCTGCAGCCCGACTTCGCACATTGTCTAGTATAGGCCACACTATACGGTTGAATTCGGGCAACATGAATTCCTGTCGCCAGTAGCCGACGAGTTGCGAAACGTCTCTATAAGTAGGTAGCTCGAGCTACTTCCATGCCATTTTCTTGCGCACCAAAGAGAGCGCGCCAGCCATTACTCGTCTCATTTGGTCCATTCTCCATCATCGCTTTGTATTTGCACTGATCCCGGACTTCTGATATCGCAAATAGGAGGGGTATTTTGGATAAACACTCGATCTTGTGGGCTTTCGTGGGTATATGCATGCTACAAAGCAGGTAACTTATGCCGATTTGGAGATAGTCCTTGTTCCAATCTTATCAAAGCAGCGAATTCGGCCACCTATTCGTTTCGCTTTTTCTCAACAAAACACACTTTCAAGTTTATAACGCCACACTTTAGGCTACTTCTCAATTATTTCTCTCACAACTCTGTTTTCAACTTTTTGCAAACGCGCTCCCGCGCGTTCCTTTTTCTAACTTTTTCCGACCAAATATAGCGGGCGACTTCGCTCAGGTCGCCATATTGGCTACCCTGCTTTCATTGGTTTAAGAACACCTCGGGCAAAGTTCACAGCTTTTAACATCCAATCAAAATCGAGTATTTTGACATAAGCCAAATAAAGTGTTGTCAATCGAATAAAATCGAACTGAGATTGAATCGTAGGCTAAATGTTGCCAATTAAACAAAACTGAATTAAAAAGTTTAAATGCGTCATACTTCTTTGTTCTAGATTGTTATTAGTAATATACCTTCCTCCTACATATGTATCATCAGACTTTGCCTGTTTATTTATTCATATGTTTTCGTAATATTAGTTTTTGAACATGAATTTATTGTTAAAGGTTTTCGGAAAATTCACTATCAGAATTTTTATTAAAAAGTTCTATAAACTGACTTTAACTAATATAACTATTATATTTCACAAATTAACGACACAAAATCAATTCATATAGATAATCTTTAAAAAAATCGTTTTTGTTCATCGAAAATATATAAAAAAAAAATAACTAAAGTAAAATGAAAAAAATAATATAGAAATCAAAAAACCCGACTGCTTGAAAAGCGAACTAAAAAGACGTAAAACAAGAAGAAAATCATCATCAGTCGGAGGATACATCTGGTTTTGTTCAGCCAGCTCGTGAATATGTACAATATGGCGCCCGAAATCCGCGATTTTTCTATTTTCCAATTTTAATGTAATCAGTTTAACACTCGCAGGGTTAAAACGAATCGATTGACGTTAGAATCATCAAAATCGGCCATCCCGTTTGGTCTCTAGAACGCCACATAGGAACAAACATACATACATACATAGACTTATAAAGAAATAACCCTCCGTCGGTAGTCGGGTAAAAAAAATAGCCAGTGTCTTAAAGGACAAAAGCATTTCAGGATTTCTTTTTCATTTTTTCTTTGGATTTCTTTTTATTTTTTGTATTTTTTTCCACTTTTCAGTATTTTTGGCTTTTTTCTCTATTTAGTTTTACACGTAAGACGTAAAATGTCCGAAACCAATATATAGATAACTTTTATTATAAACATTGTGCGTAAGTAGAAGTATTACGTAGTTTTTATTTCATCGCAATCAGTTAACTCTATCAAAAGTTAGATGAATTTAAACTGTTCAAGAACACAACAATTGCAATCCTGCAATTCAAAGACAAAGACAAAGATATTTTATTTCAAGTAGGCCACCAACGGGCACTTTTGAACGTTACATTTTACAAATAATAATAGTTGATTCTACCGTGCATTCGGAAAGTAGCTTGTAATGGAGAAGAATGTACAAGAAACTCCATACTTACTCTTTTAAAAAAAAAAACTTTTTACAATATTTAGGTACATAAGTACATACCTTGATGAATGAAATTGAGTTTATACAATACAAATATATTTATACAGTCTTCAGAAGGTCCAACAATAATTCAAAACAATAATGTTCTGCATATCACTTGTTTTTGCGCCCTAGTGGCTGTGGAGCAGGACTAGCATTTAGCCAAGCATTTTTATCATTGATGTAATCCTCCAACTTATAATATGCCAGCCTGCATAGTGTGCGTTTTATACAAGTTTTAAATTTCGTCTCATTCAGTTCAAGAATGTGGGGAGGAATTTTATTGTAACATTTTGTACAGTACCCCATGAAAGATGAGGCTACTTTAGCCAGTTTGAAACCTGGTTGAACTAATTGGTCCCTATTTCTAGTAACATAATTATGTCTGTCGCCGTTTTTACTAAAAAGATGTAAATTCTTTCTTACGTACATGATGTTTTCATAAATATATTGACAAGGAACCGTCATGATGTTAATGTCCTTAAACAGTTCCCTTAGAGAATCGCGCCGGCGAAGATTGTATATCGCTCTGATGGCTCGTTTTTGCAGAATAAAAATTGACTCAATGTCTGCAGCCCTTCCACTATGAAAATAACTAAAATAGACTAGTCTGGCGGTATCCACATCCGTTAACCGACGAATCTTTCCAACAGCATAAGCCGCCGAACTCAGCCGCCCCGCAAGGGATACCAAATGAGGACCCCATTGCAACCTTGAGTCCAGCGTGATCCCCAGGAAAACCGTTTTATCGACGACCGTCGAACAATGAGGTCAATAATGAAGGCAACAAACTTTAGTTAATCTTCACATGAAAAATACAATTGTGTGGGAAAGCTAGAGGGAGGCCTTTGGCCTGCAGTGGGATTGAGAAGTCAAAGTCAAAAGTCAAAGCACTTTATTTCAAGTAGGCCAGTTACAGGCACTTTTGAATTGTCAAAAGACAAAATAAAACATTACAAAATTATGGTGCTACAGTCCCAGTCACAAGACATAATAACTGTGAAAGTACCGTAGATGCCCATTCCAAGGCGTAGATCTCTATGGAGAAGAACGGGCAAGAAACTCCATGGACACTCTTTTTCAATTAGGTAATTATTACAAATCATTTGTTACATCATTCATGTTGAGATTACACATTATGTGAGAACGATGTAGCAAGTTAAAAGTGTCCATAGTAAATATAAAAAGACAATTCAGAAATAAAATTAGAATCAATTAAAATAAACCATGGCAGCTAAGAGATGACCAGTCCCAACCGACAGCGCCCGTTCACGAACATGACACATGTATCAGCACCATTCAGCTCAACCATTTTGAAGGGAGCTAAATGATCCGACACACGCGCCACCATCGGCGAGACATTTGAGTGGGCATGACATACTCTCAACCACCGGAGTCATTCAAGTCAATAGAAGACGTAGGTATCTAGACAATGATAGCTCTGAAGTACATGGTACTCACACAATGCTGGCTATGCTGCTATATAATACTAGAAAGATTAACTCTATATAATGCAAAGATAGTAGCAATCTTCATCAGCTCCGACAATAACAGTAAACGATACCTACGACAGTCTTATCAAAAAATAAAATTAAAAAAATACACATAAAAACGAAATTAAAAAATAATAATATTTAACCTGACAGCAAGCTAATTTTGGTAAAAGAACACGAACATTGTCTTGAGTTCAACACAGCGACCAACTATGCTTATCATCTAAATAATCATTAATAGAATAGTATGCCTTAGAACAGAGATTAGCTTTTACCTTTGCTTTAAATGCGTTAAATGGCAAATCTAGAAAAGAAGACGGTAACTTGTTGTAAAAAGTTATACCAACCCCAACGAATGAACTATGCACCTTATGAAGTCGATGAAAGGGAGCTCGTAATTTGTCCTTATTTCTGGTGTTAAAGTTGTGAATATCACTATTGTTACTGTACAAATGAATGTTCTGCCTAATATATAAAATGTTGGCGAATATGTACTGTGAAGCCGCTGTGAGAATACCAATCTCTTTAAAAAAATCTCTTAGAGAAACACGCGCACCTAATTGGTAAATGGCACGAACAGCTCGTTTTTGAAGCACAAATATATTTTGAATATCAGCGGCTCTGCCCCACAGTAGAATACCGTAGGACATGATACTGTGAAAATAACTAAAGTAGACCAACCTCGCTGTATCAACGTCAGTGTATTGTCTAACCTTTCTGACGGCGTAGGCGGCCGAGCTAAGCCTACCCGCTAGGCTTGATATATGTGGCCCCCATTGAATTTTTGAGTCTACTGTTATACCCAGAAACACAGCTGAATCAACAGTTTCGAGCTTCTCATTGCCGAGCACAATGTTGGGACCCAGATTTCTAACATTGGGCAAAGCGAACTTTATGCATTTAGTCTTCTTGGCATTAAGAACAAGATTATTTGTTGTGAACCAATCTGTGACCATTGATAGCGCGTTATTCACGTCATCAAAAACTTGTCTATTCCTATCTACTTTAAAGATCAGAGAAGTATCATCCGCAAACAGTACAACGTCGCAAACATCCTTTAAATAGAATGGCAGATCGTTAATATAAACCAGGAATAAAAACGGACCCAGTATTGAGCCTTGAGGTACACCCAGCTCAACAGGTAACCTGGAAGATTTAGCGCCATTAACGTCTACGCATTGGTATCTATTAAGTAAATATGACTCAATTACATTTAGGGCTTCGTTTTGAACACCGTAATGGCGTAGTTTACGCAAAAGCGTATCATGGTGAACGCAATCGAAGGCTTTAGAAAGATCGCAGAAAACACCAATTGCATTTCGCGACTTCTCCCATGCGTCAAATATGTGTTTCAACAAAGCAACACCCGCATCTGTAGTCGAGCGACCCTTCGTAAACATGTCATGTTAAAATGTCTGAGTAACTGCTTAAGAATTAACTTTTCAAATATTTTGCTGAATGCAGGCAAAATAGAGATTGGTCTGAAATTACCAATATCATTTTTGCTACCGGATTTAAATAGAGGGATGACTTTACTGCTCTTCATGAGATCAGGAAAAGTACCCAAATCAATGCATTTGTTAAACGTAACAGCAAGATAGGGGGCCACAATGTCTATTATATTGCCCAAAAGTTTGGTAGATATGCCCCAGTAATCACCCGTGTTTTTAGATTTAAGAGAATTAAAAACATTAACTACATCACGAGGCGCTACATGCTCGAATCTCAACACATAACTACATTTAGGGACGCTACTATGCAATAGGTTTTCAGCCTTAGACGGCGACGAACTTAAGGAGCAAGTCGTCGTTGCAGGTATGCTCGTAAAAAACTCATTAAACGCCTCAGCTACGTCAGCTGGTTTATTAACTAATTTGTTATCAACCATGATCTCGAGTTGATTTTCTTTTTTAACCGATTTACCCGTTTCGTTGTTTATGATTTTCCAAGTGGCTTTTACTTTGTTATTAGAATTTTTAATAGTCTCACTTAGAAATTTTGATTTTGCAACACGACAAATCTTTTTAAATAATTTTGAATAATTTTTAACATATTCTAAAAAATTGTTATCAAACTTGTACTGTCTCAGACCATACAACTCATACAATCTCGCTCGGCTTTTATAAATGCCTGGTGTAGCCCATTGGTTGAAACCAGCGGAAGTCCCAGTAATGTTGATAGTTTTAGTTTTAAAAACGGATTTGTACTCATTTTGCACAACATCAAAAAGGGCCTCGTACATTTCATTTGGGTTCTCGTACTCTATTATTGACGGTATAACTTTAAGAGCTATATTATTTTTAAACTTACTGCAACGACTAACAGTATAAGGCCTGCATTCTACTTTGCGCGGCTTTTTACTTAATGGCATAGGGAAGCTAGCCATTAACCCACAGTGATCTGATGATAAATCACTTAACACCAATTTATTGTCGGCATCAAAATCACAAAATATATTATCAAGGCAAGTCGACGAAGACGCCGTGATCCTAGTTGGTTCGAAAAACAAATTAACTAAATTAAAAGATTTAAATAAGTTCAGAAGCCTAGTACTTAGTGGAGTAACATCTAAAATATTAACATTAAAATCTCCACATAAAATTATATTTTTACTACTGCATTTAATCTTATTAAGTGCATCCTCCATTGCAGATTCGAAACTAGTAAAGTCCCCTGAAGGGGGTCTGTAGACACAAATTATTATGTACCGCTCAAGTTCAACACAAGACAACTCGATAGTGCGCTCAATGGAAAGATTAACTAGGTCTAACCGTTGTTTACATTTTAACTTGTTTGAAACAAGAATTAAAGATCCACCGCGAATAGCAGTTTTTCTCACAAATGCACTCTGTACAGAAAATAAATCATCATTGATAAACACTACTTCATGCTCTTTCAACCAATGTTCAGTTAAACATAACACATGAACATCATAATTCTCCATAAACAAGCTTAACTCTAATTCCTTGCCGGACAAACCCTGCATATTTTGATGTACAACATTCAACATATGCGACTCACCCGTTGTCGAACCTAACAGTTTAAACTACTAGGTGTGTGTATAGCAATGTTAGTATCACTACCAACAGAATCAAAAGTGATATTAGTATCTATACTAATAGTATCAATAGAGATGTTAGTGTCACCACTAACAGTAAACGTAGGTACAGTATAAGTACCGGTGTAAACGTGTAAAGTATATGCTAAAAGATTAGCAATCCGTCTCCTACAACTAGCTGGCAAAAACATGGAACAATCAGTGAGTCTGTAATCTGTAATAAAACTATTACAATCAAAATATGTAATCGCGTCCCTGTGACGACTAGTCCTGTTATACATCAGCAGATTCAGATTATAAATATGCCTATTTTGCTCATCCGACAAATAATCAGAGTAAGGCAAAGCAGAAAAAATAAATTTACAATTATAAGACTCATGGAGCTTTAGCATTAAATTAAAACATGCAACTAAATCCTTTTTTCTTACAGCTAAGCTATCCCCAAATAACAATATTACAGTTGAATTGGGCTTTATTTTAGTCAATTAGAGATTTGGTAGATTAACATGACATCTCAACATAAGTTTTCATAAATATAATTTTGCCGGGATAATAATCTATTTGTTCGACTGTACACATCACAAACAAAATACCTAACGGGTGATTTTTTAAGAGGTATAGGATTTGATTTTCAAAAAAAACACAAAAAATTTGAAAAAATTGATGAAATCTTTATTGGAATCGATAGAACGATCAATATAATTTAATGTTTGAAGATGATTTCATGCAAATGCTGGCCGCGGCTCCGGTTTAGATGGCCCATTCGCAAGGCCCAATTTCGGCACACTCTCTCCAACATATCAGCCGGTATATCATGAATAAATGCTTCAATATTGGCTCCCAGTGCGTCAATCGTTGCTGGTTTATCCCTGTAGAGATGAGCCTTAACATGGCCCCACAAGAAATAGTCCAAAGGCGTTAGATCACACGATCTAGGCGGCCAATTGACGGGCCCAAAACGTGAGATAAACTGTTCACCGAAGGCGGCTCTCAATTGGGCCATTGTTTCGCGTGCCGTGTGGCATGTGGCACCGTCTTGTTGAAACCACATGTCAGGCATGTCCAATTCTTCCATTTTGGGCAAAAAAAAAATAAACCGACCAAACTGCCCATAAATTGGAAGAAGTGCGCGATGCTCTCTCTTAACCGAGCATGCATTTTGATAGTAAAATTCAATAATTTGCAAGCGTTGTTCGTTCGTAAGTCGATTCATGGTTAAATTATAGACCAAACTGAACAAGTTTGACAATGACACAAGACACGATTCACACGTGATCTGTCAAAAACAGTGTTGCCAAAAAGATACCAGCAAAAAAATCACCCGTTATATCACTTCTACTACTCATTAACTATATCATTTTCTTTCTCATTAAATCCAACAGTAAATTAAAACCTCAACCATAACTCACGAAAACCAGTCAATTAAAAATGGCTAAACTAAATCATTGCTCTAACGTATAAGAAACAACCTTATCGTGGTTGATTTATTCCGTTCATAAATCGCGTTTGGTTGGCCAGCATGCTATTATGAGCGGAAGATTTTCTGCTGATCTTCTGATCAATTAGTGCATTATAACAATGAACGGCTTATGGGGTGAAAATGTTGGCGGTCTGCATAATGTTTTAATAAATGAAAAAAGTGCTTATGTTACATTGATTAGTTATCGCGACTTCATTCCTGTGAACTTAAACTAACTAAAATCTTAAAGAAGTTTATGCGAGTCAGCCGTAGTATAGCTTGATCTGTACTTTCAGATATAACTTCCATACAACAAACATACATACCTAAAAACGAACAATAGTATATTATGGTACAAGTGTGCAATGTTGGTGATTACCGCTGAGGCACCATTGATCTTACATTTGGTCACATTTGGTCTTAAGAGAGCCGAGGACGGTAATCATCAATATACACGTGTATCATACGACGTTTTTCAACGCACTTGTGAAGAAAATAACACTAAAAAATCATTTTCAACAGTAAAAACAAGATGTGAAAATTTTTTCACAATGGCGGGCAAAATTAATCAGTTTTCCTATGCGCGCGCATCTAACAATGGCGATCGGCCATAGACTAGCAGAATGAAGTTTCTTTTTTTTTTTGGCTTTTCGTTGGTAGTGTTTTAGCCACGTACAAAATAGGGAATTTCAATTTTTATAATTACAGAGCAAATAAAATTTATATTTGAGTGAAAGTTTTATTTATAAGCACGTACAAGTTGAAATTAATACGAAATTGCATGAAATGAGCAAGCAATAGGTACATTAATTCATTTGTACTATTGAGCACAATCTTTTTTGTATCGAAACTTTTTTAAGAACAAAGCAACTCAACCAACAAATTAAAAAAAAACTCTATAACTCACTTGTGAAAATACCAATGAAAAAGTCACAGTTTGATAACAGGTATCATTATTTGCCTAATTCCGGTGAAATTAGACCCACTTTTTGAGCAAGTGTGTTGAAAATAGTCTTATCGACTTCTTTAATGTATTGTTTAAATTGCTGAAACAAACAATAGTTCATCACATTAAAGACATTCTATCAACGGAAGCATCGCGATAGCGATTGATAAAAATATAGGAATGCCAAGCGCTATCGAAATGTCACGTGTCATATCCCTTACATTTTATCAACGGAAGCATCGCGATAGCGATTGATAAAAATATAGGAATGCCAAGCGCTATCGAAATGTCACGTGTCATATCCCTTACATTCTATCAACGGGAGCATCGCGATAGCGATTGATAAAAATATAGGAAAGCTAAGCGCTATCGAAATGTCACGTGTCAAATCCCTTACATTGTATCAACGGAAGCATCGCGATAGCGATTGATAAAAATATAGGAATGCCAAGCGCTATCGAAATGTCACGTGTCATATCCCTTACATTCTATCAACGGAAGCATCGCGATAGCGATTGATAAAAATATAGGAATGCCAAGCGCTATCGAAATGTCACGTTTCATATCCCTTACATTTCGGCACCTTCGCTGATAGAATGAGATTTTATCTAGAGACTCAGAACGATTTTATGCGCAATCTTTTGGTATACACCTCTTGCTTGCTTATTCGATTTTTTTTATTTTTCCTATTACCGTTTTCTTTTGTAACGGATTTGATAGAGGTTTGAATACCCATGTCTATGCTTGGTTGATGAAAGTAGTGGTGAATACTACACCCAAGATAATATTCTGAACATGACAGGTATTTGAATTTGTTCCTTTTGAAATGGCTTAGAATATGCGAAAGTTTTGTTAGCTTCACTTTGAAAGTGTTCAGACCTTCATAAAACTTTTTGAACTAGCTCTACGATTCTGCAATAACTGGACTTATAATAAAAAGTCATGTACGAGTAGCTGAAAACTTTGCTGCTCTACATTCTGTAGACACTCAAAAAGATTGTATCCAGACTGCCACAGAGCACTTAGATTCCTCAGCGGGCACTGCTAGGGCGACATTGTCAAATATTTTCTTTAACCAAGCTTGTCAGTGAGTGTCACCGCTTACTTTAGGAATGGCCCGTGAGGTTTTGACTACAATTAACTAATTAGGACGGTTGAAACTAGCGCTGAGCGTTACTTTCATTAGCATTATTTTCATATTGTGTCATAATAATAATCCACCTATTAGTTGTAACATATCCTCATATTGTACCAAATTGTAATTTTCCGTGAATATTATTTTATTATTATTATTATACTATGACTACAGTTCTCGCAAAACTTCTTGACCGCCCCGAGTTGGCGAAAGGCGCGGCACGGTGCTGTTTTGTGTGAGATTTACTACTGCGCAGGCATTGTAGCCAACTTCAGGGCAGCCAAGAAGTTTGGCGAAAACTACAATGATGTTCATCAGGTCCTCAAAATTGCAGGTATATGGGCAATTGGAACACTCCAGGATGTGAGTTTATTATTCTTGACAGAGGCACCTCACTGACATTGCGTATCAGACGGGACTATAAAAGCGGCCTTACTGCATCCGATTGAGTGATTTCCGTATTGGCTACTGACACTAAAAGGACATTGGACAACCAGCCCTACCAACCAACAATTACTAAAAGCTTGCGTAGATAGAGTTGACAAAAAGAAAATTACTAATGGCGTCTGGTCGATATCAAGCGTTGCGGCGATTCCTTGCTCTATGTTTTTATGAGCATTGCTTTGTCTTATTCATATATGTTCCTGACATCAATGCGAACGTAGCTCATTTGGTTCTCAGCTAATTAGAAGGCTTCTTTCTCCATGCCCTAGTTACCAAATTACTAAGCTAATTTGTGTGGCTTGTAATCTCGATCATTACAATTTGTGTGATATCCTTAGGCCCTCATTATGTTGTGTGACGGTAATTTATTACTGTCTCTTGTCGTAAATAAAGGTCATATTATTGT
The DNA here is from genome assembly GCA_948252205.1 of Orthosia incerta. Taxonomy (NCBI): domain Eukaryota; kingdom Metazoa; phylum Arthropoda; class Insecta; order Lepidoptera; family Noctuidae; genus Orthosia; species Orthosia incerta. The sequence continues at coordinate 5,776,898 of OX411760.1, forward strand.
AATTGTGCCTAGTAGTCAGCCTGAACACCTTTTTGTTATTTTTTTGTTTTCGTGGTGAAACCTTCAAAAGGCACCTTTACTTTTGGAGAAAAGAGAGAGTTGTGGGAGTTTTACCTCACTAAAACCACCCCAGTGATCACCATCATCACATGCAAGGAACCTCTTAAAATATCACCTCGGAACACCCTTTGAGCAACGTATTAAGCTTCGCCAGCTCCACTGTCCTGTGAAAGTTCTGACATTTGCAAGGCTTCGATCGCATATCGGAAGGCTTACCGTTGCAAGGCTTCCCACAGAGTGGACCGAAGTGGGAAAATCGTAGGATTTGAAAACCAAGCTACTTGTGCATGTATATAGTACATGCATACTAAGTTTTGTAACAGTTTATACAATACATCAAGTAATAAACACCAAAATTAATAATCTTAGTAGATAAAGTTGTTCATGTTTTCTTCAGCATAGAAATTATTTCTTTCTAGAAGTCGGGCAGAATTTGCGTCATATTAGGCAGTGCTGAGACGGTATTAGACATGTTTTCGTAAAGTAATATCTTGAGGCTTGTTTGTTATTATACCTAACAATAAGGAACTGTCGTGAATATGACGTACTGAACCATTTATTAAGATTAGGCTGACGAACAAAAAACATCGTGATATAATAAATCATTCTCTTTTGAGTTTCTTTAAAGTTTTAAAAAGTTTTAATACGCCTACACAACGTCTTTAGGTGTTATTTTAGGTGAATAGAGCCTTTTTCAATTTTATGCGGGTAGTCAATCAATCGACCTTCCTTTTATCATTCACCTGTGCTCAGTCACCTGTATTGACCTTTAGTAGATACCATCCCAAAAGGCCGCTTGTACACACACGTATTTTTGCCGTGAAAACCCACGGTTGATGCGCCATGTGTAGGCACGGTCGCCAGTATTGTATGGAGAATTTATGACAAAATGGTGCATACGGTGCAGCGGAGTTACCGTATCGTAAAAAAAATGTGTGTGAACCTCTCACGGCTAATAAACTGTAGATTTTTACGGCGAAATACTATGTGTGTCTGTTGACTAAATAACTATCTAATGAAATTACTGAATACAGGAAAAATCTTTAAACAAAAAATAAATAACGTAAACATTATTATTACACTTGAAAATAAGACTTCGAACTACCGCAACTATACAGCAAACCCAAACAGATTAATTCCCAGAATAGGTAATACAAACTTTATGATTAGTTTTTCAGCACTTAGTGTTTAATTTTGGTAAAAGGTTTTTGTCGTTTCAGCAAAAAGATGGCACAATTATTAAATTGGCAACACATTTTTACGGGCGGGTGATTAGTATTTTGTGCTGGCAAGCCCAACAGAGTCATTATAGTTGGATGAGGTAATTAATGGGTATAACAGAACTTTATTAGGTCTCAATTTGAATGCGAAATTTTATTACGTTCATGGTAATGAGATTTATCAAAAACTCATTAACTCATCAACTGGCGACAAGGGGAGTAATTCAAATTACTTTTGAGGTATTAGTTAGAACAGTGGGTAACTTTCTCAGCGATAATAATAATAAATTAAGCGTTATGGAGTGACCCTAAGATCCTTTTTACGGGTGGTGATCAGCCTCCATATTATTATTTTCTATTAAACATCTTCTTCTTCCTGCTCTCGTCCCATGCTACCTGGGATCGGCGCAACACGTTTTCTTCTTTCATACCGTCCTGTTCCCCGTCACGCTATCACTTACTCCCTTTTCTTTCACATCACTCCTCACACAGTCCATCTATATTTTCTTTGGCCTTCCTCTCCCTTTCCATCTTTCCACATTTATATTCATAACTCTTTTAGTAATATGCGTTTCACACCTCCTCATCACATGATCATACCAAGACAAACGGTTTTCTTTCAACTTTTCTGTCACTGACGCCACTTTCAAACTTCCTCTAATATACTCATTTCTCACTTTAACCATTCTTGTCACTCCGCACATCCATCTCAACATTCTCATATCTGCTACATGCAATCTCTTTTCATCCATCTTTTTCACAGCCCAACATTCTGATCCATACAGTATGACCGGTCTAGTCACGGACTTGTAGATTTCCCCTTTAACTTGAGTGCAATCCGTGGGCTGAAAGTTTTCCAGTGACCTGGCGCCATTTCATCCATCCTGAGTTGATCCTATGCGTTACGTCTCGGTCTACGTCGCCATGCCCTTGGACAAGCGACCAAGTCCAGATCAGTATGGATTTTCTCGTTTCAGCGAGAGCTATGGGTTAGTAACAATAACAAAACGTATAATAAATCTGTAGAAAAGTCGTTTTTGTACATCGAAAATATTACCAAATAAAATAGCCAGGGTGTTAAAGGATAACCAACAGAACCCATTTCCAGCATTTTTGGGTATTTGGTCTGTTTATCTGTTTAATTGTGCGTCACTTGAAGTATTACTTAGTTTTTATTTCATCGCAATCGCAAAGTTAGATATATTTAAAGTATTCAAGAAGTAAAATATCACAACACACACAATTCAGATACTCGGACAGTTGAACTCCATATTCGATAGATGGCGTTATGCATTTGGCGTCATTTTCTGAAAGGCGGTGTTAAGATTCTCCGCGGAAGAATGACGCTAGTAAAAAAATCGAAAAGTACGTAGGTAGGGTAGGTAGCTAGGAAAGTAGGATAGGCAGGTAGATAAGAAGGGTAGGGTAGGCAGTTGGAGAAAAGCCGCGGGCGCAGCTAGTCAATACATACAATACATCTGTAGAGAAGTCGTACATAATAAATATAATAATACCAGCCTGCTACTATCCCAGTGCTGGGCGTCTTCTCATACAGTATCTGTACCGCACTTACTCGATTCGAAACTGTTATTAACTATAAGTCCAGGTTTTTTATAGTAGATTATTGCATCGAGCACAAAGTAATTTATTATTGCACCGAGTGCTCTAATCTAACAGGCACGAGGGCTATATAAATTACTTAAAGCGAGGTGCATAATCTGCTTTTCTTTCAACTATTACCTATAGGAATAGTAGATAAAAGAAACTCATATCAAACAGTTAAAATAGAAGTTTAATTATTGAAATTAAAAGTTATACTTGAGCAATTATTAAACGTAAGGTTAAGAGTTTTATTGTGCAAATTTATATTTGTTTGTTTAACTTGGGACTGAATAATATTATCAGACGAGGTAGATGGGCCTGGCTGATTTGTTACAATGAAGTCGTTATCACGGGAAGTAGATGGGCGCGGCGATGTCGAAAATCACTTTTTTAAATTTCTTTCATTTTTAAATCAGAGTTAGCAGCAATCATTTTTTAAATTTGGAACAAGTAGGATAGAAACGAATAATACGTACGTAAAAAAAAGTATTGATATCGGCTGGCTGAATAGAGCTAATCCACTGAGGTTGGCACCTTTTGGTGCGATTAAAAAAAAAACTGTGCAATAATGAAATTTCATACATTTTTATTGCTCTAGAGCATTAAAGACTCGCTTTGTACTGAGTTTTTAGTGTGATTGTGATGAAATTAAAGTATAGTTGGAAGAAAAATTTATTTATTTTTCGTAATTTTCGCAAATAAACTACTTGTCAACTAAAACTTGCTTTAATACTCATCCAAATCACGCCATTTCATAACACGCTCACATGGAAATACTAAATAAACGTTTCAGTGCAACTGAAGTCCAAAAATAGATTTGGAGTCGTCCGTTGAAAAGTGTTTTCGCAATTACGACTAATGGAAACATCAAAGTCAAAGTCAAAACGTTTATTGCGAACTAAGTGTATAGTTGGTGTTTTGTTATATTAGTGCAAGACTTAGCAGCCTTTTACAAGCATTGCAATTATCATTCTCCTGTCCTTATCATCCAAAATTAGCATGCATTTAACATTATTATTAAATAATTATTTTATTTAACATTATTATAATTAAATTGAGAAAAATATTGTTATGTCAAAAATTAAATGTAAAAAATAGTGAATCTAATACAAATAATCAGTAATAAAAAAGGCTAAAGTAATTAATTTTTCATTGATTATTGAATTTATGGTTTGCAGTGAGGATTGCCTTTAAATATTATTTTATATCCCAATGAAACGTGTTTCACATGAATGAAAGGTAATTTAACCAAGGTTAATTTCTTCTATGAACAATTATTTGATTGGATTTTCTTTAAGGGAATACGAGGAATAGAAAATTGAATTATTAAGGAGCAATAAGCATTGTTAATGATAATAGTTATATAGAGTGTCTCAGAAAGTTTTACGAGTATGATACTTAAAAAAATAGAGTTAGTTCAAACTCGTTTTGTTTACTGTTAAATTAAAGAGCAGTTTTGAACTTTGTTTATGAAAAACAATAGTCTCAGGTTTGGTGTCAATGGATTGTAAACTTTACTTGTTAACTAGCACCATAGGAAAACATCAGCAGGCGTTATATATATTTATTTGAGTTGCCATATCAAGTTAAGGTTTGACGATTTCCAGCCTCCCGAACAAGCCGGATTCCGGAAAGGCTTTAGCACCGTAGATCACATACATACGCTGCGGCAGGTTATACAGAAGACCGAAGAGTACAACCTGCCTCTCTGTTAGCGTTTGTGGACTACGAGAAAGCCTTCGATTCGATCGAGACTTGGTCTGTACTGCAGTCTCTCCAATGGTGCCAGATCGACTACCGGTACATTGAGGTGTTGAAGTGTCTGTACAGAAACGCCAACATGTCAGTCCGTCTTCAGTATCAGACCTCGGAACCAATCCTTCTCCAGCGTGGCGTGAGACAGGGAGACGTCATTTCGCCGAAACTGTTCACTGCTGCGCTGGAGGATGTATTCAAGGTTCTGGACTGGAGCGGCCTAGGCATCAACGTTAATGGCGAGTACATCAGTCACCTTCGATTTGCCGACGACATAGTGGTCATGGCTGAGACCATGGAGAGCCTCAGTACAATGCTCGATGGCCTCAGTAGAGCTTCCGAAAGAGTGGGTCTAAAAATGAACATGGACAAAACCAAGGTGATGTTGAATGCCCATGTTACACCCACTACTATCAAGGTTGGATACTCTACACTCGAAGTTGTGGACGACTATGTCTACCTGGGACAAACGATCCGGTTGGGTAGGGCCAACTTCGAGAAAGAGGTCAACCGTCAAATTCGACTCGGCTGGGCAGCGTTCGGGAAGTTGCACGGTGTCTTCTCGTCCAACTTACCACAGTGTCTCAAGACAATAGTCTATGACCAGTGTGTATTGCCAGTGATGACATATGGCTCTGAGATGTGGTCGCTAACAATGGGCCTCATCAGCAAGCTTACAGTCACTCAAAGGACAATGGAGAGGGCTATGCTCGGCGTTTCCTTGCGTGATCGAATCAGAAATGTTGAGATCCGTAAGAGTTTGCTATGTCGGTAACCTAACCCTGGTTGGGTTACCGACATAGCCCGAAGAATTGCCAAACTTAAGTGGCAGTGGGCAGGGCACATTGCAGAACGGATGGCCGATGGGGCAGAAAGGTTCTGGAGTGGCGACCGCGAACCGCAAGACGTTGCGTTGGAAGGCCTCCTACCAGGTGGACCGATGACCTGGTGAAGGTAGCAGGAATCCGCTGGTTGCGGGACGCACGGGATCGGTCAATGTGGCGACGCTTGGGGGAGGCCTATGTCCAGCAGGGGACGTCTTTTGGCTAATATGATGATGATGATCAAGTTAAGGAATTATCGGCCCTTGTTTTTTTGAGGACGCCCCAGCGAGTGACTGATGATTTTAATTCCAGGCTAAATGAGTGTCAGGAAATGGAGAGTGCGCATTTAAAAACTTGTTTTTCATAAAAAAATATGAAAAACTGCTCTTTTTTAACAGTAAATAAAATGAGTTTAAACTTATTCTCGTGTTTTTTTTTAAGTATCAAAAACGAAAATCATTCTGAGACACCCTTTATTTTAATTTGTCAGATTGCAGAATAAGCCGTTGATTTAATTTTTGTATTTTAAAACTATCCTGACGCTGTGACTGCCCCGTTGTCAATGATCTCGTAGAGTCCTGGGTTTGATTCCCAGGTCAGGCTAAGTTTTATTGGGTTTTGTAATTAGTTATTTCTCAGTTGCAGCCCGGCGTTTAATTGGAAGTTCTTGTTATCGCACGCACGTGTTGACTTGTCACAACCATGTGAAAGCCGTTGGTCGTGATCACATGATCTTTTTTCCGTCGTGGTGAGGCCTTTCTATCGGCCTATAAGAGTACCTATAGGAACGGAGAGAGCACCTGTATTAGTCCACACACTTGTACACCATAATTTCTCTTTTGTACCTGGCTAAACCTTGTTGAGATTGGCAACCAAGGCCCTAAATTCGGTCGGGGGACCTTTCCAAACACATCCATAGCGAGGAAAACCGAATAACCAACCGATTTAAAGACCGATTGACGACTTCTGTAACACAGGTTTTTACCTAGCTCATAAGTCAGGGCTTCAATTACTTTGGTGTAAACTGTAAACATAATGATTTGTTGGTCCATACAAATTTGTTTGTTAATGTCTTCTGTACACGGTCTATACAATATTCCTTATTTTAACAGGGTTCAGTATACAAACACTACGTTACAAGTAATTTACATGTGTGACCGAGAGCCAATAATTGGAGCGCTTCACATTTTTGCACGTTGTTTCGCGTAAAAAATATGTAGATTGAATCAGTTTTTCCATCGTTGAATACAAATTACTGTGTTCCGTGAAAGTGTTAGCTGGGAGAACGCGATAAGCTTAGTTTGCAACACAGACATAAATCTGACTAGATGACGCGAATGTATGTAGTTCGCGTTTCCAAAAAGCTAGTAACAGTGAGATCATTACTTTTACATTGAACTGTTTTTGACCCCCGACGGAAAAAGAGGCGTTTTACAAGTTTGACGTGTGTACCTGTGTGTTTGTGTATCTTTTTTTGGCATCATAGCTTCTAAACGGAAGAACCAATCATTCGTTTTGAAAGGTGACTATAACGAGAGTGTACTAGGCTATAATTGATGAAAATCGGTTCAGCCGTTCAAAATTTATAGGCGTTTTACTGTGAGAATCGGATGTTTTTCGCAGATATCGTGTAATAATTACGTATTCGATAGATTGTTGATCGAAGCGTGTCTACTAGGGACTAGATAAATTATGTAGCATGAAATAAAACTGTGTTGAGGGTTTTTAAATTTTGTATTTATCATTATCGGATCCGGACATCAACCTTAATGTAGAAAAATGCCTAATTATGCCGTATTAAGCTGTAAAAACTCTACTTAAAAGTTGGTCGAGACAATATAATGGAAACATTTTCTTTTATCGGTAAGTGTATAAACTGTGTGTGAAAAAGTGGCACGCTCGGTTTTCATACAGATGTAAGGACTTGCGTTATCTAGTAAGATCCATGTCTGTAGTTTGCAACCAGCATCCACTTGATATTGTGACTCTAAACCGCTTATTGTAATGCTATGGGTTCCGAAGAGCATTTTCACCTAGAAATGTGAGCGAGAATTGAATTTTGATTTTACGTTTAGTCTGCTTGCAAAATGTCAGCTTTGTATGTGCTGTCAGGCTTGCTGGTTTAGCGTCAATCGGAGGTTTAAATGTAAAGTTTGTGAGCAAAATAATACTGCATGCTGAAGAACAATTAAGTATATGGGTTAACGTGCATTTGTCGGTATTACCTGCTATTTTAATACGCCTGCAGTTTAAAACTATAGTATACTAGCGGACGCCTCGCGGTTTCACCCGCGTAGTTCCCGTTCCCGTGGGAATACAGGGATATTAAGTAGCCTATGTCAACCGGAGATAGTGATGCTTACCAACAGAGTAAGAATTTTTGAAATCGGTCCTGCCGTTTCGGAGTCTATAAGGAACATACATACATACTTTTTCTTTTATATATATAGATATCGTTGGACAGATTATATCCTTCCCGGTTTCATGGTTCCGTACCCAAAGGGTAAAAACGGGAACCTATTACCTACTAAGACTCCACTCTCCGTCTGTCTGTCTGTCACCAGGCTGTATCTCATGAACCGTGATAGCTAGACAATTGAAATTTTCATAGATAATGTATTTCTGTTGCCGCTATACGACTCATACTAAAAACAGAATAAAATGAATATTTAAGTAGGGCTCGTGATTCTTTGCCCTTTTTGCGATAATGGTAAGGAACCCTTCGTGCGCGAGTCCGATTCCCACTTGGTCGGTTTTTCTATCACCATATTTTTTTTCCAGGCATATGGTCTAGCTAGGGAATCAGTCGGACGGGACTTATGTTAAAACTCTTAAAGAAAATAAATCAGCTCTTCTCTACATTTTTTCGAGTAATGCAACCAAAAATGTATTGAACAGCTGTTTTAATATTCTTCTTTAAGTAGTTAGGTGGCGACTATAGCATATTGGTCTATGAACATCTATGATGTATTGTCTATAATCTAAAACATTGTCTGTGTCTTCCACTTGTCCGACCGATGTAAATGGACGCGGGTCCCAATAAAAGATTATTTATAATCAAGACGTCTTATTTCAAGAACCTCACTCAACTCCACCAGAACCCAAGCAACAGAGACAAGATGTGTGAGTAACATTGGTGGTGTCTGGGCAATAGGCAAATCTGACTAAGACCAAAAAGCAGGCGATATATGGCCTTCGTATCTTTAGATCAGTACTCAATAATCCATCGATCAAAGTACTTGAAACAACGAAATTACTGATAATAACGTTATTTTACCAAACATTGAAAAATCTCTTTTCAATAACAAAGCTTAATATAAGGTCAAGCCACAACAAAACGATGTCATTTTAGTATATTTATAAAATTAAAGTGGTGTTCATTTAATAATGCAAAATCATAAAAGGTTTGTGTGGGCAGTTAAGCCGCTTGCCCTGGCTAAACGGTTAAATGGAAAATGGTTGAGTTGAGTGACAACTTAGTTGTGTTTTCTGCGAAAAGCTTAATTCTATGAAAGCTTTGCCTGCAATTCATTATAGAAGAATATGTATGACCAGTATTATAGTTTTTCGAAGTAATATCAGTGTTTTTTAAGTTTTTTTTTTCTCCTAATATTTGTATATCTGTCACTGTTTTCATTAATACCTGAATATTGACTGGTAGGGAACGGGTCTTGATATTAAGTCCGCCTATATACCTACCCACTATTTACATGAAGCTTCTCTAAATCTAATACCTTTAAACGAGCAAGTCTTCTTGTATATATATAATCTGAATCTCGGCAACGGCTCCAAACGATTTTTATAAAATTTTGTATGTAGGGGGTTTCGGGGGCGATAAATCGATCCAGCTAGGTTTTATTTTTAGAAAACGTCGTTTATTCTATTTTCACCCGAGCAGAGCTCGGTCACCCAGGTACTAGTATTGTTGAATACAGGCCTTCGGATGACAAAGCCAAGAGGCAAACACTGGGGCCCATAGCAGTGCTGCGATTCTTGGATCCTAGCAGGTTTATACCCACGAAACTGCGATGCGCAGCAGCGGAAAGCCAGGGGTTGACTCCTTAGAGATACTGGTTCCTGTCGGACACCTGGAAAGTGTTACTTACAACTATGCACTTACCCTTGTTTCCGCGGTGATCTCCTGGTCCCGTGTCCGGTCGAGGGTTATAGGGCAATATATATATATATATATATCGGAAATAGGAGGGCTATCTTGGATAAACCCTCGGTCTTGTGGGCTTTCATGGGTATGCATGCAACAAAGCCAGGTAACTTATGCCGTTTTAGAGATAGTCCTTGATCCAATTTTATCAAAGCAGCGAATTCGGCCACCAATCGTTTCGCTTTCTCTCAACAAAAACACAATTTTTCAAGTTTACACACGCCACTTTAGGCCACCTCTCAACTATTTTCCTCACAACATCATTAATGGCTACCCCGCTTTCATTAGTTTAAGACATAGATATAGGAAAACTCTAGATTGGGCCATGGCGTGGCCGCACATGAAACAACAATAGTTATGTCTGGTGTTGCCGTGTTGGAAATTTTCCCCAAACAAAGGTAAAAATATATTGGATAACTGTATGATTACGATTTACGAATAAACACAAATACCCTCTTGTGTTGTTATTATACCTATTTTAGTTAAAATATGTTTTGTCTCTTTTTTCACGATGGCATTTGTACAGTTTTACGAGTGAACATTCATCGACTAGCATGATGCAGGTGATGAAATAAATACGACACTTGAAAAAAATAAAACAATTTTTATTTGCTTTGTTCATCATAAATTTAAGACAACACGACCTCCGCCGACCCGGCGGGCTCTAAAATAATATACATACAATACTTGATGACCACAATAATCACTTATATCTAATGGATTACATCTTATATATAATTATTAACGTTATCAATACTTCTATACTATGTATATTATAAAGAACGAATAAACACAACAGACATGTCGTAGGACTGATAATCGGCCCGACTTTTTCGTTTTATTTTATTTCTGTCCGACTTTTTGTAGGACGTTGCGTTACACTTTTGCAATCAGTACGTTCCATTTTTCTCCTACAAAAAACAATCTGCCGCCGATTGTAGGACGTAGCCTTACTAATAAATACTTACATAATAATTCTTATTGTAAAAATGTAAGAAATTAGACAGTAACACATTACATGTAAGACATTAGTACAGACCTTCCGCCTGCCGCTGCTGGAATTGCCTTTTTAATATTTTTGTTGACAGAACAATGAAATTTACATTAAATGATCAGTTAAAAAAGTAAGAAATTAAAATTCAACAAAATTCACCTAAATCTTCTAAAAGTTTTTATCGACGGCGAGCAGGTAGCAATAGTTGTGATTCATTGAAAATTCTGTCATCTAGTACACCTCATTCGTAACAACACTATGTTTGTGAGATTCTGTCTGCCCCATTTGGGATACGGACGTGAACGTATGTATGTAATAAAAAAACACCCAATAAAAGAGGGGGTGAGAATCATACCTAAGTAAATACATCAATACTTATATGTATATATTTTTTAAGCACTGAATGTGTTTTTAATTGTACACATTTCTTTATAAAGAGAAATGAATCGTCATCAAAATGAATTGAACAAATTCTACAATTTTTTGTTTGGTTCCAATTTTCTCTTCCAGTAGCATCCAGCCATTTCTTTATTATTTAATTATTAGTCGGAAACCTAAAATGTAAAATACAGTTTATTAGCATACTACACTAGATATCTTTATTGGGTAATAAACAAAATAAGCTACAGCTTAGTAAAGAAAGGTATTTAATGAAGTTAACAGACCTATGTACGTATGACGAAAAATAAATATGTCTAGTTGGGTAAAATTAAATTCATACAATAGCAACACTGAACCTTTCATAATTTAAGGTTATTTTATTTTATGTTATTGAAAACACGTATTAAATCTTAATTTTCTAAGCTAAAATCATTGAATATCACTATAAAACATCATAATTGATCATCATATAGCGATTTAAAACTAAAGGAAAGATAATTTCGTCAACTTACGAGTGAAATGTTATTCCATCAAGTTTTCGCTCACTTCGGCTTTTACAGCCTAGAACACTACAACCCACCATCGCACTGACACTTATTATCTATAAATAATCCAATTTCTTGTCTCAATAAACACTTTATACCACGATTTCACAAAAAAATCAACAATAGCACCTCATCGAAGAACACACGCGATAAGTACCCTTTCAAAAAAAAACGAAATCAAAATCGGTTCATCCCTGTAGGAGTTAGGATGCCACAGATAGATACACAGGTACACACGTCAAACTTATAACACTTACCAAAACCTTGTTAAAACTTCATACAACATAAAAAGTACATAGGAGGACTTAGTGTCTCCGCAGGTGTAGTGACCTGTCAGTTGATAGTTCGCTGAGGGGTGTCAACATATCTCTTGTTACCTTAGGAACGGTCTCAGTTAAGCGTCGGCCTATAACCAAAACTATTTATAATATCAAAACTTAAATCGACCAATACAGTATGGAATACTAAACTACACAGTTACTTACTCTGTACTAAAACCATTCATAAACTGAAACTTAATCGGAAAATAAAGTACTAAATCAAACGAAAATAACCCGGCACCTTCTTCCTAAACCAAGTCACGTAAGTGCTCTAAATCGTATCTACGCGCGACTCTGTGAAATGCAGATGCGACATTCCTGCACGTACCATACAGGGTGAGTTGTTATTCAGAAGCAATCTTACAGGGACTGAAAGTACTCATACATATGAAAAACTTTTAGTATGGGACTATAAAAATTAGCTCTTTTTTTTGCCCTGAAATATTGCTTAAAACTTTTACAATGTATTGTTATTGTACATACTAGCTAGAATCATAACTCTACTTTTAGCATCGCCGTAGTCGGGTAAAAAGTCAACCTATATAGTAGGTATTCTTATCTCTTCATAAGATTCAGTACAGATAAGTCAGATAACAGACTGAACACCAATAAGGTTCTTTACTAAGTCTCCCGTAAAACGCGCTCTTTATTGCATTTTTTTCGGTAGGATGCTGCCTTTCAGAATGTGAACAAATTGATTTGTAGGTACGGTAAATAATGTCGCCACAAATAGAATAAAAGGGATACTGGTTTAATACTATTACAATCAGTTCATATTGTCCTGCTTACTGGACAATGACGATCTTTCGATTTCAAATGGTCCATTATGGATTATGTATTGAACCTGTCCAAGATGACGGCAGCTTCCGTTTCTTCATACTTATAACTGTTTTTTCATTTCGGTGTTCAGACCAATCGTACTCGCTGTTTACGTAGGTATTCAAAAGAGGTTTTTAATGGTCTTATTAAAATACATTATTTGGCTTTGTTAAAAGCAAATTTTGTAAACAAGCATATTACAAATTAGATGATTATATTCAAGATAAGAATGCTTGAATATGTAATCTTCGCCGGCGCGATTCTCTAAGGGAACTGTTTAAGGACATTAACATCATGACGGTTCCTTGTCAATATATTTATGAAAACATCATGTACGTGAGAAAGAATTTTCATCTTTTTAGTAAAAACGGCGAAAGACATAATTACGTGACTAGAAATAGGGACCAATTAGTTCAAACAGGTTTCAGACTGGCAAAAATAGCCTCATCTTTCATGGGGTACTGTACAAAATGTTACAATAAAATTCCTCGCCACATTCTTGAACTGAATGAGACGAAATTTAAAACTTGTATAAAACGCACACTACGCAGGCTGGCATATTATAAGTTGGGGGATTACATCACTGATAAAAATGCTTGGCTGAATGCTATTCCTGCTCCACATCCACTAGGGCGCAAAAACAAGTGATATCATCATCTGCCTAGCCTTTTCCCAACTGTATTGGGGTCGGCTTCCAGTCTTACCGGATTCAGCTAAGTTTTACATGGAGCGACTGCCTATCTGACCTCCACAACCCAGTAACTGGGTAACACGGTACCCCTTGGCAAGACTGGTGTCAGATCTCAAGCTTCTGACTACCCGTAACGACTGTCAAAGATCTTAAAATGACAGCCGGGACCAACGGCTTAATGTGCTTTCCGAGGCACGGAGGAAACTCGGTATGTTGAAATGGTCACCCATCCACTGACCGACCTCGTCAAGCGTTGCTTAATCTTGATGATCGACCCGTGCGGCTGTTATTATTTAGCCACGAGCTCCTCCAAAAACAAGTGATATGCAGAACATTATTGTTTTGAAGTATTGTTGGACCTGCTGAAGACTGAATGAATATATTTGTATTGTATAAACTCAATTGCCTTAGTATTGTATAACTGCACAGCACGTGTGTGAGTACTATGTACCCAACTGTAAATCTACCATTTACTGTACCTGTGTGTCGTTCGTTGACTTGTGTGTGCCCTGGCAGTTGAGTGTGTCATGCTCTCTCAAAAGTCTCTCTGATGGTGGCGCGTGTGTTGGATCATCTGGTTCCCTTCATGATGGTTGAGCTGGGTGGTGCCAATTCATGCGTCATGTTCGTGAACGGACGCCGTCAGTTGGGATTGGTCATAACTTAACTGCTTCGGATGTTAATGTTTTTCTAGCATCTATTATAGTACTTTTATTACTTTATGCCTGTACGTAGTATAGTGTGTAGTGCTATTCTGGGTGCATTGTCCTCACATATATTGTGCAGTTTGAATCTCCCACATGCTAAAATTTTTACTTATGCCGATGTCACCGCGATAGTTTTTCATGGGAAAACATGGGACGAAGTGCAATGTGCGGTTGAGAGCGGGGTAAAGGCTGTTGCAAACTGGCTAAAAAATAATCTTCTGACGCTAAATATAGAAAAAACCAAGGCAATCCACTTTGCTATTTCCGAACGTACTGCCCCTAATAGATTATCTTGTTTACGGCTGCATTCTTGTATTAGCACCGATAACTGTTCTTGTCCTTACATCGACCAAACTGACTATTAAGTATCTAGGAGTGATAGTGGATAAGAGATTGACATGTTCTGCACACCTTAGCGCTCTAAAGGACAGAATTAGAACAATGATGCGTATATTTAAGCAACTGGGCAGGGTTGCTGATGATTATGTCCTGAAGATGATTTACTTTTCACTGTGTCAATCCGTTCTTAATTACTGCATAGTAGCGTGGGGCGGTGCGGGTAAGACCTCACTAATTAAAGTAGAACGAGCTCAACGTGCTCTACAAAAAGTTGCCTATAGACGAACGTACCGGTATCCCACGAATAAACTCTATACTGAGGTGGCTGTTCTTAGGGTTAGACAGCTTTACATTCTTTCTGTCATCCTCAGATTTCATAAAACTGCCTTGAGTACTTGTGTCATTTCAAGTCGAAGGGTAGATTGGAATAAAATCCATTGCCGGAAAAATATTGGCAGAAGGTCTTACGGTTTTATGGGTCCACACATATACGCGGAAGTCAATAATCTTTACAAAATACTAAAACTAACACAAAAAAATGCAGAGTGACGGTAACAAACTGGCTTCTTACATTGGACTACGATATGACGGAAGGTCTCTTGGCTTGGTAAAACTCACAGTACACACATTGACAATTCACAAATACACAAATATTCACCTGCACTCTCTAACATACGTATAACATACAGACACTCTCTTATAACACCAACACAACTGACACAAATCACCGCACCATGCATACACTCTTCTTTACCTATTTTTAAGATTTAAAATTGTGCCTTTTATAAAATTGTTAACGGAACGAAAGAGCCTGGATCTCACGACACAGGGAATCCTAGTGTGAGATCTAGGAATTCAATCCACTTGAAAGTAATCTTTTTAAAATAAATTTATTCTATTCTATTCTATATATGAATTTATTAATGTATGTACTTATGTACCTAAATATTGTAAAAAAAACAATTTTTTTAAAAGAGTAAGTCTGGAGTTTCTTGTGCATTCTTCTCCATAACAATAATTACTCCATAATAATTAATTTACCAGCTAGGTGCCAGAGTTTCTCTAAGAGATTTTTTTAAAGATATTGGTATTCTCACAGTGGCATCACAATTCATCTTCGCCAATATCTTATATATTAGGCAAAATATACACTTTTACACTAAAAACAGTGATATTCACAATATTAACACCAGAAATAAGGACAAATTACGAGCTCCTTTTCACCGGCTTCATAAGGTTCATAACTCATTTGTTGGGCTTGGTATAACCTTTTATAACAAGCTACCCTCTGCTCTTCTAGATTTGCCTTTTGATGCGTTTAAAGTTAAAGTAAAATCAAACCTTTGTTCAAAGGCATACTATTCTATTAACGACTACTTAAACGATAAAAATAGTTGGTCGATGGTTTTTTGGTTTTGTGTTGAGTAATGTAAATTATTTGCATACTATTGTATAGAATCAAGTTTTTGTTTTTTTCTTAACTGAACAGACAGCTGTGCTGCTGGGGAGTTTGTTGCGCCACTTCTTCTTCCCAGCAAAAGAATTGGAGAAGGGCGGGCGTTTTTGGGGGACTGTCTTATGTAATTTTGACGTTCGGAAAGTGCTGATTCTCAGCCTAGTTTGAATAAATGACTTTTGAATTTGAATTTGAACAAGCTAACATAACTTGTAAATTTTAATGTACCTAACGTTCAAAAGTGCCGCTTGGTAGCCTACTTGAAATAAAATATCTTTGTCTTTGTCTTGTCTTTGAAAACATGCTGGTCCTGCTCCATATCTTTAATGTTAACAAAATTTTAAATTACATTCCTAATTATAGTAATGATTTATTTAATTTTTTCTTCACTTTTTGTTCAAGAAATTTACGTTCCGTTGTTGTAAGTATGTAAGAACTATGTTCTTATTCATTAAATGAATGGCCTGTTAGTGCTTGTCATACTTTATACCATACGTAATATAGTAGCAGCAGGGTGCATCTTCCTCACGTGTATGAATTTGTGTATGTATGTAAATGTTATAAAACACTTATTTTAAAAGAGTATGTGTGCAGTTTCTTGTCCTTTCTTCTCCAAAACAAGCTATTTTCCGAATGGACGGTAGAATCAATAATTATTACTTTTAAATTATTTTTTTTGACGTTCATAATTGCCGCTTAATGGCCGTGTTGAAAAAAAATATTTTTGTCTTTGTCTTTGATTGTCTTCTTTCGACGGAACAAGGTGACAAAACAAGACGATGAATAGGAAACATAGCAATTATCACCCGCCTTTGCCTATTATACCTTTTGAAAAATCACGCTCTAAAAAAGGAATAAGAAAATATTCGCAACTGAAATTGTTATGGACAAACTATTCGATATGTATCGGGTGTTAATTATACAACTTACATGTAATAAATATTTTATTGTATTTCATAAATATTCATAGAGGTGTTCAGAGGATAACCGTGGTCGTATGCCATCTACCGTAACAAAACAATACTTTCTGCAAAGTTGCATGCGTTCCTCTGAATAAATTACTTGCAGATTTTTGCAGTGCGATCTCAGTTATATATATCTCAGAAATATTCAGTTCCAATCAACACGGCATCGTGCCGCATTGCGCGGTAGACATGGAAAAACGTTAGAATATTTTACTGCAGTAACACTAAATTGTGATTCTGATCGGCTGATCTATAATATTGTGAAGAGTTACTTTTGTGGTACAATAGATAAGAGGTTTGAATGAGCTGTATTTCAGGGTACATGTTTTCAAGTAAAAATTTATTTAACCACATTTGGCAATTTTTTGTAGGGACCAAACTTATGGGTTCGCGTTAGCGGCATGCTAATTGTGACGATGACATTGACATGCTAATGTGACGTGTGACGGTATCACTGTGTTTTTAATGACTTAAAAAATTTGGAAAAATCGGCCAAGTGCGAGTCGGACTCGCGCACGAAGGGTTCCGTACCATTATCGCAAAAAAACGGCAAACAACTCGCGTTTGTTGTACGGGAGCCCCACTTAAATATTTATTTTATTCTACTTTTAGTATTTGTTCTTATAGTGGAAACAGAAATACATCATCTGTGAAAATAGCAACTGTCTAGCTTTCACGGTTCATAAGATACAGCCTGGTGACAGACGGACGTTGGAGTTTTAGTAATACGTTTTTACCCTTTGGGTATGGAACCCTAAAAAGGAGGTTCAATTCGATACGTATATGTTATATTGTTGGCACTGCACAATATTCACATATGTTATTCTATGTAAACACGTGTGCCAAATTTCATAAGTTTGTTTGTAAGATTGTATGCATGTATGTTTATCCACGCATTTCTCCGAAACTGCTAATCGGATCGTGATCATTCTTTTCGTATTGGATTGAGTATCTCTTAACTTAGGGAATTGTACCAATTTCATCAAAATCGCTCTAGCAGTTTTCAAGGTATAGAGCATTTACTAGCTTTGTTTAGATTTTTGGAGTGAACTCCTTAGCGACAAACAGCAGGAATGCGTAAATTATATGGGTATTATATAATTTAATATGGGTATTTTGTCAATCTTTAAGGTACCTTACTATAAAAATAGCTCATTTATTGTGATGGTTTACTAAAACTAAAAAGAGAGATAAAAAATCTAATTCACAAAAAAATTAACAGACTTTAAAAGCAAAACACTAAAAAGAGCAAATAACTTTCCGGTGTCGGTGTCGAAAAATTATAAAAACAAGAGGTACCAAAGACTCTTTTATTCTGAGTCCATTGCACAAACCGAACACGTTGCTAAACAGAATAATTACCTCATAGGCACCCAACTCTTATTAAATACATCTCCTTTTTCGATTCCGACACGAGTTCTGGTCGTGACAAATTCTTTACGGAAACAATCCGCAAAATTCGTTGTAGCTATTTCTATGTCTGCTATCCATCAGCTGTAATCAGGTTCCCCATTAATTCGTGTCACGCCTTTTCAGAGCATGATATTTTCCTTCCTTGGCGAGTGCTAGAACGTGTAGGGCTAGAACGTATAAGGAAAATATTGGAACAGAATAAAACGGAGGTTTCAAGTATACTATCAATGTCAACACTGTACATTGTAGGTATAGTGTTGATAACTTTATAGAATATCCATGTAACGAAAACCTTAAATTCGCTCTTCAATTAGAAATACAAAAAAAATATGTACTACACGTTTGGTTTGTTTTGGTTTGGCAAGGTTTGCTAAATGACATTCTTCTAAATCTAATATAGAGAACTGTCAAAGATGGCGGTCCAATTATTTTTAATGCACCCAAATGATATGGGCGTAAAACGAAATAATTAACTAAATAACAAAAAGCTAGTTGTAAAAAGTTATGTTTTAATTTCTCTTGTTATTTATGAAAGTAATAAATAGAGTCTGCGAGAGCCTCAATAACTCATTATGATTGCACGACCTTCAAAAGAATAGGTTCTTGTAAAACTCATGTAATAACAGCAAGACGTCTGTAATTCGCGAAGTAACCCCCTTCATTGTGCCAAGTTCGCCATTCTCTCCACCTCATAAACACAAACCGTGTCTGTTTGTGTGTCAAATGTATTTGGCACTCGAGACGTATTAAATGAGCTTGTCAACTACAGTTCGGGCCTATTGTCTAATACTCAGCTTAACTTTATCTGGAGAGATAGGGTAAGATTGTGAGCGAAGAGAAATATTTAAACATGATCATGCAATACCCCACTAGTGTTGACTATATTACTTCTAAGAAATGTTTTCATCATTATTTTTTAAGCCGTAAGACATCCACGGTTGAACATAGGCCACCCCAAGTGTCGCCACATCGTCTGCTCCTATATGTCTTAATCATTAGGCCATCTTATGAGTGGCCCTACAAAGCTGCGTTTGCCGGTATGCTATCGCCAGTCCAGAACTTTTCGGCCATCCGGTCTGCGAGCAATGTGCGCTGACCATTGCCACTTAAGTAACTTTAGTTATTCTGCGGATATCTTCATATATGATTCGATCACTCAAGGAAACTCTGAGCATAGCCCTTTAGGTGATCATAAGTTCTATGTTTTACTTGTTTTAGGTTTTATAAAATACAATAAAATAAAAACAAAAATGCTCGTAGTTAAAGTATTCGGTTCCAGCAATTAGTCTAAAAACACGAACTCTTATTTTATCAGGTATGCCCAAAAATACTACAAACAATTCCACAAAAAGTTTAAATATTGTTACATTGTAAGTGCTTCAATTACGCGGTACGCCGCCGCTGACCGCCTACGTTAGAACCTTGGTCCCATCGAGGTCTACTCGGTTGTACATTAAAATGCATGGATCAATTAAGGCCTCGATAAACTCGGTTTTAAAAGCCTATAAGCTTCGGTAAATGTTTTAGAATCAATCGTGAAGCGCTTGCGGTCAACAAGGGTACGAAGTTACCTATTTTATAAACTCGTACTTATTCGTTGTTTTCATTACTGAAAGTCGTGCCCATCTTGGAAAGCTTTCACGGAGTCATTGACGAGCTGCTTCCAAGCCACTCTGTCTCTCAGCTCTTCTCAGGGCAGTGGTCACCGTGATTTCCGAAATCGCCCTGATCTGGTCTAACCACCGAGTGGGCGTGAGAGTCCGTGTTGAGTAGAAAAAACAACCAGTTTTTTCAGGTTATCTGGCTGTCTCCGGGCGATGTGACCAAATTTCTTTAGGAATATTGGGTAGCAGATCGTATATACTCGTTCCGTTGTATAAAATTAGCATGTATTTTGCTGCAGCCAGCAAACAATGAAAAAAGATAATTGATTATATTTCTGTTAATGAGATAGTTAGAATTAACTATAGTATAGCGTTCTTTTAAAGATAAAGATATATTTATTTGCTAAAACACGTGTATACATGCAAGAATAAATAATACGTGCATGCAGGTTATCATTGAAAAACAGAAAGTTCGGACATGTTTGCCACCTAATTATGGCATGCAAATATTTTAAAAGTTAATATCATGAACAGTTTGAAAATGAAAACACAAAATGAATTTAAATAAACACAATAATTAAAACATGTCAATAATAAAAAAAAAAATATTAATAATAATTTCAAAATATCAATCAAATGTCAAAAAAAAATATGTTAAAATATCAATCAAATGTTAATGTCTTGAGCAATTACAAAAATTTATTCAAACACAATAATTCGGTTCTAAATGTCAAATAAAAATAATACAAACAATATGTAAAATATCCAATAAATGTCAAATCGAAATGTAGGTATGTCAAATCCATGTAAAAATATCAAACTTATGTCAAATAAAATGGAATATAATTAATGGCAGAAAACAAAATTTCCCTTCTGAGACTGTAAGCAAATTGGTAATAGATAAACATAAAATTACAGATCCCCAACGTATCGCTGAATTGTTTAATGACTATTTTGTAGATATGGTTAAACCGCAGACTAGAAATGCGGGTAATAATATCCCAAAAACATGCACGTATGATTCACCAAAATCGTTTTTTCTGAGTCCCACTAGTCCTTTTGACATCTATACTATTATACAAAAATTAAATAACACTAAGAGCACTGGTTTTGATGACATATGCGTGTTGGTAATTAAATCCGTATCTCACATAATTGCACCTATACTGAGCCATGTTATAAACATGTGCTTCGAACAAGGTATCTTTCCATCTGTGTTAAAAGCTACTATAATTAAACCACTCCATAAAAAGGATGCTAAATCGGATATAAAAAATTACAGGCCTATAGCCCTAACTCCAACATTATCTAAAATAATTGAAAAAGCGATATCCAATAACTTGTACGACTACTTTGAAAGGAATAATATCTTCACACCTGATCAGAAAGGCTTTCGTAAAAATATGTCCATAAATTTAGCAATTTATGATTTCTTAAGTTTAATATATCCTCGAGTTGATAAAAGACAGCCGGTCTATGCTTTGTATATGGATATGTCAAAGGCTTTCGACTGCGTGGATCATGATATACTACTGAGTAAGCTGGAAACGTACGGTGTTAGGGGCAACACTTTAGACTTGCTAAAATCTTACATCAGTAATAGAACTCAGACTACGAGTATTGTCAAAATTTGTCCTAATACAAAATGCGAAATAAATTATATGTCCAGGAGTAAAAAAATTGAATGTGGAGTTCCACAGGGTAGTGTTTTGGGCCCACCACTTTTTCTTATATATATCAATGACCTGCCAAAATCTACTACAGATCGTATGGTACTATTTGCTGATGACTGCACTGTTGTATACAATGATGAAAACATTATTAATAGTAGTTTAAATTCAATAATTCAATGGTTACAAAATAATAAGTTATTAATTAATATCGATAAAACTAAATTAATGCAATTTAAACAGAAAACAAAAAAATACTTTACATAATCGTATAGAATTTAACGGTGATAAAGTTGAATTGACGTCTACAACAAAATTTCTCGGCGTTCACATAGATGACAATTTGAAATGGCAAAGTCATATAGAGTTTGTTTGCAAAAAAGTGTCACAGTCATCTTATAGTTTATACATGCTAGCGAAAAAAGTGAATCTTAACACATTGCTCGTTGCTTATCATAGTAGTGTTGCTTCTAGACTCAGATATGCAATCATATTCTGGGGCAATACTACAAACTGGGATAAAGTTTTTAAATGTCAAAAAAGGTGCCTGCGAGCAATGTGTGGTCTCAACAGAACTGACAGCTGCAGGGAATACTTTAAGAAATTAAAAATACTTACCGTGCCATCTTTATATATCTTTGAAATGGCCTTGTTTATTAGACATCATCCATCACTATTTACATTAGAGCTCAGATCTCGAAATAGAAGTCGTTTGTATAATAACCTAACCAGTCAATATAGAACTACCCTCTTTGGGAAAAGTGTCTTTGCTATGGCCACAAAGATATACGATCAAATTCCCAATAACATAAAAGAATGTAGCAATATTAATGTCTTTAAAAATAAATTGTTCCAATTTCTTATGGAAAAGTGTTTTTACTCCGTAGATGAGTTCTTATCGACGAGAACTTTTTAAATGTTTTATTCCGCTTGACGATATTTTTTGTTGATTGTGTTGTGTCTGTTATTTATGACTAATAGTAATAATATAATTTGTATTTAATCTGACATGGAATTAGAAATTTACACTCATATTTACATTATGTTATTTAATCATTTGTATGCCTAAGTGGCTGATCATGGCATGAACACTATTATTATATAGTTATGTAATGAACACCTGCATGTAACCCATGTATCACAAATAAAAAAATTTGATTTGATTTGATTTAAAATAGTATGCCAGATCAGTGTAAAATATCAAATAAATGGCAAAGAAAATGTAAGTACCCATGTCAAATCTATGTAATAATCATCAAATGACAAAATCAATAAAAATCTATGTTAAAATAAATGATTCTACCAGAAATTCACTCACAGTATAGTAAGCCTTTTTACTTAGGAACGTTTTTAATTGTTTCTTTAATTGAACGTTATTAAGTTCCCTCCATTTTTTGGGTAACTTGTTATAAATAGTAGGAGCCATACAGAAAACACTTTTGCGCATAAGTGCCGTCCTACTTCTATGTAGACAGACCTGACTTGGATCACGCCTGTTTCTAGGAAATTTATCTGCCATTTGCGGAAATAAGTGACTATTATGCCTAACAAACATTACTGTTTCTAGAATATAAAGAGATGCCAATGTTAATATTTCATACCGTATGAAATAGGGCTTACAACTATCGATGGTTTTTTAAATTAAACATGGCTCTGAGGCATCTCTTTTGCGCTTTAAATGCAGCTTCTATATTAGTTGAATTACCCCAAAAGACAATCCCATACCTGAGAATTGAATCTGTTAGCCCGTAGTAAGCGGTTAATCGCGCATCTCTGTTAACCGTCCGTGAAAGAATGTACAAAGCGTACGCACTACTGCTAATTCTTTTAGTCAGGGCCTCTACGTGCGCCTTCCAGTTGTGTGTACTATTACTATTTCAGCAGTGTGTACAGCAGTGTTCCTAAAATTAATTTTGAAATTCCACATCCACTAAGCGTATTGTAAACTTGCGCCAAAGTTTCGTTGTACTTACTTTATTCCGTCATTAATAACGTCACAATAATAAAACTGAATTTCCTAAAGCCGGCGACTGACCTGTAACATTTCGTCGTAACGTAACGTTACGGCCAAATGCTCATGTCAGTCGTCAGTTTTATGGTGAGTTTAGAATAGAGCATTTACTTGTAACAGAAAATCGAGCAATCGCTGTTTTTAAATTTACTCAAACCACACTTCGAACATGACGGTCGATGGTTTGTTACAACCTGATTTTAAAAATCATCGAGCTGTTATATCTATTCAATGTACCCTTATATACTTACCCAGCACCTAACCAGCATCGTCAGATCCTCATCATTATTTCCTCATGCATCCTGTGTCCAGACCTCAGTCCCTTAGCCAATCGTCATCCATCCGCCATACCATGCACATGTATCTGTGCCGCGCATCCTTGATTATTATTTTTATTACTAATTTAAAGAAATCCCTTAATTGCAGCAGTAATCATTTCCTTTTTTTTTAAAGAGGTTTTAAAACCCATTCTAACAGAGCGTTTTGGTGTTTCAAGCAAGGACACGACGAGTGCGGGTGACGTAGAGTTAGGTCAATAATGAACTCAAAAATGAATAAAGAAATGTTACAGGTAAAGTGGTGATTCGCCGTGAGCATTACATCGAGCGCAGCGTCAAGCATTCGCAATAACCTTACATTACATGGAAATGCTTTAGGAAACTGAGCATTTGTCTTTAATGTACCATTCGTAAGAACGTTACATTACATAGTAATGCTGGCGAAAATTCTCTAAGCTAGTGTATACCTTTAGAGTTTAGAATATGACAGAAGCAAAACTGAACAGGCAAAATCACATAATTTCATGGACGGATTTTATATCGGGCAATTATGACACTACATTTAATAATTCAACATACAAGATTAAAAATGGCAAGCCCCTAGCCTTATACCATGACGTGTTAAAAATATCATACCCCGATATTGAAAAGGAACCGCGCTATATGTCTTGTATAGCTTCGTCCTGCTCCTGTTTCTATGATATATCTATCAACAAATGTCAAAAATCTTTTATCAAAGACGATATGATTCATATTATGTTTATATTACACTATCATATAAACATGACTCATAGATCTATGATCCTAGATATATTACAGTGAAACACCTCCTTATAGTCCAAACCTCAAAGGATCAATTTCAGTTTTTTCTAGGACAAAAAGTTTAATTGAATGTTCTTTCTCTTGCTAAGTTTTTAAATGGGATTGGAACGGTTCGAAAGTTTGATAAATAGTAGAAAACTTGTTTCGCATCTATTAAGTTCCATCCGATAACGTAAGTAGGGCAAATAGCTAACAAACTACGTTTTTATAGAGTAGCTTTTACCAGAGGATTTGCCCGAGTAAAATTCGACGTAAATGCCTTGGAAACAAACTACTAGATACAAATAATCCAGGATATGGCCTACCCCTGTGCAAATTTTCATCTAGATCTGTTCAACAGTTGGGGCGTGAAGTGTTGGGCAGAGGTGACCTATAAACACCCACATTTCGTCAGTTATGTTTAAGTCGCCTCTAATTAGGGGCGAATCTATGGACATCAAATGGGCACAAAGTCCAGACTCCGGGCTTTTACTAAGAAATCCCAGATGGAAAAACCCATCTGTGATTGCCCGATCCGGTAAACTGACCCAGAACCATATGGTCAGCAGTAGCGTTTGCGAGCACTACACCAAGGCAGTCAGATTGATTAGCAAATATTTAATTACTGGATAATTGAATTTTTATAATATTAGAATGATAGCTCTAGTAGACCTAAGATCTCACTGCAAAAATCTGCTATTTCTGTTGTACATTAAACTTAATTTTCATGAATGATACTTGATAGTAGAACAGATTGCTGCAGGGTTGCCTGGCTAATCAGTTTACCTGTTAAACCTGGCAACCCATAAATTAAGGCTAACTGAGAGCTAGATGATGTTGCATACACATCTATGATACAGGAAAAGTTCCTAGTGTAAGGCAAGATTTTTGCAGTGGGATTTTATATTAGAATTCTAAGTAGTAGGTAAAACTAAAAACTTGAGCCACATTTTGTTACCTAGCCAAATATTGAACGCGCGTTCCATTTTCCAATTTTAAACGAAAATAGAAATAAAAAATAGACGGCAAACGCACACGTATGAATGCAGATTATTGCTCAAACATGAAAGCGCTCGCTCGAGCGTACATTTCGTTTTCCACTCTATGATAAATATAATCAATCTATCTGTGAATAAAAAAAACGTAATAAGAAATAGGTACTCACCTATTTATATGGCTTGTACAAATAGTGTCTCAGTGATAAGCTGAAGGCGAGTAAGAATTATTTCATTTTGATATAAGAAGGCGGAGTTTGAATCAAAAATAAATATATCCGCAGAAGGACCACGGTAACCGACATAGCCAGAAGAATTGTCAACTTAAGTGTGGGTACTTTCCTCACAGAATGGATGCCTATGTCCAGTAGTGGACATATTTCGGCTAAAGGGAAAACCGTCCAACAAACTTAGTATAAAAATGTAACAAACATACTTGGTGTATTTTATATTAAAAATCGAATAAGAATAATAAAAAGAAGATAAAAAACCAATACGAAAAGTAAACAGACATGTGTGAAGTAAACTGAATTATCAACCTTAAGTCACGCAATGAAAGCCAGTTTTCGAACAATTACGCTCAAAATAATAATTGAATCAATAGGTTTTTTATGAACGGACTGACTCAAGTTATTACAGCGTCAGTTATTGTCTCTTTTGAACACGTTTTGATTGAAAAAACTATTTTCCAGACTCTTTGATTTGACGACCCAGGACCACTTCAGTTTCGATTATTGGATAAACAAAACATGTCTGGAGAAAGTGTATCTTTTTAAGAAAAGATGGATGCATTATCTGAGTAATGTTATGAAATAAAACAATGCGAATGATTTAGTAAACATTTGACGCTATTATTTACTCTCGTTTCTTTGAAGTAAATAAATGGAACAAATTTGGAACATGGAACAAAGGCAGGCAGATAAAGATCATGATGATTTAAGCTGCCTTACCGAATTTGCTCTCTTGTTTTAAAATTACTAGAATTTTCCCTTCATAAATGAATAACGACACGGGACCACCGTATGTATACTTTGTGTCGTTATGGTGGATATCCACATTTCGCTTGAATCGTTACGGTGGCCTCTTGCTGAGCGAGCATGCCTTTGACACCACATCTCAGAGAAAACAATAGACCCTGACGTTAGGTATATACTCGTATATATGTTGGTATGTTGGGCTATTGGAATAGCTCCACATACGAAACAATATACTCAGTTCTGAGCACTGCATTCAAGAGAACTTTGATTTTTAGAGAAATTGAATTTCACGATAACCTCAAATTTATTTATGAATTAAAACTTAATGCAACATAAAAGTAAGTAGGCGGACTTAATGCCTGAGGCATTCTCTACCAGTCAACCAAGGGCGGTGAAGAGATAGCATGGCAGGTGCATAAAAAATGAAATAACAATATTATAAACACAAAATGAGTACAAAAGTATATAGTTAAAATAAACATACTTAAATATGTCCTACAATGAATACTATATATAAAATAATATATGTATATACAAAATATAAAGAAAGGCGCGTATTGAGACGACTGTTATTCGTTTAGAAAATAATGCCGCAACTTCCACTTATATGCATACTGACTGGTGGCGGTCCTGATATCGAGAGAAAGCACATTCCAGAGAAGAATGGATTGAATATAAAAGGAGGAATGAACAAAACCAGAAGTATGAGAAGGACAGAGCAAGAGAAGATTGTTAGATGAACGCAGATTCCTAGCGTGTGAAGTACATAGGTATTGAAAGTGAGTTTTGAGATAAGAAGGAGGTGTGGGAGAGTTGAGTAGAGTAGTAAAGTAAAGTAGCACACGTTACCGCGACCTACCATACGACCTACATACGACCGACATACGACCTATCATAGTCGAAAAAAGGGAAAGTTCTAGATGATTCATGGCAGTTGCTTGCAATTAAAGATCCTTAACGTTTGAAGTTAGATGCGTTCAATTGGCGCACCCTTGGCAAACAGCCAGGCTGACAAATTTTTACCAAGGTATCGTACTAAGATCTGAAATACTGTGTTTAAATTTATTGTTAAACAATCACGCGTCAACGGTTGAAAGGATTTGGACTAAACTTCTTCTTCTTCTTAGCGTGTCGATGGTCGATGGTTTTGTTGGGCCCAGAATTCAGCTACGGCAACAAAAGTTGAATCACGGGTGTAACAATAGTACATTGTGATACAAGGGTAGAAAGTAGGTTATTAATGACACGAGTTTATCACATGACGTTTTTTAATACGGTTGTGGGAAATAGTAAAAATAAATCAAAGAATTAGATTTGTTTAATCAAAAAAAAAAAACAGAAAATGAAAGGCGCGTTTTTGCAACTGGACATATTTTTTTACAACGAAAGCAGCCTATACAGCCTATTCGATTATTTTTGAAAAATGTTGACGTGAAAATAATTAAATTAAAACTGGTAATTAAATATATTAAACAACCATTTAAAAGACTTTTGAGAATTCAATGCTAAAATGTACGGAATCATTCATTTTTCCTCTATAAAATCTATCCCATTTTATTCTATGTATGAAAACTCCTTGCTACTAAACTTTTATTAAATTTACTTATAAATTTAAAACTCAACTGCAAAAGTATTGATCGAGCTCGTAAACAAAAATCACGACCGCGTAACAGAAAGATGCCTATGCAAAAGATTTAATTTTCGAATTACAATTATAGCCTCTGAAAGTAAGCCATGTTTATCAACTGTATTGAAAATTAACAGAACGCGTCGAGATCTTAACAAAAACTGACTATATCCCCTTGAGTGCCTTTTGGGAACTTTGTTTCTCAGAAACAATTGTTTTTCTATTGTGTTGTTTCTAATTAGCACTCAAGGGATTATTCAAAGACACAAAATACTTGACAGTTACTCGTTAATCAAACACGCCTACATAGATTTGAATAAAATTTTATACACGGGTAGATGAGGAAATGGAATACAATAAGAACGTTTTCATGCGATGACTTTTTATTTTCTCACGGTGATACCGCTGGTAATAGCGAATAATGTCGTATAGCTCATGAATCGAGTCCATTTTCCTTAAGATTTTCCAAGAAATTACGATTCATCATCAAAATACCGCAAATCAATTACTCCAACCGTGTCATGTCTCCCTTCAGTACTTCGTCGCGATATTGTCGTGACTGCACTTGTGCGCAAACCCATCTAAAAATCAATTTATAAATATTAGCTCCGTGCGAACGCTTTTAACCGTAATACGGAGGTTTTTATGCCTCCGCCTCATTTTATGGGCTACGGCGTTTTGTAGAATAAACAGATAGGTAATTTCTGCTGATACTTTGGCGTTGTCTGGGTATCCGTATCGTGTTTGTAGGTAACTTGTTTGAAGCCTAACATAAGCTTTTATGGAACTCAGTAAGGAAGATTTAAGATATCCAGAAGTTCTTTAGTGTCTGTTCAAATTCAAAATATTGTATTACACATAGTCCACATGAGCACTATATAATGTAAGGTGCTCGATTCGAATTTAGTTTTATATCGAGAAGAACCGGCAAGAAATTCTTTTAAAAAGATTTTTAACATAATAGTCTGGGTAGAATGAGACTAGAAAAAATACTGGGAATACAGAATGATTAGCATGTAATTATAAAAAGTTCGTTAGCAAAAACATTTTAATGTATTTTTAAATAACTTAAATACATATCTTAGTGCTATAAAGTACAACCTTAAAATTATAACCTTAAATACGTCAAGGATAATTAAATTTTCGAATTGAAAGCCAATAATTGTAACAGTGTGATTAATGCTCACTGTTCCAATTCTTGGCTACATTTGTAACGGGTAAAAATTGCCAGTGCATATATTAGCAACATCTGGCGTTGATGTATGTTTGACACTATTTAAAATGTTAATAATAAAATATATATCTTATTTGTGTGAAATCATTTAATACAACAAACACACAAATTCAATACATAGAATAATTAATTGTAAAGTCTTTTCACATTGGTTACAAAAAATGATAATTTAGTAAAAGGCCTATGGCTTAAAAGTAAAGTGTTCAAGGTTTGTAGTTGCGATGACTTGAGCTTTACTACGAGTGAACTTGCGTTGAGAGGATGGTGTCCAAAAATAACCTCAAAGGCAAGGATCCAAAAAGATACGTGATGTTATATGGGGCAAGGCTGGCTAGCGTCAAGATGAAAAGCTTATAATAATCAATAATCCAGTAGGCGCTGTGAGTATTATTTTGAATTTGTCTGAATGCCCATTTTCATGACACATGTGCGTTTGATCTTAACATGCAATTTTCTTCTCCTTGGCAGGGCTCCAAATGCCTCTTTAGCTATAATTTTTATATACTTAAGAAAGCTAATGGTCAACTAGCTGTTCAAGCTACAGCAGTCTCCTCTTGCAAAAGGTTCCGAGCATTATAGTTATCATCTGGTATCCAGCAAGCTTACGGACAGCTACACAGAGAACGATGCTGTTTGAGGAATCATATCTCCAGCATTGAATATTGTGGGTAATCTATATCCCTTCAGAAAGTGAGTGGTTCATACTTTGTAACCTCAAGATATTGTATTGATGGAATGTGTGCTTGAAGAATTAAATTAGTTGACCAAACTTAAATGTGTTTTACTTCAGTCAGCTTCATGTGAGTTATTCCCTGCAATTGTCTCAAGCTACTTACTACCCACGAGTTAGCCGGTTGGGTAAGGAAAAGCTGCCTTACACATTTATGCAACTAAAACCGTTAAATATTTAATCAGAGACCAAACCGCTTGAAACTAGTTCAAGCAGACCATTAATAAACACTACAGACCTATATCTATAATAGACATCTAAATTCTAGACCAGACTTAGGAATAAACAGTGATATATTAATTAATAATCAACTGGAGGAGTTCGTGGTTAAATACCGGTGACTATCTTTAGCGAGACCGCCGCGTGTCGGAAAGCACGGCGCAGATACCTCTCATTAGCTGATTTTAAAATGAGAATCACATCTAAACGGCTAGTCGTAATTTTTTTGAAAAAGTATATGTTAAATTAGACCATTGCCTTATTGATTTGATCTAAGAAATTTGTTAGTTTTATTCTTATAATACAGTGTAATTAATTTGTAAAGTTGTGTCTAACACGGACATAAACACGACAATCGCGCCAAAACCACCGGGCGTATTTTAATGATTTTGACAACATCACAAAGACAATTTAACTATCTACATTTAAATTTTCTTTGTGATGGTGTAAGGAAAGTACAAAAACTACTGAACATTGGGTCGCGCGGGTGTGAAACGAGTGCGCGTTTTGTTCCCTCAAGGTCGTTGGCAACTGTCGTCATCTTAAGCCGTTGGTCCCGGCTGTACTTGAAGATTTGACAGTCGATACGGTAGTCACTCCATGTAAAATACTGGTACTCAGCTTAGTTGGGAACTGGCTAGCGCCAAGCAGATCGATATTAATAATCGACTGTTTTGGAAAGCCATTGCTCTGGCAGTCTGTGAATTTGGAATTATTGGAGCTACCTACTTAGTAATTACTACATAAAGGGATGAATGTACCTACATTTATTTTGGTCTGCTAATAAAAGTTTAGTGGAAGAAATGGTATAAAATACCTAATTAGCTTAACCTTTTTTATTCCTACAGAACCCGCTCTTAACCTTGATCTTGCCTGATGGTAGATTTATAATAAGTTCATTCTAACAAGTTATAAAGAAAATTTATGAGGAAAAAAGCATAACATAATATCAAGCACGTATTGCGCAAAGAGTTAGGTAGAGGGGTTCCTGTTATACGCCCACATTTCGCCAGTTATTTAAGGCCCATTTTATAAGGAACGCGTCTATTGGCATCAACCACTGATTCCCGGCTGCTACAAAAGAAATCCATATGAAAAAATCCAGAAGCTCTTTTCTCCACCCAGGGAATGAACTATAAAAGAAAAGCATAAAACTATTACATACATAAACGTAAACCCTTCCGAAACGTGGTCGCTCACGATGGGCCTCATCAGGAGGCTTAATTAACCA
The DNA here is from genome assembly GCA_948252205.1 of Orthosia incerta. NCBI lineage: Eukaryota > Metazoa > Arthropoda > Insecta > Lepidoptera > Noctuidae > Orthosia > Orthosia incerta. Next base: position 5,808,528 of record OX411760.1, read on the forward strand.
AAGGGCAATGGAAAGGGTTATTATTGGAGTTTCCTTACATGATCGAATCAGAAATGAAGACATCCGCAAGAGAACCAAGGTTAGGCAGTGGGTAGGGCACATTGCTCGCAGAAAGAATGGCCGGTGGGCCGAAAAGTTGTGGAATGGCGAACGCGAACTGGAATACGTTGCGTTGGATGGCAAATATTTAATTTTAATTACATACATTACATAAAATAACACATAATTTATCAAAACTAAGTGCCGCCCTTCGAAATTTAGATGTCCAGATTAGCACAGCTAAATCTGGGTTAAATTCCAACATGGACTAACTATTTAAATAGCTTATCACGCCAAGTCGGACTACGGTTAAATCTAAATATTAACTACTACTGCTAACCGAAGACTTAGTAGTTCAAGCAAACATTATTGTTAATTCAGCAGTTTATCGGGTTCAATATTTAATCTTCTCTATATTTGTACTTTAATTAGAGAATCTTACAAGATTGTTGAAAAGGATATTTGTGGTAACTGTGGATAAAGATGTCTTGTCGCGAGTTTAGTGTGGCATCTTCTCAGAGCTTATTTACGTATAAGTCGAGGGCTTCATTATTGACGGTAAGTTTAGTTTTTAACCCATCTATTAGTAAAAATTAAAACCCTGCGGCTTTGCCATTGTGAAAGTTGAAAATGATACCACGGAACGTGCTAATATGATAAAAAGTAGCCCAGTACTCGTCTAGTTTATCCGGCTGCCAAGCTTTATCCAAATCTTTTCAGCCGTTGAGGTGTGAAACACGTAAACATTTTGGATTTTTCGTAGATCCAGAGCGAAGACAGGATAGGATTTATTTCTACTTACGAATAGACATTTGTAAACGTTTAATAGAACATGGACGGAATGTACTATTTTCTTTGATGTTAGTTTATTGTTGTTATGTTTCTTTACACAAACTTCTTCGCTGAACAACCATCATTCATGCTGTCTGACAGGACAGTCGATTAAGTTTTTCTGCTCCCACCAAGGGAAATCAGGATGAACATAGCTTTTTTACTCTTACAGATACAAGGCGGAAAAGTAATAAGGTGAAGTCAGTCTGCATAAACAAGAATGAATTATGCAAATAAGTTGTCTTGACGCAAAAATAAAACAGTAGTTAATATTCGGAACTTAATCATGTATAAGTTTGAGCAATTCTCATAGATGTTAGTCGTATGATGTTTATTGTAAGTCTTTCAATATCTTTGTTGCATTCTTGGAATTTCTGTCTAAGACCATCTATAACGTAGAGCGTCTAGAGAAATGCGACGATATTCTGATCGACCGCTAGATCAAGCGACGCAAGTGAAGATGGTTCGGCCACAGCTTTGAAGGGGTCCTGCAGGCAAAAGTATGAACAATCGACCAACCTTAGACCGAAATCCACATCGCGTCTTTCTCCCATGTAATTGGTCAGTTGTTCATACAATTTGCGCTTTGCCTTGCCGAATTCACTTACGCAATTAGGGTGCTGATCACATACCAAAGGAAAGAGGCAGCGTGTCCGCTCCCGTCAAACCTCACGTCGCTCCGTGTTGGCAGAAGCGACGCGCATCGGAATGACGTGGAGCGAGATGAAGGGTGAAGCTCAAGTTCTTTTGCGATGGAGGACTACTGTGGACACCCTCTGTCCCATCTAGGATTCATAGGACATTAAGTCAAGTAAGTAAGTCAGGTCTATCAATCTTTTATTTTATTAGATAAGGATGAAACTTGGTATATGGATAGAACAGAACCGGAAGTCGCAGAGTTCGTGGTGAGTCGGAACTGTATGCGGTTGTGCCCCAATGTGTCGGGGTGATGATTTCCTATAGTGAGTCGGGATAGTGCTGCTGGCTCCAGTGGGTTGGAGCAGTGATGATAGAAGCTGAGAGTGATGACCAGGACTGCACGTCCGCTGCATGCTGGTGGTGGTGGATCCTCGTAGATGCCGTGGGTACTGGCTGGTTGTGTGACTCGCTGCTCGAAAGCTTGAGGAAGTGATGACAACGTCACGACGAAGTAGTTCTGCACGAGGGCTGCGCTGACGTCCATGTTCGAGGGTCACCGGTTTGGGAGCAAGTGGAACAGAGTATAAATTCCCACAAACCTCCATAGAAAAGGGAGCATCCACCGACCAGACGGGTGTTGTGTCTGGTCCGGGCAACTGACCAACGGTTATTGTTGGACTGTTGTATGTGTTCAAATCGCGCCAAAAACTTTGTTTTCGCGATGCAGGATTTGTGTGACGTCATGTCATTAGTTCGTAGGTGGCGGCGTCGGTGCCGCTACTGTATGAATAAAATTAACACATTTATTTAACACTAGCTTTTTTTGCGTGGATTCGCTCCCGTGGCTCAACCCGCAAGACTCGTTATTTTTTTGAAATAAAAAGTTGCTTATAGCTCAGAAATAATGTAGATTTGTACTGGTGATAGAATTTCAAAATCCGTTCAGTAGTTTCAGAGATTATTTCCTACAAACTTAAAAATTTTGCCTCTTTATAATATTATTTATAATATATAAGTATAGATGGATTATTAAAATACTTATTCTTAATCGCATTGATTATTCCTAATATTTTTACAGGTTGATTTTATTCAGCTTCGTCGACAGCATAAGCGTTTGCCTCGTTAAGGTCTTTCAGGGTGCAGGTGTTGTTGCACAGAGAGCACGATAACAGGTGAGGCATTGTTAGAGACGTAGCTTCGCAATCGTATTGAAAACACAACAAGTAGTTCGTTTATACGATATTCATTTTTTATTTCATTTGTTACATTTTTAAATATTTTATAAAACACATACAAAATAGAAAAAAAAAACATTTAAAACATAAAAAATTGTATCGGGAAAAGTAAACAAAAAATGTGATGGCAAAACATAATGGATTAAAACTTAGGTATAAATTAGATATATTTTTAATCAAAGCAGCTTAATATTTTCAGTAAAATACTTACCACAATATTATTGCGTAAAAATGACACGTACATAAATAATGAAAATTATCAAGATCACACACTCTTTTATAATGCGGCTTGCTTGTCAATGGCAGGGAGCGCGTAGTCAATAGACCAATTTACTAGACAGGAAGTAACACAAAAAGTTACTCAAACATTATAAAAATAGTAATTAGATTTTATTAGATACTAGCTGTGTCCGCGGCTTCGCTCCCGTCGTCTGTCTGCCAACCCTACCCTACTTACCTTCCTGCCTACCCTACATACACATATATACACATACTACATATCATTTTTTTTTTCTAGTGTCATTCTGTCGCGTAGAATCTTAACACCGCGATTCAGAAAATGACTTTAAATGCACAACGCCATCTATCGAATAGCGAGTTCAACTGTCCGAGTAACTGAATTGCGTGAGCTGTGATAATTTTACTTCTTGAACACTTTAAATTCATCTAACTTTTGATAGAGTGAACCGATTGCGATGAAACAAAAACTAAGCAATTCTTCAAGTTACGCACAATTTTTATGCATAAAAGTTATCTACATTGGTTTCGTACATTTCACGTGATGCGTGCACAAATAAACAGACAAACAGACAAAAATTCTAAAAATGCTGGAAATGTGTTCTGTTGGTTATCCTTTAACACCCTGGCTATTTTTTTTGGATTTTTTTTCGATGTACAAAAAATATTTTTCTACAGATTTATTATATGTATTGATTTCTCCCACATACAATCATAAACATACTATACTGTAGCATAGTTTATATAGTTTGACTTCGAGAGAAGACATTATCTTCTCATGCGTTCCTTGCATCAGTTCTACATATGTTTGTGGAAAGTTTATATTAGTAGTCCTCAGAGAAGGACTTCGAAGTTGGTTCATATCCTGGTTCAGTGATAACCTCTTGTTTGTTTGTATGACAGTTTGTATGAAATTTGTGAAAGGACGTACAGATGCTATATAGACGTATAGTTAGTAGACATGCATTTACTAGGAGTTGATATCAAAACTTTGTGGTGCGGTTATAACGATTCTGTTTTGTACTGTACTAGTATGCCTTCTTCACTGTTAAATAATGTTTAAAACACTACTGACTTACATAATAGTGTAGGAAAATAATAAGAGACCTTTATTCACTAGTGGAATACTTAGCCAAAACTATAATTTTAAGATGGGCTATACATTAGAAGGGTCATCAAAATATTGAGTATTGAGTACTCCTGTGTAACTTAGGGAGTAATTTTAATGTATGTACATTATCACTTGATGGGCACACTGTCGAATCAGGTTAACACAACACCTGTAACTGCAAAGATCGGCAAAAACCGCGAAAGGTCGGAACTTGGACAGCCAAATATTATTCCATGCGTTATTATTATATTTTTTAAGTTAAGTTTTTTAAGTAAATTGTTACTAATCCTATGGACTTTGTCTGAAATAAAATATTTTTATTATTATTTATCCATTTATTTATTAGATTTACATATTTTTACATTTTTAAATATCATTCTAAAAAAATAAAATAAAAAAACATTTAAAAATACAAAAATAGTAGCCCACCGGTATCGGGAACAGGGTCCAAGCTACCGGTGGTCAGGGCTCCTGAGAGAGGAACCTCCTAACAATACGAGCCGTGTCCAGGAGTACCGCTTTCTGGATCAAGCCCTTGATCCAGCTGCCCAACGAGAGCCTCCTAAGATGTTCGTCGAGGCTCTTGGCTATTATACCATTGGCCGTCACGACTATCGGCACAATGACTGCTGTATTCACATCCCACATGTCGACAACCTCGCGAGCCAGATCAAGATACTTACTTTTCTTATCTCTCTCCGCCTTCACGAGGTTCTCGTCATGGGGGACCGCAATATCAACAATCATTGCGCGACGCTCTAGTCGATCTATCACCACTATGTCAGGCTTATTAGCAACAACAGTCCTGTCAGTGATGATAGACCGATCCCAATACAACGTGACATTGCCATTTTCGAGAACTGGGTCGGGCACATACTTATAGTAAGGCACTTCCGATTCCACAAGATTGTATTTAAGAGCAAGTTGCTGGTGGATAATCCTGGCTACAAGGTTGTGTCTATGCAAATAGTCTCCGTTAGCCAGACTAGAACAACCGGAAATAATGTGTCTGATTGATTCCCCCGGCCGATGACATGCCCGACAAATGTCAACCGTGCCGTCCTTCACAATATATTTCCGGTAGTTGTTTGTCATCATAACTTCGTCCATAATCGCAAAGACAAAACCTTCGGTTTCCCCGAAAAGGTCACCAAATCGCAGCCAGGCCACGGATGCTAAAAGATCTACATCGGGCCCATGTAGGACCCGGTAGAAGCGTCCGTGAAGCTCCTTGCTCTGCCATACCTCCCTGCGGTCATTAGTATCTAATACTATAGGTTTGCGCCAGTTCTCGTTAGCCAAGGAGAGCGGGGTGAGGCCCTTGTCCACCGCTACTACATCTCGATGCATACCCACGTCGGCGGCCTGGAAGTATTCCCTAAGACTGGATACCTCGCGGTTGTGCAGGGTCTTAGCATTTAAAAAGCCACGACCACCGCACTTCCGTGGGATATACAGTCTCATAACCGATGAACGTGGGTGATGCATACGATTTGCGGTAAGCAGCGTGCGGACCCTCCTATCCAGGGCGTCAAGTTCTGTCTGAGTCCATTTGAGTATGCCGAAAGAGTACATCAACACCGGCATGACCCAGCCGTTGAAGGCGCGCACCTTGTTTCCGCCTGATAAAAGACTATTTAGTACTTTATTCAGGCGGCCAAAGAAGCGTTCCTTCAACGACTGTTTCACGTCACTAGCATTGATGCCTAATGCTTCCGACATACCCAAATACTTGTAAGTTTCGGTTGAGGAGAGGGATCGAAGGTATATGGAATCCGAGAGTTGTATTCCCACGGATTCCATAATCTCCCCTCGCTTTACATGCATGACTGCACATTTGTCCACACCAAATTCCATCCTGATGGCGTCACTGAAGGTTTCTGTCACCTTCAGTAGCTTCATCAGTTGCAAGTTGTTGGGGGCAAAGAGCTTCAAATCATCCATATAAAGGAGGTGTGATATGACCTGACCACCTCTTCTCAACCGATAGCCCAGGCCCGAACCCTCCAGCAGTGTACTGAGAGGGTTCAGGGCTAAACAAAACCACAAAGGGCTCAGACTGTCGCCCTGAAATATACCGCGCTCAATCCTTATAGGTTCACTGTTTTCCTGAATCTGTCGACATCCTGGATAGTGAAGGACCGTCCTCCACTGCCTCATACATGACGTCAGGAAGGTGCGCAGTGTTGCATCAATTTTATACAACTCCAACACCCTCATGAGCCATGTATGTGGCACTGAGTCATAGGCCTTCTTGTAATCTATCCAACATGTCGCCAGATCCTTGCGAGAACGGCGAACCTGCTGGCTAATGGCAATGTCTATGAGGAGCAGCTCCTTAGTACCGCGGGACCCGTTCCTACATCCATTCTGAGAAGCAGACATGATGGCATTATTGTCAATATGTTGATTAATTTTCGCTCTCAGAATGGATGTAAGAACTTTATAGACCGTCGGTAAACACGTTATCGGTCTATAATTTTTAGGTTCCGCAGTACTACCCGATTTATAGAGCAGGTGGGTTATTCCTGTCGTTAGGAACTGGGGCAGCGAGCCTGACTCTAAGGCAGACTGGAATTGAGATGCCAAACGAGCGTGCGACCTTTGGAACCATTTAATCCAAAAGTTTTGCAGTCCGTCCGGCCCTGGAGATTTCCAATTGGGCAACGGACGGACTGCACGAGCCACATCTTGGGGGCTGATGGTAATTGCCCCCATTTGTGGTATCGGATCGCACGCTTGCTCGACCTCCCGAGTCCAGTCACCCTCGGTGTGACTGACAGGCACCGACCAGATATCGCGCCAGAACGAACACATGGCGTCATTATCCGGTAGGCGCGTATCAGTCACACCTTGGTCGGGTCGCTCCCAAGCCCTATAAACCCACCTTTCGTTGTTCTGAAATGTGCGATTTTGAGTGTATCTTTCCACTCGCCGCTTGTACCGACGAATACGGCTTGCCCATGCATAGATCTTCTGCTTCAGGAAGTCGATACGCTCTGTGACGCGGGACATATAATCTCGATAACTGATATCAGTCGCCGAGAACGCCCGCCTCACAAAGCGCATCACTCTAGGGCGAGTGTTGCCCTCCCTGAAGCAGATAAGCTTGCCGATGAGTGCTCTAGCCTCACCGATACGACGCTCAATCCTGTACTGCCAAGCTGGTATTGCTGGTCGTGTAGCTCTATCAGTTTTGGGAAACTTGACGTTAGCTACACGACATGCCGCTGCAGCCGCACAATACAAGATCGAGTGGGTATCAGTAAGGTCTTTGCTGCTATCAAAAACATTTGATAGCAGCAAATATTATTATTATTATTATTATTTTATTATTATTATTTATTATTATTATTTCATTTATTCAACTCTTTTCTTATTAATTACATTTTTAAATATTTTTACAAAACACATTTAAAAAAGAAAAATATTTAAAAATATAATAAATAGAGGCCACCGGTATCGGGAATAGGATCCAAGCTACCGGCGGTCAGGGCTCCAGAGAGAGGAACCTCCTAACAATGCGAGCCGTGTCCAGCAATACTGCTTTCTAGATCAGGCCCTTGATCCAGCCGCCTAACGAGAGCCTCCTAAGGTGTTGGTCGAGGCTCGTGGCTATTAAGCCATTGGCTGACACGACTATCGGTACAATGATCGCTGTGTCCACATCCCACATGTCGACAACCTCGCGAGCCAAGTCAAGATACTTGATTTGCTTATCTTTCTCGGCTTTCACGAGGTTCCCGACATGCGGAACAGTTATGTCAACAATCATTGCACGCCTCTCGATTCGGTCCACCACCACTATATCAGGCTTATTAGCGATAATAGTCCTGTCAGTGATGATGGACCGATCCCAGTACAATGTGATATTGCCATTCTCGAGAACTGGGTCGGGCACATTCCTGTAGTACGGCACCTCCGATTCCACAAGAGTGTATTTCAGAGCAAGTTGCTGATGGATAATCCTGGCTACAAGGTAGTGCCTATGCAAGTACTCTTCGTTAGCAAGCCGAGAACAACCAGAGATAATGTGGCGGATCGATTCACCCGGGCGGTGACATGCCCGACAGATGTCAACCGTGCCATCCTTCACAATAAATCTCCGGTAGTTATTCGTCATAATAACTTCGTCCATAATTGCACAGACAAAACCTTCGGTTTCTCCAAAGAGGTCACCGAAACGCAGCCAGGCTACGGACGCTGATTGGTCTACATCGGACCCATGTAGGGCCCGGAAAAAGCGTCCGTGAAGCTCCTTACTTTGCCATACCTCCCTGCGGTCGTTAGTGTCAAGCACTACAGGCCTGCGCCAGTTCTCATTCGCCAAGGAGAGCGGGGTGAGTCCCTTGTCTACTGCTACTACATCTCGATGCATACCGACGTCTGTGTTTAGAAAATATTCCCTGAGATTGCATATCTCGCGGTTGTGGAGGTTTTTGGCATTTAAAAAGCCTCGGCCTCCACACTTCCGCGGGATATACAATCTCATGACTGACGATCGTGGGTGATGCATTCGATATGCAGTCAGCAGAGTACGGACCCGCCTATCCAGGGCGTCAAGTTCCGTTTGAGTCCATTTGAGTATGCCGAAAGAGTACATCAATACCGGCATGACCCAACCGTTGAAGGCACGCACCTTGTTTCCGCCCGAAAGAAGGCTATTGAATACCTTCTTCAAGCGGCCAAAGAAGCGTTCCTTCAACGATTGTTTCATGTCAGTAGTGCTGATACCTAACGCTTCCGACATACCCAAATACTTATAGGTTTCGTTTGGAGAGAGGGATCTCAGGTTTATGGAATCCGCAAGTTGAATTCCCACGGATTCCACAATCTCCCCTCGCTTTACATGCATGACCGCACATTTGTCCACACCAAACTCCATCCTGATGGCACTACTAAAAGTTTCAGTTGTAGCTCCATCAGCTGAAGATTGCTGGGGGCAAAGAGCTTCAGGTCATCCATGTAAAGGAGGTGAGATATAACCTGACCACCTCTCTTCAACCGATAGCCCAGCCCTGAATTCTCCAGCAGCGTGCTTAGAGGATTCAGGGCTAGGCAAAACCAAAGTGGACTCAAACTATCGCCCTGGAATATACCTCGCTCGATCCGTACAGGTTCGCTATTCCTCTGGATATTTCGACATCCTGGATAGCGAAGGACTGTGCTCCATTGCCCCATACACGACATCAGGAAGGTATGTAGAGTTATATCTATTTTATACAATTCTAGCACCCTCATGAGCCATGTATGAGGCACCGAGTCATAGGCCTTCTTATAATCTATCCAACATGTCGACATATCCTTTCGGGAACGCCGAACCTGTTGGCTAATGGCCATATCAATAAGGAGTAGCTCCTTAGTACCGCGGTTCTGGGTGTATCGCTCCACTCTCCGCCTGTACCTACGAACACGGTTTGCCCATGCTAACACTTTTTGTTTCAGGAAGTCGATGCGCTCTGTGACACGGGATATATAGTCTTGGGGGCTGACATCAGTCCCCAAAAACGCCCGTCTCACAAAGCGCATCACTCTTGGGCGATTATTGCCCTCCCTGAAACAAATTAGTTTGCCGATGAGTGCTCTGGCCCCACCAATACGACGTTCGATCCTGCACTGCCAAGCCGGTACGGCTGGTTTCGGTCGTGTAGCCCTGTCATCTGCAAATCTGACGTGGGCTACACGACATGCCGCTACAGCCGCGCAGTACATGATCCATGTATCAGTGAGGTCTTCGCAGTCATCAAAATAGTTTGACAACTGCGAATCCAGAAGAGCCACCAGCGCCCTATTTTTGTTATGCATGGGCAAACGAGGTAATCGTGGCCTAAGTTCGGGTGGCATGTAGCGATATTCCCGAATAGCACACTCCAAAGCACTCCTCAATTGCTCATTGCACTGGGTACTTACGTTTGTAACCCTGTCACTACTCTCCTCGTCAGCGTGTATGGGAATATGGTTGGACTGTGGTGGCACCACAGCCTGCGACGATGGGGCAGTGACACGGTTACTTATTTCCGTTCGGAGGCGATCAAGTACAGTATCATCCAACATACGATTACGCTGGATGACCCGCACCTGATCCGAAAGTCGTTGGGCTGAAACGTTGACGGCTGGCTCAAGCACCTGAAACAAAGAGAGCATCCGGACACGGTATGCGGTCAGGTTGTTTCCTCCCTCTGTAGCCCCAAAGTATGCGCGCATGACATTTTCATTAATGGATTGTGTCCATTTCATGCGCTGCACACTTCCGCCGGGTGCTGGGACCCTATCAGAGACCGGTAAGCCTCGAGGTCCTAAGCGGTCCGGCGGCCGGCATCCTCCCCGTCGACGCGCAGGTGGTGGTGTCGTCGGCGGCGAGAAGTACTCGCCGCTCGAGCTCGAGCTTATTATTATTATTATTGCGCATTTTTTTCAACTAGAAAGTTTTATCAGTTTTTTTTTGGACCTCGATTAAAATTTTCTACAGTATGCGGACCCCACTTAAAATTACTTGCCGACCACTGCCTGTAAGGGTAATTGATAAAAGAATAAATAAATCCAATTTAAATTTAAAAATGTTGTTTCATGAAACGTCAGAAGTTATCTAGATGTACGGTTCGATTTAATCGTTTTCTATGGGAAGAACCGGCAGGAAACTCAAATTTAGCCTTTTAAAAAGTGATTCGTTTTACAAAAGATAAGCGATACTGAACCTGAACTCCACAAACATAAACATACCCAACCGCATCCCAAGAAAAAAAGTTCTCAATCTATTGGAAATACCGTACTTAAAAACTTATCTTGGTCACTATGCCGCTGTACACAGAATCTGTAGGCAATATAATACGTTGTCGAAAACTTGTGATATTGAAATTGTGAGCCATTGTGATATAGATATTGTGATATAGATATTGACAAAGTTATTAGTTGAGGTTCTGTGAGATTTTATTTTTAAGTTATTCTATAGTTTCATGTTTTAGATTTAAATTTTTTATTAACCATTCTGTTTACCATGTTATTATTTTAAAATTGTTTAAACTAATAGTGTTTGTAAAAAGTATGTTTACATTTTGCATTTTGCTACTCTTGAAAATTTTTTGCCGTCTGGTTTGCAATAATGTTGGTAAATCCTAAGGTTAATTATATATAAGGACAGTTTATTTTTTATAAATGTGTCATGTTTTGTTTTTTTTTCTTTTTACATGTTTTACTATTACCTTGTAATAAGAGTATATATTTTAGTTTTTTTTTGTCGATAATTTATAAGGCATGCTGTGGCCTCCTATAATTGAGGGAGTGCACTTGTTATTGCTTCATATTGATTATTCATTGTATTTTTTGTGTACCTCTTTCGTTGTAGGTCTTGAATAAATAAATAGATAAACAAATCATACACAGAAAACTTCACAATCTCATCATATCAAAAGAAAACGTTAAAACAAAAAAAAAACGACAAATGTCTATTTTCGATAAAATAAACGTTTTATATTATTATTTTTTTATTATATCGGAAGCAAGATATGAAAATAAGGATATGCCTATTTACCATAAGAAGATCAACTTATTGCGTGTTATTGCTCGGTGTCCGAGAAGTGTGAAATAAAGCTGATGGCAGACGGAAGGCTTAATACAGCTGGGATTGGAAACCCGGTCGAGTGTGCACTGCGGCTGTCGGGTGTCGGGTCTGTTCCTTTGTGGGCGAAGCGCCAGAGTATAAAATTAAAAAGAAGGGCTATTTATTAGTTCTTTGGTTATATTAATTTTCTGTCTAATTATTTATTTACCCTGTAATTTGTAAGGCCTCCAAAAACCAATCTGCCTAGGCTCTTAAACATGTTGGACTCTTGTTCTAGTCTAGCTGGATGATACCTTTCGCTATAAATGGTAGGCCTTCTAATAAGACAAATTTAATCGAAGCTCTTCCATCAGGATTTTAAATAATAAATCACTTTCGAAGGGTTAGATAAGGCAGAGGGGTACTACACTCCTACCGCTCGAGGCATGAAGTTATGTTGTAAGCATCAATCCCAAGACAATGCCTGTTACGTCTCCTGCAGAGAAAGAAATGAAAAAAAACTACTGTCTTTGCCACAGATATGACGCATACAATAAAAAAAATAACGCTAATGGTGTAAATAAGAATTCATGCCAAAGGGCCATCGCTCAGTTTAATGCTGGGACTCGTATGCGAGATAGAGTCACAGCGCTGGTTGGTAAAAACACGTTTAAGTAGTAACTTCGACACTTAACTTGAGGACCTTACTGTATTTGCGGTCGTCCGTTGTAAATCGCGCAGTGCGGCGCTGGTGCCGCGCAACCACGACAGCAGGACCAGTATTTGTCTGCATAAATTGTTTGTAAAAAATCAACCGGTCGTGTGCAGTACGACAAAAGAACCACTGCAGTGCTGCAGCAGTCCCGCACCAAACGTCTACATTGAAAGAGCTCTAAGTCGCCACCAAGTAAGTATGTTGACAACTCCCTCGGGCGAGATTGTCCGGACTCAAAATCCTCCTATCCATTGTGAAAGGTAGCCTCAGATATAGACGTTGGGTATAGTCTGTTCATTACCCTCACAAAAATTACCACTCTGCAGAAAGAAAAAAGGCGACTCTATGGCTAATACTTATCTGCCTCTTTTCTATAGATTGTATTGACTAAAGTAGCCTGTCATTATCATCATCAGCCTTTTAATGTTCCCACTGCTGGGACATACGCCTCCTCTCATAGAGGGAGTGCACTATAATCCACCACGCAGGCCCAGTGCGGATTGGTAGATGTCACATGTCTTTGAATTTTTGGTTCTGGTACATGCCGGTTTCCTCACGATGTTTTCCTTCACCGTTTTGAGAGCAGTGGTGATGAAATAAATTACACAAAGAAAAGCGGCTGCATATGGCCTAATCAGAATTCTAGCCGTTCAAAAAAAGACAAATACTGGTTGTTCGATCGCTTTATCTCGCTCACACTTTTTTGCCTGTACTCATTTCATTCCAGAGGCTCTAGTCAAGTGACTTTGTATCAGTGATAACAATTGTCTTGTCAATTGTTACAAAATGTATGGGATTGACATGCCGAATTACAATGTGGCCAAACTTTTAGTAAAACAACTTGAAGGCCGTAAAATACAGGTAATTAAAAAAAATGGTGATGATGCTGGTGGTATGAAATGTATATTACGGCCTCAAAGTTTTATTACTATAGGTCCGGACACATTGTATAACGTAGTCAATCACTTACATTTTTACATTCGTTATTGCTGACAGAATTTCACTTTATCTCAGCCTTTGGACTTCTATAACAATTGTTATTGCTGATAGAATTTCACTTTATCTCAGCCTTTGAACTTCTATAACAATTGTTATCGCTGATAGAATGTTACTTAATCTACAGCCCCTGGACTTCTATAACAATTGTTATTGCTGATAGAATGTCACTTAATCTACAGCCCCTGGACTTCTATAACAATTGTTATCGCTGATAGAATGTCACTTTATCTACAGCCCCTGGACTTCTATAACAATTGTTATTGCTGATAGAATGTCACTTTATCTACAGCTCCTGGACTTCTGTAACAATTGTTATCGCTGATAGAATGTTACTTTATCTACAGCTCCTGGACTTCTATTACAATTGTTATCGCTGATAGAATGTCACTTAATCTACAGCCCCTGGACTTCTATAACAATTGTTATCGCTGATAGAATGTCACTTTATCTACAGCCCCTGGACTTCTATAACAATTGTTAATGCTGATAGAATGTCACTTTGTCTACAGGCCCTAGACTTCTATAACAATTGTTATCGCTGATATAATGTCACTTTATCTACAGCCCCTGGACTTCTGTAACAATTGTTATCGCTGATAGAATGTCACTTTATCTACAGCCCCTGGACTTCTATAACAATTGTTATTGCTGATAGAATGTCACTTTATCTACAGCCCCTGGACTTCTGTAACAATTGTTATCGCTGATAGAATGTCACTTTATCTACAGCCCCTGGACTTCTATAACAATTGTTATCGCTGATAGAATGTCACTTTATCTACAGCCCCTGGACTTCTATAACAATTGTTATTGCTGATAGAATGTCACTTTATCTTCAGCTCCTGGACTTCTATAACAATTGTTATCGCTGATAGAATGTCACTTAATCTACAGCCCCTGGACTTCTATAACAATTGTTATCGCTGATAGAATGTCAATTTATCTACAGCCCCTGGACTTCTATAACAATTGTTATTGCTGATTGAATGTCACTTTATCTACAGCCCCTGGACTTCTGTAACAATTGTTATCGCTGATAGAATGTCACTTAATCTACAGCCCCTGGACTTCTATAACAATTGGTATCGCTGATAGAATGTCACTTAATCTACAGCCCCTGGACTTCTATAACAATTGGTATCGCTGATAGAATGTCACTTTATCTACAGCCCCTGGACTTCTATAACAATTGTTATCGCTGATAGAATGTCACTTTATCTACAGCCCCTGGACTTCTATAACAATTGTTAATGCTGATAGAATGTCACTTTGTCTACAGCCCCTGGACTTCTATAACAATTGTTATCGCTGATATAATGTCACATTATCTACAGCCCCTGGACTTCTATAATAATTGTTATCGCTGATACAATGTCACATTATCTACAGCCCCAGGACTTCTATAACAATTGTTTTCGCTGATAGCGTAGGTAGGTACCTAGGTAGGTAGGGTAGGGTAAGTAGGTTAGGGTAGGGTAGGTAGGGTAGATGAATGTATGGTGTTTTTATGGCAAAACAAAGTTTGCCGGGTCAGCTAGTGTATAATAAATATCTCATAAACAACATGAACCAAGGGATGTTTCCTGGGTGGAAAAATGATAATTCTATTCAGTCCTTCAGTGAGATTATCAAATAATATTGGACGCGTATTTTTGCTTTATCAAATAAATAAAAATTGACAAAGATAAAGCGCATCAAAATTCAGGAGTGGGGGCTTGTGACGTCACTTTGTCAGTATAAAGTGTAGAACATCGTGACGTAATTCGATATTTAAACGCACTGTAGGTATCGTCGTAATTCTTTGATTAAGTAGCAAAAGAAAAAATACGTGTCCAATATTTTTAGGTTATCTAACTTACGGACTAAATACATATTTTTTGTCAACTACCCTATTACGAAAACTAGTATTTGTAAAGCTAACTCTTCGAAGATAGAGTATTATGACCTGTACCATGAAATCGCACATAAGTACTCGTATAAGTTGTGTATTGCTGTTTCTTCAGTATGGGTTGTAATACAAAAATATACATTCCTAAGCTATTCACTGCTGATTTGCCTCAGTATTTGGTAGTGACACGGTGGTTACGGCTTAAGGTTACACTAGTCAATGGCACGAACTATTTTGTGCGCGGGGTTAAAATGCATTTTATATCAACCGACAACACGTGCGGAAGAGATAGATGCTGTGATGAGCAGTAGGATGCTAGTTCGCGTACGAATACACAGTTTTGCAAATTTGTAGCGAAATGGATAATGATATAGGACCAAACCGAGCGCGCGAAATTTTATAAACAGACCTTTGGCAGTCTAGATATCATGAAAAAATGACTAAATCTATCTGTTAGGTCTGTCTTCTGTCGAAAGGTACTTCAAGTTGATAACCAGTATAAAAAGTGTTTAACAGCAGAATGAAAACTCAAAATTCTACATAACGTAGACAAATATAGAGTTGTCCCTTAGCCAACTATTCTTTGAATTTTATGGAAGCTAAAGATGGTTGTCATTTCATGAAAGACTAGCTTTATCCCGCGGCTTCGCTCTAATGATATATCTCACAGGTAACGTGCAATTTTTCGAAACAAAAAGTAGCCAATGGCTCTAAGTTACAGCTTTCCCTAAATGACGCACGAAAGTATCCGTTTGTAAAACAATTGAGACTGGGTATTCACCAGAAGATACACCATCACAATACAAGTATACAAGTAGAGTCAAACCTAATGGCAGCTCGGAATACTCCGCCCTGCGGAGTAGCAAATTCAAGTGACAGCTGGGGTGAGGGGTGAGGTACTACACAGAGAAAAGCGATCTTCACAGACGTCATTAAGTTTGAATCAACCTATACCTGAAGACGGGCGTCGTCTCCAAGCAACCCTAAAATATTGGCGTGATGATCTGGATTCGTTTCTAACAAGTTACCCAGAGAAAACAAGGCATAAAGAGAACTGGGAAAACTATGGAGGAAGTCTTTTCTCAACAATGGGACCAAATAGGATGCGCAAAACAAAACTCAACAATGAAAATCGACTGTAGGTATCGCAATTCTTCAAAGCTGCTAAGTTGGCGTTCACGTACGAACTAAAATAAAAGACTCGTTTGCTTTTTGTAAGACACTTTACGACGAAATATAATACTGTGCTTTTTTTTTTCTACGTTTCCAGCTCCGTGAATATAAATAGGTAAATTACCTACAACACGATTTTGGCTTGCAGTAGTAGGTGAGATGATTTACACTTGTATATAGTTAATTGTAAACACACGTGTAATACGGTCTAGTATTTAGACTCCCTATGGACTCCCTAATCTTTATTGCAATATTCTCCCTGTCATTTAAAAACATGTCTTACTTTACTTTGCTTTTAATAATTATCTTAGAAGACACAGTTAAGTACCATTGGTATTGTCAGGCATATACGAGATTGTACCTTCGTTATTAATTAATTAATTAAAATTAATAAATTATTATCATGATTAGGTACGTATACTAGGCCTGTTGCAAGTAGAAGGACTGTTGCAAAAGATGTTGAAACATGGACTTCTGAATGGCATAGAAATTGTTCTTCTTTTAGTCATACAGTTTGAGCCCTGTGGGTGAACACGTTTATTGCAAAGTTGGAGTTGTTTTAGTTCATCTTTAGCATAGATCATTTGATCCATTGATGTAACTCACCTTATATCCTTATGATCCAATAAGTATTTTGATATGAATGCCTTGTGCAGCACATTTGGCGAACAAGATTAAATTTTGTTGTAGAGCTTTGCATTGCTTACTCTTGCCACACCGCCACTCATTTCAGAAATAAATTTACTATTTACCAGTTAAACAGATCCAGCTCATCATTCTGCGTCGAAACCGCAGCGATTATCTCGAGGTCGTGTCCCGCGGGGGTCACCAGAGACAACAATATGACCAAAGACAAAGACCGTCTCTTGTTTACGACTACTCGACCGATAGGTGGCGATAAATCTCGGTATAAACCTACTTGCATGGAACTGTACTGTCGAACAGAGATGATTCTAGTGGGACTATGAATAAGATGAGATATAATCACGATACACACAAAATGTATCGGGTCAAAACGCATTCTGCCACTGAATATCTTAAAAAAAGAGTGAATGATTGACCCACAGTAAAAGTTAACGTTAAGAGGTACCTACTATACCTATAGAGTTACCTAGTATGTATATTCTATCTATCTACTATTTAGACTCATTTACCATGACGTTTACACAATGATATTTTGTTGTAAAACTCGAAAAATACATTATTTTGCGTATTTTCTAAACATGCTCACTAACTTCTACATTAACCTGGAAATCTACTAAAGATAAAATCTGATCTCTTATAGAGGATGCTTCTATAAATAGATTAAAAGAATATGCTGTCAGAGAAAAATGCGGGCCTGAATACCGTCGACGTTTTGAAATTGTTGTTTTCGATCGTAAACATACAGGCCAGAACAGATGCTGTTTACCATAAAGAAGAAAAATAAAACTGAAGGCCAGAAATTAAGGCTCGACTTGAATTTTTTTAACGTCTTTTTAAATGAGTCTTTAAAAATATGTTGTTTAAATCGTAAGTTTTTTAATATTTTCCTTTCATTTGAATTAAAGAGTTTTTTCTAATTTTCCAGATTAGGAACGGCAAAGGTTACCTATTATGTGATGATTGAAAGAATTTATAAAAAAAAATTGTACAATGTATAAATAATGGAAAATATATTAAAAGATGGAAGAGCTCATAGCTATTGCTTATTTCATCAGATTTATGCCAGCAGACCTGCAACAGGCAAATTCAAGAGAAACGTCGAAACCGTGTGTAAAATATCTGCCGGGATATTTTAATCATCGTCATCATCGTCTCGCATCCACTGGACTCCCGCAGCCTTGACCAGGTCGTTGCTCCACCTTCCAACGCAAAGTCTTCAGGTTCGCGGTCGCCACTCCAGAAATATTCGGTCCCAACGGTCATCCGTTTTGCGAACAATGTGCCCTGCCCACATTTTAATCATAAAGGTTTAGTAAGAACAAGGTAGATTAACATACCAACATTTGAGGCCAAAACTACAAGCAGGTGAAAACAATATAACCAAACTGAAACCGTGCACAATATTGCAGCTTCCAAGACTTTATTTACTGAAAGTATACACATATCACACACAACTTACAAAAACAAAAAATATACACTATTTTATGGAACTACATAAATCTGCCTAACCTTTTCCCAACTGTCTTGGCTTCCCGACTGCCCGTCTGTCCTCAACAACCCAGTAACTGGGTAACACGATACCTCTTAGCAAGACAGGTGGCAGTTTCTTGGCTTCTAACTATCCGTAACGACTGTCAAAATTCTACAAATACTGGCACCAACAGCTTCATGTGCTTTTTTTTTCAAATAACTTTTCCCCACACTAGGAGGATTTCGTCCTGTATCTTGGGTGCGTTTACAAACATATAAACTCACATACACAACACCCATAGCTAAAACAACTATCTGCACACGAAGTACATTCCACGGATAGACCCATGCGGCCAATATTATTTAGCCATGATCTCCTCCACCTTAAGGGACCACCTAAAAGTCGCTATACTATTTGTACAACCGATACCAAACTCTGTGGGTTCTCGAAAACCCGACAACTGGTACACAATCCTCTTAAAATTCAATAACTCGTCAAATGCGTTAAAGACGAGAGCTGAGACACAAAGTATGACGAGTTTAGGCAATTAGTTCAATAAGAGGACTTATGAACTAATTCCAAGTGTTTCTTAACTTATAGGGAAACAGCTTCACCCTGGGTTTGATTTGTCAATCAATTTTGCGTGGAACAATCTTTTGATATGGTAAAGTAAAGTTCATTTTAATCCAGCGAGGATGTGGTACAAAAAGAATGACGGAAACTCATCAACAGTCTTTTAATGTGCCCAATGCTGGCAGGTAATGTACCTTAATCCACCACGTGGGCCCAGTGCGGGTTGGTGGATGTCACATGTCTTCGAATGTTTGGTAGGACATTGCGGTTTCTTCACGATGTTTCCCTTCACCGTTTCTAGAGCAGTGGTGATGAAATAATTTTCACAGAGTAAAGCGCATGCCGGGGTTCGAACACACGACCTACAACACGTAAGTCGGGGCCGTTACCACTGGGCCACCACTGCTCTCACGGAAACTCGTAATGAAAAATAAAGGCATAATAGATATTTAAAGTAGAGCGAAGACATTTAGTTATGAAATCCGAAAATTCATTGCCCAACGCTCGGCATGGATACGTAACCAAGTTAGTTGAAGATAATGTTTTTAGGGTTCCGTACCCAAAGGGTAAAAACGGGACCCTATTACTGAGACTTCACGATCCGTCTGTCTGTCTGTCTGTCTGTCCGTCTGTCACCAGGCTGTATCTTATGAACCGTGATAGCTAGAGAGTTGAAATTATCACAGATGATGTATTTCTATTGCCGCTATAACAACAAATACTAAAAACAGAATAAAATTAATATTTAAGGAAGGCTCCCATACAACAAACGTGATTTTTTTGACGTTTTTTGCTCGATATTAATAACGGCAACAGGTAGACGCTTGAAATATTCACAGATTATTTAGTTGTATATTCACTTCAATAAATAATAATTATTAAATTATAATAAAATAAATTAAGGGGGGCTCCCATACAACAAACGTGATTTTTTTGCCGTTTTTATTTATTTATCATAACTCCTTCTAATAACAGTCAATTCTAAAACATGAAAAATCTCGTTTAATCTGCTTATCAATTTAATGTTAAAAATTTAATCAATAATTATTTATCGAGCACAATTTACATTGTGATTGATAAATTACATAAACTTTTATACATCAGTATTATTAATATTAATTCTAAAAGAAACAGTCATTAACATGCAGCAATAATGTAAAAAAACCGGCCAAGTGCGAGTCGGACTCGCGCACGAAGGGTTCCGTACCATTATCGCAAAAAAAGGCAAAATAATCACGTTTGTTGTATGGGAGCTCCATTAAATATTTATTTTATTCTGTTTTTAGTATTTGTTGTTATAGCGGCAACAGAAATACAGCAGCTTTGAAAATTTCAACTGTCTAGCTATCACCTTTTATGAGGAAACAGCACAGATGCACCAACACTTTTCACATTGCAAAAAAGACTTATTAGAATCCTAGTAAATATAGACGATACCGATAGCTGCAAACCTCATTTCCAAGAACATAAATTACTTACCCTCCCCTGCCTATACATTTTAGAAATGTGCAAATACGTTCGAAATAACCAACACTTTTACACGACAAGAGAAAATATACAGTCAAGGATATACATTACGCCATAAAAATAGGTTAAATGTACCAAGCTCTAAGCTAAAAATGCACTCAACAAGTACATTAGTAATGTCAATGAAAATATATAATAAATTACCAGAAATAATTAAAGGAGAACAAAAATTAAATTCATTCATTAATAAATTAAAACAATTTCTATTGGCTAAATGCTATTACAACGTAAGTGAATATTTAAATGATAAATTCTAAATTTAAATAATTTCAATCTAATAAATAAATAAAAATGAATAAAAAATTGGAAAATTAAAATAACAAATAAATAAAAAACGGTTAATTAAATGCTATTATATTATGTTAGTGAATATTTAAATAACAAATTTTCAATTTAACTAATTTTAATCTACTAAATTCATATATACTTTGTCAAATAAAAGCCCTCTTCCTCTCTCCTACTTTTGCAGTGCCTGACAGGGTCCACAATGGTCTTAATTTGTACCTACCATCTAAGTTCACATGTGGAAGCAATAAATGTATTGAGTATTGAGATACAGCCTGGTGACAGACGGACAGACAGACAGACAGACGGATCGCGGAGTCTTAGTAATAGGGTCCCATTTTACCCTTTGGGTACGGAACCCTAAAAAAAGCATGATTACTAAAAACAATAATAATAAATAGCATTTTTTAATAGAAATTTGGTATATTTATATTAAATTACAGTTCGTCTATTCAGTACAAGTTTTATCTGACAGAAATTTTTTGAGCTTAGTCTGTCTGTCTGTGTCTATTAAATATTTGTACAGCTTGGTATAGAAGGCTTTGCTTGACTATGTTAAAATTAGGTACAACTTTATTTTTTAAGTCCTTAAATATTTAGCATTTTTAAAACATTTCAGAATATTTAATGTCTCTTTAAAATCGACATAAAACAAATCAGCTCGCTAGTCTTAATTAAAATAAACATCAGTACAAACCCCTACCCGTGAGTCCCGCGGTTAGCTTATCAAAACACAACATTATCTTCGAGGTTTTAATGAAAAGCAATACAATACAATGGGTCTTAATAAAACGAAACTCGTTGTCCCCCTGTCCATCTAAAATGCAGATAAGTATTCGATATGACTTTATTCAGTGTACGAAACGGCTGTTTAACCAGACAGCAAGTTAAAAGCAGAAGTTGAAGAACTGTAATGCAATTCTGTGACTATCTCACCGTCTTAACTTAGGTGATGTGAGCTTGAATTGCGAGTGTCAATCCCTAGCGTCAACGAGAGCGACCACTCACTTGTTCGCTTCATGCTCACTTCACCTACGTTTAGTTTTTAACCCCCGACGGAAAAAAGGGGTGTTACAAGTTTGATGTGTGTACCAGTGTGTTTATGTATTTTTGTATCTGTCTGTGGCATCATAGCTCCAACGCACATCAAACTTTTAACACCCCTCTTTTTCCGTTGTGGGTTAAGGCTTAGCACGCACTGCGATTTTCATTCGCGCGAATTTTTTTCCGCCTATTCTGCGACCTATGGAATTGTATGAAGCTGCACACATTGCGGTAAAAAATCGCTCGAAAATTGTATTAAAAAAATCACAATACGTGTTATGCGTAAAAATTTTTGGTAATGGCAACGGCTATTAAAATTTCACGAGATCATTCATTCATTCATTCATTTATTTATTCACAAATAATTAACATTGTGTCGAATATTGGGTACATAAGTACAAGAATTGATAGAACATAATTGCAGTAAAATATTGCAGTAAAATTTTGCAGTAAAATGTAATTGTAGCAAAGCATATATTGATTTAAAAAAAAATACAAACAGATGCAATCAATCATTGACGTTTTGGCAATCCGACCCTCGCAATCGCTGATAGAACGAGACTTTGCTTAGAGCCCCAGGGGTAAAATCCAAAATAAACTTTACACCTACATTATTAAGCGTGAGAGGCTCTTAGGATGTATAAGCCACACAGTCTTCAAGGTAAATCAAACATTGTTAAGGTTATTCCGTAGATGGGTGACCATCCGCTACACCTTGTAGTCTTCTCCGTGTCTCGGAAAGCACGTTAACCCGCTATCATTTTTTTAAATCTAGGCAGTCGTTACGTACTGTCAATTTTCAAAGCTACATGATTGCGAAACATCCATCATCATCAGCATAATCATCATTCCAACCACAAGACATCCATTGCTGGACATAGGCGTCCCCCAAGCCCCACATCGACTGATCCAGTGCGTCACGCATCCAGCGGATTCGCGCAACCGTAAAAAGGTCATCAGTCCAACTAGAGCACGGAGCACTGGCTGGTTGTTGTTTTTTTTAGGGTTCCGTACCCAAAGGGTAAAACGGGACCCTATTACTGAGACTCCGCGATCCGTCTGTCTGTCTGTCTGTCTATCCGTCTGTCACCAGGCTGTATCTCATGAACGGTGATAGCTAGATAGTTGAAATTTTCACAGATGATGTATTTCTGTTGCCGCTATAACAACAAATACTAAAAACAGAATAAAATAAATATTTAAGGGGGGCTCCGATACAACAAACGTGATTTTTTTGCCGTTTTTTTGCAATAATGGTACGGAACCCTTAGTGCGCGAGTCCGACTCGCACTTGGCCGGTTTTTTTTTAATAAATAAATATTTTTTGGTCCAAACATTTGTTCTTATATCATAAACCTGTCAAACTGCGTGACCGTTTGTCGTCAGGATTAGCGCTAGTCTTAAAAACATTAGGTATCAACTATAAACAACTAAGTTATACAACTATAAAAACACGGTAAAAATGTTATCATTACGGAACGCGGTCCCCCGCGACACACCGGCAACGGCTCCGTGACCTAGTGGGAGGCCTTCCCACGCTGCGTCACACACGCGTACACATATCCTCAACTTAGTCCTTATCTCTAATAACTCTATAATACCCTCTATGTCAAAAATCAGTCTGCTTAGCTTTTCCCCGCCATGTTGGGCCCAATATTGAAATGTATTTTCATAGACTTCGATCTACGGCATAACCGTTGTCCGATAGATATTTATTATTAACGAAAATAAACTTCTGTTCCACAACTACGTCACACGGTAACCGCTTCAAATGTATTATTGATAAGCTCTCCACTTCATATAACCGACGCGCGACGACCGCCGCTGGAACTAAGCTCAAGACTCACGGCCCTTTAATCTTTTACATCGGAAAATAATAACTGAACGGATATTGCTGACAAATTGACGGGTTTTCAGGTAATTAAGCTAAAGTATGGATTATTGGAGGAGGTTATAAATTCGACTAAACGTCTAACATGATTGTGTGTTTTATTTTAATCTCAGCCGTTGTTGATATTTGAAGTCAAAGTCAAATCATTTATTTCAATTATACCATTAAAAGTTACCTTTCAATGTCATTTACAGTAAAACATGTTGTTTATTAGGCTATCTCTGCAAGATATCATGAGGAATAAAGTACCAAATAAAATAGGTAAGTAAATATATTCTAGGGAGTACAATATAAAAAACTTTTTGTTGTGGTACATAATGGCAAACATCATCAATGTAGTCGAAGTCATATACGCATTATTAACGATAAATCAAAAACTACGCGTCAGATCTTGATAAAATTTAAATTAGACCACATGAGAAGCAATCAAATCAATAAAAAAGTATCATCAAAATCGGTTAACCTAATAAAAAATTCTGAGGTAACACACATGAAAAAATACAGTCGAATTGAGAACCCTTTTTGAAGTCGTTTAAGGTATGAGATCTGAAACTAAATGCCTGAAGTCTGTTTACCATGAAAACAAGGTTTTTTTAAACACTGAGAAAGCAGTAGAAAACATCAACGTGATATTTGTAGATATCTAAAATTATTCATCATTTCTTAGGATCGTAAGTATTATGGCAACATTAATAAGACAGCTAATCGCGGATATGGCCCCGGGCTTGTGATGTTTATGCAAATATCTTCAGAAAATTATTATTTTGCCAAATGTACATATTTTTATCAGCATTTAGCTTTCTTTCTGAGTCTCGCCTAAAATATTACCTTTTGATGAGTGACTTCTTTGTGAGAAATATCCTTTCAGTTTTGTTAGGAAAATTATAAGGGTTCACACGGCTTACTTTCTTTAGTAACAGACATTTTTTGAAGGCGTATACTGATTTTCGGACCTGTTTTCTACTTTAAAAGCCTGGGAACTAGGAGGACCTGCCTTATAATATTCGTATTTTCTTTAGTAAAAGACTTTCATTATGATTTCAAAAGTTTTCTCTGGAAGGCAGAAAATAAAAATAGACTGTATGAAATGGAATTAAAAACATGAATATGATTGATGAAGAGAAAAAAAATCTGAACGACTACATTTCTGGTCAGTTTATTTGTGGAAATCGAGGTAGGAATTCGAAAGTAGCCCTCCACCTTCCAGCTTTCCGAGCTCGGGGTGGCAAGAGTTGTGACGTCGATCCGTGAGCTGAGCTTGGAATTAGCGCCTGATAAAACTAAGACGCTCTGGTTCCATAAACTGCCGATGAGCAGAGAGCCACCAAGCTTGTCAGTGACAATTGTAGATGCGCAAGTCCAGGTGGGTCGATACATTAAGTAGGTATCTTGGCCTAACCATGGACGGCTGTTGGGGCTTCTTAGAGCATTTCAAGTTGGAAGGGCAGTGGGTGCTTTGCATAGACTGCAGGCTAATCTCGGGGGACCTCGGGACGAAGTTCGTAGAGGCAGGTGTTGTGTGATCGATGTTCCTTTACGGGGCGCCTGTTTGGTCAAACAGACCGTCAGGTGTTCGACGCTGCAGGACTAAAATCAATAGCCTGCAGCGGAAAATGCACGAGGATACCGAACGGTATCGTTTGTATGAGGCGGCAACACTCAGAAACCGTGCCGAATTTGAAAGTAAAATTATTTTCTACGTATAACGCAATCTGTCGATACTGCCAAAGTGTAGCAGCCAATTATACAATAAAGGAACAAACTCAAGAAAATCAGAACTGCTAAACTTCTGATACCGCATTACTCGGTGAGAGAGAATCTGGATCCTACAGACAAAATCCTACTTTGTGTCCATGGCACGAAAGATAGTGCGGCATCTCGTTGTGAATGTGAACAAGTTTACACCGGTGAGAGATTCGATGGTTCAATTTGTCAGAACTATTGCTTTCAAGGAGATTTTAGTGTCAGTGCTGAAGGAACATTTCTAAATGCAGGTAAAACATGTTCATCTCATTGGGACTTGTGATGTGAAGATATGTAAGGTGTGTGTGCACACCGAGACACGACGTGAAGCGACAATGCTTATTGCTTGCTAAGTGCTGCACAATGACGTGCATCGTGAAGCCGCGGGGTTTATTCGAATTATCTCACTGTACTGTTCACACTTTTGTTAAGTCAATATTAATTCGCTGTCTCAAAAAGTTTTTTAAATTAATATGGCAAGTTTACTCCATATTAGAAATCTCCTACATAAGAACTAAGCGAGAATAGTTCTAATGAATATTTTTTTATTATCTATAGGCTTGCGCTTGACCACTATCTCACCTGATGGTAAGCGATGATGTGGTCGACGGTGAAGCACGCTTGCCTAGAAAAAACCCATTCACTCTTGACTTAAATATAAATCTAAACCTCGTTTAGTAACATTACATAAGATATTAAAAAAAACGCTAAATTTGTTAAAACTATACTACTACTACTATTTATTTTTTAAAACTTAAGACAACAATAATAAACGAAAAATTACACAGTATGTAATATAATTGCATGTGCTCAAAATCAAATTATTTTGACGCAGCTGTGTGTACATTTCCCCACTTATTTACAGAAAATTCTGTATAATTTTGCAAAGCTTTTACTCTATAACTGAATTTCTAAAATATATCCATGTCAGTCATATCATTATAGGAATGCACTATAGACTATCTTATTATTAGCTATTGTAATACCCACCTACTGCTTTGGGGTAGGCAGAAACTTCAGAACGCCACCTGCACGATCCTTACATACTTCTTTTGTTTCTTTCACATTCATACATCTAGTCATACACACACGCCTGTTATGAGTATATTATTACTTGTTTTATATTTATTTTTTTGTTAACCTCATAATTTTATAGTCTATTTTAGTAAGTACATTAAATTTTGAGATTATTATTAAATTTACTAGTTTATTATCTAGTAAGAATAATATGTTTAATAATAGGTTAAATAACTAGTATAAATAACGTGTTAAATTGTAAAGAGATCTGTTTGTTATCATCCTCTTATCTTAATATTACGCATGCCAACTTATGGCGATATGTATCTTTGTGTGCCTGTATTTTTTCCATTACATTTAGTTTAAATGAATGGCTTTGACTTTGACAAGCTGCTGATCTTGTGCTTTCCTATTTATCAAACAGACAGCAAAAAGTAAATGTTAATGGGGCGACGTCCTCCGGGTCTCTAGTCAAAATGGGCGTGCCCCAAGGTTCAATTCTCGGCCCTTTCCTTTTTTTTGTTTACATTAATGATCTCCCTTTTATGATGGCCAAATTATCGGATATAATTCTATTTGCTGATGATACTTCGCTAATTTTTAAAATAGATAGGAAAGATACGGATGTCTTACATGTCAATGAAAGTCTAATTGTTCTCTCGGAATGGTTCGCAGCTAACAATCTTTTACTGAATGCGAAAAAAACAAAATGTCTAAAGTTCTCTTTACCAAATGTACCTCAACGTGACCTAAATCTAAATCTTGACGGCAAAAATCTTGAAATAATAACGGAAACTGTATTCTTGGGGATTACTATCGATTCAAAATTGCAGTGGGGCGCGCACATTAGAACTCTTTCGGGCAGGTTAAGTTCGGCTGCCTATGCAGTAAGGAAGATAAGGCAGTTAACCGACGTAGCCACAGCTAGACTAGTATACTATGCTTATTTCCACAGTATTATGTCTTATGGCATTCTGCTGTGGGGGTCAGCAGCAGACGTTGACTCAATTTTTATCTTACAAAAGAGGGCAATCCACGCAAATGGGTCCTCGCGAGTTCCTCAGAGAAAAAATTAAAGAGATCGATATACTGACTCTACCTTCACTTTATATTTTGGAATGTATTTTGTATGTCCGCAAAAATCGAGGGCTTTTCAAAACTAGAAGTGACTTCCATAATTTAAATACACGCAGTAAGCACGAAATTGTAATACCCAAATTCATATTAACGAAAACTAGCAAGTCTTTTCTTATAAACAGTATACGCTTTTATAACAAGTTGCCTAAGTCAGTTATAGAACTGACCGATGGAAAGTTCAAAAACTACATCAAACGTGTCCTTATTAAAAAAGCATATTATAAAATCAAGGACTACGTTGAAGATAAAAATTTTGGCTTTGACACCCTCTGCGCATGCGGCTTCCCTAGTAACTCATAAACGGCACAAATATATGGATATCTCTAACTATTCTCAATCTCATTTTTTTCTCTTTTAATTAGACTTTTTACAATAATTTTCAATCATCATTATAGACCTTTGCTCAGAATAGTTACAGCACTGATTACAGTATTTGTGCCACATGTTAAATTTAGTGTTGTTTTTTTTTTTTTTACCTTTGTATAGATTCTTTTACCGATTGTGAATGTGTGAACATTGTAGGCTTTCTAGATTTCTAGATGATTGTTAACATTTGTTAACTTTTTATTTCGTACATTATTTTATTTGTTTGTTTTTTTTTCAATTTCGTACGACTTATTGTCGGGCCTGCGTTGTCCCCCCATATCCAAAGTACTAATGCTGTAACATGGAAATATTGTAAACACAAAAAAAAGAGTAAACATGGAGTTTCTTGCCGGTTCTTCTCCTTAGGAAACGATTAACCCGAACCGTGCACCTTTTGTCGACGTTTTATAAGTGCCCATGTAGGCTATGTAAAATAAAAATATTTGGTTTTGTTTTTTTTTTTATTTTGATCACGTTGTAGAGCGTCCGAAACGCAGCGTATCGGTCGAGCACCTGGTACGGCTTATACAACATGTCACAAATACTTTTTGTTGGTTTCCTTGTTTATCTTGTAACGCTAATATATATTTATTATTAGCTATTTTGGATACTCTGGAGAAATGTGCGAAGTAAACGCGTGCCATGAATATTGTTTGCAGAACGGAGTCTGTTGCCTGAATGAAGAGGGTGAACCAGTCTGTCAATGCTTATGAGATTATGAGGGAGAACGATGCGATGTTGCCACCACACACTCTGGCGTCTATGGTGACAACGCGGTGCCACAAATACTACATGAATTGCGCAGTGCAGAGAAGCAAGTTATTAAAGAAGAGCTGCAACTTACCCTGCATTTCCGTTTTAATAAATTGATGAGAATGAAGCCAAGATTCCTTCGAAGGACTTTTGCCAAGTAGATTGTAGTATCTCACTCCTTTGGCCAGAGTAACGGTAACTTTAGATTGCCCGTAAGTCCGTAAGTTTCCGTTACTCTGAGCAAAAGGGTGAAGTCAATGTGTGCTTCTACTGTTGTTTGAAAAACTGAACTTGTTTGGAACGAGCACAAGAGGTGAAAAATTTACTTCTATCAACAATACGAGTTAGTAGTGGTGATTAGTAGAACAAAATCTGACATCATGATTTATTAATAAATTAGCGTCGATTTATCATTATCATAAAAACAAAATGTACCAGATAATATTTTTTTTCTTTCAAATTAATTATTACAAAAAAAAAATGATATTACTTATTTTAAGTCATGTTCTAATATTTTGCAGTTTACCATTATATATGTCTTTGTAAGAACTGATAATGCCTACACCGTATTACCTAATCGAGTTTGTGTTTTAGTTTAACTATAATTTATTTGTTCTCAATACGCTAACTGTTGATACCAAGCAATGCTCTCACCTGTTATATAATGGATAAATGATGGAATTCACTAAGGTAAAACTTTTTCTCTATAAATATGATGTTGTGTGTACATTTTTAGCGACTTCTAAAAAAGGAGGTTGTCAATTTGACACGCATGTTTGTAATATTGTTGGAATTGCACAATATTCACATAGTTACTTCGTGTGGGCTTCTAAACACATGTGCCAAATTTCATAGGTGTATGTATGTATTTGTCCACGAATTTCTCCAAAACTAGTATTCGGATCGTGATCATTCATTTTTTATTGGATTAGGTATCTCTCAACTTAGGGAATAGTATTAGTTTCATTAAAATTGGTTGGAGCAGTTGTCAAGATAATTATGGTACATAATTATAACTGAACTCCTTAACGACAAACAACACGAATAAGTAAATTGAGTTATTATGTGTATTTTTTCAATTCTTTCGTTACCTTACTATAGAACTTGCTTACTTCTTAGTGATGGTGTACCAAAACTAAAAAGAGAAGGGTAAAAACTTTTGCATATAAAATAAACATTTCACAAAAAGTTTTTATTGTTGGCAGACGTCAATAAATAATAGAATCAATTTCATACGAAAAAACGATCCTTCAGTACACTGCCATTTTCCCACTTAACGCCTTCAAAACTATGACAACAAGGCTCGAAAGAGGCTGAAACCTAATAAATATGCTAATGGCCTCAAGTTTGTGTACGATATTCTCAATTAAAAATCGTCGTGCCCATCAAATTGTTTACTTGAAGTTTGGAGCCGCTCCCAATCTAGACTCGCTGAAACTAAATTAATTGTTTTTTTTTTTAATTTTGGCAGTTAATTATATGTTTTTAATTTCATGATTAACGAACGCGAGTCTGAGTTGTTTTTTTTATTATTAAATCTGAGAAGTTCTGAAGATTATTAAATTAAGTCAGATAATAAATGAAAGACACAGACAGACAATTAATTAAGGACGAAATACCATACACAATTTTCAATCTCGTGGGATTCAAATATTTCTAGATAACAGACCGAATCAGATATTTATAGCTGAAAAATCTGATTACGACTTGTCATTTGAATTTAAGACGTGGTTAGATTGAAATAAACATTTCTTTTACTTGATTCTGAAAATAGACATTCTCATGATCAACGCGCTCTTGGAGACCAACCCTGGATTAGACTTATTTGATGATGAATGACGATATTGTTGGATTGCTTGCGGTTCTGTGAGAAGACATAAGAAAAGGAATATCTTAATTGAGTATAAATGGCTGATTTGCTATATTACATAAATAATTAACTAGCTGTTGCCCGTGACTTAAAACTAAATGAAAGAAAAATTTAGACTTTTGTTAAAAGCAGACTTTTTAAACAAGCATAATAGAAATTAGATGATTATATTCAAGATAAAAATGCTTGGCAACATACTGGTCCTGCTCCATAGGGCAATCTTTAGTGTAGAGAAAATTAAACTGGCTATGTTCATAATTACAGTAATGCTTTTTTTTTTCTTCTCTTTTTGTTTAAGAAATTTATTTATTAATTAATTAAAACTTCATGCACAAAGGTACAATGGCGGACTTAATGCCTTAGGCATTCTCTACCAGTCAACCAAGGGTGGTGAAGAGATAACATGGCAGGTGCATTATTTAAATTGTGGCACACTGTTCCGTTGTTGTTGAATTAGGTAATTTACCTGTTCTTGCAATATTTGTAAGAATGTGAGAACCATGTTCCTATTTATCAAATGAATGAATTTACCTGTTAGTGATTATAATACTTTATATCTATACGTAGTATAGTAGTATTACTTTGGGTGTATCGTCCTCCCGTATATGAATTCATGTGTGTGTTTTCACTTTGTTTTTAAAGAGTGAGTGTGGAGTTTCTTGTCCGCTCTTCTCTAATTAATTAAATAAATTTAAAATAAAAACGTAATAATAATTGAGTAAATCAATTATTATTACGTTTTTATTTAAAATTTTGACGTTCAGCTTAGAACGAAGTGCTGCTTAATGGCTTTATTGGAATAAAGAAATTTTGATTAGGTTTGATTTGATTTCATCCGCGTCAAACTTGTAAAACCAAAAAAAAAACATTGGTATTTTTTACGTTCAGCCCTAAATTTTACCTTAAAAATTGCTATAAGGAGTAAAAAGTAAAATTTACTCCTTATAGCACCAGCTATCTGCCGGTGAAAGTCCCGTCAAAATCGGTCCAGCCGCGGCGACAGCAAACAAACATTTTGAAACAATATTAAATTTACTTATGCGTAAAGCATTACTGAAGTCAAAGTGGTTGATGAGCTCGAAACTTTTAGCGGATCGCTTCAGATCTAGTTTACATTTTCAGTCCACGACGATTTATACTTCTATAAAATAATCTTTGTCAACATACTGTAGGTCCTTCACAGAATCTAGTAATTATTTGTTTTAAATATGAATTTAAACTGTAATTTGGGTTTAGAGCTTCCAATAATTGAATAAGGAGTAGAAAACATTTATTTAAATTAAGCCATTAGACGGTACTTTTAAATGTCAAGAGTTAAAGTAAGAAAATAATTGATTCTGCTGTCCATTCGTAAAGATAGTTAGTAATGGAGAAGAACGGACGTTTAAAAGTTTAAGTTGTTCATGTACTTAGGTAGGGGAGACCGGGCTCAAAGTGCCAGGGGTAAGTTGTTCCGATGAGAATAGGAATGCAAGTAAAAAACTGAGCGTGTCGTATGTTGTTTGTCGCCAAAAGTTATGACACTATGCCATTGGAGGAGCCGTTTTAGTTGCTTCCATTATGGTAGAAACAAACCCCCCGGAATAATGAATTCATGCCTTTGCTTTTTTTGTTCAATGTAATTTGATAGCACACAAAAAATAATCACAATTTGACGAAATTAAACACACTATTTTAGCGTGTGTGTATTTAATTAATTTTTTGAAGGATAAGTTTGTAATTGAAACGACAAAACAACCAGCCCCATAGCGGGGTTAGTAGATCTCACAAAATAGGTAAAAATACCGTTTAACGAGGCACAAAACAATATAACTATTCAGAAACGCCAATAATCATTCTATAAATATGTGCGTAAGCCGCACAGTATAATACATTATTGCCATAGCTCAATTTTAAATGCGTATTGTAATGTACAGTTTCGAGCGCGCAGTCATTACCTGCGCTCGTGTTTGTCGGTTGTCGCGCTGCCCGTGCGCAATTACCAAAATGTCCGATACAGTAAAGTGTGTGTCGTGTAATATTGTTATCGACGAGCTATTAGCTTACATTCAAAACAAAGTGTCGCTCTCCGATGAGACGAGTTTGGTGAAAATATGTGCATCGGCTTTTTCTAGCGAGCAGATTCAAAAATCAAAGTCGTTATTGATGGAATCGTTATCTTCAGAGGTGCGTAGCACAGTCCGCAAAGGAAAAGGCAAAGATAACAGAGTGTTGAACGACATCATTGCCATTTTTAAAACCACCGATCCAGATATTTTGCCGATTTTTGTAGCCCGCGATCTCAACAACCTACCTCCCATACTTTTCGATCATCTGGATGTGTCAAAACTGCTGAAGGATTTATTGATAGTAAGAGCTGAGATTGATCAAATCAAAGCGTCTTATGTGACTCAAGAGGATCTGCAAAGTTTTAAAACGGAGTGTGATATGAAATTAATGTCATTTCCATATGCGGCCTCAAATGTAAACACAAAGACAGGTGCATCCTGCGATAACAGTATTATTCGCACAATTCAAGAAGATTTACCTGGCAGCTTTGGGCAGTTAGTATCGGTCGAGATAAATCGACAATCTAATCATAGTACTTCGAATGTGAACGAAAATCAAATTGAGGGTAGTACTAAAACTCAACTTCCAACGGTTAACCGTTGTGAATCAGACAGCGGCGACGGCGACAGAGACGGGATGATCCGTGCGACGAGTGGCGGGGACCGGAGTGATGCGTCATCGTTGTCGTTATCAGCCGCTGCTAGCGAGCCTAGTAAACAACTGTGTGAAGCTGTGACGCGCTCGTTGCTGCCGGCGGCGGCGCCGTGTCCATCGTATGCAAGTGTTGCTGCTGTTAGCGTTGATGATGGATTTACAGTGGTGCATCATAAGAAACAAAAATATAAAGATCGCCTTAAAGGTAATACTGGTAGCAGTATTGTTGAATCTGAGGAGAAATTCAGATCAGCTGACAGGAAAATCCCCATGTTTATATCAAATGTACATAGGGACGCTTCTGAGTCGCACATAACCCAATACATTGAAAAGAAAACTGGGGAAAAAGTTAACCTAGAGAGGATTAACATTAAACGGAAATGCGAACACAATGCATATAAGTTCTTGGTGTCCCAGAGTAATCTACAATTGTATTTGGATAATCAGCTGTGGCCACAGGGGATTATTTTTCGACGTTTTGTGAATTACAGACCGAAACGTCTCAATAATATATCTACCGTTAAGGAAGTCGGCCCACAATTAAGTATTAATGATGGATAATGACAACTGTATCTGTAAATTGGTGTCATTTAATTGCAAAAATGTCAAGCGCTCCATTCAAAGTGTCCGCGACTTATGTAAGCAGTGTGATTTAATTGCATCGCAATTAATTGCAATCGGACGCGACTACACTGAACGCGAAAATTATTTAATTTGTGCCGAGCGCGGCAAGTGCCGCTGCCACCATGCGTTCGGAAGAACTTGTGGCGAACGAGGTCCTGGCATTCCTGCAGTATCAGTTGGATTTCATGGACGAGGTCAGTGTGATACAGATCTGCACGTCTAACTTCAATGAAGAGGAGATACGCAGGGCAAAAACTCTGCTGTATGAGTCGCTACATATGGCTGACCGAATACCGTCCCGTAGGAGGGATGAAAAAGGAGAGAGGAGTCTCCAGGACACTATTAAAGTGTTGAAGGAGACCGAACCGGACGACGTGCCGACTTTCGTGGCGAAGGATTTTCGCAAGCTGCCTCCCGTCACATTCGACCACGTCGACGTTACCAGGCTACTGCGGGACATCACAACCGTCAGGTCAAGCCTGGTCGAATTGCAGTTGAAGTTGGAAGCATCACAATCCACCATCAGTGATTTACGTACAGAGATAGCAGATTTACGCAACACGGTATGTAGGTCACACGAGCCAGCTAACCACGACAACATACGTCACGGCGCGTTCAATGCATCGCAGCTGAGTTTCGAGTCAGCAAAATTTGACTCGTCGCTGGCCACCGTCACTGCAAGCGATGCAAAAGCGCGCACCGCCTGCCCCGCGTCTCCCATCGTTGGGGCACCGACGAATAATAGTACGTCAACAGCGGTACGTGCTTACTCGGCTGCCGTTATTGCTGCTCCTGCAAAAGATCAGCGGCAACCCAAGCAAGCAAGGGGTGCCCAGCGGCCCTCTGATCAGGTTCGAAGCTCTTTGCCAGCGGAAACAGGACAGACCGATGAAGAAGGCTTCGT
This sequence comes from Orthosia incerta, assembly GCA_948252205.1. Classification (NCBI taxonomy): domain Eukaryota; kingdom Metazoa; phylum Arthropoda; class Insecta; order Lepidoptera; family Noctuidae; genus Orthosia; species Orthosia incerta. The sequence continues at coordinate 5,843,485 of OX411760.1, forward strand.
TTGAGTGGTGAATAAGAAGAAGAAGAAGCCTGCTTGTCGCAATCGCAATCAGTGCGGTTCCGCACTGACAGGGCCGAATATGTTGTTGCGTCTCGCTATTCCTTCGACGCAGCTGTACGTGTCACGTCTGCATCACTCCACGAAGGTAGAAGATGTCGTGGAGTACATAAAGATGAAGACTAACTTCTCCCTGAGAGTCGAGCAGTCGAGGAGTCGCGTCACAAAATTAATTTCAAATCTTTAGTGGTGCGGGTTCTGACTCATCATTAGGAGACCTAAGGAAGGAAGAATTTTGGCCGACGGGTGTTGTGTATCGGCGTTTCCGCGGAAGGCTACATGACACCACGACTCAGCGCAATACGTCGCCGACCCAACGTATTAAATAGATTTGTGTTGACTTTGTGTTGATTTGTAATTATGTATTAGTTTATTTTTGTATGTTTAATTTGTGTATTTTATCTATGGGCTTTAGTTGCCTGAAAATAAATAAATAATAATAATCATAAGTTGACGTCCAAATCACGACGCCGCCGAACTCGCAAAAGTCACGACAACCAAAGTGAAATTTCCCCCACCATCTTGTTTTAGCAGTCTGATTACTTGTCGTGCCATCTAAGTACACAGTCGGTACTACAAATGTCAATACAATACTTTTAATATTACTTTAATTTAACATTCTATAGTAAATTATCTAGCTATTTCCAAAATTTAATAATATTAAATTGGCGAAATAGAAAAAAGCTAGATAATTTCTGTTTATTTCTTTGTTTAGATGCCTTTTTTTTTTTTTTGCGTGGAGAAATGCTCATGCATACTGCACTACCACGGGGATGTGAGATAGTGCAGTTATGTGGGACTCTAACCCACTAAAACTCCACGGTGTCCTCCAGTGCCGCTTATGGCGGGAACACGGGCACGCGTTAGCACTCACCGCGAACCCGCCGCGGCTGTCCGTCACCGGACCCTCCTCGGGGGGGTACCCCCATCACCGGCGCACCAGAACACACTGTACGCCGTGACCACCCCTTGTTTAGATGCCTAGATAAATAAGTAATAAGTTTGCCCGCCCGCCCTCTTCTTGTAACCAGCTCGTACGTGACACGTAATGAAAGGCGACTCACAAGGGATATTTTTTAATCACAACCCTTAATCTAGGACATCTCAAGGTTTCTCGACATAATTCCGATCAAGATGATTACATAATTTGTCTCATGATTTTGTCTATGCCCAGGCCCACATAAATAAATGAAAATAGCTCCCATTTATTTAAACCTTTTTGTTGGCAATATTATTAGTTAGATATATATTTTTGGCTTTGAAAGGCTTTTACTTAATTAAAAATACCAAGTAAAAGGTATTAGGATTGTGGTGGAATTTGGAACAAATAAATGAAATGTATCTCTATTTTTAGTAATTTAACATGAAGATTCAATTCAACGATTTAAGTATGACTAATATTAAGTACTTCTACCAATAAATAGATAGATAATAACTTTCTGTTATGATCTAATGATTTATCCGTAGAAGTTTCTTTCTGATAACATGCAGTATTCATTTGATTTGCCCATAAGAACCTAAGAGTTTGTGTGTTCTTATACACACTATGTTTCTTATACAGCTCTCCTATCGCAGGTCTGCTTGAATAAAAATGTTTTGAGATAAGCAACTGATGGCGACCGTTCACGAACAAGACGCATGGATTGCCACCACTCAAATCAACCATCATGAAGGGATCCGAATGATCCAACACTTGTGCCACCATTAGAAACATTAGAGAGAGTATATGATATACTCTCAACTACCAGGGCACACACAAGTCAGCGAACGACATAATAGGTACAGTAAATGGTAGATTCACAGTTGGTACATAGTACTTAGACATGTGCTGAACAAGAATAATCGTCTTATTGGTCTTTGATAACCTAATTATCTCCACACATTTAGGTATTATGCATCTACGTTGAGCAGAAACTAATGAAGGGCTTAAGTCCTGGCAGTTAGAAGAATAGACAGTTTTCAAAATTGCTTTGCTCTCTATTTTATTGCCAGGCCAGATGCACAGAAGCGGATAAATCTGAAAAAGAGTTAACGCTGCCCTGGCACAAGCAACTGAAGGAACAGGGATGGGTTTTAGTCAGTCAAATCTGACTCGCCCTCCCGCTCCACTAAGAGCGGGAGAAGTCATTGAATGATTTTACATCAAAAAAACGGCCAGTTGCAAAAGAAAACAAAAAGAACGACACAAAGGGCAGTTCGAAACCTCATCCAGCAATATTAGATAAAGCTCTCAGCAACCAAGCGAAGTGGAAAGTCTCCAAGACTGCATCAGGCCGAGGCAGGCACCCCCGGTGTGTGTACTCGGTCTTATTTTGTTGACAAAACCGCTCGCAATCCGCCCAGGCGATTATTTCCCGGAGTTGTCCCACTTTCACACAAGACACGTTTTTGGAGCCACTACAGATTTAAATGGGAAATTTTATCGTGGCGATTTATTAGAGATTTTCAACCTTCTGTACTAATTTAGTAGAGCTGAAGAGTTTGTTCGTTAATTATTTGATCGCGTTAATCTCTGGAAATCATTAAAAAAACATTTATAAATTTAATTTTTAATTGATAAGCCAATTCTTCAGAAAGATTTATATCACGCTACTACTCTTGATGATGCTGATGATGAGCTGAGCAAAAAAGCAGGCGGTTGAAACCGCGGGGCACAGATAATTTCTTCTAAAGAATGTGTGCTACAGTAGATAAAGATGGGTTTTAAGTTATTACAACGCGCGCTGCATTTTTCCGACGCAATCTTTCTGTAATCACTATAGAAAGCATGCTATGCAGAATCGTCAGCAAAGCCTGCAACAGTAATGTGATCCGCTCTAAATCAGACAAATAATACTGCCAGAGAGATTTTTGTTGTAACTATGAGCCTTTGGTCTTCGATGTTTTCCTTGACCGTTTTTAGAGCTGTGATGATGAAATCATTTGTGAAGCGACTGCCTAGGTTCGAACCTACGACACGTAAGTCGGGGCCACCACTGCTATCTGCATTGACGGATGATAGGTGTTTATCGGGCCTCTTTGATTAAGAGGTGACGGGCGGGCGTTTTGGGGAACTGTCTTTTAAATTTTTTTTCATTCAAAAAGTATATTTTGTCAGCCTTATTTGCATTAATCACTTTACTTTTTGAATCAGTCTCATTTGTTCATTGAAATAGCTTTCAATCAACGTCAATTTAATTTTAATTGATGCTAAAGAGATTGGAATCTCTCATTGCATGTCAAGAATCATCATGACAAAATGAGAATCGCTCTGAATCGTCAGCATTATTAAAACAGGCTAAAGGGACTATTACAGCAATAGGCACATACAATTTAAGAAGCGATTTGTTAATTAGGCTTCCTCTCGTAAACAAAGGAAATAATCCTTGAATAAGACTGTTCAAGAAAACCTTGTTTACCCTATTTTTGTAAATTGCTTTTACGGTTGTGTTAAAAACCGTCGCCTATGCTGAAAAGTTGTGAAGTCATAAGACTTCAAGCAAAAATAAGAACCAGTGAATATGAAGGTACCTATTTTATGTTTTTACAATAAAATTATAATAGTATCTATTTGTTAACCCATGTGACAATGGTGGTGATTGCGTAAATATTATGTTGATTGAAACCGATTTGTCAATGACGACCTTTTGGCTTGTATGGCAAACTGTATACCCAATTTGTTTTCTGTAGAAATATCTTGAATTTCATATAAATATTCGGAACATATCTGTCATAAATTGAATGTGACTACGAAATGAAAACAGCGAACGGGCGAATTTGTTTCTGTATTATTCAATTATTGAATGCATTTTTAATTACTACTGTACTGGCACAAATATTTTTAACGTTTTGTACTCCGTGTAAACAATATCAATTTAAAAAAGAGAACAAAGTCCCCTGATTGTCAGATTGTTTGTTTTTTGTGCTGAGTTTCATTTGCGTGCATCGTAATATGTCATGTACCTAAATCCAAAAATAACTGAGTATTTGATTACATATTCACTCAAAAATCGGATTCCCGATTCAAATCCGTTTACTTTTTAAATCTTTACCTCTAAATAAGTCAGTATCTTTGTAGTGAACATTAATATTATTTCATTGGCTTTTCTTGAGTATTTTTATAGTGCCAGACTGCGTAGGATACAGATTGATTCATGTGGTTACGCTACGCTCTTAATACGTGCGGTCATTAGATTTAAAAGAAGGCAATATAGTGTAGTTTCCGTGCAATAGGTACTTACCTTATTTGTTTTGTTCATTCCTTGTTTTTATCGAATTATTTTTAAAGTACACATAGGTGTGTGTTGACTATTTGAAATAACATCACACGGTTTTACTTAGTACCTACTTAAATAAAACAGCAAGCTTATCATATTTTAATTTGTTATGCATCAAAGTTTACAATTCATAAATTCTTTACTTCATGAGATCAAATTACAATTTTAATAAAACACAAGCTATTTATTTCAAAAAGTTATTAAGATAACGGTTATATATAAATTAACCTTATGTAACTACTTACTTCAAGTCTTTTCAACTTTTAGTTATATCTGAATGTGGCGGTAGTAGCATCAGCATTACATTTCCTATATCTTCCTTCCTATTCATTCCTGCAGCGTCTACCATAGGTCAGAGTGAGACAGCCATACAGGGCCAGAAGAAGATTGACCGTAACGGACGCCATATTGAAAGAAAAAAAGTTCGTTCTAATACGCCGCCGCGAAAGCATCTCACCAGAGCTTTACCGCTAATATATCTGGATTCCGTGATAAATCCAGGTTTTCGGGTCTATATTTAAACTAGACCTACTTACTTATCAAGTTACATTGATTTGAAGTGCTGTGTAAGTAATAGGAATCATCAGTGAAACCACGCTGGCTTGCCGCGTGGTTAACCTACACATCGAGGACATACAAGGTGCTAGCAGCAGGAAGGCAACTCCGGACCTCAATAAAGGTAAGACGCTGCATCCTGTGTCCTTCTCTTATTCCTGTTTCCCCATACCAAAGAATAGCCTCATTTCCAATCAATGTATGCTGCCACATAAAGTTTATTACAGTCCACAAACCGCCGATTCTCATAGCAAGGCTTTGAATCACCGCTCCAGTCTTTTAGAAGTCTGGAAAGAGCTGTTTAGACAGTTCTATCCATTTTCATGGTAAATTCCCCGCACCCCCCTCATGTTAGCGTTTAAGAACCACCCAAAAGGATCGCTACGGTAACACCTTATTTAATTTTCAATTTAAAGTGTTCTAATTATTTTACTTTATTTGTAAAATAAACCATAATTTATTTACTTAAACGCTGGTTTACTCAAAAGGAGCCAGGAAAAGTTTAGACCAGTGATGAGTGTATGAATAAATTACTCTCTTATTTTTGATTTGAGATATCCAAGGCCTTATTCCGCTGGCTATAGATAAGTCCCAGGCATTCTACAAAGCGGTAAAGGTTCGCATCCTGGACATTCCGGCGGTATGTACACTATACACTCTTCTTCTCCGAGGCAGATGTGGTCTTCACACACGTCCATTGATGATAGGCAGGATCTGTACGCTGGAAATAAAAATATCGTGTAAATAACTTAAATAGCTACAATCTAGGGAAGTCACTTCAAGGCAAGCGTGCTTCACCGTCGACCACATCATCGCTTACTATCAGGTGAGTTACTGGTCAAGCGCGAGACTATTAAAAAAAAAAGGTAAATACATTACTGCAACCGGAATTTTATATGAAAATCAAATTAAAAATTAATTAGAGATCCTCCACAGACATAATGGGTATCAAATTCGAATAACGACACAATCGCCAAGCCAAGTAATAGCGTTATTAGTGATACAGACGAGGCCAAAACACAAGAGAAAAGTGTGACTACTGAGATAATTATATTCCGGGTTTGATACCCAGGTGTATTACAAAGTGTTGAAGTGATTTTTTTTATCAGACATCAATAGCAGTAGTAGATTTTTAAACGGTTCCCGGTAAATAGCTATAATAGGGTTGCACTCTACTAAATGGCTTTCAAAACGTTGAGTTAGTTTACCTCTTCAATTATATCAGAAACATCAGTAACAGTTTAAGTTTTCAGAAATAACATAATTGAAAACTCTATTGTTCAAGACAAGACCTTGAGACCAAATAATAGTAGAACATGACCAGCCGTCCACAAATTATTTTAATGAGCGCACTGATGCATAATGCTAGGATAATCACGTTATCTAACTTGAATGCATAATGCCGCATTATGCTATGCCAGCTTGTCTGCCGTGAGTCCATCAAACATAAATCATGCTCATTATGGTGCTACTTATATAACCATCTCATTAGATAGATTTGAAACCTAGTCCTGCTATATTTGTGTGAGATTTAGATTTGAGATTGCCTACACTATATTAAATTACACAGTATAACAGCACAGCTGTATTTCTTAAAGCGTCAGGCAGAGTTTTTATAATACTTACACACACATTTTGCCACTCATGTTTAACTGGGCAAGTCAAAGCTACAGAGCCTTAAATATTGTCGCCGAGATTCCAGCTTGTAGGCTTTTTATCGGTTACATTTCGGGGATTGTGCGATGAAATTGCATGATCAAATTCCGCGTAGCCCGTTTCATCATCGGACTATCAGATGTACGACGATGCGCCATCGGTACATAGTGGAAATTCCACACATACGCACTAAACGTTTTGGGGACCCTTTTATTATGCGTACAGACAAGGAGTGGAATTCCCTGCCGGAGTCTGGGGTTCCCGATAGCTACAACCCAGTGTTCTTTAAATCAAGAGTGAATAGGTTACTTCAAGACAAGCGTGCTTCACCGTCAACTACATTATCGCTTACCATAAGGTGAGATAGTGGTTAAGCGTGAGCCATTAGACTTTAAAAAAGTGCCATGTAAAGGGGCGAACTTATTGCTTCTAATATTAGATGATACCTAAATAAAATCTAGCTGAGTCCAATATGTAAAACTAGGGAATCTTCTGATTATTGTTGCTGCTCCGACTGCCACGTATCATTGCACTATCCCGACTTGTACTTTCCCTTAACCATCTGATTGATGAAAACCAGTAGCAGTACTTTGACCAAAGTTTCTATAGTTATGTAGACAGTTTACAAATTATTGCTAATTTGGCAGATTATTATTAAATTATTAGTACCTTTTTACAGCGATTATAAAATGACTGAAAGTTGTGATTAACGTCAATGTAACCTTACAGTTATGTTACAGCTTGTCATAACTTTTCAGCCCGTATAAGTAAGATTATCTCAGAGCAAATGTAGAACAAAGACAATCCTCCACCAATCCTTAATCCTATCATTCATCGAAGGTAACCACTAACCAATCGATGGCTCTATATTCACACTCCAAATGAAAAACTCAATTATTTCTTTAATATCAGCTGTTGTCTATTGGCCTCGTCTGCCATTATGTATTACATAAACGTGATACTCACTGTCAATGCACTCTCCATAGAAGCAGCATCCTCCGCAGCATTGTCCGTGGTCGACGCACTGTGGACAGAACGCTTTGTGTTAGAGTCTGATTAGCCTCTAGGCATCGTGTTTGTGTGGGTATGATAAATCAGCCGTTTTGTCACCTTTAAACCGTAAACCATGATTTGACTTACATATATATTTATGTTGGATGTATCGGCATATCCTAGAACCAAAATTTCGAAGACATGTGACATTCCCCAACCCGCACTGGGGCAACGTCCCCCACGCGATTAAGGCCTATTCCCTCTCACAAAGAGGAGGCCTGTGTGCCAGCACAAAGCAGTGCCTCCTCTGAGTGGTCTCAATGATAAAAGGCTGATAATGTCAGTATGTTATGTTACTGTTAATTAAGTGGCAGTGGGCAGGGCACATTGCTCGCAGAACGGATGGCCGATGGGGCAGAAAAGTTCTGGAGTGGCGACCGCGAACTGGAAGATGTTCCGTTGGAAGGGCTCCCACTAGATAGACCATGACCTAGTGAAGGTTACGGGGATCCGCTGGATGCGAGACGCACGGAACCGGTCAATGTGGACACTTGGGTGAGGCCTATGCCCAGCAGTGGACGTCTTTCGGCTGAAATGATGATGATGATGTTATTTTATGCATATTTTTGGCAATTCTTTGAGCTCGTTGCTAAACAATAACAGCCGTACGGGTCGATCTTCTAGGTTAGGCATCGTTTACCAAGCTCGATCTGCCTGACATACCGAGATGCCGCCGTGCCTCGGTAAGCACGTAAAACTGTTGGTCTGGCTGCCATTTGAAGGTCTTTGACAGTCGGTTTTGGTTGCCAGAACCTGGAAATCTGATACCAGTCCTGCGAAAGGGACTGAACTGTACTCGCAGTTACTGGGTTGAGAAGGTTAGATAGGCAATCGCTCCATGTATAATACTGGTACTCCGGTAAATCCGGTTAGACGGAATCAGACCCCAACATGAGAAAGGGCTCGTCAGATAGATTTGGTGTTACGTTATGTTACGAGGTTGTTGATCAATGTTAACAAAATTTTACGAGTGCCAAGGTTTGATTAACATCAAGCATGTGTAGTTGTAATGAAAGCATGAGAAGCGTATTAATAGTTTCTCGTTCGTACGTTTGTATTCAAAGGTTGTTTCACCGTTTCAGGAAATTGACACTGTAGTTTTAATGATTTCTCAATGAAATTATTTTCACTTTTCTTGTACAAAAGAAAACTGTCTTAAGGTTACACTAGTCAACGAATTTTCGACTAGTGTACTGTTACGGGGTGGTTCTTAAAATGGTTTTAAAAAAACAATTAATTAAGCACTGGAATAGAATTTTAATTGACTCTCAGTAAATACAATAAAAGTACGTATCCGCGACGACGTTCAAATCCACACTGCCTATCCGGCTCTAGAAAAACTAGCGATGTGTCGTAAACGCTGACAATGCAAAGATGGTTCCACGTGTAACGACCAGCGTGGTCATCATTATTATTTTATATGCATTCGCGTGTATTTTAAGATATAACAGCCCCCCGAATAAAATGGAGCATCCGAGATGAAAGATGCGAAATTTAAGATTTGAAGCGGATTGGATTTGGACGTCGTTGGAGATTTACAGATTGTTACTTATAAACTAAGCACATTATAATACTATTTTAGTAAAACATAACGAGATTTAGTAACGAGATTAATTTTGTTTATTGGTTACCAAAATGTTTCTTTTCAATGATGTTGGCCTTGATGTTGACAGATCAGGCTCAACAGTTTCTTCAAACACAGATAGTTCAATAGCTTGTTGAGGATGACTGTGATTATCTACTTTCTTGGTATTATTACATTGGTTGAATATTTGTATGCAGCATGGAGCTTTTGAATTTGGGCATATTAATTTTCGACCTCTGTAGAGTAGGTATAATAAGAATATGATAAAAAATGTGTAGCTTAAGGACATATAATGAACTCCATATTTTTGGAAGTGGGTCGGATCTTCAATGTTATTTAATTCTTGCTCAAACGAGTTTAGGTGCATACTGGCTTGTAGTAAAGAGTCTAGATTATTAACATTGTTTAATTTTAGGTATGGTAAACGTGAAAGTGTATTGTTGACCCTACTCCTTTCACAACAGTCATCTTCAACTAGGTTGAAATTAGAAACAACATGTGAGCTTACATTTACGAAAACATTTGATGATGGCACAAATTGTAAAGTTTTATAAAAGGCTTTGCAATTTTTGGTTAAAGATAATATTCCTGTACCGAATAAAGTTTCATCAAAGCTACTGCCATCATTTTCACAAGATACATGACATTTGCCTGGTTCAGATAGAACAAATATCCATCTATTATTACTAATTTTATGAAACACTTGAATAGAGCCTTTTAACAATTTAGTCTCGCAAGAGTTAGGTAGCTTACTGACTAATTCCGTAATTAAAATAGTTTCACAGATTGGGTTCACGACACTTGAGTATACACTTTCTAATTCACATATGTAAAACTTTTCACGAATCACTTTGCACTTGTCTACACTGTGCAACGGTGAGTAAAACATATGATCGATTGTTATTGCAAGGTAAGGTCGACTGGGAGCGATAAGTGCGAAAGTGTCTGGTTGCGCAACGTCATAGGGAACAGGCATTGGGATTATATGGTATAAGTTGTATATTTGAGGTAGGACGAGCGGGATTCTAATAACTACGATTATTTTGTTATTATGAAAATAAGATATAAGTCTCGAAATATCAATAAGATCGTGAATATTTTGTAATGACAAAGATAAAGGGAGTTCGTAATACCTTGGCATATTATTCATATTCCGTTCAAGTTCGTTATAGAGTTGATAAGGACTAAGTACAGTCGGATGTAGAATATTGACTTTACTAAATAGAATCGCGTTATTAATATCCTCAATGTCGAACGACAAGGAAATAATGATGCTTTCAATAGCGTTGAGGAATGTATTTATATTAGATTTGACATCCAACTTATCATTAGAATTAGTTAGTTGCTGAAAAGCTTGATCGATTATTTCAAGGTTTTTGTTAAGCCGTTTTTCATTTTCATTTAGTTTAGATATTGAGCTATTAAACGTTGTAATGGTTGATTTGATTATATGTATATTATCTCTCATCAAATGTGCTAACTGTTTTTCGTCCGTCTGTACTTGGTCTATAGCGTTTGAGAATTTGATTGCATCATCTGAATCTAATGTGCCGAAAAAGGTTTTCAAAAGGGATCCACCGGCATCGATCAAACCGCGTTTGGACCGTTTATTGCTTACGATATAAGAGACTGACGAATATTTTTTAATATTGTTATCATGCTGACTCTGCAACGCTGTTAACGCATTTAGGCAGTCAATCTGGATTTTGGATGAACTATAGTTTTTACAATAAGAGCCAACTTTAGCGAAAAGAGATTCAACTATATCTAGGTGCGATTGTATTTTACTAATATCTAAATACGTAACTACATTCCAATTATCGTTGGTAAACTTAACGTTGATCATTTTATCGAAGTATAAACCGGAACTGCTTGTTATCGGTGTGACGACCTGATGACACCTACATTCTGCAGCAAGGTGCCTGAAATAGATCAAGTTATTGCAACGTCAGACGCCAACTTAATTTCGTCATAGTGATGACGTACATGTTTACGGTTTATGAGGAGGGTCACGGTGTGGTTCCCGTTGATTTTAACGATTTTATATGGACCTTTCCAAACTGGAGACAGAGCTTTGTTTTGCTTGTGGTGACACTTGAGATATACTGAGTCACCGACATCGTAAGTGATAGGTTTAGCGTGAGAATCGTAATAACGTTTAGACCTCTCTTTGGAATTTTGAATGTTTTGTAGTGCTTTCTGCCTACTATAATACAACCTATGATTCAATACTCTGACGTAATCCGTGTATGTGTTATTTTCTAACGTGTCGATGGATTTGGGAATGTATGGTTTAAAACCTAGTAGTAATTCGAATGGAGAGTAGTTGGTGGTTGAATGGACGTTAGAATTGTATGAAAACATGGCCGTGTTTAAGTACAAGTCCCATGTATGTGCGTTTTCATTGACAAAGGGTCGCAAATATTCCTTTAAAGTTGAGTGGCTCCTTTCCAAAGCACCGCAGGTTTGTGGGTGATAAGGCGTTGCTAGAATATGTTTAATGCCAAATAACTTGCTAAGTTGTTTAAGAACTTCGGAAGGAAAGGTAGTGCCTTGATCGGTGACTATCATTTTAGGGATACCGAGATGAGAGATAAAATGAACTAACTTTTTAGCAGTTTCGTCTGCTGAACATGTCTGTAGTGGATAGCCTTGTGAATATTTGGTGAGGTCGTCTTGAATTGTGAGGATGAATTTGTATTTAAATTCGTAAGTTTCCGGAAGGGGACCTACTATATCCAAAAATAACTTTTCGAGGGGTTTTGTTGCGGTGGAATTTATAATCATAGGAGCGCGGTTAGTTTGACGTAAAGGTTTGTTAATTTGGCAAGATTTGCAGTTTTTTACATAATCTTCAATGTCTTGCCGCATATTTTTCCACCAGTACATGGATTTTATTCTTTCCGCCATTCGTGTGATGCCGGGGTGACCGGCAGAAGGCAAGTCGTGATTATCCCGAAGAATTTTCCTAACCTCTTCAGGTGTAGGGAATAGTATGGCATTTTTATAGATGTTAACTTTAAGCCCAGTATTGTGGAAGACGTAAGCTATCATATTATAGACTTTTGTATAAGAAAGTTTTGGCTATAAATAATACAATCATCTAAATAAATATAGCAGTGAAGACCTTGAAGACCAGATAGGACAGTATTCATAAGTTTTTGGAATGTAGCAGGGGCATTTTTTAGTCCAAAAGGCATTCTTGTAAATTCGTAGTGCCCAGAAATTTCGTTTCCTACTACCGTAAAGCCAGTTTTAGGCGCGTCCTTAGGATTTAAATTTATTTGGTGGAAACTGCTTACAAGGTCAAGCGTAGTAAAATATTTCGAATGACCTAGTTGGTCTAGAATATCCGTAATTAAAGGAATAGGATAAACTTCGGTAACAGTCACATCATTGAGTTTTCTATAATCAATGACTATCCTCCACTTTTGCTTACCCGATGAGTCTATCTTTTTGGGCACTACCCAAATAGGGGCGCTCCATGGTGATTTTGAAGGACGGATAATGTTCTGATCGAGCATTTTCTTTATTTGACTTTCGACTTCACTTTTGTGGCACTCGGGGAAACGATAAGATTTTGCGTGAATTGGGGCAGCATCACCAGTACTGATCGAATGCTCAATAGCATTAGTGCAAGTTAAGGGCTCGCCCTCAAGGTAAAAGATGTCTGTGTAATTAGAGCAACATTCTAAAAGGATCTTTGTTTCTTCAGGGTTTAGATGTTCTGTTCGGATGAGGTCTAGTACTTGTTGTGATCTATGTAAGGACACGTCATCGAGATTATTAATAAATTGAACATTATCTTGATTGCACGATTGGGAGGACAGTGATACGTTTTCGAAGGGAATCAAATGGACACAATAATCTTTGAATACGACTTTAGACTCAGTGGTATTCAGTATTGAGATATTAATGCGATTATTAGGTTTAACTGAAACAATACAATTTGCTAAGTAGACTCCTTCGGCATACATATGATCAAGAACTAGACCTTCTTTCATGGATTTTAACTCTTCTAAGGAGTTTGACACAGAACATTCAACTATCACCTCGGAGCGAGGCGGGATGGTATAGACAGGCTTACTGAAGTTTAGCGGTATGAGATGACCATCAATGAGCAATGAGTTTTGAGAATACCTAACGTCACACCCAAGTTTTTGTAAGAAATCATTACCTAATATGCCATCGTAATTAAGCCGTACTTTATCACTGACGGCGTGGAAAGTGTGACTAAAACAGACTTTAGAATTTGGAGGGAGAATATATTCGAAATCGATGGTGAATGACCCTAAAGTTTCGTAGCAGGAGTCGTCTTCACTCAGACCTTTGAGTTTAATTCTATCACTGGATAAGGATGGTGTAGAATTAAAATTTTGAAGCTTAACAATACTAACACTAGCTCCAGTGTCGATAAGAAAACACAGAGGTTTGTTTGAAAAATTGGTATTGAGAAATACGTGGGGTAGAGAGATTTTGTGAGATTTAATTTCATGAATTGGAGTGACGGACTCCTGGTTTTGTAGGGCATTAGGACTCAACGAGACAGAGGTTCCTGACGGAATATGTTGAGATTTGTTTGAGGTGTGTGTGCTTTCGGTTTGGGGCTGGTTACCCTGTCGCATGGCAACACGAGATTTTGAGTGGCCTTCGGTTTGGGACTGGTTACCCTGTCGCATGGCAACACGAGATTTTGAGTAGCCTTCGGTTTGGGACTGGTTACCCTGTCGCATGGCAACACGAGATTTTGAGTAGCCTTCGGTTTGGGACTGATTACCCTGTCGCATGGCAACACGAGATTTTAAGTGGCTTTCGGTTTGGGACTGGCTACCCTGTCGATTAGCCGGATGGGTTAGAAGTTGACCTTCAGTTTGGGGCTGGTTACCCGGTCGATTGGTCGCAATTGATTTAAAAGATTTAGATTGATTATGATTTAAATGAAGTTGTGGGTTTGTAATGCGAGATTTTGTTGTGCCTTGAATACGGTCGGGCGTAGTGCGGCACGCTAGCGACACCCGACTGTTTAGTTTAAATCGTCAGCACATTCTTCAGTTTCTTCCTGCGATTCAACATGATCGGGTAAAGCCATAACGTTATGTTGAATCGAAGGGTTATTCTTTCTAGAATTGTTATATTTGCGCCTATAGCATTGAGAGATATCATGGCCCGGTTTCTTGCAATATTTACAGACTGCGTCTGTTGATTGACTCGGCTGAGAATTTTGTTGATATTGAGAGTTAGACGAGTTTGGAGGTTGTGACCGAAATCGGTTTTTTTTCAGGCACTCGTTTTCTAAGTGACCAGGTTTATTACAAAACTTACAAGCTTTAGCGATTTTTGGGGAGATTTTTAGAGAGAAATTTTGAATTTTTTCTTCTTCGATCGCGATGTTAATAGCATCATTCAGAGTTTTAGGGTTTCTACACCGCACCATATTACTGAGGTTAGGTTTTAAGCCAAAAATAAAAGTGTGGAGAGCTAGGTCTTCCGTCATTGCGATTCTACCTGACAGATCTTTCTTAGTAGTTTCGGAATTGTGAATTTCGGTCTGCATGTCGGTGAGACAGGTTTCCAAGCGCAAAGAGAATTGTGACACTGACTCATTTTGTTGTTGCCTACAAGATTGCAACTCGAAGAATAAATGGCTATAATGTTTCCTTTCACCAAAATTTTGGCGAAGGAATGACTGCAACGAATCAAAGTCATCGAAAACTTTGTTTGAGCAGGCTATTTGAGCTTTGCCTCGCAATTTGGATAGGATATATTTTAGGAGCAATTTTTTCTGACTCTCGGACGCTAGGTTTAGTGAATTTTGGCAATTAGTTAAAAATGCGGACAAGGTCTCACGATCTCCATTGTATGTATCAATAAAATCACAAAGAATTTTAATAGGATATTGTTCGCTTAGCGAGATTTCGGTTTTACTCATTTTGGTCATAAGTTGACTAACGATCAAAAGAAGGTAAATAAATATATTCGATAAAATAAGGATTTGTAAGAAAAACAAATAATATAGATACTATTTGGGACAAGGTTGAGCAATAACAAATTATCAAATGTTCGACTCACAGCAGCACCGCGAGAAGGAGTGTGGACATCGTAGATTTTGAGTAAAGCAGGTATGTTGCACTCGCAGCTCAACAGGAACCAGGGCAGCAGCAGGACTTCGTCGGCAGCGGCAAAGTGAGCGGCGGTGGACACGTGTCGCACAGACAA
Organism: Orthosia incerta; assembly: GCA_948252205.1. Taxonomy (NCBI): domain Eukaryota; kingdom Metazoa; phylum Arthropoda; class Insecta; order Lepidoptera; family Noctuidae; genus Orthosia; species Orthosia incerta. The sequence continues at coordinate 5,858,863 of OX411760.1, forward strand.
CGTGTATAGCAGCGGAGCCGACGGCGACGGCACCAGGTAAACCAGGTAAGTGCCTAGTTGAGTAGGATGGTGGCTGCGAGTCCTGACACCAACGTCAGATAAGAAGCACGAACAGGCTTAATCACGTTGTGAAGTCAGACACGGCGCAGACACGTGGCACCACGTGGTGGTGATAGGCCAGAGGGTGGCAGGCTTACGTGGTAAGACTTACTGTCGCAGTTCCTCGGAATTCGTAGAGTTTGTGATTTGCACACCAACTAATTTTGTAAGAGTTAGTAAGAGTTCGAAGGATTTTGAAAGAGTTTGTCGAGACGCACTCCGCGGATCGTATAACGGATACCAGCCAACGATTGCTGAGTATCCCACTTCTGACACCACTGTTACGGGGTGGTTCTTAAAATGGTTTTAAAAAAACAATTAATTAAGCACTGGAATAGAATTTTAATTGACTCTCAGTAAATACAATAAAAGTACGTATCCGCGACGACGTTCAAATCCACACTGCCTATCCGGCTCTAGAAAAACTAGCGATGTGTCGTAAACGCTGACAATGCAAAGATGGTTCCACGTGTAACGACCAGCGTGGTCATCATTATTATTTTATATGCATTCGCGTGTATTTTAAGATATAACAGTACCCTTAAAACCTATTTTTATCACTAGCTTGTTTAAAGTTACACTAGTCAAAAATTCTTCCATACAAACGTAGTTTGCGGATTATTCCACTGTTGGACAATGTACGTTCAAAATAAAATGTGATATCAATTTGTCTCATCATTATCTAGCCCTGTATGGAAGCAAAAAAGTAAAAATAGAAAATGTTTGAAAGTTATGAGCGTCGAAAGTTCCACATTTCAACACTAATTTTAACGCATTTTTGGGCGCAAATAAATACCATAAGAAGACGGAAAATTGCAAAACGGCCTCCATACAGGGATAGATTAGTAGTTCAACAATGCAAATAATTTTATTTTGAACATATAGATTTAGTAGTTTTTGCATGATATCTAGACAGCCAAAGGTCTGTTTATAAAATTTCGCGCGCTCGATTTCGTCCTAAATCGTTATCCATTTCGCTACAAATTTGCAAAAGTGTGTATTCGTACGCGAACTAGCTTCCTACTGCTCATCGCAGCATCTATCTCTTCCGCACGTGTTGTCGGTTGATATAAAATGCATTTTAACCCCGCGCACAAAATAGTTCGTGCCGTCGACTAGTGTACCCTTAATTAGGTAAAATTGCAATACAAGATTATAGCTGGTGTTTTTTTTTACTCTAGGGTATGAATGAGACTATATCAAATAATCAACTGGCATATGAATTATCTTTCAATTATATATAAGATATACATTTTTTTAATTTTTCATGTAAAATGTTGAGAATAATGACGGCAACCGAAAGGACGCAACCAATGTTTGAAACAAATTAATTTTGATTTATGTTATCTTCGAAACTATGCATTTTTATACCACATATTAAAGGACTTTTTGTACTATTTTTACAGACAAAATATAACCCAGTTATGGCATATAAAAAAACACATTGTGTAAGTGTGAATAAAAAAACTTAATCTCAAGTCAATCGGCAATTAGTAGTGAAATAGTTAGTGGTCTCAGTAGTCGATTAGTTTAACAATATTGTTTTGTTCTAATCTTGCGTTTAATAGGGTTATAACTTAGAACTCATTGGACCTAATTTATCACTTCGACCTCATTGGACCAAACAATTTTGGTAGCACTTTTTTTTTTTTTTCACAATACCTATAATAAAAGTAAAGACAAACATATCTAATAGATAATCTAATAGCAACATCACATAACATCACGCAGATCCCCGCACTTGCAGTTCTCCAAATTTTTGGTTGTTGGTATTATAGGTGGTCTATAGCAGTTTACAGATATTATTTATTATAATTTGTTTAGGAAATACTATGTAGAAAATATTAAAAAAAGCGATGTCTAACCGGTATCAAATCAAATCAAATATATTTATTTGTTAGAATATGGTAAATTAGATGTTGCAATATTGGATCCAGCATTATCCTGCCATAAAATGGCGAACAAATATTTCTAAAAAACTCAAGTACAAATATTACTAACCTATTAGAAAATTATGAATAAAAATATTAATCTGTAATAGTTCACTAATAAAGATTGAAATTGTATTGTAGTAATAATAATGAATATTTTTTTATTATATTACTATCGACTTTTCTAAATATTCTTGAACACTGTAATAATTTACTGACTATGATTTCCTTAGAGAAAGTTGTTCATTTACATGGGCTTAAGAAGTTCTTAAAATAGTCTCGCACCTTTTCGTTACATCCTGTATATTTTCCCAAAAACCGAGAAAAAAAACCGAAATGTGAAAAGCTAGTCACTCTACACAAAAACAATACCCGTCTTCTGGGACAGTCGGCTAAAAATCACTGAAAAATGCACCGAACCTTTTTCCCGCCAACTTTGCAATCCTGCGCACCAGCAAATACAACCACACCACTAAAGAACAACACTAAAATAATCCTCATTTTTTAACCACTTCAAATAAAAGTCTATCACATGCCACCTCACTACAACTGTCAAGTCATGTATGAAAATAATAAATAGAAGAAAATTGTCACGAGGTATCGCGTATTATGAAATTGTGTAAAATGGTCGTATCTGCGCTAGCGCCGGCCTCGGCCATTGTGACCGAGTTAGCTCAGCCGGTGTACTGCTCCATTACGTGTGGGAATGGCAATGGAATCTAGGAATGTCAGATTGACAGTTGTGATTGCCTAATTGGTTAATTTGGGTCTGCGATTTTATGAGAGATTTGAGATTTGGAGATCAGTGGTGGCCCAGTGGTATCAGCCGCGACTTACAAGTTGTAGGTCGTGGGTTCGAACCCAGGCAGGTGCTTTACTTTGTGTAAATTGTTTCATCACCACTGCTCTCAAAAACGGTGAAGGAAAACATCGTGAGGAAACCGGCATGTCCTAGAACCAAAAATTCGAAGACATGTGACATCCACCAACCCGCACTAGGCCCGCGTGGTGGAAAACGGCCCATCCCCTCTCATAGAGAGGAGGCCTTTGTCCCAGCAGTGGGAACATTAATAGGCTGATAATGTGATGTGATGTGTGGGTCTGTGAGTTGCAATGGTAGTTATTTGATTTGTCTTGTTAATTTATTGAGTACAGAGATAGAATTTATAATATCGTGTTGTGAGTTTTGATTAAAATAAAACAGTTTTAGACTTTGTATCATTTATAGGCTCGCGTTTGTTTACTATGTAACCTCAGGACAAGTGCTGATACCTATGATCAAAGATGTAGTGTTTGCACCCCCAAGTCAGTAAGTCTGGTAACAAGAGAGACAGAGAGAGAGAGACGAACTTGTTTTGGAACCTGTCTTTTTAAAATTAATGCAAATGAAAATATTCTATAACTTTCCTCGACACGTAATAACTGCAACAGGTAAGTGAGATGTCGAAACTAAAACCACACTAACACGAACCCTGAATATGTATTGAGTCGTCCTTTCCATTTGACAATTACTTAGCACACAGAGGGAACACAGGTCAAGATACGCTGGTTTTAGTTAGAAATGCTTCAATAGTTTTGTTAAATACGGGTATTAAATATTCGATGGTATTTATAACAATAGTGAAAGTTGTATTGTGGGCAAAATTAATGAAGTCATGCTGGTATGGTTCGTTTGACAGTTTTATTGTTCGATACTCAAATTATTGAACCGTTAAGTTGGAAGTGTGTAATTGATACCGATGCTTTTAAGGTGTGGAATATAATAATTATGTGCTAAACTTTATTGTTGACTAACTTCTGCCAGCGGCTTCGCCCTCGTGAAAGTCAATAAAAAGCAAAAAAACCGGCCAAGTGCGAGTTGAACTCGCGCACGAAGTGTTCCGTAACATTATAACAATAAACGGCAAATAAATTACGTCTGTTGTATGGGAGCCCCATTTGAATATTTAATTTATTCTGTTTTTTAGTATTTGTTCTTATAGAGGCAACAGAAATACATAATCTGTGAAAATTTCAACTGTGTAACTTACACGGTACATGAGGTACAGCCTGGTGACAAACGGATAGACAGACAGAAAGAGGGATCGTGGAGTCTCAGTTATAGGGTCCCGTTTTTACCCTTTGGGTACGGACCCTAAAAAAGTGGATTAGGATTATACTATAATATTATCAAGAGGAAAGATTTGTTTTTTGTAATAATAATAATCTATACTATATATTTATAGATTATTATTGTTATATTATATATATAGTATAACTAGTATATATAGTATTAATAACTTAATTTACAAATTCGTGCTGTTTGTCATTAAGGTTGAACCGATTTGATGAAATTACACTGCAACACTCCCTCAGTGGACAAATACTTAACCCAATAAAAAAATTATGAATGCAATCTGATTTCTAGTTTCTGAGAATAGACAAACATACATAATTACACTTATGAAATTTGGCACAAAAAGAGTAACATTTTGAATATTTTGCCATCCCAACAATATTACAAACATACGTTCTAAAAGTCGATTAAATAGAGGTCTCAAAATAATAAAAAACTAATTCTTCGTACCTTGGGTTACCCTCTCACAAAATAGTGTAATATTTCTTTGCAATTTGTGTGTGTGAAGATCAACCGAACTGCACAATAACAGATGGTTACCGGCAACAGACTGTCAGTCAAAATCGGCCTTATCGAATGTTAACCCGCGATTAACGAACAAAAACTCCTCAGCCTCAGCAGAAATAACCTTAGAATAATCATAGGGACAATTACGGGCCACGCCTTTTAACGAACATCGTTTTAACATAGGCGCCACAGACAGCTAACTTTGCAGAGGCTGTTTTAACGCCGAATAATCAGCCACCCACGTCATCCTGGACTGCGAAGCCATGGCTTCCCATCGTGAAGAAATCCTAGAAACAGTGAAGCCCCCAGGAAGCTTCTGTGCTTTAGCACGGAGCTAAGCTGGCTACTTAGGCAGAACCCCTACGCACAACGGACCAAATGGGAGTCTATGTGCGGAAAACGGAGTCCCTCTTCATTCATTCATTCATAACCCTCTCACAAAATTGCATAATATTTATTTGCAATTTGTGTGTGTGAATGATAATGATGATGGTGTACAGCCTGTACAATAAAAAGTATTCTTATCTCAAAAACAATTATCTTATCAATTAATGGTTTTATTAAAATTAATCTATTTTGTCCCACTGCTGTGTAAACCCTTCTCCGGCTATCCTGCCTTAAACGCTTCTAAGTCGTCACACTAGCGTTTTCTAAGCCTCCTTCATTTTTTAAATAAATAATGAAAATTATTTTCCACTTACAACATCACCGTAATCGTCACAGTCTTCAGAAACCACAACCGCTAGATAAATAACAAATAAAATAACCGCCCTTACGCAAACAGACATGTTTACTTTGATTTATGATCGACACACAGACCGCAGTCGATCACGCAGAGCCATTTATTATGTAAAAGTAACAACTCTTATTACTACCCAACAAACATAATTGAACTCTATCTCCAACGCTTAAGGTTCATTATCATTTGTATCAACATAATGTTAAAATGGGCACTTCAGTCGCGTGGCAAGGATGTCACACTGCATTAGTAAACAATTCATGATAAATTTTGAACAAATCGAGGTCTTTGATTGTTGCAGGATACAATGTATCGTCATTGGTCTGAAAGACAATAAACGATACGTAAAAGCAAGGATAGAGGTGTGTCTATAGTTTTACCGCTTTAGCATGGCAAAAGCGTTCACGGCCATTTCTAGATACCTGTTGGAATCGAGCAGTAAACTATAGTTGAGGACCACGATAGATAAACTACAGTTGAGGACCACGATAGATATCAATGCCGTAGTAACGGCTTTGTGTCTGTAATTCTGTTTTTAACCGACTTCAAAAAAAAGAGGTGGTTCTCAATTCGTCGGAATCTTTTTTTTACTTATGTTCCCCGATTACTCATAGACTCCTGGACCGATTTCAAAAATTCTTCCTTTGTTTTAAAGGGTATACTTTCTAGTTGGTCCCGTAGTCATCAGGTCAGGATCTGATGATGAAAGAAATCGAGGGAACTCCTCTAATAATATAGGCATACATTATAGCGATTTTGAAGATAAGATATTTATTTTGCAAATATGGGTACAAAAAAAACATGGTGACATAAACAATACAATTAGGAACAGCCATATTTAACCAGAAGGCATGCAAAAGTTCAAAAATACAGTTGAGATGCTAAGTACATTATAATAAAGATATACAATGTCAATATAAAGATTAATTAACTATAATTACAATTGAATTATGAAGTATCTCAATAGTTATTTATATAATACACAATTCTTCTACAGTCAACTTATTTCGTATTGGAGTTAAATAAAAATTAAATTAAATAAAAATTAAATGTCATATTTTTCAAATTTTAAAAAGCAATCAAGAAATGTCTTTCACCATTAAAAAATCCGTCACAGTATAATACGCTTTCAACAATGCAATCATTTGTACTCAGAAAGTATCATTTGGTGACTTGGAACTGGTGAAGAAGACCACAGATGGCCACTGGAACTCCTATGTCACAGGTATTAGATATCGCGTATAGTTAATTGACTATGATGAAGCAAATACTTATTAATAAATGGTACTGATGAAAATGGCACCATCGAACTGATCTGATGATGAAGCCGGAAGGTAGGCACTGGAACTCTGATGTTAAACAATGTATCCTAGTCGTGTTTGAGCTTATTGGAATCGTCATGATATCTACTTTGGATATAAATGATTATCATGTTAATTGGAGATACCTACCAAAACTAAAAAGAGAAAAATAATAATTTTTTTAACAAAAAATCAAATCCAAAACAAAAAACTACAAAGCAAAAAATAACTTTCTTTTCCGAAGTCGATGTCTTTTGTAGGTACCCATTGTTTTCCGTTTTTCGACACCGACTTCGGAAAAGAAAGTAATTTTTGGTTTGTAGTTTTTTGTTTTGGATTTGATTTTTTGTTGAAAAGTTTATTATCATCATCAATACATATAATAAATCTGTAGAAAAATTTTTTTTGTACATCATCATCAATACATATAATAAATCTGTAGAAAAATATTTTTTGTACATCATCAATACATATAATAAATCTGTAGAAAAATATTTTTTGTACATCATCATCAATACATATAATAAATCTGTAGAAAAATATTTTTTGTACATCATCATCATCATCAATACATATAATAAATCTGTAGAAAAATATTTTTTGTACATCATCATCAATACATATAATAAATCTGTAGAAAAATATTTTTTGTACATCATCATCAATACATATAATAAATCTGTAGAAAAATATTTTTTGTACATCATCATCATCATCAATACATATAATAAATCTGTAGAAAAATATGTTTTGTACATCGAAAAAAATTCCAAAAAAAATAGCCAGGGTGTTAAAGGATAACCAACAGAACCCATTTCTAGCATTTTTGGAATTTTGTCTGTTTGTCTGTTTATCTGTTTGTCTGTTTATTTGTGCACGCATCACGTGAAATGTACGAAACCAATGTAGATAACTTTTATACATAAAAATTGTGCGTATCTTTAAGAATTACTTAGTTTTTGTTTCATCGCAATCGGTTCACTCTATCAAAAGTACACTACAAAAAAAACTACAAAGTATACTTTGACAGTTGAACTCGGTATTCGATAGATGGCGTTGTGCATTTAAAGTCATTTTCTGAATCGCGGTGTTAAGATTTTACGCGAAAGAATGACCCTAGAAAAAAAAAATGGTATGTAGTATGTATATTTTTTAACCGACTTCCCAAAAAGGAGGAGGTTCTATGTTCGACATTATGTATGTTTTGTTTTTTTTTTTTGTGTATGTTCACCGAATTCACCGATATCTCCGTCAATTGTAGACCGATTTCAAAAAATCTTATTTTGTTTGAAAGAGTATGTTCCGAAATTGGTCCCATTTTAATTTGGTATAGGACTGACGAAGCAATTCGAAGATATACAACAGAACTCTTCAATAAATAACGGCAAATCTCTCGGAATTGCTGCAATCGCATGTCTGTTTGTTGTTTATACCATTTCATAACATAACATCACGCCAGTACGCTCTTAAGGGGTACGCAGATCTCTCATTTCACCGGTTATGTTCAAGTTTCATGATATTTGGGTAATATATTCTGGCGTTATACGAGTAGGTAACTTACTAAACAACTTGCCTATTAGGTAGGTACAACTAAAAAGTGAAAAATAAAAAAACTTTTTACAAAAAAATACTACCGACTTCCAAATAAAACTACAAAGTTAAAAATAGCTTTAGTTTTGGAATTCGGTGTCCATAACGCAATAAATTGGTACCTACGAAAGACACCGACTTCCAAAAATAAAGTTATTTTTCACTTTGTAGTTTTATTTGGAAGACGGTAGTATTTTATTGTAAAAAGTTTTTTTGAGTATGTGGAGTAGGCAGGCAGGCTGGTAAGTATGGTAGGGTTGGCAGGCAGATGACGGGAGCGAAGCCGCGGGCACAGCTAGTTAAAATTAAGAATGACAATGACTGTAGGCGGGTCACTAATATTAATATAACTATAATAATCTACTCACATACTCATAGCTGCAATCTGAATAGCTTGTCAAATTCTATTACAAAATTATTAATAGACAAAATTTAAAAACGCGACTGCGTAAAACGCGATCTTAAAATAGGAAAAACGAAAACGGGGAAAATTCCTTACGAAATGTTGATGGATCGCCTTAAGGGAGAAGCAATGAGAGAAAATACCTGATGAAAATTTATTTTAATGGATTAATGCCTACATAAATACAGTGAAAATGAATGTTCATTTAGGACCTATCTGTTTGGTACCTCGCATTCCAGAATCCTCAAAACTATTTAATTATGTTGGATTTGAATTTCAAAAACCTCTTTCGTATAAAGTTTCTTTAAAATAATAATTTATTCATTGGTGTCCGCATGCAAGGAACGCCTCCTATACAGCATGAGCAGAAAGGTTTTATCATATTTTACAAACTGTTTAACAACATTTAACAACTTTCTCCAAGAAATAGGCAATGCCTAAAAAAAAATATTTTCCATACAAAGATGTCAAGCTGACCAAAATTTGTATGGGAGATACAATTTTTATAAGAGAATGGACTATGTCTTCCTCGGAGAAAGTTTTCATTTACATAGGCTTCTGCAGTTTTAACAATATGATCGTATCTTTCCATTACATCCTGTATAACGTATCTACTAGTATTTTTTTCTTGCGACTTCGTTACAGTGGCCTATCTCGCAGTTATCGTGTAATGTCGTGGTGGCTCAGTGGATAAGACCTCGCCTCTTGTGTGCTTGAGGTCGTAGGTTCAATTTCGGGCAAGTACCAATGTGACTCCTTCTTTATATGTACTTTCTAAGTTTATATTGGACATCACAGGCAACAGTAAAGGAAAGCATCGTGAGGAATCCTGGACTTATATAGTTAATGTAAGTCTGAAATAGCCAAGTCAGAGGCCTGTGGGGTCCCCAGAGGCGGCTTAATTAACTCTGACACCAGAGGTGGCCACATCCTCACATGAAAAGAAGAAGATCGTGTATCCTTCGAAGAAAGGAAATTCCCTTCCGGGGTCTTTGTTCCCTGATAGCTACAACCTTGGGGTCTTTAAGTCAAGAGTTAATAGGTTTCTTCTAGGCAAGCGTGCTTCACCGTAGACCTTGTCATCGCTTAACATCAGGCGAGATAGTGGTCAAACGCGAGCCTAGAGATTATAAAAAAAAGGCTAAAGCACTCAGTGACGGTGTTGCTTTCTTTTGTTTTTGTCAGTGAAATAATTTTAAATATTTAATGAGTAGCCCAGGAAAATAACTGTAATTAGAGGCCAATCTGCGAAAGAAATTTTAGTTAAATAATTTCACCGGAAGCCTGAAAAGTCCATAAAATCCCATCACAGCAAAAAAAGATATGGGCTGTCAAAAGACCCAGAAATATTTTTCAGCATCGCATAGGTACCGCAGCGTTTTTCTTTCCGATCGAGAGGTGAAAGTTTCATACAAAGGGTATCTTCGGCAAACTTCGGCAATCATCGGCCTTTGTCATCTTACACCGACGTATCTTCTGGCCAATCAATGAGGTCCAGAACACAAAGGGCTTGACGATCAGTCACCATTTGTCTTCCACTTTAGTAAATTACTTAACAAAGTATTAATGAAGGCCGTATGTTAATGTGCCTGCATTTTAATCATGTGTTAGTTTAGGATCCCCACAACAGAAACTACAGGCTTGTAGTACTGAGAAACTTTTTATCAAGTTTTTGGATATACGGTCGCTTATTACACTATACTTCTCAATGCCTCGTCAATATAGTGTTTCAAAGCACTCCAGTGGTCCAAATTAAAATTATTATGGCTTTACAAACGAAGAAATCCTCTACTTCAGTACAGTATGGATCGTACTCCGCACTAAATAAACCACGCATAGAAAAGATTTTCGATTGCGAATCTTTACACGAAAGCCCGAAAAATGGAGTTGTATGAACAATACGCGGAAATTACGGAAGCTGTTAGTGACCAGAGTCCAGGATTAACAGTCACAGACAAAAGCATTTCAGGATTTCTTTTTCATTTTTTCTTTGGATTTCTTTTTATTTTTTGTATTTTTTCCACTTTTCAGTATTTTTGGCTTTTATCTCTATTTAGTTTTACACGTATCACGTAAAATGTCCGAAACCAATATATTGATAGTTACGTAGTTTTTATTTCATCGCAATCAGTTCACTCTATCAAAAGTTAGATGAATTTAAACTGTTCAAGAACACAACAATTGCAATTGCAATTCAACTGTGCAATTCAGATACTCGGACAGATCAAAGTCAAAGTCAAAGCACTTTATTTCAAGTAGGCCAGTTACAGGCACTTTTGAATTGTCAAAAGACAAAATAAAATATTACAAAATTATGGTGCTACAGTCCCAGTCACAAGACATAATAACTGTGAAAGTACCGTAGATGCCCATTCCAAGGCGTAGATCTCTATGGAGAAGAACGGGCAAGAAACTCCATGGACACTCTTTTTCAATTAGGTAATTATTACAAATAATTTGTTACATCATTCATGTTGAGATTACACATTATGTGAGAACGATGTAGAAAGTTAAAAGTGTCCATAGTAAATATAAAAAGACAATACAGAAATAAAATTAGAATCAATTAAAATAAACCATGGCAGCTAAGAGATGACCAGTCCCAACCGACAGCGCCCGTTCACGAACATGACACATGTATCAGCACCATTCAGCTCAACCATTTTGAAGGGAGCTAAATGATCCGACACACGCGCCACCATCGGCGAGACATTTGAGTGGGCATGACATACTCTCAACCACCGGAGTCATTCAAGTCAATAGAAGACGTAGGTATCTAGACAATGATAGCTCTGAAGTACATGGTACTCACACAATGCTGGCTATGCTGCTATATAATACTAGAAAGATTAACTCTATATAATGCAAAGATAGTAGCAATCTTCATCAGCTCCGACAATAACAGTAAACGATATACCTACGACAGTCTTACCAAAAAATAAAATTTAAAAAATACACATAAAAACGAAATTAAAAAATAATAATATTTAACCTGACAGCAAGCTAATTTTGGTAAAAGAACACGAACATTGTCTTGAGTTCGACACAGCGACCAACTATGCTTATCATCTAAATAATCATTAATAGAATCGTATGCCTTAGAACAGAGATTAGCTTTTACCTTTGCTTTAAATGCGTTAAATGGCAAATCTAGAAAAGAAGACGGTAACTTGTTGTAAAAAGTTATACCAACCCCAACGAATTAACTATGCACCTTATGAAGTCGATGAAAGGGAGCTCGTAATTTGTCCTTATTTCTGGTGTTAAAGTTGTGAATATCACTATTGTTACTGTACAAATGAATGTTCTGCCTAATATATAAAATGTTGGCGAATATGTACTGTGAAGCCGCTGTGAGAATACCAATCTCTTTAAAAAAAAATCTCTTAGAGAAACACGCGCACCTAATTGGTAAATGGCACGAACAGCTCGTTTTTGAAGCACAAATATATTTTGAATATCAGCGGCTCTGCCCCACAGTAGAATACCGTAGGACATGATACTGTGAAAATAACTAAAGTAGACCAACCTTGCTGTATCAACGTCAGTGTATTGTCTAACCTTTCTGACGGCGTAGGCGGCCGAGCTAAGCCTACCCGCTAGGCTTGATATATGAGGCCCCCATTGAATTTTTGAGTCTACTGTTATACCCAGAAACACAGCTGAATCAACAGTTTCGAGCTTCTCATTGCCGAGCACAATGTTGGGACCCAGATTTCTAACATTGGGCAAAGCGAACTTTATGCATTTAGTCTTCTTGGCATTAAGAACAAGATTATTTGTTGGAACCAATCTGTGACCATTGATAGTGCGTTATTCACGTCATCAAAACTTGTCTATTCCTATCTACTTTAAAGATCAGAGAAGTATCATCTGCAAACAGTACAACGTCGCAAATATCCTTCAAATAGAATGGCAGATCGTTAATATAAACCAGGAATAAAAACGGACCCAGTATTGAGCCTTGAGGTACACCCAGCTCAACAGGTAACCTGGAAGATTTAGCGCCATTAACGTCTACGCATTGGTATCTATTAAGTAAATATGACTCAATTACATTTAGGGCTTCGTTTTGAACACCGTAATGACGTAGTTTACGCAAAAGCGTATCATGGTGAACGCAATCGAAGGCTTTAGAAAGATCGCAGAAAACAACAATTACATTTCGCGACTTCTCCCATGCGTCAAATATGTGTTTCAACAAAGCAACACCCGCATCTGTAGTCGAGCGACCCTTCGTAAACCCATATTGGTCATTGTGAAGGAGGCTATGTAAGTTAAAATGTCTGAGTAACTGCTTAAGAATTAACTTTTCAAATATTTTGCTGAATGCAGGCAAAATAGAGATTGGTCTGAAATTACCAATATCATTTTTGCTACCGGATTTAAATAGAGGGATGACCTTACTGCTCTTCATGAGATCAGGAAAAGTACCCAAATCAATGCATTTGTTAAACGTAACAGCAAGATAGGGGGCCACAATGTCTATTATATTGCCCAAAAGTTTGGTAGATATGCCCCAGTAATCACCCGTGTTTTTAGATTTAAGAGAATTTAAAACATTAACTACATCACGAGGCGCTACATGCCCGAATCTCAATACATAACTACATTTAGGGACGCTACTATGCAATAGGTTTTCAGCCTTAGACGGCGACGAACTTAAGGAGCAAGTCGTCGTTGCAGGTATGCTCGTAAAAAACTCATTAAACGCCTCAGCTACGTCAGCTGGTTTATTAACTAATTTGTTATAAACCATGATCTCGACTTGATTTTCTTTTTTAACCGATTTACCCGTTTCGTTGTTTATGATTTTCCAAGTGGCTTTTACTTTGTTATTAGAATTTTTAATAGTCTCACTTAGAAATTTGATTTTGCAACACGACAAATCTTTTTAAATAATTTTGAATAATTTTTAACAGATTCTAAAAAAAAATTATCAAACTTGTACTGTCTCAGACCATACAACTCATACAATCTCGCTCGGCTTTTATAAATGCCTGGTGTAGCCCATTGGTTGAAACCAGCAGAAGTCCCAGTAATGTTGATAGTTTTAGTTTTAAAAACGGATTTGTACTCATTTTGCACAACATCAAAAAGGGCCTCGTACATTTCATTTGGGTTCTCGTACTCTATTATTGACGGTATAACTTTAAGAGCTATATTATTTTTAAACTTACTGCAACGACTAACAGTATAAGGCCTGCATTCTACTTTGCGCGGCTTTTTACTTAATGGCATAGGGAAGCTAGCCATTAATCCACAGTGATCTGATGATAAATCACTTAACACCAATTTATTGTCGGCATCAAAATCACAAAATATATTATCAAGGCAAGTCGACGAAGACGCCGTGATCCTAGTTGGTTCGAAAAACAAATTAACTAAATTAAAAGATTTAAATAAGTTCAGAAGCCTTGTACTTAGTGGAGTAACATCTAAAATATTAACATTAAAATCTCCACATAAAATTATATTTTTACTACTGCATTTAATCTTATTAAGTGCATCCTCCATTGCAGATTCGAAACTAGTAAAGTCCCCTGAAGGGGGTCTGTAGACACAAATTATTATGTACCGCTCAAGTTCAACACAAGACAACTCGATAGTGCGCTCAATGGAAAGATTAACTAGGTCTAACCGTTGTTTACATTTTAACTTGTTTGAAACAAGAATTAAAGATCCACCGCGAATAGCAGTTTTTCTCACAAATGCACTCTGTACAGAAAATAAATCATCATTGATAAACACTACTTCATGCTCTTTCAACCAATGTTCAGTTAAACATAACACATGAACATCATAATTCTCCATAAACAAGCTTAACTCTAATTCCTTGCCGGACAAACCCTGCATATTTTGATGTACAACATTCAACATATGCGACTCACCCGTTGTCGAACCTAACAGTTTAAACTACTAGGTGTGTGTATAGCAATGTTAGTATCACTACCAACAGAATCAAAAGTGATATTAGTATCTATACTAATAGTATCAATAGAGATGTTAGTGTCACCACTAACAGTAAACGTAGGTACAGTATAAGTACCGGTGTAAACGTGTAAAGTATATGCTAAAAGATTAGCAATCCGTCTCCTACAACTAGCTGGCAAAAACATGGAACAATCAGTGAGTCTGTAATCTGTAATAAAACTATTACAATCAAAATATATAATCGCGTCCCTGTGACGACAAGTCCTGTTATACATCAGCAGTCTTATTAATAAAAATGGCGTATTCCCAGCTTACTCTGAAGTTACTCTTGGACTAGCTAATCCCGGAGTAACTAAGGATTAACATAGATCTAGAAATGTTATTAATAAACATGGAATAACCTCGGACTAACTATTCATTTCTTAGTCTTGGATTTACGCGTAAGTTCTGGTAACACAGTTGAATTTAAAAGTAAAAAGAATGAACTAATGAATGAAAAATAAGCAAGTTGAAGACAATAAGTAGAAAAAAAAAACTAAAAATGACATCTGCCATAGAGATTTGACAGTAAAGGTCCCTCCTTTTCAAATTATCGTATTACCTTTAAACTTAAAAATTACATAAAATGATGATTAATTAATTAATTAATTTGTAATTTCGTTGACTAAAGCTAAACAGCTGCCAATGACCTTATTTTTTTTTAATGTTTCACATCTACGAAATAAAAAATCAGAGTCTATGTAATAATTGTGGTTGCGAGAGTTTTTGGCGGGATTTTTTCGAGTGTAGTTCAGCGGCTGTTAATATTATTTGCAAATTTATTCCTAATGGATATTGTGATATTAAATTGGTGTAGTTTTATGTATCAACTATCTACGCAACTGGTCAATCTGTGAAAGCATTGACAGAAGCGATCTCGGGATAGTGGAGCGGCGAATTTTATTGTAGTATTGACTACCTCCCGCAAAGCTTACAGCCTTCTTAGCAGCCTTCCCAGTAAGCCTTCCCAGGCTTACTGGGAAGGCTGACTTGATACAATTTGCTGCCAAATACTCCAAAAAACATTAGAATCTGTTGCATCCGCATTCTAATGCATACTAAAGAATTCAAAAAGGATAATATGCACTGAACACGAGGCGGTATGGTCTAAGACTTTAGCCTGCCCGAATAGGGCGATGCAAAAAAATTTAAAAAAATGTGGTTGCCATAGTTACACTACTCTTATTCCGACCTTAAACTAGCTGGCACCATGGTTTAACTTTTAGTCTGAGACTAGTGTCAGATTAGTATAATCCCTCCTTATTCCGTGTTTATTAATACGGATTTTTTTTAGTACCAACCTAATACTTGGAATAAAGTTATTCTTACCTTAGTCCACGTTTATTAATAAGACGGCAGAAGATTCAGATTATAAATATGCCTATTTTGCTCATCCGACAAACAATCAGAGTAAGGCAAAGCAGAAAAAATAAATTTACAATTATAAGACTCATAGAGCTTTAGCATTAAATTAAAACATGCAACTAAATCCTTTTTTTCTTACAGCTAAGCTATCCCCAAATAACAATATTACAGTTGAATTGGGATTTATTTTAGTCAATTTAAGACTATTAATTAACTGGCTAAAACTGGCACCGGGTAAACAATGATTTACAATATACTGTTAAGAACACTGACTAAGAATACTACCAAAACCTTGACCAAATTTATCTGAAAAAACATAAGCTGAATTATTTAAAATATTATTATTATTAACTACTGGTTGAGCCATTAAGGGTGTGGGTGTGACATGCTGAGGATCTGGTGTCTGAGAGCAGGCACAGCTACAAGAGAAGTTATTGGTCAGGGACTCATACCTCTCTGCATTGCACCTAACCAAGTCTACCAACTCGTTGGCCTCCAGCATGCGCTTACTCAGATCTTGTTGAGAAGCCTCATATTTGCTAAAGATATCTTTTAGAGCACATTCCCTCACAAACAACTCATCCTGAAGGTTCTGACAGTCAGCATCATACCTGATCCTACATAATTCTAAATCAGTATTACATTTTTTTAATTCTTGCATTATATTTACATTTTTTTGTCTTAGTTTTAAATTTAATTTGTTCAGTTTTTGTCCCTTCAGTGACTTTTTAATTTTTCTAATTAACTTGTTAATCTTAATATATTTTTTAATTTTTTTATGACTAGGAAATAAACTGCATTTATTAAGAGTGTCATTAGTTAAGTCTATGGTCACTATTGGTTCAACACATGTGGGTCCGGACCGGCTATCAACCAACTCATGATAAAGATTGCAGGTGTTCGCAGACTCTTCACTGGCCTTAAGCTTTTCCAGGCGTGTTACGGATGAACTCCATATTCGATAGAGGGCTTTGTGCATTTGACGTATTTTTTTGAATTGTGGTGTTAAGATTTGCCGCGGCAGAATGACCCTAGAAAAAATTGGTAGGTAGGTAAGGGTAGGTAGCACGGTAAGTAGGGTGGGTAGGTAGGTAATTAGGTATAGGTGTCGGGGCCACTGACATGACCTGTTACTGGAGGACCACGGCGCCCATGTGCTAGTTTGGTCCCTAGTTGGTGCAATGTGTTCTGTTGCGCCAGTGATGGAGGGTACACCCTAGAGGAGGCCCGACGGACAGCCGCGGCGGGTTCGCGGTGTGCCTGTGTTCCTAACATAAGCGGCACAGGAGAACACCGTGGAGTTGTAGTGGGTTTGAGTCCCTCATAACTGCGCTATCTGCCCGTGGTAGCGCCAGTATGCATGAGTATTTTTCCACGCTAATAAAACAAACAAGTAAGTATGTAAGTAGGGAAGGTAGATGTAAATTAGGTATCATAGATGTAAATTTTATATTTCTTTGGCAGGTATAAACAGTTGACGGGACCGAAGCCGCGGGCGCAGCTAGTATAAACTATAGGCTTTATAGTCTCTACGATAGAGAAAAGACAACAAGACACTTGAGTTCAGAGGAACTGCTTATTTTTTTTAGAAATTTCTACAAACAGACCTACGAAATGAAAATTAGATAATGAAAAATAATTATGTTCTACTTTTGAAAATGCAAACATTAAATATGTATATGTTTCTTCAAGCGAGAACCGTCGCCAGTCCACCGTTCTATACTTCCAGGCTAGAATATGTGACAACTGAAAAATATCAACATAAAAAACCAACTTTGACTGTTTACTCATCATATGTAACTAGACATACAAACATATTTATGGCAAACTAAAGATATAATAACACATATCAGTTTAAGGGACGAGCCTATTGCCATCAAATGGGCACGAATCTAGAGTCATCATCCGCTGCCTGATTACCACTGCTGGGCATAGGCCTTTCTTTTCTTGTGCCAATCCCCACACTCCTGTGCCATCCTTATCCAGGTTCTACCGGCGATGGCAACAATAACGTCTGCCCATCTCGCTGCCGGTCGACCAACATTCTTTCTGCCTTTCCTTGAAAGCCACTCGATCACTGCCTGTCATCACCGCGCCTTGCCATGTGTCCAGCTCATTTGAGCAGGACACATCGTTTCAGAGTGCTACAGAGAAATGCCAGATGAAAAACCCAATAATAACACTTTGTCCAAGGCAAGAATCGATCTTAGAACTACATTCTTTTCAGTAGCCTTGCGACCACTAGAGCATCCAGATAATCAGAGAATAAGTAAGTGTTATAATTGTGATAATAGGTTGCTTCTAGGCAGGCGTGCTTCACCGTCGACCACATCATCGCTTAACATCAGGTAAGATAGTGGACAAGTGCGATCCTATCGATAGTAAAAATAAATACTTATAGTGTCATAGGTACACAGTGGTATCATAAAAGTTTAAGTCAAGAGTGAGATCACAAGAGTACTCATCTAATGACATAATACTGACAGCGTTACATAGTGCCCCGTAAGGAATAGTTGGCAAAGATTAAATACTATAATTTAGATGAGTCATAAGACTATATTCATGCCTTAGTGAGTTGTTTTTGATAAGACAGACATGTGCTTTTGAAGGGTCTACATGGATACATATCGATACATTGCCATTCAATGTGGCAATTCTGCCAGTCTTCTGGGCACATTACCGGATGACAGCCTAGGAGTAACTTGATTTTGTATAGTAGTTAGGTTTAGTATAAGTAAATATAGTTTAGTTTTGTTCAGTGTTTAAGTATGTACATTTATGTTGTCTCAAATTTAAAAACGTTAATTAAAAAAATCTAAAACCCGACTTCTTATGAAGCGAACTAAAACGAATTAAACAAGAAGAAAATCATGCTGTTCAGTCGGAGGATACAAAATGGTTTTGGTCAGTCAGCACGCGATTATGTATCCTCCGACTGCACAGTATTATTAACTTCTTGTTTATGTCGGTTTAGTTCACTTCTTAAGCAGTTGGGTTTTTAAAAATTTGGAACCTCCCACATTATGGCGCCCAAAATCCGCCATTTTTTTTAAATTTTATTGTATCAAGTGACACTCCCAAGGTTAAGACAAATCGATTGACGTAAGAAGTATCAAAATTGGCCTACGCGTTTGGTCTCTAGAAAGCTACATAGGTTCAAACATACATACATACCTACATACATAGACTGATAAACACATTACCCTCCTTGCGTCGCGTAGTTGGATTAAATCGTGTCGTATGGTCGCGTGCGCCTGTCTGTCTTTGACTTTTTTGATCCCTTTAAACTTGTACTGTGTCCCTTTGAACAGTCGGTTGTGTGCTCGGTAGGAATTGTGAGATTTTAGAGGTAGGAGTCTGACATAACATAACCCTCTGTTATCCTCTCCCGAGACGGATACCATCCAGCAGGATTACCCCACACAAAGTTCATACAATTTCTTGTAGAAGTAATTATATTCATTCAAACCTTAGCCCGTTGTAGTTTTTAAAGTATCTTGTTTCCAGTTGTTCAGAAAAAAGAACGAATAAAAAACACATTAATCAAAATTACTCTTACAGAACAATGCGCAGTCAAAGTTCTTAAAAGTAAAATTAACAAAACATTTTTCATAATGACAGCTTTACAGAGAATAGGTACACGCAGTCATAATTCAAAATTCGCTAATTATGATTGTCGGGCTAGACTTTGGCAAAAGCTAATTTTATTGTTAGTTATAATATTCAGTAAATAAAAGGTAAACATTTTTTGTAAAATGAATTAACAAATTGGTTTATGAAAAATGATTTTTGGTTTAAGGCATAAAACTTAATTTAATATTGTCCTATCTGTATTAAACATATTTTAGTCTTAAATAGAGTACTAACAAGTACTTATTAAGTAATTATTTTCGCTTATTACTTCGCTGTGACACATTAGGGTGTTGTTTTCAGGAGCCTAGACAGACATAAAAGTGACATTGCTACCTAGGTTCTAGCTCCAAGGACCAAGTATAATACTGTCGGAGACTCTGGATAGCATAGAGCTTAGTTAAGTATCAGTTATAGCTTTTAATTATTGCATACCAGCATTCTTAGCTCCGCTCTGGATTAAAAAAAACACTCTTTCTTTTAAAATAGTTGTTTGTTGCCTAGATAAACCATCTACTATTTTTATCAACGACAGGCTCGCGTTTAACCACTATCTTATCTGATGGTAAGCGATGTCGACAATGAAGCACGTTTGCCTAGAAATAGATAGCTACTGTGGGCGCCGAATGGGATGCAGGTAAACTAGATAAATATCTCCACGCCTGGCTCAATTTTTAGAATTAATTAGGTACAAGGAATTTATTAAATCTACGGAAGAAACTAATACTTTAGACCTTAAAAAAAAACACTAATCAGTTCCTAGGCCAGTAGGTATCGCTCCACGGAGGGTCCCCGCATTCTCGAGGCGGGGGGCTCAGTAGCCGTGTCTTGGTCACTCACGGTGAAGCGAAAAGGAACCCGGGGAGGGCCACTCGTCAGGGTTTTTACCGATTAAGCCGACGACGTAGCGGTCAACAAGTAGATTGCGGTGCCTCTTGCTAACAGAGGCGACATCGCAACTGAAGTGGGTCGCTATGTCATATGGGGCCACCAATACCCATACGATATCTGAGGGTTGGAGGCCGTGGCGGGAGAGAAAACAATACATTAAGAAACCATTTCATGGCATTTTCTGGTTATCAGAATATAAGAGACACCAATGTATTAAATGCGGCCACAGGTATATGTAAGTTAAAGCAAAAAGTCATCAAATAAACTAATCATAGGTAAATATGAAGAAGTAATATTTTTGTTCGTTTGCTGGAGGTAATATCTAGACGTATTGAAATAACACTGTACTATTGCTATATAAGTGACTTTTTAACCCGAATAATATTTACCAATATATTTGTTTAGCTTACCATGTATAGTCATCCAAATCAAACGTGTGGTTTTTCATCTTAATCGGTTGAGTATATCTGCTTTAAAATTAAGTTGCAAGATTTGACCCAAACACATACACATACATACATACATTGATGGTTAAATAAAATCTTGTAAAAAAGCAATACACAATAGGAAAGTTACGCGAAAAGTTAATTTGCCTATTTTCTTTTTACTCACAAATTAATGTCCACTTGAAACAACCTCTGTGTTTAACTGAATGCAATTTATTACCATTGAATATTAGCAAACGAATACCTACCTCAATTATAGGTTAGTAGTTAGGTATTAGTCTTCACTGATTTATACAGTCTGCCTTGACATGCCTCTCCTAATTTAGTAGATCAATCAATTTGCTTGTACTATTAATGCTTCGATGGATCTCGAAATGCATACCTATATTACCTGTTCTATTTGATCAAATTAGTTATTTAGAGCTGAGTAGACAAGTGTCATTCGATGTTAGCGATGGCGAATGGTTAAAATGCCAAAATGTAAGGGTTATTTCAGGTGTAATTTTGATAGCGCTTGACTTTATTTATTATAATTTATAGGCTCGTGCCTAGCATCCATGATGATGCTAAGCGATGATGTTGTCGACGGTGTAGCACGCTTGTCTAGAAGTAACCTATTAACTCTTGTCTTAAAGACATTCCTATAAATGTTTGGCTTTTTTCTAATCGCTGTGCCAATCTTTTCGTTAGTAGACTGTTACAATGTCTAAAGGCTCTGAACAACTAAGGGCCGATTTTACCAATGAAATTAAGCGCGATTAGTTCAAATAAACTCAGTTAACGACACGGTTGGCGTAGTGTTTGGGTGATCGGCTGCTGCGCTCCGTGTCTCGGGTTCAATTCCCGCACGGAAAAAATACTTGTATGACCTGCAGATAGTTGGTGTCTTGTTAAGTGAGTTTCAATGTTTGTAAACGCACCTACGATACAGGAAGAAAATCCTAGTGCGGGTCAAAATATAAAAAAAATGCAAATACAGCGTTCTGATTGGTTTAGACTGCTGAAAAACTACTAATCAGAACGCTGTATTTGCATAAACATCGCGATTAGTGAAATCGGCCCTAAGTTCAACAAACCGTAACTTCACGTGTATAAAAGTATTCACCGAAAAATTAAACATAATTGCAAAAACCACTAGTCACTCAGGATTAAAACCTTCATCCATTAGAGCCTTTTTGAAATTAATGCAAAAAGGATCGTGGTTGACCGCAGATAGCTTTTACAAGAGCGACGAGTGCTGAGATTGTTAAATCGTGCATAAAGGATGGAGTACTGTGACTAAAACAGAAATAGTGGAAGGCTCTGTAATGTACTTGTACACCTCTGCTTAACTCTTCAGTGAATATTATTGCGATTTTATGAGCTATCCATATGCGACGGCGCCGTCAAGTCCGGAGGCTCTACACAGGTGACATTCGATGTCAGCGAAAGCGATAGCGATTGTCAAAGGCAAACTTGTATGGGATTGACAAGCGATGTCGAAATATCACATGATCAATACCTTACATTTTGACTATCTGACATCGAATGCTACTTTGCGGTAGCGAGATGACTTGGAGCCATACCGCGAGAGCTGGTTCGAGAAGGCGAGGGAGAAGTAGCCAGAAGTGCGGTAGTATAAGTAATTTACAATAAAATATACCATGACGAATTTGATCGAAATTCGGCTAGCAAGAGTGATGAAAAAGCGAATATATTATGTAGCAGAGTCAGAAATAGGAAAAAGGAAACATTTGTTCCTTCATTGATTCTGTTTGCTTAACTTGGCAAAATGTCGTTACATCTGGTTTTTTTCCATTTTAGTGGTGGGCTCATTTAAAATTATGCATAAAAACAACCCAAACCTAACCCAACCATACGCTAAATTCAGGACTTTCAAATTAGTTTAAAAACATCTTTACTTAACGAGACACCCCCAAATCTATGTAACTTGCATAAAACTGTGGTTCAAGTACATCATTGTGCACGTTACTAGGATAACATTGCATGTCCTTAGGGATGGCTCATTTACGTTTTACAAAACCAACCCAGTGATCACCATCAGCACGTAGAAGCCCGTAACCTCTCAAAATACCACCCCGTAACCCCCACTGTCCAACGCCTGTTAGGGCACATCCCAGAGGAGAGAAAAGTGTCTCCCCTGAGCCTCGCTGTGCACGGCAGCACGTGACTGCTGTGCCACCGTCTTACTTGGAGTAACTTGCAGGGCGGACAGAGTTTCCAATCCGAACGCCTGTGACCCCGGAGTCCCAGAATCCCGCGTTTGATGGGTCGAGGCGGTTTCCTCCACGACGCCTTCTTCTCCGAGTGGGATCGGCCCTCTCACGATCCCGCTCGGTGGCCTCCTTCTGGAACATCACGGTATTTCCTCCAGTTTTCTCTCTCGGCCAGCATAGCCCTCACTACTGTTGGCAGAGACGAGTCTAGCCCGATCCTGGCGACCAAGACATGCTGCAGGGCACTCCTCGAGTGGAAACTTTTAGAACCTACCTGCCTGCACCTGCCAAATATGTTTTCAGGTCCATGTAGTAGGTGTCGAGCTTATTACTGCTTACCAGGCACAAACCCAGACTAAGGGCTTCTGTTCTGGAAAAATTCAAGTTGAAAATCCAAAAAACATTAAGCTCAACCTGATAATTGTAACCATGACCCGATACTCAGTAGTAGCAATCACTAGACCAATGAAGCACCGAGGCGAGCAGAGTTGTAAATAGACAATAAATAGAAAAGTTAGTCGAGTTACGAAGTTGTTTTCACGTTTTAAATCTCTAAACACTCGCGCGAATAGTCAAGTCGAACGAAGAAAAGAAAATGGAACATAAAATTAGCACCTAAGACGTAGCAAATACGATCTTATTCTCATTGCCTTAACACTTCATAATTTTAACTTAGACGACTTTTTCCTAACAAGTTCGAACTTGGGAACAGTTGCCAAGTTCTGTTCGATCCTGTGGGTGCAAAGAGCTGCAATCTTTACAACTATGTGTTTGTAAGTGCGCTGGAAACTTGGTAACTGTAAAGTAGCGCTTTTGGTGAAGTTGGCATTCTTGGGCAAATTCCTGATTCTTTAACTTATGTTCTCAAACCAATTGATGATCCGAAAATTAGAGAAAAAACCACGAAGTAACTAACTTGTGGTTTCGTAATTAAATGGTGTACCTAGCAATTTGCAAGACCATTTTAAATTTCGTTTGCCTTAAATATGTAATTCATCGACAGATGGCATACGGATAACTCATCCCCAGACTTTTTATGAACAAGTCAATTATCAAAAATGTGTTAAGTAAGTCGTCAATTTCAGCGAAGACAATTTCTCGAGTCAATATTCAGACTTTCACTTTGTTTTTGCCAGAGAAGCAGAAGTTGCGGAGTCCAAATATGTTGGTGTTGGCGCAAGTAAAGAGATATGAGCGAATACCGAATAACTTGTATTTTTTTTTTACTTAGTCTTCCTCGATCCCACGGTTTTCCGATTATGTTCACTATAAGCTTATGGGCCGATTATATGTAGCGCAAGATCTTATCAAAAACTAGTTATCTAAGCCAGACGAGTATTCTGGTTTCCAAAGCCCTATTTATTCAAATATAAATGACACAAATTTTGCCAAATTTTTAGCCAATGAATTTCCTGAAACATGTTTATGCCTGCAAACCAACGTACATAAGGTATACCTACATTTCAAATGACATATCACCCACACACACTTTTGCTAGGCATTTATTTCTTCAGAAAAAACATACATGTTATAGTAAAAGTCTAAAAATAAACCAACGAAACAGTTTAATTGAATTTAACTGCAAAGGATTTGGTACTTAATGAAAGCAAAAAAAAACACAAAGTAATAAAGGCGTTATCTTCGCTCGTAAGTCGTAATTTACGACTTTTAAAGTCTACTGAGGCAGTCTTCGAGGCTTTTATGATGGTCGTGGGCGACCCGTTGGGGATGTAAGGGGACGCGGGGATGTAAGGGGACGCACTCGCAAACTTAGCGCCCCAAGTCAACCTCACCTGCTCGTGGTGCATCCTGCCGATCAACAAACGAGGCTCTGACGACAACCGACAAATGGCGGTATAACCATTTCAACAAATCTTCGCAGTCAAATGGCACAGACTGGTGACGGGCAGCAGCGTCACCAGTGCGAGAAACTGCGATCTGCGATCGCCAACCCGCATGCCCAGCGTGGCGATTATGGGCAAACCCTCCATGGCAAGTCAAAAGAAACCACGGCCCCCAGTTCCCGGCCGCCCTGCTGTTATTGCTGATTATGGCGGCGGTCACGGTAGCGGCAGGGCACTCGGGGGTGCGAAGAATCTCCGGGTTACGGATTACGGCCGCCAAAACCATAAAACAAAACTGACCTTGGCTACGTACAACGGACGCACGTTACGGCTTGACGAACACCTCGTGCAGCTTGAACAGGAGCTCGAGAATATAAGGTGGCACATTCTGGGGTTGAGTGAAGTCCGAAGAGAGGGGGAGGACACAATAACTCTTGAATCGGGCCACCTTATGTATTTCCGAGAGGGAGACCAGCTATCCCAAGGCGGTGTCGGGTTCCTGGTTAACAAATCCATCTGTAGCAACGTTGTGGAAGTCTCCAGTGTGTCGAACAGGGTAGCGTACCTCATAGTGAAGCTAACCGAGAGGTATAGCCTCAAGGTTGTGCAAGTCTACGCACCGACCTCGGCGCACTTGGACGACGAAATGGAGGAAATGTTCGAGGACATTTACAAGGCCTTGCACTCCACCACTAAGACCCACTACAGCGTTGTCATGGGGGATTTTAACGCTAAAGTGGGAGTACAAAAGTGCAGCGAATCGGTATTAGGATCCTACGGGTTTGGCAGCAGAAATCATAGGGGGCAAATGCTTGTCAACTTCCTAGAGAAGGAGGGGCTTTTCGTAATGAATTCCTTTTTTAAGAAGCAGCCTCAAAGGAAGTGGACGTGGCAAAGCCCCGACACTATGACCAAAAATGAGATAGACTTCATCATAACGGATAAAAAGCATATATTCAGGGATGTCTCAGTGATCAACAGGTTTAATACCGGCAGTGATCACAGACTTGTTCGAGGCTCTCTGAATATCAACTTCAAGCTTGAGAGAACTCGTTTGATGAAGTCTAGGCTCCGTCCAAACTTGCTCCAGACTATGTTGGGATCTGAAGCGTTCCAATCAGACCTGGAGAACCGGTTCGCTGTCTTGGAAACCACAGACGACGTTGACCAGACGCTCGACCAAACGGTGCAAATCCTCAGGGAGGAAGGTACGAGATTTTGTAAGATGCGGCGTACGGGCCGGAAGTCTAAACTTTCGGAAGAGACTCTAAAGCTCATGACGGAGCGACGGGAAAATCCACCAGCAACTTCGCCAGAACAGTGGGCACTCAACAAAACTATAAGGAAACTGGTACGACGCGATCTCCGGCGATCCAATACGCTCTCTATAGAGAAAGCGATTGAGCAAAACCGGGGGTCAAAAGTGTTCTTCCAGCCACTTGGGAGGAGCCATCTGACGAAGCTGGCTAAATCGAGTGGGGATATCGTCGTTTCGAGGCCGGAGATTCTTTCAGAAGTTGAAACTTTCTACGGCCAACTGTACGCATCGCATGCATCTCGGCCTGATCCCGAAAATGAGGATTCTAGAGCCACCTTAACCCGCCATTTTACAGAAGACCTGCCTGAAGTAAGCCAAGATGAAATCGAGGCGGCTCTCAAACAGCTTAAAAATGGAAAAGCCCCGGGCGAGGACGGGATTACAACCGAGCTCCTGAAAGCGGGAGGACGCCCGGTATTGAAGGAGCTTGGGGGGCTCTTTAACTCTGTCCTGTTCTCTGGGAGAACTCCAGTGGCGTGGCAAAGGAGCGTGGTCGTTCTTTTCTTCAAAAAGGGTGACAAGACCCTTTTGAAGAATTACAGACCCATTTCGCTTCTTAGTCACGTTTATAAGTTGTTTTCGAGAGTCGTCACGAATCGTCTATCGCGAAGACTCGACGAGTTTCAGCCACCGGAGCAGGCCGGATTCCGAGGAGGATACAGCACTATAGACCACATCCACACGTTGCGGCAAATTATACAAAAGTCGGAAGAGTATAATCGGCCCCTGTGTTTTGCTTTTGTGGACTATGAGAAGGCTTTTGACTCCATCGAAACCTGGTCTGTTTTGGAGTCTATGCAGCGATGCCAAGTTGACTGGCGATACATCCAAGTGCTGAGATGTCTTTATGAAAACGCAACAATGACCGTCCAAAGTCAGGACCGGCAAACTAGGCATATCTCACTGCGTCGAGGGGTTAGACAAGGGGACGTAATTTCCCCGAAATTGTTTAGTAACGCAGTGGAGGATATGTTTAAGACGCTGGACTGGGAACGACGCGGCATTAATATAAACGGCGAGTACATCTCACACTTAAGATTTGTGGATGACATCGTCATAATGGCAGAGTCGGTGCACGAATTGCAGCAGATGCTGGATGGCCTAGCTGATTCTTCTGCACGCATCGGTCTCCGGATGAACTTGGATAAAACCCAGGTTATGTTCAATTCACACGTCACTCCGGGATCGATTGTGGTCAATGGCGGTGCTCTTAAAGTTGTTCGAGAATACGTTTACCTCGGGCAAACTCTGCAGTTTGGTAAGAACAACTTTGAGAAGGAGGCTAGCAGAAGAATACAGCTGGGCTGGGCGGCGTTTGGAAAACTTCGTCGAGTTTTCTCGTCGCGCATCCCACAAAGCCTGAAGACTAAAGTCTTCAACCAGTGCGTCCTACCTGTTATGACCTACGGTGCCGAGACGTGCACACTCACAATACGGCTGGTTCATCAGTTCAAAGTTGCTCAGCGAGCTATGGGAAGGGCTATGCTCGGCGTCTCTCTAAGGGATCGAATCAGAAACGAGGTGATCCGGCAGAGAACCAAAGTAGTCGACATAGCTCACAGAATAAGTAAGCTGAAGTGGCAATGGGCCGGCCATGTAAGTCGTAGAACCGATGACCGTTGGGGTAAACGTGTTCTTGAGTGGAGGCCGCGAACTGGTAAACGTAAGGTAGGACGCCCTCAGGCTAGGTGGAGCGACGACCTTCGCAGGGTGGCTGGTAGAAGCTGGATGACAGTTGCCGAAAATCGAACCAAATGGCGTGCAATTGGAGAGGCCTTTGTCCAGCAGTGGACTGCTATAGGCTGATGATGATGATGGGCGACCCGTTTGTGACTTCTCTTTACATCGACTTTATATTCAAGTATTATAAAATGTATATTGGATGAGAAATGAGGTTGATTAGCACACTGCTGCCTTACTTACCGGAAGATTTTTATTCAAGATATTTATTAGTAATCTTCTTTGCACAGTATGTCTTAAAATTTGTTTAGATTAAATCATATTAATTTAGACTTGTGTCACAAAAATCACGGGTAAAGTTAGGTTGGTATATAATATAATACAACCATATATTTGGGGTTTATTATGACAATAATTTCATTTACTCCAGGAAAAGGGGGATTTGGTATTTTTCTCGTAAAATGTGTTGATACAAGATGCTTCTTAAACCACTAATTAAATTCAAGGCATTTATTTCAGCTAATAAACTATTCACAGACACTTTTGAGTCAAGGAGTCTTACTGAATCCATGAAAACTCAAGTGCCTTCACTTCACTGGTCATCTATGGAACAACTTGCAAGAAAGTTCATGAAAGTTCTTTATAATCAAGTTACTTTATACAAAATCCTGGTAACATTCTTACTAAGTGAAACCAGAATCAAATTAAAACCATTTATTTGCGTAATAAAAGTCTAACAGATTTTATATTAGTGCAGAGACACAAATGCCGTCATTTAGTGATTTCGGCATTTGTGTCTCTGGTAAATATAGTTAATAGTATAGTCTAGTAATCCTATTAACATAAAGACACAATAACACACAGCCGTAAGCAGATAGCTATCAATTTCAGAATTGAGAAATAACTAGGGTCTCTGCTAAGTGTTTTCTGTGTACATAAATAAATAAATATATATATAAATACAGTGTCCCACCCTTACCACTAGATACATAATCTAACATGCGACACGAGAGCCACTGCAGTACAGCGTGAATGAGACTACAAGCAGTGGCGCCTCCCTTTGAAGAGATGGATAGATTTTACTGCACATCCGTCTAGAATACAGTTCTTAAGTCGGTAGGAAAACCGGTAATTGCACCGGAATCCAATTTTATCCAAGTACAATTACTATCAAACTCTACCAATCTATGTAACCTACGCACAAAAACTTCCCGAACAAAACACACAGGCCGCGATAAAGTCACACAGGATGGTGCTAATTGCTCCACAAAGTTGGAACGCAATAGATAGCGGGTGTGTCGAAAGTTTTAGTCGTATTAGTGTTTACTGCGTGGCAAGCACAAGTTTTTTCGCACCTCTAATTATATGTTCAGTGAACCTGCCTATTTTGGATAGTATTTTGGTGATAGTCTGGTTTTTAATAGCGTAAACGGTTGTTGACAATTTTATCTTGAATATGTTCTCTCTAATAGAGAGAACATATTATAGCGTAAACGATTTTTTATTCCTTCTCAAATTGAGAAGGAATAAAAAATCGTTCCTTGTGTTATTAGTACTAATTCATTTCAGAAAATATCACACCAGATTTTCTTTTATCAATATGGCTATATAGTTTTTAGTGAAAATAAAAATGGGAATCACACATTTCTTCTAAAGAAATAATCGGTTTTGTAAACAAGAGGTTGCTTTAATATATGGGTTTACTCCTTTGTCTACTGCTGGACACCGACCTCTTCAAATTTACAGTAGGTACATTATAATTTTCACCTTACGGATCTGTCATTCCTCGGGTCGGGTCGGTTGTCCAAGCAGGAAGTCACCGTATATGCAGTTCAGCAAATGAGGACCAATTGCGCTAGAAATACCCTCAATAATGAACACAGACGAATAAACATAAATGAACTTGCGCCTTTTTCCAATGGGGTAGCCAAAACCTACAGAACAACACCTGCTATGATTCTCATATACTGCTTTTGCTTCACTCATGTTCATACATCTAGTCATACACGCACGCTGGTTATGAGTACTGCGCACCTGACCTTTCTGAAGAACATCAGCATTAGGATCCGTGTATGGGCGTCCCGACGTTCCCACTCACAAATATAACAACCGGAATCGAACTCTGCTAGCAATAAGATGTAATAATTATGATGAATTGAAATCTTCCAGTTATAATGCCTTGCTTTATTTTTCAGATATGATTGTAACAACTGTGTTCTTCTGTGATATCATGAGCTATGATCGTGAGGATACATTTTCGTAATCGCTGTGGCCTTTTTATGAAGACGGATGAAGTATCCATACATTTACGACTCCTCCAAATTGAGGATTTTGCTCTAGTATTCAAGGCATTTTATTTTCAAGCTTCTATTTTCTTTTATTTGAGATTGGTTGTATCTGCATTTGCGTTGTATAAGCAGTAGGTCTTAGTCAGAGCACCTAATACCTATGAATTAAGAAAACCAGTAATAGGTTAAATGGTTTTCGAGCTAAAAGCTCTACTTACTTACACACAGAGCAACGATGAGTTTTGAATGATGTGTCATGTGATAAAATGATTAGTTATTACTTTCTTCTGTTAGCGGCTTCGCTTGCGTTAATTTCGAAACATATCCCAAGGAAACTTACTACTGAAGTATCCTATCTCCTTAGACATGGCCTACCCGTGTGCCAAGTTTCATTTCAATGCGTTCAACTGTTGAGTCGTTATTGATTCATTAACAAACATCCAGGTTTTCAGACTTGTATTATTATAGTAAGTATTAATTTAACAAAATGAATGTTCTTAATTCAAGATAAAGTTCTCAAATTCTCCTTGATTGCCTTCTAGCAATTAATCTTGTAACTTAGACGATCCACTATTTCCCTGATTCCGGAATCGATCCCTAAATCGTTCACCTTAATTATTTTATTAGTATACCTGCCCTTTATTAGATAACTTGCTGGCAGTTTATCTTTCCCAAGGGTTTATTAGATTTAGTGATCCGTTTACTTCGGCCTCCTTTTACGTTAGTTAAGTTGGAATATTCAGCGTTAATTTCAATATATTCATAAAATATTAGGTATGTACAGTATTTTGTTACAAAATTCAATATCGCTCCCTAATTCACTATTTTCCTGTAAGGATTAGGTAGAAATGTTCCTATAGTACCTATGCTCATGTTTTGATAGTTATTTTTATGTCTGTTGTAGGAGGGGGCGAGTCCATCGCTATCAAACGAGTCCTGACTCCGGGGTGTTGCTGGGACATTGCAGATGGATAGGTGCAACATCACTTTGCCCGAATCTGAAGTCGAACCCCGGACCTCATGCTCTGCAGTAGTGCTTGAGACCTCAAGACCAAAGAGGCGAGGTATTTTATATTATTTTGGATTTCTGTGAATAATGGCGATTTAAATCCATACTATATAATAATATTATAAAATGCGAAAGTAACTCTGTCTGTCTGATTGTCTATTACCTTATTTCGCTTAAACCGCAGAACCGATTTAGATGAAATTTTGTGTGGAAATAGTTTGAGAGCCTGGAAAGGACATATAATATTTTTTCTCAAACATGCTTGGAAATTAGAGCATTATTTTGACAATCTTCTTAGAGATAAATCGCAATTGCTGTACTGGCCATTTACATGCGAGCAACGGCCGGCAAAAGTTGTATGAAAATCCATATTATCTGTCGTGTTTAGCGGCCAAATAAATTACATAGTAAACTCATATATGTCGTGTAATTTAAAAATGGAACGATCTTTTACTCCGAAACATAGCAACCAAGGAGGTAACTTATTAAAGGTTTTATTTAAATTTCGAACTGGCTTGCATGTAGAAGGCTGTTTATAGAAAAAAAATGAACACTAACACGGGAATAATTATTGTTCTTGGTCATTGATTTCGAAAAGTAATTGTATTTTGACAAAATGTGTTCTAGGTGCTACTTTGTTTTAATTTCCGCGCATTATTTGAGAAAAGCACTATACAAGCCTTGGCCTCAACTAGGCATTGATGGACTTACGTATGTGTGCCTCCGCTTCGCCTCGGCCCACATTTACACGTTCGTCCATCAATGCCTGTTTTGCTGGCCGCTGCAGTAATGTACTATTTCTCAAACATGCTTGGAAATTTGAGCATTATTTTGACAACCTTCTTCGAGATAAATCGAAATTGCTGTACTGGCCATATACAAGCGAGCAGCGGCCGGGAAAAGTTGTATGAAAATCCATATCTGTCGTGTTTAGCGGACAAATAAATTACATAGAAAACTCATATCTGTCGTGTAATTTAAATAAATTGTAGTTCTAAAAACTAAAAAACACGCTTTATTGGTAAGGATAATGGGACAAACTGTTTAAATTATTGCATTGTCATCGGTCCTTGATAAGTGTGCAAAGTTTCAAATCAATCCAACGTTTTGAAGTGGGTGAAAATCACGTTCAAAGATTCCGTTACATTGTTACATTGATACATTGATACATAGATACATACATACCAAGCTAATAAAAGCGTGTTAAAATGGAACGATCTTTTACGAAACATGGCAACCAACAACAAGGTAACTTATCAAAGGTTTATTTAAATTTTGAACTGGCTTGAAAAAAAAATAAACACTTTAATACGGAAATAATTATTGTTGTTTTTTGTTCGTCATTGATTTCGAAAAGTAATTATTTGACAAAATTTAGGTGCTACATAGTTTTGATTTCCGCGCATTTATTGAGAAAAGTACTATACAAGCTTTGGCCACAACAAGGCATTGATGGACTTAAGTTTACACATTCGTCCAACAATGCCTCTTTTGCTGACCGCTGCAGTAATGTACCTACTATTCATATCGGCAACCATACTTAAAGGATATAATACACCTAAAATTGCACGATATAAAAATAGGCTATTCGGAGTACTGATGATAATAGTAAATAATAAATCTGATCGTCACCACAACATTCTCTTTCAGTCGATGTTCGGGCGAATCCTTATTTTTCCCACTACGTGTTTTTGGCTGACTACATGAAAAATTTATGATCCTTCCCTACTAATATTATAAACGTGAAGGTCTGTATGTTTGGATGTTAATCAATCACGCCTCAACGGTTGAACGTAATTGGATGTTTTAAACATGGGTAGACCATGGAGTGCATTAGGTCATAGAATACTATTATATCAGTAGTACGTTTCTGTGAGTCAATTCTCGAATTCCACGCGGGCGAAGCCTCTGGCAAAAAATTAGAGCTCATTATTTCAAACACTCGCTTTTTTTTCTTCTCCAACAAAAGGCTTTTCTAACAAAAACCTTTTTTATCTCCTTAACCGTTATTACCAGCCAGTTACAGGATTAAAAAAACAATTCTACACGTCGATCACTCGTGTAAATCCGTCAAAGAGTAGCGTTGAAGCGAAACCGGAAGCTAGATAGCGGCCATGTTGTCTCTCAACGGATGTGACGCGCCAGTTGTAATGCGACCATTTGAATATTGCAACACACTTTGTTGACTGGAAAGCAGATACGTACTGGATATTAAATTCTCGAGTCTCAATTGTTTGTTGCATGTAGAAGGAAAGGATTCAATAAATAAAATAATAATAAATCATTCTATTGTTGTCTCTATATTTAACCACCATACTATCTCAAGGCGGAGTTGCATTTACTGTCGTCTAAGTGAAACGAGTCAAAGACCTGTGGAGCTCAACATTTTTCTACAATCAGAGCAAATGGGTTAAGGGTTTGGGTTTCGTCAGCGTTTCAGGCTTATACGATATTAAATTTTATGGCCTTATTTAAAAAAAAATCTCGACGGTGTTAAGTAACTGCTTAGCCGATTCTATATTCAAATTCACTATAGAATTTTTGAATATAGGATTTTTCTATATTCAATTTGAATATAGAATGTGCTAAGTTGTTGCTAAAGAGTGTCGAGATATTAGTCGTAATATATAAATATGGTTTTCTACAATCAGAAATGTTTTTTGGCAAAACCTTTGGTGCTAAAACTGCATCGAAGCAATCACAACCTTTTATGACAAAAACATGTAAATTGCAAAGCATAGATCGAGTTGTTTACAAAAAACAAACCTATACCATTTAATTGCAGAAGTATTTATTAAACACAGTACAAGAATTTTTTCAATCCCATCGAACGTTCCCGTAGACCGTTTATAAATGGAAGCCAATTTTAAACTTTGAAATTGCTGCCGTAACAGTTTTTTCTAGAAATAAAAAGAAACACGTTTAACTTGTGCATTGATCCCTGCACTATCGTCACCGGTTCCAATTATGGTTCGGTTTCTATTATTATTTGTTGTTATTTATCAGAAACCAACAACTAGTGTCTAGCTATCACGGTTCATGAGATACAGCCTGGTGACAGACAGACGGATAGTGGAGTCTTAGTAATAGGGTCCCTTTTTTACACTTTGGGTCCGAATCCATAAAAAATAGCCGGGGTGTGCCCATTTCCAGTATTTTTGGAATTTATGTATGTTTATCTGATTGTCTGTTTAGTTGGGCACGCATCATGTAAAATGTATGAAACCAATGTAGGTAGGTAAGTAGGTTAGGGTAGGCAGTTGACGGGAGCGACTGGCTGTTTGTTGTCGAGTTTTTGCATCCATTCCGACCGCAAAGTAAATTAATTAACTACTGAGTCGTTTTACTTTCGTTTGCGTTTTTCCTTTGAACAGCATATAATTTGATTATGACGCTAAGGGGATAGAAAGCAAGTTCTCTGAGGGCTTTTACGTCTTTTCTGTTTTTGTTGTAACGGGTTTATTTTCCTTTTGTCCACGTGCTCTATATTCAAATTCATTTATTTCAGATAACTTAATTCATACAGTTATTGATTAAAACATAAAAATTTAAATAAAAAAAACATAAAAAAGCACATTCAATTACCCCCTTAATAAAAGATCTCCATAGCGGATATATGCACGGACTATGTGCACACATATAATGCATTTAAACCATGCAAGTTTTAATAAAAAGTCTATTCTGTCACGCGCAGAATTCAAACATTTTGTTCCAGTTAATACAAACATCGTGTATGGTGATGTCAGCAGTTTGTTTGCACAGCGCGTATGAGTGCAAATAAGTGGAATATTTTCCTTATTTCATTACTTCACCAAGTGCCGGGAATGGGATTCGATGGAAATAGCAAATGGGGGGCGCTAATACCTAAAAATGGGATCGAAAAGTGGGATCCAACGAAAATAAATCATAATAAACAGTAGGTAGGTTTTATTCTGTTTTCTTTAATTCCCGAGAGAGAACTTGAGATATCGATGGGTCCTACGTTTATACGTAGGGCCCATCGATATTTCAGGCCCATGAGCTAATGCAACAATTTGACGATTTTCATTTTTTTGTGTAAAAGGAAGTTGACTAGTAGTTATTATAAGTTTGAAATCGCCAACCCACATTGAGCAAGCGTGCGTCTTTTTTGTATGAGAAGAGACTTTTTCAATATTATTATACCTAAGAATAGTTTAAACTTCTTATCTTTATTGGAGTTAAAAACACAATGGTTTCAGTTCATTTAAAATTATTTCAAAACGATAAAAGATTAAAAACTTCTCTTTTGTAGGGACTTTAAGATTAGCGAAAGGCATTTCGTTGACACGCGCGGGCGGGCCCCGAGCGGCGCCAAGAGCCCTTGAGAGTCCTCGAGTGGAGAGACGCGCGGCATTGCGCTGCTACTCCGAGCGCGCCCATGTCATTTAGTGCAGGCAGTTTAAGCATCTGACCGTCAGCCAGCCGGGCGCGGGGTAGTGCGGCGGAATGCAGAGCAGCACGGCCGCGACTGGAGCAGTCGCGCGCATGTTCTTGTAGTAGCTTGAGGGCGCTCCGAGCACCGCGTGTGAATTTATTCTTATATTGACCGTATGTCAAGGTAGTTAAGGTGTATATTAAATTGTTGTCTTCAATTGCTCTCTGCGGCGCCTCCAGCGGTGTGCGCTGGGCCATAGGCTGAGCAGCGTCATGCGATTTTAATAGAAAGGATATCACTTTCTATGATATGTAATGTATAGCAAAGTTAACCCTAGAGATAAGCTAAATGTACAGGTTTCATATTTATATTCTTAATTGTAAACAAAACATAAACACAGATACAAATACAATAGGACGGCTTATGTACAAAGGCTAGCTTAACCCATAATTGGGTCCTCTAACAGAAAACCTCACTGGCATAGATTTTAAAATGAGGACAATATTATATCCAAGTGCATAATAAAAACTAAAAAATACTTAATATATGAATAGATCATTTAAAAAAAAAAACTTTTTAAGACGTGTACTTTTGCAGTATGAGTTGTATAAACATATTACCACTAGCCAGGTAACTAATCTAACTTCTAAGTTCCGATATTACAAGCCCAAGCTCAACGCTTGGTGGCTTTCACGACGACAACCACCTACTGCTGCTTTTTTTAACTAATTATTTTATGTAATCTACACAGGTTCTCCGATGGTTTCAATCGTCGCAGTGTTTATGCGTTTCTCCGCAGACTATGGCCCACCAATTCTTCCAACTTGGGCCGCAGCCTTGTCACCTGTACATGTGAGGCCTTTATGGATGTGGAAGTGAATGGTGTTACCGTAGATGAATGCAGGGACAATAATAACGGTCGCGGATAAATTTGAAAAAGTGTTACCGCGGCCCTGGCTCAAGCAACTGAAGGAACATGGGTGGGTTTTAGTCAGTAAAAGTCTGACACGCCCTCCCACTTCACCCCGAGCGCTAGAAGTCATTGGACGATATACCACCCAAAAAAAAAACAGCGACAATAATAACAACATTATTGAAAAGATCTATATTCACCACCGACACGTTAGGAAGAAGATATCCCTATGTTCGCGCCGTTTCATTGGCGCTCCTCATTTTGGATATAGTTTTTTCTACCCGCTTTTTACTTCATATTTTTAATTTTCGCTGCTTGGTTTTGTACTGAGGGAAGAATACGACCGACACCGCCGCCGCGTGGTCGTGTCAGTACCGCTCCGATTGGTTTATCCACAATTTTGGATTAAGACCGCCCCTTGAGGTTACTTCGTGCCGTACACAAACCTCATATCGTCCTCACCATCAAAAGACCGAGAAGAGCGCATCAAGGTCGCAGCAGCGTCAGCACGTGGAGCGAGGCCCTGAGCTGGACTGCCCACCGTGTTGCTAAGGTTGGTCAATTTTCTTTCCTTAGTTGCGAAATCAGCAGCCTTTCTCAATCTTGTTTTCTTCCCCCCTTTCTTAATTAAATAAAACCTATGGAGATACAACCACTAGCCAGCTAGTACCCACCCGCGCCATCACCCTATACAAAACTAATTATATTTCACCAACTAGAAACAAGATTGCCAGCATTACATACTAAAGACCTTTTCATCTATACCAGAGGCCTTAGACAAGTAGCATTCGATGTCATCGAAGGCGATAGACAAAATGTCAAAATGTAAGGGATTGTTCACGTGATATTTCGATATCGCTTGTCAATCCCATACCATTGTTTTCTTTATGACAATCGTTATCGCCACGCTTTCGATGAGAGATTGTCTCTTGTCTAGGGCCTAAGGTCTAACCACGGCCAGAAATTCAAAAGTTTATACATACCTTAGTTAATCACAGTTCACCTCATTTATTAATCAATGAACTTCAAATGTCAATGAATTCTGTTTGATCGCTATATGGACTGATTGGATATTGAATAAGCGTTGGTAAACAATTTATTTGAGAAGAATTGTGTTGGTTTGACCTTTAGTTGTTTAATGGTTGAGTTATTGAATTGTTATAGACAAAATTTTATTTTTTAAGTGAGTAATTTTTGGGCCGTGATTTTGAGAAAATCTGTTGTGGAAGTTTCTAAACTAGCCAAAGTCAGGCTAGTTTAGAAACTAGTACTAGAACACAACAGCTTCATCATTTAGGGTTCTCGCAGACTGGACGTGCTACGCGACAATGTGAAAACGATGAAACAATGCAGTATCGTGAAAATAGTAATCGTTCTAAAATTGCATAATAGATTGTTTCATCTATAATTACGGTTAAGGAAAACATCATGACGAAAACGGCATGTCCTAGAACTAAACATTCGACGTCATGGCCCGCGTGGTGGATTACAGCCTATTCATACAGTAGTAGGCCTGTGTCCCAGCAGTGGGAACATTAAAAGGCTGATGATGATGTTGATCTATAATTACAATTTTAGAACGATTTCTATGAAAACGCGTTGTTGCATCGTGGTCTCATTTTTGCCTTGCACCTGTCTCCGCGAGCTTTCATCATTTATTTCAGCTAGAAGTAGTTTCCTTAAAATTTAATAGTTCTTTATTTATGCTGGATATTTCGCCATTAATTACAGTTGGTAGCGGTCTAAAATGAATGCTTATTTGTTTGTGAAATTTAGGGCTCATGTGATTGTGATTGTTAAAAAAGTTGCATCGTCGTTGTTTTAAGTAGCATAGTAAAATAAATAAATATATCAAAGGACCAAACATAACGGACTGAAATCTGATCGAGCACATGTGGGTTCAATTAAAACGAAGTTTTAGAGAGACTGCGTAAGAGTCTACAACCAGCAGCAACTATAGATGGCTTTAAAAATGCCTGGTAGGAGATCCCAGCTGAAAACGTGAGGCATTTGATCGAGAGCATGTATTCCAGGCTACAGGAGTGCATAGCCAATAGAGGACCCGTTATCAAAGCATAAAAAATAAAATAAAAAGTGCACTTCAAAGCTCAACACAAAGACTGCAAGATTAAATTCAAACTAATAAGCTAGATAAGCTGACAAACGACCAGGAATGTATGCCAAAGAGCGTCCAAGAGAGTCAGGGACACAATGGATGACCTAATTAATACCTGCATTTTATGCTTATACTGGCTTGCTGTGTGACTGCACCGTTATTAAACTGTGGCTTGTCAAAGTAAAGCTATAGACTTATAAAGCTTTACGCAGAATTAGTGGTAACTTTTTTATCATTAAATGAACAAACGACACCTTATGGTATAAATAAGAAAATATTACTGAACGACTCCGGGGACACTGAAAATTCGTAGCAAGATATCTTAGGCCCTTACTCTGCTTTAGTATCGTAAAACGGTTACTTTCTAAAGCCTAATCCTTAGTAACGGCTAGATTAAAAGGTTTGAAAAAAAAATGTTTCGTGTAAATTATTTGTGAAATATGGTTTTATCGTGTAACAAATAGTTTTCTTTAGAAAACATTAATAACACGATAGTTGTTCGCTACTTCTGCCAGCTCCTCCAAAGCGACTTGGATGTTTAAATATATTTTACAATGCATGTCCTCGAAAAGAGCGTTTTCCAAGCAGCCAAACTGTGCGGAAAGTGTCACTTTTTTTAACTAGTGTTTTTACTTTCCTGTACTTTTTTAATTTTTAACTCCAACGTCAGCCCGCCGCATGGAGTCTTTATTATTTGAGAAAAGTTTTAAAAATTAGTTAAGTACAGATTATCATTCATATAAAAGGTAAAACAAAACTAATACTTCATTTAAGGCGTTTTTATTTACTCTAGATTTAGATTTTGATCAATAAATTAATTTTAAATATTATTCATTAAATATGTTTGGCATAATGAATATTTTGCTCGTGCCTTTTTGCTTCACGACGTGAAAGCTATTTGCACATGCGCAGTAGATATGCCCGAGGAACTATTAGTTAATCTGTGGATATGCTAAGCGCCCTTGAATAAGCGCCATTTTATTAATTTCTTGCTTGGTTCAGATATATTTTTTTATTTCCTCGCACAATGCATAGTAAAATGTTGTATGATACACGTGCGTAAGATGATTTCCGACTCGTGTCGATTTATCCACAAAAATACCACTCATCGGAAATCACCTACCTTCCGCACTTGTAGCATAAATAACTATTTACAAATTAAAATTGGTTGTTAAAATTTATTCTTAACTTACATAGGTATTGTAAATCAAAAATATTTTGCAAACAAAACTGTCCAAAAGGAGGTCCAATTTTGATATTCTGGCACCTAGTGGGCGCACGGCCAGTACCGGGTTAACATTGGGGAATATATATACGTGGTTGGAGTCGAACACGTAATCGACGCACATTTCACGGCGCTTTGGACCGAACCGGACCGTCCGTGAATTTCAGTGTCGCTGCATTAGTGTCGCCGGCTCCGCTTTGCAAGTCTACCATTAAAGAACTTAGGCTGTAAAAGATGGGGCGGAATAACCACTTTTCATCAACCTTTGTTTAATAAATTCATCAAATAAAATAATGAAGTCTATGTATCTTTAATTGGTTTAAATAAACACTTTTACATGCCATGCAGGTTACCTGAAATGGTGTTTTGGGGGAAAGAGACACAAAGATTTGATTGAATCTTTATTTTAGTGTACGAAAAAGAAAAAGTTTTATAATAATTTCCCTTTTGTAACACAGTGTAAATTCCTCCTTCCTCTGTACATACACAATCATAAATTACATTCTAAATCACTGACCATTTAGCTTATCTAACAAAATGAATCGTCAGACTTCAAGCCAGCATTATTTTGGCCAGTCTTCCTCAAACTTGTGCCAGCGAGACCGTTCTGCATACTAGCAGATAGTAACTTGTTTATAAGACATGCTCCACATGTTATTACTTGAGATACTTTGACTTGTAAGGCAGATGAGACGGAAGCTACGTATATTTTCGTTTACCTTGCGCAGTTGTGATTTAAAGTGTATCAAGTTTGTTTTTGGGGAATGTTTTGCAGTCCCTGATAAATATTTCTTACGCATTGGGCTTTTCTTGAAATACAGGTCCTAGACACCGTTGTCAGTCGGCCTCTCGACTAATTAGGTCGTAATCAAAAATTAAAAATGTGCGATCCGATTGGCCGAGAAGCCAGCTGAAAACGATGACTCACTATTATCTTAACGCGAATGAACTATAGTGCTAGTGTAAGGCACTTGTCCCACCACCGACGATCGGCGAGTAGCGAATAAAGCTAGAAACTAAAAACGAGTGGGCGAGCAGCGAGAAGCGAGTGTATAGTTCCGATAGTTTTACCGCTCGGCTATGAGCGAGTGTTTTTGTGCAACGGGTGATTATTCGCACCACTTGCTCGGGCGGTCAGTCCTGCACACGTTGGTTGGTTGGTCTCTCCGCAAGAGTTCTGACCGTCAAACGAGAACAGCCGAGTGGGTGGTGCGAGCGATTATCTTTGATAGCTCTTGTCACTGCGACAAACTTGTGGTGACAGAGTACTCGCCGGCAGTGTTAACAGCCAGCGATCAACGATTAATATATTATACATCTCTTTTATTGACACGGGATCTTTATGTTTTGTTCGTTTCTTCAGCACGAAAATAGTCGATATCTAAATAGCTTTGTCGCCGGCAGCGGGACCAATGCCTAAATAAGTGACTACTAGTTATCGTTCTGTATTAATTGATAACTAGAGGTCATAATTAAAGTTACAAACTCTCAGTGATTATCGTTTGTATTAACATTAACCATCAGAAATTTCGGTCGCGCATGTCAATACTATTGCCAATCATTTGCCCTGATCGAATGTCACTTTATCAAGAACTCCTAAACTTGATACTTATAATAATACGTTCGTGACACCAATTCCAATACACTCGATAGCAACACAATATCACTGTCTATACTACTAGGATTTCGTACGAAATTCGTTGCTAAAACGACTGTACCTATAACAGAAAATCTATAAAGTTTGTCCTCTAATTGAACATTCTGTCCTCTCATCTTTTGGCTTCTATTAAGGTTAGCGCAACTTATAATAACAATGCCTTTATTACTGGTAAAGTAATTACCAAATAATTTATAAACTAAACAAAATTTGCACTTCATCCACCAGAGCGTCTCTAGGCGATAGGCGCATAGTGATAATGTAGCATCCCATTGGTAAAATATATTTTTAAATCGATCTAGTACTTTTTGAGTTTATCCATTACAAACAATCAAATCTTTCCTGTTTAGAAAGAAAAGAAAAAGAAAAAAAGATTTGTCCTGTCTTAACCTACTAGCCTGGGCGGGTGGCTAGTAGGTTTATAAATACTTAATTCTGTATATAAGTTTAACTTACCGATACCAGGCACCAAGCAGCCGTGTTAAATTAAAACAATAAGTATACATACTTATTGTTTTGTTTGAAACGTGAAACAACACTGTACTCGATCTTTTCCGCCCGCTAACTCCAACTATAACCTGTTTGTTCTACTTGTTGCTATTTGTGCAAAGTTGTAATAATATCCTGACTTTCTAGGAAGTTCACTATAATTTGATGGGCGCTACCGTCGGTGTATTATGTTAAGGGTGCTTTTCTACCAAAGATGTGCCAGGCAGCTAGGCAATGTGTGAGGAAAATATCCAACCACCAATGGGATCACTTCATTTTCGTAGCCAGTCTTAACGCAGCTCTGGTGGAAATGGGCTAGCATAGTTAGTAGGTCCCTACCTACTATAAAAGTGAGAAATGGGGTCGAGGAATGTGTGCGCGTTCAGCTGAAAAGACCCCGCTACACATCCTCACACCACTTAGCTAGACAGTTCCACAGCTTCGCTACGCATTCTCGCACAGCCTCACTATCTCGCGACGTTGCGTTGGAATGCCTCCCACTAGGTGAAGCGATGATCTGATTAATGTTGCAGGAATCCGCTGGATACGAGACACATGGGAGCGGTCAATGTGGCGACACTTTGGGGAGGCCTATGTTCAGTATTGGACTTCTTTTGGCTGAAATGATGATCATTAAGTTTAAGAGTATTAGAAGAAATTGGGAGGTTCAGCTTTGAACGATTTAGGTCTCGTTCATACGGAAAATCCGTATTTCCAGGACGTTTTTTCACGGATCCTTCGCCACTGGAGCTGATGAGCACACCACATTTACAGTACCGTTCAAATGTATACGTCGCTACTCGAGGCAATCTTCACACTACATTTACAGTAAGTACCGTTTTAACGGATCCGTTGCCACTGGGGGTAATGTGCACACCACATTAACAGTACCGTTAAAACCGATCCTTAACTACTGGGTATAATGGTACGACACGCGTTGCATCGATCCAATAAAACAGATCAGTATTTTAGAACTGTTGTGCGCTCATACAACTACCTAGGCCATTGCGAATAAAAACGTATAAGATAGAGCGGACCTGAAAATCAGACAAATTTATATTTTGATTTTTTTTATTTTTTATTTCATATTTTCGAATTTGTATTTTTTACTGCATCTGGAATACTGTCATGTTTGTGACGTCACTTATAGAATTACATACATCAGCGCCGAATAAAACGTATACGATAAAGCGGACCTGTAAAATGGGTGAACGAGCACTAAGTAGAAGACATTGGGATTATTGACAGAGACACTTTATTTTCTCTTTTGTCTCTGCAGTACTTAGTATTTTATAAGTAAACTAGCTTCAGCCAGCGGCTTCACCTGTGTGAAAGTCAAAAATTATCCCGAGAGAACATATTCCCAGGATAAAAATAAATCCTACGTGCTATTCCTGACTATATCGGACACAGACATATAATCTATCTCTGTGCCATAATTCATCCAGATCCAATTATCTGTTGCTGGCGTGAAGAAGTAACAAACATACAAACACAAGCACTCACGAACTTTCACCTTTATAATATTAGTGTGATAGTGTGATAAAGCTCTCAAAAAATATATCTCTCCTAAGCAGTTGCTACGAAATCTTTTATTCTCAGAAAAACTATTTAGTCTTTAGCAGAAATCCATTTCCTTGATGAATCGCGTTTAACCACTATCTCGCGTGATGGAAAGCGATTATGTGTTCGACGCTCGAGCAAGCTTGCCTATAAGTAATCTATTTACTTTTGACTTAAATACCCTCAGTATCAGTGTTTTAATCCGAAGTATTTTTCGAGAAGAAGGGATTCGGATTCATTTCAATTGTAGTCGAAACCTAACTGCGTTGATCTGAAAGAATCACTACCAGCGACAACACAGAGAAGCAATTAGCTGAGCAATCTGGAGCAATATCTGTCGGTATCAGATACTGTGACAGAACTATAGAGCACGGGACGATTCGCCGGCAGCGACAAGCAGAGACAATCAATCTATCTAGCCTCCTAATAATGTTGGGAAAAGCGTCTTATGAGCAGTGGTGGCCCAGTGGCTACGGCTCCGACATACGAGTCATATGTGGCTTCGAACCCAGGCAGGCGCCTGTCATTTATGTAATTTATTTTAACACCGCTGCTCTCAAAACGGCAAAGGAAAATATCGTAAATATCGGCGTGTCTTTGAACTAAACATTTGACATTAGGTCTATTCCCTCTCACAGTAACATGTAAGTTGTTTACATGTAATAAATAATAATTACCCCCCGATACTTATCGCATAGTGTGTACATAACAATTTCAGATGAGAACATTTTCTTGTTTCACAGGTACTTTTTAGAACGTGATTTTTTAGTAGTCGGTTTTTAGATTTTTCACTCCGTCGTCGACTTTGTCTCTGTCACCTCTGACCTAGACTAGAGCCAAGAGCAAACCCATCACAAATAAAAAACAAAAAAATACAATTTTTGAGACGCGAAGTCCATACAATCACGTAATCTAAATATATTTATATCTGTGAACCTACCTTCGTACACATGTATCACAACATGGATAAAATGATCAGCTAGGTTAAATTGCGAGTCGCTGTGACGATGATATAGAGGCGATAGCTGGGGGGTGACCATAAGCTCTTAGAGCGGTATCAATTTGAGATCAAATAAGGGACAGATGTATCTGACTTGTATACATCTGCCACTTACTCGATATCAAATTGATACCGCTCTAAGAGCTTATGGTCACCCCCCTGGTCTCCTTGCGACAAGAGTTACACGAACCCGT
This sequence comes from Orthosia incerta, assembly GCA_948252205.1. NCBI lineage: Eukaryota > Metazoa > Arthropoda > Insecta > Lepidoptera > Noctuidae > Orthosia > Orthosia incerta. The sequence continues at coordinate 5,903,762 of OX411760.1, forward strand.
GACAATGGAGGATTTTAGGGGAGGCCTATGCTCCAAGAGACGCTCTGATGGACGAATACGCCGAAGTGGCAAAGTGTAATTTTGTTTAGTTTATTTACTATTTTATAATTAGTCTACCAGTAATAAAGGCGTTATTATTATAAGTTGCGCTTACCATAATATTGGCCATAAGATCAGAGGTCGCTAATCGAATTTAATCCCAACTACCCATAGAACAAAGGGCGTACCCAACAATCACACCCAAAAGTTGGAATCCCTTGTGAAAACACAACGTGAGTGAAACAAAATTTAAATATTCATTGGTACAGACGCGGTTTAATTAAAAGCTTTAATATGTAGGTAGAATCAACGATGGAATAAATTGTTTTCAATACTAAATGAGTGTCAGTAATTACAGAATGCTGAAGTCGAGGACAATTTGATTTTCTGTTATGGGTACAGTCGTCGCCGAACTGAGTGAAATACTAATAGTATAGTCAGCGGTATTGCGTTGCTATCAACTGTTTTGGAATTTGGAATTCATGTCACGTATGTATTATTTTTGTTACCGAGTTTTGAGTTGATACTAAATATATATATATAATACAAATTGTTCTCTGAAATTATTCCATCAGAATATTCAGGGTTTTTCTTCGAAGGAATTGGAAATCGAACTGTTTTTAGAAAAATCTAAGTATGAAATTGTTTGTTTCACTGAGCATTGGCTGAAAGATTATGCAATGTTAATCAATTATGAAAATTATACTGTGGGCAGTTGTTTTAACAGAAATATTATGTTGCGTGGGGGTTCACTTATATTAATTAAAAATGGTATTAAATCAAAACCTCGTAAAGATATAGTAGACCTATCAGTTGAACATAGTGTTGAACTGTCCTGTGTTGAGCTGGATAAGCATGTCATAGTGTGCGTTTACAGACCCCCTAATTATAAGAACTACTCTATATTCGAGTCAGTGATGAAAGATGTTTTGGCAAAACTTGCAATGGGTAATAAACTAATAATTGTCTGTGGTGACTTTAATATTAATATTCTAGAAGATAATTCAGACAGCAGTAGGTTAGTAAATCTCTTTAAATCATTTAATTTGTCACATGTGTTTATGGAACCAACCCGAACTACACTGACTTCTGCTACATGTATTGATAATGTTTTTTGTAGCTGCAACTACTTGGACAAGGCCATTATAAATTATCTGCCTTCGGATCATAGTGGGCTACTGGTAGCCTTTGAGTCCATTATGCTAATAAAACAAGTGCAGATTCAATCAAGACCAATAACATCCGGTAAATTAAATAAATTTAACAGCACTTTAATCAGTAAGTTAAGCAACCAGGACCTCACAGTGAATGATGGTAATATTTTGTATGATGAAGTTTTCTCAGTGGTTCAAAAAGAGTTCAATAACACTTTTAAGAAGAAAACTAAAACTATATGCCCTAAGTTTTTATTCAGTGACTGGGCGACTACAGGACTTAGAAAAAGTAGGGAAAGACTTTACGAGCTATATGGCCTTAAGCCCTGTATTAACACTGAAACGTTTAATAAGTATGTTGCTACTTACTCAAGAATTTTTAAAAATACTTGCAAGGCAGCTAAGGTCTTGTACATTAGTAATAAGGTTAAATTAGCAGAAAATAAAATCAAGACGGTTTGGAAGATTATAAACAATGAAACGAATAGGAATAAAAGAAATAGTAGTGATTACACGCTTGAGACCACACACGGACTTATTAGAGATAACAAAAAAGTTGCGCAAGAATTTGTTAATTTCTTTACCAACATCCCAATTAAAACTACTGAAACTTTAAATTCTTCGCCCTCGCTTGCTTTTGGATTATTAAACGCGAACGTTTCAGCCTGCCCGATTGTATTTAACTTTTCACATATAAACCCCATGACAGTAATAAAAGCTTTTAAGCAAATCAAGATCAAACCGACTGAAGATCTGTGGGGAATGTCCATCAAAGCTTGTACCTCCATAATTCAGACTATAGCGCCGTACTTAGCGTTGATTTTCAATTTGTGTGTGGATCAAGGCGTTTTTCCGGATCTAATGAAATATAGTAAGGTTATACCACTTTTTAAATCCGGGGACAGTAAAGACACAAATAATTATAGACCAGTATCCGTGTTGCCGGTTTTCAGCAAGGTTTTTGAGAGGATAATGCTAAATCAAATGCTCATTCATTTTAATACGAATAACATCTTGCATGATAGACAGTATGGTTTCACCAGAGGACGTTGTACAACTGACGCTGGTGTCGCTCTATTAAAACACATCTTTGATGCGTGGGAAGATTCGCAGGATGCCATAGGTATCTTCTGCGACCTGTCGAAGGCGTTTGATTGCGTTAATCATGAAACATTACTTCTGAAACTTGAGCATTACGGGCTAGGTCAATCAGCGTTAAGTTTAGTTAAATCTTATTTGAATGATAGACAGCAATTAGTTCAAATAAACGGTGTGAATTCGTCCGGGTTAAACGTTAAAATGGGTGTACCCCAGGGCTCAATTTTAGGTCCTTTCTTATTTTTAGTGTACATTAACGATTTACCCCGTTTATTGGAAAACAAACTTAACATGGTGTTATTTGCTGATGACACATCTTTAATTTTTAAAATAAATAGACGTACTTGTCAGGTTGACGACGTAAATAACGCACTACGGCAGGTTCAGGATTGGTTCACTGCCAATAATTTAGTTTTAAATGGTAAAAAAACCAAGTGCGTAAAATTTTCCTTGCCGAATGTCAAAAGTACTGATTGTGACATTATATTAAACAAGGAGAAGCTAGAATTCGTCGATAAAACGGTTTTCCTGGGGATCACGCTAGACTCGGGGTTGCAATGGGGTCCTCATTTGGTATCCCTTGCGGGGCGGCTGAGTTCGGCGGCTTATGCTGTTGGAAAGATTCGTCGGTTAACGGATGTGGATACCGCCAGACTAGTCTATTTTAGTTATTTTCATAGTATAATGTCTTACGGTATCTTACTATGGGGAAGGGCTGCAGACATTGAGTCAATTTTTATTCTGCAAAAACGAGCCATCAGAGCGATATACAATCTTCGCCGGCGCGAATCTCTAAGGGAACTGTTTAAGGACATTAACATCATGACGGTTCCTTGTCAATATATTTATGAAAACATCATGTACGTGAGAAAGAATTTACATCTTTTTAGTAAAAACGGCGACAGACATGATTATGTTACTAGAAATAGGGACCAATTAGTTCAACCAGGTTTCAGACTGGCTAAAGTAGCCTCATCTTTCATGGGGTACTGTACAAAATGTTACAATAAAATTCCTCCTCACATTCTTGAACTGAATGAGACGAAATTTAAAACTTGCATAAAACGCACACTATGCAGGCTGGCATATTATAAGTTGGGGGATTACATCACTGATAAAAATGCTTGGCTAAATGCTAGTCCAGCTCCACAGCCACTAGGCCGCAAAAACAAGTGATATGCGGAACATTATTGTTTTGAATTATTGTTGGACCTTCTGAAGACTGTATAAGTATATTTGTAATTGTATAAACTCAATTTCATTCATCAAGGTATGTACTTATGTACCTAAATATTGTATTTTTTTTTTTAAAAGAGTAAGTATGGAGTTTCTTGTGCATTCTTCTCCATTACAAGCTACTTTCCGAATGCACGGTAGAATCAATTATTATTATTTTAACGTTCAAAAGTGCCGCTTGGTGGCCTACTTGAAATAAAATATCTTTGTCTTTGTCTTTGTCTTTGTCTTTACCAATAGTCTTGACATGCGCCACCGAAATGTCACAAACGATATCACTGATACCTGTATTGTAACTTTATCCATGACCTCTATTTATCAATTAATTCGCAACGATAACTTATGGGATTTATTACAGGGTATAGCCATTTATTTCTTGGTACGAGTAGTATTTTAGTCCAATAGGTTGATTTAAGCTATTTTTAGTAAAATACTAGCGTGTTTTTTCCTCGTCAAAGAGATGTTGAATGAATGACGGCAGACTGTATTAAGATGTCAACGACCTTTTCTGTACGTGCAGCAAACAACTCCTTTAGAAACCCAGACCTGTCTTTCAAGAAAAACAAGAGCCCAATGAGTAAGAAATGTTTAACAGGATTAGCAAAACTTCCTCCAAAAACCAACTTGATCCTACATTTTAAATCACAACTGCGCAAGGTAGACAAAATTATTCGTAGCTTCCATCTTTTGTGTCTTACAAGTCAAAGTTTCTAAAGTAATAACATGTGGAGCATGTCTTATAAACAAGTTGCTCTCTGATAGTATGTGAAACGGTCTCGCTGGCACAAGTTTGGCAGACTGGCCAAGATAATGGTGTGTGAATCCCGACGATTAATTTTGTTAGATAAGCAAAATGGCCAGTGATTTGGAATGCAATTTTTGATTGTATGTGTATTAGGGACAAAACATTTACACTGTGTAGCAAAAGGGAAATTATTGTGAAACTTTTTCTTTTTCGTGCACTGTTAGGTTCACTCGAACCTTTATGTCTCTTTCCCCAAAATACCATTTCAGATAACCTGCATGACATGTAAAAGTTTTTCATCATCATCTTTCTGCCCATATCCCATGTTACTTTGGGTCGCTGCAACACGTTTTTTCTTCCATACTGTCCTGCGGGGCGAGCATGGACGTACCCAAGACGTTTGTGACAAGACATGATAAAATATGTCATGTCTTACAATTTGTCATAAATGCTAGCACGGGTCAACCATGTGACATATTTTAAAGGCGCGACATGCCTTTCTTGTTGACTGCATACTGCGACATAATCTGAATAGGTGATCGAATAAAATAATACGTATAAAAGTGTGCCGTTCATACAGATAAACAACTTTTTAATTTTGTTGAGAACCATGGACTTACATTTACTTTATTTTCCGTTGTTTGTTTGATGATAACATAGTAAGTGTGTAAGTGCCAATGGGCGGCCTTATCGCTTTTAGCGATAAGGCCGCCCATTGTGTCACCCAGTGTAATGTTTTCTTCGTCTATACTTTCTGTAACTTATATGGTGTACATAATAAAGAGTATTCTATTCTATTCTATTCTAAGTGTTAGATAGTATGATATCATATTCCCGATACCGGTGGGCCCCCTATTTTTATATTTTTTTATGTATTTTTGGAGTTTTTATTTAATAAATATTTAAAATTGTAGAAAGTAAGAAGAATATGAAACCAAAATAATAATGAAAAATAAGAAAAACAATTAAAAATAATAGTTTATAAATAATAAAATTAAAAAATAATTACATAAAATTAATTAATAATCCTGTAAATGTTCCACTGCAAGGCAAAGGCCGACGAATATTGATCACCACACACATATAACTAATTAAAATGATAATTTATTGCCATTTGGTGCAGTAATTAGCAGGAAAATAATATTTTTTCAACTTATAGGAAAATAATATTTTCATAATCATCTGCCAAATGTAACATTTATCACAAACAAACGATTTTATATTAAAAAAAAAATGGGTGCGCCCGTATTAGCAACTAAGACTCAATTAGTCCCAAATAAACTTCAAGATTTTTTTTTACAAATCAAGAAATTTTCTCACTCCGCCGTGCTAGCAAACAAAATGGGTTTATCGCCCAATCTATGATAAAATGTGTGCCTCAAGCCATGTCACAGTAGGCTGTCTCCTGTCACGTGTCACGCTATAACTGACTCCCTTTCCTTTCATATCACTCCTCACACAGTTCATTTATCGTTTATTTGGCCTTCCCCTCCCTCTCTCTATCCACCCAAATTTATATTCATAACTCTTTTAGGGGTGTGTTACGTAGTTACATACGTTTCATCCCTCCTCATCACATGACCATACCAGGACAGGCATGTAAAAGTGTTTATTTAAACCAATTAAAGAGAAATAGACATGATTATTTTATTAAATTAATTTATTAACACTTTAACTGCCAGGTGACTGATAATCATAATTCTGTGGTGTCTCATTTTCTGGCAGCTAAAATGTTAAATAAAGGTTGATGAAAAGTGGTCATTCCACCCCATATCTTTACAGCAAAAGTTCTTTAATGGTAAACTTGCAAGCATGGTGGGTCCGACACTAACGCGGCGACAGTGAAATTTGCAGAAAGAAGGTGCCGTGAAATGCGCGTCGATTACGTGTCCGACACAAACCTCTCCGCCGCAAATTCTCAGAGTCCCGGAGTCACTCCGCTCAGAAACCGAAACGTCAGTCATATTTTCTTATGTATACCGTAAAGTGTCGTTTGTTCATTCAATGATTGGAAAGTTACCACTCAGCCTGCGTAAAGCTCTCTAAGTGTGTTAGCGACGAGACACCAGTATCATAAGAGGTCAATCATATTTTTAAGGGTAGTATATAAGTTGTATAAAATAAAGAGTAAGTTTAAGCGTAGATGTCATTTAAGTGTAGGTTCGTATCTTTAAAGTGTATAATGATCAAGTAGACATCTAGGCTAGGAATAATGAATTGCTGTATTCAGCAAGGCATAGTAGCATAGAATTAATAATAGTTTCACCATAAGATTGGAATGCGACCCGACCCCGACGTACACTCGGTTTCAGGTACGACCCTGCCCGACACCGACCAATCGCGTTGCCGATCCGAGAGCTTCTAAAAAATACGCGGCTTTTTGACTTCTAGTTACATAAGACGCCGCCAGAGCCTTCAGTATTTCGGTGTTTTTAGTGTTTAAATTAAGGTTTATCGTTGAAATGTATTGTAATTAGATAGAATAAGTGTTTCAACATGTATTAGTCATAAGTTCAACATTGTAAGGGATGTTTTACGCAGAAAAGAGGCAGAGACAGTTCCCCATACCACGCTGCACGGGATACGCGCGAACATGTAAGAGCGCCCTGATTGGTCAACGGTCTTACAGTCAGATGTCCGTGCAAATTGTAGTGTTGTGGTTGGTTAGGTCAGTAGAGACCACGCTTCCCCGCGTAAGCGGGGACGCGTGGTTTTTCTGTTTTTATAGAGGGCACACACGTGCGGTCGGCCATTCCGAATCAGTAGCGTCACCAGTGTACATTCTATGAAAATAAACAACGAGTAATAATCAATCCAACAAGGCTTTCTTTTGTGTCTATAACGCCGCTCAAGTACTCCCGCCAGCGAACCCTATCAAGTCAATAGTAACATCCAGACAAACAGTCATCAACAAAGTCTGCCTTACTTTGACAACCCACAGATTAATAACGGTGCAGTCAAAAAGCAAGCCAGTATAAGCATAAAATGCAGGTATTAATTAGGTCATCCATTGTGTCTCTGGCTCTCTTGGACGCTCTTTGGCATACATTCCTGGTTGTTTGTCAGCTTATCTAGCTTATTAGTTTGAATTTAATCTTGCAATCTTTGTGTTGAGCTTTGAAGTGCACTTTTTATTTATTTTTTTATTCTTTGATAACGGGTCCTCTATTGGCTATGCACTCCTGTAGCCTGGAACACATGCTCTCGATCGAATTCCTCACGTTTTCAGCTGGGATCTCTTATCAAGCATTTTTAAAACCGTCTACAGTTGCTGCTGGTTGTAGATCTCTTGCGCAGTCTCTCTAACACTTCGTTTTAATTGAACCCACATGTGCTCGATCGAATTTCAGTCCGGACTGTTTGCTGGCCACGGCAAATTTTGAATGTGAGAGCCTTCCAGTATAGACTGGGTCGCTTGAGCTGTGTGCGCATGGGCATCAGGACGTATCCAGTACCAATTCGCTGTGCAAATGCGATCACATAAGGCCTCATGACTTCCTCAATGTAACAATGAGCAGTTACGGAATCATTATTTAAAATAGCGAGTTCAGTTTTGCCAGGTAAACTTTTTCCACCCCAAATCATTACATTGGGTCCACCGAAACGGTCCACTTCATAAATGCAGGCTGCCAAAATTCGCCACGTCGCCTCCATATTATACCCTAATGCACCGATCGATGTAAAAAGAAACCCTTATGAGATCACTCCCTTGTCCGTCTGTCTGTCCGTGTGTCACCACCGTTTTTTATGGTGATTTCTTCTTCCTAGCGTGTTGATGGCGAATATGGTTTTGTTTTTATAGGTCGACCGCTTAACTGAAACCGTTCCTAAGGTAGCAGTGAGATGTTGACACCCATCAGCGAGGTATCGACTGACAAGTCACTACACCCGTGGCGACACTAAGTCTGCCTATGTACGTGTTGCATGAAGTTTTAATAAATAAATAAATACACCCCATCCGTACTGCGCAGTTACTTCAGAATGGTCTCAGTTAAGCGGTCTGTTTACAATAATAATGTTATGATTGGCCCTGTATAGCTCTTGGCTAAATAATAACAGCCGCAGGGGTCGATCTTCAAGGTTAAGTAACGCTTACCGAGGTCAGTCCGTGGATGGGTGACCATCTTTACGTAACGAGTTTCTTCCGTGCTACGGAAAGCACGTTAGGCAGTTGTTCCCCGCTGTCATTCGAAGATCATTCACAGGCGTTGTCAGAAGCCTGATATCTAGTCCAGAGTTTGAATTAAAAGTCTTTGCATATCTTGATGACATCATCATCATTAGTCAATCTTTCTCAGAGCATGTGCAACTCCTTACTAGGATCCAAAAAAAATTAAAAGATGCAAAACTAACAATCAACTTAGAAAATAGCAAATTCTTTAGACATGAACTTTGTTATCTCGGTTATGTCGTGGATTCTCATGGGTTGCGTACTGACCCAGCGAAAACTGAGTCAATAGTAAACTATCCCACGCCTACCACTAAGAAAGAAGTCAAAAGATTCCTTGGAACAGCTTCTTGGTATAGGAGGTTTATACAAAATTTTAGTACAATAGCTGGACCTCTAAACAAGCTAACATCCACTAAAAGAAACGCACCACCTTTTCTTTGGTCTCCGGAAGCTGACGCTGCCTTCCAGCAGTTAAAGGGTTGTCTTGTCAATGCTCCGGTATTGGCTTGTCCTAATTTCAGTATAGCCTTTGAAGTTCATACAGACGCTAGCAACTATGGCGTAGGTGCTATGCTTGCTCAACAGATAAATGGTGAGGAGCACCCTATAGCATATATGAGCAGGTCACTCACTGGTCCAGAAAGAAATTACAGTGTCACCGAAAGAGAGGCACTGGCAGTGCTCGTAGCACTTGAGCACTGGCGTTGTTATGTAGAAAATGGTCAAACCATTACTGTATATACAGATCATGCTGCACTAAAGTGGTTCCTGTCTCTTTCAAACCCAACAGGTCGTCTCGCTAGATGGGGTGTGAGACTTTCTTCATTCAACTTTATTATAAAGCATAGACGGGGTAAAGATAATATAATACCGGATACATTATCTAGAACGATACCATGTGCACAAATTACGTCAGATTCATCTTCCACATCTAGCACAAAAGATGAATGGTATTTAAAAATCTATAAAGGTTGTTTTGAAAACCCAAGTAGTTTTCCAAATTATCGCGTGGAGGACAACACATTATACAGATATATGAAAAGTAGTAATGCACTTTTATCTGAATTCGATTGGAAAACGGTAATTCCATGTGTGACCCGTATTGAAGTTATATCTAAAAACCATGATGAGCCAGTATCTGGTCACTTCGGCGTGTTCAAGACGTATAAAAGACTTGCACTTCGTTACTATTGGCCGGGTATGCGTCGAGACGTTATTAACTTCATTGCCAATTGTGAAACTTGTTTGGCATACAAACTACCGACACATGGCACCTTGGGGAAAATGGGCAGACCCAAGGACTGTTCTAGACCATTCCAAGTACTGTCTATAGTTTTAGTGGGACCTTTACCAAACAGTAGGAAGCAACATTCTTATATATTTGTTGTAACATGTTGTTTCTCCAAATATTGCCTTCTATTTCCCCTTCGTCGGTCTACTGCAGACTTGGTTTCTAAAAAGTTAGAAGATAACGTTTTCCTTGTACATGGCATTCCGCAAACAGTCAGACTTGACAACGGATGCCAATTCATAAGTCGCGAATTGGACAGACTTTTTTCTAAATACAAGGTCCCATGCGTTCATTTTACGCCAAAGTACACGCCACAAATAAACACAGTGGAAAGGTATAATAAGACTGTTGTTACAGCAATTTCTGCTTTTGTCGAAGAACATGGGATCTCAATTTACCAAAAATCCAGTTCGCGATGAATAATTCGATCAACGAAACTACTGGTTTTACACCCGCATTTTTGGTACATGGTAGGGAACTCGTAACTTGTGGCTCACATTATTTAGAGAACACTGTACCTAAGGATTTAATTTTTTCACCCCGAGATAAATATGCTGCTATTTTGGGACATCTCCGTAAAATGTTCGATGATGAGAGATGAGAGACTGCTTTATGGCGAAGTCATTTGAAAAATACGCAGCGTTATAATTTGCGGCGTAAGGATGCTGAGTTTCATTTGGGAGACATCGTTTGAAAAAGGTGCTACTTTCAAAGTGATAAGGATGCGTGTTTCAGTAAAAAGCTCGCTCCGAAGTTTCAAAAATGCCGAATAAAAGACAAGCGCTCGCCTTTAGTGTATATATTAGAGGATATGTCTGGTCGCGACTTAGGAGCATGGCATATCAAAGATTTAAAATCGTAATTATGACAAATAGATAAGGATTTTATTAAGGTAAAATCCTTGTCTCGGAAGGGGGGTACTGTCACGATTTACTTGCCTACATAATTTATAAATAATAAAAACTGTTAAATAACCTCTCGAACAAATAATCTATGATACAAATAATATTAAATTAGGAACAAACGGACGCCGTAACTTCTTTTGGCGCGCGGTTTATATATATTTTAAAAAATCCCTTCCTTTCACCTGCCACGGTTAGCGCGCGCGCATTCATTCCGCGGCCACCGCCGGCCAGTCACACTCAATCGGCTATCGAGGAACCACGCATACTAGGTTTCTGAACAGTACCTACCTCTGCTCCCTCGTACTTGATATAATTTCATTATAGTATCTCTGTACCACCTAGTGGCTTCACCTTAATATAAATATACTTGGTTAAAAAGGTAATTAGTGAGCGCCTAGTGTTCTGCCCGTACTGGGAACTTGTTCTGCAGTTGAAGATCAGCGTAGCTGGCTGTCTGGACGGCACCCTTGGACCGGCATCCGGCACCATTTGACCATCTTCTGGACTGACTTCGAAGCCACCACCGACGTCACCGACTGGCACCAAGCAGGAGAGTGCGGTATTAACGGCCTCCTACGTAGCCCGACCTTTGACCGGCCTTAACTCCTACCCTCTCTTTGTTTATTTTTTTTTATTTTTTAAATATATTGTTGTTAAGTCTAAACATTATCGTTTCCTTTTTTTAAATCCCGTATCCAGATAAAAAGGAACGTGACAGCACGCTTGCTCAATGTGGGTTGGCGATTTCAAACTTATAGTAACTAATAGCTGTGCCAGTGGCTACCCTATCCTACTTACCTACCTACATTGGTTTCGTACATTTTACGTGATGCGTGCCCAACTAAACAGACAATCAGATAAACATACAATCCAAAAATACTGGAAATGGGTCCTGTTGGTTTTCCTTTAACACGATCCGGACCCAAAGGGTTAAAACGGGACCCTATTACTAAAACTCCACTGTCCGTCTGTCTGTCACCAGGCTGTATCTCTTAAACCGTGATAGCTAGATAGTTGAAATTTTCACAGGTAACGTATTTCTGTTGCCGCTATAACAATAAATACTTAAAAAAAGAATAAAATAAATATTTAAGTGGGGCTCCCATACAACAAACATGTTTTTGTGCGATAATGGTACGGAACCCTTCGTGCGCGAGTCCTACTCGCACTTGGCCTTTTTTTAAATATTATCGATGTACAAAAACGACTTTACTACAGATTTATTATATGTATTGATTAATATGGGTTTCCTCACGATGTTTTATTTCACTATGGTAAGCGATGTGCAAGATATGCTTAGAAAGTACACATCAATTGAAAAAGTCACATTAGTACTTACCCGGTTTGAAACCCACTTTTTATTGCAAGTAAGACAAAGTCCGCAAGACCCAATTTTTTTTTCAGTGAAATTGATGCCTGTTTCTCCGTTTAGTTCTTCTTAACCAGTACGAATTTTAACTAGGTATTAAAAATCAGTCCTAAAAAGTGTTTAGAACCTTACTATTACAATGATTCCTTCAGTAGAAGAGCCGCTGTATCGAGTAATTAGCATCCGTAGCGCGTGCGAAGCTCTGGAGCGCAGGTTCGCTTCTCATTATGGGTTTTTTTTTTAAATTGACGGATTGTGTGGTAACTATTATTAAATTCTGCTCTAACATAAGAGCAAAAATACACATTTTGGAATGCTAAAAATAAATCTTCATTACCTAAAGATATTTTGTTGAAACCCTTTAACAATTTAATTTAATTTTGACGAATCCAAATCACTGACTTTAACTTTATCATAACTCCAGACACAGACATTTTACTGATTTTAATATTTGATATGTGATTGAAGGCTTTCAATTTCAACCTGTTAGTTTTATAAAACACAAAATCATTTTCACTCTGTGGGGCTCGAACTTAAGACTCCTAGTATCGTCTTTATCATCTCCCAAACAACACTGTCTTACTAATAGTGCAATTATGTAAACGAAATTGAACTTCCAAGTACTTTGAATAAGAAGAATAAATGCAAAAACTGGCATGCCGACAGGTACCTGCTATCGACCTTTCTAAACTGCAACTCCCGCGCAACAAAGGGACGTCCAAAAAAATCGGCCCTTCCCTATCCCGAGCACAATAGAGTTCTGCATCGCGCTATCAAAGTTTTCTTGCCTCGAAACACCAGTACGATACTTCGCTTGTCTTGTGTAGGAGTCCGTGTCTACTCAGTAAGACAGTGCTCATGGGTGGCGCTGTTCTAAACCACCCCTATTAGACTGAAAAAATGACTGATAATGGCTGTGATAGTTTAATTCTTCTCTATGAGAGGGCAATGAGTTAGCTTACCAGGCTAAAGCTCTAATGTGTAGAGCGCCATGACGATAATATGTGAATGTACCTACTCGGTATCTTGAGTCATGTGAAACGGAGGCATATGGGCCTCCACCCCACTGCAACAGACGATTTGACTCCATTTTTAGATACTTATTTATTAAAATTAAAACCAGCCGACAAAGTTTAACTAATATTTCAAATTTTTCAAATCAATACAAATAACCATAATTGTGACAATCTAAGAAGTCTGAAGACGTTTCTCATTTTACATGCCACAATAACTTTGTACGTAAGAAATTGAAAAATCAAATTCATAAGCCTAATAAATTAATGTTACCATACACTATAGCAACGAGTATCATTCGGAATCATCAAGTTTAATTATTAGTAATTATTTTTACAGCGGTCAAATCCGACTTCTTAGATTGTCACGACTTAAATGTTATTGCACCGATTCAATTTAAAACTAAAAAGAGAAAAATATAAAGCTTTTTGACAAAAACAATAAACCGACTTTCAAAATAAAAGCAAGAAAGAAAGCGGAAAATAACTTTAATAACACCGAACACCGTGTTTTGTTTTGGAAGTTGGATACATTTTTTGCAGTCGGTTTATTTTTATAAGAATGAAATAAAAATATGTCGAGGGTTTTTAAATTTTACTTGTTCAGTTTTGGTACCTTATAGTACTATGAAAATACGCATTATTAAGGATAACTTAAAAACTTAGTCGTCAAATCTTGATCAAATTTAAGTGGCATCACCTGAGAAGCACCAACTTTCAAATACAATAAGAATCATCAATCAAAATCGGTTCATAATTGGCGGAGTAATCCCGTAACAAACATACAAAAACGTACTATTGAATTGAGAACCTCCTCCTTTTTGAAGTCAGTTGAAAATAAGAACGTAGCAACAAAATAATTTCAATGATTGTTACTGATGTAAAATCGCTTTGAAAACCGATTTGATTAATTCCCATCCACAATAGACACACCACAGTATGATTACAATACAACCCATTACTTGATTGCATACATTTGCGTTCAAAAAGTATCGAGGCATTAATTGCGCCATATGTATTCGTAATCTTTCATTATCTGTTAGCTTCTCACCATGGTTACGTGTCTTTACGCATCAGTGATCATCGATTACGTGAGGACCCTTTTCTGGTTTTATAGGATTACTAGAAGAGGTAGGTGACTAGCAATGGCGTTTAGTTACTAGTACTTACGTACTTACAATCTTGGAGGAGCTCGTGGCTAAATAATAACAGCCGCACGGGTCGATCATCAAGGTACAGCAACGCTTGACGAGGTCGGTCCGTGGATGGGTGACCATTTTAACATACCGAGTTTCTTCCGTGCCTCGGAAAGTACGTTAAGCCGTTGGTCCCGGCTGTCATTTGAAGATCTTTGGCAGTCGTTACGGGTACTCAGAAGCTTGAGATCTGACACCAGACTTGCCAAGAGGTACCATGTTACCCAGTTACTGGGTTGTGGAGGTCAGATAGGCAGTCGCTCCATGTAAAACACTGGCATTTAGCTGAATCCGGTAAGACTGGAAGCCGACCCCAATATAGTTGGGCAAAGGCTAGTCAGATGATGACTTACGTACTTACAATCATCATCCAGAAGAAACGCTAGGTAAATGCCAAGCATTGGACCGTCGTCCCCCTTTTTTTCTGTTGAAAAAAAAGGAGTTCACAGATCCATCTAAGATCTTACGAGGTACAGCTTTAATGCAGCAAGGCTCTTCAGATCGGTGACGTCGGCGCTGTCGGTGATCAAAAATTGCAGACCCTGTTAATATTCATACAAAGTGACGGTTTCATCATCAACCCAACAGACATATTTAAACGTGTGTCTACCCGACAAAATATTGCATTAACTGTTTAACAATTTTATTTTAATCGCATTGTTTAATTTTGTCCGCCCGCTGCATTGGAAAATTTTACGGCTCGGTGAGCCAATAATCGTGTTGTTTAAGAGTAATAAGCGAAAAACTTGCTTTTCATTTAAAAGTAAATAATGTAAAGTAAAGTAAATACCACGGTCATTTAATTACTGGGTGTATATTGCTGTGCATCCAGCGTGCGGATAAAATTTAACACACGAGATGAAATAAATTTAGTTTTTTTTTTTTTTTTAATCATTTATTTAATGAGGCTTTTTGCGCTGATGCGCCAAGCCAGCCTCGTAAGGTACATTATGTATATTGGTATATATACTATACAAGGTACATTATGTGTATTGTACAACAAATAATTAAATTAAAAAAAAAACCTATAAAATAATCCTACCTAACATTTCGATGAAATGCAGCGCTCCCAACAATTCAAAGCCACCGAAAAAAAAAAAAAAAACAATTACTTCGTCTCAAAAACACTTCCCTAACAAATTTATAAATTTTAATACTTTGTTCCGAAAGAGGCCTCCCAAGCAATACATTAACTCCACCACCGTACACATCACCGCCAACCGCCTCAAACAACAAAGACCTTAAATCATCGAAAGCACTACATTCCAGCAAAATGTGGTACAAATCATCCAATTTCTGTAAGCAAATGTTACAAAAGGGGGATGGTTTTACACCCATCAAATTTAAAAAGCTATTGGTAGGTATATGACCAGACCTTACTAAATTAGAGTTGATTCTGCGTATTGCTGAGAAAATAATACGGTAATAATTTGGCTTAAAAATATGGTATTGTTGTACTTTTAATATTATCGTATTAATTAATAATTATTGCAGAAGCGCTTCCTTAATTGTTGTGCTGTTAAAATAATTTATAAGAATCGAGTCGGGCAAGTGGGTTAGTAGACTAGGCCCACTTGCACGTAAAACTTAACTCAGAGTTAGTTGATAACACGAGGTTAAATTGGCATTATGTCATACAATATTGTGTATTTACTATGGTATGTTTATTTTAGCTATATATATGTACTATTGTACCCAGTTTATTTTTATATACTTTTTTTTTACCTGCTATGTTCTCTCCAACACCCTTGGTTAACTGGTAGAGAATGCCTGAAGCATTAAGTCCGCCTATGTACGTTTTTTTGTTACATGAAGTTTTAATAAATAAATAAATTATCAATTTAGCCTCGTGTAAGCAACTTATTCTGTGTTAAGTTTTTCGTGCAAGTGAGCCTTAGGAGTTACAAGTAGTATATACTTACTATTGGGTACTTAATAACGTTTTATACAAAGCTAAGCTACACTGAACTTCTGCAAAAGAAAAAGGGTCAAACTTTAAAGAGCCCTGAATATACTACTTTTAACGGTCCACAAAACTTAACTAAACTTTGTTTTCTTGTTTTTTAGAGTTCCGTTCCTCAAAAGGAAAAAAATAGTCTACTCTGGTCTGCGATCTCTTGGAGCTGTGAAAAAATCAAACTTCTAAATCAAGACAATCAATAGATACCCGTATCTATTGATTGTCTTGATTTAGAAGTTAAGTAGACTATGGCCGTTTATGTCGCATTTTTTACAAATCGCAAGGGAATCAAAACCTATCGGGTACTTCCAGTTCACCTATAATTTGGCAAATAAAGGTAAGAAGTGTTACATTACAAATAAAGAAAAATATCCAAAAACCGTAAATTTGTAAGATTTTAAATAATATAGGTACGACATTTCATCTATCAAGACATTTTTCTCAGGAACGCGTAGAGGTATACACATACAATTGAAATTAATATCATGTACTAAGGACTCCATATCAATACATCCTATTCGTAAAACGACATGAGCAGATCATCCTATTCTCAAAATAACATAGTAGCAAAACGTCCTATAAACAAAAGAATGGGAATGATGGTACACTCATACTACACAAATTTTAGATTATTAAAGGAATAGTTTTATTCAACATTTTTTTGAGACTTTACTTTAAAATAAAATACAAATTAAACATAAAATCCAAACGATATCATGAGTTGTTATTTTTGCGTTCGGTTCAAATGTGATAATTTCAAGTTTAAGTTATAAATCCAAGTGTAGAAATTATTTGGATGTTCAACCGCCCTGGGGTGGGCGGCGAGGACTATGCGACTCTACGTTTGCTATGAATAAATACAGAATACAGAGGGTTAGTTGTCTTCGCTCGCAGTCAAAAAAAAACTCTCGATGCGAGGAAATATGCTACATTCATTATAGAAGAATATACCGCACTTAATTTCAGCACAAACTAATCTTATCATTGATTTTAGTTATAAAGTGGAAACCCGATACTCGTATTTACAAACATGATCCACGTTGGTTTGAATTTCATCAAAAACACATTTTTCTGTAGTTTTCATGTGCTTCTGCGTAGATTTCGTAAAAGAAGACAGCCTATTATTAATCCATTTATTTAGCAAGAGCATTGCGGACATCGGTCTACATAGGTCACCTACATTTAATATGTTCTAATTATATATTTGTATTATACTTACACATATACATACTTTGACCCACCTTCTGTGTTTATTCAATTTTGTTTGTTATTTATATATTCTATTTACTTTATTATTTAAGTATTTTCCGTTTCCGTAAGTGTGTCCGTGGCATCAACAGTGGGCCTTATCAGAATACCAGCGCAGCGTTATTTCTTACTTAGATAGCGCTGCACATGCTGAGATAGGAGCCTTTTTGGTCTGGCACAGTTTTTATTTTTATTTTAAATTTTATGCTTATTTGTGTCACCTGTGCGGGTCACAAATAAATATTTTTCTTTCTTTCTTTCACATATAAAATAACTTAAATCTAAACGTAAATGACTCACCTTCTGTGTTTATACTATTTTGTTATTATTTATCTTATTCTATTTTATTCCTTAAATATGTTCCGTTTCAGTGAATGTTTCCGTGGCATCGTGGGCCCTATCAGAATATCAGCGCAACGTTATTTTCTTTTTAATATCGTTGCACATGCTGAGATAGGAGCCTTTTTGGTCTCGCACGGGGTTATTTATTTTTTATTATTGTTTGTGTTTTTCTTATCTCGTATCTCCTGTGCGGGTCACAAATGATTTTTTTTCTTTCTTACATATTCATGGTGTATGAGACATGTTCTGGTAAATCGTGTGGTGTTTGATTATGAGTACGCGACACAAAACGTGTGAAAAGGAAGAAATCAAATGCCGATGACAACTCATCGGCATATGATTTTTTTCTTAATATTGAGCATTTCTCCGGTAAGCGTCGTACAAAGCACTCATTTTACTGGGCCGTTTCGACTGTTGTAAGAGAGGTCATTTTATTTGAAAAAACTGCCCAAGTGCGAGTTGGACTCGTTCCCTGAGGGTACAGTACAACCTACAAGCTACATTTACCAGAATCAATACATATAATAAATCTGAAGAAAAATATTTTTGTACATCGAAAAAATCTCCAAAAAATATAGCCAGGGTGTTAAAGGATAACCAACAAAACACATTTCCAGCATTTTTGGAATTTTTGTCTGTTTATTTGTGCACGCATCACGTGAAATGTACGAAACCAATGTAGATAACTTTTATACATAAAAATTGTGCGTAACTTGAAGAATTACTTAGTTTTTGTTTCATCGTAATCGATTCACTCTATCAAAAGTTAGATGAATTTAAAATGTTCAAGAAGTAAAATTATCACAGCTCACGCAAATCAGTTACTCGGACAGTTCAACTCGCTATTCGATAGATGGCGTTGTGCATTTAAAGTCATTTTCTGAATCACGGTGTTAAGATTCTACGCGACAGAATGACACTAGAAAAAAATTGGCATGTAGTATGTGATTATCGATCGATTATCAAGGTTAAGCAACGCTTGACGAGGTCGGTCAGTGGATGGGTGACCATTTCAACATACCGAGTTTCCTCCGTGCCTCGGAAAGCACGTTAAGCCGTTGGTCTCGGCTGTCATTTGAAGATGTTTGACAGTCGTTATAGGTAGTCAGAAGTTTAAGATCTGACACCAGTCTTGCCAAGGGGTACCGTGTTACCCAGTTACTGGGTTGTGGAGGTCCGATAGGCAGTCGCTCCATGTAAAACACTGGTACTTAGCTGAATCCGGTAAGACTGGAAGCCGACCCCAATATAGTTTGGGAAAAAGGCTAGGCAGATGATGATATGTATATATATGTGTATGTAGGGTAGGCAGGAAGGTAAGTAGGGTAGGGTTGGCAGTCAGCTGACGGGAGCGAAGGCGCGGGCACAGCTAGTAATTAAATTAAATTACTGAAATTCATAAACTATGCGGGCACCAAACATTGCTTTTACTATATGATAAAAAGAATTAACAGGTAAACGTGATGTAATCTTTGCCCGATTACAAATAGTTTACGATCAATCTTTGAAGGCGTTCGATAACGATATTTCTAAAGATTTGTTTTTATGTAGTATGACATCTTTAGAAAGTTTACGTTCTGAATATAAAGAAATTATTGATGATTTAGTTGATGTCGAATTAAATATTGACGCATCTTGTAAAGTAAATTATCAATCTATTAACGCCTTTGAAGACTTGTATTGTCGTTGTAAGTTTACTTTTGATAAATTGGTCAACTCGAAGAATGTCCAACACTCTCATGTTTTACCGCAACATAAGTCTATTCGTTTACCAGAACTCGACATAATGAGTTTCTGTGGCGATCCTATTAAGTGGCCTATATTTTTTGAATCGTATAAGCGGACTATTCACGAAAATCCTGGTCTAACGGATCACGATCGCGTTCAATATTTGATAAGTAAACTGTCGGGTAGGGCACTGTCAGTATGTTCGGGTATCCTGCCCAACGGTGACAATTACCATGTTATATGGCAGTCACTTCTCGATAAATATGATGATAAGCGTAGTTTAGCTTCTGCTTATTTAGATCAAATATTAGAATTTAAGCCATTTAATATCGCATCGTATAAAAACTTAGACACATTCATAGATATGTTTGGTTCCGCAGTGTCAAGTTTAAACCAATTAAAATTAGATAATCTTTTGGATTTCGTTCTTCTGCACCTTGCATTAAAAAAGATCGATCCTAGTACCGCACGATCTTTCGAATTATATAAGCGTGGCACATCTATGCCTACCTATGATCAATTAATTATGTTCTTACGTGAACAAACTAAAATATTAGAACGTACTGCTTCTCCTGCGAATCGACGAAGTGTTATCGATTCCGCAAATAGTTATAACAACAATAAGTTAACTAAAGCCACTCATTCATTTGTTACCTCCTCTAACGTGAATAAAAACTGTACGCTTTGTAAACAAAACAATCACTTGGTTTTGTATAAATGTTCTCAGTTTCACAAGTTATCGGTTGATGAAAGATTTAATTTAATTAAACAGCATAACGCATGCACTAATTGTTTGAGTATCACTCATAATAATCGTGAATGTAAATCTAACTCGAAATGTAGATTTTGTCAATTGCGTCATCATTCATTATTATGTCGTAAACAAACGACTGTCAACAGCCATCACTCCCGGGAGCCTCAGTCTTCGAGTGACGGAACGCCTGCTCCTGTGCAGCAGTTGTCGCCGCGCTTCCCCACTGCTATGATTGCTACGTCACATAACCAGCTGTCCGGTTGCACTACTACGCACATTGATGATGTATCGTTATGTAATACTCAATCTATGTTACCGCGTAATAATACCTGTCTATTGGGGACCGTGCAAGTTTATGCGACTGATTCTAATGGTCATAAACAATGCGTTCGTGCACTAATAGATCCGGGTTCTCAAAATAACTTTATAACTTCGGCGTGTTGTCAAAAATTAGGTTTACATTTTAATAAACTATCTCACTATGTAGTTAAGGGCATAGGTTCTGCGCCTAACCCTATTAAGGGGGATACTTCTCTCAAGTTATCTTCGCGACTAAATAATACTTCTGTATTGCTTAATGCTTGCGTCATCGATCGTATTACTGATAACTTGCCTACGGTAGAAGTTGATGTTTCCGCTCTTTCTTATTTAAATAATCTGCCCCTTGCAGATAACGATTTCTTTTCACCATCAGAAATAGATATTCTGATTGGTGCCCCGCTATTCTCTGAAATCTTGTTGTCAGGTCGTGTCACTGGATCGCATGATACACCTACAGCCTTTGAAACAATTTTCGGTTACTTGATAATCGGTAATGCTCCGATTAATATCTTTGAATACGCATGTATTTCTTTATGTTCCGCCGTGGAACCACCGCACTTAGACTCAGTTCTTCAAAAATTCTGGCACCTCGAGGAGATTGAATATAAACCTACGTTGAGTCCAGCCGCTCTCGAATGTGAAACCTTTTTCACTAATAATGTTTCCCGTGACAATACGGGCCGCTATACGGTGTCTCTGCCGTTCACCCGCGATCCTAACTCTCTTGGTGAGTCATTTGCCACTGCTAAGAAGCGCTTCATGTTTCTTGAGCGTAAATTAAATTGTTCCTCTCAACTACGAGTTGAATACAACGCTATTATCAATGAATATATAGGTAAGGGTTATATTTCAGTCATTAGAAATGATAACCATATGTCTGGCTACTATATACCTCATCATGCTGTGGCTCGGTTAGATAAAACCACCACCAAATGGCGCATGGTGATGGATGCTAGTTCTAAAACCAGTTCAGGTCTGTCTCTCAATGACGTTTTATTTATTTATTTAAACTTCATGTACAATAGTGGTACATAGGCGGACTTAATGCCACAAGGCATTCTCTACCAGTCAACCTTTGGGTTAAAAATGACAACATTGTGAATGGGTACAAAATAATATATAAAATATACGAAAATGTATATACTTACATATATAATAATAATACACATATACAAATAAAATAGACTAATAAATACCAATAATAAAAGAGAAACCTATTAATAATTAATACGACTAGACTTCTGTCTCTAGATGAGAGCATTGAGAGCTATTTAGTCTGACTCAAATAATGGTCACGAACTTTTCTTTTAAAAGTCAGTTTGCTTTCAGCCTTTTTAATGCTAAAGGGTAGCGCGTTCCAGAGCTTTATTGTTGAGACAACGTATGAATTGGACATAAAACCGGTACGGTGTGAAGGAATTTGGAGGAGTAGATTTTTTAAAGCTCGAAGGTTACGATTGTGAGAACTGCCCAACACTTTGAAATAAGTTTTTAGATAATCGGGAGCACAAGGATCGTTCATAATAGTGAAGAGCAAGCAAAGAGATCTGAGGGACCTCCTGAGGCGGATAGGCAGCCATTTAAGCTGAGAACGGTAGGAAGAAATGTGATCGTATTTACGAAGGCCAAAAACAAAGCGAATACAATTGTTGAGAAGTCGATCCAATTTATTTAGAAGTTCTTGGGATAGATCAGGATAACAAACATCAGCATAGTCGATAATGGGAAGCACAAGTGACTGGACCAAAGTGATTTTGGTGCTGGATGGGAGGAAATGCTTGAATCTATAGAGAGACCGCAGCGAGAACGCGACTTTCTGACTCACCTGAGCGACGTGTTTATTCCAACTGAAACTGTCGTCAATGTACAGACCTAAATCTTTTACATGAGGTGAAAGAGAGATGACGGAGTTCTCGTACATCAGTGGCATAAGTTGGCCAGTGTTCACACTTCTCAAATAGTACGAACTACCAATGAGGATGGCCTGACATTTACCGACGTTAACAGAAATCCCAAATTTGCCAGACCACTCACTGATAGCTCGAAGATCAGCATTGAGTAATGAAATGCAATTGTCAAGGTTGGCAATGTCTGATTGAGCGTATAGTTGCAAGTCATCAGCGTACAGATGGTAAGAACATTTGAGGATAACAGTAATCGAGTTTATAAATAAAGAGAATAAAAGAGGAGAGAGTATACCGCCTTGTGGGACACCAGTTACCAAGTCGCACCAGTCAGAGCAATCCTGATCAGCACGCACAGCCTGCTGGCGACCACGAAGATATGATGAAAACCAATCACGTGACAACGAAGAGACCCCAATTTGAGACAGTATGGCCAGGAGAATGTCGTGATCAACGGTGTTAAAAGCATTGGAAAAATCTATTAAAACCAGCACCGTTAACCTCGAATTCTCCAAGCCGTCCCTAATGTCTTCAGTAACTTTAAGCAGAGCTGTGGCTGTGCTGTGGCCAGGCCGAAAACCGGATTGGCAATTGGACAGCAGGTTATTCTTGAAGACGTAGGAGGATATTTGTTTAAGAGCAACTGCTTCTAGGATCTTAGAAAGGAAAGGGAGAATGGAGATCGGTCTGAAGTGAATCGCCAAACTGGGATTGGGAATTTTAGGAAGAGGGATAATGTATGCCTTACGCCACATTGCAGGAAACTCACCACTCAGCAACGATGAATTGATGATGTGAGTAATAATTGGAATTAAGTTCTCAATCATAAAAGATAACATAGTTCGACTGACCCCATCACAGCCCACAGCCCTAGACTTAATTGAGGTAAAATATTTGAGGACCTCAAGGTTGGTCACGGTGGAGAAAGAAAAAGAGTCAGGAGAAAGCATTGGCTTGGAAGTAATATCAGCAATAGTTTTATTTTTGACGTCAGCCGCAAGCGTGGCGGACGTTGAAAAATGATTATTAAGAACATCCAAAGGCAGATTAAGAGAAACAATACTAGATGGGGACTTTGCTATGCCAAGCGATTTCAAGAACTTCCAAATATCAGCCGGTGATGAGTTGAGAACATTTTCACAAATGTATCGGCGTTTAGATGCTCTTACCATCTGGTTGCAGCGGTTTCTAGCCAACTTATACAGAATCCAGTTCTCCTCACTGCGGTCCCGCCTATATTTCCTAAAAGCCCGGTCTCGTCGTCTCATTGCCATCCGAACTCCAGGGGTTATCCATGAAGCTGGGGGGCGCTTGACACGAACAGCCCTCAGTGGCGCATGCGTGTCCATGAGCTGAAGTACATATCTGTTAAAGATTTCAACTTTCTGATCCACTGAAGATGACTGGGCAATATCAACCCAATCCAGGGCTTGTGCATCGCTATTGAGCTTTTCTTTATTTAATCTAACGAAATTCCGGATAAAAACAATAGCAGGCCGCTGCTTAGGGGGTTTAATTTTGTAGGACATGTAAATGAGATCGTGTCTGGATAAACCAGGCGCAGCGACCTGACCGTGGTTGGCAACGAGATCCACAGAAGATGCGATCATGAGATCAAGCCAGGAATCGCTTGTGTCAAAGTTATGATGAGTCGGATTAAGTTTAAGGAGTGAGAGACTCGACGACTCCAGGATCGCTCCCAGTTTACGTGATCGAGGGTTATCCTTCAAAAGGTCAGTGTTAAAATCACCCATGACTATGAGATGTTTGTACTCTGAGGAAACAGAATAAAAGAGAGATTCAAGAATGGAGAAGTAATCTATAGTAGGAGGGCAGCAAACAACTCCTAGAACGGCCTTAACCCCTTTAACTACAATTTCAAGAAATAAGTACTCAGGGTTGCCATTATAAATTGGGGATGAAGAAAATAAGATTTTGTAAGGGATATCACTACGCAGGTAAATGGCAACACCCCCGGCTCTTTTCCCAGTACGATCGTTGCGAATTAAAATATAGCCAGGTAAACAGTAAAAAGTCGAGGGAAGTTCAGGTTTTAGCCAACTCTCGGACACTAAAACAGCATGCAAAGTGACGTCAGAAAATAAATTCAACATCTCAGAATGGTGCTGAGGAATGCTCTGAGCATTGACATGACATACGTTGAAGCATTTGTCAAATCGCTGGCACTCACTACTCAGAAAACCATTCACGGACAGGGAGTCATCAAGAGTTGAAAAAGACGTGGAGGAACAAGAATAAAATGAGTCGTCGTCAGACATAATTATTACGTAGGTAATAAAATAAATATAATATTAACTTAAAATAATAAATATAATAAATGTAAAATGTGAAATAAAAATTCACGAATTAATTGCATAACCTGCCGGCAGACTGTTCACAAAATAAATATAAAACTAATGCGCGTTTCCGAACGTAATGCAATACGCCGTAGACAGTGACAGACATGTGACAGCGACACCCCAAAACAATCAAGAACAAAGTCAAAACGATTTAACATAGAATAGTTACTGCTCCATGGATTGCATGAATAAATATTGTGACGTGCTCCCACCGCCCAAAATCGGCTAACAAAAAAATAAAAAGCTTTATGGAAATCAACTATCATGCAAAAAGGAAATGACAAAATTATGAGTGTAAACAAAACAAGTTTTGCATACGGGTGAAAATCTGCAAAATGATTTATTCTTAATTCTTCTAGATTTCCGTTTATATAAAATCGCCTTTATCTCAGATATCAAACAGATGTATTTGCAGATTTTAACTCATGCAAATGACCGCAAATATCAAAAGTTTTTGTTTCGTTTTAACGCTTGCGACCAGCTAATTACTTATCAATTTAATCGCGTCTGCTTCGGCCTTCGAAGCAGCCCTTTCTTGGCAATGAGAGTACTCAGACAACTCTGCAATGACGAGTGTACCCGTTTCCCGCTTGCTTCTTCTGTCATAAAACATAATACGTATATGGATGACATTTGTTACTCTGCACCAAACCTGTCAATGGGTTTGCAGCTCAGAGACGACCTTCGGGGTTTGCTCAAAGCCGGGGGCTTTGAGCTCGTCAAGTGGGCAAGTAACTCATGTGAGTTGCTTGAATCGCTTTCCAACTCTGAGCTTCACACTGATAGTATTAACTTTGAAGAACAGGACACTAATTTAAAGGTTCTGGGTTTAAAATGGTCACCCACATGTGACGAATTTATGTTCACTGTACATTTAGAAAATCGTCCAATCACAAAACGTAACATTTTATCTGTAATCGCTCGTCAGTTTGATGTACTCGGGCTCATTGCTCCAGTTATTTTATACGCTAAACTTGTGTTGCAAAAACTTTATATACTACAACTTGGTTGGGATGAACAACCACCGCTAGAGATTATAAACATTTGGAAAAACTATTTAAATGAGTTACCTACTATTCAAAGTTTACGTTTTAAACGTCATTTAGATGTTTATGAAAATACAAAAATTTCCATTTTTGCATTTTCTGATGCCAGTGAAAAGGCTTATGGTTGCGTTGTTTACCTTCTTATTATAAATGATTCTAATTCGTCGCCAGTCACTCGATTGGTTTGCGCAAAATCTAAAGTTGCTCCACTGAAAACTGTATCTGTGGCCCGGCTAGAGCTATGCGCTTGCTTGCTGATGGCAAAACTAGTTCGCCGCGTTATTGATACATACGAAAAACGGCATTATATTAATAATGTCTACTGTTTTACAGACTCTATGGTCGCACTTCAGTGGCGTAGCGCCTCACCGCATCGATTCAAAACATTCGTAGCAACGCGCATTACAAAAACAGTAGCCGCCATTCCCGCTAATAAGTTTTATCACATTCCTGGTGATCAGAACCCGAGTGACTGTTTGTCACGAGGATTAACTCCTGCTCAAATCATAAACCACCCACTGTGGTTTACTGGGCCTCATTGGATATGCCAACCTACGAATGAGTGGCCCGCCAAATTCATTGGTGATGATAATGCAATTCATAATAATTTACCGGAGATTAAGAAAGTTCTAACTCTTACCGCTGTAACTAATATAAGTGACAATGGTCACCCGCTTCTTAACTTATCAAACCGCATTTCAAAATGGCTGGTACTCCTACGTACAGTCACAAACATTTATCGATTTATAAAAATATTACCGCCTTCTAATCATATAACCCCAGACGCGCTTAATTACGCTGAAGAAAAGGTTTTACTCGCGTTACAGTATTCTTATTTTTCTGACGAAATCAAAAATCTAAAGTCTAATAAAAGCTGTTCTCGTGCTATTCAGAAGCTTATGCCGTTTCTCGACGCTAACGGTTTAATACGAGTCGGTGGGCGGTTACGCAACTCCGATCTCAGCTATGACCAACAGCACCCAATACTGTTGCCTCGTAAACATCATATCGTTGAAATGATTATCTCTCATTATCATCGTCAGAACTGTCATACTGGACCGCTCACTCTGATGTCCATTTTACGCCAAAAGTATTGGATACTTTCATGCCGTAATATAGTTCGTCATGTTATACATAACTGTTATTTTTGCTTTAGAGCAAAACCTAATCAAGTATTCCCATTAATGGGTGACTTACCCGCTTGTAGAGTGAATGAAGCCAAGGCATTCACTCATACCGCTGTGGACTACGCTGGTCCAATAAATATTATCCCGTATCGCAAACGGGGCGTTCGCTCTATTAAATCGTATCTGTGTATTTTCGTTTGTCTGGTCGTGCGCGCAGTTCACGTAGAACTCGTAACTGACCTGAGCACTTGCTCGTTTCTGTCCGCGTTCAAACGCTTCTTATCACGTAGAAGCGCTGTGTCTGTCATATACTCTGACAACGCTACCAATTTTATAGGTGCAAAAAATGCGCTATCTGATATTTATACGCTCATTAATTCTAAAGATCATATAGAATATTTAAGAAATGAATTAACTGCTAATAAAATTACTTGGAAATTTAATCCTCCGCGTAGCCCTCACTTTGGGGGTCACTATGAAATCTATGTTAAAGCCTTTAAAACGCATCTTCATAGGGTCGTTGGTTCGCAATTGCTAACATACGAGGAAATGACGACTGTGCTCACGCAGATAGAGTGTGTAATCAACTCACGGCCGCTAACCCTACTAAGTGAAGATCCATCGGACCCTACCGCTTTAACTCCATCACATTTTTTAATGTCAACACCACTTAACCATTTACCTGCTAGTGAGGCATCTAATGAAGCGCCAAGCTTACTAAAACGTTATGCTTTGCTAGACCAAATGGTACAATCGTTCGCAAAACGATGGAAACTAGAATATCTGCATTTACTTCAATCTCGTAAGAAATGGAATGCGTTTTCTAATCCCATTACTATAGGTTCTATTGTTGTTATTGTCACTGACAATGTGTCTCCGCTTTCATGGCCTCTCGGCGTCGTTACTGCCACCTATCCTGGTAAGGACGGCGTTGTAAGAGTCGCTTCAGTCAGGACGACGACGGGTGTCTATAAGAGACCCGTTGTTCGCCTCTGTACTCTACCGTCTCAATAACTTACTCTGCCCTCTGAATTCCTTCATTGTTTTCCACCGCTTTTCTCTTACTTTAGTAAATTTTTATGAAAACCGAAGGTTTTCAAGCCGGGGGCATGTTCGCGCCACCTCTAGGCGCGCTTATTGTTTAGTTACCCACATTTCTCTTAATATTTTATCTACCCTTTTCTTGTCAATTTTCGCTGCATTAAACTACATGTTCGACTTTCGAACAGTCTACGTTCGGCCCTCGTCGAGGGTAGCCTCACCGCTCGAGAAAGTCAACCGCCTGGCTATTCACCCTGGATTCCTCACCCGCTGTGAGATCCCACCGCTTTATTAAACCGCATCGTCTGCGATCGACTCTCGTCGTCGTCGGATTCGTGGTGATCACCTCTGATCATCACCTTGAGCCAGCGTCACGTGGCTCACCGTTCTACCGCGCCGCATACAGTCCACTCTCGCGTCAGCAAATTGTGCCAGTACCCAGGGAGCTTCAAACCAAGACGTCCAGTGGAACAGAGAAGGAGCGCTGCCAGAATTAACCAGAACGAGCACGAGGAAACCCGCCTCTGAGGTTAGTCGTAGCTTTGTTTAATGCAGCATCTCTCTCAGCATACCGACCCGTCTGTTTTCCCTAGGTCTAGCCTATCTACTTCTTGAACCTAGCGCACCGCGCGTGTTTGGCGTGCTCAGTGCTATTACTGCACTGCCGCGCCGATACAAGTGCTTTTTACTTTCCTGTACTTTTTTAATTTTTAACTCCAACGTCAGCCCGCCGCATAGAGTTTTTATTATTTGAGAAAAGTTTTAAAAATTAGTTAAGTACAGATTATCACTCATATAAAAGGTAAAACAAAACTAATACTTCATTTAAGGCGTTTTTAATTACTCTAGATTTAGATTTTGATCAATAAATTAATTTAAATATGTTTGGCAGAATGAATATTTTGCTCGTGCCTTTTTGCATTACGACGTGACAGCTATTTGCACATGCGCAGTAGATATGCCATAGGAACTATGAACTATTAGTTAATCTGTGGATATGCTGAGCGCCCTTGAATAAGCGCCATTTTATTAATTTCTTGCTTGGTTCAGATATATTTTTTTATTTCCTCGCACAATGCATAGTAAAATGTTGTATGATACACGTGCGTAAGATTACCGACTCGTGTCGATTGAAATATACCACTCATCGGAAATCACCTTCTTTTCGCACTTGTAGCATAAATAACTATTGTCGTTGGAAAACTGTATTCCCCATACATCGACTTAAGTCGCGGTCAGTTTACCAACTGCAAATAAGTTTTTTTTTTTTTTGATATTGATACAAATTTACGGCTTTTTTCCTGTACTTGTGCTATAAGACATGGCTTCTTGCCAAATTCATCATTCTAGGCCAACGGGAAGTACTATGTAGATTTTGATTTTCTTGCGATTGTAACGGCTGTATCTCTAAATTGCGTTGATCTAGAAGTTTGATTTATTCACAGCTGCAAGGGGTTGCAAACTTGAGTATACGATATTAATTTCAAATTGATACCTCCACGCTTGCCGGAGATAAAGGGTCTTGACAGACAGATGGACAAAAAAGTGATCCTATAAGGATTCCCTCTTTTCCTTTAGAGTAACGGAACCCTAATAAAATAACTAATTTACAAAGCATGACCTTTATTTAGCAAAAAAAAGGAACGATAAACTAAGAAACGATACAAAGAATACTTTTAAAAGCTGATATCATTGAACTATTCTAATTGAATGAACGTTAACCAATATTTTTTAATGATATGCGAGTTAAATGTATCATGTTACTAAAAGAACTTAATTCCGAGATGCCAGGATTTGATTTTGATCTTCGACATGCAGTGGTTGATGTTAAAGAAAATTTTATTGGCTTCGCATCTTGTAATCATTCCGTAGTTTAACACCACCGTTGTTCAGAAAACAGTTGCAGCACACGTGGATTTCACTGCTATGTCTGGAGTACCCGCGGATACACCTGCAAAGAAAACGTAAAGTGTGCATATAATGTTACAAGAAAGCAATTCAACATAACATAACAGAAGAAGAACGTGCAAGAAACTCCACGGATAGTCACTGTGGAGTTCACGACACGTCCTTCTCCATAGACACCTACTGACGCTTGCGAATGTGCAATTAGCTTCATGTTTTGCTTGACAATTCAAAAGTACCTCTTAAAGGGTTTCTTCAATTGAATATGGATTTTGAACATGAGGCCTGCATTCCCTAAAGGTTCACGTGGGCTACACCACCAGCATATCCACTTTTCATGTTATGTTTTAGTCCTCTATTACAGGAGGCGAGATTGTTGCCATCAACCGGAAACAAACCAAACTCCGCAGGCTGCTTATGAAAAAAATCAGATGGAAAAACCCAACAACACGCCGCCCGATCCGAGAATCGAACCCAGACAGGGCCTCATATTAGGCAGTAACACTTGTGACGACTAGAATAACGAGGCAATCAACGAGGAAGACAATTAAATTGTTAACGATATTTTGAAAAGTATAGTATTTCTAGAAATAAGACTTTGTTAATGGGAAAAATAGAAACTTTGTCATTTATATCTGAACACGTTTACAAAAATTACGATACGATCAATTGAACGATTTCATTCCAAAGCTTCGCACCAACACAAGGCGCTTACTTTGCGGTGCGTGAGTGGTATTAGCAGTAGTTTTAGTACTACGAGCTATTGCAATGCTTTTGTCGTCGTCTAGACGCAGCCTTGAGCTCTAACTAAGTTTCATTCTCTCAACGACAGCGTCGCGACAGCAATTAGAAATATGTCAAAAGCTTTTCGTGCCAAATTCGCAGCAAAAAAATCACGTTTGTTGTATGGGAGCCCCACTTAAATATTTATTTTGTTCTGTTTTTTTTGTGTTTTTATAGAGGCAACAGATTTCTGTGAAAATTTTAACTGTCTAGCTATCACGGTTCATGAGATACAGCCTGGTGACAGACAGCCAGACGGACCGTGAAATCTTAGTAATAGAGTCCCGTTTTTACCCTTTGGGTACGGAACCCTAAAAATGTATGGGTTTGCCAAGCACAGAAAAGTCACGTGATCAATCCTTTATATTTTGGCATTTCAATCATAGTCATCGCTGACATAGAATGATACTTGTCTAGAGCCTCTAATCATCCAGTTAATGGCGAAGGTCAATCTGGTGGCCATAACAGCCACTCATAGATTATTGTCAAATCAAACGGATGTGAAGATAGAGCCGATCATTTATGTAGCTTATATACAAATTCAAACATTTTTACCGGCATTAAGGACGGCTCCCAGCATTGCAACTGTTTGGAAATGTTTGTTCAAACGGTTCAGACAAGCAGAAACTTCGCATCTTTCGCCTTCATAATCTGCTCGGCACTGACATACTGGTTGATTTGCCTCAGTCAAGGAACAAACGCCGTCGTTTAAACAATATCCCTGGCACACGTTAACCTCACATCTTACTCCAGAATAATCGCCATTACATCTGCAAGAATGAAAACGAATGATATAACCAAGGTAACTCAAATAAGAAGAGAAATACATGAGTGATAAAATGTTTTTACCTGCATTGTGGTTGTCCCTCGCCATTGACACTACATTCTCCTTGGAAACAATAGTTTTGACAAACTGTGCCATCGCGCAGGCTTATGTTATTAGTTACAACAAGCGAGTCGTTTTCTTCAATCGATGAGTTATTCTGAAGCACACGCTTTAGTCTTTCGCAATTGTGAACTCCCTGAAGTTGTTGCTCAATTTTATAGTTGGTAACTATTTCATCCCATGCCCTAATTGGAATTTCTTTTGGTTTTGCATTCGTCGATGAATTTTTTGGTAATTGCCATGCGTTTCTCTGCGAGTCGTGTGACCAGTAGATGGAATCTTCTGAAACGGCTAGTGACATTGGTTGGTGTCGTCTTGTTTCGCTGTATACCACTCTTCTGTTATTTCCGTCCAAATCCGCACTTTGGATAGTAAAATGTCTATATTTGGCAATCATGTCATGACCTTCTTGAGTACCATCAGTCCAGTACAGTTTCTGTGTCTGGTGGTCAATGACCAAACGTTCTGGCATTTGAAGACCAGTGTCTATTACAATTTCTTTCTCAGAGCCATCAAATCGTGATCTCTCTATTGAAGACGGTAATTCTTTGGTTACGTAGTTCATCGTCCAGTAAATATGCCTGTAAGTTGTAAACCACAATCAATTTATACAAAGTTCAAGAATAAAATTTTTGTTGTTCGACAAAACTATCGTAAGCAACTTACCCTCTACAGCTATCTATGGCGATAGTTGAGGTACCATGACCAGATGTCTTGGTTAAAAAGTTTCCGTATGCATTGTTATCAAATCCAGATTTCAATGAAGACCAGTATATAGTACTGTGATAATATACATTATAAAAGAGAATGTTTTCGACCGGATCGAAGGCTATACCTTCGATCCTTTCAGTGTCGTGCAACCTTGGTACTATCGCTTCAGTTTTCTTGGTTGTTAGATCATAACTAAGAATAAAATTGTCAGTGTACCCTTCATCGAAAAAGAACAATCTGTTGCCTACTGGGTCGTAAGTCATTTTACCGATTCCACCCGTGGTTATGTTTTCTGAGTGCGTTTTTGTTCCGTTCAAATAAAATTCGAGATAATCTCCTGAGGCCGTGGCGAAGTCTGAAACATTAATACAAATATTTTTTTAAACATAACATAACGTCACGCCCGTTTACCCCGAAGGGTAGCGCAGAGGTGTACCTTTTAGTTCACATCACATCATCAGCCTATTAATGTTCCCACTGCTGGGACACAGACCTCCTCTCTGTGAGAGGGAATGGGTCGTAATCCACCACGCGGGCCCAGTGCGGGTTGGTGGATGTCACATGTCTTCGAATTTTTGGTTCTAGAACATGCCGGTTTCCTCACGATGTTTTCCTTCACCGTTTTGAGAGCATCCTGTTAGTTAGTTACGTTTAAATCGCATGTAATAGAGGGCGAGTATATTGCCATCTACCATGGCACAAAATGAAACAATAAAAATAAATAAACAAGAAATATACATATGAACAGTATATAGACTTATATTATGAGATCATTCAAAATCTAAATATTTTAATTCAACTAAACCGTATATACTTTTGAATTGTCAAACAAAAGATGAATCTAGTTGCACATTCGCAAGCATCAGTAGGTCTCTATGGAGAAAAATGTAAAAGAAACTCCACGGACAATCTTTTCCTTTATTTTAATTACAAGTATTTGGTTACATCATTCTTGTTAACAGTATATACTACTTGATTATGCTATATTTCTTCAATTTAATTAACTTGAATTATTTGATGTTGGAAAAAAAAACCTCCTATTTTCCTGTTTTGAACAAAACACCAAATATTTATTTCCTGAATATTTCCAATTATTGTGAAAAATATACTTTATACAAGAGATAAGCTATGCGATTACGTTTAAATTCTAGTTAATTAATAGTACGGAAATAACAACTCGAAAAAAATCCTACGAAACTCATTTCATGAATATTGATTGCCAAGCTTCATAGGGTCATAATTATTCACTATTAAAAAATCCTCAATCAAACTCTAGAAGAATTATCTCTACAGACCCTACATCTTTGTAAAAAAGTATGGATGGGCTGGCAGTGGTAAATTAATATTCTTTAATGTTCGTGAAAATATCGCATGACATAATACGACACTGGTTTTTAACCAGTGACCTGAGTTCTTACCATAAGACTATGGGAGTGACTGTACAAGATCTAATACCTACGTCACTGAGGTTGTGTTATGCAGTAGTTTCACATACATTTAAGAAAAATACAGTTGGGATGATACAAATCCTATTGACTCGTGCAAGACCCAGCTCCTAACGAACTTGACGGTGTAAAACGGACACTTGCTTCACACACGTACGACCCAAAGTTTTGTCAAACATATCGGGGCATAAAAAGCCATCCACTAGAACACATATAATCCATTAATTGTCTTAAGATGGAGAAAAGTTTATAAAAATTACAATCATATCAAAACCATTGAGCTTACAGGCATTATGTGATTTTATTTTTTATGTCCGCATAAGACACCACAAATTTTACGTCTGTGTTAGATTTTACAAATTAATAACTCTACGTTATACAAAGAAAACATAAAATATTCACGAATTAAATAGTAAATGATCTTGTGTGTAATATATTTTTAGGGTTCCGTGTTCAGTATTTTTTTGTTTTATTATTAAAGACAAAGATATTTTATTTCAAGTAGGCGACCAAGCGGCACTTTTGAACGTTACATTTTACAAATAATAATAGTTGATTCTACCGTGCATTCGGAAAGTAGCTTGTAATGGAGAAGAATGCACAAGAAACTCCAAAATTACTCTTTAAAAAATTTTTTTTTTTTTTTTACGAGGTTTAGGTACATAAGTACATACCTTGATGAATGAAATTGAGTTTATACAATACAAATATATTTATACAGTCTTCAGAAGGTCCAACAATAATTCAAAACAATAATGTTCTGCATATCACTTGTTTTTGCGCCCTAGTGGCTGTGGAGCAGGACTAGCATTAATACGGTGAAGCACGCTTGTCTCGACTCCGGCAGGGAACTTCTAAGTTGTGCTTACAATGAAAGTATTCGCAAAACGCCTCTGGGAGAGACCGTATATTCTGTGGTCCAGTAGCCCTTGCGTTGGACAAGTATCTCTCAGCAACATTGCTGTCGTCTGCATACCCAAAGATTCCGGGTTTTAGCCGACTATTAATGTGCAGCAAAAACAATGTTACTGAGAGCACCGACCCCTGAGGGACTCCGGCGTTGATATCCAACTGACTGGATGAGCAGCCATCGATTACCACTCGGATAGATATCGATCCATCAGGGATCGCCCTCAGGAAGTATGCAATCCAATCATACAGACCACTAGGCAGACCGAAGGAAGGCAGCTTAATAATAAGGATTTCGTGCCAGACCCAGCCGAAAACCTTCGAGATGTCGCGGGACACGGCTAGCGCTTCCCCGTGCCTCTCGATGGCCTCACTTCAGATGTGAATGGCATACGCAAGAAGATCGCCAGTAATTCTATAAGAATCTTTTTTTCCTTTTTAGGAACCAAAATAGCACAAAAGGAATTCTTATAGGATCACTTCGTTTTCTGCCTGTCTGCCATTTTCTTTGGAACTCGTGGAGGTATCAAGGTGTAATGACTATCGAATACTAAGGTCTGCAGTCCCTAAGAAAATGTAATAATATTTTTTTTAATTCAAAAGCTACGGCTGTTTATGCCGCATATTTTGACACAGAATCAAAACCTATAGGGTATTGCCCGTTGACCTAGAATGAAATTTAGCAAGAAGTCTTACCACAAGTATAGAAAAATCCGTTAACCACAAAAACTTCACAGTTAACCAGTGATAGGGATAAAATTTTAGTGGTTAACGTTTCAGTGCTGTGGACTGAAGACAGTAACGCCGGTAGGCTCATACTAGAAATGTTGCGATATGCCGAGCCTGCCGAAGCAAATGGGTAATGTAACATGTATCCAGGCTCAGTCTCCAAGGCCACATTTAAGATGGATGTCAAAGTGCATCGAATAATTTCTTAATTTTTTCCCAAGAGAAGTGGCTGCTTCCATAAAGGGGAAGAGTGGAGACAATACATAAAATTTGGTCCAAAACAACAATATCTAATGAGAGTTAAAGCCGACTGAAGGTTAATTTTGGAGTGTCTATCCGAAATGTCATTAAAATGGTTATTTCTTTATTATTGTTTTTTTTTGTATTAAACGTAAAGTTAGTTAGTTTAGGGAATACAGCAAGTTTCATCAAAATCGGTTCAGCTGCTTTCAAGATATGAAACACCTTAATGAAAAACAGCACGATTAATTAAATATAAATAGTTATAATGGTTGTTATATTACGTTGTTATTAACTTTAAGCAAAATTTATAGTAATGTACCTATAGAATTGTTTTTAGTGATGATGCACCAAAACTAAAAACAAAAGCTTTTTCATTAAAAAAAAATGTATTCCAAAGCAAAACACTACAAAGTGCAAAATAACTTTAATTTCGGAAGTCGGTGAAAAAAAAAAAAATTGACCAGGAACACCGACTTACGACTCGCAAGTCGGCATCACTGAGCCACAACTGCTCTCTCGCTCTCTCAATCTTGCATGCTACAAGCTTAATATTTGTAACTCGGAATATTTACGATCTCACGCGATTTATTATATGCTTACGGTGTTTGCAACAATCTGGCAACATATAGGGATGCCACCCTGTATTAATTTTTATCTTTGAAAATGAGGAAAAGACACGACTTACCCCACGACGAGGATTGCGTCGAGCCCACGCAGAGCGCTACCAGCATCAGTATACAATGCGTTTTACGCATTTTGTACCCCTTGAATACAAAGTTGTTGATACAAACTAGATGTAGAAGATACGTCCACTCCTGGTGAGAGCCTGTGGAATATTAAAGCTAAGGATAGATTGTATGTGTTTTGAGTTATAGTTCATTAAGTATTTTATACACTGCGCAGATAATATCTACGTAAATAACGAATAGATTTCCTTAAACTAGAAACGACAAATAAGTATAATTGGCAATTAACACACCAGGAACTAGGATTGATAAGAAGGGCTCTTATCAAGGGTAATGAGTTGTTTTTACACAATTCAACTCCTTCGTCTTTTCAGCAAGGTTTTAGTTGCTAGGCAATAACAATTTGTACCCGGAACATGAAAATATAGCATTTTTAAGGCCAAAACTTCGTGTTATTTTACTTTAACTATAGGTAAAGCCTTTTACCCGAACGGGGTCCATGCATTTATTAACTACAAACAAGTAATAATTAGATAAATAAGATTTAAACTAAGTACAAAATAGAAACTAAATTAGCTATTAATTTAGAGTTATTTAATATGTACTATGCATGGAATTAAATTAAATAAAGCTTTATTATTATTATTTATTATTATAGGTAAAGAACATAGGTATGTATTCCAATACCAACACGTCACGTCAGCTGTGGGTTTGCAGCTTTATTATTATATATTTTTATCTTATAAAAACAAGCCCATTTATCACTTTATTTTAAATAGATATTGACTTGCAGTATGTAGTACTTAGTAGGTATTATGAGTACCGGTGTAAAACTTACTAAATAGTTTTCTCATCAGATTTATGACATCCTATCATTAACAGAGTCGTTTACATCATTTATACCTCGTTAAGTGGTGTAACGACTTCTGTCCTTCCACATTTTACTGGCTTCAAAGAGTCGTACAGAAGATTATGAGTGAAATATTGCCAAGAATATTTGGCTCTTAAGTAAAACGAGTACACATTTAATGTTCCCATATTTTGAACTCAAGCTTCCTGTGTGTGTGTGAAATTGGCCTAGTTCGGGTTGGTTGTCAACACGCCTTTTAAGTTTTGAAAATTAAGCCCGTTTTCTGAGGATGTTTTTCTTCGTGCAGTGGTAAAGGACCAAATTGCCCAATCTAATTGCGGGTGGGATTTTTTCCTCGTCCTTCGACTCGTATATAGTTCTTCTATAATATCACTATAATATTTTTCTATATCTACTAAAGCAAGGGCTCTAGTGAAAGAAAAGCGAAATTCTATAAGCGGCCTTGTATATAGGATTAGCCACGTGATATTTTGGAAGTGTAAGTGCATATGCAATGCAAGAACTTTCTGACTAGCGTCAGCACTGGTAATGTCCCTTTTTATGAGCCTTTTCATTGTTTACAACTACAGAGAAATGGTTACGATATGACATTTGTAAAGGGTTGTTGCCACTTGACCTTGATGTTTTGTATATATTTCGGTAATTGATTAATTAAATGTTATTGAGTACATCCGCTGATTAATTGAAACATATTGAGCATTATTAATTGGTTTAATTATATATTGGATAGATTGATTAAAGTGTGTTTGCCAAAATAAAGGGAAGTCATACGATGTCACCGTATTGTGTGAATCAATAATCGAAATTCAATAATTCAATGGTAAGCCATTAATGTATTGAATTGTAACTAAGCTATTGAAAATTAATTAACCCTTAGTCAATCATAAGTTCCATATGGTGGATATACATGTCAGAGAAGTAGAGAGACTTAATCATTCAGTTTAGTTGAATTGGCAACATTTAGCTTCTGATTCAAATCTCAGTTAGATTTTATTCGATTGACAACACTTTATTTTCTTATGTCAAAATACTCGATTCTGACATAAGATATGATTGGATGTTTTATGCTGTACTTTGCCGGATGTGTTCGGAGTCCAATAAAAGCGAAGGTGGTCTACAATGCCGCCTAAGAGTGGGGTCGTCCGCCATTGGTTGTTCGCATAGCGGTGTCGCATATTATGGAAGACCGTGGGTCTCGAACTTGTTGTGACGGAAAAAGTTGAGAAATAGTTGCCTATGGCGTGTATGAACTTGAGAAGTGTGTTTTTGTTGAGGTAAATCGAATCCGCTGCTATGTTAACTGGACCAAGAACTGTCTCTAAATCGACATAAGTTACATGCTTTGTGCATGCATTACCTACATTAAGCCCACAAGGTCGAGGGCATATTGAAGATAGCCGACATACATAACAATATAACATAACATAACGCCTAAAGGACCTAAGGACCAGGAATCCGATACCCGACATCCCCTCTACGACTATTCAACAAAACCGGGTAGACTGAAAAGTCGTAAGAGTTTCCTATGAACTACACAGGCAATCCGGGATAGGCCGTCCTAGGAGAGGAGAAAATTGTGGGTAGAGAAGTGTCTGCCACCCCATGACTTTGTTGAGCCCAAGGAACATCTACCGCTTGGTCATGAACTGCAGTGGCCCATATGGAAGGCATTGAATTGGCTGCGTACCCAAGTAGGCCGCTGCAAATATAACTTGGCAAAGTGGGGGATTATTGACTCGTTCAACACCCGGTGCGAAAGTGGTGCCCCTGTACAGACTATTTTTGTTTTAACATTTGCTGAAGTGTCCTGGCAGTCCTTTCACTTTTACCCTGGAAGACCTGTACAGTGCTTCTGACGCTGCAATAAGCGTGGCCACCTACTGGGCCCAAACAATGTAATTACAGCCTACCTACAGCCCGGTGCCGGTGCCCACCAGTTTCCCGCCTGTGTCTGGGTGAATGCCTGTAGCCACCTACATATTTGGTTGAAGGGAATGGGTAAGACAGGTTCCAGATCTGCGTCTCGCTAGCTCGTCAGCCGCGGCGTCGTTGCCTAGCAATCCGCTGTGTCCCTTTATCCATTGCAGTGTCACCATGTTATGAATACATACGGTTATTTGTTCTAGTGCGTTGTGACATTCTAGTATTAATTTCGATGTAATATATTTTTTTCGTAAGGATTGGAGGACTGAGGCGCTGTCGGAGAGTATACGTATGTGAGTGTCCGTAACCCTTCTGACTTGCAGGGCGTGGACCACCAGTATGATGCCCACACACTCCGCCTGATAGACGGTGTGGAATCCTCCTAGCGGTCCTGATATAATTATATTTAGGTCGTGTGAGAAGACTCCGACTCCGGTACCGGAGTCCGTCTTCGACCCGTCGGTGTATACTCTCATCTCCTTCGGGCCTGAGTAGTCACATTGTTCTTCTTTTATTGTATTATGCATGTATTATGCTATATTGAGCTGTAAATACTGTATTGAAAAAGTTGGCCGAGGCATTGGAAATGTTTTCTTTCACTGGTAAGTAAATTTGTTTTTAAATTGTTTGTGAAAAAGTGGCACGCTTGATTTTCATACAGATGGAGGGATTTGCGTTATCTAGTTAGATTTACTGTGGGTGCACATATAGTCACCCACATTTCGTCAGTTATGTTTTAATTTCCATGTAATAGATAAGTCCAAACCCCGGGCTGCTACATAGGAATTAATATTTAAAAAAAGGATAAAAAAACTTTTAAATAACACCTTGCCCAACCCGGACATCGAAACCGAGACCTCATCCTGAGCAGTAGCGTTGGGCAAAACCAGCAGCGCTCAATAAAAACGAGAATTATTGAGTAGCAAAAGCAATACCAAAAGTAATAAAAACAACCCTTTTACGAGAGATGATAAAATTCACAAAACCGATTATTGATGGTGCTGTTCTCATACAGTAATATTCAAAGCAGACCATATAGCAAATGTTGCGGGTAGTTAGCAATAAGCCGCTTCGCTCCCGCGGCAGTACATGCTTGTTATTTCGACTCAACGGTCCACGGGGGACCTCTAGAGAATTGTGTAATGCAGTTACGTGTGGATACCACTTTCCAGCCATTTTTAACCCTGAACAAGGATATTTGTGTACCTTTTTGTGGTTATACCTATGCTGGTTTTGTATAGCAGCTAGCTGCCACCCGCGGGGATTTTTTTATTAATTTTCCAATAAGTATCTTTGTAAATTATAGCCTATGTGTTATTCTAATGTATAAACCTATTCAGAATTTTGAAAACCTAATTAAACTAACACCCATCCATCCTGATAAACATTCGCGTTTAATTATGAACAACAAGAAAATAATAAAATAAAAGATTTCGATCGTTTTTTTTTTTGTCACCAATCTATTAGAAATAAACAGAAAAGGAACGTATCTAATGTTTCTTATATTTTGCTTAGCTGATACACAAATTTGCGGTGCGCCGCGCTTACGTACTATGTGGCTGATATTTAAAAAGTTAAGAAGATAAAACATGTAGGTTTGATCAGGTTTTCTACAAATTACCATCCTGAAATCCTCAATTGAATAAATGCTAGTTTCATACCAATTTCACAAGAATTGAGCTAACATTGGAGTCTAAACCTAACTAATTACCATCCTAGTACCAACATTAAAAGAACTTGTAATTTAAATTATATTTAACTGGATTCCTAATAGTCGTGTCATATTGATTGAGTTTGTGTACAGAAGCTGCCCTTAACAATGTTTAATTGATAACGAGAAGATCAATTGCCTCGTGTTCCATGTTTAATTTTATCACAAAATTTCGTGTCAACTATTTCGTCTAAAGAGGGCAAAGTCTAGTGTCTTTTTAATTAATAGCAACGTTGTTGCTTGCGGCTGTACTTGCGTTGTAAAGGAAGATTTTTATGTAACAGGCTTAATAGTATCTGTTTGGATACAGAATAACCCAAGGTTTGTAACAAACCCTTTACCTATATTTTTATTATAAACTGATTAGAACTATTGGGACATTCAAAAAAATAGCATTATTAAATTGGTCAATGAGTAAAGTGCCCAGAATACTGACAGACTAACGTCTCATCCAAAAATTTATTAAAATATGCTATATGATATATATTTTGCTTTAATTTTGTGATAAGTTTTCTTCATTAAAATTATTTATGTATAAATTACAAGACAGTAACTTTTCATTATTCAAACCTAATTTTATCTTGCTCGCAACATCGTTTTACGCTATGATAATCTTGATCACCCAAAAACATCATTTATCTTAGTTACACTGTAATATCATACGTACCTCCACATTATGCCATGGAAACAATCTTATACTCACATCCCCATTAACCAAGATGAATCTTCATAAATATTGATAACATCGTTACGCAGTCTCGCTTTTCCAACGCAAACGAGAACGTTACCGTTAAGAACTGTCAAATTACGCTTCCTAAAAACAGCTTGACGTCAGTAACACGGCCGGGTGATTAAAATGTAACTTTATATCAGAATGTCACTAGAGCTTGCAAACAAGAGCATCCGACTTGGTAAGACTATTGGCACGTTCATAGGCAGTAGCGGAAAGCAGTACACAATTTAGGACCCTTTCATGTCAATGTGAATGCTCGACAGCTAGGGTTATTCTAGTTGTATCGGAACTATTGGTCTTGCTCGTGTCTATATATCTTGCTTGATATGAAGGGAAGTAGAAATATGTGTTTTCTTACTCCTTTGCTATACTTTTCTGATTAAC
Source organism: Orthosia incerta (assembly GCA_948252205.1). Taxonomy (NCBI): domain Eukaryota; kingdom Metazoa; phylum Arthropoda; class Insecta; order Lepidoptera; family Noctuidae; genus Orthosia; species Orthosia incerta. The sequence goes on from OX411760.1 coordinate 5,945,729, forward strand.
TTCGTTGCTAAATCCAAGAGGGTGGAACCGTTTCAAACATTTATTGCTTTGGTACTTTTCTGGGGACTCCAGAGTTGATTCTGTTAATCATTCTATTGTAAAATATGGTGAAAATAAGCAGAAAACTCTGATCACTGGTTAATCTCATTGCGATTAATTAGCTGATGGATATTATCTTACGAAAGAGCACGAAATAAGTAATACAGTCAATTGAGTACCAGCGAATCCCATAAGTCGGTTATCAGCAAATATTTGATCGAGGAAATGGGAAAAGGAAGCATTGCATGGGGGATGGAAAACTTTTAAATAGAAATTTTTACTTTTTTCTTTGTCCTCGAATTTACGTGTGTGATTGTCTGCCAATTTTGGTTTATGTTAATAGACCCATAAATTGAGCAAGAAATATTCTCCTTTTGCTCGTTAATCCGTGTCTTATCAGTATCAACTGATAATCCGTGTCTTATCAGTTGATACTGATAAGACACGGATTATCACGGACCACTCTTTCGCTCACGTTATCAGTTATCATGATGGTGGGATAAAGAAGCGATATGAAGATTGACTAAAAACGTATGTTTAAATATGAGTGTCCTTAATTTGATAAATCTTGAAGTTGGGTAACATTAACATAGCAATAATTAAAGAAGACATCATGATTTTTCGCTTGTCAATCACTGCCTTATCAAAAAATCGCTTCAGCTTCACCCCAAATCGCATCCGTTAAAAGCAAGGAGTGGTGGCCATATTTGAGTAGCGCTAATTGAGGCTCGCAGCCGCTGAGCAAACATCACGACAACGGGACCACGGACAGACCCGGCTAATTTTAGTAATACCCCCCCACAGAGCACCGAGGTGCCACGGCAGTCACTGTTAGAGGCGGTATTGTCAACATTTTCAATACAAACCAAGCGTGTGTAAAATGTGTGTAAAATTCTATGAGTAAACGGTAACACTCACTGTGTTACCGTTTACTCATAGAATTTTACGGTCAGGACAATTCTGACTAAGGTCATCTCTAGCTTTATATTATTATTTGGGGCCTCCTCGTCATTCCTCGCCTGAAATATTTGTGTCGGGTCGCAGAAATCTAGCTGAGATCTCGTCTCCCGTGCTTGAGGTCGTGGGTTCGATTCAGGACAAGTATTATTGTGTTTCTAAATTTATATGTAAAGTTAACATAAGTTTGAAATCTCCTATCCGTCTTGAGTTCGCGTGGTGATTAATGCTCGTCCCTTTTGTATACGAGAAGAGGCCTTCACTCGACAGTGAGAAAGTAACAGGCTGGTATTATTTACTACAGCCGAATTCTGTGCTCGGACAATGAGTCCTTCCGTTTTTGTGTATTACAGTTGTAGCAACTGGCGAGTAAGGTCCTTAAATAAAGCTATAAAACGTTGTTATTGCGCGCACGGAAGCAAAGTTTGAATTAAATCTTTTCTAATGCCGCAGTTTTGCGAAGCCCTTGCCCTGCATTTTTATCGAAAAAAAGGAGGATAACATTTGCCGAAACATAAAACTCTATTATATCAGTGGTTGGTAAAACGCGTACCTTTCTTAATCTGCCATATTTGGAATATATTCACAACAGTAAAAAAGTAGTAAATAAACTCTTGCTAAAAGCCAAAAAACTATGCATTTGACATTTTGAAGATCTTTCTCTACACTAGTGCCCCTAGCGACAAATTAAAACGCAGCAGGCCTCATTGTTCGGCCACGGATATTGTAAGTGTTAGCGTGTCGCAATAAGGTGTTCTCTGCTCGGTGGTCACCTTACACGTACTGAGGTAAGAGCTTTCAAAGTCGAGCTTTCAAGTTTGGATAATGTTGGTTCTTGAACACTTTGAATTCATAGATCTTTTTGATTGCGACCGAACCGATTGCGATCAAAATCAAAATCAAATATTTTTATTTTACATAGGCCTACATGGGCACTTATAAAACGTCGACAAAAGGTGCACGGTTCGGGTTAGTCGTTTCCTATGGAGAAGAACCGGCAAGAAACTCCATGGTTACTCTTTTAAATTTTTTTGTTTACAATATTTCCATGTTACAGCATTAGTACTTGGATATGGGGGGACAACGTAGGCCCGACAATAAGTCGTACGAAATTGAAACAAAAAAAACAAACAAAAATAATGCACGAAATAAAAAGTTAACAAATGTTAACAATCATCTAGAAATCTAGAAAGCCTACAATGTTCACACATTCACAATAGGTAAAAGAATCTATACAAAGGTAAAAAAAAAACACAACACTAAATTTAACATGTGGCACAAATACTGTAATCAGTGCTGTAACTATTCTTAGCAAAGGGCTATAATGATGATTGAAAAATATTGTAAAAAGTCTAATTAAAAGAGAAAAAAAATGAGATTGAGAATAGTTAGAGATATCCACATATTTGTGCCGTTTATGAGTTACCAGGGAAGCCGCATGCGCAGAGGGTGTCAAAGCCAAATTTTTTATCTTCAACGTAGTCCTTGATTTTATAATATGCTTTTTTAATAAGGACACGTTTGATGTAGTTTTTGAACTTTCCATCGGTCAGTTCTATAACTGACTTAGGCAACTTGTTATAAAAGCGTATACTGTTTATAAGAAAAGACTTGCTAGTTTTCGTTAATCTGAATTTGGGTATTACAATTTCGTGCTTACTGCGTGTATTTAAATTATGGAAGTCACTTCTAGTTTTGAAAAGCCCTCGATTTTTGCGGACATACAAAATACATTCCAAAATATAAAGTGAAGGTAGAGTCAGTATATCGATCTCTTTAAATTTTTCTCTGAGGGACTCGCGAGGACCCATTTTATAGATCGCGCGGATTGCCCTCTTTTGTAAGATAAAAATTGAGTCAACGTCTGCTGCTGACCCCCACAGCAGAATGCCATAAGACATAATACTGTGGAAATAAGCATAGTATACTAGTCTAGCTGTGGCTACATCGGTTAACTGCCTTATCTTCCTTACTGCATAGGCAGCGGAACTTAACCTGCCCGAAAGAGTTCTAATGTGCGCGCCCCACTGCAATTTTGAATCGATAGTAATCCCCAAGAATACAGTTTCCGTTATTATTTCAAGATTTTTGCCGTCAAGATTTAGATTTAGGTCACGTTGAGGTACATTTGGTAAAGAGAACTTTAGACATTTTGTTTTTTTCGCATTCAGTAAAAGATTGCTAGCTGCGAACCATTCCGAGAGAACAATTAGACTTTCATTGACATGTAAGACATCCGTATCTTTCCTATCTATTTTAAAAATTAGCGAAGTATCATCAGCAAATAGAATTATATCCGATAATTTGGCCATCATAAAAGGGAGATCATTAATGTAAACAAGAAAAAGGAAAGGGCCGAGAATTGAACCTTGGAGCACGCCCATTTTGACTAGAGACCCGGAGGACGTCGCCCCATTAACATTTACTTTTTGCTGTCTGTTTGATAAATAGGAAAGCACAAGATCAGCAGCTTGTCCTCGAATTCCGTAGTGTTGTAATTTACAGATCAGTGTGTTGTGGTCGACGCAGTCGAACGCTTTTGACAGATCACAGAAAATGCCAATGGCATCCTGGGATTTCTCCCAAGATTCCAAGATGTGGCTGATGAGTTTTACTCCCGCGTCCGTTGTCGACCTACCTTTCGTGAAACCAAACTGCTGACTATGCAGGATCCCATTTGAATTGAAATGAGACAACATCTGGTCCAGCATGATTTTTTCATAGATTTTACTCAATGCTGGTAGCACGGATATAGGTCTATAATTAGAGGGATCGCTCTTACAGCCTGATTTGAAAATTGGTACTACTTTACTGTGTTTCATTAAGTCAGGAAACGTGCCGCTGTCCAAACACTGATTGAATATGCCTGTTAGGACAGGAGCAATTGAGTCAATGATATCTCCAAGAACCCTAACGGATATCCCCCATAAGTCTTCAGTGTTTTTTATATTGAGACTTTTGAACGCGTTTTTAATTGTATCAATGCATATTGGTTTAAATTTAAAGGTTGGTATGTCTTCAGTAAAGTATTCCTTAAGAAGAGCTGCAGCCAATTTAGATGAGGTGGGAAGTGACTTCGTAACCTCTAACGGAATGTTGGTAAAGAAATTTTCTAATGTCTCAGCGACTTCTTGCCTACCAGAAATGGTTTGATTAGATATTTTCAAAGACAACTCATTCTGATCGCGTTGTTGTGTCTTTCCAGTTTCTCTATTAATTACTTGCCACACAGTTTTTATTTTGTTATTAGAAACACCAATTTTGTTAATTATTATTTGAGATTTTGCTTGAGCGCATACTCTTTTGAATATTTTGGAATAGTTTCTAACATATGTGTGGAAAACTTGATCGGTAGTCAAAGATTTTTCGTAATATAAATTATATAAATTATCTCGGCTTTTTCTTATGCCCACAGTGGCCCATTCACTAAATTTCGATTTGTAATTGTTGACTTTAACTGTTTTTATAGGACACGTTTTATTGAATTCTTGGCAAATTGTAGAAAACAACGTGCCAAGATTTATATTGGGGTCTTTTAAATCAAAACTGGCGTTGCAAAGGTTGCTAAAAACATTATTATTAAACGAATTTAATTTATTTTTAGTAAGAGGTCTTAATCGAATTGATTTAGCTAGGTTATTTTTTTTATCTGACTCAAAAGATACTAGCTGACCAGTATGGTCTGACCTAACGCCACTAATTAAAAACGATTTTTGTACTTTACAATTAGTGAATACATTATCTATGCACGAAGCTGAAGTTGCGATGAAACAAAAACTAAGTAATTCTTCATGTTACGAACAATTTTTATGTATAAATGTTACCTACATTGGTTTCGTACATTTTACGTGATGCGTGCACAACTAAACACACACAAACAGTAAAATTTTCTACAGGTTTACAGGTTCTGTTAGTTATCTTTTATGACCCTTGTTTTTTTTGTTGGAAATATGTTCGATGTACAAAAAGGACTTTTCTACAGATTTATTATTAAATATGCATTGATTATGATATTGATGATTCTAATGATATTGATAATCAAGACTATTTAAAGGTCCTTAAATAACACAGAGCTTACAATTTTTGTAAATAGAACTCACACTACCAACTTCACAAAAGCCATACTAATCCATCTCAAAGCAATATTACCAACATCACAAAAAGACAAACAACTTTCTATTTTTCTTTCATTTGTCCTTCGTCATAAACTGACGTATTATTTGCCTAAAGAATTATTATTAGTCAAGACGTACGTCACTATTACCCCAGAGAGGTAAGATATTACATTATTTTTTGTTTGCTTGAGTAAATATGGACAGAATATTTTTGCCTCTGTAAATCCTTCTTATTATCCATACTAATCTTAATCAATATTATAAATGCAAATGTTTGTTTGCTTGTAACTCTAGATATGGATAGAACAGAACCTGCGAACATACGATAGTGTCCATCCCAGTATAATGCCATTGACTAAGTTCCTTGCTATACATAAAACACTTTTCTGCGCCGAAGCGGAAACAAGGAAAGGACAGGCGCTTGTAATATTATAAAAGTGAAAATAACTCTGTCTGTTTGTATGTTTTACCGTTTCCATTTTGGATGGAATTTGGCGGTGAGTGTACCATGTTCTGGATTAGGAAGTAGGGTTATGGGCAGGAATATGTTCCTTTGGCGTAATGGATGACAGTGACGCGGGCGAAGCCGATGGCAGAAGCCACCTTGCGTTGTAAATGTGAAAGTATGTATTTTTTAATGTTTGATAATCCATCACGCCTCAAAAGCTGAAAGGATTTGTATGACATTTGGAATACTGGGCTTGGATTAGCATCGGTACTTTTTATCTCAATACCGCCGGGATATAATTTGGGCGCACGGTTGGCGCAGTGGTTGAGCGATTGACTGCTGCGCTGCGTGTCGCGGGCTCGATTCCCGCACGGAACAAATATTTGTATGACCTACAGATAGTTGTGCCGGCTCTGGGTGTTGTGTATGTGAGTTTATATGTTTGCAAACGCACCCACGATACAGGAAGAAATTCCTAGTGTGGGGCAACGGTTAAAAAAAAAAATTGTTTTACCTTGGCCAAGCCACTCGGACGCGTGGTCGTTTCCTGACGATTGATCTCGCGATTTTGTTTATTGATATGTGATTGATGGTGTGCTATACTCCGATATGTAAGTTAAGAATTTGAAATTAAGCATATGCCAAAGTCTATATTACCCTGAAAAGCTGCTAAAATTTGGAATGAAAGCACTAGGTTACCTAAATGTCAAAGTTTGACAGGTGTTTTACTCCAAATACTCAGATATCATCTATTCAGAAATCGGCCCATAGTGATCATGTTTTGTTATTAGTTAGACTAGCAAGCTATACAATGTAAAAGTGGTACAATAAGTGTGTTAAGGTATTTTTGAGAGCTGTGGATTTTGTGGTTAATAAATAAATACATACCTAAAAAAAACAGGAAGCGCGGCAATGAGCCACAAATTCAAATATTTATTTTTCGGCCTAAAATGTAACATAGTATTTATTAAGTTTAAGTAAATAAATCTGTAACTGGAGGTAAATCGTTGGTAGAAAGCCACATGACGTCGTCTTCAACGGCTTATACTTGTACGTAGCATTTCTATTGTTGTAATCGCCCGAAGATATATTATGTAAGGACCGATATTAAGGATTATTTCGTTAATATCAGGTATGTTAAGATTTTGTGTTCTCTAAAGTTTCAGGTAAAATATGGGTCGCTCGTTTACTTGTATCATGTTGACTTCAGGGAATTGGAGCGTTAAGAGGTTGTAAATGTCATGTTTTTTTAATATAGAAGTTTAATGTGAGGTCCAGATGGGAGTTATTTTTATTACCAGTTTTAGAAGTTTAAAAGTCCAAGGTAATAAAGCTAGAGTAAGTTTTAAACCTAAGCTATTTACTATAGGATCACCACCTATTACATGATGGGATTTTACCATAACCATACATACCGGCCAAATGTGGATGCACCCCTACCCAACACTTCGGATTCTCAGCCGTGATTTCATTCATTTATTCGTTTATCCTCGCACTGGAACGCCTTGCAGCAATTACACCAATAGAGCAGAAACTTCCGCCTCTGTACGTTTGCGTGTTTAAAGTATTAAATAAATAAACTTATACTAACTACAAGTCCAAGTTTCCCCACGATGTTTTCATGATGTATAAACTTAGAAAATAAACACATCAACACGGTCTAGGGTATTTCATACTCAATTAAATAACTCGAAAAGTACTGGCCGCATTGGAATCTTTTATACACCGATTTGTTTGTAATTTATCTCAGACTAATTCCAAATTCAAATTTTTGAAAATTCTTTTGTTTCGGTGGCATAAAAATGTCTTGATGTGTAGGAGAGGGAATTTTCATTTGTGCGAAATTTAGAAAACAATACGAATTACGTTTAGTTACAAAGTTTAAATTGAGGTATTGTAGCCATGCAACGCCAACATTTGACGAGGGCGGAGATGTTACGAGCTGTGGGAATGCTGGAAGCTGGGTCTGTTCAGCGTAATGTTGCTGAGGCCATAGGGACCCACCAAAATGTAATTTCAAGATTGTGGACACGCTATATGTGCCACAGGTGAAGTAGCGGAGAGGAACCGGGGCCAAGTCACATCACTACCCCCACACAAGACCGATTTTTGCAAATTACTGCGCGAGGTCAACCAAATGCAACGGCGACTCAATTGGTCCAAAGGCTGCGAGTGGAACACCAAGTGCTTGTGAGTGACCAAACTGTAAGAAGGCGACTGCATGAAAGCAATCTACGCTCTCGTAGACCACTCCGGGTCCCACCTTTACGGAGAGGCAATCGTGGACGACGATTAGAATGGGTTCGGAACCACGTGGACTGGGGCCGTGAGCAATGGTCCAATGTGCTGTTCACGGATGAATCCAGGTTCGGCTTCCATCCAGATTCACGAAGGACGCGTGTTTGGCGAGTTCCTGGACGATGGAGCCGTCTTCAGAACCCTCAGGAAGTTCACCCATACCAAGGAGGAACAATTATGGTTTGGGCAGGAATTCGTCTTGGAGGACGGACGGATCTCGTTTGGGTGCGGGGCAATATGACGGCAGAACGATACGTCCAACAGGTGCTGGGGCCCGTAATCTTGCCCCACAGAACACAAATGGGGAAGATTTCCTGCTCATGCAAGACACTGCCCAGGCACTCACGGCGAGAACGGTAGCAGCTTGGTTACATACACACAATGTTAGGGCCTTAGACTGGCCTGCTCAATTGCCAGATCTAAATCCCATTGAGCATGCGTGGGATATGCTGCAAAGAAGAGCTCTGAAGGAAGTTCCTGAAAATCTGGCTACAGAAGATCAACTTTTTGCGCACCTCAGAAGGACATGGGATAATATTCCGCAGCAAGATATTGACAACCTTGTTCTGAGCATGCCGAATCGTTGCCGATGTGTTGTGAACATCATAGGCGCTTTCTCAGACTACTAACTTCAAGTTTATAAACACAAATTAAATGATTTTTCAATTTTTTTCAGTTTTTACTCATAAATTAAAAGTTAATTCATATACGGTTTCCGCCTATGCTTCATTTTTTTCCATAAAATCCTGAAATTTTAATCGAAGTACCTTAACCATTATTAAAAAATGGTAGAATATTAAATAACGTATCTTTTAAATATATACATGTCGTATAAATAATTAATACATTGCTAGTAATTCGCTTTTTTTAAAATATCCCTAGACCGTGTTGATGTGTGTACATATGAATAATTGAAAAATTCACATTTGCACTTGTCCGGATTTAAACTCACTGTAAGGGTAGTCAAGCAAGAGAGGCGAGGTGTTAATCATTGGGCCACCACGACATTTGTGTTATGTAACTCCTAATCTCTAATGATACGCGTTGCTAACCTCGCCGTGAATCTTGTGACGACAAGCATTGAAGGTTGACTGCTCTTTGTCGTAGCACTTAGCACAGTTTGCTACGGCGTAGCTTGATTTGTGCTACGAAAACAGGTGTTGAAACATTTTATAAATTTTAAGTCCGACTGGTATGTGACATTTACTGATGTGCTACTTGCACGCGCAGTCGCACTGTGAAGTACAGGGCGTAGCGGTAAAGTGTGAGCATATTTTAAAACACTGCTTCTACCCATGAACATGAACAACTTTCTACAAGGAAGTCATGGGCAATTCTAAAAAAATAATTATCGTGCATAAAGAAAATTGGTCAGCTTGTGGCATCGATGTTGGAAAATCCAAATCTTTTTCCATAGGCCGAAGTAGTTTTTAATATATGAACACATCTTTTCGTTACACCCTGAATATTCATTTGAACGTGAGTCTCAAGCGATTCGAAAGATGAAAGAATATAGGTAACATTACATTACAAAATTATAACTAGTCTAATCCAGCCAACACATTAATTCGCAGACATTTCAGCTATAAAATATCAAAAAACACTTAACAATTTTATTTGGACCCAAAGATTACGAAACGATAAAAAAACGAAATGATTGATGAAAACGATTTGACGTCCTTTTTCATATAAGAACTTAGAAGTAACAGCTTTCAGTGGTATCAATAAAATAAGTTTTCTACCTCTTGAAGTGACGTGAAGTAATAACTTAGTGGATTTATAAGCAACTAATACAGTAATAAAAGTGGTGCTTACTGGGGTTCGAATATGTTTTTATGTAGAGAAATATCCGTAAGGAATTTCAATAGCTTAAATTACCTTAATTTTATGTTTTGACTTTCGTCTTTACAATGCTTTAAACATGCATGAAAATATGGTGTAAAGAATGGGCAATTTTAATTTTAATTTTCAGGAAACTTTCACCAAGTTTGCAACTATCTAACTGCCACAAAGATCAAGTAGGCCTTGTATTTTTTTGACGTGCAAGTGATATTAAGCCATATGGTGATAAAAGTAATTTTACTGAATGTACCTACGTCTGACAGCCATCTATTCTGTTCAAGTAATACAAGTCACCTTTTTGAAGGCACAACATAAACCTATACAAAAGTAGGTATGTCTTTCTTAAAATTTCTCTTCATTAAAAGCTACCATCATTAATTAGCCAAACCAAACCCCCCAAAACATTGTGTCTCAGTCAGGGCCAAATATCATCGAGAAAGGATTCGCCGTTCGGGTAGCGAATAGAGAGGACTTTACTAATAATATAGTGTGAGCTGAATATATGTTTCGGCTGTCATTAATATGGTCAGAATTGTCACAGGCCAGCTAGCAGTAATCGGTGAAACTCGCTGACACGCTTGATTTGTATGGCATGTTTTGACAATGTCGTCTCTAGCAATAGGCATTCAGGCGTGACGGTGTTCTGCGTTCTGTCCTGTGTAAATTTACGAGTAAGTACATAATGTCCTTTTGAATTAACAACATAAATCATCACTATAACCTATATAAAAGGAGGTGTCTCTTTAAGAAAATCGATTATTAAAAGCCATCATCATAAATATTCAAATATTTGTCAACGGCAAACACCACAGAGTATGGAATAACCGCGTTGGTAGCGTCTTTTGGTCTATGGCTATAGTCAGAAAAGGGAACTATCCGCAAAGCTGCGCTCAGATGGCGCCACAGGAATCGGAGTAAACAAACTAGAGAAGGGCGTTTTAGGTTTTTTGCGCAAACGGTTATGTATGTGTTTTCACATCGATATCGAAAACGGTTTTCTGATATCGATATCTGAAACAGTACAGTTTGCAAAAGTTAAAATGTTATTTAGATGAGCAAACTAACAACGAACGCGAAATAATACTTAGGAAGAGAGGTAGCGCATATGGTTCCTAACGTTTGTGAAGTTTGCGTTTTGTTCGTAGTTTGTACGTTTTCGCATTGTTACGGTTTTAAGTTTTGATTTATTCGTTCTCGCACGCTGGTAAGGTTTTTATTAGATACAGTTTTGTAATATCGGTTATTTTGATATAGATATCGATATGATATGACATCTAACACATATCCGATATAAGCTACGTTTTGATATATCGGACGCATCCCTTCTACTGTCCAGTAAGTAAACTAATTGTAAAACTTTTCTCAAATAATAAAAACTATGCAGTGGGCTGACGTTGGAGTTAAAAATTAAAAAAATACAGGAAAGTTTAAAGCACTAGTAAAAAAACGTGACACTTTCCGCACAGTTTGGCTGCTTGGAAAACGCTCTTTTCAAGGACATGCATTGTAATAGTAGTTTATGATACTGTTGCATAATAAGGGGTATTAAAACATGAGTGTGAGTTTAAAAACCGAGCCGTAGGCGAGGTTTTTAATAGTATTCACACGAATGTTTTAATACCTAGTTATGTGCAGTGTCATACACTACTTTATCTACACTCATACATTTTGGGATTGAACCTACTAAATACCTTTTTTTTTGCATTTTCCATGCCATAAATTCGTGATAAATGCATCATATAATAATCTCGACTTTGCTGGTAAGAGATTATGAGCAATTTACTTCGCCGCATATAAAACATTTGGCGGAGTCAAATTTTCTTCGCATTCACTAATATCAGACATTTTAAGCAAGAATTTTAAAAACTATGAATGGCGGCAAAACCCAGCACATCACCGCATTATCCACGCATGTGCTAAGGCTTAGCACACGCACTGCGATATTTATTCGGGAGATTTTTTTCCGCCCATTCTGCGACCTATGGAATTGTATGAAGCTGCTCGCATTGCGGTAAAAATATCGTGCGGCAATAATACCGCATGAAATCCGTATTTTGCAACAGAATCCACCGCACCGCGGCACGAATTTAATTCGCGCGAATATTTTGAGCTCTATGAACAGAAAGAAAGAGAAAATTTCGCGCGAATAAAAATCGCAGTGCGTGCTAAGCCTAAAGCGAGCATTGTCACAGACAATTTAAAATTGGAATCAAATCTTTTTATAATAGGTACTAAAATGGCATTACAAAAGAAATTTTGATGGAAACTCCTTAGTGGAAACTTCTTGGATTTGTCCTGTATCGTAATAGAAAAAAAAAATATTTTTCTTCCAACTATGCTTAAATTTCATCACAATCACACTAAAAACTCAGTACAAAGCGAGTCTTTAATGCTCTAGAGCAATAAAAATGTATGAAATTTCATTATTGCACAGTTTTTTTTTTAATCGCACCAAAAGGTGCCAACCTCAGTGGATTAGCTCTATTCAGCCAGCCGATATCAATACTTTTTTTTTACGTAGGTACGTATTATTCGTTTCAATCCTACTTGTTCCAAATTTAAAAAATGATTGCTGCTAACTCTGATTTAAAAATGAAAGAAATTTAAAAAAGTGATTTTCGACATCGCCGCGCCCATCTACTTCCCGTGATAACGACTTCATTGTAACAAATCAGCCAGGCCCATCTACCTCGTCTGATAATATTATTCAGTCCCAAGTTAAACAAACAAATGTAAATTTGCCCAATAAAACTCTTAACCTTACGTTTAATAATTGCTCAAGTATAATTTTTAATTTCAATAATTAAACTTCTATTTTAACTGTTTGATATGAGTTTCTTTTATCTACTATTCCTATAGTTGAAAGAAAAGCAGATTATGCACCTCGCTTTAAGTAATTTATATAGCCCTCGTGCCTGTTAGATTAGAGCCCTCGCTGACGCTCGGGCCCTAAATCAGGCACTCGGTGCAATAATAAATTACTTTGTGCTCGATGCAATAATCTACTATTATAGCATTATTTTGTTAGAGAAATAGTGTTATAATGATATTCTATTTTTAAATTTCGGTATTGTGTTTATAAAGTATGTCAATATAAACTTGTTTTGAAGTTTATAATTCGAATATTATGACATGAGAGTAGATAATAGTACATTGTGATACAAGGGTGGAAAGTAGGTTATTGCAAACGAGCTGTCATTAACAAGCCCGAGCCGAAGGCGAGGGTTTTTAATGACACGAGTTTGCTATAACCTACACACCCGTGTATCACACGACGTTTTTCAATACAGTTGTGAGAAACAGTAAAAACAAATCAAAGAATTAGATTTGTTTATTCACAAAATTAAAATTTTCAATATGGCGCGTTTTTGCAACTGGACATATTTTTTTTACAAAGAAAACAGCCTATACAGCCTATTCGATTTTTGACAAACGTTTATATGAAAATAATTAACTTAAAACTGGTAATTAAATATACTAAACAACTATTTAAAAAAAAAAGAGAATTCAATGCTAAAACGTACGGAATCATTAATTTTTCCTAGTATAAAATCGTATCCCATTTTATTCTATGTATGAAAACTCCTTGCTACTAAACTTTTTTAAATTGACTTATGGCGCGTTTTTGCAACTGGACATTTTTTTTTCAACGAAAACAGCCTATACAGCCTATTAGATTTTTGACAAATGTTGATGTGAAAATAATTAAATTAAAACTGGTAATTATTGGCATAACTAGTTCAACAGGATAAGAATATATACATACTTAAAAACTAAACAAAAGTAAACTTTACAAACTTAAAATTAAACTAACTACTTACACTATATACAAAAGAAAGGTACACTTAGGCGTCGAAGTACTCATCCACATCGCTGTCATCCGAGAACGTGCCCAGAAGACTGGCGGCATTGCCACGTTGAATGGCAATGCTGATTCTTTGCGCAAAGAAAGAGCCAGCCCTCTGGTCACGCACGGTGTCGATCAGTCGGCGAGAGATCTCCTTAAAAAGGAGACGTGCACTTGGGCCCCATGACCCAAGCGTTTCGACCCCAAACGGCTCAAAACTGTAATTACCAATTAGGTTACAGTATTTGCGCCGCTTGAGGGCCTCAGCAGCCGCAGCAGCAGCGCCAGCACAGCCCGCCGAACTAGGAATATGAGATGGCGCAAGGGTGTCGACACAGGTTGCGTCCCACACCAGAGGCCTACCCACCTTCCACGGCACCAATGTCATGCCATCTGGTCTCTTCCCATCGTCACGTACCAAGCCGTTAGGTTCTAATACAGCTGGTACGCCGGCGGTGACAAGGGCTCGACGAATAATGTCATTGATGCTGGCGTGCCGTGCTATGCGTCCTGCGCTCTTGCAACAAGACAGGCCATGGTGCCCAAGGCTGCCGACAGCTTCACCACATTGACACCGATGTGGAGCAACACAAGGTGCGCCTAAGCGTAGACAGGTTGCGAGCCGAAACGAAGAGTCATCCATCATAGTGCCTATGGTGGATGACGGGAGTGCTTGAAGCCACAAACCCGACTCCCATTCCCCCACAGCCAGCAGACGCGCTCGCTCAGCAGTACTAGACGATGTATTTATAAGATTATTCTGTATAATACTGCAGAGCGGCACATCCCATCGTCTCTGTGAGGACAGGTTGTCGGGCAATTCCGTATTGGGACAAGCCATTTTCCAAGCGTTCAACGCATCGGTCAAATACGGTACCTCAAAATCAACCAGTGAGGAAGATAAGATGTTCCTGGTTAATTTATCAGTACCGTAGACCGAGGAGGTAAACTGAGCTAAACTGTTTAAACTGGTAATTAAATATATTAAACAACCATTTAAAAGACTTTTGAGAATTCAATGCTAAAACGTACGGAATCATTCATTTTTCCTCGTAGAAAATCTATCTTATTTTATGTTTGAAAACTCCTTGCTACTAAACTTTTTTTAAATTGACTTATAAATTTAAAACTAAACTGCAAACATAATGATCGAACTCGTAAACAAAAGTCACGACCGCGTAACAGAAAGATGCCTAAGATTTAACTTTCGAATCACAATTATAGCCTCTGAAAGTACGCCATGTTTAACAACTGTATTGAAAAATAATTTAAATGATTGTTACTGATGTAAAATTGCTTTGAAAACCGATTTGATTAATTCCCATCCACAATAGACAAACCACAGTATGATTACAATACAACCCATTACTTGATTGCCTACATTTGCGTTCAAAAAGCTATAGGAAACGAATCGAAGCATTAATTGCGCCGAGTGATATGTATTCGTAATCTTTCAGTATCTGTTAGCTTCTCACCACGGTAACGTGTGTTTACGCATCAGTGATCATCGATTGCGTGAGGACCCTTTTCGGGTATAACAAGGTTACTTGAAGAGGTAGGTGACTAGGCATGGTGTTGAGTTACTAGTATTTACCTACTTACAATCATCATCCAGGAGAAACGCTAGATAAATGCCAAGCCGATACCGCCGTCCCCTTTTGTCAGTTCACAGATCCATCTAAAATCTTACGAGGTACAGCTTTAATGCAGCAAGGCTCTTTAGATCGGTGACGTCGGCGCTGTCGGTGATCAAAAATTGCAGACCCTGTTAATATTCATACAAAGTGACGGTTTCATCATCAACCCAACAGACATATTTAAATTTGTCTACCCGACAAAATATTGCATTAACTGTTTAACAATTTAATTTTAATCGCATTGTTTAATTTTGTCCGCCCGCTGCATTGGATAATTTCACGGCTCGGTGAGCCAGTAATCGTGTTGTTTAAAAGTAATAAGCGAAAAACACGCTTTTCATTTAAAAGTAAATAATGTACAGTAAAGTAAATAACGCGGTAATTTAATTACTGGTTGTATATTGCTGTGTGTATCCAGCGTGCGGATAAAATTAAACACACGAGATGTATTTAAATTAGAGTTGATTCTGCGTATTGCTGAGAAAATAATACGGCAATAGTTTGGATTAAAAATATGGTATTGTTGTACTTTAAATATAACCATATTAATTAATAATTATTGCAGAAGCGCTTTCGTAATTATTGTGCTGTTAAAATAATTTATAAGAATCGAGTCGAGCAAGTAGGTTAGTAGACTACACTAAGGCCCACTTGCGCGTAAAACTTAACTCAGAGTTAGTTGCTAACAAAACGTTAAATTGACTATTTATTTATTTATTAAAACTTCATGTAACACATACAATTGAAATTAATATCATGTACTAACATGACTCCGAATCAAAACGTCGTAGTCGCAAAACGACATGAGCAGATCGTCCTATTCTCAAAATGACATAGTAGCAAAACTTCATATAAACAAAAGAATGGGAATGATGGTACACTCATACTACACAAATTTTAGATTATTATAGGAATAGTTTATTCAAATTTTTTTTGAGACTTAACTTTAAAATAAAATACAAATTAAACGTTAAATCCAAACGATGTCATGAGTTATTTTATTGCGTTCAGTTCAAAAGTGATAATTTCAAGTTTAAGTTATAAATCGGTCCAAGTGTAGAAATTTTTTGGATTTTCAACCGCCCTGGGGTGGGCGGCGAGGACTATCAGACTCTACATTTGAAAAAAAAACTCTCGATGCGACAAAATATGCTACATTTATTATAGAAGAATATACCGCCCTTAATTTCAGCACAAACTAATCTTATCATTGATTTTAGTTATAAAGTGGAAACCCGATACTCGTATTTACAAACATGATCCACGTTGGTTTGAATTTCATCAAAAACATATTTTTCTGTAGTTTTCATGTGCTTCTGCGTAGATTTCGTAAAAGAAGACAGCCAATTATTAATCCATTTATTTAGCAAGAGCATCGCGGACGTCGGTCTACATAGGTCTACCTACATTTAATATGTTCTATTTATATATTTGTATTATACTTACACATAATTATACATACTTTGACCCACCTTCTGTGTTTATTCAATTTTGTTTGTTATTTATATATTCTATTTATGGCAGGAGCTCGTGGCTAAATAATAACAGCCGCACTGGTCGATCATCAAGGTTAAGGAACGCTTGACGAGGTCGGTCCGTGGATGGGTGACCATTTCAACATACCGAGTTTCCTCCGTGCCTCGGAAAGCACGTTAAGCCGATGGTCCCGGCTGTCATTTGAAGATCCTTGACAGTCGTTACGGGTTGTCAGAAACTTGAGATCTGACACCAGTCTTGCCAAGGGGTACCGTGTTACCCAGTAACGGGGCTGTGGAGGTCAGATAGGCAGTCGCTCCATGTAAAACACTGGTACTCAGCTGAATCCGGTAAGGCTGGAAGCCGAACCCAATATAGTTTGGAAAAGGATAGGCAGATTGATTGATTTATATATTCTATTTACTTTATTATTTAAGTATTTTCCGTTTCCGTTAGTGTGTCCGTGGCATCAACAGTGGGCCTTATCAGAATACCAGCGCAGCGTTATTTCCTTCTTAGATATGCGCATGCTGAGATAGGGGCCTTTTTGGTCTCGCATAGGGTATTTATTTTTAATATTGTTTTTAATTTTATGCTTATTTGTGTCTCCTGTCACAAATAAATATTTTTCTTTCTTTCTTTCTTTCACATATAAAACAACTTAAACCTAAACGTAAATGACTCTCCTTCTGTATTTATACTTTTTTGTTATTATTTATCTTATTCTATTTTATTCTTTAAATATGTTCCGTTTCAATGAATGTGTCCCTGGCACCAACAGTGGGCCCTATCAGAATATCAGCGCAGCGTTATTTAGGAGCCTTTTTGGTCTCGCACGGGGTTATTTATTTTCATTTTTATTATTGTTTGTGTTTTTCTTATCACGTGTCTCCTGTGGGGGTCACAAATGAATATTTTTTCTTTCTTTCTTTCTTACATAATCATGGTGTATGAGACATGTTCTGGTAAATCGCGTGGTGTTTGATTTTGAGTAAGCGACACAAAATCTGTGGTTGTCATAGGCAGATGATTTTTTTCTTAATATTGAGCATTTCTCCGTCGTACAAAGCACTTATTTTACTGGGCCGTTTCGACTGTTGTAAGAGAGGTCATTTTATTTGAATAACTGCCCAAGTGCGAGTCGGACTCGTTCCCTGAGGGTACCGTTTTTGAGGGTACAAATTTACTTTGTCGTTGGAAAACTGTAGTCCTCATACATCGACTTAAGTCGCGGTTAGTTTACTAACTGCAAATAAGTAAATAATATTTTTTTTTGTTGTTGGTACAAATTTACGCCTTTTTTCCTGTACTTGTGCTATAAGACATGGCTTCTTGCCAAATTCATCATTCTAGGTGAACGGGAAGTACCCTGCAGATTTTGATTTTCTTGCAATTGTAACGGCTGTATCTCTAAATTGCGTTGATCTAGAAGTTTGATTTATTCACAGCTGCAAGAGGTTGCAAACTTGAGTATACGATATTAATTTCAAATTGATACCTCCACGCTTGCCCGAGATAAAGGGTCTTGACAGACAGACGGACAACAAAGTGATCATATAAGGATTCCCTCTTTTCCTTTGGAGTTACGGAACCCTAATAAAATAACTTATTAACAAAGCATGACCTTTATTTAGCAAAAAAATGAACTATAAACTAAGAAACTTAAACGAAACAAAGAATACTTTTAAAAACTGATATCATTGAACTATTCTAATTGAATTAACGTTAACCATATTTGTTTTAATGATATGCGAGTTAAATGAAAAATGTATCATGTTACTAAAAGAACTTAATTCTGAGATGCCAGGATTTGATGTTGGAGTAACATCTTATTGGCTACGCATCTTGTAATTATTCCGTAATTTAACACCACCGTTGTTCAGAAAACAGTTGCAGGACACGTGGACTTCACTGCTCTGTCTTGAGTATCCGGGGATACACCTGTAAAGGAAACGTAAAGTGTGCACATAATGTTACAAGAAAGCAATTCAACATAACATACTCGTAACAGAAGAAGAACGTGTAAGAAAAACTCCACGGATAGTCTCCGTGGAGTTTTTGGCACGTCCTTCTCAGTAGACACCTACTGACGCTTGCGAATGTGCAACTAGCTTCATGTTTTGCTAGACAATTCAAAAGTACCTCTTAAAGGGTTTCTTCAATTGAATATGGACTTTGAACATGAGGCCTGCATTCCCTAAAGGTTCACGTGGGCTACACCACCAGCATATCCACTTTTCATGTTATGTTTTAGTCCTCTATTACAGGAGGCGAGATTGTTGCCATCAACCGGAAACAAACCAAACTCCGCAGGCTGCTTATGAAAAAAATCAGATGGAAAAACCCAACAACACGCCGCCCGATCCGAGAATCGAACCCAGACAGGGCCTCATATTAGGCAGTAACACTTGTGACGACTAGAATAACGAGGCAATCAACGAGGAAGACAATTAAATTATTAACGATATTTTGAAAAGTATAGTATTTCTAGAAATAAGACTTTGTTAATGGGAAAAATAGAAACTGTCATTTATATCTGAACACGTTTGCAAAAATTACGATACGATCAATTGAACGATTTCATTCCAAAGCTTCGCGCCAACACAAGGCGCTTACTTTGCGGTGCGTGAGTGGTATTAGCAGTAGTTTTAGTACTACGAGCTATTGCAATGTTTTTGTCGTCGTCTAGACGCACCCTTGAGCTCTAACTAAGTGTCATTCTCTCAACGACAGCGTCGCGACAGCAATTAGAAATATGTCAAAAGCTTTTCGTGCCAAATTCGCAGCAAAAAAATCACGTTTGTTGTATGGGAGCCCCACTTAAATATTTATTTTGTTCTGTTTTTTTTTGTGTTTTTATAGAGGCAACAGATTTCTGTGAAAATTTTAACTGTCTAGCTATCACGGTTCATGAGATACAGCCTGGTGACAGACAGCCAGACGGACCGTGAAATCTTAGTAATAGAGTCCCGTTTTTACCCTTTGGGTACGGAACCCTAAAAATGTATGGGTTTGCCAAGCACAGAAAAGTCACGTGATCAATCCTTTATATTTTGGCATTTCAATCATAGTCATCGCTGACATAGAATGATACTTGTCTAGAGCCTCTAATCATCCAGTTAATGGCGAAGGTCAATCTGGTGGCCATAACAGCCACTCATAGATTATTGTCAAATCAAACGGATATGAAGATAGAGCCGATCATTTATGTAGCTTATATACAAATTCAAACATTTTTACCGGCATTAAGGACGGCTCCCAGCATTGCAACTGTTTGGAAATGTTTGTTCAAACGGTTCAGACAAGCAGAAACTTCGCATCTTTCGCCTTCATAATCTGCTCGGCACTGACATACTGGTTGATTTGCCTCAGTCAAGGAACAAACGCCGTCGTTTAAACAATATCCCTGGCACACGTTAACCTCACATCTTACTCCAGAATAATCGCCATTACATCTATTCTGCAAGAATGAAAACGAATGATATAACCAAGGTAACTCAAATAAAAAGAGAAATACATGAGTGATAAAATGTTTTATCTACTCTCATATCGTAATATTCGAATTATAAACTTCAAACCGAGTTTATATTGACATACTTTATTAACACAATACCGAAATTTAAAAATAGAATCTCATTATAACACTATTTCTCTAACAAAATAATACTATTAAACAATTTTTTTTCTATTACGATACAGGACAAATCCAAGAAGTTTATCACTAAGGAGTTTCCATCAATAATTTATTTGTAATGCCATTTTAGTACCTATTATAAAAAGGTTTGATTCCAATTTTAAATTGTCTGTGACAATGTCCGCTTTAGGCTTAGCACGCACTGCGATTTTTATTCGCGCGAATTTTGTCTCTTTCTCCTGTTCATAGAGCTCAAAATATTCGCGCGAATTAAATTCGCGCCGCGGTGCTGTGGATTCTGTTGCAAAACAGGATTTCATGCGGTATTATTGCCACACGATTTTTTTACCGCAATGCGAGCAGCTTCATACAATTCCATAGGTCGTAGAATGGGCGGAAAAAAATCGCGCGAATAGATATCGCAGTGCGTGTGCTAAGCCTTAGCGCATGCGCAGATAATGCGGTGATGTGCTGGGTTTTGGCGCCATTCATACGTTTTTTTATGGCATGGAAAATGCAAAAAAAAAGATATTAAGTAGGTTCAATCCCAAAATGTATGAGTGTAGATAAAGTAGTGTATGAAACTGCACATAACTAAGTATTAAAACATTCGTGTGAATGCTATTAAACACACACTCAAGTTTTAATACCCCTTATAATGCAACAGTATCATAAACTACTATTTTACCTGCATTGTGGTTGTCCCTCGCCATTGACACTACATTCTCCTTGGAAACAATAGTTTTGACAAACTGTGCCATCGCGTAGACTTATGTCATCAGTTACATCAAAAGAGACGTTTTTTTCAGTCGATGAGTTATTCTGGAGCACGCTCTTTAGTCTTTCGCAATTGTGAACTCCCTGAAGTTGTTGCTCAATTTTATAGTTGGTAACTATTTCATCCCATGCCCTAATTGGAATTTCTGTAGGTTTTGCTTGTGTTGATGGATTCTTTGGTAATTGCCATGCGTTTCTCTGCGAGTCGTGTGACCAGTAGATGGAATCTTCTGAAACGGCTAGTGATATTGGTTGGTGTCGTCTTGTTTCGCTGTATACCACTCTTCTGTTTTTTCCGTCCAAATCCGCACTTTCGATAGTATAATGTCTATCTTTGGCAGGCATGTCATTATTTGCTCGAGTACCATCAGTCCAGTACAGTTTCTGTGTCTGGTGGTCAATGACCAAACATTCTGGCATTTGAAGACCAGTACCTATTACAACTTCTTTTTCAGAGCCATCAAATCGTGCCCTCTCTATTGAAGACGGTAATTCTTTGGTTACGTAGTTCATCGTCCAGTAAATATGCCTGTAAGTTGTAAACCACAATCAATTTATACAAAGTTCAAGAATAACATTTTTGTTGTTCGACAAAACTATCGTAAGCAACTTACCCTCTACAGCTATCTATGGCGATAGTTGAGGTACCATGACCAGATGTCTTGGTTAAAATGTTTCCGTATGCATTGTTATCAAATCCAGATTTCAATGCAGACCAGTATACAGTACTGTCAAAATATACATTATAAAAGATAATGTTTTCGACCGGATCGAAGGCTATACCTTCGATCCTTTCAGTGTCGTGCAACCTTGGTACTATCGCTTCAGTTTTCTTGGTTGTCAGATCATAACTAAGAATAAAATTGTCAGTGTACCCTTCATCGAAAAAGAACAATCTGTTGCCTACTGGGTCGTAAGTCATTTTACCGATTCCACCCGTGGTAATGTTTTCTGAGTGCGTTTTTGTTCCGTTCAAATAAAATTCGAGGTAATCTCCTGAGGCCGTGGCGAAGTCTGAAACATTAATACAAAGAATTTTTAAAACATAACATAACATCACGCCCGTATGCCCCGAAGGGTTGCGGAGGTATGCCTGTTAGTGCATACACATTTGGCCAGTTATGTTTAAGTCGCATGTAATAGAGGGTGATTCTATTGCCATATGTCGAGTCATATGCCGGGCACAAAAATGAAACAATATAAAAAAATAAACAAGAAATATACTTATGAACAGTATATAAATGAATACATAGTCTTATATTCTGAGATCATTCAAAATATAAATATTTTATTTCAACTAAACCGTATATAATGTAGTTTTGAATTGTCGAACAAAAGATGAATCTTGTTGCACATTCGCAAGCGTCAGTAGGTCTCTATGGACAAGAAACTCCACGGACACTCTTTTATATCAGTTTTAATTATAAGTATTTGATTTCATCATTCTTATTAACGATAAATCGTTTATGCTACTTGATTAGTCTATGTTTCCTCACTTCAATTAACTAGAATTATTTTCCTGTTTTTAACAAAACACCAAATATTTTTATCCTGAATTTTATATTATTTTCCAATTATTATTTCCTATTTAAGTGAAAAATAAACTTTATACAAGAGATAAGCTGTGCGATTACGTTCACATTCTAGTTAATTAATAGTACGGAAATAACAGCCTGAAAAATATCCTACGAAACTCATTTCATGAATATTGGTTGCCAAGCCTCATAAGTTCATTATTATTATTATCCCCTATATTCAATTTCTTTTCTTATTGTTTACATTTTTAAATATTTTATAAATTAAATAACAAAACAAAAACATTTAAAAATATAAAAAATAGAGGCCCACCGGTATCGGGAACAAGGTCTAAGCTACCGTCGGTCAGGGCTCCAGAGAGAGGAACCTCCTAACAATGCGAGCCGTGTCCAGCAATACTGCTTCCTGGATCAGGCCCTTGACCCAGCCGCCTAACGAGAGCCTCCTAAGGTGTTGGTCGAGGCTCGTGGCTATTAAGCCATTGGTTGACACGACTATCGGTACAATGATCGCTGTGTCCACATCCCACATGTCGACAACCTCGCGAGCCAAGTCAAGATACTTGATTTGCTTATCTTTCTCGGCTTTCACGAGGTTCCCGTCATGCGGGACGGTTATGTCAACAATCATTGTACGCCTCTCAATTCGGTCCACCACCACTATATCAGGCTTATTGGCTGTAATAGTCCTGTCAGTGATGATGGACCGATCCCAGTACAATGTGATATTGCCATTTTCGAGAACTGGGTCGGGCACATACCTGTAGTACGGTACCTCCAATGCCACAAAAGTGTATTTCAGAGCAAGTTGCTGGTGGATGATCCTAGCTACAAGGTTGTGCTTATGCAAGTACTCTTCGTTAGCTAGACGAGAACATCCAGAGATAATGTGGCGGATCGATTCACCCGGGCGATGACATGCCCGACAGATGTCAACCGTGCCATCCTTAACAATAAATCTCCGGTAGTTATTCGTCATGATAACTTCGTCCATAATTGCACAGACAAAGCCTTCGGTTTCCCCAAAGAGGTCACCGAAACGCAGCCAGGCTACGGACGCTGCTTGGTCTACATCGGACCCATGTAGGGCCCAGGCTTGCGCCAGTTCTCATTCGCCAAGGAGAGCGGGGTGAGTCCCTTGTCCACTGCTACTACATCTCGATGCATACCCACGTCGGTGTGTAGAAAATATTCCCTGAGATTGCATATCTCGCGGTTGTGGAGGTTTTTAGCATTCAAAAAGCCTCGGCCTCCACACTTCCGCGGGATATACAATCTCATGACCGACGATCGTGGGTGATGCATTCGATATGCAGTCAGCAGTGTACGGACCCGCCTATCCAGGCCGTCGAGTTCTGTTTGAGTCCATTTGAGTATGCCGAAAGAGTACATCAATACCGGCATGACCCAACCGTTGAAGGCGCGCACCTTGTTTCCGCCCGAAAGAAGGCTATTAAATACCTTCTTCAGGCGGCCAAAGAAACGTTCCTTCAACGATTGCTTCATGTTAGTATTATTCCTTATTTATCTGTTTTCTTATTATTTACATTTTTAAATATTTTTATAAAATAAATTAAAAAACAAAAACATTTAAAAATATAAAAAATAGAGGCCCACCGGTATCGGGAACAGTGTCCAAGCTACCGGCGGTCAGGGCTCCAGAGAGAGGAACCTCCTAACTATACGAGCCGTGTCCAGCAGTACTGCTTAATTTTTTTAGTATTATTTCCTTTATTTATCTGTTTTCTTATTATTTACATTTTTAAATATTTTTATAAAATAAATTAAAAAACAAAAACATTTAAAAACATAAAAAATAGAGGCCCACCGGTATCGGGAACAGGGTCCAAGCTACCGGGCGGCGGTCAGGGCAATATATTAGTATTATTATAATTACTTCTTCGCTTGTATGTAGGGTCACAACATAATGTAACGGATCACGTTATGTATTGGAGAATAACGTAGGTATACGAAATTCCACTAAGCACGTAGTTCTATCTACACGAACCTCACTGTATTTCTCCTTATGTTTTATCATAAATTCACAATTCAATCCAACCCGCCACTTTCTTACTCTCTCCTTGACTTCTGTCACTCTTTCGCGCCAAAAACTAGTGCTTAGTGTTACGTCAAGTTGACATCTGTCCAAGTCGTTCCAAACCATAGCTCTCATAAGAACGAAATCTTTAGAAGTGCCTACATATTTTTAGGGTTCCGTGATCAGTATTTTTTTGTTTTATTATTAATTTAATGATAAAACAAAAAAAAGGAGCTCGTGGCTAAATAATAACAGCCGCACGGGTCGATCATCAAGGTTAAGCAACGCTTGACGAGGTCGGTCCGTGGATGGGTGACCATTCCAACATACCGAGTTTCCTCCGTGCCTCGGAAAGCACGTTAAGCCGTTGGTCCCGGCTGTTATTTGAAGATCTTTGACAGTCGTTACGGGTAATCAGAAGCTTGAGATCTGACACCAGTCTTGCCAAGGGGTACCGTGTTACCCAGTTACTGGGTTGTGGAGGTCAGATAGGCAGTCGCTCCATGTAAAACACTGGCACTTAGCTGAATCCGGTAAGACTGGAAGCCGACCCCAATATAGTTGGGAAAAGGCTAGGCAGATGATGATTATTAATTTAATGATAGGCAATATTTTGACCGCTATCTCACTTGATGGCAAGAGATAATCGGGTTGACGGTGAAGCACGCTTGTCTCGACTCCGGCAGGGAATGCAACTTCTAAGTTGTGTTTACAATGAAAGTATTCGCAAAACGCATCTGGGAGAGACCGTATCTGTGGTCCAGTAGCCCTTGCGTTGGACAAGTATCTCTCAGCAACAGTGCTTTCGTCTGCATATCCAAAGATTCCGGGTTTTAGCAGACCATTAATGTGCTGCAAAAACAATGTTACTGAGATCACCGACCCCTGAGGGACTCCGGCGTTGATATCGAACTGACCGGATAAGCAGCCATCGATTACCACTCGGAAAGATATTGATCCATCAGGGATCACCCTAAGGAAGTATGCAATCCAATCATACAGACCACTAGGCAGACCGAAGTAAGGCAGCTTAATATAAAGGTTTCGTGCCAGACCCTGCCGAAAACTTTCGAGATGTCGAGGGAGACGGCTAGCGCTTCCCCGTGCCTCTCGATGGCCTCACTTCAGATGTAAATGGCATACGCTAGAAGATCGCCAGTAATTCTATAAGAGTTTTTTTCCTTTTTAGAAACCAAAAAGAACAAAAGGAATTCTTATAGGATCACTTCGTTTTCTTTCTGTCTGCCATTTCCTTTGGAACTCGTTGAAGTATCAAGTTGTAATTTCTATCGAATACTAAGGTCTGCAATCCCTTGGAAAATGTAATAATATTTTTTTTTTAAGTCAAAAGCTACGGCCGTTTATGCCACATATTTTGACACAGAATCAAATCTATAGGGTCTTGCCCGTTGACCTAGAATCACGAAATTTTGCAAGAAGTCTTACCACAAGTAAAGAAAAAAATACTTCACAGTTAACCAGTGATAGGGATAAAATTAGGTTAACGTTTCAGTGCTGTGGACTGAAGACAGTAACGCCGGTAGGCTTATACTAGAAATTTTGTGAATGCCGAGCCTACGGAAGCAAATGGGTACTATAGCTTGTATCCAGGCTCAGTCTCCAATGCCACATTTAAGATGGATGTCAAAGTGCATCGAATAATTTCTTATTTTTATCCCAAGAGAAGTGGCTGCTTCCATAAAGGGGAAGAGTGGAGAAAATACATAAAATTTGGTCCAAAACGACAATATCTAATGAGAGTTAAAGCCGACTGAAGGTGTGTCTATCCGAAATGTCATTAAAATGGTTATTTCTTTATTATTGTTTTTTTTTTGTATTAAACGTAATGTTAGTTAGTTTAGGGAATACAGCAAGTTTCATCAAAATCGGTTCAGCTGCTTTCAAGATACGAAACACCTTAACGAAAAACAGCACGAATAATTAAATATAAATAGTTATAATGGTTGTTATATTACGTTGTTATTAACTTTAAGCAACATTTATAGTAATGTACCTATAGAATTGTTTTTAGTGATGGTGCACCAAAACTAAAAACAAAAGCTTTTTCATTAAAAAAAAAATGTATTCCAAAGCAAAACACTACAAAGTGCAAAATAACTTTAATTTCGGAAGTGGGTGTAAAAAAAAAAAAAATTGACCAGGAACACCGACTTACGACTCGCAAGTCGGCATCACTGAGCCACAACTGCTCTCTCGCTCTCTCAATCTTGCATGCTACAAGCTTAATATTTGTAACTCGGAATATTTACGATCTCACGCGATTTATTATAAGCTTACGGTGTTTGCAACAATCTGGCAACATATAGGGATGCCACCCTGTATTAATTTTTATCTTTGAAAATGAGGAAAAGACACGACTTACCCCACGACGAGGATTGCGTCGAGCCCACGCAGAGCGCTACCAGCATCAGTATACAATGCGTTTTACGCATTTTGTACCCCTTGAATACAAAGTTGTTGATACAAATTAGATGTAGAAGATACGTCCACTCCTGGTGAGAGCCTGTGGAATATTAAAGTTAAGGATAGATTGTATGTTTTTTTAGTTATAGTTCATTAAGTATTTTATATACTGCGTAGATAATATCTATGTAAATAACGAATAGATTTCCTTAAACTAGAAACGACAAACAAGTATAATTGGCTATTAACACACCAGGAACTAGGATTGATAAGAAGGGCTCTTATCAAGGGTAATGAGTTGTTTTTACACAATTCGACTCCTTCGTCTTTTTAGCAAGGTTTTAGTTGCTAGGCAATAACAATTTGTACCCGGAACATGAAAATATAGCATTTTTAAGGCCAAAACTTCGTGTTATTTTACTTTAACTATAGGTAAAGCCTTTTACCCGAACGGGGTCCATGCATTTATTAACTACAAACAAGTAATAATTAGATAAATAAGATTTAAACTAAGTACAAAATAGAAACTAAATTAGCTATTAATTTAGAGTTATTTAATATGTACTATTAATGCATGGAATTAAATTAAATAAAGCTTTATTATTATTATTATTCCATTTATTTATTATATTTACATATTTTTACATTTTTAAATATCATTCTAAAAAAATAAAATAAAAAAACATTTAAAAATACAAAAATAGTAGCCCACCGGTATCGGGAACAGGGTCCAAGCTACCGGTGGTCAGGGCTCCTGAGAGAGGAACCTCCTAACAATACGAGCCGTGTCCAGGAGTACCGCTTTCTGGATCAAGCCCTTGATCCAGCTGCCCAACGAGAGCCTCCTAAGATGTTCGTCGAGGCTCTTGGCTATTATACCATTGGCCGTCACGACTATCGGCACAATGACTGCTGTATTCACATCCCACATGTCGACAACCTCGCGAGCCAGATCAAGATACTTACTTTTCTTATCTCTCTCCGCCTTCACGAGGTTCTCGTCATGGGGGACCGCAATATCAACAATCATTGCGCGACGCTCTAGTCGGTCTATCACCACTATGTCAGGCTTATTAGCAACAACAGTCCTGTCAGTGATGATAGACCGATCCCAATACAACGTGACATTGCCATTTTCGAGAACTGGGTCGGGCACATACTTATAGTAAGGCACTTCCGATTCCACAAGATTGTATTTAAGAGCAAGTTGCTGGTGGATAATCCTGGCTACAAGGTTGTGTCTATGCAAATAGTCTCCGTTAGCCAGACTAGAACAACCGGAAATAATGTGTCTGATTGATTCCCCCGGCCGATGACATGCCCGACAAATGTCAACCGTGCCGTCCTTCACAATATATTTCCGGTAGTTGTTTGTCATCATAACTTCGTCCATAATCGCAAAGACAAAACCTTCGGTTTCCCCGAAAAGGTCACCAAATCGCAGCCAGGCCACGGATGCTAAAAGATCTACATCGGGCCCATGTAGGACCCGGTAGAAGCGTCCGTGAAGCTCCTTGCTCTGCCATACTTCCCTGCGGTCATTAGTATCTAATACTATAGGTTTGCGCCAGTTCTCGTTAGCCAAGGAGAGCGGGGTGAGGCCCTTGTCCACCGCTACTACATCTTGATGCATACCCACGTCGGCGGCCTGGAAGTATTCCCTAAGACTGCATACCTCGCGGTTGTGCAGGGTCTTAGCATTTAAAAAGCCACGACCACCGCACTTCCGTGGGATATACAGTCTCATAACCGATGAACGTGGGTGATGCATACGATTTGCGGTAAGCAGCGTGCGGACCCTCCTATCCAGGGCGTCAAGTTCTGTCTGAGTCCATTTGAGTATGCCGAAAGAGTACATCAACACCGGCATGACCCAGCCGTTGAAGGCGCGCACCTTGTTTCCGCCTGATAAAAGACTTTTTAGTACTTTATTCAGGCGGCCAAAGAAGCGTTCCTTCAACGACTGTTTCACGTCACTAGCATTGATGCCTAATGCTTCCGACATACCCAAATACTTGTAAGTTTCGGTTGAGGAGAGGGATCGAAGGTATATGGAATCCGAGAGTTGTATTCCCACGGATTCCATAATCTCCCCTCGCTTTACATGCATGACTGCACATTTGTCCACACCAAATTCCATCCCGATGGCGTCACTGAAGGTTTCTGTCACCTTCAGTAGCTTCATCAGTTGCAAGTTGTTGGGGGCAAAGAGCTTCAAATCATCCATATAAAGGAGGTGTGATATGACCTGACCACCTCTTCTCAACCGATAGCCCAGGCCCGAACCCTCCAGCAGTGTACTGAGAGGGTTCAGGGCTAAACAAAACCACAAAGGGCTCAGACTGTCGCCCTGAAATATACCGCGCTCAATCCTTATAGGTTCACTGTTTTCCTGAATCTGTCGACATCCTGGATAGTGAAGGACCGTCCTCCACTGCCTCATACATGACGTCAGGAAGGTGCGCAGTGTTGCATCAATTTTATTATTATTATTATTATAGGTAAAGAACATAGGTATGTATTCCAATACCAACACGTCACGTCAGCTGTCGGTTTGCAGCTTTATTATTATATATTTTTATCTTATAAAAACAAGCCCATTTATCACTTTATTTTTAATAGATATTGACTTGCAGTATGTAGTACTTAGTAGGTATTATGTATGAGTACCGGTGTAAAACTTACTAAATAGTTTTCTCATCAGATTTATGACATCCTATCATCCCAGAGTCGTTTACATCATTTATACCTCGTTAAGTGGTGTAACGACTTCTGTACTTACCACATTTTACTGGCTTCAGAGAGTCGTACAGAAGATTATGAGTGAAATATTGCCAAGAATATTTGGCTCTTAAGTAAAACGAGTACACACTTAATGTTCCCACATTTTGATCTCAAGCTTCCTGTGTGTGTGTTTGAAATTGGCCTAGTTCGGGTTGGTTGTCAACACGCCTTTTAAGTTTTGAAAATTATGCCGGTTTACTGAGGATGTTTTCTTCGTGCAGTGGTAAAGGACCAAATTGCCCAATCTAAGTGCGGGTGGGACTTTTTCCTCGTCCTTCGACTCGTATATAGTTCTTCTATAATATCACTATAATATTTTTCTATATCTATTAAAGCAAGGGCTCTAGTGAAAGAAAAGCGAAATTCTATAAGCGGCCTTGTACATAGGATTAGCCGCGTGATATTTTGGAAGTGTAAGTGCATATGCAATGCAAGAACTTTCTGACTATCGTCAGCACTGGTAATGTCCCTTTTTATGAGCCTTTTCATTGTTTACAACTACAGAGAAATGGTTACGATATGACACGTGTATAGGGTTGTTGCCACTTGACCTTTATGTTTTGTATATATTTCGGTAATTGATTAATTAAATGTTATTGAATACATCCGCTGATTAATTGAAACATATTGAGCACTATTAATTGGTTTAATTATATATTGGATAGATTGATTAAAGTGTGTTTGCCAAAATAAAGGGAAGTCATACGATGTTACCGTATTGTGTGAATCAATAATCGACATTCAATAATTCAATGGTAAGCCATTGATGTATTGAATTGTAACTAAGCTATTGAAAGCTAATTAACCCTTAGTCAATCATAAGTTCCATATGGTGGATATACATGTCAGAGAAGTGGAGAGAGTTAATCATTCAGTTTAGTTGAATTGGCAACATTTAGCTTCTGATTCAAATCTCAGTTAGATTTTATTCGATTGACAACACTTTATTTTCTTACGTCAAAATACTCGATTCTGACATAAGAAATGATTGGATGTTTTATGCTGTACTTTGCCGGATGTGTTCGGAGTCCAATAAAAGCGAAGGTGGTCTACAATGCCGCCTAAGAGTGGGGTCGTCCGCCATTGGTTGTTCGCATAGCGGTGTCGAATATTATGGAAGAGCGTGGGTCTCGAACTTGTTGTGACGGAAAAAGTTGAGAAATAGTTGCCTATGGCGTGTATGAACTTGAGAAGTGTGTTTTTGTTGCGGAAAATCGAATCCGCTGCTATGTTAACTGGACCAAGAACTGTCTCTAAATCGACATAAGTTACATGCGTTGTGCATGCATTACCTACATTTAGCCCACAAGACCGAGGGCATAATGAAGATAGCCCTCCTGTATCCGACATACATAACAATATAACATAACATAACGCCTAAAGGACCTAAGGACCAGGAATCCGATACCCGACATCCCCTCTACGACTATTCAACAAAACCGGGTAGACTGAAAAGTCGTAAGATTTCCTATGAACTACACAGGCAATCCGGGATAGGCCGTCCGAGGAGAGGAGAAAATTGTGGGTAGAGAAGTGTCCGCCACCCCACAGTCCTTTCACTTTCACCCTGGAAGACCTGTACAGTGCTTCTGACGCTGCAATAAGCGTGGCCACCTACTGGGTCACCCACATTTCGTCAGTTATGTTTTAATTGTGCATTTAGTATTAAAACAACACACCATGCTTTCCTATAACGCCGAATACATAAATAATAAGAGACGAAATGATATTGTCTGCGATTCTAATCCATCCTCAAAATATGTATTTGTAAATAGATTCTTTACATTCTTAGGACCATTTCTGTACAATAGATTAAATAGAAAATTAAGTATCTATAACTTAAATTATTTTAGCTGTAAAAAGACTATTATTGAACATCTGCTTCGCATCTCTTACGGAGACACAGAAGATCTCCTGGCTGTAACAAAATAATAATTTTGCTTTGTCTTTAATTTAAGTATTCATATACAAGCTATGTCATTGTTAATTTATTATTATTATTAGTTTTAAGCACTTTATAGTCTGAAACACAGGTTCAACCTAGTTCAGGCAAATAAGCAACTGTCTTCTTTTATATTTTTAAGATATTTTTATTGCAAAATGTGCCTTATGTTATAAATAAACGATATTATATTATATTATTATATAATTTCCATGTAATAGATAAGTCCAAACCCCGGGCTGCTACATAGGAATTAATATTAAAAAATGGATAAAAAAACTTTTAAATAACACCTTGCCCAACCCGGACATCGAAACCAAGACCTCATCCTCAGCAGTAGCGTTGGGCAAAACCAGCAGCGCTCAATAAAAACGAGAATTATTGAGTAGCAAAAGCAATACCAAAAGTAATAAAAACAACCCTTTTACGAGAGATGATAAAATTCACAAAACCGATTATTGGTGGTGCTGTTCTCATACAGTAATATTCAAAGCAGACCATATAGCAAATGTTGCGGGTAGTTAGCAATAAACCGCTTCGCTCCCGCGGCAGTACATGCTTGTTATTTCGACTCAACGGTCCACGGGGGACCTCTAGAGAATTGTGTTATGCAGTTACGTGTGGATACACCTTTCCAGCCATTTTTAACCCAGAACAGGGATATTTGTGTACCTTTTTGTGGTTATACCCATGCTTGTTTTGTATAGCAGCTAGCTGCTACCCGCGGGGATTTTTATTTTTTTTATTAATTCACCAATAAGTATCTTTGTAAATTATAGCCTATGTGTTATTCTAATGTAATAAACCTATTCATAATTTTGAACACGTGAGAATAACTAACATCCATCCATCCTGATAAACATTCGCGTTTAATTATGAACAACAAGAAAATAAAAAAATAAAAGATTTCGATCGTTTTTTTTTTGTCACCAATCTATTAGAAATAAACAGAAAAGGAACGTATCTAATGTTTCTTATATTTTGCTTAGCTGATACACAAATTTGCGGTGCGCCGCTTTTACGTACTATGTGGCTGATATTTAAAAAGTTAAGAAGGTAAAACATGTAGGTTTGATCAGGTTTTCTACAATTTACCATCCTGAAATCCTCAATTGAATAAATGCTAGTTTCATACCAATTTCACAGAAATTGAGCTAACATTGGAGTCTAAACCTAACTAAATACTATCCTAGTACCAACATTAAAAGAACTTGTAATTTAATT
Source organism: Orthosia incerta (assembly GCA_948252205.1). Classification (NCBI taxonomy): domain Eukaryota; kingdom Metazoa; phylum Arthropoda; class Insecta; order Lepidoptera; family Noctuidae; genus Orthosia; species Orthosia incerta. Next base: position 5,978,746 of record OX411760.1, read on the forward strand.
TGTATTTGACTGGATTCCTAGTAGTCGTGCCGACTTGATTGAGTTTGTTGAGAAAAGCTGTCCTTTGCAATGTTTAATTGATAACGAGAAAATCAAATGCCTCGTGTTCCATGTTTAATTTTATCAAAAAAATTCGTGTCAATTATTTCGTCTGAAGAGGGCAAAGTCTAGTGTCTTTTTAATTAATAGCAACGTTGTTGCTTGCGGCTGTGCTCGCGTTTTGAAGGAAGATCTTTGTGTAACAGGCTTAATAATATCTGTTTGGATACAGATTAACCCAAGGTTAGTAACAAACTGTATTTAACCCTTTACGTTTACTTTTTTTATAAACTGATTATAACTATTGGGACATCCAAAAAATTTGCATTATTAAATTGGTCAATGAGTAAAGTGCCCAGAATACTGACAGACTAACGTCTCATCCAAAAATTTATTGAAATATGCTATATGATATATATTTTGCTTTAATTTTGTGATAAATGTTCTTCATTAAAATCATTTATTTAAAGCCTACAAGACGGTAACTTTTCATTATTCAAACCTGATTTTATCTTGCTCGCAACATCGTTTTACGCTATGATAATCTAGATCACCCAAAAACATCATTTATCTTAGTTACACTGTAATATCATACGTACCTCCAAATTATGCCAAGGAAACAATCTTATACTCACATCCCCATTAACTAAGATGAATCTTCATAAATATTGATAACATCGTTACGCAGTCTCGCTTTTCCAACGCAAACGAGAACGTTACCGTTAAGAACTGTCAAATTACGCTTCCTAAAAACAGCTTGACGTCAGTAACACGGCCGGGTGATTAAAATGTAACTTTATATCAGAATGTCACTAGAGCTTGCAAACAAGAGCATCCGACTTGGTAAGACTATTGGCACGTTCATAGGCAGTAGCGGAAAGCAGTACACAATTCAGGACCCTTTCATGTAAATGTCAATGCTCGACAGCTAGGCTTATTCTAGTTGTATCGGAAATATTGGTCTTGCTCGTGTCTATATATCTTGCTTGATATGAAGGGAAGTAGAAATTATGTGTTTTCTTACTCCTCCGCTATACTTTTCTGATTAAATTCGTTGCTAAATCCAAGAGGGTGGAACCGTTTCATACATTGATTGCTTTGGTACTTTTCTGGGGACAACAGATTTGATTCTGTTAATCATTCTGTTGTAAAATATGGTGGAAATAAGCAGAAAACTCTGATCACTGGTTAATCTCATTGCGATTAATTAGCTGATTGATATTATCTTACGAAAGAGCACGAAATAAGTAATACAGTCAATTGAGTACCAGCTAATCCCATAAGTCGGTTATCTGCAAATATTTGATCGAGGAAATTAGATAACAAAAATAATTATCGCGGCCATGAAAAATATTAGATCATATTGGGAAAAGGAAGCATTGCGTGGGGGATGGAAAACTTTTAAATATAATTTTTTACTTTTTTCTTTGTCCTCGAATTTACGTGTGTGATTGTCTGCCAATTTTGGTTTATGTTAATAGACCCATAAGTTGAGCAAGAAATATTCTCCTTTTGCTCGTTAATCCGTGTCTTATCAGTATCAACTGATAACCCGTGTCTTATCAGTTTATACTGATAAGACACGGATTATCACGGACCACTCTTTCGCTCACGTTATCAGTTATCATGATGGTGGGATAAAGAAGCGATATGAAGATTGACTAAAAACGTATGTTTAAATATGAGTGTCCTTAATTTGATAAATCTTGAAGTTGGGTAACATTAACATAACAATAATTAAAGCAAGACATCATGATTTTTCGCTTGTCAATCACTGCCTTATCAAAAAATCGCTTCAGCTTCACCCCAAATCGCGTCCGTTAAAAGCAAGGAGTGGCGGCCATATTTGAGTAGCGCTAATTGAGGCTCGCAGCCGCTGAGCAAACATCACGATAACGGGACCACGGACAGACCCGGCTAATTTTAGTATTAGCCCCCCACAGAGCACCGAGGTGCCTCGGCAGCCACTGTTAGAGGCGGTATTGTCAACATTTTCAATACAAACCAAGCGTGTGTAAAATGTGTGTAAAATTCTATGAGTAAATGGTAACACTCACTGTGTTACCGTTTACTCATAGAATTTTACGGCCAGGACAATTCTGACTAAGGTCACTGTAGGTCGCCCGTGCTTGAGGTCGTGGGTTCGATTCAGGACAAGTATTATTGTGTTTCTAAATTTATATGTAAAGTTAATAAAAGTTTGTTTCCGTCTTGAGTTCGCGTGGGGTGATTAAGCCTCGTCCCTTCTGTATACGAGAAGAGGCCTTCACTCGACAGTGAGAAAGTAACAGGCTGGTATTATTTATTACAGCCGAATTCTGTGCTCGGACAATGAGTCCTTCCGTTTTTGTGTATAACAGTTGTAGCAACTGGCGAGTAAGGTCCTTAAATAAAGCTATAAAACGTTGTTATTGCGCGCACGGAAGCAAAGTTTGAATCATTTCTTATGCCGTAGAAGTACGATTAAATATAAAATCGAGTATGCCGCAGTTTTGCGAAGCCTCTGCCCCGCACTTTTTTCGAAAAAAAGGAGGATAACATTTGCCGAAACATAAAACGATTATATCAGAGGTTGGTAAAACGCGTACCTTTCTTAATCTGCCATAATTAGAATAGATTTTTGGGCGCACGGTTGGCGCAGTGGTTGAGCGATTGACTGCTGCGCTGCGTGTCGCGGGTTCGATTCCCGCACGAAACAAATGTTTGTATGATCTACAAATAGTTGTTCCGGCTCTGGGTGTTTGTGTATGTGAAATTATATGTTTGTAAACGCACCCACGATACAGGAGAAATTCCTAGTGTGGGGCAACGTTTTATAAAAAAAAAAAAAACACAACAGTAAAAAAGTAGTAAATAAACTCGCGCTAAAAGCCAAAAAACTATGAATTTGACATTTTGAAGATCTTACTCTACACTAGTGCCCCTAGCGGCAAATTAAAACGCAGCAGCCCTCATTGTTCGGCCACGGATATTGTAAGTGTTGGCGTGTCGCAATATGGTGTTCTCTGCTCGGTGGTCACCTTACACGTACTGAGGTAAGAGCTTTCAAAGTCGAGCTTTCAAGTTTGGATAATGTTGGTTCTTGAACACTTTGAAATCGTAGATCTTTTTGATTGTGACCGAACCGATTGCGATGAAACAAAAACTAAGTAATTCTTCATGTTACGAACAATTTTTATGTATAAATGTTACCTACATTGGTTTCGTACATTTTACGTGATGCGTGCACAACTAAACACACACAAACAGTAAAATTTTCTACAGGTTTACAGGTTCTGTTAGTTATCTTTTAACACCCTTGTTTTTTTTGTTGGAAATATGTTCGATGTACAAAAAGGACTTTTCTACAGATTTATTATTAAATATGCATTGATGATGATATTGATGATTCTAATGATATTGATAATCAAGACTATTTAAAGGTCCTTAAATAACACAGAGCTTACAATTTTTATAAATAGAACTCACACTACCTAACTAACTGTAACTTCACAAAAGTCATACTAATACATCTCAAAGCAATATATTACCAACATCACAAAAAGACAAACAACTTTCTATTTTTCTTTTATTTGTCCTTCGTCATAAACTGACGTATTATTTGCCTAAAGAATTATTATTAGTCAAGACGTACGTCACTATTACCCCAGAGAGGTAAGATATTACATTATTTTATCTACACTCACAACGTAATGTTCCAATTATGAATTCAAAAAATATTGCATAAACACGTACTTTATATTCGTGGATAGGTAAAATTAAAAAAAAAAACCATTATAGTTCAAAATTTTCCTTCGATTTTCAAACAACTGCATCATAAAATAACTTTTTTTCTATTATGATACAGGACAAATCCAAGAAGTTAATCACTAAGGAGATTCCATCAATTATTTAAATTTTTTGAAATGCCATTCTTATACCTAATAAATAAAAATTGATTCCAATTTTAACTTGTCTGTAACAATGCCCGCTTTAGGCTTATTATTGCCATTTTTATTTGCGCGAACTTTTGTCTCTTTCCACCTGTTCATGGAGCTCAAAATATTCGCGCGAATTATATTCGCGCTGCGATGCGGTGGATTCTGTTGCAAAACACGGATTTCATGCGGTAATATTGCCGTACGATTTTTTTACCGCAATTTAATGCGGTGATGTGCTGGGATTTGGCGCCATTCATACGTTTTGCAGGTTTCGTTGTACTGAATTTCATGACTTTTTAAAATTCTTGCTTAAAATGTCTGATATTAGTGAATGTGAAGAACAATTGACGCCGCCAAATATATGCGGCGAAGGAAATTACTCATAATCTCTTACCAGCAAAGTCGAGATTATTATATGATGCATTTATCACGACTTTATGGCATGGAAAATACAAAAAATAAGATTAAGTAGGTTCAATCCCAAAATGTATGAGTGTAAATAAAGTAGTGTATGAAACTGCACATAACTAGGTATTAAAACATTCGTGTGAATACTATTAAAAACCTCGCCTACGGCTCGGTTTTTAAACTCACACTCATGTTTTAATACCCCTCATTATGCAACAGTATCATAAACTACTATTTTGTTTGCTTGAGTAAATATGGACAGAATATTTTTGCCTCTGTAAATCCTTCTTATTATCCATACTAATCTTAATCAATATTATAAATGCAAATGTTTGTTTGTTTGTTACTCTAGATATGGATAGAACAGAACCTGCGAATATACGATAGTGTCCATCCCAGTATAATGCCATTGACTAAGTTCCTTGCTATACATAAAACACTTTTCTGCGCCGAAGCCGAAACAAGGAAAGGACAGGCGCTTGTAATATTATAAAAGTGAAAATAACTCTGTCTGTTTGTATATTTTACCGTTTCCATTTTGGATGGAATTTGGCGGTGAGTGTACCATGTTCTGGATTAGGAAGTAGGGTTATGGGCAGGAATATGTTCCTTTGGCGTCATGGATGACAGTGACGCGGGCGAAGCCGATGGCAGAAGCCACCTAGCGTTGTAAGTGTGAAAGTATGTATTTTTTAATGTTTGATAATCCATCACGCCTCAAAAGCTGAAAGGATTTGTATGACATTTGGAATACGGGGCTTGCATTAGCCGGGATATAATTTCGACGTTCAAGCGGACAAAACCGGTGGTGAAAGCAATTAGGGTGGATAGGAAAAGATGTCACGTGTATATTGTAGGTAAGAAAAATCGTGACATTTAAATCGTCCTACAAAAGCAGTTCACTTCTTCTACCCATGTATATGAAAAACTTTTTACAAGGATACTTAATGACAAGCAATTCTCAAAAAAATATGTATTTACCATACAAAGTTGTCGTCACGTGAACAGAATTTGTATTGAAGTTTTTTTTTTTAGAATTAACTACGACTTCTATAGAGAAATTTGTTCACATACAGGGGCAGAAGAACTGGGCTGCTTTTGGTGTATAAAATATTTTTTACCTTGGCCAAGCCACTCGGACGCGTGGTCGTTTCCTGACGATTGATCTCGCGATTTTGTTTATTGATATGTGATTGATGGTGTGCTATACTTCAAGATGTAAGTTAAGAATTTGAAATTAAGCATTTGCCAAAGTCTATATTACCCTGAAAAGCTGTTAAACATTGGAATGAAAGCACTAGGTTACATAAATGTCAAAGTTTGACAGGTGATTTACTCCAAATACTCAGATATCATATATTCAGAAATCGGCCCATAGTGATCATGTTTTGTTACTGGTTAGACTAGCAAGCTATACAATGTAAAAGTGGTACAATAAGTGTGTTAAGGTATTTTTGAGAGCTTTGGATTTTGTGAATAATAAATAAATACATAGGTACCTAAAAAAATACAGCAAGCGTGGCAATGAGCCACAAATTCATATATTTATTTTTCTGCATAAAATGTAACATAGTATTTATTAAGTTTAACAAAATAAATTTGTAACTGGAGGTAAATCGTTGGTAGAGAGTACACACACATGACGTAAAGACTTCAACGGCTTATACTTGTACGTAACATTTCTATTGTTGTAATCGCCCGAAGATATATTATGTAAGGACCGATTTCAAGTATTAATTCGTTAATATCAGTATATTAAGATCTTGTGTTCTATAAAGTTCAAGGTAAAATATGGGTCGCTCGTTTATTTGTATCGTGTTGACCTCAAGGAATTGGAGCTTTAAGATGTTGTAAATTGTGTGGTTGTAAATGTCATGTGTTTTTAATATAGAAGATTTTTTTACCAGTTTTAGAAGTTTAAAAGAGCGAAGTAGTAAAGCCAGAGTAAGTTTAAAACCTACGCTATTTACGATAGGGTCACCTCCTATTACATGGTGGGATTTTACCATAAACGGCAAAATGTGGATGCACACCTGCCCAACTCTTCGGATTCTCTGCCGTGATTTTATTCATTTAGTCGTTTATTCTCGCATTGGAACGGCTTGCAGAAACTGCCACATCTGTACGTTTGTGTGTTTAAAGTATTAAATTAATTAATTAAACAAAAAAACTCGCCATGAAGCTTGTGAAAAAGTATTGAAGGTACACTGCTCTTTGTCGTAGCACGTAGCACAGTTTGCTACGGCGTAGCTTGATTTGTGCTACGAAAACAGCTGTTGAAACATTTTTTTTTTAATTTTAAGTCCGACAGGTATGTGACATTTACTGATGTGCCACTAGCATGCGCAATCGCACTGTGAAATACAGGATGTAGCGGAAAAGTATGACCATATTTTAAAACACTGCTTCTACCCATGTATATGAAAAACTTTCTACAAGGAAGTCATAGGCAAATCTAAAAAAAAAAAACTCCCATAAAGAAAATTGGTCAGCTTGTGGCATCAATGTAGGAAAATTTAAGTGTTTTGGCATAGGCCGAAGTAGTTTTTAATATATGAACACATATTTCCGTTACACCCTGTTCATTCATTTGAACGTGAGTCCCAAGCGATTTCAAAGAGAAAAGACTGTAGGTAACATTACATTACAAAATTATACCTGATCTAATCTAGCATGCCTTTGCAGCACACTAATTTTCCAAAACATTAATTCGCAGACATTTCAGCTATAAAATATCAAAAAACACTTAACTATTTTATTTGGACCCAAAGATTACGAATCGATGAAAAACGAAATGATTGATGAAAACGATTTGACGTCCTTTTTCATATAAGAACTTAGAAGTAACAGCTTTCAGTGGTATCAATAAAATAAGTTTTTCTACCTCTTGAAGTGACGTGAAGTAATAACTTAGTGGATTTATAAGCAACTAATACAGTAATAAAAGTGGTGCTTACTGGGGTTCGAATATGCTTTTTGTGGAGAAATATCCGTAAGGAATTTCAGTAACTTAAATTAACTTTAATTTTTTGTTTTGACTTTCGTCTTTACAATGCTTTAAACATGCATGAAAATATGGTGTAAAGAATGGGCAATTTTAATTTTAATTTTCAGGAAACTTTCACCAAGTTTGCAACTATCTAACTGCCACAAAGATCAAGTAGGCCTTGTATTTTTATGACGTGCAAGTGATATTAAGCCATAAGGTGATAAAAGTAATTTTACTGAATGTACCTACGTCTGATAGCCATCTATTCTGTTCAAGTAATACAAGTCACCTTTTTGAAGGCACAACATAAACCTATACACAAGTAGGTATGTCTTTCTTAAAATTTCTCTTCATTAAAAGCTACCATCATTAATTGGCCAAATCAAACCCCCCAAAACATTGTGTCTCAGTCAAGACCAAATATGGTGTGAGAAGAATGGATTCGCCGTTCGGGCAGCGAATAGAGAGGACTTTACTAATAATATAGTGTGAGCTGAATATATGTTTCGGCTGTCATTAATATGGTCAGAATTGTCACAGGCCAGCTAGGAGTAATCGGTGAAACTCGCTGACACGCTTGATTTGTATGGCATGTTTTGACGATGTCGTCTGTAGCAATAGGCATTCAGGCGTGACGGTGTTCTGCGTTCTGTCCTGTGTAAGTTTACGAGTAAGTACATAATGTCCTTTTGAAGACACAACATAAATCATCACTATAGATAAAAGGAAGAACATCGATTATTAAAAGCCATCATCATAAATACTCAAACATTTGTCAATGGCAAACATCACAGAGTATGGAATAACCGCTTCGGTAGCGTCTATTGGTCTATGGCTATAGTCAGAATTGTCACAGGCCTTCAATATCTCTGAGAACTGGCAACACTCGCTGACACCCTTAGTTTGTGTGGAAAGTATTGACTGTTGACAGTTCCTTAACCTTGATCGGAACGCTTAAAACTGCGGTATGCTGTGCCGGACACATAATCCTCTTCACCGCTGACTCATTTTGTGACGGGACAATATGTGTTCGACACCGCATACGACATACCGAAGCGTTCCAATCAAAAGACCAAAGCTTTTAATAGTGGCCGCTGAGGCGTCTCAATACTCTGTGCCCAAAACCGATTTATCGAACATTCCAACGACATCCTCCTTCTTAGTTACGTATGTATGGTTGACAATCAATTTCAGACAACATCAATCTGTGTTGGCTGTTGGCTTCGATAATCGATTTTCATAAACCCGCTATCCGATTAAATACTCACTAATCGTTTTAATACTGAAAGATGAAAGTCGCTGGTTTCAAGATTAACGATATATTATGGCTTTGCTATTACAGTATGCTAATCAATTTGCCTGAACAGATTATTTAAACAAGAGCGGAGATTGTTTTGATAAGATTGAACACCTATTATAACAGTAACCTACGGCTTAACAACAAAACCTAAGTTTAGAACCTGTTGTCAGAATTACTGTCTTCAGTAATAATTTAATCAATATTAATTATACTCGTCCCGTATTCATAAAACATAGACTGAAGCTATTATGCCGTTCTGGTAGACAGATTGAAGACGTTGTTTTAAGGCTACCTATTTGCACAAAAAAACACGAGACTGAACATAATTTTGAGAAGCATTTCATATTCAAATAGAAGTAGCCCAGTTGTACTGTACTAACTGAGCTGTGTCATAAGTTGTATTGTAGGTCACGGGTTGAAATCCAGGCACTTTGTGAAAATTATTTAATCACCAATACTTTTAAAACGGTGAAGAAAATTTGGCATAGCCCAGAACAAAAAATACGAAGACATGTAACACACTCACCGTGCTTTTGTGGCCTTTTCCCTCTCATAGAGAGAAGGCCTGTCCAAGCAGTGAAGATATTATAGATTGACTATGTTTAAATGCTGTCATAAGGATGGTATAGGTACGTGTAATCCATTGAACTGAGAACTGAATACATTTGAAAATAAATAATGTCTCATAAACAGTCTAACAGTCCAAGCCATTACTTTGGCTTGGACATGTCTCAGAGTTTACTGCTACACTACGACGACCAAAGAGCCATTCCTTTTATGTGTAAATACGAATTTTAAGCGACTGAGATACTTTCACGTAGTCAGTATCTTTATCTCTAGTGCATCTTTAGTGTTTTGCGAAGATTCTAGCTAAGATCTGAGCATTATTTTCAGAACTGAAGATAATGAGAGATGAAATAGAGGTCAAGTACTAGCATATAAAAACAAACTAGACTTTACTGCGGCTTAGTTCTTGTGGTCTATCTCACTGGAACCTTCGAGGAACCAATAAAGTTACATTTATCTAAATCATCTTTCATTCTTGACGACAACGTTAACGCTTCCACTCTAAACAATTTCTCTAAACTTCGCTTGCCATTGTGTACAGCATTCTCTTTTCAACCAGTTACAGAAGGGGATATAAAGAGAGCCGTCAAATATATATCCACAAGGGTGATGGGTGATGACGGTCTACTACTCCAGCTGCTTCTTCCTATCCAGAATGAATTTGCTACTGACATCCTTCACACTATTAACTCTAACGATTAAAAATAACATCTTACAAAATAATAAGGTCAGTAGCGTCCTCTAGTGATGAAGATTAGAATTCAGATGAATGACACTAGTTTACCATTCATCGGATGGATGGCGCTAATGTAATCGATTAAACAATATTATTTTAACATATATTTGAAAGTGTGTAATAATTAATACAATAAACATACAGTTCTTTTTATAAAGAATTATAAGTAACATAGCTTGGGGGAGGCCTATGTCTAGCAGTGGACGACTTTTGGCTGATATGATGATGATGATTATTGACGTTATGAATTAAGAACTGTCCCGCTTCATACTTTCTAGTACAACCTATGTAAAATACCTTACTGCCAATTACTCCCGCTAGGTGTCTCACTGAATCAAGGAGAAAAAAAAACATCTTCTATGCCGTCTATGGTTAAAGTTTTGTTTTGTTTTTGAGATTATCCTTTTGGTATTATTAAAACTCGTAATACAGATGTAACTCTTGAAAAAAACCGCCAAGATTAAACCTATAAAGAAAACGAAAAATACTGTCGAGCTTTTTCAAACTTGTTCTGTTCACTCTTTATGTGGCGCTATATGGTTAATGCGTCATGTTCCTTTTTATATTGATGTTTTAACTTATTACTGTTTTATTTGTATTTTCTATATCAGCCTTAAATCTTAACCGGTCAAAGTTTGACTAGTCGATTAGGTACATTTTGTGGCAAGTTCGGCCGCAAAGCTTTAGGTTACACAAAGATGCAAATTGGAAACTCAAGCTCCAACTATTGAACCCTATTAATCTGTCTAAACAAAACGTTTAAAGCGATATTTAAACGTGTTATAATATTACTAAAATAATAGTAAATAATAGTAGTTGCTATCTCAATAAAGGGCAAAGACCTCTTCTCATACAGGCACGAGAATTAATCATCACGCTTGTTTAAGGCGGATTGGTGATTTCGAACTTACATAGACCTTATTGGTGGTGTTCTTCAGAAAGGCCAGGTGCACAGTACTCATAACCGGCGTGCGTGTATGACTAGATGTATGATAGTGAGTGAAGCAAAAGAAGTATGCAAGGGTCGTAGCAGCTGGCGTTCTGAAGTTTCTACCTACTCCCATGGGAAAAAGGCGTGAGTTTATACATGTATATATAACTAAATCCAGGTTTCCTCACGATGTCAGCAATGTCCAAGATGGAAACTTTATTTTAAATGTAATTTTAGGCTACAAAAAACAAAATGGACCACCTTTGAGGAAAAACCATGAGTTTTACGATAAAGTCACGTAGACAGCACAGTATTGTAAGGAATTATTAGGTGTAAGAATATTTTTTCGAATAGGTAAAGAAAAAGTTACATAAATTTTATCTATTCATGCGTAAAAAAAGTAAAGGGAATGTGTAAGTATCGCAGCAGTTGGCGTTCTGATGTTTCTGAATGCCCTCATAGCAAAAAGGTGCGAGTCTATGTATGTTATGTTTATTTATACAGATATAAATATATATGAGCAACATTTGTAATGACACAAACACCAGAGGCCGCACTATAACGGGTCAACGCCAACATGATTCTGATGTGAAAAAGGATGGTTATCTTCGACATGTATAGCTCCGTCTCTCTCTCACTGTGGAACCATGATAGTTATAATAAAAAAATGTCAAGTCAAAATAAGGCCCCAGAGCAGCTAAATAAACCTATATTTACATTTCCACATAACAAGCATATACAACCCACGAAATAGAAACATCCTCTTATCCTTAATAGTTTAAACACTGGCTTAAAGTATTTAGGACTGCCAAATACCGTCAACTGCAGGTAGACCCGAGCAAACATTGAATGCGGTCTGCCCTATATCCGGCATACATTTTGATCTCATTAGATTAGTTAAGGATCAGCAGCATCTATCGATATCACCCGCATGTTAATTAAAAGTAAACGATTCATTTGAGTGTTTTCTTTTAATTGAAATTGGGAGCTCCGTCATTAGCAGCAGAAATAATGTTCTGTGTAGTATCAGTTTAATTTCTGGGTACAGAAAATCGAAAAGCGTTTTTCAAATAACACTACGACGCTTATTCGCCAGGTTTTTTTTTTTTAAATATTGTTCTTTTAATAATCGCATTCAGCTAAGAAGTAAAATTTTACTACCGGAGAATGTGTATCCTGATATCTAGAACCTGGGGGCCTTTAAGTCAAGAGTGAATAAGCTACTTCTAGGTAAGCGTGCTCCATCGTTAACCACATCATAGCTGGTAAGCTGGTAATGGCAATCAATATTAATAAAAATCAATCAATCATAATAATAGCAAAAAAAGTTTGGCAAAACTTCACACTTCTCACTTGGTATCGTTAAATAGACTATATAAAAATCACTCATTTAAGGCTAACCTCACAGTTATCAATAACTTGACCTCCTCAAGGATACATAAAATCCCCTTAGGTATCCAGACTAATTTATTTATTCAATAATATTAAGATAATAATCCCAAAAATGTATCACCTAATAAACAAAACGTATTTAATAGTAGTTATTTGAATAAGGTCGGGTATCTAGGGACTGTAAAAAATAATAACCTTCCGAAACAAGGCCTAATTTATAGGAACAGTATATTTATTAATGAATTTTGGACATTTGGGTACGATTTTAAATGATATGGAGCAGATACTGTTAGAAATAAATAAGAAAATTCATGTATTATGTCGTTTTTTATAAAAGAATCTGGAACTGATGCCCAGTTCGGGCAAAATTATTATTGGGGCTATCTGTCAACACTCCGGGTATGGCTTTATGTCTTGGTGGTGGTGGCAAAAAGCAATACTACACGAGACTTAATCGTAACTGGGCCACTGGACTCTTATGGATGCGAGAAGCACAGGACTTGTCGATGTGGCGACTCTTGAAAGAGGCCTATTTCCAGTTGAGTCATCTTCGTCTTTCGGCTGAAATGTTTGATGATGAACCATAACTGGCCAAATACAAAGAGTTACGGAATCTATACTAACACATACAATACAACTGACGTCTTACAAATCTTAAATCGCATTATCAAACTTCACTATCGGGAATTTTGCCCACCAGACACAACCGTCTGCCCCCATATCCTGACGTGACAAAACTATCATAGTTCGACTGTAAAAAGAAACTTGAAACGCACTCAAAATAAACTTGCTCTAAGAGCTTATGGTCACGACTAGTCGGAGGATCTTCTCTTTTCAATGGAGATTGCGAGACAACCCTGTTCCGCATATCTACGCCTGTCTAACCCATATTATGTCATGTTAAACTGATGAAGATCATATTTGAAGTAGGTAACAATTAATGTAACTATTAGTTATTAATATAATTATGGATGTCAGACGTCAAGACGAAAATACGCCATCGAATACGTAATTGAGACCCCTGTCACTATTAACTACGACAAGAAAGGTAAACGCGATGTCAATATCATGATGTGTAAGTTGACGACTTCCGATAGAGTGATGTGACTTTGAAACATAGTAAACGTATTTTTTTTGTGACATATACTCGAATATACTCTTAAGATGGGTAGGTTAGTTCTCGTTAGGTGTACTGGGCACACTTTTTATTTTTAGGGTTCCGTACCCAAAGGGTAAAAACGGGACCCTATTACTAAACTAAGACTCCGCGGTCCGTCTGTCCGTCTATCTTCTATCAGCCTGTCTGTTTGTCTATGCGTCTGATACCTAGACAGTTGAAATTTTCACAGATGATGTATTTCTGTTGCCGCTGTAACAACAAATACTTAAAACAGAATAAAATAAATATTTAAGTGTGGCTCCCACACAACAAATGTGAGTCATGTGTGTGTGATGTGTTTTTGACGTTTTTTGCGATAATGGTACGGAACCCTTCGTGCGCGACTCTGACTCGCACTTGTTACTGCCTCTTATATTCATTGTGTCAATGCCATGCATACCTGTTATTTTCATGGTTACTGAAATGCCGATTTTATATGTTATTTTATTTGAATTGTAAGTGACAGTGCTGTTGGTGTGCTTATTATAAATAAATAAATATTGTATTAACTTGACATCATAATTATTTTTTATGACATAATTATGTTGTATTCATTTGAAAGATTTATTTTAAATAAATTTTAAATTTAATGTGACTCAATTTTCTATTATAATTTAATTTATCTTTAAGTGTAAACACATTTTTTTGCGATTTTAATGTTCGACACAAAATAAAGTGTTTGAGACCAAATAAATGAAAATGAAGAAGGGAAAACTTTTACAGAACAAAAGAGTAAGAAATTCATGTTCATATGTAAAATAACTTCTAGACAAACATTTGTGTACTTTATGTATGTCTTACCTTTTGTGCTAACCTTAATGAAAAGAGAATATTTGTTTCAGGGAACAACTTCGTGGCAAGTTTTATGAGTTCAAGCAATGTTGTTCAGTCAATAGAAAATACGTGTGTATTTATGTAGATATTTTTTATTTTACCTGTTTCATAACAAATGGAAAATTAAATTGTGTAAGTTTGTTCAAAACAAGTAAATTTGTACGTTATATATGTTAAAGAGACTACGCTACTATTTAACTGCTTATAAAATCAACATTAATATAAAGAGTGTGTTTAATGAAATGTTCATTTCGTTCTGTTTTTCATGTCGATTTGACCACCTGGACAGCTCTATCATTGGCTTCTGTTAAATCATGAAAAGTTCTGGTGGTTGTGCTTACTGGGCACAAAAGGAGACTTGATACTGGCACTGAGTTCGGGATGTGTGAAGATTGCCCCATTTGACCAGATTATTTCTATAGCGACCAGCCTAATTGAAATGTAGAAATAACAGGATAACCAGAACACAAAAAATCTACGGTAAACCGTTCAATTTTAATCCTTATTGCAACACTCTTTAGCCTTACATAATACCACTTATCGTTCCTTGATACAGTATAACAGTATTTTTCCGCAATTCACGACCGAAAATACAGGTAAACTTTCCCACTTGAGGAGCCCTTATGAGCTTTATATCCTATACCTTACAAAAATTTTGGCAGTAACCGTTCTATTTTACGGATGGCTATAGTAATAGTTTTTTTCCGATAACAGATAGTTGGCCGATTTAGATCCTTTTACCTTTACGTACACACGAAGACATAATAAGATACGCTGAATATCAAGGTAAAAGTCCAGTATAAGCTGACCTCGAATTGCATAAGCTTACCATACATTTAGAGGTCAGTCTGTACTGATTATTTATCTACATAATATAGTTTTATGTTTAGGTTTAAAGATATTTATTCTCAAAAATAACACAAAGTCACTTACATGAGAACAATGCTTAAAGTTATTTTTTATAAAATTATATAAAATTCGTCACAGACGGCACGGCAGCAATTATGATGCACCCATCCAATGCATTCAGCTTTAATATTTAGTCGGCGTACGTGGGTCAATTTGCCGGGTAGGATTAGGAATCCTACCCTACAATACATTTATAATGGTTTCCTGTAACTCGCTGCAATTTTGAACCATTTTCGAAGAGTAAAAAAATCCTTTTAAGAAATGTAGACTTTTATTAGGAAAAGTTTCATCGGTTTTCTTAATTCTCAAGAGGTGTTGAGGGTAATAATAAAATATTACAAAAAAAACTTAAACAAGAATTTTACATTTTTAACTCTCATTTTTTATGAAATTAATAATAATTTCTAGCCGAATACTTTATTATTTAAAATGTGAATCCTGAATATTATTGTAAAAGTAGTTTAGAAACGATTTTCAGGATTCACCATTTATTTACTAATACTTTTTGTTTCTTTTCATTTATAAATTTAGCAAACTAACAAAAATAAAGTTGTTGTCGGTCAGAAAAGTAACATACTGTCTGAATAAAAAAAGATCTGCCACTCATTAAATAAGAAAGTAAGCCAAGAAAATAAAAGTCTTAGAATCAAATAAACTTTTCGTCACAGTCAGCTTCTTTTCTGGTGACAAAACAACTTTACCTTACTTGCCTCAATTTGTACTTATGTTAAGCCTATATTACTACTGATAATATTACTGACTCTGAACATTTGAACGGCGAACGCGCCTGTTTTCATGTTGTCGCTCTATACCTGGTGATAGCTAGCGGAACAATGTGGAAGTCACACCACTCACAGCGTCCCAAGTCTATGTTAACGTTACTAATTTATGTTCTTCGCCTTGTTTAGGGTTTCCAATCATTTCTATGTTGATTTGGGTGTTGATATTGGTTTGATAGAAGTCGGTCATTGATTTATTTTGGACGAAATCTACCTAAGTTATGTAGGTGTAATAATTTAAGTGTTTTCGGTGGTTTTCTGTGTATTTGCCACTGCAATGCTATACAGATTGTAGTGATATGGGCTAGTGTAGTGGGCGGATTTGTGAAGTATTTTCATGAATATTAAGCTAACTCGCCATGGTTGAATGATTAGCGTCTCGCAAGTTTGTTACTAAGGTTAAATGCCCAATGTACTATGTACCTATGTATTTTGCCCATTTTGCGAACCTAGGTGCTACAAAATCTAGGTGCAACATCCATGTCCATACTAATTTTATAATAGAAAATAACTCTATGTCTGCTTGTTTGGTTCTCCTTTACGCCTAAACGACTGAACTGCTTTTGATGAATTTTAATATAGATATGATTGTACCTTGGAGAAGACCGTAGAATATCATAAGACTTTTCATCCCAAGAGTACGCTCCTTTGGGATAATTTCTTATTTATACGCAGGCGAAGCCGCTGGCAGAAAGTAGTATAATAAATAATAGTCCAAAACATAAATAATTTTACATGTCAATACACTTCAGCTACATGAGCCGACTGACAGAAATGAGGGCAATGAGGCAACTTGTCACTTACACACCCGTGTTCATGACAAATTGTTACCCTCCCGCCGCCAAGTTTTTTACATAACAGCTTTTTGTTTTTATTGCCTCTGTGTCAGAGCTAATGTGGTGTTGGTTATATTAAATATTGTTGCAAGAAATAAGTCCCATGACGCAAATATGGCATTTGTGATTGTTTTAACTATTGTTTTAGCCATGTTTACAGTGAACCTGTTGATCAAGCCTTATGTTATGACACGGGATCGGAGCTGTTCCTTCTAAACACAGGTCACTTTAGTAGCTAAGTCTATCTAGAAGAACAGTACCTGTATCACTTATGTTATGACACGGGATCGGAACTGTTCCTTCTAAACACAGGCCACTTTAGTAGCTAAGTCTACCTAGAAGAACAGTTCCTGTATCACTTATGTTATGACACGGGATCGGAGCTGTTCCTTCTAAACACAGGTCACTTTAGTAGCTAAGTCTATCTAGAAGAACAGTACCTGTATCACTTATGTTATGACACGGGATCGGAACTGTTCCTTCTAAACACAGGTCACTTCAGTAGCTAATTCTATCTAGAAGAACAGTACCTGTATCACTTAACCTTTAAATGTATACAGTAACAACTTATTAATCTATACTAATATTATAAAGAGGTACAGTTTGTGAGTTTGTAGGGAAAATTCTTTCACGTGCGTGAAAAACGAGTGAGGAAGAGGGTAGACAGATATGCCAGCTCGTAAATAACATCCACCCGCAAAGACTTTAGTCCTCGTGATCATGGCGCTTGTCAGTGCCGAAATATCGAGCTCACAGCAAAAATCTAAATATACATGGTATTTTCATCATTAGAAATTCTAATGGTCACAATGACCATGTCAGCTTAAAAACTTAGAATGCTGTGCAGGACGTAGCGTGTTCATTGGCCCCGAGAAAAGAAGGGCGTAAACCTTCTGGCCATTGCCGCTGAACGCCCCATCCACATCAACGAAAACAAAGGTTCTTGGATGCCTAGCTGCAGCAGTGACGTAGGGTTGCAAATCGACTCTAACGATTCAACGATGTGTTGGCTGTACTTGAGTTATTTCCAGATTCCGGGTTGCCTACTTCTGGATCAGCACTCCTGGTGTCCAGGTTCCGAGGTTCAGCTCGACAGGATCGAAAAGGGATGTCTTCATAAGGGTTGAAGTCGATGAATTAAATGAAACACTAAGTTATTCAGTACACGGCACGATTCTAGGGCTCTCAACAATTTCTGAGACGTGATTCTATATAAGAATTACTTCTTATTTACTAAGACAAGTACAAGCGACTAGCTTTGGATGACTACAAATTCTATTTTGGGCCCGGGGGTTCTTTATACCCTCGCATCGTGCCATTATTGAGAGCCCCGCAAATTCTCGCCGAAAATAATTTTTATTTATGTAAAAAACCCTTATACATATTTGGTAAATAGGGTTACCGCACCCCTTCCATGGTGCTATCAATAGCTGGATTCCTTCGTACTGTAACACAGTAACGCCCCCTATCTATGTATCTAATCAATATACCTAATTTCCAGGTATTGATAGCTTCCCTAGACTATTTCCATGAAATAAAAGGACAATTCCCTTTATTTCCCAGTTAAAACCTTAATAGTTTTCAACCTAGCCTAAGGATATCTATAGGTTGGGTTGACCTGCTGGTGCCAATAGCAGGCTGTCTGTTGACGTCTAGAAAAAGCTTATTTTCGGGAATCTTCTATGGGATATCATCCCTTATGTAACGAATCTATAAATTCCTAAGTCATTTCACCGACTTTAGGACTTCCTACTTAGGCTAACCAGACAATCACCGCCTATTATGGGGATTCTGGTAGCCAATAGACCACACTTTACATTTCTAGTGTTTATGTAAGTCTATCTAGGTCATATGCACATAAGGTGCCTTGATATGTACAAATTTGATAGCTGGTCACTTTCTTTGCGCCCAGCTATCAGAGAAATTAGATATAAAAACACTAATAAGATTGGGACAACACGATGGTGCGTTTAACGGGCCATCGGGAGGTCCCCAAAAATTCCTTATTTTCGGAATTCCCAGGGGTGTATAGTCCCGGGGAGTGCCAAAAACTGACTAAAAATTACATTTCCAGAAACCTATTTTCTGGAATTGTACTTAAACTACTTGAGCGATTTTCGCTCCAAAGTGATGGCTTGGTAGCTAGTCCAGCAAGCCATCCGAAAGTACTTACACCATGAGTACATCTATTCCCTTCATGGAGTTATTCCACCTGAAGGGTCTACAAATTTCAACGTTTTACGTTGTTTACATTTTTCACGACTGCTTATCTCGTTGACTATCCAAGCGATTCTTCCCATCTAGAAACCGCCTGGAAGCCCTTTTAGCAAGCTTTCCAATGGTAGTACTTTTACCAGTACACCTATATGTTTCTAGGTACTTAGGGCACCTAAAACCGTAAGCGATTGCCCAAAACCAGATAAACAGCAGTTTTTCTATTATATACTGACTTGATATCTCAAGTAAATGGGCTTTATATAAAAGACTACGCTAACTATGAGGTGTATATAGGCTTCCTGTCTCGGTCTAGGTCCCCCATATACCCTAAAATGACCTAAAACCATATATTTGGTGTTTGAGATATCAAGTCAATATTCCTATTTACATAGCAGAAACTATGTGGTCTTCACATAGTTTCATCATTATGTACTGATTTCATGTCCGGTACATAGGATAAGCCCTTAAAAACATGATTTTAATTACTATAATATTTTCAAAAACCACCAAAACTATAAATAACGTGTGGTTCCCTCTCACGGTTCATTCGGAACTAATCCGTCGCCGAGCACAGACGTATCGTATGACAGAAATTTATGTTTTTTACTATGATAACTCTTATCAGTATGCTTTCTAATGATTTTACTCTGTTAAGGGTGAACTATTGAACCCTATAACATACTGACAAACACTAAAAACATTATACTACTATCTCAAAAAATGTAGGTAAAATTTTAGTATAAATATAAACGTGCCTCTAAAATTCATTTTAGTATCAGGTGGCGCGCCGTGGTAAGCAGACATGTCTACACATACAAACTTCAATTTCTATGAACCATTTAGTATGGTTGATGACGCTTCGTCGCGAACATATCTCCCGCCGTGCAGTGCTGTGTCGACTCGCTGTGTCGACTCGAAGTGTTGTCGGCGCGGCGCTGCATTCCTTCGGTGAGCGACGGACGGCATTTCTCGGCTGCCGGCCAGGCCCACCGAGAGGACGGTCGCCGCTCCGGCATCTCTGGTTACTGGGGCAGTGGGACGAGTTTCTTCACCGGACGCTTCAAGGTACCGCCAAGCGTGCGTACCTCAGCGGTCCGGATTTCTCCGTCGATTCCTGGATACACGGCCACAATGCGGCCTCGCGGCCACGTATTGCGGGGCAGCTGGCCGTCGGCTATCAGGACAGGGTCACCCACTTTAAATCTGGGCCCACTACTATGTGGCTCCCGCCGGTTTTGGAGCTCCGGCAGGTACTCTCTGACCCAGCGACTCCAGAACATATCAGCGAGGATCTGTGATCGTCGCCATATTTTCCTGCTGTCTATATCTTGCTCGGTGAACGTGCCAGGTGTAGGTAGTCTGGCTGACCCACCGAGCAAGAGGTGATTCGGTGTGATGGATTCATCATCATCACCATCTACCGACACGTGTGTCAATGGTCGGCTATTTACAATGTACTCTGCCTCACAAATCAGTGTGGACAACACCTCTTCGGTGGGGTGTTTTTCTGTAAGTACATTGTATAGTGTGTTTTTTACACAACGAACTAGGCGCTCCCAGGCGCCTCCCATGAATGGCGCTGATGGCGTTATGAAGCGCCATACGATGCCTCTACGACTTGCCTCTGTTTTGAAGGCGTCTCGCAGCTCTCTGTCGGCGCCGTGCATGTTGGTGCCATTGTCTGAGTGTATCTCAGCTGGGCATCCTCTGCGTGCGGCGAATCGGCGCAGCGCCAATATGGCGGAGTCTGCGCTAAGGCTGGCGGCGATTTCAAGGTGCACCGCCCTTGATGTGAGACACGTAAATAGTGCTACGTATCTCTTCTGATGCTGCCGACCGACGGTGACGGATAGCGGGCCGAAATAGTCGAGCCCGGTATATGTAAACGGCCTCTTATGGTGAGCGAGGCGCGTTTTCGGATGGTCGCCGGTCGCAGGTACTGGTGGCTGTGCCTTGCGTATACGGCAATGCAGGCATCTTGCTATCACCTTCTTCGCTGTTGGTCGCATCTTCACGACCCAGTAGTGCTGCCGTACCTCATTAATTGTGAGTTCGGTGCCACTATGTTGTAGACTGCGATGTGTCCAGTCTATGTACAACTGCGTTATGTGATGGTCGCCATGTAATATAGGCGGGCGCATCACTTCTTCAGCTACCTCTTGCGTAGCTGCTATGCGACTTCTTAGTCGCAGCACGCCGTCGACGACCTGAATTTGTAAAGGTCGCAGCGAGCTATTTTTATTTATTTCTTCAACATTCGCTAACTCTGAAGCGAACGATTGTTGTTGTGCGACCTGGACAAGTATTTTCTCAGCTTCTTGGAGAAATTCTGCTTCTATGATTTGTCTGTTGACCTGGGTTGGTGCTCTGCATGCCTGCTTCTGCTTCTGTGCAGGTACAGCGGGCTTCTTGCGCCAGTCTGGGTCCTTTTCAGCGTTTTTTCTCGTCCGTTTATAGGACGTTATCTCTGTTCTATTTTTGCAAAGAGATATAAAACGCAGAACTGTGGCGGTCGCACGAAGCAGTCGCTCCCATCTGGAGAATCTGCTTGGCTCTGGAACGGCTTCTATGAAGCTCTTCTTGTCCCCTTCTGTGACAACGAAAGTTTTTTCTTCTCCCGTGTCGTTTGTAGTCGGAGGTTTCTCTGTGGGCCATAATTCGGGCCCAAGAGACAAAAAACTCGGCCCGCAGTACCACTCGTGGTCCGAGTTGAACCGCAGTGGCACGTCACGGGTTGCTGCATCAGCGATGTTCATCTTGGTGGGTATCCATCGCCAATCTTCGACTTTGCTATTGTCTTCAATAGCAGCTATTCGGTGAGCAACGAAAGGTTTGTATACTCTCGCTCCTCTTCTAATCCAGGTCAGTACGGTCTTGCTATCTGACCAATACGTTACTGACGTGGGCTTGCAGTCGTGTTCACTCATCACTGCTGCGGCTACACGGGTTCCCAATACCGCGGCCTGAAGTTCGAGTCTCGGTATCGAAAGCAGTTTCAGTGGGGCCACCCGCGCTTTCGCCATAACAAGGCTTATTAAGTGCTTGCCTTCCACGGTCGTGGCCCGCCAGTATATAGCGGTAGCATATGCCATCTCGCTTGCATCAGTGAACACATGCACCTGCATTTCTATAGCGTCGCTATATCCAGGATAGCATCTTGGTACGCTAACGTTTTTTAGTTGGCGTAAATGTTGTACCCAAATTTTCCATTGTAATGCTAGGTCAACATCTAGCCTCTGATCCCAGTCGACGCCTCGCCTCCATGCTTCTTGCAATATTTGCTTCGCCTTGATGGTTACTGGCGAGGCGAGTCCGAGTGGGTCGTATAGCGACGCTACTATTCTGAGCGCCTCTCGCTTGGTGGGCGCCTCTCGGTCCAAGATACCCTCAGGCAGACGCGCGAGTGTGAGGTTGAAACCCAGCGTGTCTTCGCCTGGCCTCCATATGAGGCCGAGTATCTTTTCCGAGGTATCTATATCTCCAATGGATACCATCTCAGTTTGTATATGCGATGGGTCCATTTTTTCTAGGAGCTGCGAGCTATTTGAAACCCATTTCTTGAGTTCAAACCTCGCCTGTAGGTGTATTTTTCGCACCATACTAGCGACTTCTGCCGCCTTCTCGATAGTTCTATAACTATCTAGGTAGTCATCCATATAATGACTACGTAGTATAGCATCCACAGCTTCAGGGTGCTTCTCTATATATTTGTTTGCGTTCCAGTTCTTTGCAAAAATTGCTGTGCAAGGCGAACTGGCTGCGCCGAAAATGATGGACGTCATTCTATATTCTTCTGGCGCTCCTTCTCTGCGGTTTCCCCTCCACAGGTAGCGAAGCGCGTCTCGGTCTTGGCTCCGCACCTTCACTTGCATGAACATCTCCGCTATGTCACCGGTTATTGCGACGCAGTGGCGGCGAAACCGCATCATTACGCCTGGCAGCGACTGTAATAGGTCGGGCCCAGTTAACAGGAAGTCATTCAGTGACATTCCTCTCGATTTGGCGGCAGCGTCATGTACGATGCGAAGTTTGTCTGGCTTCATTGGGTTGAAGACATCGAAGTGTGGGAGGTACCAAGTTTTGCCCGGCGTGCTAATTGCGGGTGCCCTTTCAGCGTACCCTTTCGCAATTAGCGAGTCCATCTGGTCTGAGTATCTTCTTAGAAGTTCCTGGTTCTTGTCCAGCTTCTTTTCTGTTGAGACGAGCCTCTTCAGAGCTGTCTCAAAGCTATCTGGCATCTCAGCATGCTCATTACGCCAAAGCATGGCGGTTTCGATGTGTCCATTCTCTAATTGGACAGTTGATCGATTCAAAATGTCCTCTGCCCTTCTTGCTGGGTCAGAGGCGGGTCGCTGTGGGTTTATGCACAACGATTCTATGGCGAAATGTTCGCGCAACTGATGATCCAAATTGTCATCAGTTGTTATTCTATTGACATGATGTACTTGTTGTCGTAGTAAACTACTGTGCGCGCCATGTAGTGTCCAACCCATCGCTGTAAGTGACGCAATTGGTTGGTGTCTTGGACCTCTGCGAATCTCGCTGGCCAATAACAAATGCCAGTTGTCTTGGCCGACGAGTATTTTTGGCACGCCATTGTTGTACATCAGCTCTTTTCTCAAGTCGGTTAAATGCTTGCAGCGTGCGACAACCCTATCGCTCACTGTTTGTTTTGCCAAGCTGAGTTTAGGTATAGTACGTGCTTTAAATTGTACCCTTCTCTCTTGCGGGCTAACCAGCGTCACCTTGACTCTTCTTGAGCATGGGGTGGTGAGCATGGTGTTGCCTATCGCACCGATCTTGAGCGGGTCCACAGGGCCCTCTGCCCCGACTTGCCTCGCGATGTCTTCATCCATCAGCGAAACGGTGGACCCATCGTCTAGGAGAGCGTATGTTGCTACCTCTCCCGCCGGTCCGATTACCCGGACCGGCACTATCTTGAGGTACGCCTGGCTCGATGGTGACCCGAAACTGGCCACCGTTTCCTGAGGATCCTTGCGGGATTCAGGAACATCGGGCTTCTTGTTGGCTTCCCTCTGCTGTTGCTTCTTCCTATGAAGAAGCCGATGGTGCGTATCTCTGCACCCGTCTTGGCCACACTGTTTTCTCTTACAAGTGTGGTTGCCTCGTCGATGTTGAAGGCAGCGATAACATAGATTGTGTTTTTTCGCTAGCTCCCATCTTTTCTCGACAGCTACGCCCCTGAATTGTGCACATCCAGTGGCGTAGTGATGTCCCACGTCGCAAACACGGCATTTTCCTACCGGTTGGTCCGTAGCTATATGCGTCCTTTGTGTGACGCGTCTGTTGGTGTTCGCCTCGGCCGAAGCGATGCCTTCGGGTGGGGCGAATGGACTACAGAAGTGTGCCTGTTCAGATATAAAATTACTGAACAATGAAATATCTGGCACCGATTGGTACTTCTCCGAATATGATCGGTACCATTGTGCTCGTAGCGAATTGGGTAACTTCTCTGTTAACAATCGCATAAGCTCCGCGTTCATAAGGTAATGACCCTTTTTTAACGCGCGGAGCGTGACTACAGCACCTCTTACGCGACTTGCAAACGCGCAGATGTCTCTTGGTGACTCACTGCAGCGCGGCAGTCCGCGTAATCTATCTGTTTCAGCTTGCGCTATGGAGTCTGGACGGCCGAACTGCAGCTCGAGTTCCTTCATGATGTCATCGGGCCTGGCATGTCCGATGAGTTCTGAGCTGACGGTTTCCATTGCACGTCCATGTAAGCTTCTCCTCAGCCTCGCTGTATTCTCGATGTCCGTAAAATACGCTCGAGTTGTCTCATATATGGCCCGAAATGATAGCCATTCAGTATGAGAACCATTGAAATTCGGCAATGTCATGACGAATTTCGACGCAGAGGGGTTCGTTTGGTCCCGCTGTTCTATTTTCCTGTCGGCTAGCGACGCTATAGCGGACGTCAACTCCGTCAAGAATGGACGGAGACTATCCCTCTGACCTCCTGTACTCTCAGCTGACGCTGCAACTGGAGGCTTTCGCACTTCTTTCTCCTTAGGATGCTGACCTTCTATTTGCGATTTGGTGGCGGCCGCAGTCAGGGGTCTATGCATAGAATTTCTGGTTCCCCCTTCAACGACGTTATCCTCCTTCTCAGGCTGAGGTTCTGGTGCCTCTTCTAGCCATGAACGCACGTACTCGTCATTCGAGTTTCTGTCATCCAAGTATTCAGCTTCGGAACCCTCTTCCTCCGCTCTCTGAAGTGCCAATTGTGCAAGCTCCAACTTAATTTTGAGTAAGTCTTCGCGAGCTTTGTCTATGTTTTTTCGTGACCGAGTCACTCTAGTTGACGGCGGACGGCTATGTTCGATACGGGCGTCACCCCGGGTAGTCATCGGCATCGCTGTACGTCTGTCTTCTTCGGAAATCTTCTCTTTCTGAGAAGGTTTCAATGTTGTGTCTGAAGCTCCTTCTAATCTGGTTACTCTGGTAGAAACCGCTTGATCAGTTTCTATTGGTTGATGCGTCGGAGTGCTTTCAGTTTGAGGCGCTAGATGGCGCTGCTCGTCCGACGGCTCGGTCCCTTCGGTTGTGGAAGGTGAACACGGCGGCAGCTCATGTCTGATGCCAGCTGGCTGATCCAACTCCACGGTCCATGCCTCCGGCGTCTTGCCTTTGGATCTGGTTATCGGCATTGTTGTTGAAATATTTTCTTTTGAAAACTCGAAGTTAGTTTTCAAAGATAAGTCCCAGTTCCGGGCTTCAGCGTTCAAACCGACGATCTCCAGAAGTTAACCTCCACTTCGATTGACTATAATTCAATCTTCAAATAAAATATCACTAAAAACTTACGGTCAGTGATAAGTCTTCAGGAAACTTCAGGCATTTGCTATACAAGTTTATTTTTCCCATAAACGTGTATGTTCTATTTGATTGACTATAATTCAATCAAATTCTAAATCACCGAAAAGTCAAGGTTACTTTTCGGTGGTGATGCTTCATGAACTGCTTGTCCAAAGCATCAGAGCCGTGCATCAATCTTCAGAGCACGTATCTTGCTTGATTGAAGAAAATTCAATCTTCAAATAAATCACCGAAACGTCAAAGTTATTTTCAGTGATAGTGCTTCAGGAACCGCTTAGTCAGTACATCCGAAACGTATCTAAGTCTTCAGAGTACGTTTCTTCCATTCACTGACGAAAATTCAGTCTTCAAAATTTTCCTGAAAACATAGGGGTTGTTTTCAGTCATAAGGCTTCAGGAATTATTCTTCAATCATCAAGGATGCACATCAGCCTTCTAAACGCACGTCTTGTATTTTTCTGACGGGCGCTCGTTTTTTAAACAAATCGCTAAAAACATAAGGGTAGTTTTCAGCGATAAGTCTTCAGGAACTATTCTTCCGCGTCAAAGACGTAATCCAATCTTCTGAACGAGTATTCTTGGTTGAATAAACAAGCGTTCAGTTCTAGAACAAATCACTGATAACATAGGGTAGTTTTCAGCGATAAGTCTTCAGGAACTATTCTTGGGGCTTCAAGGATGCGCATCTGTCTTCATACAGCATTTTGCGGCTCACAGAAAATTTCTTCTATTTTCTTACAATTATTGAAAAAATAGGGTATTTTCAATAACTGTCTCCAGAATTTTACCTCTTGGATCCAGCGGCAAATAGGGCACGTAGGACCTGTTCCCTGCAGTGCACGTCGATTTTTGGTTTATTTGTGAAATTAATTTCTCCAAAATTCGAAAAATTAATTCCACCACTGTTTCTTCCTGACGTCCTGGGGCGCTCCAGACTTCGAATTTCGGCTCGAACGGGTCAACGTTGTGTTGCACGTAGCCGACTTAATATGCAGGCACCCAGTTGTTTTTTCTGGATCTGCTGTTCCCGACGTCCTGGGGCTCTCCAGGCTCCAAAATTCGGCTCGATAGGACCATTAAATGTGCAGGACGTAGCGTGTTCATTGGCCCCGAGAAAAGAAGGGCGTAAACCTTCTGGCCATTGCCGCTGAACGCCCCATCCACATCAACGAAAACAAAGGTTCTTGGATGCCTAGCTGCAGCAGTGACGTAGGGTTGCAAATCGACTCTAACGATTCAACGATGTGTTGGCTGTACTTGAGTTATTTCCAGATTCCGGGTTGCCTACTTCTGGATCAGCACTCCTGGTGTCCAGGTTCCGAGGTTCAGCTCGACAGGATCGAAAAGGGATGTCTTCATAAGGGTTGAAGTCGATGAATTAAATGAAACACTAAGTTATTCAGTACACGGCACGATTCTAGGGCTCTCAACAATTTCTGAGACGTGATTCTATATAAGAATTACTTCTTATTTACTAAGACAAGTACAAGCGACTAGCTTTGGATGACTACAAATTCTATTTTGGGCCCGGGGGTTCTTTATACCCTCGCATCGTGCCATTATTGAGAGCCCCGCAAATTCTCGCCGAAAATAATTTTTATTTATGTAAAAAACCCTTATACATATTTGGTAAATAGGGTTACCGCACCCCTTCCATGGTGCTATCAATAGCTGGATTCCTTCGTACTGTAACACAGTAACGCCCCCTATCTATGTATCTAATCAATATACCTAATTTCCAGGTATTGATAGCTTCCCTAGACTATTTCCATGAAATAAAAGGACAATTCCCTTTATTTCCCAGTTAAAACCTTAATAGTTTTCAACCTAGCCTAAGGATATCTATAGGTTGGGTTGACCTGCTGGTGCCAATAGCAGGCTGTCTGTTGACGTCTAGAAAAAGCTTATTTTCGGGAATCTTCTATGGGATATCATCCCTTATGTAACGAATCTATAAATTCCTAAGTCATTTCACCGACTTTAGGACTTCCTACTTAGGCTAACCAGACAATCACCGCCTATTATGGGGATTCTGGTAGCCAATAGACCACACTTTACATTTCTAGTGTTTATGTAAGTCTATCTAGGTCATATGCACATAAGGTGCCTTGATATGTACAAATTTGATAGCTGGTCACTTTCTTTGCGCCCAGCTATCAGAGAAATTAGATATAAAAACACTAATAAGATTGGGACAACACGATGGTGCGTTTAACGGGCCATCGGGAGGTCCCCAAAAATTCCTTATTTTCGGAATTCCCAGGGGTGTATAGTCCCGGGGAGTGCCAAAAACTGACTAAAAATTACATTTCCAGAAACCTATTTTCTGGAATTGTACTTAAACTACTTGAGCGATTTTCGCTCCAAAGTGATGGCTTGGTAGCTAGTCCAGCAAGCCATCCGAAAGTACTTACACCATGAGTACATCTATTCCCTTCATGGAGTTATTCCACCTGAAGGGTCTACAAATTTCAACGTTTTACGTTGTTTACATTTTTCACGACTGCTTATCTCGTTGACTATCCAAGCGATTCTTCCCATCTAGAAACCGCCTGGAAGCCCTTTTAGCAAGCTTTCCAATGGTAGTACTTTTACCAGTACACCTATATGTTTCTAGGTACTTAGGGCACCTAAAACCGTAAGCGATTGCCCAAAACCAGATAAACAGCAGTTTTTCTATTATATACTGACTTGATATCTCAAGTAAATGGGCTTTATATAAAAGACTACGCTAACTATGAGGTGTATATAGGCTTCCTGTCTCGGTCTAGGTCCCCCATATACCCTAAAATGACCTAAAACCATATATTTGGTGTTTGAGATATCAAGTCAATATTCCTATTTACATAGCAGAAACTATGTGGTCTTCACATAGTTTCATCATTATGTACTGATTTCATGTCCGGTACATAGGATAAGCCCTTAAAAACATGATTTTAATTACTATAATATTTTCAAAAACCACCAAAACTATAAATAACGTGTGGTTCCCTCTCACGGTTCATTCGGAACTAATCCGTCGCCGAGCACAGACGTATCGTATGACAGAAATTTATGTTTTTTACTATGATAACTCTTATCAGTATGCTTTCTAATGATTTTACTCTGTTAAGGGTGAACTATTGAACCCTATAACATACTGACAAACACTAAAAACATTATACTACTATCTCAAAAAATGTAGGTAAAATTTTAGTATAAATATAAACGTGCCTCTAAAATTCATTTTAGTATCAGGTGGCGCGCCGTGGTAAGCAGACATGTCTACACATACAAACTTCAATTTCTATGAACCATTTAGTATGGTTGATGACGCTTCGTCGCGAACAAATGCCTAACAAAATCAGACCACGTTATTCTTATCTTGGTATTTATACTTACCCAAAATAAATTCCTTTGTAGTAAAGGCTGTTTCAGTAATCATAAATTACTTTTTGAATTATTGAAATCGGACATATCATTCAAAAGATATCATGAATTTAAAAGTGTAATCAAAACAAATTACTAGAAAGATAGTGCAATGGGCGACGGAGGAGATACTAAGGTACGGGAGAGGGATTGGTACATAACTGGTAACTGCAGTGGACGTGATAATTAACTTTTAACAATAAAAAAAGAAATCAGAAGTATCTATTTATAATAATAATAATGTGTAATATATATAAATGCCCGCCCGTGCGAAGCCGAGATGGGCCGTAATGGATAAACTCAAAAGCTACCTAACTGATTTTGAAAATTCTTTCACCAATAGCAAGCTGCATTATTTCTGAGTAACATCGGGTATTTTTTTATCCCGAAAACGGGTCGTGTGGGGTGCAGCATGTAAAATAATAAAATACTCTAGATATTAGTGATGATCCATCCAACATAATAGGTCGCTAATTGACGGAGTAATGGTTAACATACATAAAAAATTATAATAATACATACAGTCTACTACTATATAACCTCCTCCTTTTTGGAAAGTCGGTTAAAATGGCCACAGTAACTGGTTGATTCCCCTTCATTTCTAGATTGTATTGGTTTCTTCTACAAGCAATATAGGTATATTAAGTACTGTGAAAAAGGCTGTTACAGCCTCAATATGATAATGGGAATTGCAATCGATAACAGGCCATTTTAGATTTTGCCCTCTTTTCAAAAGACCCCCGTTTATTCTTAAATCTACATTTGGCCTCATAAAATTTTATTCCTAAACTTCGAATTCAAAGCATTTTTTTCCTTATCTCAGGAATACCGTATTCATAAGCCATAAATGTAAAAGAGAGCCGTGGGTAACTCGTGCCTGGCCTAACTCTTTATACATCATACGAGAAAATGTCCCGGCACAAGATAAAGGAATTCTTAATACAAATTATGAAAATTCCGCTTTTGTGCCGTTTTCAGGTAAATATTCACAGAATTGCTACGTCCAAGGAGCCGTAAGTGTATGCTTTATTACGGAAACGGAATGTACAAAAATACGAAAAACTACTTCAAATTCAACATAATAATCATTTTGTCGGGCGGTTCTTATCTCTAGTCTGGAGCCCTGACCACTCGTTGCTTGGACCCTGTTCCTGCAAATTTTTTATATTTTGGTATGATAATATTTAAAAATGTAATTATTATGTTTACAAATTTAATAAATGGAACTATTTAAACAGTGAAATTACGTTTAGACTTCTGTTGAAAAGCAGATTTTATTTTTCAGCTCTGTTCAGACTGACGTCTGTTTTTTCACCGAGTGTTCTAAGTTTTGGTTAGAATACCTACTGTAGAATAACAGAAAGTTGTTTTATATGCCTGTAAAGTATCTAACTATCCGTGCTAACTAGTTAAATTTATATGTTGTAATTTAATATAAGTTTATCACAATCTGTGAAGAACCGATGATGCGGTCAACGATAAAACAAGCTTGCCTAAAAGTAACATACCTATTCACACACGGGAGTATATGTAAAGTTATCAGGAACAATGGCTCCGAAAACGAATCACCTTCCTTTAGCTGTACGTATAATAAAAGTACCTATTCCCAAAACGTTTATGTAATAAATTTACAAACAAGCTCCGACAACTCCATCCTTACCTCGACGACCAATCTTTGCTTTTCTTATAAGCGAAACCCTTTCAATAGACAAAGTAAACGATACCTTGTTCAAACTAACCAGATCAAATTAGGATCCAATAACAATAGAAGAAAGAAAAACAATCCGAACCGAAATATCGTTTATTTTCAATTTCAGATGAACACAATATCGTGCCAAAAGCCCAACTTTATAAACTTTTTGTCGCCAAAGGATTGGAGCGGAACTAACATACAAACCAAATTGAATGGTGACAATCTTATTTTAGAGCCTTTGTTTGATACGTGGCTTTAATCTGGCCCTTTTAGTTTGGGGTTGAAACCACGGAATAGTGTGAAAATGGAGTGATCGGTAATGCATAGTTAATGTTATTTGGTATTAACACATACACACATAGTGATACTTGAAACTATGATGATTTTCCTATGCCAACTTATGCTAGTGGTATCAGCCGCGCAAAGGCGAAAATTATCACGAGGATTATAGGATTATTACGAGGAGCAAAAAGTATCTATGTACAATTTCAGGCTTGTGTTAATTTTCCTCACCATTGAGGCGTTATTTATTAACAAACATTCACACATACAGACCCTTTTCAGACGCCTCAAAAGAGCTCGAAGCTGGCTCTATTACTTTATAGGTATCCTCTTAGTTAAGAACACGTACCAATTCACTATTACAATTTTCTCTATAAAATCCCAGCGTTATTGTCGTCATTTCAAAGTTGATCCGATTTTTTTATATATTTGCTTTTTTTATACATTTTTGATTTTGTATCATTTATCATTTTGTACGAATACTCCAATTCTAAGTTTCTATTCTGTGATTAAAATAACCAAAAGCCAATAAGGCGATTTACATGTAACTTCGCTAAGTTTCATGATTTATAAATCATGTTTACTGGGTGAACGGTTTAAACCACCACCCAACCGTATACAGTTTGGATGATTTTCATTATGTTTAGAGAATTGGTGTTTGCTGATAGGTATAATTGATTACGCTCAGTAGTAAAACCATTAGCTGACCTAACTTAATGTCCACTGCAAAACAAATCCTTAGGCGTTAAGCCCGCCTTTGTACATTATTTTTAATTGTACGTCAAAGTTATCTTATCTTACTAATGTAATAATCACACTATCACACTAGTATATAAAAGTGAACACTAATAATATAAAAGTGAAAGTTTATGAGTGATGCGTGTGTGTGTTTGTATGTTTGTTACTTCTTTACGCTCAAACGGCTGGACGAATCTGGATTAAATTTGACACAGAGATAGATTATATTCAGGAATAGCACATAGGCTTTTTTTATCGCGGAAATATCTTCCCCCGGGATAATTTTCGATTTTCACGCGGGCGAAGCCGCTGGCAGAAGCTAGTAATAAATATATATTATAGAATCAGTCCCAATTTCTGAAACAAGTATTTGAAGTTTGAGTTTACTTTACCCTGAATACTTATCAAAATTTGGCAATAAAGTATGGTTTGACACCCGTTCCTAACTCCAAATACACAAATCGGCAACCCGCCCTAATTCTACAAGGTAATGTTTAGTTCTTTGGCAGCTTATTGGTGGGAAAAGTACTCATAAATATGAACCACTATCGCTATAAACAACCCTGAAATCATAATCAAACAGAGTTATACCAACAGCTGCTTTTTAAGTATTTTAGATTGATCTCGTAGTAAAAGTTGTTTATATTCATAAGTACTTTCACCCCCCTGAATCGCAATGACCCTTTGAATTAAATGTCACCCTATACTGGTTTTCAAAGGTTTTTTCAGATCATAATATTACGTTTCTTGAATTAAATAAAACTACTTCTCTTGTGCCAGATTGTGGGTTCAAATCCGAGCAAGTACCAATGGGACTTTTTCCATTCATTATATACTTTCTTAGTGTGTCTTAGACATCGGCGATAACGGTGAAGGAGAAGGAAAATGTCGTGAGGAAACCTGGTCTTACAGTTAATATTAGGTCTTTACCTATGAATTTGCGGTGTTTTTTTAAATAACTTAACGTAATTATTTTTTTATGTCTATTATTCAAAATAATCACTTTTGTCCTGGTATGGTCATGTGATGAAGAGGGATGAAACGCATGTTACTAAAAGAGTTATGAATATAAATGTCGATGGATGGAGAGGGAGAGGAAGGCCAAAGAAAATATGGATGGACTGTGTGACGAGTGATTGTGTTCAGTTCTTCGCAATACACATGTGCAGTAATGCTCATGTCATTTGGTAAGAAGCTGTAATAAATCACACCGGCCCTCGGCCACCAAACAGTGACCATCACTATTCTAGGGGTAAGTTTTCGTTCAGGACATTGTTTAGGTGCTGAACCAGGATCCAACCAACTTGCTGAGCATTTGCGATTGTCAAACAGAATCAATTTTTCGTTGCAGGTTACAATGTGGTTTAAAATGCCTTCGTTTGTGTGCCTGTTGAGAAGTGCAAGGCACGTCTTGACGCGTACTTCACGCTGGCGATCGTTGGGTTCATGGGGCACCCATTTTGTCAAGCTTTTTAACCTTGCCAATTTGACGCAAATGGACCAATATTGTTTTAATGCTAACGACGAAAGCTGCTGCTAATTCAGCCATAGACTGAGTATCATCAGCTTCCACAATCGCCTTTTACTCGTCTTTGGGGAGATATGCTAGTGTAAGTTTTGGTGGCGATCGTTGGTGGTGAGAACAGCATTACTTATAAAGTGCCAAAAATAGCTTCTGCTTTACTCGTGGCGGAGTACTTCCAGATCGGAAGAGGACAAACCAATAACAAGTGGTGCATTCCTTTGTAGTGTTCGCTCCGTAAACGTCGTTGCTGTTGCGTGCCGCTTGTGCCACGTTGCTGCCACGACAGTACTCATATTCCATAATGACGAAAAAGGATCAAATGCGATGAAAACATAACGCTAATCAATAAACAAATGATTAAAATTGAAAAACGAACGCCATGTTTTTAGAATGCAATTAATTTGAAATTAGAATTCCTATTTTAAAGACGAGAGTGTTTTTTTTAATCCAGATCTCAGCAAGAGATTAAAAGTACGTCACTCGAGCTTAAAATAGTGTTGCTTCCGAGGTGGACACTCTTCTTAGTATCACCTATGAGAAAATAAGTAAGTGCAACTTATGAACTAGTTTTTTTTTTATTATTTATTACTTTATCCTCGCATTGGAACGCCTTGCAACAATTACACCAATGGAGCACAATTTTATAATAAACTTACTTTAAATCCAGGTTTCCTCAGGATTTTTTCCTTCACCGTTGTCAAAGATGTCCAAGATTAACTTAGAAAGTACATAATATGAATTGAAAAATACATATTGGTACTTGCCCGGATTTGAACTCACGACCTCAAGCACCACGAGAGGTGCGGTCTTAGCCACTGGGCCACCACGAACACACGTTTACATACAATTAAGAACCATAAAAGACATAAAATAAAAATAATTAGAGGGTCATGTTTATATTTAATCAATTATTCTTCTATATATTCTTCAGCTAGCTAGCGAGGAGCTCGTGGCTAAATAATAACAGCCGCACGGGTCGATCATCAAGGTTAAGCAACGCTTGACGAGGTCGGTCCGTGGATGGGTGACCATTTCAACATACCGAGTTTCCTCCGTGCCTCGGAAAGCACGTTAAGCCGTTGGTCCCGGCTGTCATTTGAAGATCTTTGACAGTCGTAACGGGTAGTCAGAAGCTTGAGATCTGACACCAGTCTTGCCAAGGGGTACCGTGTTACCCAGTTACTGGGTTGTGGAGGTCAGATAGGCAGTCGCTCAATGTAAAACACTGGTACTTAGCTAAATCTGGTAAGACTGGAAGCCGACCCCAATATAGTTGGGAAAAAGGCTAGGCAGATGATATTCTTCAGCTACCGTAGATGTTTTCCACTCTCCATGTCTCTTAAGCGGTCATGTCCACTCCCGAATCGGCTAAGAGAGTGGCAGTCGTTCTCCGGAAACAGTAGACTGTATCACAGACTACTTAGAGATACTGGACTGTATATAGCTTAACATCAGGTAACTTTAAATAAGTAACGATTTCCTGAGGCATACCCGTAAACTTATTTTTTTCATTGGGATGTCTTTTACATTTTCTGTTTTGGTAACAGGTAAAGAATCTATTGGTTTTCATATCAGAAGGGCGAAGTTTCTGGTATTTTTGACCAATAAGTTACTCTCCTCGGATAATAAACAGTCTACCGATTTTAGTATTTGTATCTGTTTAGCCGTTTTTGCATTAGTGAAACACAAACTTTCACATTTATAATTTTAGTAGAAAGTAGGCTTTTAGGAATCTTGTCATATTGGAAAGAAGAATATAAAGAGTTGTGATAATAAAAACATATTTATGAGTAAACTCAAAAAACACGTATGTACCTATAACGTCGCCAACGCCCCAGAAGCAAATATTATACTATTATTTTTAAGTAACTCCGTATCTCATTGATATGAACTGTATTTATAAGTTCTTATGAGAAATAAATATATTTAAACTTAAAATCAAAAATATTTCCTAGGCAAGATTATAAAGGTTTCATTTTAAAGCAACATTCTTATTAAGTTAGTACATTATTAAGTATTGTTAAAACGTTGGCCATTGATTCGAGTTCTGTAGCCCTCACTTGGGTGGCTTCATCATATTAATGGCAATTTACTCACTGAAGTTGGGAAGCCTGTGCGAAAGGACTTACCTTTGAACGGATGAAGGATTACATAATTTAGTCGGTAGCGACGATTTTATGGGAATAATTTGAATGAGGATTTTCGTTGACAAATTGGAGAGGCTTTTGTCTAGTAAAATGCTAATTTTAATAATATATTTGACAATGGAGAGGGCTATTATGCACGGCGTTTCCTTGCGTGATCGAATCAGAAATGCAGAGATCCGTAAGAGAACCAGGGTTACCGACATAGCCCGAAGAATTGCCAAACTTAAGTGGCAGTGGGCAGGACACATTGCTCGCAGAACGGATGGTCGATGGAGCAGAAAGGTTCTGGAGTGGTGACTGCGAACCGGAAGACGTTGCGTCGGAAGGTCTCCCACCAGGTGGACCAATGACCTGGTGAAGGTTGCAGGAATCCGCTGGTTGCGAGGTGCACGGGACCGGTCAATGTGGCGACGCTTGGGGGAGGCCTATGTCCAGCAGTGGGCGTCTTTCGGCTGATATGATGATGATGATGATTTGACAATATATTGAATACGGGCGAGCAGTGGTGGCCCAGTGGTAATGGCCGCGACTTACAAGTTGTCGGTCGTGGGTTCGAATCCAGGCAGGCGGTTTACTTTGTGTAAATTATTTCATCAACACTCCTCTCAAATACGATGAAGGAAACATCGTAAGGAAACCGGCATGAGCTAGAACCAAAAATTAGAAGGCTGATGACAGCTCGTAGCTGCAACAGCCGCAAGGTTAAGCAACACTTGCCGAGGTCGGTCCGAGAATGGGTGACCATCTTTACATGCTTCTTTTCATGCATCTTTTAAGCATGTTAAGCCGTTGGTCCCAGCTTTCATTTGAAAATCTTTGACAGTCGTTACGGGTAGTCAGAAGCCTGAGATCTGACACCAGTCTAGCCAAGAGGTATCTTGTTACCCGGTTACTGAGTTGTAGAGGTCAGATAGGCAATCGCTCCATGTAAAATAAAACACTGGCTGGTTGAATCCAATTAGACTGGAAGCTGACCCCAATATAGTTGGAAAAAGGCTAGGCAGAAGGTTTGAACACTGGAGACCACGCCCAAAAAAAAAAACCTGATCTTGTGAGTCTCTTGGTAACTATCCCACAGATGTCTCTTAATTGTCATGCTTTTCCATAATTTGATAAAATCCTGATCCAAATACTTCCACGTAATTTTTGTTGAATTAGGACCTCAGGTTAAGCTACAAGGATCCAATAAGTTTAATGCTAGCAGTGCTAGCCTTGATGATAACGAAATGAATTATATATCTCTGTGCCCGAGGTAAACAACACTACTACAGTCTTATTAATAAAAATGGCGTATTCCCAGCTTACTCCGAAGTTACTCTTGGACTAGCTAATCCCGGTGTAACTAAGGATTAACATAGATCTCGCAATGTTATTAGTAAACATAGAATAACCTCAGACTAACTATTCATTTCTTAGTCTTGGATTTACGCGTAAGCTCTGGCAACCCAGTTGAATTTAAAAGTAAAAAGAATGAACTAGTGAATGAAAAATAAGCAAGTTGAAGACATTATGTAGAAAAAAATTCTAAAAATGACATCTGTCATAGAGATTTGACAGTAAAGGTGAAGGATCCCTCCTTTTCAAATTATCGTATTACCTTTAAACTTAAAAATTACATAAAATGATGATTAATTAATTTGTAATTTCGTTGACTAAAGCTAAATAGCTGCCAAATGACCTTATTTTTTTTAATGTTCCACATCTACGAAATAAAAAATCAGAGTCTATGTAATAATTGTGGTTGCGAGAGTTTTAGGCGGGATTTTTTCGAGTGTAGTTCAGCGGCTGTTAATATTATTTGCAAATTGATTCCTAGTGGATATTGTGATATTAAATTGGTGTAGTTTTATTTCTCAACTGTCTACGCAACTGGTCAATCTGTGAAAGCATTGAGGATAAAATTTCCTTTATGGGCCGCTGATTTTTGGTGCAAGGAGGGTGGGGGGGCAAGGGGGAGTGGTTTGGCTACCCCCCTGTACGATCCTCACCACTCGGAGCCCCATGGCCATGGTTAAAGTTTTCAGGTTAGACTAAAAATTTCCACAAATGTCCAATCTTTTTATGGGGTGGGGAGGGAGACCATCCCCACCTAACGGAACCCCATGTTTATGGAGATATTAGATACATTTTTTACTTAAATATAATAAGCGAGGTAAAAAAATGTGAATTAGTCCAAGAGCGAGCGAAGCGAGCTCGGGAGCATAGGGCACCTCGACACGGACAGGTTAGGTTCGAAGAGATGACGGGAGCTGAAGTGAGCGAGCAAAGCGAGCGAACTCAGCTCCCGTCATCTCCTTCGTGTTAGGTTACTTTAGACCCTTCAGACAGAAATAGGAGCCCCGCGCAGCGGGGTTCCGTCGACTTTGTTGCTTAAAGAGTAATCGTAAAAACTTTAACCATGGATATCTCCATATACATGGGGTTCTGTGGGGTGGGGATGGTGCAGGGGGGTAGCCCCCAACCCTCCTTGCCCTCCCTCCCTCCCCGCGTCTCAAAACAATGGACATTTATGGATTTTTTTATTCTAACCTGAAAACTTCAACCATGGATATCTCCATAACCATAGGGCTCCGAGTGGTGGGGATGGTACAGGGGGGTAGCCAAACCTCCTCCCTCCTCCCCCCCACCCTCCCCGCGCCAAAAATTAGCGGCCCATAAAGAAAATTTTAACCCTGGGAAGACTTACTGGGAAGGCTGACTTGATACAATTTGCTGCCAAATACTCCAAAAAACATTAGAATCTGTTGCATCCGCATTATAATGCATACTAAAGAATTCAAGAAGGATATTATGCACTGAACACGAGGCGGTATGGTCTAAGACCTTAGCCTTCCCGAATAGGGCGAAGCAAAAAAAAAATAAAAATGTGGTTGCCATAGTTACACTACTCTTATTCCGACCTTAAACTAGCTGGCACCATGGTTTAACTTTTAGTTCGAGACTAGTGTCAGATTAGTATAATCCCTCCTTATTCCGTGTTTATTAATACGGATTTTTTTTAGTACCAACCTAATGCTTGGAATAAAGTTATTCTTACCTTAGTACACGTTTATTAATAAGACGGCTAGAGTCTGGCAAACGAAAGTAGAGACTGAAAAAGCGCGGCTAATTTAAAAAATATCAGTATAGTGCGCAACACCAAAACCAGTATGACATACCTGGAATAACCTAATTTGATACTTTAGAATTATATATTTTATTTCGTCTGAATAAAAATACTATAGGTAATTGAGGTAGGTAATATTTTAGATAATAAGTATCAATCTCAATAAAAAACAAAAGTATTCTATAATAATTTTGGTTTATACAACTTATTGGCGATGTTCTTCTTGATATTTAGACATCATGCGAAACGACATTTCCCGTAATCCACTTTTAATTGTTTTATTAATTTTTGACATAATAAATGCTATTATCAAGACCACAAAAAATCACCAAAAATCGATGTTGACATTAGTATAGCATTGCCATATAAAAAGTTTGCAAATGATTCGAGTGTCTACTTTCGTTTGCCAGACTCTAACAACAAAATTACGACTACCCAACACACTATAAAACAAGATTTTATCGCTCCCCATTTCATTAACATCACTAGTATTGTTGAAACAATAGGAATGTTGTGCCAATTTATTCAACAGCACCTTTTGTAGGTCAGGTGTACCGGAGACCTTTCATTTTTATTGTGGAGCGAGACACAATGAAATATGTTGACCGCTTCGAACTGCTTCAAACTGCTCGAAACCGGATCGAGCCAGTTTAAGGCAGTTTCAAACGAACTTTATTGAATTGATTTTCAACATGGCCGTGTAGGTGAATTTAATGCCGCAATTGGCTTTTGCTTGTTGGATTTTTGTACTACTATTACCATGTTGTGGTTTTCATAAAAAGTCCACATTGTAAAGAAATTTTCAGCATAAAATCAAAACCAAACAAACAATCAATCTCTTTTACCAACTATGTCAGCTTCCAGTTCAATTGCATGCAGCTGAACACCAGTATTTTACAAAAGAGCGACTGCCCCACAACTCAACAGTGGTAACCAAACCATGCAAGTTCTTGTGTTTGTATCAAACATGCTTGTTTGTATCATCCTAATTCCTACTAATAATATAAATGTGAAAGTTTGTGAGTATGGATGGATGTTTGTTACTCTTTTACGGATACAACTACTGAACGGATTTGGCACACAGATAGTTTATAACTTGGAGTAACAATTATAATATTTTTTTATCCAGGTAGTATGGTCCTTTGGGATAATTTTCGACATTCACGCGGGCGATGCCACTGGCAAAGGCTAGTCCAGTTATAAGGTTATGTTAGTGCCCACTAGGATAGAAAACCTATGAAGTAATTAAGACAAAGATTAACCTACGAAAACAAAAAGATTTGCTTCAATATCCTCAGCAAGTCATACAATTATTTAACACCCAAAGGAACTTAAAAACTTAATTAAGATTTAAATCATCTCATTTAGATTGATTAAGATAATGTAATTTAAACTTGTGGAAATTATTCGATGAACGGGTTTAATCTGAGTACTATCAAATGGTCTTTGAAAAGAAGATAATTAATCGCAAAGCTGTGAGTGCCTATCGGAATTATATTTAAGGTATGCAGACATAATTTAGAATGGGTTAAACAAGAGTCTTTATCTTATTGTTCTATACATAGTGAAGCGTTAAAAAAAAAACAAAAAACTTTTCAACGCGACGATGATGTATAAATAGAATTAAAAAGAAATACACCGAAAACATAAACAAATAGAAAAAGGTAAAAGACATTAATTTAAAAAAAAACAGGAAGAAGCGCAATTATAGTCAATATCGTAGTAATTATTTTAAATAATTAGTAAAATAAACATATGAGTGAAATTTTAGCAAGGCCTAAGGACTCGTGCTTATCCTCAACGCAGTTGCAACTGGTTTAATGATGGCTTAAGCAAACACGTAAAGTACGATTTCATAACGTAATATAAGTAAAGTAATAAAAGTATTTAACTACTTTTATTGTAGTGGCATGGTAGTGAAATAACAGAGCACAGTACAGAGGCATGCGGTCCGTGGGCTCAAGCGCGCCCATCGGCACGGCCATCACATACCCTCTGCCTAGCGACAAGGAATGTGTTCCTGCCGTTCCCGCACAAGAATTGAAATAGCCATGGTCATACTGTTGCTTGCCATTTTTAAAACACGCTTTTAAACAGTT
This sequence comes from Orthosia incerta, assembly GCA_948252205.1. Classification (NCBI taxonomy): domain Eukaryota; kingdom Metazoa; phylum Arthropoda; class Insecta; order Lepidoptera; family Noctuidae; genus Orthosia; species Orthosia incerta. Next base: position 6,019,600 of record OX411760.1, read on the forward strand.
ACTATAATAATACCAATAATTAATTTAATAGAAGGTTTCAGAGTCAAACATTTTTTATAAATCCTTTCTGTCAGTCCGAGAAAAATCGTCTTCTGTTTTCTTGACAAACGAAATATGAAAATTTGAATAATTGTAACCGGAATGCTTTGACAAATTAAAAAAGAGACTAAATCAAAGAGTTTTGTAGCGATTCCGTAACAATAGGTACTATCTTTTGCCCGTGGCTTCACTTCTGTGTTCTGACTCACAGAAAACGTAATTTTTACCGCGATATAAACTAGTCTGTGACACTGAAATATGTACGTTTTTTATTGCTTTATATCAGTGAAACAATCAGATCAGTAATTACAAGATTACCTTTTACATTTTTTTTATTTTTATTGTCTATAGGCTTGCGCTTGACCACTATCTCACCTGATGGTAAGCGATTACATAGAAACATATAAACAAACAATCAATCTTACCTTTTTATAAAAAGTGGCAAAGTGCGTGTCAGACATCACACATTTTGGTTCCGCACCAAAGAAAAAATCAGATTTTTCATTAAATTATTATTTATTAGTAATATATGTGTTTTTTTTTTCAATTTTCAATTTCAATTTATTTATTCATCAACAAATATTTGAGTACATAATTATTCTTAATACTACCACATAAATAAAGTAGGTGAATGAGGCGCGCTGCAGCAGAGAGCAGTGCAAGACCCAGTCCTGCGCTAGGAACTAACCTGTGTTACAGGCACTGGACACCTACTCCACCGTCATACTTGCAACACACTTTCAATCATCGAAGTAGCATAGAGGGATTAAGACTCGCTGATTTCCCAGCTTAGGCAAGCCTGTACATAGGGAATCAGTATATTAATATTAAAGAATTTAAATTTAGTTGAACCACATCCAATTGAATACAATACAATTCAAATAAACAAAATTCAACACAATGCAATACAATTCAATACAATATAATTCAATACATTATTATTCAATTCAATACAATATAATTCAGTAAAATTTAATACATTCGAATCCATTTCAATAGCAACTGATATTAAAATAATAATTAAATATAATTAGCCACATTTACATTGTGTAGGGGTGTGTGGGTGCGTGTGATGTGTGAATGTGGGAGGACGTGAGTCTTAGGTACCGATGTGAACTCATATGGTTTTAAACCTGCCTTTCAACCAGCCCTGACATTTATTTTTAATTATTTAGTGCGTTTATTTCATTCAATCGTCATACTTTTGTAGAAATCTCACAAATACTATAGATTTAACAGGTTTTCAGTTTCTATGTAATCCAATTGTAAAAGCCATGATTTTAGAATATTTTTAACCTCCTTCTGTTTTAATGGGTAGAGTTTTAAGATTTTGTTAACTTTGTTGTATAAGATACCGCTAATAACTGTGTAGTGCTGTTTAGCCATTGTAGTTCTGTGTCTTACTGAGGGGCAGACTATATCCGATCGACGTTTGTTTTTGTATATCGAAGGGTCGTAATTTAAACTTGTGTGTTTCTTGGTTATAGTCTGATGTACAAATAGTTGTCTCACCGTCAGGACAGCTGTATCATTATAAAGCCTGGAGGTGGGGTACCGAAAGATCTTTTTTGTCATTACTTTGAGAACGGCTCTTTGCGCTCTTTCTAGAGGCAAGAGTAAAGTTTTGGCAGCCCCACCCCAAGCAGTAATGCAGTAAGATACTATTGACGAGCATAAAGCATGATAGGTCATCTTAAGTGTTTCCAAATCAGCGGCATTACGTAGCAATTTAAAAACATAAATTAGTTTTCTGACGCGTGTAGTTAGTGCATCGATGTGAGATTGCCATTTTAAAGTTTGGTCTATTTTGACTCCGAGGTACTTCACAGTGGTCACTCGAGATAATGTTGGACAGTCACAGTTGCCGGAAGGTTCCCCACAAGAGTGGGTTTTGATAAGCAAGGAATCTAACGGAGGGAGAGACGAAGTTTTTAGGGCAAAAGCAATTAGCTGAGTCTTATTAATGTTGAGTGTCAACAGATTACCCGACAACCAAAACAAGGCCCTATTTAAGGCAGTTTCCGCGTGAATTTTCACGTCTTTCCATATGGGACCATGAATAAAAAGTACAGTGTCATCTGCATAAGCAAAGACCCGGCAGTTTGGGGATTTTAGCTCACAGAGGTCATTAATGTATATTATAAATAAAGTGGGGCCTAAAATGCTCCCCTGTGGGACACCATAATCCAGAACCTCATCTTCACTGGTGCAATCCCCCACCCTAACAGCCTGTGTCCTGTTGGCCAGGTAGTCCTGAAATATTTTTAGTGCCACACCTCTAACGCCTACTTTTTCCAATTTAGTTATAAGGATCGGGACCGAGACAGTATCAAAGGCCTTTGTTAGGTCCAGAAATAGTCCTAGGCACTTTTCCCTCTTATCCAAGCTATCCACCACACTGTCAACAAAAGATAAAACCGCATCATCTGTGGATTTATTCTTTCGGAAGCCAAATTGCTGAGCTGAAATAATACCCTTCCTCTCAAGATAGTTCGTCAGCCGCTTATTCAATACTTTTTCGAGAACCTTGGACATTGCTGGCAGCACCGATATATGTCTATAATTATTCACAACGTCTCCATCACCACTCTTATGTATTGGATGCACAATGGCTTTCTTGAACGCATTAGGGAAGACTCCTGTGGACAGAGATAGCTGGCAAATGTGTGTGAGAATAGGCACAAATACATCAAGTGACGACTGTAAAATACCTGCAGAAATATTGTCGTAACTAACAGCACAATCCCTTCGCAGGCTCCTTATAAGGAGTTCTATCTCTTCTGCATCAGTTTGCAGAAGAGCCAGAGAATCACGCTGAGAAGGAACATGCACGGTGTCAGTCGATGATGTGGATACAGCTGGTTTGCTCTGGATTTGAGCTGCAAGCTCCTTGCCAATGTTCGTAAAGAAATGGTTTACCGCATTTACTGACAATTGTGGATTTCCTTTTGCACTAAGAAGCGAAACTGCAGGTGATTTTTGTTTATTGGTGTGCGTTATTGTTTTAATAGCGTCCCACGTAGCCTTAGAGTTATTTTTTGCGTCCTCAAGAAGATTTTTCTGAAATGTTCGTTTGAGTTTTTTTAAGAGCTTGTTAATAAAGTTTCTGTACCTAATGTATGATATTTTTAGTGCAACATTTGTGGCGTCCCGTTTTTGTGCTTTGTGCATTCGGTCACGATTGCGAATACATCGTATTAGACCCGGTGTGATCCACAGATTAATATTTCTTTTAATTTTAGGTATTCTATAACTAGTTTTATTATTTTCAATTACAGCTGATACGACATCAACCAAGTAACTTGCAGCGAAGTTTGCGTCAGTAGAACTCAATGCTGGCACAAAATCAATCCCAGTTAAGGCCTCGCGTATTGCATTGTAATTAATCCTACTACGTCAAACAGCTGGTGAGATTGACTTTTTCTTTAGGGAAATTGTTAAAAGTTTAGGAAAGTGATCAATTATATGGCACTCAAGGACCAAAGTGACAGAATCTTGCTGAGACTTCAACATGACATGGTCTAAACAGTTTTCAGCTCTTGTCGGATATTGGTGCGTTGGCAAAAGTCCATGAGATGCCATAAGATTCAAATAGTCCCCAGGTCTGCGGTCGGAGCTGTTGGCCTTTATGTCAATGTTTATGTCCCCGAGTATACATATACTAGCATATTTTTTAAGAGAGACCAGCACAGGGTTGATCCCATTCAAGAAACTGTCAATATTGCGAAACGACGGTGATCTATACACTGCGACAAGAGCTATCTCACCCACTTTACATACCAAACAGTTAAATTCTTTGACGCATTCGGGTTCATATATCGCGCAGTCTAGCCCTGTCCTTATGTATATTACGATACCGTCATTTTGATTTGATATACCAGTGGTCAGGTGCGAGATATACCCATTTATTGGAGGAACATTTGATATTTTAGAAAGCCAACACTCCGACAGAACTATGATGTCATAGTCCATATTAATAGTGGAGAGAACTGCGATTAGTTGGTCAATATTTTTATTGATACTGCGGATATTTAGGTGAAAAATTGAAAAAGGACTAGCTATACTTCCTGTGAAACCCACACAGTTTTCAGACTCGCAGACGTATGCACGTGTTTTATGAAGCGCCTCAAGCTCAGATGATATTCTGTCCAAGCTATTATTCATTATAAAATAGTTGTGAATTATTGTGACAGTAATTAAACGAACTGAACATGAAGCGCTCCACTACACCTGTACACTGCACTAATTTATTAGAAACTGGGATGTTGTTACACTGGCGAATATCATGTGAAACAAGCCTACTATGTGAATGTGTTTTTGTGATTTGATGTAAGTGTGAAATGCAACTGTGTGGCCGATTAACAAAATATAGTAATATGTATAAGCACATCTTTAAAAAATATTCATCATGGCTCAACGAATGATTAAAAATACGACAAAGAGATAAAACATGCAGAAATTTTATATGTAAGATAAGGAAACTTAGTCATGAAGATTGTAGTGAGGCAAGATCCTCTTCTGACGTAATCTTTATGCGTTTACCGGCTTCCTCCTTACGCAGGAATATTCTTCGGTTCGAGGTCCAGCAAAATTTATAACCATTTTGATTGGCAAATGCCCTGGCTTGGTAGAACAGCTTCCTGCTATTTCCCGGTAGGTATTCGGAAACATATATAGGGTGAAGTTGACCCTTTAATCCAATCTGATTCGAGTTCAATTTTAATCCTGGCTCTTTGTTCCGATTATAACTGCGTGCCGATGTAAGGATTTTATTCTTGATCAAAACCGTATCAAAATCAGCTACAATAGTCTTATTCCTGCCAGGTTTGGCCGGAAGACGGTAAGCATCTCGAATATTAGAATGGTTAATTACTACATTTAGTACCTTCCCGACATTGAGAATATGTTTAACTATGTCGTCGGAGGACTCATTCTCATTTGATGGAATATTTCGAAGTTCGATGCATGATGACCTTGATCCAAACTCTAAATCCTCAATCCGTTTTTCAAGTTTGTCTATGTAATTGTAACATTCCAATCGGTCCATTTCAAGTTTCACTAACTTAGTTTACAAGTCCTCATAGTTACGTTTTATGGTTTCAATAGATCTTTCAATCTCAATGTTTGTTTTCTGTATATTATTGTTTTGTACTTTAATCACGTGTACATCTTCTACCAACTTTTGCAATAATATTATTACGAAAACATAACAAAAACAAAACATATGTTTTGTTCCGACTTAATTGACTCACACATACCTCTCATCTCACTTTTGAAAGCAGCGAACTCTGAATTGCTCGGCGAGGAAGATTCCGTACGAGGTCTTTTGCTGTAGCGTAATTTGTTATTAGCTGCATCCTCTTCCATAGCTCCTGGAGTAGAAGGAGGTGTACGTTTAAATGGCATTATTTAGTTTCATGCGAATATCGCCTAAGTGTTAGCGGCACCGTCGTAGCAGATGTTGTCGATTTCGTAGCACAACGCGCAGCGAGCGATAGCGCGCGATCCCCCACTCCGTGCTCGTAGCCGTAGCGGGTGACGTAGATGTCCTTCTCGTAGCAGTCGTAGCTGATAGTTGTTGAAACAATCCCAAAAAGACGTTTCTGCGAATCAGAGATTCGAAGTCACGGCGGCCGGCGAACGGAGGCAGACACTTATTGCTATGCGCTATTTGAACCTCAGCAGATAGCGCGAAATTATGGGTCCCATACGCTGGTGACACAAAATTAGTGATTGGCGGTAGGTTGACTAGGTTGGTTACAGTTATTATTTCAACTATTAAAAACCACTTTTCGTTCACCACCACAATACACTTTAGTTTTAAGATTTAACACACTATACCACTTCAGTTCGGCTTGAGAATTACATAGATAGTTCCATCAGAGATTCATTTATAACAGTCATACAAACATACAATCGAAAAACAACTTATTACTATGAAATTAGAATTAAAAGTCCTGAGCAAATTATAGCGTGACCGCACTGTTGAAGTCTACGTGACGTATGTAAAACATTATCACCAAATTTCAAGTTTAGGTCAATAGGAAGTTAAATAATTCTTTGGAACAAAATTGTGTGACAGACGGGAGACAGACAGACATGTGAGTGACAGCAATAGAGCTCCGTTTGGACCCTTCAGGTACGGAACCCTAAAGACGCAAATGTTAGGTACACATTTGCCCCTTTAGCCCAGGCAATAAAGACATTTATTGCGAAAAAAAATCCTAGTTAAGTATTTTCATTGGAGTTATGTTCATCATGGTAGTAAGTCTACAATGCAATGGGACAAGCTAAGACAAAACATGACGCCTGTATTCCAAAAAGTTGTGTTTAGTCTAGGTAACATAGATTTCTTGATGTCTGCTCTTTCAGTGTATTTATTTAACTACAAAGTCGGTACATTATAGGAACAGTTTTCTCTAACGTTGAAGGTAAATGCTAAAGCTAACGTGATACAGTAACAAATGCTGACGCTATTTTTCACTGTAACTTACTCCCACGAAACGTCTGAGGATTCGAGGCGCCATTTCTCTTCAATTCATCCTTAAAACTTTCGTGGAATTAGAAAGAGCTGCTTTTGTTGTCGTTTTCCTTTCATCAAATCAGTGAAGCTGTGTTTTGGATGGCATTGGCTTACCTATTACTATTCTGTTTTTTTATAGGAATTATGAAGGAAAACTATCACGTTGAAATTTGCTCATTACAAAATTCTTCACCGTAAAATGGGGTAGTTATAAAGGCTGGCGGAAAAATTAATTTCGTCAAACTGAAATTGAGCTATTGAAATTATAAAAATTAAAAAGGATTTCACTTTGTGTAAAACTTATTTTTTTGCCTGCCTTCGTCATCTCAGTGGTCACCCCCTTTCCAGATAAATTTTCTTTCACACAGTCCATTCAGTATTTCTTTGCTTTTTTGCTGTAGGTGCCATCTACCCACATTCATTGTCAAAGATGCACAACATTTTATACTCCCTCCTCACGACATTTTCCGCAACACTGTCATGCCATTACAACAGATTCCCACATAACTGCGCAACACTAGAAAGGGCACATTTGAAAATTATTGTCGGCTCTGGACTGTTCTATCCAAAGGCAATGGGTAGAGGTAGCTATAGGTATATGTAAATAAGTTAAGTACGAAAAACTCTATGTATAAGCTATAAGTGAAACTTGAGTGAAACAACCACAATAAAATTATTCGAAGAGAAATCTTTTCCGTCTAGGATAGGTCACGTAAACAGCATTAACTGCTGTGTTTGTGCCGAGATAGAACTTCTAGGGGATAGCACTGTCGTATTTTAGAGCGCTTATTTAGCAGCTCACAATAAATACACGTTTTTCATCAATCTTTTTTTGTGATTTGTTTTCAGTTTATCCAGAATCAACATTATCATGTCAGCTGAATGACAACTGATGAACAACGGCCTCCCCCAAAGGTCAACACATCGGTCATTCCTGTTCGACTTGTATCCAACGGAAGCATCCCGCAGACTTCACCAAGTCATCGGTCTACTATGTGGGAGACCTTCCAACACTGAGTCTTCCGGAATCTATGATGGTAATGCTCAATTTCATCTAAGTTAATCTACTCTTACTAAATTTCGGGTTTCCCAACAACGATAACGGAAAAATTTCAGTACACCTCTAATGCCTCGAATATCACTATTTATCTAACGTTGAAGAGAGAATTATCCTAATTATTTTTTTGTCTAGCCATTGCTGCCCACTGCTGGGCAAAGGCCTCCGCCAAGTCCTTCCAAAAAATGTTTTCACGCGCCGTCTCGAACCAGCCCGCATGGTACGCGTCTAAATCATCTCGCCACCAAGGGGTGGCGAGGTGCGACTGTGTACCCTTTCGAGGCTGGCCCAGAAAGATCTGGGCAGGCCTCGAAAGGACCGTTGGTTAGAATGGGCAGAATACAAATATCGATGAGTTTTTAGCGATTTTCTGGACCAGTAGCTTTTCCAGGCGTTCTCGATACGGCGATCATTAAAAATCTTGTTTGATGCCGAGACGCTTTTGGATGAAATTTGGCTCTCGGGTAAACCAAAACTGGATAGGAAGAAGAAGCAAGGATTGGGACGTAGGATACTTTATTTCCTGGCAGTTTGATAATTTACGACTTTTGATGTGCCGCTGGCATAAGCCAGTTCAGTATATACAGACCTTCCTTACATATCACCAGAACTCCAGATGTTAGCTGCCGATAGCAGTCCTCTGCTTTTCTGGATATAACTCTTTGCTGGAGTCGGGAAGTATCGTATACTTACACAAAATATTATAACGATTATCTTTGTGTAGAAACCTTGATACATTCATCTTGTATTAGTGCTCGTATGTGCAGCGATCGGTGACGCTAGTTCGCCTTTAACCACTGCCAGCTATAGACGCACTTACTGAATATGTACTTCCATTATAATAAATTTTGTGAGTAAAGAAATATCTGAATTTATTCCAACCTTTAATTTCTCTCCATACACACACACACCCAGAATATTATACACGCACACTCAAAATTGGAGACTCCGACGTGATCTTAATAGTGAGACGTGACTTAAAAACTGTGTGTGTGTGATCGAGAACGAGTAACTCAACTCAACCGCGTTCTATAGTGAGATAGTGGTCAGTGGCGAGCAAACGAAAAAAAAATGTGCATAGACTTAAAAGTAAAGATACACCCATCCGACCGTTTTGACATATGCGTTCACGAAGCAAGAAACGCCCGAAGATAGCCGACTGCCGACTGCATGGTGATTAAGTTGCCGTCGAATATGACCAAATCGTAGCGGCAGTAACAGATAGAGTGCGCCCTGTACTAACTTTATAAGTTAATGCAGTTGTGTGTTTAAATATGCCAATTAGTAACCTAAGAACTATATGTTTCAGGAACATTAATAAGACCGGAAAATTGTTTATACTAATTAATTAGTCCAACTTTGATAACATTCTAAAGCTGGCTTCTCACGGCGTGCGTTTTCATGAGTCGCTCCGCGCTCGATCGCGCTTCGCGTCATGTGCTGGCAGTGGCTCGATGTGACTCGGGCTGGCGCGTTATGGCGCGTCCGATCCGCTAAATATCGGCAACTTTAAAGGCGTGGAGCGAGCTTTCTCGAAAGGGGCACAGGCGCTCGCGTATCGGCACGTTCTCGCGTTATTGAAAACGTTAATTTTCATATGCGTTATGTGCGATCAGTTAAGTATAAGCGGCGCAGAAGCTACAACGCCAGAGAGAACGGATGACGCGGGTTCGCCCGTGGCGCGACAGCGCGTCTTAAATCGAGTCGTCGCGGCACGACTCGATTTAAGCATTAGACACTTAATTAGAATTAGAATTCTTCCTGTCAGCTAATATATTTTTTATTGCTATTTTAATAATCCTATTAACGTTCTCATCTTTTTTTAAGCATAGGAAAAAAATATATCAAATGCTATTTTTAGATAAAAAGGTCTTCAAGATATTCAAGAACATACCAGTAACACACGCAGAGTAACTTCTAAGGGTACAGATTACCATAATTTGATGTGAAAAACTTGTAGAAATTATATTAAATATGAAAGAAAGTATTTTATAGAATTGGCTAGGTTACAGATGCCTTTCTGAGAACAAATCTAATTTCTTTCAAAGACTTTGTTTGCTTCAGACTAGTTATCTTTGTGATTGAATAGAGTGGGTTATTTGTTTTTAATTTCGAGACTGTAAAGGCCAGTTATCTCAAAAAGCTTTCTAAATAGGAATCATCATTATTTTAACGACTGACAATTGCGAAGGTCATTTTCAGTAGCGTCTTTGGTCATTTGAATTTTCCAATAACTATTAAAATAGACGGCTAAAGAGAATGTAGCTATGGTCAATTTGAAATTGGAGCTGTTAAAATTAAAAATTAAAATTAAATATGAATAAATAATAATATAAATTAAAAATTAGATACCTGCACCGAGCGGGTGTTCAGTGCTGAGACGGTGCAAAATGGCACATCATGTAGTGTTAGGTTCACTGCAAGGGAGGTGAGAGACATACTTCAGAGCATGAGTAGAGGTAACTCACCAGGCCACGACGGTCTTAGCATTGAGCACTTGCAGTATGCGGAATCACATTTGCCGCGGGTTCTCGCTATGTTCTTCTCTCTATGTATTTCACATTCGTATTTGCCATATGACCTGATGAAGACTGTTGTCGTACCGATAATTAAGAACAGAACAGGGGAAAATAATAATTATAGGCCAATATCACTAGCTACAATTATTGCGAAGGTTCTGGATCGTTTAATGGACAAATATCTGGAGAGGCACATAAATCTTCATGACGGACAATTTGGTTTCCGAAAGGGTCTTTCTACGGAAAGTGCAATTTTAGCGCTTAAGCACACCGTGAGGTACTATGTCAATAGAAAGACACCAGTCTACGCTTGTTTTCTGGATCTCTCCAAGGCCTTCGATATGGTGGCTTACAATGTGCTCTGGCAGAAACTTAGGAATACTACCTTACCTAAAGAGCTAGGTTCTGTTTTTGAGTATTGGTATGACAATCAGGTTAATTATGTGAAATGGGAATTATCAGATGCTTACCGCTTAAAGTGTGGTGTAAGGCAAGGTGGAATAACCTCTCCCAAACTTTTCAATTTGTATGTGAATGAGCTGATAGGCGGCCTCAGCAGCATGCAGGTCGGTTGTTCCATTGACGGTACCTTTATCAACAATTTGAGTTACGACATGGTGCTGCTGGCGCCATCTGTTAGCGCACTTAGGAAGTTGTTAAGTTTCTGTGAAACGCTACGCCTACGCTTTGACTTATGGGTTACGATATAACGTAAACAAAAGTGAGTTCATGTTGTTCACGAAGTGTGGCCTGGGGCCTGTCACTGTACCCCCTGTGATGTTGAATGGTGTTACTCTAAACAGAGTCAGTCTATTTAAATATATGGGTCATTTAGTCAGCGCCGATCTTAAGGATGACGTTGAGCGCAGAGCGTTGACGGTGAGGGCGAATATGTTGGTCCGAAGATTTTCATCCTGCTCAAAGGAAGTTATAACGCTCTTTAAGGAGTACTGCCAAAACTTTTACAGTAGCAGCTTATGGACAGCATATTGGCAAAAAACCCTCAGCGCCATGCACGTCCAATACAACAACGCTTTTAGGATGCTATTGCGCCTTCCATGTTTCTGCAGCGCATCAGGTATGTTCTTTGAGGCTTGTACAGATGGGTTTGCTGCCATTCTGCGCAAAAATGTTGCCTCCTTTTTGCACAGAGTGCGTGCTAGCGGCAATGGCATTCTGGCGGTTATTGCCAATAAGTTTGACTGCCCTATTCTCAAGCATCAGATTAGGGTGCTGACGAAGTAGGGTCAGGAATTGATTTTATGCAATTTAATGTTATGCAATTGAATTTTGTTATATTTTAATTGTGATATTTTGATTTTATTACGATTTAAATTTGAATGATTATTTATACCTACTATTATACTATCGCCTAGATTTAGTTTACTAACCTTTAGATGCTAAGCTTTTACTAACCATTGGAACAATGTAGTTGTCTTTGAAATAAATCATATATATATATTATAAAACAATGCTGTTGGAAACAAAAACCATCTCCTCAACCAAACCATAATATTATTTAGAATCATAGAACCTTTAAACGTACCAAATTACAATAAATCGGCTTTTACCCGCGGCTTGGCTCACGTGGCCCAAGCAGCCATTTTATTTCTTCTGGATGAAAGCATACATTGCAAGTTTATCAGTTAATGTATTGTATGTATGTTTGTTCCTATGTGGCGTTCTAGAGACCAAAAACGTAGGCCAACTTTGATGATTCTTACGTTAATCGATTCGTTTTAACCCCAGCAGCAGCCGGAGGATACATAATAATATGGTTTTGGACAGTCAGCTTGCGATTATGTATCCTCCGACACCACAGCATGATTTTCTTCGTGTTCTTCCTTGTCTTTCTAGTTCACATCTTGAGCAGTCGGGTTTTTGATTTTCAAAATTAACCTTTTTGTTTTTATCTGTGACAGAATTGTCATAATAAGATCAGTACTTCCAGAGATTACCCTTTACAAACATAACAAATAAACAATGTCACCTAAATAGGTGACATTGTTTATTTGTTATGCAGGGTTTATTTATTACTAAGCAGGGTTACTGACATATCCCGAAGTATTGCCAGACTTAATTAAAGTTAATCTAGTCGAAAATTCTTCCATACAAACGTAGTCTAGGGATTATTCCACTGTTTGACGATGTACGTTCAAAATAAAAAGTGATATCAATTTGTCTCCTCATTATCTAGCCCTGTATATGGAAGCAAAAAAGTAAAAAAAGAAAATATTTGAAAGTTATTAGCGTCGAAAGTTCCACATTTCAACACTAATTATAACGCATTTCTGGGCGCGAATAAATACCATAAGAAGACGGAAAATTGCTAAACGGCCTCCATACAGGGATAGATTTGTAGTTCAACAATGCAAATAATTTTATTTTGAACAGATAGATTTAGTCGTTTTTTCATGATATCTAGACTGCCAAAGGTCTGTTTATAAAATTTCGCGCGCTCGGTTTCGTCCTACATCATTATCCATTTCGCTACAAATTTTCAAAAGTGTGTATTCGTACGGGAACTAGCTTCCTACTGCTCATCACAGCATCTATCTCTTCCGCACTTATTGTCGGTTGATATCAAATGCATTTTTACCCCGCGCACAAAATAGTTCGCGCCGTCGACTAGTGTACTCATGTGTCGACTAGTGGCAATGGGCAGGGCACATTGCTCGCAGAACGGATGCTCGATGAGGCCGAAAAGTTCTGGAGTGGCGACCGCGTACCGGAAGACGCAGCGTTGGAACGCCTCCCTCTAGGTGGAGCGATGATCTTGTCAGGGCCGCGGGTATCCGCTGGATGCAAGAAGCACAAGACCGATCGAGGTGACGATACTTGGGGAGGCCTATGTCCAGCAGTGGAATTCCTTCGGCAGAAATGATGATGATGATTTATTTATTTATTATATGTTTTATTATACACCACAAAATACGTATAATACGTAGGATAAACGTTTACAAAAACAAGTATACAATGGGCGGACTTATCTCTTCCAGACAACCTTTGGGTGGACTGAACAAGAGAGATGAAGTTAGAGATCTTTTTTAATATCTACTTAGAAATTATAGTTATATACTCTCCCAAAACTCAAATGGCTAGTTTTTGTAGATTAGAAGAAGTTAAATTATCCACTACTGATTTAATATTTTGTGTAGAAATTAAACTATAGATTATTCCTACTAACCGCGAAAAGTTGAAATTCTGTTGCCTACAAAAAAAATGCCTTTTCTGTTTTGGTATAGTGTGACTGCACTTTTGACCCTTATAGTACATATAGTTGTAAAGTTCGCTTTTCACTACGCAGTACAGTACTCCACCCCTCATCTGTGCTGTTACTTGAATTCGCTACTTCACAGCGACTCGCCTCGTGCTCCAAGTCGCCATTAGTCGAATGTATCTGCATTCCAGGACGAACTTCAATACCTATTTAAATTAAAAACGTTCTTCTCCAAACCAGCACACTGCATCTTTACTCACCTACATTTATATTGCCATCGGGATCTCTTACCGGGAGCGAATTTTTCACAGTTTTATCAAATAATATGACGTGACCACCCTCGTACCGAATAAATTTATGACGGACGTTTGCAGTGAACTTACATTAATAAATCAATGACAGTTCGTGCTCCGGAAATCATATTAGGTATTCTGATCCGAACAGATTAAATGGTTGTTATGTAGATTTGGCTGACGTATGATACGGTCGGATTGTCGGATGCCAACATTCTGGATCAAATGCCAACATTCTAAGCCAAATTAGTGATCGGGCTATCGTTAAGTGATTAGAAGCTAACATGCATCTCGTATCGTAATTGAGGATGATTCCTACCTCGTGTACTGGTTGGTAGATTGGCGATGTATAACCGAGAGAGGTAATACACAGTGATTGACCGAGGGTTAAACAAATTGAAAATTAGAATGGTGTAGGATAAGTACTTAATGTTTAATGGTGTAGGATTAGTACATAATGTTTAGTCTCCTTTCCGATAGTGTCGGCATTCGGCTGAAAAAGATGATGACGATTCTGTTTATCCATGCTAATATTATAAATGCGAAAATAATTCTGTCTGTCTGTCTTTTTAGCCCGATGGTGTGTGCTCTTGGGATTATAAAACACTTTTTACGCGGGCGAAGCCGCGGACAGAAGCTAGTTACAAAATAAAACAGGGTCTCGGTCGTTTGGCGGCGAGATGGGCATTATTGCCAATTGTGGGTAAAGCTGGAATCACGCTCGCACGGGGACGTGGGGATTGGCACAAGAATAAAGTTACTACGTAGTGGACGAAGTCAGGCTGTGGATATATGTTGATGATAAATACACCAGAACTTAAAATTAACTTACCAATGACCAATATAAACAACAAGCTAATGTATTTGTGATTTTTTTGTTGAAGGACCCATGTTATAAGAGGCAACTTGAAATTAACAAAGTAAAGATTAGCCTAAATTATTTTGAAATCAAATCACATTTTCAGTAACATCAGCAGACTAGCCGAATCCTCTTTATCCAATGGATTTTAATTTCCGCTCGCAGGAAAGCCGATGAGATTATACTGATATTTTTTATTGGTAATAGATCAAATTGGATTAGAGTGCTTTACAAAATATTTAATTTTTCCTGTGTTGAAAAGAAATGTGACATTTTGCCTAATCATTATTGCCACGACGCGGTACTCGAATGAAACAGCCGGTCGATTCTGTAGTCATCTCACCGTGAAGACTGATGACTTAGGTGAAGTGAACTGAAAATAAATTTAGCATTCAAACCGATGACGCTAGGAATTTACAGTTCACTTCGAGCGTATTTGACCTAAGTCGTCACGGTCAAAAGTCTTCAGAACAGCACTACTGAATCCAACACACCCTGGACTGACACTACCACTACCGACTTGCTGACTCAGCTTTCGTTGTCCCCAAATTCTTTTTCATTTATTTGATTTTTATTAAAGACAAGCATAGACTTAGTATAACATAAGTACTTAACACTTATTAAAATTTATGTAAGCATGAAATGGGTGTGGTATGGGTGTATGTGTGAGTGTGTGTGTATGTGTTTGGCTGTGTACAAACTATCATATGTCCTTCCCGGGGTCTCAAACTATCTCCATGCCAAATTTCATCTAAATTGGTTCAGTATATCCAGAGATTACGCCTTACAACCTCACAAACTCACACTACTACTACTATTACTGATTAATTTACACTTTTACAGCGATGATGTGGTCGACGGTGTAGCACGCTTGCCTAAAAGTAATCTATTCACTCTTGAATTAAAGTTTCCGAGGTTGTAGCTTTTGAATTACACTCCTTAGCTGTACGCATAATGAAAGTATTTCTTAAATGTTTAGTGCATATGGGAGGGATGTCCACCATGTACCAATGGCGTCTTATAGTCCGATGATGAAATGGGCTAGGCGGAATTAGATTATGCGGCGCTAGTAGTCACCAAAACAAATATGGCGTCCACAGTGCAATACGTGAATGTTATTTTTCGTTCTTACGTGCAATTTTAAGTGAAATAAAAGTGTGATATTTTCAAAATAGTATAAAAACATGGAGATACCAAACAATACTACGTCTACTGCAAGTTTTCGCGAAATATTTGGGTCTAAACTAGTCACCCTAAAATCTGCCACAGGGTGGATCTTTGGCCTAGTAAGCTCCGCAAGAGTTCGCTTTAAACAAGAAGTGAAGCACAGCACTGGTCGATGTGTGAACTTTGCGGACGTCTATGGTCAACAGTTGACGTATTTTGGCTGAAATAGCGATGATAAAGTTGCCTTTGGCTGATACATTTTTATGTATCATTAATTGACAATATTTTTTATAGTTTTTAATGATTTGCGAATACTGATTAAATTCCTGAGTTCCTACTATCACGCGTTGGTTTTACAGACTCCAGAATTTTGGTTAATGACAAAATATTTATTTTTGTCTAGAGATTTTTTAATGCCGGTTCTCTCAGACGGGGGAAAGGTAGTTTCGTGCCTAAAATAAGGTCAATGTACATATTACTCGTATTTAAGGTAGCTAAACGTGAACAGGAAAATAATAATAGTACATTATGGTACAAGTGCGTAATGTTGGTGATTACCGCTGAGGCGCTATTGAGACCCGAGCCTTTAGGTGAGGGTCTTAAGAGAGCCGAGGACGGTAATCATCAATACACACGTGTATCATACGACGTTTTTCAACACACTTGTGAAGAAAATAATACAAAAAAATCATTTTCAACAGGTACTGAGTAGTTTTTGGTTTAAATGTAAATCTGAATACACATGCACTTTTCAACAGTGAAAACGAGTTGTGAATTTTTTTTCGCAATGGCGGGGTAAATTAATCAGTTTTCCTATGCGCGCGCATTTAACAATGGCGATCGGCCATAGACTAAAACAATCAGGTTACTTTTTTTTTAGCTATTCTCGGATAGCGTTTTAGCCACGTACAACATGGGGAATTGCCAGTTTTCTTTATTGCAGAGAAACAAAAGTTATATTTGAGGCCAAGTTTTATTTATTAAACACGTACAAGTACATTATCTAGTTGAATACGAAGTTGCATGAAATGAGCAAGCAATATGTTAGGTTCTAGCATTTTGCTGAATTGTTTGACTAGAAGCTATGCCACATTTTATGTATTCAATGAATATCATGGAAATAGTAATTACTACCCATATCATGTTATGGATATAGTAAGTACTACTTCCATGACAGGAATAGAAAGGGATTTATGTCGAATGGAACACTTTTAATTGATTAACAGTGTTACATTTTATTATATTGAAAATACTTAAATTTTAACTGGATTAGAATGAATGATTAATTTTGTTAATTTTCATTGGATTGATTTGTGACAATTTTAAAATTAGTTTAATTTAAAAGTATTTAAAATGAAGGCAGGAAACCATTAAAAAAAACTATAACTCACTTGTGAATAATAGCAATGAAAAAGTCACAGTTTGATTATAGGTATCATTATATGCCTAATTGTGGTGAAATTAGCGCCACTTTATGAGCAAGTGTGTTGAAAAAGAAAAATGGTATATACCTTTGTTAAGTTTTCAAAATATGGTTAAACCCAAACTAATCTCGTTACCTTGTTTGTGTCGGTCGTAGATAAGTGTTTTTTAAACGATCATACTGTAGTCATCAGCTAAATTACTTGGCGTGACGAGGGCGGCCATTTTTCGACGATTAACTAATTAACTTAGATTGTTTACGTCCAAATTACTGGTGTGGTGTCTGAGTTTAGTATTGTTTATTTTTAGAAGAGAGTGCACTGTGTTTTCCTTAGAGACAGAGTTATTAAAAGTGTATTTAGTTCTGCACGTAGTTTCTCTCTTTTTTGCTAGATTAGATTTATGATTCTTTTCTTGAATTTATTTTCCCTAACTATTTTACTATTAAACTGTTGTTTTATTTAAAACTAGCTTGTGCCTGCTGCTTTGCCCGCGCTTAGTGTTTTATAATCCCAAGGGAAAATTACACCAGGATAAAAAGTTGCCTATGTGCTATACTATAATCTATATCTGCGCCGAATTTTATCCAGATCCGTTCAACCGTTCTGGCGTGATTGAGTAACAAACATACGTCTACACACACATCCATCACAACTTTCACGTTTATAATTTTAAGTAAGATTTGAGACTTCTGTTCAAAAGTATCAATCAATAATTTTAGCATATTTTTGTTTGAGAAAGTTAATGTTTTTAATTACTCATATAGAACAGTTGTCACATTACGAGGTGTCCGCGTATTATCTATCTATCACTATTTATCCTTAGCTAAAAGAATTAATTCAAAAATACGAGATAAAAAGTTATTAATATATAAAACCAACTTAGTTATTTTCAATGAATCACAAATTCAAAATCAATAGCACCATTGCTGGAAAAAAAGGAGTTAGTTCTATATCCCAGTTCATAATAATTTCTTGATGAAGTTTGCACCAGACCAGATTGAAAGCGGTTCCTGTCTCACAGATGCGCTCAAAGAGAATTCTGATTGGATAAAAAAATTACGACGAGAATTTGCCTTGTCGGGTTTTTCGATTTATACCGATGAACATTAATTTTTACTTGCCTAAGACACAGACAAAAGCATCGACTGAGATTCTGGAACGTAATTTATCGCAAAATCAATGTGAGAAATTTTCAAACGCGTGTTAGCGTTTTGGTTCAATTAATTTTTAAGTAATATAACATTAAAAATAAAATAAAATAAATAAATATAAAGAATATAATAAATAAATATTACTATTTAGAAAACGGGAAATAATCGAGTTTAGGTTTTCTTAATTTTTCGACCTTATAAGTATTTTACTTTTTTTAAGAACCTACACATTTCTACCCTTTTCCATACCATACTAATAATATTACATAAATGTGAAAAAAGTAACTCTGTCTGTCTGTTACATTTTCACGCTGAAACAGCTGAACCGATTTATATTAAATTTGTTATGGAGATGTTTCGAGACTCTGGGAAGGACATAGGGCAGTTTTTATCATGGAAATCATCCTAAAGGGGATGGAAGTTTCTATGGTGAATTTATATTTTTCGAGCAAGGCGGCACACCTACTATTATTATTGCCTGATGTAAAAAAATAGGCTATTCGAATTACTAATGCTACGCAGACGTAGTTGCAGGCAATAGTTAGTTTATAAATATCTCGAAACTGTTTAGCGATTGCTTCCCACTTTCTATTTTCAATTTTTCTATAGAGAATTTTATTAAGGAACCCAGTATACAGTTGATAAACAGCTCAGTTTTTTTTAAAGATGGTCCACCTTGGCCCAATTTCCGAATTTTTTCTAGTTTAATCTCAAACCAGCCAGTGTCAGACACAAACCTATTAAGGGATTCCAAAACGTTTGCAACTTGTGGTCTTGTCGTCGTAATGATCCGGACCAGACGCTGATCTGTTACAGAGAAACTTGGGAGATTAGTGACATGTGCTGGCTCGAAGTCACAAGTTCTCTCTCAAGAAATAGAGATGGGAAATTTCTCTCTGTATTCGAATCGCTGGAAATTAATATTCGCAGTACTTACGTGATCAGGCGTAATGTAAAATTGATTATAGGCACACGTTAAAACTTTTGTGCGAGTTATCGTCAAAGGGCTGTTACATACTTACCAATAAAACCATAGGTTCCTATTTTGTATTATTCTTCTTCATAACGAATTTTTATTTTCATGATGTGTTTGCTCTTTACATCGATCTCACCTGATGGTGAGCGATGGATGAGGTGAACGATGGAGCGAGCATGCGCCTAGGTGAAGTGAGCTGTCAAACTGCCTTTTAAAAGAAAAGAAAAAAACGTTGCTTTAAGTGGAACGACAGTTCACTTCACGCTCATTATCATCATCATCATCAGCCTATAGCAGTCCACTGCTGGACATAGGCCTCTCCAATTGCACGCCATTTGGTTCGATTTTCGGCAACTGTCATCCAGCTTCTACCAGCCACCCTGCGAAGGTCGTCGCTCCACCTAGCCTGAGGGCGTCCTACCTTACGTTTACCAGTTCGCGGCCTCCACTCAAGAACACGTTTACCCCAACGGTCATCGGTTCTACGACTTACATGGCCGGCCCATTGCCACTTCAGCTTACTTATTCTGTGAGCTATGTCGACTACTTTGGTTCTCTGCCGGATCACCTCGTTTCTGATTCGATCCCTTAGAGAGACTCCGAGCATAGCCCTTTCCATAGCTCGCTGAGCAACTTTGAACTGATGAACCAGCCGTATTGTGAGTGTCCACGTCTCGGCACCGTAGGTCATAACAGGTAGGACGCACTGATTGAAGACTTTAGTCTTCAGGCTTTGTGGGATGCGCGACGAGAAAACTCGACGAAGTTTTCCAAACGCCGCCCAGCCCAGCTGTATTCTTCTGCTAGCCTCCTTCTCAAAGTTGTTCTTACCAAACTGCAGAGTTTGCCCGAGGTAAACGTATTCTCGAACAACTTTAAGAGCACCGCCATTGATAACAATCGATCCCGGAGTGACGTGTGAATTGAACATAACCTGGGTTTTATCCAAGTTCATCCGGAGACCGATGCGTGCAGAAGAATCAGCTAGGCCATCCAGCATCTGCTGCAAGTCGTGCACCGACTCTGCCATTATGACGATATCATCCGCAAATCTTAAGTGTGAGATGTACTCGCCGTTTATATTAATGCCGCGTCGTTTCCAGTCCAGCGTCTTAAACATATCCTCCACTGCGTTACTAAACAATTTCGGGGAAATTACGTCCCCTTGTCTAACCCTTCGACGCAGTGAGATATGCCTAGTTTGCCGGTCCTGACTTTGGACGGTCATTGTTGCGTTTTCATAAAGACATCTCAGCACTTGGATGTATCGCCAGTCAACTTGGCATCGCTGCATAGACTCCAAAACAGACCAGGTTTCGATGGAGTCAAAAGCCTTCTCATAGTCCACAAAAGCAAAACACAGGGGCCGATTATACTCTTCCGACATTTGTATAATTTGCCGCAACGTGTGGATGTGGTCTATAGTGCTGTATCCTCCTCGGAATCCGGCCTGCTCCGGTGGCTGAAACTCGTCGAGTCTTCGCGCTAGACGATTCGTGACGACTCTCGAAAACAACTTATAAACGTGACTAAGAAGCGAAATGGGTCTGTAATTCTTCAAAAGGGTCTTGTCACCCTTTTTGAAGAAAAGAACGACCACGCTCCTTTGCCACGCCACTGGAGTTCTCCCAGAGAACAGGACAGAGTTAAAGAGCCCCCCAAGCTCCTTCAATACCGGGCGTCCTCCCGCTTTCAGGAGCTCGGTTGTAATCCCGTCCTCGCCCGGGGCTTTTCCATTTTTAAGCTGTTTGAGAGCCGCCTCGATTTCATCTTGGCTTACTTCAGGCAGGTCTTCTGTAAAATGGCGGATTAAGGTGGCTCTAGAATCCTCATTTTCGGGATCAGGCCGAGATGCATGCGATGCGTACAGTTGGCCGTAGAAGTTTTCAACTTCTGAAAGAATCTCCGGCCTCGAAACGACGATATCCCCACTCGATTTAGCCAGCTTCGTCAGATGGCTCCTCCCAAGTGGCTGGAAGAACACTTTTGACCCCCGGTTTTGCTCAATCGCTTTCTCTATAGAGAGCGTATTGGATCGCCGGAGATCGCGTCGTACCAGTTTCCTAATAGTTTTGTTGAGTGCCCGCTGTTCTGGCGAAGTGGCTGGTGGATTTTCCCGTCGCTCCGTCATGAGCTTTAGAGTCTCTTCCGAAAGTTTAGACTTCCGGCCCGTACGCCGCATCTTACAAAATCTCGTACCTTCCTCCCTGAGGATTTGCACCGTTTGGTCGAGCGTCTGGTCAACGTCGTCTGTGGTTTCCAAGACAGCGAACCGGTTCTCCAGGTCTGATTGGAACGCTTCAGATCCCAACATAGTTTGGAGCAAGTTTGGACGGAGCCTAGACTTCATCAAACGAGTTCTCTCAAGCTTGAAGTTGATATTCAGAGAGCCTCGAACAAGTCTGTGATCACTGCCGGTATTAAACCTGTTGATCACTGAGACATCCCTGAATATATGCTTTTTATCCGTTATGATGAAGTCTATCTCATTTTTGGTCATAGTGTCGGGGCTTTGCCACGTCCACTTCCTTTGAGGCTGCTTCTTAAAAAAGGAATTCATTACGAAAAGCCCCTCCTTCTCTAGGAAGTTGACAAGCATTTGCCCCCTATGATTTCTGCTGCCAAACCCGTAGGATCCTAATACCGATTCGCTGCATTTTTGTACTCCCACTTTAGCGTTAAAATCCCCCATGACAACGCTGTAGTGGGTCTTAGTGGTGGAGTGCAAGGCCTTGTAAATGTCCTCGAACATTTCCTCCATTTCGTCGTCCAAGTGCGCCGAGGTCGGTGCGTAGACTTGCACAACCTTGAGGCTATACCTCTCGGTTAGCTTCACTATGAGGTACGCTACCCTGTTCGACACACTGGAGACTTCCACAACGTTGCTACAGATGGATTTGTTAACCAGGAACCCGACACCGCCTTGGGATAGCTGGTCTCCCTCTCGGAAATACATAAGGTGGCCCGATTCAAGAGTTATTGTGTTCTCCCCCTCTCTTCGGACTTCACTCAACCCCAGAATGTGCCACCTTATATTCTCGAGCTCCTGTTCAAGCTGCACGAGGTGTTCGTCAAGCCGTAACGTGCGTCCGTTGTACGTAGCCAAGGTCAGTTTTGTTTTATGGTTTTGGCGGCCGTAATCCGTAACCCGGAGATTCTTCGCACCCCCGAGTGCCCTGCCGCTACCGTGACCGCCGCCATAATCAGCAATAACAGCAGGGCGGCCGGGAACTGGGAGCCGTGGTTTCTTTTGACTTGCCATGGAGGGTTTGCCCATAATCGCCACGCTGGGCATGCGGGTTGGCGATCGCAGATCGCAGTTTCTCGCACTGGTGACGCTGCTGCCCGTCACCAGTCTGTGCCATTTGACTGCGAAGATTTGTTGAAATGGTTATACCGCCATTTGTCGGTTGTCGTCAGAGCCTCGTTTGTTGATCGGCAGGATGCACCACGAGCAGGTGAGGTTGACTTGGGGCGCTAAGTTTGCGAGTGCGCCCCCTTACACCCCTACTTCACGCTCACTTCACCTTAATTTTCACGTTAACATTGTAACAGAATAGGCTAGCAGCCCAGCCAGTCTATTCTCCGGAGGACACGGTAAAGCATATGGTCGAGGTCTACCCCGCTTACGCGGAACAACACCGTGTCCTCGGAGGCGATCGGCGGTGGTCACCTTTCGCGTCCGGCCCTGGTTCAGGCCATGGTACAGGGCGAGAGGGCACGGTAAGCTGTCATCTCCTTCTGCGAAGCAGTAATGCTCGCGAAGGAGGAGGTGGAACGCGTAAGGAAGATTCAACGGAGACGCCCCAAGCCACCGCAGGAGACGCACTTCTTCGGGCTTTGGAAGTCGTAAGCCGACGGCCAGTAATGGGTAGGTCGCCATCAGATAAGGACCAGGCCCGATTCGACGACACGTAGTGTTCCACGCGCGCCTCAAAGAGATGACAACAAAAACTGACGGGGTCCGCTTGGGCCTGTCTGGGTCGTGGCTAAATTTTAAAAAGAGTTACCGTGGCCCTTGCTCAAGCAACTAAAGGAACACGGGTGGGTTTTAGTCAGTAAAATCCCCGCTTCACCCAGAGCGGCAGAAGTCATTGGATGATATTATTATGTCAAATAAAATAAAATAAAAAAAATCAGTATATTCTGTTCACTTTTTTGAAATCTGACGGGTAATACGGGTATGGAACACAGATGTTGGTAGGGAATTCAACCATAGGTATTTTAAAATCCAAAGACATTAATTTCTCGTATCATGAAATTACTAAACATACTGCGACATATTCCTCATTCCTTAAATCTCTTAAACTGATAACCAATATCAAATCTTCTCGTAATTTAGAGCAATAATTCTGATAATGGCTACAATTGTGGCAGTTCAAAATGGAACCAATGTTGTTTTAAAAAAAAAACGTTGCTCCACACGAGAAATTATGCAACGATTTAAACGGAGGTTATGAATTTTCGATTAAAAGCCATTATAACCCGAAATTCACTCAATTAATCTAACACTACATATTATAAAACATAGTTCTGTTCCGCGTATGTTCGCGATAAACTCAAAAACTACTGAACAGATTTCCATGCGGTTTTCGCCAATAGAAATAATTATAAACGAGGAAGGTTTATGTATATAATTTGTCGCGGGCAAGCCGGGCAGGGTCGCTAGTAAATTATTAAACAAAGTCTCCCACCGAGTCTGTCTGTTCGCTATAAACTCAAAAACTACTGAACGGATTTTCATGCGGTTTTCAACAATAGACGGAGTAATTTAGGAGGAAGGTTTAGGTGTATTATTTGCTAAGGTTTTTTTTAGCAAAAGCTAGTAGTATTATAAATGTGAAAGTTTGTATGTTTGTGTTGCAATCATGCAAAAATGTCTGAACGGATTTAGATGAAATTTTGCACACAGATAGTTTAAAATCTAGATTAACCCATAGAATAACTTATGGTTTTTCTTTCTGTGTAATGTTCTCTTGGGAGGATAAAGCAATTTTCATGAGGGTAAAGTCGCGGGTAGCGAATAATAATTTATTGTAACAATAGCTTAAGACACCACAGAATTTAATGTAAAGCAATAGTGGTAGTGGTGTGTTCTGTTAGATTTAATCAAGTCTTTTTGAATGTGTTTGTATTGCGCGTGTCCTAAATAAATATTTATCTTTCTTTCTTTCTTTATTCTTTCACGCTACAAAGGTATCGGATACCTACTAAAATTGGAAAAACACCTAAAGGTTTTATTTGTATTTTTTTGAACTATCGCTTTGAACTCGAATAAGATCTTATTGTACTATGTTCGAATAAAATATTATAAATTGGACATGAGGTTTTGATCCCTTTGTAATTAACTAGCTGTTGCCCGCGGCTTCGCTCCCGTGGACCACCCCACAGGACCCATTTTCGGGATTAAAAAACCTTTGTCACTCAGGATTAATGTAGCTTTCTATTGGTGAAAGAATTTTTCAGTTCGGTCCCGTAGCTTCGGAGCCTATTCAGTACAAACGAAAAAACAAACAAAAAAATCTTTCCTCTTTATAATATTACAGTATAGATTATTAAAAGTCGCGGAGGTCAGCTAGTAATACATAAAATACTAGTACTCAACTGGAACCGGTTATACTGGAAGCCAACCACTACATAACTTTGAGCAAAGGCTAGACAATTTGATTTAGACGTAGGTACATATACAATTGCCTATGCAAAAAAATTACGAGTGAACAGTTCATCTAACTCCAATACATATTATAAATATTAGAAATCCAATATTCAACAAACATATTGTCGCACTTGTCAAGTATTCAAGAATTTCAAACTTCCAACATTCGATTATTCGATACTAAATATCTAAATCGAATAAATTTCTCGGTGGCGCATCTCTACTGAGAACTAGGTTGTCTAGGTCATTGGATGCGATATTAGTTCAAGTGACGTTTCTCTTGTGAACAAACTTTAGTAGGTAGCCAAGAACTGACGTTCAATATTTGTGGCTTTCGCCGATAGTTAAGTGATTGGAGAAGTGACTCCGTATATGTTCAGATTCGTTGATCTTTACTTTTAAATATTCTAGTTGGTTGCCTGATTTGAATAAAATAACAGTTTTATGGACTTTCTTAATAAATGGTGCGATTTGTTATTAGTCGGTAGTAAGTTCTAGTTGATGGCCATGCTGAATATATAATTATGATGATACAATAGTTTTAAGATGGCATAATGATTATTGCGTTATTATTATTGGTCCAAATTCCCTTTGCTCGACAAAGGCTTCCTTAAATTCCTTACATCAGTCACGATTGTGCGCTATTTCTATTTCCTACTAGCGGCCGCCTCGCGGTTTCACTCGCGTAGTTCCCGTTTTCGTGGGAATACAGGGATAAAAAGTAGCCTATGTCACTCGGAATAGTGTAGCTTACCAACGGTGAAGGAATTTTTAAAATCGGTCAACTAGTTTCAGAGCCTATTCGGTACAAACGAACAATCAAAAAAATCTTTCCTCTTTCTAATATTGGTATAGATGTAGTTCGTCAGATGCCACCCAAAGGCCAATGGAGATATGGGCTATGCTCAAGTTTCCTTACGTTTTTGAATCAGAAATGGAGACACCCGCAGTAGTATATAATTGGGGCATCTGGATCACACGATGATCCAGACACCCCAATTATATCTATTCAAATAGATAAAATGTCTATTCAAATAGAAGAAATATTGTTTTTGAAAAGATGGTCTATTCTAATATACTGTTTAATTTACCGGGACATATCTATTCAAATAGATGAAAATGTCTATTCAAATAGAAGTAATTTTTTTTATTTTTTTTATTAGATGGTCTATTCTAATATATTATTTAATTCATCGGCACTTATCTATTCGAAAAGATAAAAATGTCTATTCAAATAGAAGTAATATTACATTTTTGGAATAGATGGTCTATTCTAATATATTGTTTAATTAATCGGAACTTATCTATTCAAATAGATGAAATTGAATTTTTTGTTCATGAATAGATAACCAAATCTAAATGGACTACCTATTGAAATTACATTGTTCTATTCAAATAGGTTAAGGTTTATTGAATAGTTCTTCTTGATTAGAAATGATAAATAATAAGTAAATTATAATTATCTATTCAAATTGTCTTTACTTCAATCTACTTATTACTTATTGATATATTATTAAGATATGTGTTTGTTTTGGATTTTAAACTAAATGAGAGCGATACGAAGTTGCCTCCACTTCGTTTTGTTAATATGCAGTCTTTCAAGTATAGCAATTTGGGGTCCAACTGCTTGGTGTTCTTAGTAAGGCAGAAGCCGGTG
Source organism: Orthosia incerta (assembly GCA_948252205.1). Classification (NCBI taxonomy): domain Eukaryota; kingdom Metazoa; phylum Arthropoda; class Insecta; order Lepidoptera; family Noctuidae; genus Orthosia; species Orthosia incerta. Next base: position 6,046,141 of record OX411760.1, read on the forward strand.
ACACCAGTGTCTAAGAATTAGTTGTACTTCGCTTGAGCATCTTGCTGTTACTATCTGGCAGATACGAAGCGGGTCAATATTATGAGTATTATGACGCTTACGTGATGATTACAACTGAATTAACTCCTGGAATATTGGGCAATAACCCACAAACACGATCAGACAAGAAACGACTTGACTAAGTAACGTCATCAGATAAGCGAAACTATTTAATTCATTACCATATATGTCAAGCTATCTGATACCGGCGACTGCATGACGCCTGCCATGCATTGTTTACTAAAGTTATTATTTTATCTTTTAAACAGTCTCTTTGATCGAGCTAGCGCAAATGCAAAGTGGAAATGCCAAACATGAGGTTCTAGGTTCGATTCCATCCCTGGTCAGGAAAATCATTATTAATACTTGTAACAACAGGATGTTTTAGTTGTCCATATTTGAATTTAAAGCAATATATTATTTAACAGGGTATTAACAATAAAACGATTTTTTTACTAATAGATATATATTTTTTATACAGCATAGGAACATAGTTATGTAATTTGACAAACAAGTTATATTTATTATTATCGTATTTACAGTTAAACCTAGCTCTAATATAAAAGTTCCTTATTATAACATAATTCTTGCCTGTACATAAATTAATAGTAACAATATGAATAGTTAAGTAGGATATACAGATTTCTATGATGTATTTTCTATTTCATCTTGAATTTTACTTATAATTTGTTTGGCACTGCTGTATATGTCATCAAATAACACAGTTTTAACCACATGTTGAGCGCACACCTCAGCTTCACAATTACACATAGAATTTTCATATTTTGGGATATTATCAGCGTCGTAAATTTCAATTTTAATAATTTTTGTACCTCGTGTCACTGGTTTCTTTATGTATGAATATATTGTTGGTTCTGTTCTTGCCCTCTTGCGGGCAGCTGGAACAAGACCCAGGGATTTTTGTCCTGGTCTTAGAACAGCGGTCGGCTGCTCCACTGGCACAAAATTTAATAGGTCTTCCGTATCCTGAAAAGAGAAAACAAACCATTAAATGTATGAAAATAAGTTTTCCAATAAATATATAAGTGGGAATATAGTGCTAAAATACCTACTACAATAACTAATATATTGCTATAAGTTACCTAAAGATAATAACGATATTACTACATACATAAAATAATTAAAATACATATTATTGTGAGAACTTACCGACATCCTGGAACAATCTCGCTAGGCTTTCCCGATCAGCCTTCAAAACTGGAATGAATTCTGGTGGTATTTTCAGCTATTTATATTCAAGAATTTGTTTATTTTTTGGTTAATAGAGTTCAAAATCGATGGTTTTATTGCTGTAGACATTTCTCGACATAAAAGGTAAGATGAAATTCAAAGCCAAGCGTTAAACTATGTAGAGCAGAGATGTCGAACCCTTGGCTCAAGGCTAAAATTTAGCACATCATCATCGTCATTCCGTTTGCCTGACTTGGAAATCCTTACATTGCATGCCAAGCCACCTAACATTTTAACGAAAACAGCATGCAGATAATAAGAAGAAAAAGATTCACCATCTCTGAACAGTTTTACCTCTAATATACCTATAATAAATAACAATGTCTGTTTGTCCATTGATTTTTTATCTTTTTAGTAATCGTATGTCAATATCAGTGTATAAAGGGATACTTACAGTAAAGAGAGTACCTAATCGAATTCGAGGGAGGGGTTAAGACTACATAAGAAGTACGTTTCTTTGTTATTAATTAATTAAATCTAACAAGCAAACCCAAGATATTTCGATAGTATGTGCAATTTCATCTGTTGTCGGGAAGTTTAGCCGAGTAAACAGTTTTAAAAGCGTGTGCTCTCTCCATATTTGGGATTGTGACGTATTATAATTAAAAGTATTTAAGCCGTCGGACAGGAAGCTGGATCAACATTAGCTCTCCTGAAGGTGGTGATCTCACATCTTCTAATTAATTGTCTACCTAATCTAAAGTGAAAAGTGAAACAACGGCTTATAATGTAAGTACCTATCTTTAAGTATCTATTCAATAAGTATCAACAACTCTTTATTGATTTTTGAGAAGTTTATTTTATGAATAGAATAGCAAGTGCGACTGCTGAGCGTTAGAACCCGGGTTCGATTCCCTAGGTCAGTAAACAGTATTTTTCATACTACCTATGTCTATTCGATATTTGATCTCTGTCTATTTTAAGGAAAGAAATTGCGCAGTTATCTAATATGTATCTGTTCGCAGATAGTTTCTTATCATTTATTATGAATAGAATGAAAATTAATTATGCTATGAATAGAATAACTAGTTTGCAAGTGCGACTGCTGAGCATTAGACCCTGGGTTCGATTCCTTAGGTCATTCAACAGTTTTTATCATACTACTTAATGTCTATTAGATATTTGGTATATGTATATACTGGAAACAAATTGGACAGTTCTCTGATATGTATGTGTATCTGCTCACAAATAGTTTCTAATCACAGCTATTTATATTATTTCAGGTCCAGATTTGCTGACGACCTCTTTCTGTCGGATGACGACAAGAGCTCCGTGCAAGATGTGGTAATCAGCGAAAAAAAGAAAAAGCGGTCGAAGCCGTCAGGCTCTGATTCGAGATCGAGTCATCAACCACCGAAAACAAATCCATCTACGTCGTCATCCTCATCTTCAAAGAAGATGAAAATTAATCCAGTCAGCATGCCTCGACTCACCGCAACAGATGTATTCGGCACCGACAGTGATGAAGAAGACGGGAACATGCCGACAACCACTGGTAAACAACCCACTACTGTTCTTCATTCGTCGATAACTCGAAGGCTGGCAACGGGTCATGCTCGCCAAATCTTGCCTACCAAAGCGGGTACGCATTACATCGAACTGAAGGTTTATCGATGCGATGAAATCGAAAATGTCGCACCAATGAACCGATGGCGTCAGGATGTTGTAGCTCTCAAAAACCGGACGGATGAGGGGACTGAGGCTTGGAGTCATCTGACTAAATTTATAAGTGCAACACGCAAAGAATTTAAATCTAGCCCTCAGACCTTTATGAGTTCTTATTATTAGATACAAATATGAGTATTGCTTATAGGTTATATCTACATGTATAATCCTAGTAGGTATCTAGTTATTATTTAAGCTAATCATGTAATCAAGTTTGTTATTCATATTATAATTGTACAATTAAAGAATCATCATACTTATATAATCAATTTTGTTTTCTTTCCAGTTGCACCAACTACCAACACAATTCAAAAATATATTTTAATAGAATGCGATAAATGTAAAATCGAATTACCAAAACAGAAATATAAATATCATGTGAGAACTAATATGCATAAATCAAACTGTTTGCTTAAAACTGAATTGAAAAACGTTGAAATAATTGCAACTGCTTTTCGAAACAGAATAAACACATATCGCCTAAATCCAACACCAGATGCGGAGTATTTAACTCCAGAAGCTTTTCTGATTGAGAATCAAAGCGATATTCTGAAACTTATTAAAATATTTTTAATGAAACATAATTGTATTAAAGTAAATTTCGAGCTATTTGCTTACTTCTTATTACCAAAAACAGGTGAGCAGCAGCTGAAATCTTTTAATACAAAGTATGCTAATATTTACCTAAATACTGATTTAAATGAAATATACACGAATGCTAAAGAGAGTTTTCAGAGGAAAATGTCTGAATTTAACCAACGTGATTCCGGTTGGTCATTTATTTCTATAAGTCACTTAGAAATTAATATAAACAAATATTGTCCAATGAGAGGCGGCACGTATATCGAGCTTCCTCCAGCTATAAGGAATACGAAAAGTTGTTTAAACATACAGAACAATGACAACCATTGCTTTTTATGGGGTATTATTGCTTCCCTATTCCCATCAAAGGATAATGTTTGTAGAACAAAATCATATCCTCACTATAAAGATGTTTTAAATATTGAAGGAATGACATTGCCACCAACCTTGGTTGATATAAAATTGTTTGAAAAAACTAACCCTAATATAAGTGTTAATATATATGGTTTAGATAAAAGGTGCCGTGTGACTGGACCTCTATACATGACAAGCTCAAAGAAAAACAAACATGTGAATTTGCTGTATTTTGAGCAGAATGGTTCAGGACACTACTGTCTAATTAAAGATCTAGCGAAACTTATCCGTCGACAAGTTACTCATCACAAAGGTAAGTTTTTACTTTGCGATGCTTGTTTGCAAGTTTTTTCTAGTGATTCAAAATATAGCTCACACGACTGTTCTAAAGTGTTAACTATTTTACCGAAAAAAGATAGTATGATACAATTTAAAAATTATGAGAGACAACAAAGAATAAATTTTATCATCTATGCTGATTTTGAAAGTATGTTACTAAACTGTCCTGAAAATAGATCTAAAAATACTCAGAACATAAAAGTGCATGAACCATCCTGTTTCGCATATTACATATGTTGTTCACACGATCCAGATTTGAATAAATATGTTACGTATAGAGGTTTGGATTGTGTAGAAGTATTTATAACGCGTTTAATTGAAGATGTAACTTACATAAATTCCATTCTGTCTGAAAATAGACCCATGAAAGCTTTGTCTGTCAAACAACAAATAGAGTACGAAGAGGCTACTCGATGCCATATTTGTAAACATTTGTTATTGGGCGACAAAGTTCGAGATCACGATCATGTTACATCTGAATACAGAGGAGCAGCACACTCTCAATGCAATTTAACGTTTAAAATATGTTCGTTTATACCTGTTGTTTTCCATAATTTGTCTGGATATGATGCTCATTTCTTTATTGAAGAACTGGTTAAGTACGATGGTCCTATTAAAATAATTCCTAAATCAAAAGAAAAATACATTTGTATAATAAAAAGCCTCGCAATTAAGAACAAGCCTAGTTGTGTTCAAATCAAGTTTATAGATTCTTATCAATTTTTAAGTTCGAGTTTAGATGAATTATCTAAGAATTTACATGTACAAGATTTCGTAAATCTTTCAAGAGAATTTGACGATAAAGCTGATTTATGCTTATTGAGACAAAAGGGTATTTATCCGTATGAATATATTGACACATGGTCTAAGTATGATGAAAAGTGTTTGCCACCTAGAGAGTATTTTTATAACACAATGAAATTGGAGCATATTTCTGAAGATGAATATACACATGCGCAAAAAGTTTGGTATAGTTTTAATATCAATTCTCTTGGTGAATATACTGATCTTTACCTAAAATGTGATGTATTATTATTATGTGACATATTTGAACATTTTAGAAACACAAGTTTAGAATATTACAATCTCGATCCAGCATATTATGTATCCGCGCCAAGTTTAAGCTGGGACGCAATGCTTTTGTGTACTGGTGTTAAATTAGAGCTGATGCATGACTTAGAAATGTATAACTTACTGGAAAAGGGAATACGTGGAGGATTAGCGCAGTGTTCCCTACGACATGCAAAAGCGAATAATAAATTTCTACCTTACTTTGATGATACTAAGCCATCATCTTTTTTAATATATCTTGATTGTAACAATCTTTATGGATATGCTATGAGAAAAAGAATGCCTGTATCGGAATTTCAATTTTTATCAGAAACTGAATGTGCTAACTTTAATGTTTTGAATATATCTGATGATTCTGAATATGGATATATTCTGGAAGTCGATCTGGTCTATCCTGAAATATTGCATAATTCGCATAGTGACTTACCTTTCGCACCAGAAAGATTTGTACCTCCTGTTGGGAAAACTACCAAATTAATTGCGAATTTATATGACAAATATAATTACGTCATTCACTACATACATTTAAAACAATGCTTGAATAATGGGTTGATTTTAAGCCGAATACATCGCATTCTTAGATTTAGACAAGATCATTTCTTGCAAAAGTACATAGTAGTGATTTATTGGGCATTCTATTCCACCTGTCGCTTCCTACGGCTCACTTCGTTCGCCTTCGTCGCTTTCGGTGGAATAGGATGCCCAATGAAATCTTACATAGTGCAGTAATGCAGCAAAATACTGGTTCGACGCCTGTTCCACAACGTTTGTGGTTTGGGCGCTACTCCACTTTGTAAAACTCGTTTGGTTACGAATGGAACGATAAGTTTATCGATGGCTTACCTCAAATTCAATGCTCGGATTATTTGATTATACTCACCAGCTTAAAACAACTATAAAACTTTATACGTTAACATAATCAGGTCTATATTGGAATGAACCAGTAACATAAAATTCAGGACAGATTGTCTCATTTCTCTCCACATACTTAGGGATGGTGCAATTCCGCTTAGGATAACACACATACCCGTTTCGTGACCAGATTGGCTCAAGGAAATCTGAACTTTAGGATACCGCATACATTAAACTAAAATTTAGGACAGATTGTCTCATGTCTCTCCACAAAAGTAAAATAGCGCACACCCTTAGGTCCACAAACATTTTTTTCTGTGACCAGTTTGGTTCGAGGACATCTAAATTTTAATTTAACACATTACAGACGATACAACCTTTTACATCAACACGTAACAATCAAGTGGTAAGCGTGGTCATACGGATAGTCGATCCTTGCCATGCATGCATAAAGCTATGGCGCGGATACACTTGTCAACGGCAGCCGGATTAGAAACGTATCTCACATTATTCATTCTAGCATACAAACTGTGTGTAAATCCGTTGCTATAGAATCCGTTGACGGTAACCGTACCCGGTGCGCGGTGGTTGCTACGTAGATGTAAATTAGCTTTATATAAAAGTGTGCTTTGTTAGTTCGAATCAGCAAAGTTCAATGGCAATGTAATGCACACTTTCCACGTGTACGCAAATTGCATTCCATGCATTTATATTGAATAGTAACATGACTATCATGTTGTAAACACTAAATTTGTCTTTTGAAGAACATCCTAAATATTATTTTCGTATTTCATTCTAAAAGTTTGTAATCGATTCTAGTTTTAACGTGTTTCATTCATCTAGGTACTAAGATTATACATTTTTTCATATGATATATTTTGTATCAAATACGCTATCTGTCACTTGTTATCGAGTGCGAATTAAACTGTTATAAGTAAGATGAACTTGTAAAAAGAGAACACTGTGTACAATAAGATTATTTGGGATGATAGGAGGATTCCAGTTATTATTGACAAATTGGACAACTATGTAACCATAAATCAGACACGTGCGATTGATTCCCACACGTTACAGTGCATTGGATTCTTTCATTGCGGGTTTAGGTGATTATTTAATAGTACGAATGAAAATGTTATTAGTTTGTCGAATGTCGAAATGTCAAGTTTAACTGCAACTTAACGTTATCGAACACATGGATTGGTTTGTATGTATTACAAAATAGTATGTTTTTTCAAAATAGTTATGATTAATTATTAACTACTTCTGCTTAACTGATTTAAGTGAGATAACTATGCTCACAAGTTTATTTTCAACGCCGAGAGAATTTAAAAATCTATAATATGCACAGAAGACCTATACGAATATATGCCTACAAGAATTAATTTGACTGTTGTTAGTTTCACCTCTCACATAAACGTAATTGTGAAGTAAAAAAATTCTCAACAAACATACATCAATTATTAAATTAATTATACATAGTAATGAATCGGGTTCACTTTGTCGGCTTTATTTTTCAGTTCTCATGAACAAATTGCAATTTAGCAGAAATGGTATATAAACAATACGGTTCAATATGACGTAAACGTCATATTTGTTTTTAACAACTGTAAGACAAGTACTTAGAGTTTAAAATTGAAATAACCTATTTTCATGCTGAATTAGTATTTTTTTGTGTATATAAACGAATTAATTTCAATAAATAAATTACATTCGCTCCAGAATCTTCAAAGTGACAAGTAGTACTAGCGGTGCTTTAAAATCGACTTTCTAACATGTAAGTAAGTAATTCATAATTTTAAATATGTACCTAGTCATAATGCTCAGCTACGGACCTGGTTTTTGCCTGCCGGCTGATATCACCGTTATCATGCCCTACCTACCCATAGTGACTGCTACCCAGCTACGGACCTGGTTTCTGCGTGCCAGCTGTTGTATCGATAGCCTTAATTAAGTCGCAGTTGTTACTTACAAAATTAATTTTTATGTGTTCCATTTCAGGTCTGACTCCGATTCAGAATTCCATACACCAACCGCAGCTGTAGCCGAGGTTGCGAAGGTGCAGCCAAAGAAAAAGGTGGCGAAGCGCAAAGCTTCCGAGAGCACCACGCCATCAGAATCGAAATCAAGGTAATTTTGTGTTAGTGCTTGTACCTTTAGGTGCTAGTTGGTGATGTTATATCAATTAAATGTTATACACAGATATACGTTAAATTATAGCTGCAGAAAGCGTTGAAATCAATTGCCGATTATATTCCTTGCAGGAATGTTTACAGTTAGTTCATGAGGTATTGTTATTGAAATTATTATAACATGACATAATGCTGTCTGTCCTCGTAGATTCTATCCCCATAGACAGATGATTATAATACACCCTCAATTCTCCATTAACAAATAAATTTACTGTAATGTGTGAATTGTGTTGTGAATGTAATAAAATGTTAAATTGTTTACAGTAAACGACGCAGCTCGGGCTCGGACCTCTTTGGCATCGAGGACTACATTCCCTCGTTGACCTCAGTTGGAGACTTCGGTTCAACCCTCATCAGCCATGTAGCCGACGGGAAAGTGCGGCGAACGGTGGACTTAACTGGAGACTTCTATGTGGAGGTAAAGGTCTACAACAAAGCCGATGTGGCCTCCACCCCTAAAGAGGATCGGTGGAAGAAAGCCTCGGTGACCCTAAAAGTGCAGCTAAACCGCAACACGCCGCAGTGGGATGGTCTACAAGTTTTTATGAGACGGACTCATGAATTATTTAACAATTCTGAGCCCGTCTTTTATAGTGATAGTATAAATAGAAAATAAATATTTAAGTTGTTGGGGCACCAGGTCTATATTCTATTTAGCGAACGTCTATCATAATCGCAATAATAATAATATATAGCAACAACTAATAGTAAGTCTAAAACTGTTATAATCTAAAATGCCTTTCTGTACTGTTTGTAATGCATCTGTTGAGCGCAGTCACTGGACAGGTCACCTACGTAGTACTAATCATAAAAACAAAAGTATTTCGCCTTTTTGCGAAGGTGTTGAAATAATACATTCTGCATTTCGTAATCGTATAGCTTCTTATAGAATTGTCGATCCGTCTGAGAATTGTTCGCTAGAAACATTTCTCAATAATATTTGCGACAAAATTAAAACGGTTATTGACATGTCTCTTAAAGAACACACTTGTCTAAAAGTTAATTTCGAATATTTTGCTTTGTTTTTAATGTTTAAAAATGATTCTCAGGAGATTAAATCATTTGCCACAAAAAACGTTAGTCTGCATCAGAATTATGAATTTAATTCATTAATGTCCCAAGTCAAAAACACTTTAACAAAAAAGATAGAAGAAATTCAGGACCGAGATAGTGGATGGACGTTCTTGAGCAGTTCTCATTTGGAAGTCAATGTTAACAAATATCAACCTTTGCGCGGTTCAGGCTTTATCGAATTGCCTTCTTCAATAAAATCGAAAAAAGCATGTATTAATATCCGCAATAATGATGAGTATTGTTTTTTTTGGTCTGTTGTTGCTGCTTTATATCCAGCTAAAACTCATCCCGATAGAGTATCGTCTTATCCTGATTTTCGTAACGTGTTAAATGTTAAGAACATATCATTTCCAATGAATTTCTCAGATATTGCGCGGTTCGAAGTAAATAACCCCGAAATTAGCATTTACATTTATGGTTTAAAAAATAATACCGTCATAGGACCGCTTTACAAACCAAAAGCCTTGAACGGAAAGGTGATTCATTTACTTTATTTAGAAAGAGATGATTTCTCACATTACTGTCTCATTAAAGACTTGCCGCGACTTGTTAAGAATCAATTAACAAAACACCACAGTAAACTGTACTTTTGTAACGTTTGTTTAATGTTTTTTAATTCATGCGATAATCTTAGTTCGCATAGTTGTGGAGGTGTTGCCACTGAACTACCTCCAAAGGGTTCGTTCATACAGTTTGAAAATTATACTAGAAAGCAATTTGTACCATTTGTCATATACGCAGATTTTGAAACAATGCTAGAGCGGTATCAATCTTGTGCCCTTGACCCGTCTAAGGCAGGTACTGTAACGCGACAGCGACACGTGCCTGTAGCTTTCGCTTATCATATTACGTGTACGCTAGACGAAAGCCACAATCGTTTTGTTTCTTATCGCGGTTCGGATTGTGTATCAAATTTTGTAAAGTCTATTTATAAAGATGCACACAAAATTTACGATATGTTAAAAAATAATGTTCCTATGATTTACTCAAATGATAATGCTCGCGACTTTGAAAACGCGCAAACATGTCATATTTGTGAGCACTTCTTGTTCGGCGATAGGGTTCGCGATCATTGTCACTTGACTGGTAAATATCGTGGCGCAGCTCATAGTTATTGTAACATACAATACAAACAACCAACATTTTTGCCAGTATTTTTTCATAATTTGTCCGGATATGATTGTCACCTTTTCATAAAAGAATTAGGCGAAGCTCCTGGATCTATTAAAGTGATACCTAAAACAAAAGAAAACTATATTTCATTCACGAAGTATATTCCGATTTCCGATAGTGAAAGCATACAGGTACGGTTTGTAGATTCTTTCAAGTTTTTAGGGACAAGCTTAGAAAAGTTGGTTAGTTCAATGAAAAAACAAGATTTTAAACAATTACAATCTTATTTTTCTAATAAAAAACAATTTAACCTACTCACCCGTAAAGGAGTGTATCCATATGACTATATGTCTCAATGGGAACGTTATGAAGATACGTGTTTACCCGCTAAAAAATATTTTTTTAACTCCTTATCCAATGAGACAATTACCGATGAAGATTATGAACACGCTCGGTCTGTTTGGTCAGTATTTAATATTCAAAACATGGGTATGTACACAGACTTATATCTCAAAACAGATGTTCTGTTGCTAACAGATGTTTTTGAAAATTTTCGAAAAACTTGTAAATTACATTACAATCTCGATCCCGCGTTCTATCTTACAGCACCAAGCCTATCTTTTGATGCAATGCTTTAAAAAACAGGAGTTAAATTAGAATTAATTAGTGATGTTGAAATTTTTAGAATGATACAAAAAGGTATTCGAGGTGGTGTATGTATGTGTTCCAAAAGACATGTCAAAGCCAATCATAAATATTTAGATACTTACGATCCAACCCGTCCAAATTCATTTATCATTTATTTAGATTGTAACAATTTATATGGTTATAGCATGTGTCAATCCCTACCCTATTCCGATTTTAGATTTATGAATAGACATGAAATAGATTTTTTACAATTGAACTTAGCAGACATCAGTGATACCGCGGAAAACGGATATATTCTTGAAGTTGATTTAATATATCCGGTGAATTTGCACATGGAACACAATGAATTTCCATTTTGTCCAGAAAAATGCTTACCGCCGGGTGGTAAGAACAAAAAGTTAATACCAAACTTGTACGATAAATATCACTATGTTATTCATTACGTACATTTAAAAAAATGTTTACAGCACGGTTTAGTATTGAGAAGGATCCATCGCGCTATTATATTTAAGCAAAGTTGTTATTTAAAGCAATATATTGATATTAACACTCAGTTACGTCAAAAAGCAGAATCAACGTTTGAACAAGACTTTTTCAAATTATTGAACAATAGTATTTTCGGAAAAACCTTGGAAAATAATGAAAATCGAATAGAAGTAAAATTAGTTAACAAATGGTGTGATTCAAACAATAAAACGAAAAAGACCACTTGTGCTGAGAAATTGATAGCTAGTCCATATTTTCATAGCGCATCTGTTTTTTCAGATGATCTAGTGGCAATCCAAATGAAACCTGTGCGTATAATACTTAATAAACCAATATACATAGGTTTCGCAGTATTAGAATTATCTAAGACTCATATGTACGACTTCCACTACTCTATCATAAAACCTTTTTATGGTAACCGAATTGAATTGTGCTATACTGACACAGATAGTCTTGTTTATGATGTACAATGTGATGACGTTTATAAAGACCTCAAGCACCATTTTCTAAAATATTTTGATACCAGCAATTATGCCTGTAACAATGACTATAACTTACCAATTATTAATAAGAAGGTTCCAGGACTTTTTAAAGATGAAATGGGTGGTAACATTATCAAAGAATTCGTAGGACTGCGCTCAAAGCTTTATTGTATTAAAATGTTAAACAAAACAATTAAAAAGGCAAAAGGTACAAAAAAATGTATCACTAAAAATTTAAACATGTTTGATTATAAAAATGTTTTGTACAATTGCAATGTTATTCGCAAAAAAAATGTATTGTTTAGATCAATAAAACATGAAATATTCACTCAGAACGTAAATAAAATAGCGCTTTCAAGCAATGATGATAAACGATTGCTATCGTTTGATAAAGTTTCTACTTTAGCCTGGGGTAACGCAACTATATTTATGTAATGCATTACCATAATTTAAACGTAATAACAGTAGATACATTTTTACATGTATCTTATTAATTGTAAATGGTAAATAAAACTTGTGAAGTTTAAATGCAGAGTTAGGTAATGTTATGCAAGTACTAGGCACCTATTAATTTTACAGTACACTCACATTACATGGTGTCTGGACCCTGCTTAATAAGCATGTAAAATATGTATTTCCTTAGTGTCTCAAATATATTTTGTTGTAAACTTACATTTAATTAGTAAATAGTTTAAGTAATATCAATTCAATATTATAAATTAAAATAATTATCGGAGGTCGGAATAGGCAGAGTATGTTTATGATCTGTAATTTCAGAAAGAGACACCATACATCTAGAAGTTTAGGAAAATATTCTCTGCCAATTCAGACCTGATAATTATTTACAGGTTACTATGGTTACTATAGTTTTCTTTTATTTGTATTAATTAAATAAATACTTAAATAAATCTTATTTTACTATCATAATTAGATCTGTTTTAATTTCCATTCCTGATGACAATGCGCGTCGCGCTGCCTGGTATGAAATATAACACCAATCAGGTGCTCGCTCACGGCGCTTCATGATGCAAACGACATACCAGTTCGGACTTGTTGAAACACGAAATTGATTAAATACCATAGGTACATGCTTGTATTATTTAAAACATTAGTTTCATGTCCATTCCTGATTGATGAAAAAGAAACAGGTTCCAACTTGATAAAACATGTAATGTTCATTTTTGATGACAAAGCACTCATGGCTCGAAGTTCGCACGCGCGGTGTAGAATTTGACGCCGACCAGGTGCGCCTGCACGAGCTTGAACATGTTGAAACATGAAATTGAATCACAGCGCGGCGTAAAGCTTTATGGAATCTAATTACATATTAGCCGCGTTCCACAGTAATATTATTGTCATTATTGTGTAGAACTTCCATCAGTAAACAGTCAGCCGGAACGGTCATATCACGTCAAATAAAAACGAAACGAATTGTAAGTATTGTACAAGTACCTATCTACTTATAACTTTATTTCATCATGTTGTTTTATGAAATTATAATTAATTATTATTTCGTTTGTTTCAGATCATTGATAATGTGTGATTCACCAGATGTTATCGACTTCTCACAATACGCTCAAGGTTTTCCGACTCCGAGTTTAAGCTGGCATATCCCAGATTTCCCAGAACAACAAATACCTGTCAACAAGGAGCCTAGAGCAAGACAAGACTGCGGACCTGTCAACAAGAAGCCTAGAACAAGACGGGAGTGTCTAAAGCAGAAATCATCTCTGTCTACGTGCCAATCCTTCGTCATAAACAATGAGAAGAAAAAAGGTTTACGACTAATCCAGGTACAAGTGTTGGATATCAGTGAACAACCAGAACCTGCAAGTGACAATCAGGACGTGGTAGTGTTAAGTGCGCAGTATGTAGTGACTGAATCGGTGGACCATGTTATGGAGGAGACGCAATCGTTAATTAATAAAATATCAAAAAAACTGGGTGGGGACAGTTGTTATTATTAACTGGTATCATTATTCTGAAGGTATCTACTTTATAAGTTATTGTATAAGATTTTTAGTAATTATCAATAATAAATTAAGTTGTATACTTTTTACATTTTATCTTGTGCATAGTCTATAAATATTATAATGTAGTTAATATTAATTTCTTTGTTTAATCTAGTTGCGATAATGTTCATGCATCACAAGTTTGTACTTAAACTATGTAGGATGGTTATCATTAGTTTGTAATAATTGGAAATAATGTAAATAAATCTATATTCTTTATAATTTAAATTGTGTTTTATTTTGTATTCTCGAACTCTAAATTAGCTCTAGTGTAATGATACAATAATAGGTTATTTGCTGTCAGTTTTTTAATAGATTAATTAATTTTTCATCATGGTAAGTATATGTATTTGAAATTTTTATATTTTGCTACAGCTAATTTATAGGTCGTTATGTAGGTTACCTTGACTATTAAATAAAACACTCTAAGGTAGATAAACATTTTTTATTAACTATTCAACACAATAATATTTAAAATAAATTAAATACAGACATATTATTATCAACATACCATTTTTTAATACACACTGCATTATTTAATGCACAATTAGCTTTATGGTTCACACAATTAAAATCAGTTTTATTTTCACAAAACTTTTTTTTTAATGTAGCAAAATTAGGACACCCTTTCTCGCCTATGTCAATCACTTCACAGTTTACGCATAAATCTTTAATCCAATTAATCTTTTCAGAACCCTTTGTTATAATTCTTTTATTTTTTAAATATGGTAAGATAACGTGTTGAAACTCTCTGTAGTCTATGAAGCCCTCACGCCAGAAAATTCCTCGATTTTTTTCTAACCATCGCACTTGCTTCTTTTCTTCTTTTGTTAAGTAATAAAAGGAATACGGTGGTTTAACCAAGAAAGTTTGAGTATGATTCTGACTTACGATGGCCACTTCTTTCACAATGAAATTATTAAATAAATCTTTAAATCCTTGGAGTTCGACAATGATGATGTCCGCGTTCATGATATCTTCTTCACAATGTTGCTTAATGGTTTGTATTCAACAATACAATCGTTGAGAATGAGACAGTATGCTGAAGTTTGATCTGGTATTTCCGAATCACTCTCAATTTCTACCCGCACATCCACAACAGGTCCAGTCTTTAGATTATCAGCTTGTCTAGAGCAATCGATTACAAACAGCGGTGCTAAATCTCTAAATTGTTTCTCGCTTAGTATGGGCTCCGAGCGACGTCCGTAATACGACTGTTGAAATCTGGTGTATTGCTCGTATAATAAAGCGATTCTGTTATTAGCAAAATTCACATTTAAGTTTTCATATGGAAAATAGGTTGAATTGAGATACACTCTAACGTCTCGAATATGGCAGTGATCGAATTGAGACATGTCAGAATGTGCATTGTTTTTTCTCTTTGTCTGTAGACCAATAATAATGTATCTTGGTTTTTCTATTTGAGATGAAGTTTTGATAGACCAGGTATGTTTTGTAGTTTTAGGCAAAGCTGGATATTCGTACAGATCCCAATTTCTGTATATCATTTGAAGTGGGCGATCTTTTTCTAATACTTTTAACAAACCAATTTTTTCTTTGTCCGATACTTTAACATGCGGTACGCGCCATATGATTTTGTTGATCTGAACATCATCTACTACTTCGCCAGTATTAAGCTTTACAGCGTTCAAATTAGTGTTACTTCGTAACAATATCAGTTCATGTCTACTATTTATTACGACTTTTTTAAAATCTTCTGCGAAACCGAGGATATTCCGAAGTGGTATAGACGCAGAAAATCTTCCTCCATCGATATTTTTTATACCATCAATATTCCAGCCCCAGGCATTAGACATTTTTGATTCACTTTCGTTCATCGAAATGAGTGATTTCATAGTTGTTGTTATACCTGCATTTTTTATTTTATCAATCTCCACTCCATTTAGCTCATACCTAATGTCTTGGAACAAATAGAGTAGAGCATTGTTCGTGAAATTGACACTAGTAGCTTTGTCCTTCGTATCTTTTTTGCTAACGATAATAGTTCCTTCCAAATATAGGGTGCTAGCTGATGGTAATATGTATAAGTCCTGTTGGTTGATAGGTATGCGAATTTCATCGTTCCTGTTGAAACTTGTTACATAGGGCTTGTAGGAATGAAATTCGATTCCTTCTATAGTGTTATCGTAAGTCGGAGCGGATATAACGTCTAAGATGTTCATTTTAGCAATCCGATCGCTCTAAGGAATGCTTTATTGTCTTTAGTTAATTTTATTTTCTTCTTAGAGATAGGTCTTATTTGATAGGTAGCTCGAGCAGAACTGATATTTTTTAGTTGTTGAGACACATTTTTATTGTAGTCAATCATTTTTTTCTTCTAAGATGCAGATATACCTGCACTTCTTCACCGCGTAAATTAATTAATCGTTTGTTTATATCTAACAGTCTAATATGTATGCAGCTTATATTGTTTTGATTGATTGGAAAGTATATTGCGTTCTTCGGGATTTCTATGATCCTGTATCCAGGTGGCACATTAAGTGCAAATTCGTGAATAATATGACTTGGTTCACCATTTACATATGAACCGCTTACAATATCACATTCAATCCTGACAACGGTCGTAGGTAGAATGTTGACTGGAGACTGTGACACATGCCATTTATTTGCTTTCAAGATTTGTTTGTTAAATCCTAATAGTTTGCCAAAAGAGTCTTCTTTGATAAAATTAATGTCTTTTGTACAGAATATTGTAGTTTTTAAAGTATTATTATGGCACCGTAGTTTGATTGCTGCATCTTTTATTTCAGATTTTAAATAATCGCCGATATCTTGCAATTCATAAGTGCCTTCCGGTATTTCAATAAGTTCATTAAAACCATAATAGAACTTATTATTACTTTTATCAATGTTTGGAATAGAATTAAATGTTGAAAAGTGTAATAAAGCACACTCATACTCTCCATCAAGTTGCAATGTATTAGGATAGTTCGTAGTTAACACCGACGAGTCTCCAGTTATCGACAAAGTGAGTGACATCTTGCAAATGATTGAAATGAAAGAAAAGCATATATTTTATAATACATTTTTATTCCAAAAAGTCCACAAATAATTTAGACACAAATGACCACAATTGACTGCGTTAAATTTTTGATATCTTGTATAATTATAAAACACATTACATTTTTTTAAATATTGCATCAATTCCATTGGAGGTTTTAAATTTCCATAGCTATCAAAGTATTCGCAGTGATTGTATACTTTAGAATAAGCTACCCAATGCGTTCCTTCGTTCTTAGAATCATCTAAATTAACGATACCACATTCAATGCGTTTTGGTTTCCGAGGTAGTCGATCCTTCATGTAGACCCCACGAAAATATGGGATGTCTCTTGAATACTTTCGAATGTCTACATTAGTTAGAGGGCGATTGGGTAGCATATTTTTCAGTTTTTTGAAGATGTTATAAACAATCCTTTACCGCTTTTATACGGCTTAATGTATAAACCCTTACCCAACACTAAAGCCTCCATAGCTTTATTATGTCGTTCTGTTTCTTGCAAATTTTTTTTGCTCGCTTTGTAATCATTGACGGTTTTTGCAATGCCAGCTGCACCACCAGCTAAAGTTCCTAAAGCCGATAAACCAGCGAAAATTGGAATTAAAGGTAGAACTCCTCCAGTCTTTGGTATGGGTATTACTCGGGGTACTCGAATTCGATGATGAATGTTTGGAAATAACTTTTTTGCTGTTAAGTAAGCTGCTTTTATTAAAGTCTTATTATCTTTGCGTTTGAATTTCTTAATTTTTGATTTTATTTTTGAAACTAAGCTTTTAAATGTTTTAATGCCAGATCCAGACTTTAGTTTCGTTTTCATAACTTTGCTCACTACCCAAGAGCTTAACTTTTCACCTTTCCCTGCATCTTTGGATTTAAGTCTTTGTTTAGCCATGTTAAGTAGTTGTAAATCGGCTTTGTGACGATTTAATAAGTCTGTATGATTTGTATACGCAATGTCGTGTTGCATGCAAGCTTCGTCTAGCTTATTTACACCTCGGTCACCTCGCGCTAAACGTTTGCGAAGTTTGGTTCCTGGTCCGCAATAATTGTATCCTGGCAAATGAACTTCGAATGGTAGATTATTAATTATCCTGTTAACTAGTCCACCTCCTTGCATTACTCAAATTATAATGATAGGATTTAAAGTGCAAAATGGTTATATAATATATTAGTTCATTATTGCAGTTTTTTCAATCCAACTGTTTTCAGCACTGTTTAGACCTAACCATTTGACATACAATTTATTTCCTTTCTTTTTCAACACCTTTTCTATCAAATAAACATCAGGATAATTCGATCTTTGCAGTTCTTGTTCGTAAAACGCTCCTAATATCTTTTGCTTTCGTTGATCTTCTATGTGATATGTGACTGGTAAGGTTTTATTTACCTTTGTTATAATAAATAATTCAGTTGACCAATTAGGAGTGTAACCTTTCTCAAAATTATGTTTGTATTTACTTATACGAACATAATCACCAACTTTTAATTTAGGCTTCCACTGAACTAAATCATGTTTGTAATTTTTTTTAATATTTTCTTTGATTACTTGTTCATTACCTTTATTAACATCTACCGGTTTAAATTGAATAGTGCGATGTTTTGTGCCGTTATATCTCTTCAATGTATCTTCCAATGGTAGTCCTATCCACTTATAGTTTCCATTGAGACTAAAATATTTATATAAATTATTTTTTACAGTTCTAATCAGTCTCTCCACAATTGATGCTTTTTTAGTAGAAAACGATGAGTAATGGTTAATGTTGTGCTTTTTCATAAGCGTTTGAAAGGTGATGTTATAAAATTCTGTTCCCATATCAGTTTGTAAATTAACTGGTTTACGATGACTGTTAATCAATATTCGTTTAAATGCATGAGTAACATCAAGTTTATTTTTTGATTTTAACGGCTCTGTCCAAGCATACTTTGAGAAGCAGTCAATTACAACTAAAATGTAATTATAACCTTTATTATATTTCCTCAGGTTCTGCATGTCCATTAGATCAGCTTGCCACAAGTCATCGATCCCCTTTAGAATGACAGTACGTCTAAGGAAATTTCTTCGTGCAGCTTTGTGTATTTCATTTACTATTTGTTGTTTTGTCATTACTGAGATTTTCAAGTAATTTATCTACCTCTGCTTTAGTATAAAACTTATCTTGCAAATGAGTTGAAACCTCAAGTACCCTTGCTTTTAAAGTAGCTTGAACTATACCCTTTGCATCTTTTATCATTTGAGAACGCAATGTATCAATCAGATTATTAAATTCTTTATGCATATTAGCATTCAATAAATCTACATAATCCTTGTTCACAGACAGATTATTTAATTCTTTTAACGTGTTAGCATTCAATCGATCTACATAATCCTTGTTCACAGCATCGTCTGCTTCTACTGGAGATCTAATTCCTCTCAGTTTTGATGTTTTTAAATCAAAGTCTCCGTTTTCTGATTTTAATAATGCATTTTCATTAAACTCAAATAACTCTGATAAACGCATTCTTTTGTGAATGTAGTGTCCGAATTTGTCTACGTTCATGTTTAAGGTGTATTGTATCGAGAGGTTGATAGTAAAATAAACACATTTTAAAATATTTATTTATTTATAACTTTACATTCACGCAATTCTTCAATGATAGAAATAATTTCATTATCTAATCCTGTGTTGCCAGCATCTCTAGATGCAATTAACAATTTCAACCTTTCCACTAATTCATTAGGATCATCCCAGTACACTAAATCGACGTTTTTTCGCCACTTTTTTATTAACGGTAGACCCTTTCCCTGAACTGTATTCTTCAGTTGAAAAAGAGGTTTAATAACTTGCAAATATTTTTGTCCTTTATTGCTTTTTATTGGCTTACTTGGCTCATAGTCTCGACGATGTGCATTTGTGTCAAGTAACATCAACTTATAATTTTGCATATCACTATCTGTAACCAAGCTTAAGTCTACATCTTTCTTAAGCAACAACTGTTTTAAACCAGGTGTATTTCGATATTTACGTTCAGCCACGGTGATGTATTGATCGTTGATCGTTATGCAAGCAGAGCCTAACATCAGTTGCCCGCGGTCTTTTCTTACTCCAAATGGAATATCTACCAACGCTTCCGAAGATACTGACCAGGATGACGTATCACAAGCTTGATTACTTTCAACTACTGATTCATAAGAAGAGTCACTGTTTGTATCGGATTTATATTTGTCTTCATCATCATTATTATCATTTCTTCCTGCGCTACCAGTTCTTTCTTTCTGCAAAGTTTCGTTAGTAAACGGAACATCAGCAAAATCATCACTAACACGCAGGAGAGGAGTTTGCTTAGCAGCATTAGCAATTAAGTTAAGTGGTTCTGTTACAGGTTTAAAAACAGATTCCAATGCTTGTTTATTGTCGATCTCGGCATCTCTCATTTTTCGTACTTTTATCTTTACAGCTTCTGCCGCATCAACAATTTGTCGTTTCATTGATTTTTCCATATTGGTTAATAGGTCGTAATTGATTTAGCGTCGTAAGGTGAATAATATTATTAGACAGGTAATAGCCTTATATACTATATGTATTCGTGTTCTTAGTCAAAGACTACAAACGTGTCAAATTTACTTCTATAACATCCTTTGTTTTTTGAACAATCTTTATTAATTACAACATAATTGAAAGGTATACTCCATATTTTTGAACACATTTCACGAAATTCAATCCATGTCATGTCAGTGTTGACGTGTTCTTCATAAACATGTTTCATATTTCTTTCATCTTGTTTAAAAAGTACGATTAGGTTTGCGTTATCTCTTACTAACTGTTTAGGGATTTTACTATACGTCTGATTTAGATAAAAACAATCGATGAACTTGTGTCTCCCCATAGCAAAATAATCACGTATATTACTTTGGTTTTCACAAGCAACATCATCAAATACAATTACAGAATTCGGTTTTGCGGTCTGAACACTTAGTACTTGCTCATTTTCATGATATTTCTGAAATGAAATGCCAGGTACTCGTTGCAAGACTTTTTCTAAAAAAAGATACTTAGGTTGTTGCAAGGTTTTCGAATAAACATAAACGTTTTGAAATCTTAAACCATTCTCGTGTATAAGAAGACCAATTATTAAATTAGTTTTTCCACAATTTGACGGTCCGCAAATGATGCATCGTACCGATTTAGGTAATAATTCTCCATGGCGAAAACCAGTCTCCTGAGAATGAACACAAAGTTGGTTTACTTGTAACGATTGTGGTTGTTTTACAAATTTCATGGCAACTGCTTAAACGGTTATATTAATAATGAGTCAATTATTTTATTACACTGACATTTATAACTCATTGTCGCTAACTCGAACAAATGTACAAACAACCTTACCGTGGCTGTCCTTCATTATAAGATAGTGAATGTTTTCTAAATGAGACTTCACCAAATCTTGCATCTGTCGCTGGAACAAATCTTCTGTGCGGTTTTTATAGCTGTCCTGGTGTTTTGATGAATCGTTATCTGTATTTTTCTGATCAGTTTTCAAATCTCGAATAAATATAATCTTGCCGCTTGAATTCTTGATTATAAGTTTACAAATGCCATTTAAATCAGATTTCACTGAGGCATGCATTGTAGTTAATTTAGTTATTTGTATTTTGTTTCGTGATACAAAATTCAACCTTCTCACTACAATAGTAAGAATAGAATGTAGCGTTAAATTACTGCTAACAATTATTTATAAGTTATACCTTCCCCACAAACTTTGTGGATAAATTTATGTTATTGGAAATTCTAAAAAACTTTTCGTTCCATTCGTAACCAAACGAGTTTTAAAAAGTGGAGTAGCGCCCAAACCACAAACGTTGTGCAATAGGCGTCGAACCAGTATTTTACTGCATTACTGCACTATGTAAGATTTCATTTATATTATTGGGCATTCTATTCCACCGAAAGCGACGAAGGCGAACGAAGTGAGCCGTAGGAAGCGACAGGTGGAATAGAATGCCCAATAAATCACTACTGTACATTGATTTAAATACTCGTTTGCGTCAAGCATCTACCTCAGCCTTCGAAAAGGATTTTTTCAAACTTTTGAATAATGCTGTGTTTGGAAAAACAATAGAAAATAAACGCAAGCAAGTAAATGTAAAGTTAGTAACAATGTGGGAAGATTCTTATAATAAAACAAATAAATATATAGGTGCTGAAAAACTTATTGCACAACCCAACCTGAAAAGTATTTCAATATTTTCAGAAAACTTTGCTGCAGTTCAGTTAAGCCCTGAAAAAATAATATTGGATAGACCGATTTACATTGGTTTTACTGTATTGGAGTATGCCAAACAACACTTATATCAATTCCACTACGATTTTATCAAAAATAAATATGGCACAAAAGCTAAACTATGTTACACTGACACGGATAGCCTACTTTACTTAGTAGAAACGAATAATTTTTATAAGGATATGGTTAATAATATATCGGAATTTGATACCAGTAATTTTGCTAAGGATAATCCATATGGAATACCTAATATTAATGAAAAAGTACCAGGCTTGTTTAAAGATGAACTTGGAGGCTCGGTAATTTATGAATTCATTGGCTTAAGGGCTAAACTTTATTGTTTGAAAAGTGTAAAGACAACATTAAAGAAGGCAAAAGGTATAACGAAACCCGTAACAAATAAATTAAAGCTTTCTGATTATAATGCTGCTCTACACAATAACAAAATTATCAAACGTAAAATGAATGTAATTAAATCTATTAAACACGTTATCTATTCACAACAAGTGAATAAAATTGCATTAAATAGAAGTGACGATAAAAGACAAATACTTCCAAATCAAATTGAAACCTTACCATGGGGTCATTGCGATACAATTTCTTAAAATGTATTATTTAGTTAAATTTTATATTTATTAAAGTATCTACTTCTACTTCTTCTTCCGACAAATTATAGCTGTGTATTCATTCTACTATAAAAAATATGATTATGTTGAAAAGGTGTAATTTTATTAAATAAAACAGTTAACCACATTTTTTACTTATTTATTTTATTTACCCCCATAAATACTATTCATGCATTTTAAGGAACTCAAATATTGGTTCGATCAATAACTCTGACAAGAATTATAAATACTAGAGCCTATATTATTTCGTAACAGATACAAACATGAAGTGGGTCAAGCAACAAGTATCATTAGATGTTAAAAATATTGATATAAAGGAAAATTCACTAAGCCCGAAACACAGTGTACTTCTTCCAAATAATATTCGATGCATAATATGTGGTCCATCGAATTGTGGGAAAACGAATGTTATGATTAGTTTATTGATTCATGCAAACGGATTAAAGTTTAACAATGTTTATCTGTATTCTAAGACCAGATTTCAACCGAAATACAGTTTTCTAAAACAAGTTTTGCAAAGAGTTTCTGACGTAAAACTTTTCGTTTATAATTTTGATGACGATGTTATTCATCCTAACGAAGCATTGTTGAACTCTGTTATCATATTCGATGATGTAGTTTGTGAAAAACAAATAAACATACGTAATTATTTTACAATGGGAAGACATAGAGGTATAGACTGTTTTTATTTATCTCAAACGTATTCAAAAATACCAAAGCAGTTAATACGTGATAATGCTAACTTTTTGATCATTTTCAAACAAGATGACGTTAATATGAAACATATATATGATGAACATGTTAGTTCTGATATGGAGTGGTCTAGGTTCAAAGATATGTGTTCTAAAATCTGGATGCATCCTCATGATTTTTTAACAATTAATAAGGATTGTGAATTCAACAAAGGCAGATATAGACAGTCCTTTGATAACTTTATTTATTTTGATTAATGGTTATATAAATTATGAACGAAAACAAAAAAAAATCATTTGAGCATAAATACTTCTGCATAGAAGTCGTATAATGGATCATAACATTAAAGATCAATTAATAAAGTCCGCGGATGCTATAAAGGAAAAGGTGAAACAAATGAAAGATTATGAATTTAGTACTGACACTCATCTGAAGTATTTTTTTAAACCTCTTGCTGACCCTCTTAATGCCATAGCAGCTAACAAGCAGTTTTCTATAATAAAAAATGAAGATACTTATGACGACAAATTTAAAAACACTGGCATAGATTCAAAAATGTTTTTGCGTGATAAATCACATGATATGTACAAACTTGAATCATCTGGATCAGAAAAGTTTTATTCTGAAGACGAAGAAGGTAACACATCTGAATCAGACAAAGTTAATAATATGTCGCTGAACAAAGAAGATATCTTTGAAATATACGATGATATGAATATACCATTTGGTGTTCGTAGTGAGAATGATAAGCATATGATTGGAAATACAATAGTTAATTTCTCTACCACTCGCAAGAACTCTGATAAATTGTATTTTATTCGAGTAGCTAATAAAAAGTATGAAATAACACCGGGTTTAAAAGAATTATTGCTTCGCAAGAAGCCTGATTTAAGTTTAGTCAATTTAAAAGATAAATTAGTTTACAAAGAAATACTCATCACAACTAATGCTCATAAAAGAGACTTTGACCCTGCAGGTCAAGTTAAAGGTGATAAGGTTCTAAAATATTCTCAAGTGATCAAACCGTTATTTCCTGAGTCTAGTAAACGTTTACAAGAACCTACAGAAATTAAATCTAAACAGAAACGAGGTGCTGGTCTGCCGTATCTTAAAAAATATAAAAAAAATACCGAACTTGTGTATTGGGATGATCCTAATGAATTAGTGGACAGGCTTAAACTGTTGATAGCATCTAAAACTGCAGGTAATACTAATCTGGATAACGAAATATTATCAATCATAGAAGAGTTAAAGGAAGCGGGTGTAATAAAAGAATAAAAAGACTCATCATATAAATAGAATATCAGTGTAATTTTGTAATTCAGAAGTGACAGTTGAAAGAATGAGCAAATTGAAAAGAGACATAGTAAACGAAATTCATAGAAGTGCAAGAATAAATTTTCCTCGAAGGCATGTAATATTAAAAGATATTGATGATCTTTGGCAAGCTGATTTAATTGATATGCAAAGTTTCTCGAAATTCAACAACAACAACAAATACATTTTAGCTATCATTGATGGATTCTCCAAGTACGCTTGGGCTATTCCACTTAAACAAAAAAACAAAGAAGCTGTATCCGAAGCTTTTAATACGTTGTTGAGTAGAGAAAAAAGAATCCCTAGCAACTTGCAAACAGATCTTGGAAAAGAATTTTACAATAAAAGTTTTCAAAAAATATTAGTAAACAATTCTATCAACCACTACTGCACTTATTCAACGAAAAAGGCTTCAATTGTAGAACGATTAATAAGGACGATAAAGAGTAAGCTTTTCAAGGAATTTAGTTTGAAGGGGAATTATAAATGGACTGACGGCACACTTGCAAAAACCATCAATAGATATAATAATACAATACATAGAACAATTGGTTTACCACCTGCTCAAGTTAGTCATAACAATAAAACAAAAGTACTACAGAGATATTTCAATCAAAATCATACGAAAACAAAATGCTCTAAGTTAAAGACAGGCGATTTTGTTCGAATAAGTAAACATAAAGGTTGTTTCGAGAAAGGTTACACTCCTAATTGGTCAACAGAGATATTCAAGATCAGTAAAGTTCAAAACACAAATCCTGTTACATTTTTATTACAAGATGTTAAACAGCAACCTATTTTAGGAGCATTTTACGATCAAGAATTACAAAAAACCAAACATCCCGACATTTACCTTGTTGAAAAAGTTTTGAAACGCAAGGGCAGAAAAGTTTTCGTGAAATGGTTGGGGTTATCATCCTGCGAAAATAGTTGGATTGACGATACCAATGTTTTATGAGTGCTTTATCAATATAACATCATGGTCTATGACAGTTATCTCATTCTATTTGTATACATGAAAGGAGAAGGACTTATTAATAATTTAATTAATAATTTACCATTTGAGCTCCATTTGCCAGGATATAATTATTGTGGTCCAGGAACTAAATTACGTGAAAGATTAGCTCGAGGTGATAAAGGTGTAAATAAGTTAGACGAATATTGTAAACATCACGATATTGCATATAACAATTCCAAAAGTTTGGAAGATCGCCACAAAGCAGATATAATTTTATTAAAAATGGCAAAAAAGCGTGCTTTGTCTTCAGATGCAGGGGCAGGAGAAAAACTTGCTGCCAGTTTAGTTAATAATATAATGTTATCAAAAGTAAGTTCTGGAGCAGGGCTCAAAAAGAACTTTAAAAATTTAGTAACCAATACTAAAAAATGCATTAAAAAGGTTAAACCGAAGTGTAGGAAAAAGCTAATAGAATTGGCCTACGCTGCTGCTAGAGAATTGAATCGCGATTCATCTGCCACGATCCCACGCATAATACCAATTCCTAAGACTGGAGGGGTTCTACCTTTAATACCAATATTTGCTGGTTTGTCCGCTGCTGGCAGTATTGCAAGTGGAATTGCTGGAATCGTCAAAACCATAAATGAATATAGAGTTGCAAAAAAGCATTTAGACGAAATGAAAAGACATTGTAAGAATGTGGAAGGTGTACATATTGGCAACGGACTGCGGCTTAACCGTTACAAGGATGGACTTGGGATATATACAAATTTAAAGAAAAAAAACTAAATCATAGGCTACCTAATCGTGCTCTTACCAATATAGATATCATACATTTTACCAAAAACGTTCAATATTTTCGCGGAGTGTATATGAGAGATACCTTACCGAAGTTTCCGTTTTCTAAAGAGTGTGGAATCATAAATTTAGATAATTCTAAAAATTCTGGTACACATTGGGTAGCCTATGTAATTATAAATGAATATGTCGAGTACTTTGACAGTTACGGCAACTTGAAACCTCCAATAGAATTTGTTCGCTATGTAGGTTCTAACAATATAAATTATAATTACAATAATTTTCAAAATAATAACTTATTCAATTGTGGACATTTATGTATTAAATTTCTTAAAGAGTTTTGGAAAAATAAAGGTATTATCAACTCATTAGGTACTTAAACATTGTTTAAATGTTAGGTGTTGCTACATAAGACAACACTTTGACATTATCTACCACAAGAGATGAATGTCAATTAGAATAGAGTAAAAATAAAATAAAAAATATGATAGTTTACAATATAAAAACAACTGCCAAAAATAATAGTTTTACTCGTTCTCGCACCATCAAAAGACGAAGACATATTATAAGAACTATAAAAAAAATAACTAAAGGTAATAGATTATTTCTTCGAGCTTTGGGATTTAAATTATGAGTATTCTTCAAGTGAATGATTTACCACAATTCGACAACTCTATAGTGAGTTATGAAAATCATACATATAATCCATATAGCAACTGTTTTAATGAAAATGATGAAATACGTATACCCATAAATCAACAAGATTTGTACGTACTACCTTCAGCCAGCTACATTTACGTTGAAGGTCGAGCCACCACGGTTTCGAAAGATGGGGCAGGAAAACTAACACGAAAAGCTGTTAACTTTACCAATAATCATATATCATTTCTATTTCAAGACATTCGATATGAAATTAATGGTGTAGAGATTGACCGAATAAAAAATGCAGGTATTTCTACAACTCTAAAATCATACGTTTCAATGAGCGATGGAGAAAGTAAGGCTGCCGCTATTTGGGGTTGGAATTTAAAAGGGAATAAAGATAATGATGGTATTTTTAGTGCCCTTATACCTCTGAATAAAGTTTTAGGATTTGCGGAAGATTATAATAAAATTATCATTAACTGTAAACATGAACTTATACTTAAAAGAAGCAGTTCGAATCTTAATAGTGCTACACTTGATAATAATGACACTATTGAAGTAAATATAGAGAGACTGCAATGGCGTATGCCTCATATAAAAGTTTCAGATCGGGAAAGATTAACTTTACTAAAATATCTAGAAAAGGATCGGCCTATTCAAATAGCTTTTAGAAATTGGGACTTGTACGAATATCCTTTATTACCTAGAACTACAAAACATACATGGGTTGTTAAAACTGCTTCACAACTCGAAAAACCAAGGTATGTGATCTTTGGTTTGCAGACAAATAGAAAAAATATGAAAAGTAAAGACTGCTCAATATTTGACCATTGTAAATTAACAAATGTTACTCTTTTTTTAAATTCCCAATATTATCCATACGAATCGGTAAATGCAAAATTTTCTGAAGATAAGTATTATATATTATATGAAATGTTCACCAAATTTCGTCAGTCTTATTATAACACTCGGTCTGAACCAATGCTTGGTTTGGATGAATTTAAAGAAAAGGCTCCTTTGTTTGTAATTGATTGCTCAAGACAGAACGAAGCCTTGAAAACTGGGGCTGTAGATGTGAGACTGGAAATAGAAAGTTCTGAAGATATACCAGAAAATACATCTGCATATTGTCTAATCATCAACGATCGTCTATTCGAATACAAACCCTTAAGCGGTATTGTAAAGAAATTATTATGAACGCTATAGTCGATGTGCAAGGGTTTAAGACGGAAAGTAACGAGTTTATCGTAAAAGAAATAGCAATAGCATGTGGAAATCAAGTTATGGTATTATTAATCAAACCACCATTCCCATTTTACAAACTTACAAAGAAAGAAAGATTGCAAGTAAGTTGGATAGAGAGGAACCGAAACATATTCTGGAAAGAGGGTTTTATACCATACTTAAACTTACATCGATATATTGTACCTTATCTGGAAGATAAAAACATTTACGTTAAAGGATGTGAAAAAGTGTTGTGGTTAAAAAACATTGTAAAACATGATAAAATATATAATTTAGAAGATAAGAACTGTCCACGTTTACAGAAATTATTTGATGATTATGGAATGTCTAGTAATATATTTAGCTGTGTGTATCATTCGAATGTACGTGTGTGTGTGTGTATGTGCTTTAAAAAATGTTACTTGTTTAAAAAAGTGGATTGATCATAAAAGTATTTTAACAGTAATTTAGAAGATAAGAACTGCTATAAAAAATATAAGTTAGAAAGTAATTTGTACAGCTGTTTATATCATAACAATATATTGAGAATAAATGTTTTTGAGTAAATGTTTTTTTGTTTTATTTCATAACAAATACATTAAATACGGAATAACACAACTGAGCCGAAAAAAGTGAAGGTAAGTCCTGCCCCATAAGGTATGACTCGTAGCGCATCTTGATAAATTGACAACACCGAATACAATACTTCATTATGTTTTCATACATACCCGTATCAAGACTCATAAAATGATTCAGCATTATTCCAGCCCGCGATATGAAATATATAATCAATACAAAATTCGATTATGTTCATTCAGACATTATTGGGCTACAGTAGATTCAAAACGAAGATTGGTGATGGAAATGGCTGATGCAGGTTTTTTTTACTGTGGAAATGGTTTAACCGATAAAGTTATGTGTTTTTCATGTGGAGGTGGTATCGAAGATTGGGAGTACTACGATGATCCTTGGATGCAACATGCTATATATTTTCCTAATTGTATTTATTTAAATGCTGTAAAAGGAACATATTATGTTGACAAATCAAAGCGTCTATTACAAGTTAAAAAAAACTATAGTGGGGGAAAATAGATTGTTTGTATGCTGAATAAGCTGCTAAATGCTATTAGTAAAGGATCCGAAATTAACTATAAATTTACTTACAAACATTTTATGAGACATTCGATTCCTACAATTGAAGTTGATAGGTTGAATTGTAAACTGAATTAAACAATTTAAAAATAAATTATATTAGCTACAATGCAAGATTCAGTAAAATATACTTATGAAGGCATATCTAAACTTATTTTCAAGAATGCTAGAGGCGATATTCTATTAACTCAAGACATGGCTGACCAGAAAATAATAACCACCAGTTCATCAAAACTTCAGGACAGTACAAACAATACAGAGCAAAACTCAGTAAAATCCACCTTTGAAAATACGCGATATCTCACAATCAAGAGTGGTAACAATGAGCTACTTACATTTGTTCGAGTTGGCAACAAACACCCTGAAAAATCGGATGTAAGGTCATCAAATACTCCATCTGTCATTAAATTAGTAACAAGAAATATAATGCGTGATATAGTGTTTCCTGATTCAGAAGACATTCTATGCTACCAGATGCTGCCAGAAGATGAAATTCCTTCTTCAATGAATGACTGTTCTATAATCTGAATAGATAAACATAGAACAAACGTATTTGCTTGAAAAAAAAATACATGTTTTAAACTATGGATTGTGAATAAAGGTATTTGTAATAAATTGATGTTTTTTTTTTCTATTTCCCACTTCAGGATCTCTATTATTACCATGATGAATTAACACAATGCTCTAGTGAGTATAGCTCATAAAATGATCCAATAATTTAACACATCTTTGACGACACGTTAGCGCGAACAATGTTAATTGGCGGTTTCTATATCTAATTCCATCAGTTTGAATAGCTACTTAAAATCTAGTAATATCTGATAGCCCTCCAATCAAGAAGAAGAAGCACTATTCAATAAATATTAACCTATTTGAATAGAACAACGTAATTTCAATAGGTAGTCCATTTAGATTATCCAATCTATTCAAGAATTAAAAAATAAATAAAAAACATCTATTTGAATAGATATGTCCCAATAAATTAAACAGTATATTAGAATAGACCATCTTTTCAAAAAACTGTATTTCTTCTATTTGAATATACATTTTTATCTATTTGAATAGATATAATTGGGGTGTCTGGATCATCGTGTGATCCAGATGCCCCAATTATATACTACTACCCGCAGTGGACCTTGGTCGCAGAACGGGTGGTCGAAGGGGCCGATAGGTTCTAGAGAGGCGGCCGCGTTCCGGAAGTCGCAGCGTTGGAAGGCCTCCCATTAGGTGAACTGATAACTTGGTTTAGGCTGCGGGAATCCACTGGATGCCAAACGCACGGGTCCGGTCGACACTTGGGGGAGGCCTATGCCCAGCTGTGGACGTCTTTCGGCTGAAATAATGATGTAGTTTGCCTTAATATATCTTTCCTGGTCAGTTCCGTATGGTGCCGGACGTAAAGAATTTCACCATCCCATGTCTTCCCGTGGGTGTCGTAAGAGGCGACTAAGAGACAAACCAGAGAATGGGCAGCAGTGTTCTCTATGCTTCAACAACAACCATACTGCGATCGCCAACCCAAGCGTGGCGATTATGGCAAAAACCCCCTCATGAAAAGCACAAATAAAAAATGGCCCCTAGTGCCCGACTGCCTGCCTACCCTCGACTACGGTAGCAGTCGAGGTTACAGCATGGCAAGGGGTGCCAAGTATCTCCGGACGAGATCCGGCTACCCAACGAATTACCGACGACTGTACCTGGCAACGTACAACACGCGCACACTTCGGACCGACAAGAAGATCACCGAACTCGAAGAGGAATTGAGCAGGTTGCGATGGAGTATTATAGGGTTATCTGAAGTCCGAAGAGAGGGGGAGGACTCGATAATCCTCAAATCCGGTAACCTGCTCTATTTCCGAGAGGGTGACCGGCAGTCACAGGGTGGTGTCGGGTTTATCGTCCACAAGTCCCTTGTGAACAACGTGGTGAACATCGAGAGTATGTCGACCAGGGTGGCGTACCTTATACTCAGAATATCCTCAAGATATTCGCTGAAGGTCATACAGGTCTACGCCCCGACCTCAGCACACCCCGACGACGAGGTAGAGACCATGTATGAGGATATCTCCAGAGCCATGCATGGTTTCAAAACTCTCTTCACCGTTGTCATGGGGGACTTCAACGCGAAACTGGGCAAACGAGGATGAGCTGCAAGTGGGGCAATTTAGAGTTGGACGACGGAACCACCGGGGTCACCTACTGGCCAGTTTTATGGAGAAGGAGGGCCTCTTTATGATGAACTCCTTCTTCAAAAAGCGTGAACACAGGAAGTGGACCTGGCAGAGCCCCGATGGTGCAACAAAAAATGAGATCGACTTCATCATGTCAACCAAGAAGCAAATGTTCAATGATATCTCTGTGATCAATTCGGTAAAAAGCGGGAGCGATCACCGCATGGTAAGAGGCACATTGAACATTAATATTAAGCTTGAAAGGTCTCGACTGATGAAGTCCACGCTCCGTCCAGCACAGATCCAGGTCCAAAACCCCGAGAGCTTTCAGCTCGAACTCCAGAATTGTTTCGAGTGCCTAGGGAGCTCCGTGGACGACTACGCCGACGGGTTCGTGGAAGCTGTCCATACGGTCGGGTCTAAGTTTTTCAAGATCCGTCGTACAGATAGAAAGAAAAAGCTCTCTGATCATACCCTCAAGCTTATGAAGGAGAGGCGTGAGATGATCCTGCAGTCTTCAGATGAGGCGTGCAAATACCGGCAGCTCAATAGATAGATCTCTAAATCCTTGAAATGAGTTCTCCGCCGCTTTAATACCGAGCGTATTAAAGACGCGATTGAGCAAAATAAAGGCTCCAAGGTTTTTTCAAGGGATCTGGCTATTGGGCAGAGCCAGCTCACGAAACTGGAGACCGACGATGGCAGGATCGTATCCGCCAAACCGGAGCTTCTAAGGCAGATCGAGACATTCTATGGGTAGTTGTACACATCAATCAGCAAGCCCGTTGCGAGTCTAGCAAACGGTGCCAGATCGACTACCGGTACATTGAAGTGTTGAAGTGTTTGTACAAGAACGCCACTATGTCAGTCCGTCTTCAGGATCAGATCTCGAAACCAATTCTTCTCCGGCGCGGCGTGAGACAGGGAGACGTCATTTCGCCGAAACTGTTCACTGCTGCGCTGGAGGATGTCTTCAAGGTTCTGGATTGGAGAGGGCTTGGCATCAACGTTAATGGCGAGTACATCACTCATCTTCGGTTTGCCGATGACATAGTGGTCATGGCTGAGACCATGGAGAGCCTCAGTAAAATGCTCGATGACCTCAGTAGAGCTTCCGAAAGAGTGGGTCTTAAAATGAACATGGACAAAACCAAGGTCATGGTGAATTCCCATGTTACATGCACTCCTATCAAGGTCGGAGACTCTACACTCGAAGTTGTGGGCGACTTTGTCTTCCTGGGACAAACGATCCAATTGGATAGGGCCAACTTCGAGAAAGAGGTCAACCGTCGAATCCGACTCGGCTGGGCAGCGTTCGGGAAGTTGCGCGGTATCTTGTCGTCCAACTTACCACAGTGTCTCAAGACGAAAGTCTATGACCAGTGTGTGTTGCCATTAATGACATATGGCTCTGAGACGTGGTCGCTTACAATGGGCCTTAGCTTACAGTCACTCA
Organism: Orthosia incerta; assembly: GCA_948252205.1. Lineage (NCBI taxonomy): Eukaryota > Metazoa > Arthropoda > Insecta > Lepidoptera > Noctuidae > Orthosia > Orthosia incerta. The sequence goes on from OX411760.1 coordinate 6,079,616, forward strand.
AAGGGCAATGGAGAGGGCTATGCTCGGAGTTTCCTTGCGTGATCGAATCAGAAATGTGGAGATCCGCAAGAGAACCAGGGTTACCGACATAGCCCGAAGAATTGCCAAACTTAAGTGGCAGTGGGCAGGGCACATTGCTCGCAGAACGGATGGCCGATTGGGCCGAAAAGCTCTGGAATGGCGACCGCGAACCGGAAGACGATACGTTGGAAGCCCTCCCACTAGGTGGACCGATGACCTGGTTAAGGTTGCGGGAAGGCGCTGGATGCGAGACGCACGGGATCGGTCAATGTGACGACGCCTGGGGGAGGCCTATGTCCAGCAGTGGACGTCTTTCGGCTGAAATGATGATGATGATGATGGCTAGTCGCGGCTCCATGTCATTATTTCGGGGCCTGTGTATCACAAATATAACTAATAAATAACTAATATTATAAACGCGAAAGTTTGTCAGTGTGTATATTTGTTACTTCTTCACGCCAGAACGGCTGAACGGATCTGAATGAAATTTGGCACAGAGATAGATTATATTCAGAATTATCACATAGGATACTATTTGTCCCGGGAATACGTTCCTTCTGTATAATTTTTGCCCATCACGCTGGCGAAGCCGCTGACAGAAGCTATTTAATTATATTTCGATATCTTTTTCGGTAAACATTTTAAATAAAATATTTACCAACAATTTTAATAATATAGGTAAGTAGCATGTTCGTTTACTTTGATCTATTTTCGTTTGTCTGTAATGCTCGTTTATAACGACATTATTGGTAACAGTTTTCAAATTCATTAGGCCTTTCTTTTATGTTTAGCATTTCAAAAGACTTTTCTCTGAAATCACATCAAGGCTAGCTTTGTGTTGAAGTCATGTAGAACATTGTACATATCTAATTACATACATTTTCATCTGTTTTAAAAAGACTGAAATACCTGAGGCATTGGACAAAATTCTATCATTAAAATTTTACACGCGCTACCAAAATGTCACATATTGAATTCATTTTATTTTATCACAAGTAGATATCGCTAGTAGATGTCATTTTGTCTATACTTCATTTGAGATAACAGTATTTATTTATCTATTTATATATGCTTTATTGTAGGTACACCAAGTAAAAACATAGAAAAGGAAACTAAAATACATACAACGGGCGGCCTTATCGCTTACCGCGATCTCTACCAGACAACCTGGAATGGACAGTGATAGCCTGGACATGAAATGGGGTTGACATTGGTGTAACACATAACATTAAGAATAATTGCTTTAAATATACAATAATATTATATAATAGATACACAAATACATACATATGTTATATAATAGATATATAAATACATACATACTCAATATGTATAGACAATGAAAGTATATAGTGACTAACGACAATCACATTGATAGGCAAAGTTCTTTTACGAGTCTTTTAAATACAGGCAATGACTGGGCGAGTTTTATTGGGTCAGAAAATGCATTCCACCTTACCTTGGACAGTAAAAGATTTATCCAAGAAAACGGTGGAATGCATTGGCATTTTGAGTCAAGTTATCCGATGACCTAAGTGATTTCGTGTGGGAATCGCAGATAAACTGAAAACGATCCTTGAGGTAAAGGGGGGGAAACTCCCCCCGCATTGCATATTTAAACAATCCCATTTTACAGCCCGTTCAACCGATTTTGACTTCTGTTGCGTTGGTGATATGATAAATGGCAGCTGTATTCAACAGTTAGTTTTGGCACAGATAATATAATACTAGCATACAGATGCCTCATCCCATACAAAGAAACCGTGCCGACGTAACTAGCGTTTTTCATCTGATTAATCTTGTTATTTTTGTAAGTACATCAATCGCGTTCGATCCCGTTTCACGGTAATAAATGGTGTTAGCAGCGACTTGCAAGTATAAGGGTTTACTAGGTTCGTGAATATTGAATTCTTTTAATACAGTGAAGGTTCGTTTTATAGTATTTTTTTGCACGTTTTTACAGTATTTTTGCACCAAAATGTGTTACAATGCAAATTTAAAAAATCGGGTGGAATGCCTCAGAAATTTAAAAATGCGCCATCTACTGGCATCAATTTTAAATGATTCGTTAAAACAATCTTTGAAATGAGAATTAAGAGCCCAATATTCCATAATTTTTGTACTTAGGAGAGTTGATTAAACAAGAACATACAATTTTTATGCTCAATTCCAGAAAATGTTAATTTTACACACAATTATTATATTCTATTGAATTGTGTGTACATGTCGCGCCATCTAGTGAGATTTATTTGAACCAATATTTCTTTATTAGCAATGAGACCCCGTGGTTTTGGTAAAAGGTTAATGATTTTTATGCTATCCTTATAAGAAAAGGTTGTAAAATTTCTAATTTTATTTCAAATGGAGTATAGAGTCTTTGACAGCTACAAACTCAGGCTCCACACAATGGAGGCTACCGCGTATGCATTCACCGCTAGAGGCGCTGGTGTGGCGTGAGGCCTCCGATATGTCAATTTTCATAGTTTTTTGGCTTTTAACGCTAGTTTATATACATTTCCTTTATTGTTGTGAAAAATTTGCAAGTATGGCAGATTAACATATGTATAGGATTTGCCAACATTTAATAGAGCTTGAAAAGAGAATAATAGTAATAATTTATCTAGAGCTTTAATTTTCGAAAAAAAAGGCGCTGCGCAAAACTGATTCCCCTCAATGGTCAATTAACCTGAATCAAGTCTGAAACAATAGAAAATCAATTGTTTCCTAATTACGACCGTTGATTTCTAATTTAATTACACTTCTATGTAATTAAAAACGTTTTATAAGAAATCAAACCGAATTCAAAAACAAAACACTAGACACTCAACACGGTGTCTTTTGTATCCATTGTTTTCCGTTATTCAAAACCAACTTCGGAAAACAAAGTTATTTTTCGCTTTTTAGTGTTTTGTTTTTGAAGTCGGTTTGATTTTTTGTTAGTAAGTTTTTTATTTTCCTCTTTTTAGTATTGGTTGGTACCTCTAATTAACATGAAATTTATTTATAGCCAAAGTACATCTCATGACGATTCTAATAAACCCAAACACGGTTAAGACACATTGTTTTATTTCAAGCTCCAGTGGCCATTGTGATCTTCTTCATCATTACCACTTCACCAAATGATACTTTCTAAATGCAAATAATTACATTATTAATGAAAATACCAAAATCGCTATAAGTATGCCTATAATATTTGAGGAGTTCCCTCGACTTCTCTAAGATTCCATCATCAGATTCTGTTTCCTTATCATGGTACCACCCTTGGCATATCTAATTTCCAAAAACAAAATAATCATCAAAATCGGTTCATTAACGACGTAGTTATCCGCGAACACACATAAAAAATATATACATTTACGGTCGAATTGAGAAACCTCCTCCTTTTTTGAAGTCGTTTAAATATGATTTTAATTCAAACTTTACTTCCATGCGCGTTATAACAATGTTTAACAGCTATATTTATGGACTTTATTCAACGTTCTTTGTTGAAACTGACGTTAATTATTTCATCCTTATTCACATTCTATCAACAAAAGCGTCGCGATAGCGATTAGTAAGTAATATGTCAAACATTTATGGGATTTCCTCGTGCTATCAAAATGTCACAAGAAAGAAGAAAGAAAGAAAAATTGTTTATTCTGCACAAACTAAACGCACAATACAAAATAAAGGGTGGCATTCACTATAGGTACAAATTAGCCAAAAGCCTCGTATTTAAAACGAAAAAAATTTTTTTTTTCTCTTGCTTGATGAGAGCAATACACCGTTAGGTATATTGTGGGTGAGAGGCCAAAGACAATTTACTTGCGTAATATGTTTCGACATTACCAAATAAAAACAAACAAGACATTAACACGATTATTCACTCGATCAATCTTACACTGGGGGTTTTGACAATCACTGTCTTTTTACCCCCGACGTGTGTTGCTGTGTATCTGTGTATATGTGTGTCTGTCTGTGGCATCGTAGCGTCCAAACGGGTGAATCGATTTTGATTTAGGTTTTTTTGTGGTGTTTTTAGCTATGTTTGAATAAAACGGTTCAGTCGTTCAAAAGTTATGGGCGTTTCACTGTTTGAATATTGTTTACGCAAGACATCGTGTCATAATTACATGTTCAATAGATTGCCGATCGAAGTGTATCTACTATGTACTAGATAAATTATGAAGCATGAAATAAAAAAATATCGTGGGTTTTTAAATTTTGAAATTTTACTTGTTTATCAATCTATGTGTGTATATTTGTTCCTATCTGGCGTTCTAGAGGCCTAATACGTTGGCGGATTTTGGTGATTATTACGTCAATCGATTCGTCTTAACCTAGAAGTGTCACTGCCTACATTAAAATTGGAAAATAGAAAAAAGGCGGCTTTTGGGCGCCATATTGTGGGGAGCCCAATTTTTTTTCTTTTGAACCCATTTTGTGGGGTATCAAAATAACGGGTTTTACAAGGTGATTTCAAAAATGTCTCTTTAGTTCGCATTTTAAGCAATTAAGGTTTTTTGATTTTTTTAATTAACTTTTTTTCTAGAGGTCTTTAAGTCAAAAGTGAATAGATTTCTTCAATGCAAGCGTACTCCATCATCAACCACATCATCGCTTACCACAAGTGGTAAGCGATGGCACGGTGAGATAGTGGTCAAGTCGAATACTAATAATAACGAAAAAATTAACCTCTTTCATTCATCATCATCAGCCTTTTTAATATTCCCACAGCTGGGACACAGGCCGTTATCCACTAAGCAGGCCCAATGTGGGTTGGCGGATGTCACATGTATTCGAATTTTTGTTTTTATGACATGTCGGTTTCCTCTCGATGTTTTCCTTCACCGTTTTGGGAGTGTGGTGATGAAATAATTTAAATAAAGTAAAGTGCCTGCCGGGTTTGAACTGACGACCTACCTACTAAGTCGCGGCCGATACCACTAGGCCACAACTGCACTCAATCTCTTTCATTATATACTTCTAATTCGTATAAGATTTACCTGCAATCATTTTCGCATCTTTAATATTGTTAAAGCGTTGTCTGCAATCTCCATAGTTTAGCATGATTTGAATTAGACATTTTCCCCCTCTCGAAGCATTTGCAGGTATAATAACTTTCATCAGTCTATCCAAAGATCCTAAGCTTAATGCTATTAAAAATTTTGCTTTAGGTTAGAAGGGATTTGAATAAGTTATCTACATAATTCTCTTAGCCTAAGATAAGACTGCAAATACCCTGATTCCTTAATAAGTGTTTATGATTAAACTTAATTTTCATGAATGATACTTGATAGTACACTTGATGACTTTTTAGGGTTCCGTAACCAAAGGGTCCAAACGGAACACTCTCACACTCGGAAACTGTCACTCATGTGTCCGTCCATCTGTCTGTCTGTCCGTCGTCTGTCACACGGGTTTTACAGGCAATCGGTTGGAGCAACAGTCTTCAAATTTTCGCAGTATAAGCATATTTTTGACCCAAAGCCAAACAGATTATTAAAAAAAACAATGTCTCCCTTATAGATAGAGGGGCGCGAAAAAACTAATTTGACCTAACACACCGAGTGGGGTTATCGTTGTTTAGAGCTCGTTGAGTAAATAACTACTGAACTTTTCATTTTAAAACAATTACTAAATATTGTTCCGGTGAACTTTTAAAACTTCCCATTAACCTATGAACTTGATAAATAATTTGGTGATAATATATTACTACTAAAAAAATACCAATATATTGATAAATCTGATTTTTTCTTTGAAATTTCCTTATTTTTCTATTACAAGCAACTTAATTGTGCGGTTTGGTACGGAACCCTAAATGTGTGAAGTCCGACACGCACTTGGCCAGTTTTTTTTAATATACTTGATAGATTGCAGCAGGGTTGCTTTGAAATATCTAGTCGCAATAACCATAATTAAATAAAGTGTAGTTCATTTTTAATAAATTAAACCCAAATATAAAAGTATCTGTGAATCCAGTCAGGCACACGTGCACACGATACTGGAGCAGTTCCTAGTGAAGGACAGAGTTAAAAAATAAATAATAAAAAAACAAAAATAAGAGGCAACCCTGCTGTAATCTATTCTACTGACAAGAATCACACTATCACATAACACACATATTATAAAGGCGAAACTTTGTGCGTGTGTTTGTGTAATTGTTAATTCTTCACGCTCAAACGGCTGGACCAATTTTGATGAAATTTGGTTTGAAGTTAGCTAACACTTTGGTTTAACACATAGAATTCGTTTTTTTATCTCGCGAATATGTTCCCTTGGAACGAAGCCGCTGGAATAAGCTAGTAATATTATTAAGGCGAAAGTTTGTGAGTGTGTTTGTATGTTTGTTACTTCTTCTTCTTCGATTCGCTCTTGACAGAAACCTAAGTTGAAGTTTGGTAACTCGCCGCACGATCTCTCTCCATATGGCTCGGTTACATGAAAGTTTGGCGCACTCATTTATAGGACAACGGCGAACTTAATTTGGTGAGTCCACCTCATCGGTGATCTCCCGCGTGGCCTGTTACCGTCCACTCTGCCCTGCACCAATAGGCGCTCAATGGAGTCGTTATTCCGTCTCGAGACATGGCCAAAGAATTTCAGTATTCGAGACTGTACTACTACTGATAGACGCTCTTTGGTGCCGAGTTCTTGGAGTATGGAGACGTTTGTGCGGAATTCGGTCCACGAAATACCAAGTATTTTTCGCCAGCACCACATTTCCAGAGAATCTATATTTTTCCTTTTCAGTTCTCGTAGTGTCCATGTCTCAGCTGCGTAGAGAAATATGGGGAATACAAGCGTACAAACTAGCCTGATCTTAGTATCTTTGGTTATTTTGCGATTCTTCCATACCTTCCTTAACTTGTCCATTGCCCGTCTAGCCATCGCCATTCGGCGCTTCACCACATCCATGCAACTGCCATTGCCTACAATCATAGTGGTAAGATATATGTAGGACTGCACTACGTCACAGTTGGCAATCTGTGCCACACCCAGCCAGTTGTTGCTGTTTGTTACTATTTGACGCAAAAACGACTAAACGGACCTGAATGAAATTCGGCACAGAGGTAGATTATAGTTTGGAATATTACATAAGATACTTTTTATCCCTGGAATAATTTGGGATATTTTTCGATATTAATGCGGGCAAAGCCGCTGGCTAGCTAGAGCAGTTTATAAAATCAAGTTTCTTCAAAAACTAAATAGGTACACGCACATTTTTGCAGTGTCAGATCCCCAGTATATACTGTTTTTATCTCAATTTTTCTAACGTCGGCGCAACATGTCTTGTTCTTCCATACTTCTATATAAAGTTTCATCTCAATAGTAATCGCCTTTCTAGATGTTATCTATCACATAGGCCATCCTCCTTTTTTCCTCTTATAGCCACACCAGATTCTGCCAATGGCTTCGCCATCGTGAAAATTATACGGACAGACTATTTATTTATTATAAGGTATACCAACAGCATTACATAAATAACAGTTTTTTTTATCTATTTGTGATGGGTTTGCTCTTGACTCTAGTCTAGGTCATAGGTGACAGAGACAAAGTCGAAATTAAAAAAAAAAAAAAAATGGTAATCAAAGAAGAAATAAAGGTGCTGGTATGTATGTCTATTACGGGTATTCACATAGTAAAAATAAAAACATACAAAATGAAAAACAGACAGGATAAAAAAATTAAGTAGGATGTATATGTTCGTAAATTCAATTCAATTCAATTCATTTATTGCATCAAATATGGTAGGTACATAAAGTTCTTATATAAAATATTTAGCAACACACATTTGGCCAATATATAGCATGCAATAGTACAAGTTTTTACACTTAAGATATTAATTAGGTAACTACATTATGTCAATTTATGTGTCTACTTAAAAATTAAATATATCTGTGCTTTAGTGTATAAAATTTACAGGGACACTTTTGAAAGAACTCATCTATCGAATAAAAACACTCCTGTAACAACCACTTCCGCAACGCAACACAAAACTTATTGAAGGGTAGTTGAGTAATTGACCCAGGCAAAGCATTGTAAATTAGGGGAACCATGTAAACGCAGCTCCGCCGAAAAAGTTCTAGCTTTGGAACGGGCATTTCAAAATCTAAGTGTGTAGGTTTCCTTTTATTTGTGTTATTTTTCCGTTCAAATAGTTCAAGATTGGACCTCACAAACCTGGCAACTTCGTAAATATAAATGCATGGGACTGTCAATAGATTGTGCGATTTGAACATAGGCCTGCATGAGTCAGACCACTGCATATTGAATATCGCACGTATACATTTTTTTTGGGCGATGAAGATCTTCGCCATTTCGGTAGAGTTTCCCCACACAACTATGCCGTATCGTATTACTGAGCAGACGTATGCGTGATACACCATTATGGCAGTACGCAAAGATGTAATATTTTTAATTCTTCTTAAAGCAAATACGAATTGATTAATTTTTTTTGAAATTATTTCGATGTGATTCTTCCAGGTAAAATGCTCATCTAGTGTTACACCCAGGAATTTTGCATTACGTACCTGTTTTATATTATTATTGTTAAGTGCAACATTAAGGCGTACAGGTTTACTTTTAAATGTTTTGCAAAGAAGCACATTAGTTTTAGAAATATTTATTTTTAATTTATTAATGTCTAACCATTGTATAATGTCATTTAATGTTTGCTTAATTTCAATGTCAAAATTTTGATAATTTTTACTTTTAATAATAACGGTGGTGTCATCGGCGAACAATACACACTGATGTTTTATTGAATTAGGCAAATCATTTATGTAAAGAAGAAACAATAATGGTCCCAAGATACTACCTTGTGGTACACCACAGCAATTAGTCCGTGGTTCAGAATCAAAATCTTCTAAATTGTTATTTAATTTGTTAAATTTTGTTAACCTCGTTACCTGTTTTCTGTCAGTTAGATAAGATTGAAACCATTCCTTTGCCGGACCTCTGATACCGTATCTACCAAGTTTTTCTAGAAGCCGCGCATGATCAACACGATCGAATGCCTTACTTAAGTCTAAGAGCAGTGCACAATTAGGTATTTTATCATTAATATTCGTCATCATTGCTTTCACTAGCGTAAATATTGCCAAAGTCGTCGATTTATTTTGTCTAAACCCGTATTGCTGATCGACAAGAATGTTGTGTTTAATAAGAAATTTCATCACTCGTAATTAGCCTAAGTTGAAGGGTTTGCGCACTCCCGTACCTCCGAGACTGCTCTTCTAAACTTATTAAATGAAACACCGTGTAAGTCAGTATCTGGTGTTGTACATAAACAATTATAGCTTCTGCACATGCGGAGAAGTGGAGAGTTGAGGCCTAAGTTGATTTTGCGGAATGGAATATGGAGTAATAGACACAGATATAACCTATCTCTGTCACAGTGTGTCTGACAGCTGTGCCAAATTTCTTCCAGATTCATTCAGCCGTTTTAGCGTGATTGAGCAACAAACAAACAACCAAATTTTCGCATTTATTGTACTACTAGCTTCTGCCAGCGGCTTCGCCCGCGTGAAATTCGAAAATTATACCGAGGGAACATTTTCCCGGGATGAAAAGTATTTTATGTGCTATGCCTGACTATAATCTATCTCTGCGTTATACTTCATCAGTTCATTCAGTGTCTTTAGTAGGTACCAATTGTTTTCATTATGGTCACCAACTTCCAAAAAGAAAGTTATTTTCACTTTGTAGTGTTTTTAATTGAAAGTCGGTAGTTTTTGACGTGACAACGTCTAATAAATCGATGAACGCCGGCCTCACGTACGAAAAAGGATGACTCATTGTAACGTTACGATCGGAGCGAGAGCGCTACACGAGCGAGCGAAAGGCACGATCGGCTTGCGCCGCATCATGACGTTGTCACGTTAAACTATCGTACGTAAACCGACTTTGCAGACAAAAGAATATTTTTTGAATTTTTTTAGTTATACCTTATACGCTAGTTCTTTAGTAAGTACCTATAACGCAAGAAAGGTTTACCCGAAAATCTAAATAAAAATCATCAAAAATCAAAATCATTTTTTTTATTTCTCTTGCTCGTTTTCTCTCGCTTTGTCTTGAGGCGGAATAACGACTCCATTGAGCGCCTAGTGGTGCAGGGCAGAGTGGACAGTAACAGGCCACGCGGGATTGTGTCACTTGAGTAAGTAATTTATTAATTTATTCCGCGCTTTGTTATTACTGGCGTCCATTTGACAACGGACAAGAGTGGAGTGCGACATCATCATCGTAAGTCATCACGGTGGGGAATAGAACCTCCTCCTTTTTGGAAAGTCGGTTATAAAGAAAGTGCCAAGATTTTTCCGAGAAAAATATTTTTTGCACTGAACTAAAGTTGGTGTAGGACGAGGTTATTGTCATTCAATCTTAGACTGTTCACCGTTATCCAAGTCTTCGCCCGCCCTTCCCCACCGTGATGACTTATGATGATGATGTCGCACTCTAATTTTGTCCGTTGTCAAATGGACGCCAGTAAACACAAAGCGCGGAATGAATTAATAAATTACTTACTCAAGTGTCACAAGTAAATTATATTGTACCGCGGTCCGTCATTTGGTGACCCCTATACTATATGATGTAATATGTATTATAAACACAAAAGTTTGGATGGATGGATGGATGTTTGTTCCTCAATTACGCCAGAACAACAAAACGGATCTGGCCGAAATTTGGCACAGATATATTATAGTCAAAAGTAGCATATAGGCTCTATCATTCCTGAGAATCTAGATATTTTCTTCCCTGTAGAATGTTACCTTGGGATAAGAAAACATTTTTCACGCGGGTGAAGCCGCTGACAGAAGCTTGTAATACTATAGTAAGAAGTAAGATTCATATCCAAAATATTGCTCACGACATTTACCTCCTCTCTCTGCAACACATCAATATAGGGGTTTAATAGTAGATTATGCAACAAGGGGATAAAGCCCACCATCCATAGGCTGTGCTGCCAACTAAATTACACCCCAGCTACGGTAAGACCACTTCAGGGCAGCGACGGGGCACTGAAATATGTCGCGTGGGATGGGGCAGAAGTCTCTGCTGAACACCTAGAGTGTCAGTTCCAACCAAACCAGACAACCGAGCACAAATATGTCGCAGCGGTAGAGAAACACCTTGGGGACTACTTCGCCGTGCCGATAGCTCCCGATGAAGACGCCATCTTTTTCTCGCCCGGGGCGATCAGACGCGTCATCTTGAGAACGAAGCCTAGGAAGGCCCCAGGAGCTGATTGGATCACCAATACAGCGCTGCGCCACCTGCCCTACCGTATGGTCACGGCCCTGGCGCACCTGTTTACGGGGATCCTGCGCACGGGCTCCTTCCCGGCCTCGTGGAAAGAGGCGCGTCCATATGCTGCCTAAGGCGGGCAAGAAGATCCTGAAGCCGGAGAGCTATCGGCCGGTCACGCTCCTGTCGACCTTCTCCATGGAGTTCGAGTCGCTCCTGCTGCGACATCTCACACCACACATCACACTGCGAGAGGATCAATTCGGGTTTTGCGCGGAACATAGCACGACGCTCCAGCTGTCGAGGGTACTGCACCTGCTGTCATCAACAATGAACAAGAAGGTATACGCGGTAGCAGTATTCCTCGACAAGGAAACGGCCTTTGACCGCGTCTGGCAAGACAGGCTAGTACACAAGCTAGCCAAGTCTAGCACGCCCCGTCGCTTGGTTAGAGTCATTCAATCCTTTCTGTCTCACAGGAACTTCAGAGTAGTGGTCAACAGGGCGCTTTCCGTCCCCCCACCCGATACTGGTGGGAGTACCGCAGGGCTTCCCTGCTTATCGCCTGCAACTTACTCATGTTACACAGACAATATCTTCACGACACCAGAGACGACGCTAGCGCTGTTTGCGGACGTTTCTGCATACATTACTACTGCATACATCACTACCTCCATCAACACCAGAAAGCAGCGCAGAAGATGCAGCGCGCCCTCGACCTACTTACCGAGTGGCTAGCCAAGTGGCGTCACGTCACGTGATACATGTGCGGTGTAACTCAGTACATTACCGCTCACACATACACAAACGGCGCCACTGTCTTTACAACGACCAGCTAGCTCTGGAAGTTGGGCAGACGGGTGCCACTCATTTCCTACTAAAGGATCGTCAAGTCTGCACTTATGACGCTAGCTGCCTTACACCATAGGCTGCTTGACTTTAAACTTTCTGCTAAATACTGAAAATTAACTAAAAGGACTGATGCCGACACAGTCTTGACACCTACTTTTGTTGTTCTCCATTGAACAAAATCGTCAGCTTTTTTCGTATCTGTTTTTTTATTTTTCCGGTAATAGATGTATGCATAATCTCTAAAGCACCTATTTTAACAAACTCTGGATTACAATCACTATCGCTCTACATTTTTTGTCAACACGAATATTGCAATAAAATTCACTGAAAATCACAACACTAAACACCGTCTTTTGTTTCACATTCTATGAAATCGCGCCTTTATTCTTGTTTTTGAGTTCTGCTTAAGGTGGCCAGTTCGATTTTCAAACAAACCTCTACAATGCCATACGTGCTTTTTTTACTTAGAATTTTCCACGAGTCGTCACACGAATCTGACGTTCCAAATTCAAAACGTTTTATTCCCTTGGGACTTTCATTCAACTTTACCTCCATTGGGAGGTAATGCTTTACTTTACGTTGAGATTGCATGATATGTAATTGGACATTGTCGAGCAGGTGGTATGCAAATAAATATAACGAACAATCTCTTTGGTACACTTTATTAATATAACGACAGCGAATTGCACGTATTTCATCCATTGACATTAATTACAAGGCATTTTGCATTTTATTTACATTTTAAATTTGAATATTTTTTTACATTACAAAAATATGTTTAGCGTGACACAGCGCTACTTAGAACTTCCTAAGACTAATGACTATACATTTATAGAAAAAAGTACCTTCGTCAATGGGCTCAAAGTTCATAATCGAACTACATAATTGACGTAAATACTTTTATTCCTAATTATGACAAAATTTATTTACACTTGATTTTATTTTTTGGCTACACTGTACATTTTTTCGTATACTTACTTCTTTATTTACATACAATCTTTAGTTACGTGAATTTAATATTTTTTACATAAATACATAGTTTTTTGTTTCTAATAGTTAAAATATTTCATATTTTATATGAATAAGAAGGGGTTTATCCAACAGTTTTAACAGAATGTTCTTATATTTAAAAGTCCACGGAAACAGTATTCCGAACATAGTAACAACTATTGATAGGTATATAATAAATAAGACACAATGAGAACAAATACCGAACATCAATCATCACAAATAGCGAACATAAAGAAGTTCTTGTTTCTAAAACTCTTAACTACCCACAGTTCTTTTAAATGTCAAAACACCGATTTGTAACACAACTTTATACATTTCTTTCTAAATAAGGTTACTGCAACGTGTTACCTGTAACAAAAAGAGGAAAAAGTTATAAAACAAAAGAAAAACATTAAAAGGGAACCTTTCAAAGTTCGGTGTTTTTATTAAAGAGAATTTCTGTTAGCTAAGGATGGATGTTGCAATGTTATTCGCACCCTGTTTCATCTTAGGTCCACCCTACCGTAGGGGTGACGAATTGCTGTCCTTTTTTATTTTTTCATCAGCTGTGGTTTTTTCATTCTAAAGCTACCAGCTCATAATTTATACAGAAATTTAGCTTGAATAAAAATACCCGATAAGTCTTTGTTACATTTCAAATGAAGTACACCTACATACCATAAGATAATGAACAGTAAATTACTTTTGTTTCATTTTTTGAAGACAGTATCTTACAATTAGTAATGTTTTAAGAAATAATAGTGCCAAAATATTGTTTGTATAAAAATATTGCTTCGGTACTTAGATTAAATCAGTGGGCACACTGTGCAAAAGTTAAGTGCATTTTTAATAAAACTTGAAGAATAAATAAAAATCGTATTTGTGATTGTGCGTTTAGATATTTCAAAAACTCTAAAGTATTTGGATTTCTATTGCAGTTTCCGAAATCGGTAGCCTATTTTGATTAGCAATAATATAAAATTGAATAGTGCTAAAAATGTTTTGTGTTGCTTTAGTACATTATAAGATCAGTATCTACACCGTGCAAAAGTGCATTGTTGATAAAATTGTAAGAAATAAATTAGGTAAAACGTATTTGCGAATGTGCGTTTCGATAAAAAGTGATAAAAACATACCATTTTAAACATTGTGCTGAATTAACATAATAAATTTACCTTATGCGGCCGTAAAGAATACAAAAGATACCTACGTAGATAAATATATACGAATAGGTACATACAAACATACGCATTCTGTAGAAAAGAGCATAAAAGTCCCGATTCATTTTATAAAACCCATAACGATACACCATGTACACAATGTTTTATGGGCAATGAAGCAGAACGATCTAAATCTGTAAAAACGTGAACTACATAAACAAACGCGCTCTAAATTCAAATACAAAAATAAAAGTTATTACACCCATCGTGTGATGGGGCATAGGCCATCAAAGAAGCGAGATCAAAACAAAACACTCGATGTTCCCCTTTGAACTTAATCATAATATTCTCTCATTATATTTTTATGAAGTTCGTCTATTATATGATTCGACTTTTCACTTTTTGTTATTTTCTTCGACGAATTTTTAAGAGTTCCGTGAAATGAGAAATCCTATTAATTTTCCTTTGTTCGCCATTTTATCCCCGTAAATGATTCTGATGAACTTTTTCTTTTATGTTTCAGGAGAAAGGAGTGTTAACTATACGACGTTTATGCAACGTTGAGCAGTATTTAAATTCAAAAATTAATGTTTAATAAAGTGTGTCCATTTGCCCGTCTTCAGAATGTTCATCTCAAAGATGGAGACTCAGTTGTTCTCACTCTGTAGTAAAGGTTATAACAGAAGACAACAATCATGTTGATTAAACGAACTGTGCATACAAGATTGAAGTACAAATAACTGCAGATCCGTAAATCTGTATCTACAATTTATTTTACTGACTGTACGCTGTACAAATACACTACAATTCCGAATCGAATCCCGGACTGTAGGAAAAATAATAAGATTTATGTTAAAATTGTGTACAATTTACATTGTGCATTGATACATGTGTCGCATTGCATTTCGAGAAAGATGGATAGCTGCTTTGGCATGGATACGATGCTGAAAACATTGGATATGGATACTGAATAAATCAGAATAAAGAGAAAAAAGATTCAAGTATATACCTTTTTATGTACAATACTTTAATATTCATCTTTCGTCTTTGCGATCTAGACAAAGTAACATTTATCGGCAATAGCGATTGTTGAAGATGTTTGGGCTAAATTGATTGACTACGTGAGCGTTTAAGATTCTATAAATTTTAGAATTTTGTAAATCGCTGGTAGAATTTCACTTTGTGAAGAGGCTCTTGTTGTATATCATATCCTTAGTAGTTCTTGATAGAAAGACGTGAAAGGAGAGTAGAGTGTCTTTTGCCCTGAAGTAAGACTTAACATTATACCTTTTAAATTTTGTATCATTCATTAGATAAGTCGAAGTTATTTTATGTCCTTTCAATATTTTGTCCCACTTGTACACCGATTACAGCAAGAGAATAAAACTGGATAAAAATTCAACAGAAGGGCTGTATAGGGTTGACTGAATAATATCGTTTCGAAATTGAAGTGCCTGGTGATTCAAGTGGGGCAAGGAGACGGATCAAAAGTGGATGGATCAAAACGAAATTAAGTGGCCAGACACTTTGACCCTTTGTTGGAATGTTTTCGCTCGGTTTATTTTGTTTAGACTGGCAATAGAAATATAAAAATATATTTAGTATAGAAATGAAACTCCCAACTGTATGCGTTATTACTATTCAGTTTGCTGGTTTATCTATAACACCAATTATCAATAAGTCAGATTTTTGTGAATTTCCAATTTTAAACATTTTGAAAATAAATGGATTTATACCATGGGCGGCCTTATCGCTTAACGTAATATTTTGGCGTATCTATATTTGTCTAGTGCTCAGCAAAGGCTTCTCCAAAGAGTCGGCTTTTGTAGAGCGCGAGCCTATAAACGATAAAAAAAAAGTTTATTTTATTCTTGCTGGTTAAAATTTAGTCTGCTATCTTTCAGATTTGCGGCGTACAACTTGCCCAGTGTCTCTAAAATATTTATATTCTGGTCCAGCCTACAAAATAATGCATACAAAATGTCTGTTCCACTGTGTTTGCGACAAGCTAGTGATTTTGCAATATCTACTTCACGGTATGAGCACACCAGTAACAATTTAAAGCCGATATTCCACGACGTCGAGACATCATACAATTGGCTTCGCTTTATGTCAACGTAATATGTGTAGAGAAACACAAATATCGACAGTGGAAATTCTAAATGTCGTAAGCCCCTTACACATTTACATTTAAAATTTATACATCATGTGGGTCCTCTAACATGATGGTGCTGTAACTGTGATTTAAAATTAAATAAAAGCGCTACCAAATATTTTTAGATATAATTTATCACTGTAATCTGTCGAATTGAGACAGTTTGAAAAAAAACCGCTAAATAACTAATAAAGAAATTAACTGACCATTAAAAAGCATGAAAAACCTAAATAAAATTCCTTCATGTGGTTTTAGGCCCAATAAACTTACGATAACTCAATCGAAACCAAATAGTTCAGAAACTTTTTATCCAAATGTATTTTGGAAGCAGTAACTTTATTTTGAAGCTCGTATTGTTCAAAGTAATTAAATGAAATCTAAAACTATTCGGATCGTAAATATAAATACATTTTACTACTCAATATTTTTTTTGCATGTTTCTGACAGTTCCCTTTGGAATGTTCGATACATTTTATTGGATTTATACTGGCGTCTATTCTTAAGTTTGCATGACTCAGAATCTCAATTTCGAATACATAATATAATTTAGACATAAAGGAAATTACAGGTCCAAATAAACGCTTCAATTTAAATTACAAGTAATTGACCCTTATTATCAACTGATATCCACCAACTATCAAATACCTATACTTTTTTCACGGAAGTTATCATTACACGGAATTACCTGTTTGTATATATGTCTCAAACTCGAAATTGTGAACCAAAACAATGCGTCGAGTTTTCTAAAATATATTTCCATATTTATAAAGTTTTTCCTAAATTAATATGAATATCCAATTTTAATAATTTTGAAATACTAAAGAGGAGCTCGTGGCTAAATAATAACAGCCGCACGGGTCGATCATCAAGGTTAAGCAACGCTTGACGAGGTCGGTCCGTGGATGGGTGACCATTTCAACATACCGAGTTTCCTCCGTGCCTCGGAAAGCACGTTAAGCCGTTGGTCCCGGCTGTCATTTGAAGATCTTTGACAGTCGTTACGGATAGTCAGAAGCTTGAGATCTGACACCAGTCTTGCCAAGGGGTACCATGTTACCCAGTTACTGGGTTGTGGAGGTCAGATAGGCAGTCGCTCCATGTAAAACACTGGTACTTAGCTGAATCCGGTAAGACTGGAAGCCGACCCCAATATAGTTGGGAAAAGGCTAGGCAGATGATGATTTATAAAGTTTTTCCTCAAGTTACGTAAAAACTCCTAAATTGACAGCTGTCACGCGAGTTCATGATTACTCTCAGATTGCGACACGTCGAGTGATTCTCGCAATATAAGTTACAAAAATACGATCTTGCTGAAATAATGCGTCAATTTGTCGTTCGCGATTCACAATAATCTTTAACGAGTGCTTCAAAAATTGTACCCCTGAATAAAAAATCTTTTAGCAAACATACGTTGAATATATCTTTAGCTTTATAGTTGTTTAAAGTTTAATTATTAAATTATGTTGTAAAAATGTTCATACTTCACTAAACTATAATGCTAGGACACAGATATAATTCTAACTAGATGACGCGAATGCCCGTTTAAAAAAAAGAATAAAGTGAGAACAATGCTCTAGCTTTTTTCATTAAACATTATCGACACCGGACACCAAACAAAATTTAGAAAAGGCCTAATTATGGCCGTATAGAGATGTAGAAACTAAATTGTGTGAAAATGCTTGGTTTTCATACATATGTAGGGACTCTAGTTAGATTTATATCTGTGATCTAGAATAACCGAGAGCAAAATACTGTAAAGCTGTAAAATATTGAAGTATAAAATGAAAATAACATAAAAACTATTTGCACCATATTTGAATCGAATTCTATACTCTAAAACATGTGTATATTTTATTGGCAATTTTAATCTACCGCACTTTTTTAAAAGTTTATTTTTAGTTCATGTTTGTGCACATACTGTGATCCGTATTTAAACAGAAGTTAGAAATACCATTCTGAACATTTCCACTTCAATTTCATAAATAAAATATTTTGTTTTCTATTTGCGTGAAAACAAGTGAATAATAATTTTAGTCTATTCATTTGTTACTAGGTTTTATTTTTAAATGTCATTGTAATAAATAGCTGCCTTTGTTCACAAGTTCTCATCTAAATAATAATTATGTAGTGAAAGATTAAAACGATAATGCTACCATTCCATTCAACAAAATTAGTTTTGTTTGTCTCCATTTAATTTATTTGAATTAATTTATCAACACTGCAATTATCAAAACTGTTTAGAATTTAAATTAAGTAACGAAGCGGTACTGCTATTTCATTGGATAGTTTGCTAAATGGTTATTAGCTACCGATTAACATTACCAGTAAACATTGCTGATAAATGCATTATTAATTATATTATATTAAGTACCAAAAATATATTGCGCAGTTAGTATATATCTCACTATTTGTTGGCACGAAAGCATAGTGGGTTTATTTTAAATACCAATTTCTGTTATGACGTCAGTAAATTATTTTTAATAGTTTTTTAAATATTCGTTTATCATAACGACGTTTCAACTTACCACTGTATCTACAGCGCAGACACGATAGGCTCCTTATCCGAAGTATTTACAGTTTTATCTACAAACATATACATATTAACACAGTCTTCGTTAGGACTCGGGTTGTCCTCTGGCTTCTCATCAGGGCTTATATTCTCAACGCCATCATCTTCATACACCTTTAATTTGTCATTGAATTCTATTTTATATCTAACTGAGGGTATCTTACTAACTGTGGAGGTCAAAAGAGACTCTTGCACGGTATCGTTACCGTTGCAAGTTTTCTCTGAACGAAACATACCTGTCCGCTCTGATTGGTTGAACTTCCTCTTAGATCTCTTAGTGACCAACGCTCCTAAACACGGCAGTATCTGCATGAACTCCTTTCTGAAGTTCTCGTTCAACCACGCGTACAGGAACGGGTTGTAACAAGTGGAAGACATAGCGATGAAGTGCGCAACGAAAAATAACACCATGTAATATCTCCAGTCTTCAGCCAACGAATAAAAGTCACTACTTATATTTATTAGGTTCAAAGGCAGCCATGACAGCCCAAATATGGCAACCATCGCTATCAACATTCTGTTGGTTCGTCTCTTCCTTTCTCTTTCTGCGTCTTCTTTCTTACTGTTCTTACTTCCAGGCCTTGATTTTAATCTATCATTCAATTTTATACTGACACATGTATAGCAAAAAGCCATAACTATGAAGGGGACCACAAACTGCATAATAGTGGTCACTGCGCCAAACGCCTTACGAATTTGATCTGAAGGCCATTTTTCTGCACAGTAGACATCTTGGAGGGCCATGTAGTAGCCGTAAGGGAAAGTCACAGATAAAGAGAACACCCAAATGAAAACAATCAGGCAAATACAGGTTTGGATCTTCATGCGAGGTTTGAAGGGATAGATGATGACGAAGAATCTATCTATAGCTATCGAAGTTAAAGTTAACGTGGAAATATAGACGCTACATCCTTGCGCATAAGGCATAATATGGCACAGAGGGCCTCCGAACACCCATCTACCGAGGAAAGTGTAAAGTGGTGTAAATGGTACAGCAAACACGCAGAGCAGGATGTCGGATAGTGCGAGGTTCGTGATAAAGAGATTAGTGACAGTTTGCATAGCTCGGTTCCTAATCACAGCGTAACATACTAGGGCATTCCCAAAGATTCCTACTACGAAAATAATGGTGTATGCTGTACAGAAAGCTGCTTGAATCGCTTTATCCTCAATAGGGTCAGTCGTTGTATTGTTTTGGAATTCATCGCTGATTGTGCTGAATGTGTCATTGTCGATCGGAGTATCGGTAGTCCATAGGTTGGTCGGCATAGTTCCTTCTTATTCTTAACTTGTCATCATAAACCATTTAGGTTTGGTTTTATCATATTTGGTATGTATTATCTTGTTTATCTCTATATAAAGCTCAGTTTGTCTCATACTGTTATTGACTGCTTATAAGTTTCTTATGTTTATCAAACAAACATAATAATATTTGAGCATTGTTTTCTATATCCGGTCGATCATTCTTGATTGATGATTGAAATCTGAAACAAGAGAGACAATATTTATTGTATTTGTTTGTAATAAAGTTTTCAGAAAGTTATCGACATCCCCAGTAATTGATTGATTGATTGATGAAATTATTTATAGACGCATAAATTTCGATGTAAAATGATTAGATCTAGTCTGGAGTTGTAAAGAAAAAAGTAAGTAATCATCTAAAAAAAAGGTTTTTCTGATACTTATTTTACTTTTCGACACTAAAAAATGTGAGAGATATTAAAGAATACTCCACGTGTTCAAAGTTATCGTTCATAAAGTATTAATACCGGTTCGTGGGATATTTTATGTCTTAAATTTTCCGAGATATGTTTCACACTCGGTAAGTGTTTTGATTGGCTGTAAAAATACTTATGTCTATAAAATTGGAATGCTGAAGTGGAAACTATAAAACGTGGATTCTAAAATGGATTCTGCCATCAATATGTCTGTTAAGCGATGAAGTGGATCCCAACATAATAGAGTTTCAAATAAAATATTTTGTTTTATGTGTGTTGTTAAATTGTATTTGTAAACATCACAGAGGTGATAGTCATACTTATTGATGACTAGCTGTGCCCGAGGCATCGCACCCGTTAACTGACTGCCTTGTGCCTACCCTACCCTACTTACCTACCTAAGTACCTACCATTATTTTTGTTACAACCGCCCTGAGAGAAGCTGAGAACCAAATGAAGAGGAAGAACATCGTGCATAAAGCCATGAGGGCCTTTCAGGGACACAACCTTCAGTAATGAAGAACGCGAGCAAGAAGAAGAGGCTCTGGCTTTCTATATAGTACCTAGCAAAGCCAATTTCTAGCAAAATACAAACACAATTATTTTGACAACAATCCGTGTTCTATCGAAACTCATTGGCTACCATAATAATAGCTTTGTTAATTGGAAAGATTATCCAAACAGATCACTGTAGCTTAGTCAAAGCTGAGCAGTTTATTTTGCCTAAGTAATGGGCATTAAGTAATTGGTTTCCAAATTGACGGGCTGTTTGTTTGTTAATATAATCAGTTTTATGGAATCTAGAAGGATCATAGTATTCGTAGATCTAAACCAAAATGTATCTATTTTTGTTTTTGTCGGTAAAGTATTCCCATGGATTATTTTGGAGGGAAACGTTGGCTATGTTCCCCTCTCGACATGCGATAAAAATGTAATTTTAAGCATTTTGGGTCGTAAGTTAAAAATGATGATGGCGTGGTATGGTGGGCAGGCAGGTACTGTGTGGGATTATTTTGCCTAAAATCGTTTCCTGCATCACAAAAACGTATTTTAAATATCGTCGCGTAGTTTTTGTTTTCCGAACTAGGCTAAACGCATTCATTCTATGCATTGACCAATTCATTTAAAATTAGAAAATTTTAATTAAGAATACAATCTATTAATCAATGTCTAAGCTAACCATAAGCACAAAATACGTAAGCGGCGGCAAGCCGCTTTTTTTTGTGCATACGGTTTAAAAGTTTAAGAAGGAAATAAGGCTCATTGTTTTCCGGCAAATCTGAAAATACGTCTGAGATGAGGTAGCGAAAAACCAGCCTTAAACTGTCCCACTGCCTTTCAAGGTCGTTTAGAAATTCATAATAATCTGTGAAACGATATGCCCATTATTCTTCTTTGTTCACGAACTCGTGACATCTATAAAAACCCAATAAATCGTATCTGTCATTTTCATTTTCTTTTCTTAAAGATGGACCTGAAGATAATGGCTGTGTAAAATATTCTTATAGTAGGAGTAGGAGGTAGTAGGAGTAGATAGTTTTATTTTTTATCGACTAGGCAAAATAATATTCGTAAAAAAATTGTTAAAATATCTTTTTTTAAACTACCTTGTCGTGCATTGTCATACAAACCAAACATGTATGCAAAATTTCAGCTCAATTGGTTGGGGAATAATTGTTAATATTTAGTTGAGAGGTTTAGCCCACACATACTAACTAACAAGGTAAGTTAAATGAAAGCTTGGCAAAATAAAGTTGAGTTTTATTTTCTCACAGTTAATAGTCACATTTAAAACCTATGTTAATGTGATAAATGTAATCGCACTGAAACCTTTTTTAAGTAGAAGAGTGTTTAATATTATTATTACAGCAGTAAGTTCAAAAGTATTTAAATAAAATGAATTAGATGTCAAAGAGATAAAATATCATTCATAAATATGTGGTTATAGCTTGTTAAAAGTAGATCAAACATGAAACGAGTTTATGAAATATGACGAGAAAATATTTTAAGAAAAGTAGGTATGCTGAAAATTGCTTGTGAAGTTGTGATAGCATTATTATTTTTGTTTTTGATATACTGGACTTTTTATCGTCATCACGTTAATATACACGATTTATGAAAAAACACAGTCACAAAAATATCTTTTGTATCTTTGATTTTTACATACCAACCGCCTGGAAAAATTTTGATGTTAATAAAAAATATAAGTTGTATTATTGTTGGAAGTGAATAAAATTATCATCGGCAATCCAATTCAACTACTTCTTTGGACATACATATTCTTGAAATATGGTATAAATAAAACAGGTTACAAGATGAAGAAAGAAGAATGTACAGAGGAAAAATTCATATAATATTAAGTTGCTTTATTAAGACAAATGTTGCGGTAGGTACCATTGTCTGAGTTTTAGTTGCACTTCGGCGAGCTGAATGTTTGCCACAAGTGGCAACTCACATAAAATCATTAAATCGATTTCAGTTTATATGTGACTCGCACATGAAATTTCTTAGGTCATCGGATAACATGAAACTTAAAATGCCAATGCATTCCACTATCTTCCTGGACACATCTTTTACTGTCCAGGCCGCTCGTTTATGGAATGCATTGCCTGTAACAATAAAACGCGCGCAATCATTACCGGTATTCAAAAGACTGGTGAAGGAGCACTACCTGTCACAGTGATCTTCTTCTTGTTGCAGCTGTATTGTTTTCTTGACTGTATATTTATATGTATGTATTTATATATCTATTTTAGTATTTTATATTTAGTGCTTTTTCTATTTGTTACTTTCTGTTTTATTCAAACTTGCACCAAGTGCAACTCCATGTCGTGTCCAGGCTATCTCTCTCCATTCTGGGTTGCCTGGAAGAGATCGCAGAACGCGATAAGGTCGCCTGTTGTATGTTTGTTTTAATTTTAAGGTTTCCTTATGTAATATTGTTTTTGTCTTGGTGAACAATAAAGTGTATATTAATAAATAAAATAAAACATTTACAAAATTATTAGTCATGTGATTGTCGTTATTCACTATCATTGCATTTACATCTAAATAGTCAAATTTTTATAGTCACGTTTCGCAAAATTTCTCTCGACTTTGTATAGGTTACAGTTTTAATTGTAAAATCGAGAAGACAAGAGTAAATAAAACGCAGACAACTAATATTTCAAATTGTTTGAACGAAATTAGACATTCCCTCCGATTGTAAATATCTATACCTATCCATCGTTACATAAAACGGTAAACGTCAATTTAACGAGGCCTTCAGACGTTTCAGATAAATACATAACCCTACCTATATATTCGTCATCAATTTATTTCAATCGTAAAAATCGTCGATATATTTTATGTAACGCGTGTCAATCAGTCACCTTCATTTAGACATTATTACGTTGGTATTCATCACAGATGTGGCTGCTTGGAGGCTAGCCAATGTAACGTTTTATACTCAAAATATAGTTAATGAAAATAAATAAAGTTATTTGCATAATAATAACCATAAATTATAATCATCGGTTGAGTTACTGCTTCTTATTATTCACAATAGCTAATGTACGTGTGTGCGTTTATTTTGAATATAGTTGCAATAGTGAAAGTGAAATAAAATTAAAGATAATAAATACCACCTTTCATGATCGGACATAAAATATCATCTCAAAACGGTTTAAACTTTACAGCCAAAAAAAAAAAACTCAATTTTACATAATAACATTGTTGCTACACATAACAATGAACAAAGGTGGGTATGTTCGGTTGTTTAAGTCAGGATTGACACTATCTTCCGTAGTACTCGTAGTATTATACTCTGACTCAGGGGTGATACGGCCACATTCCTCATCTCTAAATAGGTAGTATTTTAGGGTAGGCCTTAGATTCTGAATAATCCAAATGGTAGGCTTAAAGTTTAATCAAAGTCCGATGTCTTTAATAACAGTAGGTTTCACTGACTTAGTTACTCATCAACTGGCGTCAGATGTAAGCTACTTGGTATTTGTTCAAAACGTCACTGCCTGTGTCTGTAGGCATACTAGATAGCGCAGTTATGTGGGACTCCAACCCACAAAACGCCACGGTGTCCTACTGTGCCTCTTATGGCGGGAACAAGGGCACGCGTTAGCACTCATCCGTGAACCCGCCGCGGCTTTCCGGCACCGGACCCTGCTCTGGGGAGTACCCCCATCACCGGCGCACCAGAACACATTGCACGCCGTGACCACCCAAGGGACCAAACCAGCACATGGGCGCCAGACGACTCCGTGTATGGCACCTTTGGTCCCCCTGTAATGCGTCAGGTCAGTGGCCCTGCCACCTACCACTTTTCAGCCGCAGGGGATAGGGGCCTCCCCTGCGGCCTCACCACGTCTGCCATCAGACGTTGCCGACTCCGTCCAGGCCGCGGAAGGTATGGAGAGCCGCGATGCCTCCCATACGACATTGCGGCCCGCCTCAGTTGCGATATAGCCTCTGTTTGCCAAACGGCACCGCAACCTACTTGTTAGCCGCTACGTCGTCGGCTTAATCGCCAAAAGCCCTGACGAGCGGCCCCTTCTCGGGTTCATCTTCATTTCACCGTGGGTGACCAAGCCACGGTAACTGAGTCCCCCCGCCTCGACAATGCGGGAACCCACCAGGGCCGCGGGGGGGAAACGATTGTAGCTAGGTTGATCTTCAATGAAAGATAATGGTATTTTCTATTGTGTCTGCTAATTAACGCTTGACAGGATAACGAAACTAATATTATAAAACAGAGAAATTTTCATTTTAGATGTTTGAAAAAGGTAATCTGGGGCAATATTTTTTTTTTATAATTATAAAATAAAAAATACTGCATATCGCAAGAATTCTGTCACGGATAAAAAGCTGTCGCTGAGTGTCATATGTTACTCTGTCGCCAAAAATGCACGGTTCCTGTGGAATAGGCCACTGGAGCGAAGCCGGGGTAAAAAGCTCGTTCTAACGTTAACAAGAAGAAAATCATGTTGTGCAGTCAAAAGATACAATATTCGCGAGCTGGCTGACCAACACAAGATGTATCCTCAGACTACACTGCATGATTTTCTTCTTTTTAGTTCGCTTCTTAAGCAGTCGGGTTTTATGGTTTTTTGAATTCCTAAAGCCCTTTATCTCGATACCCCACACGATGGGGTTGGAAGAAAAAAAATTGATCCCCACAATATGGCGCCCAAAAGCCAATACCTTTCTATTTTCCATTCACGACACTCGCAAAGTTAAGACGAATCGATTGACGTCAGAATCATCAAAATCGGCCAACGCGTTTGGTCTCTAGAACGCTACTTAGGAACAAACAAACATACATACACACATAAAGACCGATAAACACGTTACCTTCCTTCTGCAGTTGGGTAAAAATAGACCGAAAGGTCGTCGAAAAAACTTAGAAAACCTATTTCCTTTGAACTAATTTGCACTCTCATAACAATAGAGAATAGATTTATCGGAAGAGACAGCTTCTATCTTACACACAAGCTAAGTCATATTACGAAATCTGTTTTCTGTCAGAATAACTATGGGTCAGGTGGGATAAGGTCAGACTATAAGATCAATCAATTTCGGTCTGCAACGATATCACGAAGAACTTGAGATTGATCACGATGATGGTTACTTCTATTTGTGTAAATTTGATCAAGACTTGGGTACACTAGTCGAAAATTCTTCCATACAAACGTATTCTAGGGATTATTCCACTGTTTGACAATCTACGTTCAAAATAAAAAGTGACATCAATCTGTCTTATCATTATCTAGCCCTGTATGGAAGCAAAAAAGTAAAAAAAGAAAATATTTGAAAGTTATGAGCGTCGAAAGTTCCACATTTCAACACTAATTTTAACACATTTTTGGGCGCGAATAAATACCATAAGAAGACGGAAAATTGCAAAACGGCCTCCATTCAGGTATAGATTAGTAGTTCAACAATGCAAATAATTTTATTTTGAACAGATAGATTTAGTCGTTTTTTCATGAAACCTAGACTGCCAAAGGTCTGTTTATAAAATTTCGCGCGCTCGGTTTCGTCCTAAATCATTATCCATTTCGCTACAAATTTGCAAAAGTGTGTATTCGTACGCAAACTAGCTTCCTACTGCTCATCACAGCATCAATCTCTTCCGCACGTGATATAAAATGCATTTTAACCCCGCGCACAAAATAGTTTGTGCCGTTGACTAGTGTAACCTTAAAAAAACAAAAAAGGCACGGCGGCGATCAAAAAGAAACCAGTATTTTTTGAATTATTCCTTACTAAGATAAACATTGAAACTACTAAAATTTGCAAAAGGATAGTAAATATTTATTTGACCATTGACCATAAAATTAACTTATCTTCGACTTTCGGGTCAAAGTAAGTATTACTTTGACTCGAAAGTAAAAATATCCAACCCAAATATAATTCCAAGTAGCTTTTGATCAAATGGACTCAATATTCAAATGGAAATGCCGTAGTTCGAGGTAATGAGTTCCGTGGATGTGAATGATATGAGCGACAGAATAATGAAATGTCTGATTTGACCAAAACTGGCTTTTAAACGAGCTTTCATTGACACGTTGCAATTATCTGAACTACACTGCAAAGAAATTTTAAGCTTAACTCACTGTTATCAAAGGTTTGGTTGCTGGTTGTGAAACTATTGGGGCTTGCGAGCAACAAATCAGAGTTCTGCTATTTAGTTTTGTATTATTTTAATATAGTCTAGTTTCTAATAACAAAAGTTTGCTGAAATGTAGAGTTACAAAACTTGTTCAGTTATTTCGTTCGGTTCGGTTCGGTTGTTTAAAATAGTTTTATTTGATGAAGTCATTTCTAGAAGCGCTGAACCGATCACGAAATGATTTTCCAATAGATAATAAAATGGCCAATTACAAATAAATATTTGGCGAATAAAAGACTTGGTGCAAATATTTTCTAGCAGAATAATGTTCATCTAGTTGGAGAAAATAAAATGAAGCACTCACTGCAGAGATTGAACACGTATATGGATTTGCCAAAACACTTAAAAAACATTATTAATCTGAATGAAACTCCTAAGCTCTTCAAGCAGACAGATTATGAAGAAGCATTTAAATAGAAAAACACTTCAACTGTTTATCTCGGTATAATGGGGTCTATTCATGGGCGGCTTAAATGCAATCTTGTTTAAATTGACTGCAGATTAATATTACAGACAAGCAGCTGTTGTAAATCACTGTTTAAATGTGTGGATTGTGGGTGGCGTGTGTATTTTAATGGCTATGGCAAATTTTATGCCTTAAATAATTACAGAAAAATCTCATAAACATGTGTGCACAACTATTAATTTCTCTGATTGTACAAGTGTTCAGTCAGGTAAATTAATTGTTTGTCACCTTAAGGTAGAATATTAATCTTTGTCTTGCAAGGGCTTGCAAGACAAAGATTAAATACACCTTTCTATATCGATACTGCAAAAGCCCTAATGCAAAAACCCAACAACAAGCTCAGCAATCGCATATGAACCGCGAGATTAACGGGTCTGACATACAGCTCACACATATTGTGACTCGCTGAAGACAGGATTTACTATACACGATTTGCTTAATACCTACTTAAGTAAAACATTGTCATTGACCCCTTGAGTTCAAGTACCTTTTATGAAAGTTAATATTTACTCAACAGTGAAATCATTGCTTTGGTTATTATTTTATGCAAATACCTTATTGACTACTAAAATTGACTGTTAAAATTTTGCATTGAAATTTTAACTGATATGATTTACAGTGTTAAAATATACATTAAGGGGCTCTAAGCAAACGTGGCTTCGAAAAATTTAAATCACATTATTGTCGCAAAATCGCGTCGCGCCTTTCTGTAGAACTCCTACTTAATACAATATTTTTTGTAAGTGGGTGGTCTACTATTAGATCCACTTCGAGATAAAAGTACCTGAAATACATGAAGTGTGAAGTGCTTTGATTTAGAAAATCCAATTTATTTAAATAACATTGGTCGTCAATAGAGATTATTTTATCACTTGGTTGTATTTGATAGAGCGTCGAGTTAATCCTTTCAACTAAATACAGTGTTTTATGGATATAAAACGCGTTGTTGTTGGTCGTTACCTAACCATATCCTTAAAACACTGTATTTAGTTTAACCCAGTAAATCCAATTTGGATCCGAGAATAAGCAAATAGTAATCCACTATCCAAATTCGAAATACATTCACAAAGAATTAAAACAAATATTTTCAACCCAGACGTATTTTGCCATAATCATCTTTCATGAGCATTGGCGGCCCAGTGGTATCGGCCGCGACTTACAAGTTGTAGGTCGTGCGTTCGAGCCCAGGCAGGCGCTTTACTTTGTGTAAATTATTTCATCACCACTGCTCTCAAAACGGTGAAGGAAAACATCGTGAGGAAACCGGCATGTCCTAGAACCAAAAATTCGAAGACATGTGACATCCACCAACCCGCACTGGGCCCGCGTGGTGGATTACGGCCCATTCCCTCTCACAAAGAGGAGGCCTGTGTCCCAGCAGTGGGAACATTAATAGGCTGATGATGATGATGATGATGATCTTTCATGGAACATCAATTGACGATCAAAATAGATTCATAATTTCAAAACTAAATGAGGAATAACCTGCCGGTCTATTCTGTAACAATTTTAGCGTGAAATACTTTGGTGAAGTGACCAGTCAGTCCCACTAATGGTACGGATTGACAGCTCATTTGACCTTCATTTTCACGGCGAGCATTTTACAGAATAGCAACACTGAGGCAAAATGTTATCCTATCAGCAATGACAATTGTCGTAATGCGTATAAGGGATTCATCACGTAACAGTTCCATAGTAGTTGGCAACCCCAAACATTTAAAACCCCCGACGGAAAAAGTGGGGTGTTCTAAGTTTGGCGTGTATATCGGTGTGTTTGTGTAACTGTCTGTGGCATTATAGCTCCTAAACAGATGAACATCAAGAGTATTCTTAGCTATGTTTGATGAAAATCGGTTCAGAGCCGTTCAAAAGTTATAAGCATTTTACTCTTTGAATTGCAGTATTTTCGCAAGATATCGTGTTATAATTACGTCTTTCGATGGAAGCGTGTTTATTACTATAATAAATTATGTAGTTTAAAGAGGTATTTGTGTTGGGGTTTTTTTATTTTAAATTTTATTTGTTTACATTTTTGCAATTGATATTGCGTGTGTAACGTGCCCTGCTTACACCAAATCTGCTGCATAGCGACATGATAGCTAATTATGTACAACGGATGTTTCCACACAAAATTGCAACACAGGGACTCTGCTGACTCGACGCCTCGTGTCGCCGCCGATCACCTACTTCCAATCTGCTGATGCCGCACCTGCGTTTTGCAATCGTTTTAGAATTGTTTTTTTTATAATCATTAATTTCGCACTTCAGAACTAGCATCGTCCAAGTCTAGATTTAAGATTTAATTGTAATTTTAAAGTAATTTAACTTTTCGTTATATTAAATTGGTTTTTTTAAGTCCTCCGGCTGTCACTTTTATAATTCGTGGCGTTCGTTGAAAGAATGCCATATGTCTAAAGCCTCTGTTTTTTAAACTTTCTCAATGACTATATTCATTTTAAAGACAGAAAAATTATTGTATTAAGTTATCATGTACAAAAAAGTCATCCACCAAATCCTCGTCTAATTTTATGTTGTTAAATAAATGAGTTGAGCGTACCCTATTTGTCGCCGTAAAGTACCACATTTAAATAATTTCGCGCTCGCGTTACCCCGAACACAGAAAATTTATTTTGAAACGGTTGGATTTTAGATTTTCCTAGAATTAAGGCTAGACGCTGAAATAGTCTCCAATATTCTCAAAGTATTTCACTAATTATGTTCATAAGTTATTTTGACAATAATCTCTTGTAATTGAACATTTCTAGACTGTCACACAATCCCTCAAACTTTAAAACAATAAAATAATTATTTACTTCGTACAAGACGAATGAATAATGAGAATACTTTTCATTATGTTCACCATTTAAAACATAGAAAATTAAATTTTTGGAACTATATAGATCATTGAGTGACACAATAGATGACTTTATCGCTTAGAGCGATCTCTAATTAATTAAATATTGCTTTTAGCGATAAAGTCGAATATCGTGATGTCAAACAGTTGAAACTTCAATTTCTGTAAGAAGAACGACATTTTGTTTTAGTTGTAAACATATTGCTACCACAAAATATTTGAGTTGATAAAGTGATTCTAAACCAGGACAGTACGCTCACGTTATTTTAACTATTTCTATTCTGATTTCGTGTTATATCATGTATTTCAAACAATTCAAGAGCGCTGCCGACGTAAACTCAAGCAATATTTGTTTAACAACATCGTTTGAATTTACCCCCACCAACCACTTACAGTTCTCATGTTAGACAAACAGTGCGTGGAAATAAGCTCATAAACGAAGCAATAACAAGTAAATAACACGGGAAATGATACACAACAATGAATAAACGCCTCAGGCTAAGATTAATCGTGAATATAAATCATGGGACCCTTTTCACTTGAGCTGGGAGCCGCAAGAATCTGTGGGTACCACAGAGCCTCGAGACGCTTCAGTGGACACCGCTAGAGATAGCATGGACAAATCTTTTCATTTAACCCAAGCGTCGCTACGCGAAGCCTGTGAAGCTCTCAGGAAGCTTCTGTGTTTTCGGGTGGAGCTAGGCTGGCTTTGTTAGCCAGAACCACGCAAAACGAACCGAATGAGAGTCTAAATGCGGCAAAGGGAGTCCCCATCATCATCATCACAACCCAAGCGTATCAGTAAGTGTTGCTGTAGCGTCCACATGCATTCACATTCCATCACTACAGCGTGACGAATTGCGACTGTAGCGATTTTGCATCGCGTCTGTATTGATACTACATCGCTTCGCTTGTATTGCGTTAGTCGCAAATTCGCAATGGAGAATCTTAATTACGTGAGCGATGTTATATGACCTGCGACAGCAAAGCGTTGCAGATGCGATACAGTTGCTATGCTACTGTCGCTTATCCAATTACTTATTGAAATTGACGACCCGTGGCAATTTTGAATATAGCTATGACAGCCGATTTTTTTAGCAATGGTGTCCCTAGTCTCTGCCGGCACGGCGATTCAAGCTCTGAGCTCTGTGGTAGGTGCTGATGGATTCTCGATGCTAGCTTGTCATTGGCTGAATATTTTTGGCTTCTTATTTTGCTGAAAATAAATGGCACTCGAAGATAGAAGCAGAATTCCCTTGAGAAGTAGAATATTGAAAACAGATATGCAAACAAACTGATTTTTGAGAGCTACTCCATTTTGGAGGAAAATGGATCGTAATACTTCTGAGTAATGGTTGAGTGGTTGAGTCTATGACATTGTGTGCAAACATGATTGATTGACCAACACAGCTGGGATGGAAATTGTGTAAGTAGATAGATAATTAATTTCTACACCAACTTTCACTAACGAAAACTAAATATGTATTTTATACAAAAATATCTTTTGCATAAAATACATACTCAGATATTATATAAACTCACGCCATTTTCCCAAGGGGGGAAGCAGAAACTATAGAACGCCATCTGCTACGGTCCTTACATACTTATTTTACTTTGTTTACGTTCATATATCTAGTCAAATGCTATTACATGCACGCCAGTGCAGCCAACACCACCAATAATATCCGTGTATGTCCTACTAGGCCGTCCTTTTCCAACGTTTCCACTTCCGTCTGCTTTGCTGACTTTTTGTTTGTCACCTTCATTCATCCTCATATTTTTCCTATTTAGACAAAATATTTTTAACTTTTTATCAAACTGTTTGTTCAATAACCGAATAACCATGACGATAATCAAATAACAGCTGAAAATGTAGGCGGCCACTCACAGGCGTAAATGCTTCAAACGAAAAACCTTTTGGGCGATAAGATAAATATAAAAGTTTACCACGAATCCCTCGTTCACCTAAAACCGACGGTGACTGATAAACAGGTGATGGACGTAAATGTTACTATTGCTACTGAAATTTATTACGTCAATAGACTAGAATGTTTGAGGGTCATTGTTTTTGAAGGCTTTAAAGCTGTCATTTCAATTATGAATACACCTAAAACCACTAAAAGTGGCATATTTGTCGTTGATTCCATAACTGTTGGACAGGATTAGTAGATGTGTTCTTGCGTGGTAACCGCGAATCAGCAAATGTAAGATGGGACACCCTTAGGCTAGGTTTAGTGACCATCTTATTAGAGTGGCTGGGAGTTCGAGATAAATGGGGAGCGACTGGGTAAAGGGACTCCTGAATAATGAAATAATAATGAGCATGCAATGCAATGCAGAGCATGGAATGCCACAATACCTACGCCTATCACGCCGTCCCCAGCTCCCTATTCAAGGTAGATGGAAGAACATAATTTTTGGAATATATTATTCGAAAAGAGTCTGATGGAACCCACTATTGACCCAGGTCAAGTGGATGATCGTGATCGTGACGCAGACTAACCAACGTTCTTCTTATTTACACTAATATTATAAATAGGAACGCTTTGTATTTTTGTATGTTTGTAACGAATAAACTCAAAAATTACTGGTTCGATTTAAAAAAATACCATTATCCTTTAAGTATCATTACTACTAAGAAAAATTAGAAATTCATAAGAAAATTGCAATAATGTAACCCAAAGTATCAAAATTTTGCCTGTAAAATTCATTATTTGGCGTGCGCTGTAAAAACTATTGATGATACATAAAAATGATGTACTACATGATTAAAGTACTCATTATTACCTACAAAAAAAACCGCGAATAAATATATCTAACTATTCTTATTCTTTATTGCACACAAAACATAACATGAAGATACAAATACAATGGACAGGTTATATATAGGCGAGCTTAACCCATAATTGGGTTTTCTTACAGCAAACCTCAGTTGTAATAGGAAATTTGCGTATGAGGACAGTGATCCAAGTGCACAACAAAATTCCAAGTTAAAAAACATTGAGTATTAAAAATTTTTACATACTAAATAAACTAAACAGATACCTACGTGTAAACATAATACATACTTATATTACAATAAAATACATAACTAAAATCTTAGATTTATAAATACATATGCGTCATGTTGATAGGAAATGTTCCCTTATTCTTCTCTTGAAAACTTCCAACGAAACGCTGTCGCGTATAGAATGTGGAAAAGTATTCCAGAGGCGAACAGCACGAACAGTAAATGATCCACCGTAACGGCTTGAGGAATGGGGAGGAAAACGAAGGAGAAGAGATGATGAGGAACGGCAAGGTTTTCCTCTCGGAACAAGATAATTAAGTCACAATAAATGTCATGTTATATTATTAAAAAAAGTTGGCTACATTCGTATCGTAGTTTTTATTTCTTATTCAATTAAATAGTTTCATCATCAAGTGAATTTATAAAGTGAAAAAAAAATAGAATTGGTAGGTAGGTAGGTAGGGTAGGGTAGGGTAGGTAGGTAAGTGGGTAGGGTACCCACCTAACCCCGTGGTTAGGTTGGTAGGTTAGGGTAGGGTAGGTGGGTAGGTAGGTAGGGTAGGATATATAGGTAGGTAGGTAGAGTAGTATAGGTAGGTAGATATGTAGGGAAGGGTAGGGTAGGTAGGTTGGTAGGTGGAAAGGTAGGATAAGTGGGTAGGTAGGGTAGGTAGGAAGGGTAAGTTGTTAGGTAGGTAGGTGGGTAGCCAGTGGACGGGAGCGAAGCTGCGTGGGACAGCTAGTCTTACATATAAATCAACTGAAGAAGTATAGCCAAGTCTGCTTTAAAATACCTTTTACTACATTTCCTGGTCCCATAATTTTCTTTCTCCATTAAGTCGTGGGACATAAAGTTTATACCGACTAGATACTATAGATAGTTTTGTCTCCACCCTGTAAAAATTTAATGCCTTGGCATTTTATGTGTTAAGTGCGCAAGGGTGTACTTTTATACAATTTACTAGTTTCCAATGGTGCGGGAATATGGCTCTTCTGCTGTGATAAAAATGTTTGAAATGTAACTAGAATAAAACAATCCGCGTAGGCATAATTTTCTGCTTTTTCTTGAAAAGCTTGATTCGATTAGATAAACCACAGGTTTAAAAAAACCAGCCAAATGCGAGTCGGACTCGCGCACGAAGGGTTCCGTACCATTATCGCTAAAAACTGCAAAAATATCACGTTTACTGAATGGGCGCCCCACTTAAATATTTATTTTTATTCTGTTTTCAGTATTTGTTGTTATAGCGGCAACAGAAATACATCATCTGTGAAAATTTCAACTGTCTAGGTATAACGATTCATGAGATACAACCTGGTGACAGACAGACTGACAGACGGACCGTGGAGTCTTAGTAATAGGATCCCGATTTTACCCTTTGAGTACGGAACCCTAAAAATTGTCTTTGGCAAAGCGTTATACCACATTTATTTATATATTTTTAATTAAGAGCTCTTTGTAATTCTACGCCGTTTATTAACATTTTCATTTTGTACCCCTCATTATACTTAAATTTCAAAAACGCCCTATAGTATTTCGATCGGTTTTTCAATTACCCGTAAAGGTGGAGACCTTCGCTCTCCAATCTCTAAAAAACCGGCCAAGTGCGAGTCGGACTCGCGCACGAAGGGTTCCGTACTTGGTAAATTGCGGTTTACGATTTATGACGTATTAACAAAAAAAAACTACTTACTAGATCTCGTTCAAATCAATTTTTGGTGGAAGTTTACATGGTAATGTACATCATATATTTTTTTAGTTCTATCATTCTCTTGTTTTAGAAGTTACAGGGGGGGGGGACACATTGGGACTGATGAAAAGAAAAAAAATTGTGTTTCAGTTCTAAGCATCCCCCTAAATTTATTATTTCTTTTTCTATTTTTGTGTGAAAATCTTAATGCGGTTCACATAATACATCTACTTACTAAGTTTCAACAGCATAGTTCATATAGTTTCGGAAAAAAAAGTGGCTGTGACATACGGACGGACAGACAGATAGACAGACATGGCGAATCCATAAGGGTTCTGGTTTTTTTTTACATTTTGCTACGAACCCTAAAAATAAGATTATTTAGTATTTCTTACATTATTTGCCACATTTTTATCTTTATATCCATACAAGCTTTTGCCAATAGGTCTGCCAGCGCGTTGATGACGGGAATTATCCCACAGAAACACAATTACCGGGATAAAAAGTCCTATGTGTTAATCCAGGATATAAACTATCTGTGTGCCCAATTCCATCTGAATCGTTCAGCGGTTTTTGTGTGATTTAGTAATAAATATCAATCCATCCAAACTTGATATTATATTATCAAGTAAGATTATTAAATTTATGTAATCACTGAATTGAATGCTAGGTGCCTGCAATTAGTATGTGCTATTAAAAGAGGTAATCCATTGAATTGTCCTTACAAGAAAGAAATAAAACCAAACACGAGAAAGCTAACAACAGAGATATTGGAGCCTGGCGTACGTTGTTAATAGCTTAAGCCGCTCTGTTAAAGGGATTAGACCCTGCTGAGTGCGCGGCTAATTCCTGGTGTAATACGGTTTAGAAAACGATACCTACTACCGTTACCAATAATTAATTAATTGGAAATGAGAAAATGCAACCATCGACATTAAGGAATAAGAAATACTCAATGATGTTGGTTTGTAAATGAGGGTAAAAATATTGATCGTAACGTGTATCGTTATCAGAATATCAGCGCAGCGTTATTTCATTATTTTTTTTGGATATCGCTGCACATGCTGAGATAGGAGCCTTTTTGGTCTCGCACGGGGTTTTTATTTTTAATTTTGTTTAATTTTAAGCTGATTTCTCGTGTCTCCTGTGCGGGTCACAAATAAATACTTTTTCTTTCTTTCTTTCTTTATGTAGGCATGCGTACCCCAAACTGCACTATGGCGATGGATGGAAAATAGTTGTGAATACATGAGTAATGTTTATAGTAATCAGTATCTTTGTAGATCTATTATTTATTATTCACTAGCGACCCGCCCCGGCTTCGCCCGTGATAAGTTATACACAAAACCCTGCCTCATTTCTCTCTCTTGAAAATCCGTTCAGTAATTTTTGAGTTTATCGCGTACAGACGCGCGTTCACGTACTCAACTCACAGAACTCCAGACATAGTGACATAATTGTCTTCCATTCGTCCGCGAACAAATCAGAGTGAGGATTTATGTCTGAGAGAGTAACGCACTAAAGGCGGAAACAAACTTACGTGTATTGCCGTGGAGTGCCGCCTTATTAGGTATTTGATAGGCTACAAGACTCGTTGTGATATGACATAGGCTTGAACAGATTTGTATGATTGGTGTATCCCGCGCCACACCACGACACGACACTGTAATGTGTAGGCAGCTTGTCACAGTTTAGGAACTGTGACAAGCTGCCTACACATTACAGTGTCGTCTTCCATTACTTCTTGTCTATTCATACGTTAGGACGTATGAATAGACAAGAAGTAATGGAAGTCCAGAAAAAAACTGAGTCCCTACACTACATCATTGGTCTCGAGAAACTGAAAGATTTCCCAGAGGACGAACGAACGTAAGTAGTAACAAATGTTTTATGCATTCGATACAGAATCAACAAAAGAAAATCTTAACAATTGGTTCAATCTCAATCTTAGGTTTGTTTTTCGCAACCCATATCCACCCATTCGTGGCCATTCATAAAAAATCCGTCTACGAAACAAAGATGAATTCCTTATGAAGTGGGAAGCAAATGAGTATGGAAATTTTCTTTTCAGCCGTACCTGTCTTTAACCTAAGTATGTTCGTGAATGAAGAGTGACGTCAGAGCCATTATCTATGAATGTACGGAAGTTCTGATACACATTATAAATGAGGGTAAAGCTTCACATGAGCAAAAATGGAAAGATGTATTTAAAGCAGCTGAGAGTTAACCTCGTTAGGTTGATAAAGATGGGACATTTCTGGCAATTTTCGTGGAACTTGACACGAGTCCTTTTTCTATTTCAATTATGTTTTATTTCAAAGGCACGGCTTTATTATTTCGGAATATATCTAAGCGTGGGAGAATTAACTGAATCGGGCACTTGTCACAAGTATCTCAGTGTGATTTCATTTCATTTCACAAACTTTTGCAGCTGTTTCAAAAAGTTCAGCTTTTATTGTTTTTAAATTAATGGTAGCTACTCAGAGTAAAAACGGTTTTAGAATCATCATGGTCTATCTACGATGTGACTATAAAGCTTACACGCTCCAAAAAAATATTGAACATCAATAATCTAGATCTTAGGTAACACCAGACTAACGGAGCATTTCATCAATTCTCTACTAGATAAATCTATAAGTCACTAAATGTCGAATACAATAACGGATCTACTCGTACTTTCCATCGACAATAACGTTTGTTAAAAGTTCACAATGTTTTGACACTGCCTATGTGACATTTCAGTAGCGCATGTCAATTATTATTGGCATTTTTGTCAAACTTTTTCGCTGACAGAATGTCCCTAATCTCTTTATCTAGTGGTTCTAATGTTCTAGATCTTAATGGTTTTAGAATGAGATGGTAGTGGTATGTATAATAATTTGTAATTTATTTATTAGTATTTACTTTA
This sequence comes from Orthosia incerta, assembly GCA_948252205.1. Taxonomy (NCBI): domain Eukaryota; kingdom Metazoa; phylum Arthropoda; class Insecta; order Lepidoptera; family Noctuidae; genus Orthosia; species Orthosia incerta. The sequence goes on from OX411760.1 coordinate 6,117,906, forward strand.
TTGTACACCACTTAAATAATTACAGGACAAAACATTTATAAAGTTAAGTGTACAATCGGCGGTCTTACCGCACAGGGCAATTTCTTACCGACAACCTCTGGATGGACTGAACAAGAGGAGACAGAAATAGGGCTGTCAGTGTACAAAAATATCTTAAATAATATTAATTACTATTTTAATTTGGCATTTCTATTTTTAATGTAACTCAATTTAAAATGTATTCTGTATATTTCATATTGTGATTAGTAGCTAATATATTAATTTGCACACCTTATTAGGTTATAATACAATGTACCTTTTATACCTGTGACATATTTTAATGTATTATGCAAATATCTTTTTATTTGGTGGTCTAAACAACCAGCCTCTAGAAGCGTTTCTAGGCACTAGTTGTTTTTAAAATCTTTATGTTTTTTAACCTTTCATAATATTTCTCTATTATGACAATTAATAATCTAGCTCCTCCAGGTCTAGGTGCTAGAGTTTTTACTCTTTGAAATCCTAACATTTCTTAACATTTTAAAAATGTTTGTGATCTAGATCATACGTAAGGTCCTTCATTCGATAACTAAATCCAACATCCTAGAAAATTACTCGTCCTGTAAGCCTACAGCCGCCAGTCACTGGCTATTCTCATCTGTCAGTGGCATCTGTCTATCATTAGTCAAGATCAATCTGCCGAGCCGACCGAAATAATCCAACCTGGTGATAGATAGAAACGTTAGCGAGAGCGATCGATTTTGACGAAACTTGTGGTATTAAGATAAAATATTTTAGACATAAAACTCACGCCTTTTTCCCATGGTAGGCAGACACTACAGAACGCTGCCTGCTACGATCCTTAGATTCTCTTTTTGCTTTAATTACGAACTAAAAAGTTTAACCATTTTAGGTAATAGTCTATTTATGTCTATTTATGTGACTGCCACATTGGTTTCGCGGTCGCAGGTGCAACTACTTAGCGCGAGGTTTTGGATTCAAAATGTTTGAATCCCAGGTCGAGCAAAAATATCAATTAGTTTTTACCTGACTGCGGGAGGGTAATGTTTTTCGAGCGTATGTATGTATGTTGTTGAATACAGGCCTGCGGATCACAAAGCCAAGAAACAACACTGGGGCCCATTAGCAATGCTGCGACTCTTGGATCCTACAAGGTCTAAACCCACGAAACCGAGAAACGCGGCAGCTGTAAACTAGAGGTTTGTTCTTTGAGATACCGATTCCTGTCTGACAGGTGGCAAATTATACAATGGCACAACTTACAACTACTACTCACATTTGTTTCCGGTGGTCTCCTGGGCTCGTTCAATCCCATGTGTGGTCGGGTGTTATAGTGGGAAGATATATATATTAGGGGAATAAGATACAACCGACGTATTCTGGACCGAATCTCCGGCAGACAACCAGACACGTTGTCGACACAAAAATACTACGCTGCGTGCGAAATATACACAAACAAAGGCACGGGCTATTCCCAGTACCACTCGCGGGTCACGAACGCAATTTCAAGCAACGATGGGCTGATTATATCTCAATTACCACAAAATCAACGCAAGACCATCGTATCACTTCCCAAGCTATCAATGTCATTTTTACAACAACGGTCAACGGTCAACTCAACCAAATGCTTTCAAATCGATGACAGCGAGCTGACACAGTGTTGCAACAAAATAAAAATAAAAAAAAAGGAAACCTTTACTGGTTCCGAACATATGTCCATTTCTATAGCACGCTCTACAACCCAACGACTTGACCGAATATGACATATAAGGTGTCGTTAGATTCCTCTCAGTTGTGGGAGTCACATAGTGAGCGCACGGTTGGCGCAGTGGTTGAGTGATTGACTGCTGCGCTGCGTGTCGCGGGTTCGATTCCCGAACGGAACAAATATTTGTATGACCTACAAATAGTTGTTCCGGCTCTGGGTGTTTGTGTATGTGAGTTTATATGTCTGTAAACGCACCCACGATACAGGAGAAATTCCTAGTGTGGGGCAACGTTTAAAAAAAAAAAAAAAAAAAAAAAAAAAAAAAAAAAAAAAAAAAAAAAAAAAATAGGTTATATAATTTTTCCGATGGACATTCTTGGGGGGCTCGGGCGTCCCCGCAGTCTCCGGACTAGTGCCTCAATGATGTCGTATTTTCAGTGCGTGTCTGTAGGTTAGCAGCGTAGAACCTCGTCTCAATTCCTTGTCCTCACCTCCATTCACTCTACTACAATGATGCCAAGGAAAAAGAATATTGGACTAAAACAGCGGCTGCACCCCCTCCCCCACAAAGTGCATCTCACCAACATTCAAGGTCTGCACTCAAATCTCTCTGCAGTCCACTACCACCTGGAGGCTGAGAAACCAGCGCTGTATTTCCTTACGTAGATGCAGATAGCGAGTCCGTTAGACGTGTCGTACTTATCTTACCCAGGGTTTACCCTGGAGCACAATTATAAACCGCGCGCGGGTGTGTGTATGTACGCCCGTGACGATACTTGCTATCGGCGTCTCCGTAACCTTGAGGACTCCAGATTCTAAAAGCTGTGGGCTTTAGTGGACACAGGTCTGGATAAAATTATCAACGCCTGTGTCTACCGTTCGCACAGCGGAGATCAGGAGACAACCAGGCTCACGGTGTACCTAAGTGAGGCTGCTGACGCGGCACAGCAGCGGTACCCTTCCGCCCAATTAGTGTTCCACCAGGAGTGGCTCTTTCCATACCAGAGCACTGACCATGCTGGACGGGAGATGCGTAAGCTTTTGCTTGCGCTAACCCTTACTAAAAGCGGCATGGGATCTAACTTCGCATGCTATCTTTGGCAGCCTACTTGTTTTTCTTCAACTGATCCTTCGTCATGCGCGGACGCCGTGATGGATGTGTTGCGTCAGGGAATGGAGTACTAAATTCCGTTCTCTAACAATTTCCAGCGTTGACCGGCCATGGTTTGGCGCCGAATGTCATCGTGCCGACGCGTTTAAGCATGAGGCAGTACTGACATGGGTCGACGCTCGATCGCGCAAAGCAAGTGATGAGGATCAGAAGAAGAGGGCCTTCAACAGGGCTGCCAAGTCCGCCAAGATGGTTATGCGAAGGGCTCGGTTCGACCACATTGGCCAAATAGGATCAAACGTGCTTCTCACCCAGCAAGTAGTAAAGCGTTTTGGTCCCTAGCTAAGTCGGTGGAGGTGAACTTCCGCCGTCCCTCACTACCACCACTGCTGAAACCCGACGGGTCGCTGGCCCACTCCGCTGAAGAGAAGGCAAATTTATTTGCCTCTATTTTTGCGGAATCTTCGCGTCTGAATCCTGATGACGCGCGGCCCCCTCCTTTTCCTGATGGATGCGAGACGAGAATGTCGGACATTAGCATCCATCAAAAGGACGTCCGTAGGGTGCTGCGCTCCCTCGACGTGAACAAGGCCCTGATGGCATACCAGCAATAGTTCTTTAAACCTGTGCGCCTGAACTGTCTCCGATCTTGACTCGCCTATTTCGCCTTTCGAATGAGACTAGAAAAGTGCCGAATGCATGGAAGCAAGCTAACGTACAGCCCGTGCCCAAGAAGGGTAGTCGAGCTGACCCGGCCAACTACAACCCCATCTCAGTAACGTCCCTACTCTGTAAGAGTATATTATGGAGCGTGTATTTAACACAAAGCTCCTGCCATACCTAGAAACTAACGATATTCTTAGTGACCATCAATACGGCTTCCGCCGAAATCAGTCTACTGGGGATCTTCTAGCGTATGCCATTCACATATGGGGTGAGGCCATCGAGAGGCACGGGGAAGCGCTTGCCGTCTCCCTCGACATCTCGTAGGCTTTCTGGCACGAAAGCCTTATTGGTAAGCTTCCTTCATTCGGTCTGCCCGGTGGTATGTGTGATTGGGTAGCAGACGGCCTGAGAGATCGGTCCATTCGAGTAGTTATCGATGGTTGCTCATCGGGCCAATTGGAAATTATTGCCGGGCCCCCTCAGGGGTCGGTACTCTCAGCAACATTATTCTTGCTGCACATTAACACTCTGCTAAAACCTTTGGGTATGCAGACGACAGCACTGTTGCTAAGATATACTTGTCCAACGCACGGGCTACCGGGCCGCAGATCCAGTCTCTTCGTGAGGCCATGGTGGACCGTTTGAACCTGTCCTTGCAGGCAGTCTCCGAATGGGGCGATGCCAATCTGGTCAGGTTTAATGCTACTAAAACCCAGGCGTGTCTTTTGCCGCAAAAAAGAGCCAATTTCACCCGGCTCCAACGTTCCGAGATCTGACCGTGCCAATAACGGACCATCTTGAACTTCTTGGCGTTACTTTGACATCGACTCTCAATTTTGGCACATACATTGAGGCAAAAGCTCAGCTGGCTGCCAAAAAGTTGGGGATCCTTACAAAGGTGAGAAAGTATGATAATTATATAGTACTACCTATAAGTCTTGGTTTCTTTACGATGTCCTCCACCTTTGTCTACGATGTCCAAGATAAACTTCGAAAGTACTTAATATGAATTGTTAAGTCACATTGGTACTTGCCCGGATTTGAATCCACGACTAAGAGAGGTAACTGGGCTACCACGACTTGTTAAGAATAATACATATATAAATAAAAAAAATCCATACATAGATTGAGCATGAAGTAGATACCTAAACATTAATAATTTTAGTACATTTCACAAAAAGTGGCCAGCAGTAAAACTAAAATGTTTCAATGGCTTTCCGTTAAAACATTTTATGTTCACTGCTGGCCATTTACAAAACGGCAGACTGAGGAAAGTCTTATTTAAAATACGAACGTATTGCTACAGAATTCGACCGATCGAATCCGTTCTTCGAGTTACTTTCAAATTGGTTGCAAATCTTATCATGGGGTTTAAACTTACTAGACTTCTTGTAGACAATGTTTATCTTTATTATAATGTACCTAAACTGCTTGCTAAAATGCTTCTAAACAATATTATAATTCTATCTTCAAACGGCGCAAATATAACAACCTTATTGTAAGTTATATGTTTGAGCCGTTTGGGGTTGAAACTGTAGGTCCATGGGGTCAAAGTGCGCATCGACTTTTTCGAGAAATTTGCACAAAGCTCGTCGACTCTTCACGTGACCAGAGGGCTGGCCTTTTCTTCGGCCAGAGAATCAGCATTGCCATCCAACGTGGCAATGCTGCCAGCGTTCTGGGCACTTTTCCCGTTGACATCGATGTGGACGAATTTTTTGATGCACAATGAGCTCTTTTCCGTCTCCCTTTTCAATTTGTATATAGGTTTGTTTTTTTTTTTAGAATAATCAATTGTAGACAATAGGTTTTAAAATTGCCTTTCTAAAGTATTGGCCATTTCAAATTAAAGTATTTTTTGTTTGGCTAAGAATTCTAATTTCAAATTAATTTTATTTTAAAAACAAGGACTTATTTAGTCATTTGTTTATTCATTAGCGTTATGTTTTCATCGCGTTTGTGCAATGTCGAGGTAGCCCAGTGGCTAAGACCTCACCTCTCGTGCTTGAGGTCGTGGGTTCAAATCCGGGCAAGTACCAATGTGACTTTTTCAAAATCACAGGCAACGGTGAAGGAAAACATCGTGAGGAAACCTGAACTTACATAGTTAATGTAAGTCTGAAATAGCTAGAGGCGGATTAATTAACTCTGACACCAGAAGTGGCCACACCTCACACGAAAGAAGACGAAGATCGCATTTGAATCCATTTCGTCAACACGTCTTCAACCAGCTTTGCTCATGCACGTCAACGCTCTACCTTATACTGCACAGCAGACGGTCTCCAATTTATAAGAACCGGGGTTGGAAGCTCTCCGTCATCCGCAATACCCACTAGACCTTGCGCCTACTTTTTCCAGAATTTGGATAACTTCTTGGCGGGAAAAAATATCAATTCCCGAGGCAGTACAAAAAACTTTGAAAAATTTGTTGTCATCAATTACTTGGGTGATTTGTTTAATAGAAATAAAAAGTATAGAAAAAATTATGTTAACTTATTTCATAAAAAAAGGCAATTTCATAGGTAAAGACCTAATTTAAGACGTGCAAAACAGTCCATTAAAAGAAGAATAATGAGCTCTAGAAAAAGCAATGTTCTATCAGTGATGTCGAACGATTGTCGAAAAGTCAAATTATAATGACATTTCAGTAGCTCTTGTCAAACTTACAGATACAATCTGCAATTTTTAAAGTAAGAAAGTAAATTCGTTTACTGGCATATATAGACAATAATAGTTTTTTTTTTTTAGACATTAAAAATATTATATATGTACATACTTAAACACTAAACAAAAGCAAAATTTTACAAACTTAAAATTAAACTAACTACTTACACTATATACAAAAGAAAGGTACACTTAGGCGTCGAAGTACTCATCCACATCGCTGTCATCCGGGAACGTGCCCAGAAGACTGGCAGCATTGCCACGTTGAATGGCAATGCTGATTCTTTGCGCAAAGAAAGAGCCAGCCCTCTGGTCACGCACGGTGTCGATCAGTCGGCGAGAGATCTCCTTAAAAAAGAGACGTGCACTTGGGCCCCATGACCCAAGCGTTTCGACCCCAAACGGCTCAAAACTGTAATTACCAATTAGGTTACAGTATTTGCGCTGCTTGAGGGCCTCAGCAGCCGCAGCAGCAGCGCCAGCACAGCCCGCCGAACTAGGAATATGAGATGGCGCAAGGGTGTCGACATAGGTTGCGTCCCACACCAGAGGCCTACCCACCTTCCACGGCACCAATGTCATGCCATCTGGTCTCTTCCCATCGTCACGTACCAAGTCGTTAGGTTCTAATACAGCTGGTACGCCGGCGGTGACAAGGGCTCGACGAATAATGTCATTGATGCTGGCGTGCCGTACTATGCGTCCTGCGCTCTTGCAACAAGACAGGCCATGGTGCCCAAGGCTGCCGACAGCTTCACCACATTGACACCGATGTGGAGCAACACAAGGTGCGCCTAAGCGTAGACAGGTTGCGAGCCAAAACGAAGAGTCATCCATCATAGTGCCTATGGTGGATGACGGGAGTGCTTGAAGCCACACAGATTTTTCTGTATAATACTGCAGAGCGGCACATCCCATCGTCTCTGGGAGGACAGGTTGTCGGGCAAATCCGTATTGGGACAAGCCATTTTCCAAGCGTTCAACGCATCGGTCAAATACGGTACCTCAAAATCAACCAGTGAGGAAGATAAGATGTTCCTGGTTAATTTATCAGTACCGTAGACCGCGGAGAGGAAGGCTGGTAAACTTATACTTGAAATTTTGCGGACGCCGAGGCCGCCCAGGCGAATGGGAAGCGTGACTTGTTGCCATGCTCGGTCGTCCAAGGCCACATTTAGGATAGATGAAAGTGTGTTTTTTATAATTTGGTCTACTTTTTCTAAAAGTTGTGGGTGTTTCCATAAATGAGAGGAGCGAAGGCTATAAGTAAATTTTGGTCCAAAGCAACAATATCGGATAAGTGTGTAGGCCGAATGCATGTTAATTTTGAAAAGTCTTTCCGAGACAACGTTAAAATTTTGTATTTTCTGTTTAATGAAATTTGGAAAGGATTCATCAAAAATAGGAGAACCCAGGAGGTGAAGAGAGTTTCTCTCGGTAATTTTAATACTAGGTGCTATGGCGTTGAATTTTGCTAAAGTAGTCTGTCGGTCAGTAGTTTGGGGGAGGTAAATTTCACATTTCGAAAGGTTAATAGTTATTTATGCTACAAGTGCGGAAAGTAGGTGATTTCCGATGAGTGGATAAATCGACACGAGTCGGAAATCCTCTTACGCACGTGTATCATACAACATTTTACAATGCATTGTGCGAGGAAATAAAAAAATATATCTGAACCAAGCAAGAAATTAATAAAATGGCGCTTATTCAAGGGTGCTCAGCATATCCACAGATTAACTAATAGTTATTGCGCATGTGCAAATAGCTGTCACGTCGTAACGCAAAAAGACACGAGTAAAATATTCATTCTGCCAAACATATTTAATGAATATTTAGAATTTATTTATTGATAAAATATAAATCTAGAGTAATTAAAAACGCCTTAAATGAAGTATTAGTTTTGTTTTACCTTTTATATGAATGATAATCTGTACTTAACTAATTTTTAAAACTTTTCTCAAATAATAAAAACTTTATACGGCGGGCTGATGTTGGAGTTAAAAATTAAAAAAGTACAGGAAAGTAAAAAGCAGTAGTAAAAAAAGTGACACTTTCCGCACTGTTTGGCTGCTAGGAAAACGCTCTTTTCGAGGACATGCATTGTAAAAGAATTACCCACATTAAGTTTAGGTTAAGAAGATATTTCTGCCAAAAAAGCCACAACCCAGCATAATATCAGATAGTAACACAAGGCTAGCAACTAAGGCGGTTTACACACGGTACCGCGCACCACCGCGGTAGGCGGTGAAGCGTATCTCATGTCGCATTGGCCTCTAATAAATCCGTTGATGCCTAACACACGTACACCGCGACCGCGCGGGTCGAGCGGTGCTCTCTCCTCCGCGTCCGCGGCGGTGCGCGGTACCATGTTTAAACCGCCTAACACTCTGATTTTCAGTTGCAATATACGAGTGCCATTTACGTGCTCGAACAACAATACAAAATGTTGGTAATCATCACCGCTAATAGAACGTCACTTCTCGTAGACCCTAAAGTTCATAAGTAATCATAAGCTTGGACGTTTTTTCGCATCACAGACCACTTTCTTGAGAAGGTAATTTATGAACCTATCTTGCTCACACATTCTCAATTTCAGATAATCTCCTGTGATGAATGAAAATGGGTGCTCAGAAATTCTTTTATAAGTCGTTTGTTTGAACGATGACGGTGATTTTAATAAATAATGAAGGTCGGGAAAGGAAAATTCTATCATAAAATCCATGAGAAATTATGGAGTTTTTTTTTAAATTACGTATTTTCTTTGTTCAACCTATTAGGTCCCTTCTAGGTAACTTGTAAATTTTGACGTTTGCGTCGTTGCCGGTCTTAGTGCCTTAAAACTCAGCATGGTAGATGCTAATCTCGTTGCCAGTTAGCGCGCTGCTTGTGAGTGCTACCGACGTGAAAGGTGTGTATGGTCCGCTGGACCCGTTAGCGACCAAATACGTAAGTGTTTTTCCATCATACTCATCATCATCATCATATCAGCCGAAAGACTTCCACTGCTTGACATGGGGCTCCCCCAAGCGTCGCCACATTGATCGGCGCCGACGGATCGTGAGTCTCGCATCCAGCGAATCCCCGCAACCTTTACCAGGTCATCGGTCCACCTGGTGGGAGGCCTTCCAACGCAACTACTTTCGGTTCGCGGTCGCCACTCCAGAATCTTTCTGCCCCATCGACCATCCGTTCCGCGAGCAATGTGCCCTGCCCACTGTCACTTGAGTTTGGCAATTCTTCAGGCTATGTCGGTAAACTTAGTTCTCTTGCGGATCTCTACATTTCTGTTTCGATCACGCAAGGAAATTGCCCTCTCCATTTCCCTTTGGGTGTCCATCATACTGTTACTTTGATTTACTCTTTTTTTTTTGCTTCATTTTATAGGCCTCCTAGATTTCTAGATGCTTGTTAACATTTGTTAACTTTTTATCTCGTTTATATAATCTTTTTTTATTTTTTAGTTTCTTACGACTTATTGTCGGGCCTACGTTGTTCCCCCATATCTAAGCACTAATGCTTGTACATGGAAATATTGTAAAACCAAACCATTTTTTAAAAGAGTAACCGTGGAGTTTCTTGCCGGTTCTTCTCCATAGGAAACGACTAACCCGAACTGTGCACCTTTTGTCGACGTTTTATAAGTGCCCATGTAGGCCAATGTGAAATAAAAAAAAAGACGTGTGGCACTCGGGGACTGCCGCGGTAAAGCTATTGCATAGCATTTTGTATCAACTTATGCAATTATATTTTTTTTTTAATTTTTTTTTTTATTCATGCTGTATTGCTTTTTCTTTGATATTAATTCAAGTTACACTTTTTGAGCGTGGTGACCGATAAGAAAACAAATTTTTCTATTATTAAATAAATAAAAAAAGTTAAGATTGTTTATTTAAAATATTTTTATTATTTTACAATACATGTGGGTTTTATTATTTTACAGTAGCTGTTGGTTATTCAGGAATATTTTCATTGAAACTATAGGTTTATGATAACTGAAATAAGAAACATAAGTTTGCGACTTAATATCCTCTAAATACCTAGAAAATACCGCGTCAATGGTGGTCCCATATTTTGTTGTGGACTCTTGTGGATCTGCATTTGTGATAATAATAAAATGTATGTATATAGAGTACTCACTCATTTTCTTTCACTATTTTTTCGTGACTTTCTTCATTAATAATAAATGCACTTTGTTCATTCATATTCAAAACACTTTATACACAAATTTTACAAGTACAGCTATTCACTGTTGTACATAAATACCTATACACCTTCTCATAAACAGCTGCTTATGTATTCGTCCGATTTCGGAGCAGCTCGTCTCGATTCGTGCGAGTTTCGTAGAGTCGTACAATACGTCCAATCGGACACAACGCCGTGTCGAAGACTGCCGAACTGAAACGACATTAGACGATGCACGGCCTTCAAGCCACTCCTTGCCCGTCGGAGTGGGGAGCGTGAGGTTTTTTCGTTACGGAATTTCTGGATTCGGTCCCCGCGCTCAAGGCCCGCGATAAAAGCTATGCAATAGCTTAAAAATAGGTTTTGTTTTTTTTTTTAAATAGCTACCGATAAGCTTTTGAAATAAGTACATTATTGTAGTATAAGAAAATATAGATTATTTTGTAATTTATTAATATAACTAATTACAGATATTATAACAATTTCCGTTAATCTTATCATAAAAGTATGGTAAAACTCTTTTAATTTTTTGTAATATTTTTAATAAGTAAAAACAATCAATATAGGTACCGGCCCGCACGCAAGCGCACTTTTAATTTAAATTGCCTATTGAAATGCGTCGAACCATCGTGTGAAATTTATCGAATCACGTCGAGCCATAATGATGGTCGCATACTTTACACATACACAATAATAAACTTCCTATTTCAAATACTGGAAACACAAAAATAAAACTCAACTCAATATAATATTTTTACCTACCAGAAGTGGACACAACTATTTAAAATTTCCTCGCAATAACACAAATCACAGAAACACTGGGTTTACAAGCATTTATTTAACTTAACATGTACTTAGGTTTGTTTGTTTATATAGTTCAAATCTTACAAGTCTTTTTCTTCTAAGCACTCAATTTTTCTCAATAAAAAGACACATAAAGGTATTGACTTCGATAATACACTTCACAAAACTTATAAATTTATCATTCTATATTTTACAAGTAACAGCTCAATACCTCACTTGCTACTGAAGTAAGTTATCACGATAATCATTATTATATCGTGGTCATAAAAAGAAGAAGGTGATATTCTATTCAGGGATTAGCTCTAAGACTTAGTTCACACAGAAGAAGACGTGGACAATAGACACGCACTTGGCGGATGTTAGATGACACGAGTATTTTATTCGAACGCTATGGAGCCGTATAGTTTCCGATAAAGACTGAATTATCATCTACAAGGCAAATAATAATCAAAGGGAAAGTAACTTTTAATCTTACTAATATTATAAATGCGAAAGTTTGGATGTGTGGATGTATGTTTGTTACTCAATCACGCCGGGACGGCGGAACGGATCTGGATGAATTTTGGTACAAAGATAAATTATAGGTTGTAATAGCACATAGGCTACTTTTTATCCCGTTACAATGTTCCCTTGGGATGATATACACTTATCACGCGGGCAAAGCCGTCGGCAGAAGCTAGTAGGTACATACATAATAAGTGAGGAGAAAACGGCAATATTTCCTTGAGCTTAGAGACAAAGTGCGATTCCAGCAGCGATAGTGATTGTTAGAAGTTCACGTGACACTGACAATTTGATAGTGAATTTCATACCTCTTTTGATTTTTTTAACCTTATCTAGCCCCATATAATGGCCTTAATTGTAACTGTCTAAATTGACAATTAAATTCAATTTATTCAACATAAAACATTAACATTCTCGGACTCTCAAGTCCACTTCGAGATGTTTGCGAATTGACATAAAAAGACACAGCAAAAATATGACGTAAATTGTTTCCATATCCACGCCACATCAACGCAACGTCCACACTACAGTCTGTACCACGCCTAAACACGTCACTGGTCATAGTCTGTAGATTTTCGCGAGTCAGTGGCAATAAAACAGTCATAAACGTAGCGATAATACTATGATAATGACATATGTAAGTTCTGTATAATACGTCATTCTGTTATGTCATCTTGTTCGTACGTTCGTTTTTATGAGCGGTATCAACGCTACTCGTAATCTAAGCCATTTGTGTTGGCAATGGCTTGAGGTTAAGCGGTCATAATCTTTCTAGAAATGACTGATTATAAGCTGATAATGGGAATAAGAATGGAGGAAGATTGAGGGAACGATTGTTGGATTGTGTGAAAATTAACATGGCTGGATGAAGAGGTGAATAGTGACAGCTGATGGAAATAAGAAAGAAAAGGAAATATGACAAATGTCTACCATGAAAAGAAATAATAGGTAACTTATATAAATTTGGGCAAATACGAGTAGATATGTGTAGGTATGAGTAGGTATGTCGAGTATGTCATCGCTGGAGACAAAGTCACAGCGTTGATTTTCAGCGACAGCCGGCGTTCCCTGGATGACTTCGATCGGAGGAGAAAAATAATTATTGTGTTGCACGAACCATAAAAAAATTGGGTAAGGGCAAGAGGATGGATGATACTACGATTTAATATCTAGAATTGCAGCTTTGGTAAACTAGCTTTACCGGACGAAGAGTGAGGCTTCTTTAGTAACCAGTACTAACATTTCACTAGGGTCAATAGTGGGCATATTCTAGACCAACACTAACACAACTTCGAAGGCCTCGAACAAAAGTAACATAAACTCCGCATATTAGTTCACATATAACCTTATGTACTGTTTCAAGCCAAAACAAACCCCGGGAGGAGTTCAGGAAGTTTATTTAACAAATTACTCATGCTCCACGCACTCATGACGACTGGATCACACGTGGAGCGGTTTTAACGGAAAGGTGAAACTTTAAGGGTGCTTTTCCATTCAAAGATGTGAAAGGCAGTGAGGCGGTGCGCACGGAAAATATTTAAGAATGGATTCCTTTCATTTTGTTAGCCTAGTCTATACTAGGCTCACTCTATAGTTGCTCTGATAGAAAAGGACTAGAAGAGTTAGTTATTTTTACGCACAAGAAAGCCATATTAACCGTGGTAGATATGTTCTTAAGTGAAGATGTACACGTAAGGTGGTATGTTCTTAGGATAGGTGAAGCGGTTATCTTCGCAGTATAGCTAGTAACAGCTGGTTGGGAGTTGCCGGTAATCGAAATATATGACGTGCAGTTGGAGAGGTCTATGTCCAACAGTAGACTGCTGTAGGCTGCTCATGATTTATTTCATTAAAACTTAATGCACAAAGATACAAGGGCGGACTTAATGCGTCATGCATTCTCTACCATTCATCTAAATGTGGTGAAGAGACAACATGGCAGATGCATTATTGTTGATGGTAATAATGACATACTAAAAAGCGGGAGATGAATTCGCATACTGCAAAACAAATTCGCTTCGCTTCTTAGCACCGCCTCGCTACCTCGGACAATTTTGGTGTAATAGAACCTTTAGAGCGGTTTTAACGCTAAGGTAGAAGTTTAATAGTATAGCAAATAAGGTGACCCGACATGTGGAAATAGGACAAGTTTCTCAATTGCTTTTGTAAAATAATTATATTAGTTCGTCTGGAAATAGATTGAAGACAGAGATTTGTGGCGTGGAGTGCTTCATGGTCTGTTTTAGTCACCTTAAAAGCATTTTATCTCAATGAAGCCTAAAATTTAACTGAGAGTTAGTTGCTAACACGAAGTTAAAGCAAGATATGTCAAACATAATTGACCCGTGTTATCTACGAGCTCGCGTACCGTAACAAAGCGGCTTTTAGGAATTGAAAGGAGGAAAATTTATGAAAATATGACCAAAAAAAAATTCGCGTGTATATTTTAATTATTCTGACTCTGTTTCAAAAGAATACAATGGGTACTTGTATATACAAGGTCCAGTGGGTTGGTGAATAAATCATTTTGAAAATCGCCTGTTTCACTGTAAAGTTAAAAATATCTTATTTGAAAACCAGTGTGCGTTTCAAAGTTGTATCCACAAATCCTTGGAGAGCCATTGAAATGTGACTAACGCCTGAAACGTACGCTTTTAAACTTTTCACTGAAGGAATGACTGAATAAGAAAATCTTAGTAAAACGTTTTTTAACAAAAATATAAGCAAAGCGATTTACGAAGAAAAATACTATCACTATTATGGGTTTTGCAAAAGGCTATTTTACATGTATTTTTGAGCCCCTACAAGTTTCACGAGCTAAAAACAGAAAAAAGCTACTTTTTCAGGGCAAATTTCTCAATAACTACAGGATATATGATAAATCTTTTAAAACAACTTTTTGCGTCACATAGTTATCTAGGGAATAGACATTACATATTTTTGATAACTGCTCAATTAAAATTAGAAAAAAATAATTCCTAACACACGTTTTTACGTAATCCCGAAACACCAGGTTTTCAATTGCTTTTTCAGCTTACTGATGGCGAATAACAATCTGCAAAAAATGGTGTAGACTGGGCAGCCACCAATTTAGTTTTTTAAAGTTTATTGTATATGTACTTAAAAAAAAATACTGTCCTCGCGGAAAAAAGGCAATTTTATCATGTGCGAAAGCGTCGGCTACGTGTTATGTAGAATATAAAAATAACTGATAAATAATTTGAAATTTGAGGTGTTTATCAATCGAATCCAATTTTTATATTTTATTTTTGAGTATTTATTTTATTTTAATAAATTGTCTGAATATTGCCTTATAAACCGTTGCGTACACGCGAGACATTCAATTTTGCTCATGGGCTTGTAGACTACGGACTTGTGTCGTTTTTTTTTTGTCATTATATTTTTTATCATATATCTTGTAGTTATTGAGAAATTTTCGCTGAAAAAGTAGCTGTTTTCTGTTTTTGGCTCGTGAAACTTGTAGGGACTCTTAAGCTCGAGATTTTGAAAATATAGAAAGGTTCAAGGTAGGGGCCGTTTTACATCTGTAGATTTGCTCAACAATAAATCACTTACCAATGTTAATTCCTGAGTATATTCACAACGATCATGTAGAGTTCACATGATCTATTTATCATAGGTACATCGCTATTTGAAGTTTCAATTACATCAATATTCAGTAGATTCTCTTCCGTATTAGCACATTACTCAGCAGGTACCCCGTCATGTCTTAAGTAATCCCTTAAGCTAAAATACCATTATCTGACAAATGGTCGGTTTCAGTTTTTTGATGTCATCGTAATAAGGCAAATTTCTCTGTCGATCAGTCAAAGCAGTATTTTTCTACTTTCAATAGATTCCGGGTAAAAAGTAAAAACGCCAATAAGTCCCCCAAATTGCTATATAAAAAAAACAATTTTTATTATGATTAAATCATTGATATAAACTACTAAAGTGCCCATTTGAAAGTGCGCAAATAGATCTCCGGTCTTTCTCGCAGATGATTTAAAGTTGATAAGTTGATAAATTTCATTAATATTAAAATCTCAGACATAATACAGTCCGTTTGTTGTTAGTAACAAACACTTATAAACTATATTTATCATTATTAAATCATTGATGTAAACTACTAATGTGCCCATTTGAAAGTGCGCAAATAGATCTCCGGTCTCTCTCGCAGATGATTTAAAGTTCATAAGTTGATAAATTTCATTTATTTTCAAATCTCAGACAAAATACGGTCCGTTTGTTGTTAGTAACAAACACTTATAAACTAGAGTTAGTACTACATGTCAGCTCAAAACAGCATCGATTTTTAATGTATAACTCGAAATATTCTTTTATCAGATAGTGCCATTGTAGTTTGAGGGTGGTAATGTGAATCATTCGCTGAATTTCGCGGTTACTGTCTAAATATCTGACGATATGTTTGTTTACTTTTCTGAATCAAGTATCAAGTCTTGTATAATCTAAAGTATATTCACGTATTATGATTTACTCACGTGCCGGTGCCCAATTCAGGCCATGAGTGCTGATACGTTGGGTACATTTGTTTGTTTGTTTGTACGGATCAGTGTTGGCCCAGTGATATTGGCCTCGACATACGGGTAGGTAGATCGCTTTACTTTGTTTGGGTAATTTATTTTATCACTACAGATCTCAAAATGGTGGAGGAAATGTTCGTGAGAAAAATGTCTTAGTACTATTTTTTTTTTAAACTTGGCCTCATTGTAGGAATTTCTCCTGTATCGTGGGTGCGTTTACAAATATGTAAACTCACATACACAAACAATCAGAGCCGGAACAACTATTTATAGATCATACAAAAATTTGTTCCGTGCGGGAATCGAACTCGCGACACGCAGCGCAGTAGTCAATCGCTCAACCACTGCGCCAACCGTGCGCCCTAATAAAATTCAAAGCCAATTAACATCTAACAACTTTCACAGGGCCATCAAAGAGAAGAGGCCTTTATACCAGTAGTGGGAACATCATGCTTATACGTCCGTCGTATCCTGAGTAATCAAAGTAAACTTAACAGGTTCGAAGTCCAAAGCCCATAAACAATAGTTAAAACAATACAATTCAAAGGGTGAACCTGTTAATTTTACTTATCTATTACCATGGCATATTTTTTCTTATAGTTAGGCTCGCGCTAGACCACTATTTCACCTGATGGTAAGCGATGATGTAGTCGACGGTCTATCACGCTTGCCTAGAAGTAACCTGTTCACTATTGACTTAAAGACCCCGAGGTTGTAGCTATCGGGAAACATAGACTCCGGCAGGAAATTCCACTCCTTAGCTGTACACACAATGAAAGTATTTCCAAAACTTTAGTGCGTATAGTTGGGATGTCCACCATGTACCGATGGCTCACAGCGTACGGCTGTCTTGTATTCCGATGATGAAACGGGCTGGGCAGAATTAGATCATGCAATTCCATCGCACACTCCCCGATATGCAACCGATAAAGACCGACAAGCTGGCAACTCGGCGACGATGTTCAAGGCTCTGGAGCATTGACTCGACCAGTGCCTCATTGCCGATGAGCCTCTTGGCCCGTTTTTCGATCGACTCAAGTGCATCAAGCTGGTATTTGGCAGATCCATCCCATGATGAGAACAGTACTCCATGCAAGATCGAATTTCCGCTTGATACAACTTAAGCAGCTGTTCTGGCGTGAAGTACCGTCTCACCATCGCAAGGATCCCCAACTTTTTTGCAGCCAGTTGAGCCTTTGCCTCTATATATGGTCCAAAATTGAGTGTCGATGTCAACGTTACACCAAGAAGCTCAAGATAGTCCGTTACTGACACGGTTACACCCCGGAAAGATGGATAATAATGGATGAAGATGCTTCTGAAGGTATACGAAAATAAAAATCACATGCATGCGTGTAAATCTAAAACCAACCAACAACAATATAAACATTTTAAATCTAGTTACATAATTACTCTCTTTATAATTTCATAGCAAAGTATTTTGTGAAGTAAAAATTTATTTTTATTTTATTTTTAATGTAAAAACAGCTCGACGCAGTAATTGCATTCACGGTCGGATGAGTCACGTGGACCATCTTATAGCGAAACTGAGTTATTTTCATGATTTATTATGATCCTATTTTTAACGAGAGCTATAACTTACTAAATGAAAAGTCGAGTGTGTTATGAAAGCACGAGTTAAATAATCTCCTACTAATGTTATATCAGGGAGAGAGAGTCTGTATGTTTTGATGTTAGCTTATCAGTCACGCCTCCACGGCCGAACGGATTTGAAACACGGGAAGACCATGGCCTGGATTAATTATATTTATTAATAAATAAAATTGAGACTTAGGATATTTTCTATCCCGATGGCACGTTCCCTTAAGAACGATACTAGTCCTGCTCCACATCAACTAGGGCGCAAAAACAAGTGATATGCAGAACATTATTGTTTTGAAGTATTGTTGGACCTTCTGAAGACTGTATGAATATATTTGTATTGTATAAACTCAATTTCTTAACTTATGTACCAAAATATTGAAAAGATTTTTTTAATGTAAGTATGGAGTTTCTTGTGCATTCTTCTCCATTACAAGCTACTTTCCGAATGCACGGTAGAATCAACTATTATTATTTGTAAATTTTAATGTAACGTTCAAAAGTGCCGCTTGGTGGCCTACTTGAAATAAAATATCTTTGTCTTTGTCTTTGAATATTCGCGACATTCACGCAGACGTTCGCTAGGAACTTCGCCGAATAGCAAAATCATAGGGCTTCAGTTATTCTGGTATTAATTGTGCCAACATAAGAAAATATTACCTAAATTTGCGGAAAGCCCCATATCCTTAGCACCCAGTATGGAAAAGTTTATGCTTTTTCCCTGTACAGTACAAAGTTCCAAACTGAATTTATACGTTCACTGCCAGCCAAAAGTACTGTTTTTTATTTAATCACTCGTAAAATAAAACGCGTAGCACGATTTTGAAACCGTTAACTTTGCTTGAATCGTAATAATTCAAACCCAGTGCCAAGGTAAAAACAAAAAGTCATGCGCAGTGCCGGCGGCACATTGAATCACGGAAACTGTACTGAGCCTAGCCCGCGCCAGCGCACACAGGCGGATTTGCCCATAATCGCGAACAAAACTCAAATTATGAAGTTAGCCATAACAGTCACACGACTTTATTTTCTTTAATCCAATTTCAGTTTGTTTAATATTTGTAACGAATGTTTTAATTGTTACTTTTTAATACAAAGTTTAAAACCGAGGTTTTAAAAAAAAGTAGTGTCAAGTTTTAAAAGTGTTTGGAGTATCTTTAATAGTGGATTGTGAACGAAAGGAATGTATCTATGTATTTAAAATAGTTTTTCCATTGTTTGTTTGAACCAGAACATAGTAAATTATGAGCTAAGTAAGCAAAACGAAACAAATTCATTATAATCAGAATGCTTTATAAATAATACAATGAAGTGACATGTCTTAGCTTAACATCTGTGTTAGTTGCAGTTGCTACTATGAGCTATTTCCATTTTTATTAGCTAATTGAATATTATGATAATACTCAAACGGGATATTTACCATGTTCATTGTTTGTTGCGAGATTCCGATATTTCGGTGCTGTTGCAAGCACCATGAACACGGATAAACTGACAGTTTAAGTTAAAAGTATTACAAACTATTAAAAAGTTAAATAAAGCTTTAATATGCTACTCATGTTTTTTCATCAATTCCTACGACTTTTCGAACGTTTTAAACAATAAAAAGATTTTGTCCGATTTTTTAAGAAAATCCCCTGTGTGCAGCGCGGCGTCGCCGGACGCCGTCGGCCGGTCGCCGCGTCGCGCTTTAACCGCAACCCGCAACAGCGCGGGCTGGGCAGCAAACTTGCCTTAATTAGTCCGGCCAACCTACAAAACATGTCAAGTCGTCATGTGAAGATGGATGGAGCATCTTTTCATTATTTATGTTTAATATATGAGCAAGATGTCGAGGGTATGGCAAGATAGGAACATCTCTAATAACACCAAGAAGAGACTCGTTAGAACCCTGATATTCTCAATTTTCCTTTACGGTTCCGAATCTTGAACAATTCGCTCGGTGGATCGAAGAAAGATTGAGGCTTTCGAGATGTGGTGCTGGAGGAGAATGTTGCACATATCATGGACTGCAAAACACACAAATAAGTCTATTCTCAACGAGTTAAACATCAAAACCAGACTCTCCACGATTTGCTACCAAAGAGTCCTAAATTATTTTGGTCACATCGCCCGGAGACAGCCAAATAACCTGGAAAAACTGGTTGTTATAGGAAAATTGGATGGGAAAAGGCCACGCGGACGCTCACCCACTCGGTGGTCAGATCAGATCAGGGCGATTACGGGACTCACGGTTACCACTGCCCTGAGAAGAGCCGAAGACAGAGTGGCTTGGAAGCAGCTCGTCAATGACTCCGTGAAAGCTTTCCAAGACGGACACGACCTTCAGTAATGAAGTCAACAAATAAGAAGAAGAGTAAAGTTGAATCAAAAACAATTTATGACTGGAAATATTGCTGACACCACGTCAGCAATACTTTCAGTCATAAATTGTTATAATTATAATTTCAACCGCTTTCTTGGTTTTCCTTCAATAAGTTTCTTTCATAAATGTCAAATATTACGCCTACCCACCGTACCACTTCCTAGTATTTAGCTGGGAAGAAGAAGTGGCGCAAAAATCGCCCAACAATATTTTCCTGTTAAGATTGTACAAGCGTCAATTTTTTTCTGACTAAAACGAAAAAATCCAATTCCACAATAGATACACCTATAAAAATCTGTTACCATCAGACCACATGATCTCCCATATGTTTGATAATAAAACCACATGCTTTTATGTGGCCACATAAATTGATCGAACAACATAAATGGCGCAATCATAATCAACTGAATAGGAGAGTAAGTAGATAGATTTCCATAAAAAATGTCCGCCCATCCGTAAAACGTGTCAATTTCAGACGGTCTGTACCGTACAACTGTGTTGTGACGTCACACAATAGACGCCATTTTAATTATGTAGCTTTTTGAATTACGAACACAATTTTAACTAAACGCCAGTATTACTAGAATTTTGTTTTTGGAATGTGTGCTTAATCAAAATTTAAACATTTTTTTAAATATTTTCCATAGTAAATTTGAATGTAGAAAGCTCACCTTACGTTCACGCTTACTTTCTAACTCAGAATAGAGAACAGAATTTATGTTCTTTAATCTGAGTTAGAACGTAAGTAATCGCTAAACAGTGTCGAGATATTATAAACGAGGGTGTGTAAGTTTTTCACGTTGCTAGCAAATTTACTGAGTATATAACTGTATAAATACACCTAAACACACAATAAATACTTACACCAAGTCATTAAACAATCGATTATCTCCCCAATTGTCGACGCATCAAAAATTAATCACCATTGTGAGCCATTTGCGCCAAATACCACCGCGCCGTTTGACAATTTGGCACATTGATTTTCGATCCCAAAATAGGGCCTAACTGAAACTGTTTGTACGATCTATTTTAGGTAACGGAAGCCATTTTTCTAGCCACCTGACACAACATATATTACGCATTTAACGTTTTCACATTTCACATTTTTTTGCATACCCCAGTCATTACCTCAATATTTTCTGAAATTTAAAAGCCGAAGCTTTATGAACGTAGACCTTATTCAACAAAATCAACAACCATGCATTCTTTATAAGCGAACAAAATATAAATAATGGCTGAGTTTACAAAAGTCTAAGACAAATAGGTATTTTTCATTATCATGAAATTCAAATAGAATGCTGTATATTTGAATAACAAAATACCTGAATAAATAGTTATTCAGAATTATGCTTTAATGACGTACCTAGATGAGTTGTTAGCAATATAATTTTACATTAATTCTATCTTAAAAGAGTAAGCAGAAACTTATCTTGTAGACAGTAATTCATTTTGAAGATTTCTAAATTACTATTTATCCTAAATCCAAGAAGACACCTTAATCTTTTAGTTTTTTCTAGGTACGAAACTAGAAAATTTTATTGTAAAATTAACAAATTATCCAATAAAATCTCACCAATGCATAAAAATACAAAAAGCTCAACAAATTAATAAAAACTTTCAGAATAATATTTACATTTCATCACATAAAGTCTAATTTATGATATTTTGATAACGTACAATAAATATCTAGTCTATCCAAACACACAGTATGATCGCATGAATCATTTCAATGTTTACTAAAATCGTAATTTAAAACAATTGATGGCGTCGTAAATAAAAACGGTAATAAAAAACTATAAATATTATCAAACGAAAGAATTTAAGAGGTGCTAGGTCATTGCTATTGAATGAAGCTTTCGCAGCTTGCTGGAATTTTAAGTATTTTAGTCACTGACTGTGAATTTCTTGATACAATAATTCTTGCAGATTTTCAAACAGTATTAGTCAGCCTACAGTTGGAGAAATTTTCCAATAATTTGCTTCAAGTGAGACGCAATTTGTTCAGCCCTTATTATTACAGCTTGCTTGAATTTGCTGGCAGTTGGCACATTGAAAAATGTATAAAATACAAATGAATATAGCTTCAAATCTTATAGTACCTATTGTTAATACATTTACACACTTTACAATGCAAAGCAAATTGAAGAAAACTACTAATCCGTTGATTAATTCATGTGCTCAACTACGTAAATTATGCAACGAATATTGTAAAAATGAATAGCATTTCTGATTGAGTGTTAGGCAATGTCCTCGCTGTTCTTTTGATTTCAGTATTATTCCTTTTTGCTTCTTGAGACGACAGTAGTTTCAAATAAATTGTAGGTGCAGTAAATAGCAATGATTGAAGAGACCAATTTATGTCTTCGTAAATCAATCGCAGCGGTGGCATATCTGGCCAACCAACCGACAGTAATGAGAGGGTAGGGGCGACTGTTATAAAATCTAATGTCTTTTGCCTGCCAGTAGCTCATTCAAACAACTTCACCAACATAATCACATCTACTTGGCGACCATTTTGTCACTGCAGGGATCCAACAGAATATCAGCGTCAGGTATATTTGCCTGACACGTGCTGAGCTGGACTCCCATTTGGTGCAACCTTGAGACGCACACCGCACTGTGTTTTAATCGTTATAAATCGATACTATGTCACTTCTATTTCTTGTATGGTTTTGTTTTCCTTTTTCTTTTTTTTTGTTAGCAACTTGTTTTATATACCTCGTTTAAAATAAAATTTAATTGTGATTTTGTGTGTTGTGCTGTGTCTTTTGTGTGCCCTAAATAAATGTTTTATCTATCTATCTATCTAACTTTTAGTACAAAACAAATAGATTAATTTTCCTTCTTTTCTTTCAAAACTTTGTCTATAATTCTAACTTCAATATCTTATATCACACTCTTATCACAATTTTACACGTGTATTTTTTCACAAGCACTCAATTCTCACGCACTACATTCTGATTTATTATGCCCATCAACATTGTGGGAATGTTTGAAGGGCATGAAAAAATCTGTGAAACTTGGAATGTTTTTTAACGACATCAAAAAAGGAGGTTATCAAATCGACATGTATTTATGTAATATTGTTGGAATTACACAATATTCACATATTTTGTTACTCTGTGTGGGCTTCTAAACACGTGTGCCAAATTTCATAAGTGTATGTATGTTTGTTTGTATGTCTGTATGTTTTGCCACGCATTTCTCCGAAACAACTTATCCGATAGAGCAATGGCGGCCCAGTGGTATCGGCCGCGACTTACAAGTTGTAGGTCGTGGGTCCGAACCCAGCCAGGCGCTTTAATTTGTGTAAATTATTTCAGCACCACTGCTCACAACACGGTGGCGGTGAAGGAAAACATCGTGAGGAAACCGGCATGTCCTAGAACCAAAAATTTGTAGACACTGGGCCCGCGTGCTGGATTACGGTCCATTACCTCTCACAGAGAGGAGGCCTGTGTTCCAGCAGTGGGAACATTAATAGGCTGAAGATGGTGATGATGACTTATCGGATCGTGATCATTTTTATTTATTGGATTAAGTATCTCTCAACTTAGGGTCTCTGCAAGTTTCATTAAAATCGGTTAAGCAGTTTTCAAGATATGGAACATACAATCGAATTACTTAGCGTCAAACAGCACGAATGTGTAAATTAAGTTATTTTTGGGTATTTTGTCGATCCTTTAGGTACCTACTACTAAAATTAATAAGAGAGAAATAAAAAAATCTAAAGCAAAACACTAAAGAGTGCAAAAATGACTTTCGTTTCGGAAGACTGTGTAGAAAAACGATAAAAACAAGAAGTAGCAAAGACACCGGTTTCCGAAACAAAAGTTATTTTTGCATTTTTTTGTATTTTCTTTCTTTCTTTTTTGCTTTAGAAGTCGGTTTTTTTTTAAGTTTTTTCCTTATCTATCGATCTGGGATTCGGGGTTTGGTTCAACTGCCAGTCTAACCAGTGTACTATTATTTAACATGGACTATTTAACCTCCACAACCCAGTAACTGGGTAACCGCTTAACCGCTTCTGACTACCCGTGACGACTATCAAAGTTGTACAAATTATAGCCGGGACCAACGGCTTAAAGAGTTTTTTTCGGCACGGAGGATTCTCGGTATGTAATGTACGGTCACACATTAGCTTAGTACATGTCCCTGAACCTTGAAGATACCTACCAGCTTTTATTAAGCTACGAGCTCCTCATTCAGTTGTCACCTAAATCCACCATCAATTGTCAAGTTCACCTAACCTTTGACTTTATTGTATTCAAATAAATCTCAACTGGGTTTATTGCACGAAATAAAATGGAGGACAAAATAATGTACCTACACAGATTTTGCGTGAAAACAAATCCGGTACGGGATCGTGGAGTTTTATGCGTTGGATTCAATAGGATTTATGTTCTAAGCGTCGGTGTTTTGTGGTTGAAACGAGACTTTTGGAAGATTGCTGATGTCGGCACAAAAATATGTTTGAAATTCAAAGCTGGACCAGTCCTAGCTGGATTTACTGGAATGAAACTGGCTGCACGTATGGATATGCAAAATGAATGAATTAATAATGAAATATAGTAATGTTATTTTTATTTTCTAGGGTATGTTGTTGATAACAAAACAAGTGCTTGGTTACTGAAATATTTGTGAAAAACAAAAATCAGATACCAATCAAGATGAACCAGGTTTTAATTTACTTCCACTCCACAAAATTAAATAAATAACGTAGAGCGTACTGATATTTAAATTAACAATTTATATTTTTCGGTCGACGCCTCGCCGGGTGGTAGTGTTCGCACTGCGGAAATTGAAAACCAAAATATCGTTTTCGCCCTGCGAATACATAATTATAACGAGAAGGAAAAATCATAAATTATAACGCCAGTTAAGCAGCCTATGATTAACTTTTTAATCGTAAAAAGTTATCCACTTAAAAAGCCCGTCGTTAAAAAAAAAAATCTTTTTATTTCGCTTACTTTTTGGCATAAAACCGCCGTTTAAATTCAGCCACACGTTTATCTTTAAGTAATTCAGTACAAAGAAGGGAAATGGGAAAAAGGGGAAATCTTAACAGCATCCGAAACAGAATGTTGTAAGCAAATGACAGCTCAGACGTTAAAATAAATATATATTTTATAACCAAAAATAAAATGTTTTACGTTCCATTTCGGTGCACGGCAGTGTAGCAGTACTCGCACGAATGTATTGAAAAGGATAAATCTACCGAATGATTGACACGTTTGTGGAATAAATACTGAGTTTGGCTGCTCTGGCTTCAAAATAAGTAACTCGGATATTGTACATTTTATAACAAAAGGATTCTTTTGGAACCTGTATTATAAGCAATTTCCAAAATTTCATGATACAGTTTTGTTTCGAAATGATTATTTTTTCTCCCATGGTTTTTGTCATGTGGCAAAAATACGACTCGGTTCACTTGTAATTAGTACTTTCTCCTATATCTTAGTTAATTGTAGCCTATGAGTTATTCTGATGTAAAATAGCTATATTGAGTACTGTGAAGTTTCATCAAATCCGTCCAGTAGTTTTTGCGTGCAAAAGTATACACATACAAACACACACGCACACCCATACACACACTTTCACATATATAATATTAGTAGGATTAACTTTTTGAACCGTTTCAGTGCAGGGCAGTGTAAAAGTACTCGTACTAAATGTATTGAAAAGGATAAATCTACCGAGTGATTGACACATTGGTCGAATAAATACGCTGTTGTCGGTACATAAAATTCCTTTGTTGCTGACGCAGGTTTTATTGAATTACGCAGTTATTTCACGAACGAAGCCATTGTTTGTTGTTTTACGGAAAAGTTTTATATTTAGGGTTTTCAGTGAATCACACGATGGTATAGCAGTGGTGGCCCAGTGGTTTCGGCCGCGACTTACAAGTTGTAGGTCGTGGGTTCGAACCCAGGCAGGCGCTTTACTTTGTGTAAATTATTTCATCACCACTGCTCTCAAAAACGGTAAAGGAAAACTTCGTGTGGAAACCGGCATGACCTAGAACCAGAAATTTGTAGACATGTGACATCCACCAACCCGCACTGGGTCCGCGTGGTGGATTACGGCCCATCCCCTCTCACAGGGAGGAGGCCTGTGTCCCAGCAGTGGGAACATTAATAGGCTAATGATGTGATGTGATGATCTGAACCAATGCTATATCTTCAGGTGTGTACCGCGGTAACATATTTAGGTAGGTACTTACTGATATACTTAATAAAAGTCCTCCAGATTGAATTTCAGCGACCAATCACAACGGAGACTAGCCATCGGCGCAGGTGATAGTATTGTGGATAAGAGTGTGTGCACAAATACAGGTGCACTCTGTGTTCCTTCACTCTCATGTCCGACGATAGGACGACAATCCGACACAACTGGAGAGAGATGGTTAGGACCATAAAGCAGCATAAAGTGTTTTTCGAGGCACGAGGCCTACTTCCATCCTTATCTAACCATCAACCTTTTAATGTTTCCAATGTTGGGGCACAGGCCTCCTCTCTGTGAGTGAAGGAATGGGTCCTTAATTCACCACGGGAGTCCAGTGTGTGTTGGTCGATGTCATATGTTTTCGAATTTTTGGTTCTAGGACATGCCGGTTGCCTCACAATGTTTTCCTTCACCGTTTTTAGAGCACAACTTATCTATTTATCCTAGCGCTAATTAGCAGACACAATAGAAAAACCATTGTTTCTCGCCGATTCGAGCACATTTTAGGTAACAAGATAAATTGAATTAATCAAATAAGGATCTCTGAAGTCTGAAACAATTTATTGTTGTACCTACTGGATTAATAAATAACTCAAGAACGAGACCTGTAATTTAGACAACCCTTACTTTTGATTGATTTAGGTAATATACCGGCCTGATATTGGATACAACATCGTAGGCATTGTATCCAACACAAATATCGAAATCATGTGAATAATGCTTGTGCCTTCTCTGTGTGAGAAAAGGCCTTTGACCTAAAGGGGATAAATGAAAAGCTGATCAGATTATAAATGAATATTATGACTACATAGAATCAACAAAGGTAGCTCATCATGAAAACCCTACCATACTTATTCTTCTTCTTCATTGTTTGGGGTTGGGTCTCCTCACTTTCCTTTGCCAACTTGTCCTGTGCCAACAATGGTGGGCAGCCTGTACCTATCTTTTGTTCTTCAAGGCGTAGAGCAATTTGTACCGCATGGTCTTCACTATTTTATTTTATTTATTTATTTATTTTATTTATTTATAATCACCAATTATAACATCTTTACAGATTTCTCCAATATGATGCTACAAGTCTCAAACACACCAAGTTACATAAATTTAAATAACCTAGCTGCAGAATAGCTCACAATAAAATAATAATAAGTAATCATGATTTACATCAATAAATTAAATTAACCATGCCAAAGTTTATAGCTCCAGGCCTCTTTCAATAATTATTTGAGCCTTTTGGAGAAATCTCCGCAGGCTTTGCCCAAATATGTCTTCCGACACTGTAATCACGTTAATAATACGCGCGGCTCGTGAGATAGGGGCAAACTTGAGGAGGTTGGTCCTAGCCGATGGCACGTCTAAGAGAGCGGGGCGGCGTCGCGCGCCCACGCACCCGTCCGGTGCGCGCAGCCGCAGCGCTTCCAGCACCTCCGGGTGGTGCAGGAACCCTAGTAGTATGCTCGCCACATATTTGACCAGCGCGACATCCCTTCTTACTGCTAGTCTGGTGTACCCGACCATGCCCAGGACGAACAGACTCGGGTACATCAGGGGATAAAAGGGATACACTCCGTACTGTTTGTTATAGAGAAATCTAGAAAACTTATTTTGAATTTTTTGCAACATGAGACTGTATTTCTCTTCATGTGGATTCCAAATGAATGCACTTGTCTCTAGATGACTCCTTACAAGGGCATTATATAGAACTTTAACAACTGCAATGTCGGTAAAATCCTTACACTGTCTCAAGATAAAACCGAGATTTCTGAAAGCCCTGCCGCACACCTCAACTATATGTTTCCGGAACGTCAGCTCCGGCACCATCTGAACGCCCAGGTCTCGTACATGTGAGACACGCGGAATAATTACCCCGTCCATGTTGTACTGATGCTGCAATGGAGCACGCGCGCGACTGTAGCTCATAACACAGCATTTAGAAATATTGAAATGCAGGTTGTTGGACTTACTCCATTCGACTACATTATCAATATCAGACTGGAGTCTATTACAGTCAGCAGTATCTTTAATATTCATAAATAATTTCAAGTCATCTGCAAACAGCAGACACTTCGCCTCTATTACGACTGTAGGCAGATCATTGATCATTAAAATAAATTCCAGAGGTCCAATATTACTGCCTTGACTTACCCCGGAAAACGTGTAATAAGGACGCGATTCACGTCCCGCATACTCAACGTACTGTCGGCGCTCGCCAAGATAACTGGCAAAGAGTTTAAGTAAGTGCGGTGTAAATCCCAAAGCTGAGAGTTTGTACAAAAGTTCGTCATTATCCACGGTATCGAAAGCTTTCCGGAAGTCAAAATACGCGACATCTACCTGACCCCCAGCGTCAATGATGGGCGATATGTAGTTCACAAATGACAGTAGGTTGCCACCCGTACTGCGACCCGGCCGAAAGCCGTGTTGAGAGTCAGACAGTTGTGAGCTCACTTGTGTATAAATACTTGAATGTAACACAGATTCAAATACCTTAGCAAACGCCGACTATACTATGTCTCTTGACATACCATATTCAGTCAAACGGGGTGAATAGGAACGCAGGGGTTGTTGAAAAGGTAAACACAACCAATCTGTCATGTCACTGTCAGACGTAAGACAGATGTCAATTGAAATTGACAGATCTAACTCGCTCGCGTATGGCTGCACACTGTACGATTGTTATTTTTCTTGCCGAGTTAAATAAATCCCTGTTCATCCCGTTTGTTTGTTTCTTTTATGCCCATAATCCTTCAGGGGTGAAAATAAAATAACTTTTTCTCAAAAATGGTATGTAATGTTGTCATAACATCTCTAAAAAGTATCCAGAAAGTGAACTCTACCGGAGACTTATTCACAACTGTCCAGTAAGAAGCGAGATTTTAAATTTGGAATCTCCTACTGTCCAGTAAGTAAGTATGTAATTTACTCACTGGACAGTAGTAGGGATTGGTCCGATATATCAAAACGTAACTTATGTCGGATATGTGTTAGATATCATATCATATCGAAATCTATATCAAAATAACCGACATTACAAAAACTGTATCTAATAAAAACCTTACTAACGAGCGAGAACGAATAAGTCAAAACTTAAAACCGTAACAATGCGGAAACGTACGAACTACGAACAAAACGCAAACTTCACAAACGATAGGAACAATAATTATGCGCTACCTCTCTTTCTAAGTATTATTTCGCGTTCGTTGTTAGTTTGCTCATCTAAATAACATTTTAACTTATGCAAACTGTACTAAATGATATCGATATCTGAAAACCATTTTCGATATCGATATGAAATCTGTATATCGGTTACATAACTGTTTCTGCAAAAAACCGAAAACACCCATCTCTAGACCGTAGGTCATCCTTTTCAGATCTGCTTAGAAAAAAAAACATAGTACCAGCCAGACACATATTAGAGTTTAACCATTATAACATGGTTATAGGAGGGAGGCTCCAAATATATATCTATCACTCGTTTTGGTATGACATTTTATGAGATAGATATATTTTTGAGTCCGTTAATCAAGACTTACAACAAACAAATATAAATGCCCCCGGTAAATCGATCACAATATCTATCAGTAATTGCACTAAAATGAATGTACCTTACCTTCAATATTAATTAAATAAAAGCAAAAGAGCTCTGAAGAGCTCTTCAAAGTTAGAGTGAACAGGCTTCTTCTGGGTAAGCTCGCTCCATCGTCGACTCTGTCTCTGTCACCTTTGACCTAGACTAGAGTCAAGAGCAAACCCATCACAAATAAAAAAAAAAAAAAAAAAATGAATTTGTTGTAAAACTTTCTTTCATTTTTGAGAAAAGCATTAGACAAGCCTCAACCAGTAAGAAAGCCATCCTGGCCTCGTATATAACCGGACCTCACCTGCGGTTCGGTCCGGTTAACTCATACTTGGCCAGGAAGGCTTACTTACTGGATTCTGCAGTAATGTACTATAAAAGGAATTTTCACCTTTTAAAAAAAAATGTTTGTATCATTTCAGTAGGTACCTACTCCAAATGATTAAATATTATTTAAAAAAAACGAATCTTTGTTTGAAACCAATATAGTGGTATCACAGTTAAAATTCACTTCAAAGTTTTGATTCTATTCACCCCTGCTTTCCTATTCATCCCTTTTGACGGTTACTGACATACATAGCAAGTTTTTTATACAAACTTTATTATATCGTACAACCCAGCATTTTTATGCTAAAACCATTATTTCAAAGGGCCTGATGTCACCCCCTCAACTCATCATGTCTTTTTATGGCGACGAAACATGAACTTTACGAGCTACTGTCTCACAAACCACCTTGACACCATGCTATGACAATCGTAGATGTACAAGAACACATATTTTGAGGTTTATGAAGTTGTTTGCAAATGTTTTAATCATCATTTGCTTTGTTACGTTTCAAATAAATAAGTATTATTTAGTAAAATTGTTTTTAAACAAGCTTTGAACTGATAGGTAAGTTTAATATTACTGGTCAATACACAGCAAATGAGATCTCAACACGACGGTACTACCTTGTTTGGTTGAGGAGTTGCTAAGGTCTCCTACTGGCTCCATCATGACACCAGCTGAATATAGTACCATGTTATTTCAATTGTTTCAAAGTACGTAAGTACGCAAAGATTCAGCTTAATCGGATGCCCAGGAAGTGCTTGAAAAATCCGGACACGCAGCAAAGTAGTAAAGCTTGCAAAAAACCGGCCAAGTGCGAGTCGGATTCGCGCATAAAGGGTTCCGTACCATTATCGCAAAAAACGGCAAAAAAATCACGTTTGTTGTATGGGAGCCCTACTTAAATATTTATTTTATTCTGTTTTTAGTATATGTTGTTATAGCGGTAACAGAAATACATCATCTGCGAAAATTTCAACTGCAGCTATCACGGTTCATGAGATATAGCCTGGTGATAGACGGACCGCGGAGTCTTAGTAACAGGGTCCCGTTTTTACCCTTTGGGTACGGAACCATAAAAATGTAAAGGTTTGTGCCAATAGTTACATCGTTGTACCTATAAAACAATCTGGCCAATGTATTTAATAGCCTTAATCCTAAAATTACTTTTCAAATTGAATTTTATAACGTCTTCTATATTATCAATGTTCTTCAACACAATCCAAACGCAACAGTCTAAAGCTCTCCCTTCAAGCATGCACGATTTTAAAAATATTAAAAGACTCCTCCATGAAAAGAGCACGCCTTCACAGCTTATTATAAGCAACGTCAGTAAAAGTAATCACAAAATCTTCCACCGTCCGTCTTCCAGCCCTTAAACATTTATAACACCATAATGTCATAAATTGAGAAAAAAACCCTGCAAATAACATCTTACGGAGCGTTCGCAAGGAAATTATGAAACAATAAACTCGGACGTTGAATAACTCACGACTCCTTTTTTATTACAACAGAAATATAACCTTATTTCTTTTCTTCCAAGGTTGCTTCTCCAACGCTGGAGTGGCTGTATAATTTTTCAGACAAAAGTAGGTAAGGCGGACGACAAATTATTCTTCAGTGCCGTTTTATAAAGGCCCGAAGCCCGTCTTGGACAAGGGTTAATTCGACTGGGCGATTAAAAATTAACCCGTTGTTCGCCGAGAGAATATTTAAAGCGGAATCTTTGTAATTAAACTAGTGGATGTAACAAGATTTGGGATGCTTTTAGAAGAGCTAAAAGCGCTGAAGGGAAATGTAGCGAAACCACAGCCCTTTCAGTTGACTCTAAATTCTGTTCGGGTCGTGACTAAAATGAATTGGTAGTGGTACATTTCTAAACTTTCTTGTAGTTAAGTGTAACCCGGAGGTATGTGTCAAAAGGATAGTATCATTAAGGTAGCTATTTGAATGTCAATTTAGAAACGAGACATTGTTTTAGATAAATTTAAACGGGGTGACATCTCCGCCGCAAAAGACGGATGTTTAAAATAGGTCGATAAGAACAACCTTGTTCACCTAAATATTATCATAATGTTTCAATGTTATTGTTTAAGTCGCGGCGTCGAATGAACAAATGTCGATGAAATGCTAACTCAAAACGTAGGTACTGTCGCACAAAATGCTTTCAGTCCGTCTTTTAAACGTGAAACAAATTGTTTAACATCGCCTGTACGGTCTCCCCACCGTATATTTTTATAGTGGATTTTACTGTGACATGTTTCTCTAACCAACCAAACTCTACGGCAAATCAGTGTACAGAGTTAACTACAGGCTACATACCGTTCATCTCGAGGCTGTATGGAAATTACCAACAGCTAAGGAAAAAAAAGCAAAAGAAAATCAGTAGTTAATTTTGTTCACATTACTCGACAAAATGTACGTAATATTATTATCACGATTTCTGGGTTTGTACTTTAGGCAACGAGAGTCGTTCACAGTCGGAAGTACTTTAACTCTCTAAAATATTTCCAAGAAATTAAAAGTCAATTTCTAAAAATAAGTCAGTTTCTAAAAATACTGTATTCGTTATTAAAAATAAATTATTTATTCAACAATACCATTGGTTCCCAGTTTGAATAATCTTTAGAAATTCGTAAATATACAAAACTTCTTGTTCTTGACTTTTGTCTCTGATAATATTTTGGTCAAAAAGTTTTTAAAAATAGGCTTTCTTATAAAAGGAACAGTCGTGGCCCAGTGGTATCGGCCGAGACTTACAAGTTATAGGTTTAAGTTCGAACTCAGGCAGGCACTTTATTTTGTGTAAATTATTTCATCACCACTGCTCTCAAAACGGTGAAGGAAAACATGGTGAGGAAACCTGTGTCCTAGAACCAAAAATTTGAAGACATGTGACATCCACCAATCCGCACTGGGCCCACGTGGTGGATAACATTCCCTTTCCCTGAGGAGGCCTGTGCCCCAGCAGTGGGAATATTAAAAAGGCTGATGTTAATGATGATGAAGATAAAAGGAAAAATCATGTTTTATTGTTATCGTTGGTGTTGTGTCAGTTCAGGTTGTTAAAAAAATATATATACGGAAATGGGAAATTGAATTTTGTAACTCATGTATTCAGTGAACAAAACATAATACATTTCATCAAAGAACCTAATGCAATAAGTTTATGAAGAAGTAATTCTTCTAAAAGAAAAAAGATTTAACGGGAAGAACTTAGAAATAATTTTACCATTACCGGCTCTTCGTGGAGTTTCTAAAAATCTTACGTCGTTGGACTTTATAAAAAGCCTTACCTGACTCGTTGAACTACTGCTATACTGGTTGCAAATGCTACAGCTGAACATGAGTTTCTAGGTTCGATGCCCTTGTCAGGAGCAGTTTGGAGTCTGGATTTGTGCTCGGATGACGACAATAGGCTTGCCTTTTACATGGGAGTTAAAACATTATAAGAGCAGTTGTGGCCCAGTGGTACCGGCCGCGACTTACAAGTTGTCAGTCGTGGGTCAGGCGCTTTACTTTGTGTAAATTATTTAACCACCACTGCTCTCATAACGGTGAAGGAAAACATCGCGAGGTTATTAGTTAGTGTCTTCGAATTTTTGGTTCTAGGCCATGCCGGTTTCATGGCCTAGAACCAAAAATTCGAAGACATGACATCCAACAATCCGCATTGGTCCGCGTGTTGCATTACGGCCCATCCCCTCTTAGAGAAGAGGCCTGTGTCCCAAAAGTGGGAACATTAATAGGCTGATGATGATGATATTTCACAGGAAGACAAAGCCACAGCAATCGATAGTCTGTCGGCCACAACAGCTACGGCTGTTGGAGTTATCGTGCACTCGCTGCATCAGAGATGCTATCCGAATCCGCGAACTAACCAAGTCAGTTAATTTGTTTGTTTGTAACCTAATTATTAAGGCAATTACTGAATAAATGATCTGACTTGGTTGTATATTCGATCTCTTTACTTATTGCGGTAGAAAAACTGCGCCGTGAGACTTGTGTTTTTTACATGTTATCTTTTTGATGGGATCACATTTTTCCGTACCCAAAGGGTAAAAACCCTATTACTAAGACTCCGCGATCCGTCTGTCTGTCCGTCTGCCACCAGGCTGTATCTCATGAACCGTGACAGCTAGACAGTTGAAATTTTCACAGATGATGTATTTCTGTTGCCGCTATAACAACAAATACTAAAAATAGAGTTAAAAAAAATTAAGTAGGTCTCCCATACAACAAACGTGATTTTATGCCGTTTTTTGCGATAATGGTACGGAACCCTTCGTGCGCGAGTCCAACTCGCACTTGGCCGTTTTTTTTTGTACGCAGTGCAGTCCTCCTTTACTTAATTTCGGTTACTATTTTCAGTGTGTCAGCTACGGTCCATGTTCAGTTAGGTAGGTATCTACACTAGGTACCTACCATTCAACTGTACTATATATGTAGTTAGCGCATGTGATGAATTGTAGAAACTGTTTATGAAATTCAAATACTAACCTAACCTATCTAAATTTAGTCTGCTATAAGATCTTTAAGATCACATTCTCATCACTTGCCTTCGTCATACTGCGCCGACTCATAAGTATCAAATATAGGTATTAAGTATCTTAAAGGAGACATAGTCTATGGCCAACTGTAACTAACTATATTCACTATTTACCACTCGTAATGAGATGATCATGTGCATGATATAAGATAAACAAGGTTGTCTGACAAAACTGACAGATGATATGGGTAGAAAGAGTGACCAATGACTTCCAAAATGAGGACTAATACAGAAATATAGAAAACTAGCGGATGCCTCTCGGTTTCACTTGCGTAGTTCCCGTTCCCATGGGAATATAGGGATAAAAATTAGCATATGTCACCCGGAGGTAGTTAAGATTCCCAACGGTGAAAGATTTTTTGAAATCGGTCCAGTAGTTTTTTTGTTTATTCGTTACATACAAAAATACAAATCTTTCCTCTTTATAATATTAGTATAGTTTAGTATAGATATAGAAGAAGACTTATTGCTATGAGACCGTTTCGAATTGGGTTAACAGCAAGAGATTGAGTTATAAAATATTTTTTCTTCCAACTATGCTTTAATTTCATCACAATCACACTAAAAACTCAGTACAAAGCGAGTCTTTAATGCTCTAGAGCAATAAAAATGTATGAAATCTCATTATTGCACAGTTTTTTTTTTGTAGCACCAAAAGGTGCCAATCTCAATGGATTAGCTCTATTCAGTCAGCCGATATCAATACTTTTTTTTTTACGTACGTATTATTCGTTTCTATCCTACTTGTTCTAAATTTAAAAAAATATTGCTGCTAACTCTGATTTAAAAATGAAAAAAATTTAAAAAAGTGATTTGGCGGGAACTTTGTTAATTTTGCTTGACAATATTTTTAATTGAAAGAAAAGCAGATTGTGCACCTCGCCTTAAGTAATTTATATTGCCCTCGTGCCTGTTAGATTAGAGGAAGATAAATCAGGCACTCGGTGCAATAGTAAATTACTTTGTGCTCGATGCAATAATCTACTATTATATACCTATGTGCTAATAATGTAATAATAATGTATTAGTTATATAATAATATTAATGTATAATAATGACATTAAAACATAAATAATTTGCACGCAGAACACAATACAACTTTAAGGATGTAAGATCTTCTCTTGTAAACTATGTATTTCCTTGCAAATAAACATTTTGAATTTGGAATTCATAAAATTTTATCAACTCATTCAAAATAAAAAATATATAAAAAAAAATTAAATCAAAAAAGTCGTTAAAATAAAAAATGTTATAAAATGTCAAAAATTTTAAATGTCAATAGCATAAAGCTTGAAGTTACACATAAACATCGCCATTTGCATCATTAGTAATGATGCCGTTTGTAAACATTTTAACACGTTAAAATGTTGGTCACATTTACGTAATGCCCTATATAACGTGCTAATTTACGCGCTAAGACGCAGTTGGAGCATTACACTTTCCGTTGCTCACGAGAACTTGTTTAAGGATGTGCTCAGCGCTCTCCATGTTGACATTATATCCTGCAATGCTGCAGCAGACATATGTGAGTGTTCGTTTTAGTTTGTGCTTGTATCCTGTCTGTATGCTTTTATGTATATGTTTGTTTAAGAGTCTTGTTACTTGAAATAAACTAATTTCATTTTATTATTACTGTCGCCTTTGGTCACGTCGACAGCTTTCCCAACGACTTTGACAAGGAAACCTTCCAAGGTCTCTTCAAGAAGCTATAAACTGACATGACTGGTGAATGTGAGACCATGTACACTGTATCACCGGTTTTCGCAGAATGGCGTTGCGAATTGCCTAAGTTCGCCTTTGAGGAGGATCCTATCGAGATCAGTAAGAGTAAGAACTGCCGCTCATTCAAGAATCGTGCTGCGTTCTACTTTGTCCTGCTGGAGGAAGCTGATTGGAATGGAATAGCTTACGAAAATGAAGACAAATAGTTCATTAAACACACTTCTGATTTTGATTCGAAATATCTTGAGTTACAAATTTATTGTTTTAAAATGTAGCCTTTTATAATAAATATAGTTAATTTATCCCACTATTGATTTTATTTTACACTTTTGATTGTTGAAGTTGTGTTACGTTCTCATTCGTACGTATACAATTTTAGTGTAAATAATTGATGAATGTTCTATCTACCAGATTTCAATCTTGTAACCTTGTTCTTAAAACGCGAGCCCACTTACTTTCGGGCCACTATATCTCTCAAAAATATTATGAACCGATTGTTATTTTCGCCACCATTGAGCAAGATGGTAGAACAAAATATTTTCATCGGCAGTTTCAAGAAAATTATGTGAAATATTATTTCAGTCTCATTTCACGTGAATGACTAACTGTTGAATGCTGAACGGTCACTAAAGTAACGTTACTGCTAATTTTATGCGAATATATTATCCTTTGAATAGTTAAAGTTACGTTGATATGAATAATTTAATTTAGAGTTTTGGGTATTACTTCAATTAATGGGTATTATGTAGCTTAGTTTCAATTTAAATGTGCTTAGGTATACTAATAACTAGTACAGTAAATTTTATCAAAAGTTTTAATAACTTTTAGTTTGAGGAAATGTTTCTTATTTCGAATAACTAATTTTAAACTCTGTGTCCCTAAGTATGGGAACAAAGTCCATTGTGACACAACAAATATTCCTAAAACGACTTACTGTTTATATGATACATACAAGATTTCTAAATTCTTAAAATTCATTTGTTTATTTTGTAATAAATAGGGATGATGACTAAAAAATCTATTTAGTACGTCAGTTAGATTAAGTATCTAAAAATATTAATATTTTTTTTTGCTACGTAGACAAAATAATATTTTCACCACCACACACACACATATCAGACACATATACTTCGAGTTTAATTATTTTCAAAGACAATAAAACTGAGTACCTACTATACAAAGATTTTTATTGAAGCCTTTACAAAAAATGTTTGAAAAGCGAATTTAAATAAAAAAAACATCCTGAGGTTCATTTGCGCCAAAGACTTGCCTCAGAGTTAGTTGCTAACACGAGCTTAAATAACAAATGTCATAAATTAATTGGCCGTGTTGACTACTAACTCGGAGTTAATAAGAAAACCCAGGGGCCTAAAAACAATAATACCATTAGGTACAGGTGAAATAAAAAAAGAACAAGCCACTACTCTTTGAAAGAGGGAAGCTATAAAAATACACTAGATACTCTTTGAGGTTCAATTTTCGAACGATAATAGGTATCGTTTGAAAATTGAACCTCTCTTGTTCTGTAATTAGTCTGCTCTATACCTAGAATTTATTACTCAAATAAAGTCAAGAAAGTCACTATTATTATTTATTCTGTTCTGTTCATCTTGATTTTAACCATGGGAAAAATGATATAAAAATCTCAATAACAAATAAAATTATAATGACGATGTTGTGACTCCAACTTTGTACAAAATACATTCAGACATGCAAAAAGTAGTATAGTCAGTACAAATTTGTTAGTTATGTTGGATTTCCAAATAATAGAAATTAAAAAATTCTAAGCAAAATAATTACATAATTATTTAACCATACAGAATTTTAACATAATACATCAGTCCTAAAAGGATGTTATAAAGGTCTGCCAATTCAGAATTCCCCCTTTCTTTCATCTGTAAAACTTGTTCTTATTTTAAAGAATGTCCTTGAATTTTCTACACCATTATAATCCTACAATACCTCGGTCATTCAAGTTTTTTAGCGACACTCGTGTCCCCGTAATGTTATACAATGCAAAACAGTATAAAATCGAATACTAGTCATGAATAAATCCTTTGATCAAGCAACTTATTTGTCCGATCTTTTTCTACATAACAGCTGTTTGAAAAAGGGGAGAGAACAGGAGTGACTTGTATAGTTGTGACCTTGGCCACTAATATCTATGACATAAATGTTTTGATGAAATACAAAAATATTCAAATAGTCTGGCTATACAATTGAGCAGAGTTTCTATAACGGTATTTTCCTTATTTAGATTCATCTACATAAAACATTAATTTATCAAATGTTTGTTGCCAAGGGTCTATTCAGACAGAAAGATGATGTTCACACTTTTTATTTACAGTGGTGAGGCACACAGGAGGCTTATCCCATATTCGTGGACAAAAACCGGATTATGAAGTTAACCATAACAGTCACCCGACTTAATTTTTCGAATCTTAAGGGTTTCTTTAATATAATTTCAGTTTCTATAATATCTTTAATGAATGTTCTAATTGTTACTTTTTTTACTAAGTATCGTCTCCTGCATAATGTTGACCGTTGTTTAAAATCGAGGTTTTTAAAAAAAGTTGTGTCAAGTACTTATTAAAAGTATTTGGAGTATCTTTTATCACATTCACCGCCAGCCGCCGCCCGGAGAGGTCGTCTCGCTGCCCGCTGCCGTCCCGCTCGCCGCTGCGAGCCCCCCACTCTCCGCCTCGTCTCGCTCCTGCGTGACGTCACTGCGGCCGACGCGCCCCCCGCTCGCCGCCTCACCGCCACGCGCCCCGCGCCCCGCCCTCGCCCCGCTGCACCCCTGCGGGTCGTCGCCGCGGCCGACGCGTTTTCAAATCCACATCTTGTGGTCCTTGGCGGATACCTAACGGTGTTAACAAACCCAAGGGGGTGTCGACCCAAGCACCCGCCAAGCCCCTTCAGGGCACGGCAGTCATTGGATTCGGGAGCAGGATCGTTGGCCTTGGTAGATAGCCTAGTCAACCCCTGTCTTCGTTCCACAGCAATCACCTGGCACGGTCGGTGTTTCTACCCCGACGTGCCAGACTTTCGTACACAGTGGTGGGTGGCCCACCTTCGGTGGGTTTACCGGTACATTAGGGCCCCTGTCACACAATAAGATTGGTGCAGGATTACTAGCTTAGGGCTCACCAGGCACACACCTCCCAGTCTAACCCGGCTGGGAGGGTAGGACCACACACCCCGGGCCCACCTACCCGGGGACTCTCTCTATCCCCTTCAGATAGATAAGATAGGATATTGTCTGCAATACCTTATCTTATCTTGATAATTCTTATTTTTCTCCTTGATTAGTTACATTAGCAACTATGCATCCTGTAGAGTTGCTGATGTTCCTCATCGAGGATATGCTGTCGGATGACCCCAGTCCGCGCAGCGTAAACCAAGAAAGGTACGCCACCATCCGGCAATCACTTGCCACCTGTTCTGCCTTAGGCACCCCGGCCCCCGATTCTGACGACGTAAGTCAAACACCTTTTGTTGCCGACGGCAACAAAATCAAATTTCCAATAGTGGAAAATGTCCGGTCGAAAACCGTGTTTTCAAATCCCGCCTCCCCTCAAGTCGACATTCCAATCGACGCTCCCATGTCAGATGATGACAACTCTGACAACTATTATACCGACGCCTCCTCCGCCTCAGAAAGCTGTAAAGCTCCCTCTGAAGGTGTCAGAAAGAGGAGGAAAATCAAGACGCACCCCAAGGTCTCTAAGGCCAAAAAGGTAGCACCGTCCGCTTCCCCAGCTCGGCCGTCCACCTCCGCCGACGTGCAACCCACCCCCACCACCGCTTCCCAGCGGTCCAGGCGTCCGGCTCGCTCCCCCACCCCCAGGAGCCGCTCCCGTAGCCCCCTGACTTTGGCCGACACTTCCCCAAAGTCGAGCCGCGCCCCCAGTCCTGCTCCCACTAAGAAGCAGAAAGTCCCACCCATCTTCGTCCACGAAAAATCAAAGTGGACTGATTTGTCAAAAATTTGCGTTGATCGCAAAATCAATTTTCTTAGTGCCACCTCCTGTCAGGCGGGCATTAAAATCTCTCTCCAAACTCCTACTGAATTTAGGAACCTGACCAGGCTCCTGAAAACCCAGAGGATCCCTTTTCACACCTACACTCTCCCCTCGGAGGCTCCCGTCCGTGTAGTGATCAGACGCATCCCGAAGGAGATCTCCGCTGAGGACATCTTCGAGGATCTCGTCGCTCAAAAGGTCCCAGTAACTTCTGTCCACCGCATGCGTAAAGCTAGAGGTGGACAAGAGTATGATATGGTTTCGGTCGAATGCGACCCAACCGAGTCCTACAACCCGATTTTTAAAATCAAATCGTTGTGCTCTCTGTCAGGGATCTCCATTGAGAAACCCTACCGTCCCACTGTTGTTGGTCAGTGTCACAACTGCCAACAATATGGCCACAGCCAGAAGAACTGCTTTGGCGTCCCCAGGTGCGTTAAGTGCCGAGGCGACCATAGCACTAGAGAATGTCCCCGCCCCAAAAACCCGGCCGATTGCACGGAGCCTCCCAGCTGCGTGCTATGTGACCAGGTCGGTCACACGGTCAATTTCAAGGGTTGCCCGAAAGCCCCCAAGCTGGCGCCCAAAATGGCCAAGCGCCACGCTGAGCGCCAAGCTCACACAGCTCCCTCCGGACCACCCCCCGCCCGGCTAGCCCCTCAGAGGACTTCGCCATGGGGCAAACTAAACCACCAAAAGGTGGCTCCCCAGACCGTCCAACAGCCAACCGCAGGCCTGCTGGAACAACCCACTCCGGCCCCCCCTCAGGCTCCTGCCGTCCCCAAGCCCGCTCAAAACCGGCAAGTGGCTCACACCACTGTCGCCGCTGAGAGCCTGCCCCACCAAAACCCCGCTGACAGACGCTGCGTCGCTGATGTTATCATCAGCGCGTATGCCGTCTGGATGACGGATGAGGCCAGATCGTTGGCTGCTGAGATCAGAAGGATCGAAGCGGCCGGTGATATACCCGCACCCGAGTCCAAAGACTTGTTTAAAAGGTACCCCAACATTACCGAGGTACTAGATAGCCTTGTCTTCAGAAACGGTCAATGGGTGCGCACATAAGACGCATCCGTTACCATTTCCGTTAGGATTTCACCAACTGAGGCTCATCCCCGACCCTCATGATCTCCACTCTGCTCCATAAGAGCCTAGGGAGTAGGAACAATGTAGCATACAGACCGATTCGTTCAGTCCTCGCCGCCGAGGCCCGTCGCGTACTCTTCCAATTAAAGCCCGCCAGCCCGCGAAGCTGAGCACTAGTTAAATCATTAGATCTCAAAAGGAGTTTCTTGTCCGTTCTTCTCCACGTAGGTAGTTTCCGAACGGATGGTAAAATCACTTGTCAGATCCAGCATTGCCTGCCCCCCCAGCGACGCCCTGAGCCGAGGTTCGAACCCAACTGGGGTAACCCTCAGCGTTGTCGCTTAGTTTTAGAAATTTGTGCCCAGCTGGAGGCTATATAGCTTAGTCTCCACAGGGAAAGTCCGGTTAAGTAGTTGTCAGTCACTTTGACCGAACTACGAGACGCCCCGCAGAAAAAAAAAAAAAAAATCTTTTATCATAGATTGTGAACCAAGAGGAATGACTGTATCTGTGTATATATATTTTTTTGCGATTGTTTGTTTGAACCAGAATATAACTATTAAGGAGCTAAATTGTACGTAAAGACAGATTTAATTAAGCCGAAAAGTTACAAATTCATTAGAATTGGACTATTTTATAAATAAAGTTACATGTCTTAGCTTAACATCTGTGTTCGTCGTATTTGCTACTAAGTGCTACTCACATGTTATTAGATCATTTATTATTATTAATAAATATTTTTTTAATTAATTTATTGGTTCATCTTCTGAGATATTTCGATAAAACATTATAAAACAGATTCTAAAATAAATGAATATCCAAAAGAATATAAGTGGGTATTTACCTACTAGATCTGGACATGTAATAAAAACGAATACAAATATTACAAACTGGCAAAACGTTAAATAAAGCAGTATACTTTAGCTTTTTTTTACACAAGAATAAACGTGATAGCATATATGTTACTCTTGTTAATCTTCAGTTACTTCGAGTTTATGAACATCTAAAACAACAAAAAGCTTATGTCCAACATTTTGTGAAAGTCCACCTGTGTGCGTGGTGTTCAAATTCGAATTTGAACAGGTCTCGATTTTGCCTGACCCTAATTGAGGATTGATACGAAAATGAAAACTGGCCTTTTTACCGACTCCGCGGTA
The DNA here is from genome assembly GCA_948252205.1 of Orthosia incerta. Lineage (NCBI taxonomy): Eukaryota > Metazoa > Arthropoda > Insecta > Lepidoptera > Noctuidae > Orthosia > Orthosia incerta. Next base: position 6,160,722 of record OX411760.1, read on the forward strand.
GCAAAGAAAGGGTTATAATTTCCATTATAAATAACTTAATAATTCAAGTACCGTTGATTTTAAATAAAAATCGTATCGTTACGGTGTGGAATCTATCTTTCCCGTATTAAATGCTAAGTACCAGTAGACTGGTACGACCTGATTGCATAATAAACGCGATCAATAAAACATGATGTTCTAGAAATGTTTATTTCATGTAGAAACGTGTTGAATAAAGTTTTGTTACTGATGACAGTTTGATATTTTCTCTCAAATATGTCGGCTTCCATTGTAACCGGTTGCAACTGAGTGCAGCGCTGCGCCAGCGTCGAAACTAGCACGACACTAGTAGTTGCATCGCTGGTGGAGCGCTGCGCTCAAGGTTTAGAAAATAGCACTACTGACATCCACAAACCAGCTACGGGGTAATAACATCACTATGGTTGGCAGATTTTCCTTGGTTGGTTAGCCTCTGACTGCCCTTGTTATTTGACATTATAAACAAATATAAAATTTTATTTAGACATGTTTCCTTTTGTTTAAGACGATATTTTGAATCTTATCAGACCCTCCAAAATTTTGTATTTTAGAAAAAAATTATTTAGACCACATAAAATATCTTTTTATTGATAGGCTCGCGCTTGACCACTATCTCACCTGATGGCAAGCGATGATGTGGCTGACGATGTAGCACGCATAAAACGTTAGCACTATAAACATAAAACGTTTTGAACGTTTCAGCGTTTTTTATTTTTTATTCGTAGTCATGTTTACCGTTCGTAGGCGTTATTGTTTACGCAAAAACAAAATTAACAAGCTTTTATGAACATGAAATAATTGTACTTAAACCCTTTATCCAGTATCGTTGAACCCGTGAGTAAATAATCCTCTTCGCGAAATGTTAAAATTCTCATTAAAAACCGAATATATATTTAAGCTTCTAAATTAACAAAGCTGGGATTATCTGATGTATAAAAATCAATGTTTCTTTGTTTTTTTTTATTTTCGCTGTCATATCGTTAATCCCATTGCGATAAAACTTTGTCAACTTTTTGCCGGGTACCAAATTCCAAGTAGACGCTAAATAAAATCTGTAGTGAAATAAATTAATATTTTCTATTAAAAAGGCAAATAAAAAGTTCCAAGCAACTCACTTTTCAAGCAGTCTGATCAAGTATTTTTTCGAAATTCAACGTTAATGGCACGTGTCTAACTAATGATACCTCATTTGATAAAATTCAGCCAGAAGTTTAAGCTACAAACCGTGCCAAAGAAATAGACATAGATCTCGAAGAACATAACCCTCCTTATGGAGCAGTCTGGTAAAAAGTGCTGAATGATAAAAGACCCAAAACTGATCACATTTCACTCGCGGTCTCTCTGTAAAGATCGGTCAATCAATTTTACTATTGTCAGTCAATAAAACGAGCTGTAACGAATTCGGGTGTTTCAAGTCATAAGAAACTGCGATTCAAAGTATTTTCGTAGATGGACACTACTTTCGACAGGGCCTTGATAAAGTAACACTCGATCTGCGTAATGAGAATCAAAAAGCAAGAATTTATGGGACCGAGATGCTCTACCTAAATGTCTCGTGGTCAATACCCAACAAATTTGACTTTTGAAAATTGGTATCGCTGATAGAGATGGATCTTCGTTTTGTTTGTCTACTCACAGTGAACAAATCAAAAATATCATTGTATGAAGATAATATTTCACTGTTGACTTATTTATTTGATAGGATACTATTGCTTACCCATTTTTTGGTGACTTTGACCATGCCTGTGTTCATGTTCATTTGGGTAATGTATATGACTTGACTTGGTACGTACCTGTAAAAAGAAAAATAGATTATTAGTCATCAAGTTAATGGGATACCTAACTAAAATATTACTTAATTGTTAGTTAAACTGACAATGTTTTATCTTAACTTTTTATAACAAGTTTATTTTTATCTACAAGTTGTAGATCGTGGGTTCGAACCCAAGTAGGCTTTACTTTGTATAAATTATTTCATCACCACTGCTCTCAAAACGGTTAAGGAAAACATCTTGAGGAAAACGGCATGTCTGAGAATCAAAAAATTGAAGACATAGTGACATCCACCAAACCGCACCGGACCCGCGTGGTGGATTACGGCCCATTCTCTCTAACAATGACCCAAACTCATTGATTTTCCATACACGAAAAAGACGCAATAGCACAAACAATGAATTAAACAGATATCACTAATGAGACAGGGAACTTGTTAAATCACAAAAAAAACAACACCAGTGCAAAATAACAGCGCCCGTATATTTAAATAAAGGCTACCCGCTACCTCTTATCCCTTTACCCGCTGCTTAAAACCGACCACGGACGTTCACATACGACTGTCCACCAATTTATATTCCTTTGTCGACTTCTATATACTTTTATTATCAGCGTGGTGTACAATTGTACCATTTCCAGTGTGGATGGGCCACAGTTTATGACCATTGTGTACCATTGTGTGAACGCTATCGCCTGGAAGGTATATGGTGTTGTTTAGAAGGAAGTTGAGGAATGTATGGGGCGTATGTGTTTTGTTTTTATATATAAACTAATAACAGTACAATTGTGAAAACCGCATTCAATTTCGTGTTGTAGTTTTTGCGTCAATTACGTACGAATTACAGATATCGCCGAGTTACGATTTTAATAGTATGTATAAATGTACAGATGAAACTACTAACTTAAGGCCCAGATACCCCTCAGTAGCTGATTTTAAAATGAGAATTAGAGTATTGCAGTGTTGTGTGGCGGCCACACTACGCTACGAGTAGTTTGCGTCTAGAACGAGTTCAAAAACGCTTCGTTTGACATCTGGCTTTTTCTGTGGGAATAACCAGATAAGTGCGTTCTTACACAAAGAGATTGAAATTCTTCAACATGCACTCCTTGAAAGAACGAAGATGTTTGAACGACGCAATGTTTGCTAGCAAATTCTTGAAGGGAAAAATTGACTCACCCCCGCTGCTCGCACTCATTAACTTTCGTGCTCCATCGAGGATGCCGCGTAAACCTATTATTCCGCTTAGTCCTCCAATGAGAAGAACGGTAGTGGGATCTAACTCTCCATGTGCTAGGTTTTGTAGGGTTTTGAATAGTTGTAGTGATAAAGTTGATTTTCACTTTGATTCTCTCATTAAATTTCTGAACTGTCTATCAGATTTGTTGTAAATGTTTTGGACTGTGTGTACGTACCTTTTTGGGGAACTTATTCTTTAATGTTTCGCGTATGTTACTATTGTGGAGTTATATTACTAAGTTTACTTGTGGAATATGTAGCTTACAGCTAACATAATTACTCAGTATTGTTTTTTGTTCATGTGGTGTTTACCTATAAGTAATTGTTGCACTGCGTATAGTTTGTATGCATGCAGCAGTTTTATTTATGTGTGTAATTTAGTGTAAGCAGTTGTTGGTAGACCTAATAAATAAGATAACGGACAATAAAACGACAATCGCACCAAAACCGCCTAGCGTATTTAATAAAATTTTCACCATCTTAAAGACAATTTAACTATCTACATTTTGATCTGAGGCTTTTTTTAAAGTCATAGAATAATAAGGTAAGTACAAAACAATACAAAATTTTGGGTCGCGCGGGTGGGAAACAAGTGCGCGGTTTGTTTCCTCGAGGTCGTTGGCGACAGTCGTCGTCTAACAGTTCTTGGGTAAACCGCAGAGCGCGGTGACACCTCGGCCGTCACTGTTAGAGATGGCGTTATCAAGAATGTCCATACAAACCTAATTGCGAGTCACTGTTTGCCCATAGAAACTATGTGCACTAGCTTTCGATGTTTTATAAGTGCCCGTGTAATTTAATAAAATACATACACAATATTTTGAATTATAATTTGAAACTGATGGCCATAATGATAAACTTGCACGGACACGAATATTATTAATGATAGTATGCAACTGGAACCCAACCGCAGATGCTTGCGGTGTGATGCCGTACTCTCAGTGGTAAACAAAATAAATGCTTTGAAAGCTATCACTAGTAAAACCTTCTTTTTCCCACTGTTGGTTTTACTATTTAGCCTGCCCAGAATCAAACGTCGTCTAGTTTTCCAATCAGCATCGATCGACAAACAACATGAGCCTATATGTATGTGGAACATTCGGATTCACTCAGAAATTCCAGGAAAAAATACCAGGGCAGCATGAAAACACTGCAGTGTCAAAAAGAACCATCGGGATCAAAGTGTCGAGAGCCTTTTTAACCAACGAACCGTGTCGGTTCATTCTGATGAGAGCTAGAAGCATAGGAAGGGATTTTGCGAATGTACGGTTTTAATCTCGATAAAACTTTTCTTGAAATCGATGAGCTCTTTGTGTTGATTGAAGCCTTAGCAGGTTTTAAAATCAATGATATTATTTTATAAACTTTTCGTTAGAGGATACGCGTGGAAAAAGGAATAATAATGTTATACTTTTTACTTCAATCCGATAACTCCTACGACATAAATACTGCAGTGTAACAAAGTCTCGTTGTGGAAAAATGTCAATTGATATTATTCAGAAACTTGTAAGGTCTCTTTCCGCTGTGCAAAAATTGCACGCCCGTTCTCTATAAAACAACTTCTAAAGAAAAATAAAACATTACTACGTTCTAAAATCAAATGAGCATACTCGTTTTTGGTTCCATTGTCACAGAACAATTTGGTACCAGCTTTAGACAACGCTAATAAGAACAGTCCTATAAAAAAAATACTGTTCTAAAATCAAAATCTACAAAAAAAGTGAGCATTCACTGTCCAAAGGGGGAATAACACTATTATATATCGTAGGATCTCACATAGCACGGAATAATTATTATCTTCATACCCCCCTAAGGTCCCAACTGTCACAGAACCACATTGAATAGCGTCTCGAATAGGCTAAAAAAGGTGAACCTAGACACACCGCAGTAGCCGCACGCGCCGCATTAATCGCATTTTCTCTGGGTCCTGCGCAATCCGCGCCGAACGCAATGCACGCATCGTATCCACTTCTGTAAATCTTCATCTTCATAATATAAGATTTTCTATACGGTTACGGATGACGTCTCCGCGCCGCCCGCACCGCACTCGCCGCAAGCATTGAACGCGCCGAATCTGATGTCGTCATCCTCGCGCGCTAGTGGAATCCGTATACCTACAGCATTTAGCTGAAATGCGGGTCCTGCGTCGTGGATAGATGCGCGAGGCTGCATACGATTTCATATAAAGCACAGGATCCTATCACTTTCCGTTTTTTTTGTTCAAATTTCATTTTACCGAAAACGATTTTACCGACGTATTTTTTGCTTTATGCATTATTTGACAAATTTTCAGATCATCGAAGTATGATGTGGCATATGTATTTATTTACTGAACTACATCGGAAATTTAGTGCACCCCGACAAGGATAGGTTAGGTTCGAAGGGGATGACGGGAGCTGAAGTGAGCGAACTCAGCTCCCGTCATCTCCATGTTAGGTTACTTTAGACCCTGCAGACAGAAATAGGAGCCCCGCAGCGGGGCTTCGCCGACATTTTTTTTATCAAATCGCTGTTTTAAACATTTGTATTCGCCCACTGTTTCTCTCTCACTTAGTATTTTGATATGTTTATAAAAATAAATACGTCGAACAAATGTTATGCCGTTAGCCGAACTAAGTGTAGTGTAACTTCGTTAACAAATTTTTCGACCAAATGAAACCTCGGAGTAACGAAAAAAATCGAATTGATAATAGGTCAACTGAGACAGTGGCAGACGTGGCTTCGATGAAATAAAAAAATTACGACTCAATAACAGTTGAAAAGTTTTAGGTGAAATGAAATTCGGTCAAATATTTTTCGAACTCATGATAGGTAACCCATATACAGATTTATAAAATGCGATGAATGCGGCGCGTGCGGCTCCTGCGGTGCGTCTAGGTGCAGAATTCAAATCTGCTTAACAAAAAAGCATCTCTCTTAACTTAAGATCCCTACTTCCATAGTCACAGAACCTCACAGACCGACATCGAATGGCCAATTTGACCAAGCTCTTAGTTCAACGAAGCATGGCATACATTTTAATCTATTTGCTTGTTGCCGTCAGCCCTGTTCATGAATATTGCCCGAGTTAATGAGGCTAGCCAATGTTCAATGGTTCATCTCTTACTAGGAAAAGCTTAAGTACGAGAGGCCATTGCAAGGACGGATGAAATTGCGTTAGCTTACCTAACGATGTGTGTAGGTTTTTTTCGGAGAGATAAGGAGACTTCTGCGATGTAATGTGTTGATTGAAGATCCGAGGGTCATTGTTACATGCGTTGCGGGTTTGTTAAGTTTTGTCGTAAAAAGTTTCGTCTAGGAAAAGAACAAGACATCTAGATCATCATCCGAAAGCTCGTCAGCATCGCCACATTGATCGGTCCTATGCACCAACCGGACTACCACAGCCTTGACCAGGGGTGTGACCATAAGCTCTTAGAGCGGTATCAATTTGAGATCGAAAAAGGGACAGATGTATCGGACTCGATCTCAAATTGATACAGCTCTATGAGCTTATGGTCACCCCCCTGGTCCTCGCTCCACCTAGAAGGAGGCCTTCCAACGCTGCATCTTCGGGTACGCGGTCGGTACATCTAGGTCACTAAGAAATTTTTAATTAACGCATGGCGGTAGCAATCATGGCTTCAAGTGCGGTATAAATAATCAGATTAATGCTGAAACTGTCAAAACAACACTGTCATAAGCAAGTTAGTAGTCTAGTTTTACAACACTGTCCAAAAAAGAAATGTTAATGTTTTTTTTTGTGCTAATTTTGCCGATTATACAGACGTGGTAAACCGCCGGATGCGAGAAGCACAGGTTGATTTGACGTGGTAACACTTGTGGAAGCCCTATGTCAAGCAGTGGTAGTTCTAATATCTGTCACACTAAATCTAATTAATTATGAAAGACAGTCGTAATAATCGCAACCATTAATCTCTCGCTCCATACTTTATAGGTACGATGCGCTGGACAGACCAATTCCAAACCTCACTGAATACTATAAAGCCTCAGAAGCCGTGCATGTTGCTGAAATTAAAAGCAAGTAGAGAAACGTCATAAAGGAGAAAGTTTTGAAACCGATGTGGTCTGGTCACCACCCCCCAGCATTAGGGAAACGTCGCAAGGAGTAGGAGGACCATATACGAAAATTCGTATGATATGAAGCGAGTATGCGAAAGTGCCCATTTCTCAGCCTGAAAAAGCCCCCAATAATATCCGACCGATTTTACAAATTGGTACTCAAAAAGGAAACTCATTAGGATGCGTGTCGTGTTGGAGTACCCTCGTCTGTAACTTGCCCAACAAGGGCCAATAAGGCTGTTTACTGCCGATGTACTGAACCATTACCTTATTAGACGGTAGTACGATATCTTTTTACAATGTTCGGAACGTGGGAGTTTAATGATTTTTCTAGGTGATAACTGTGGTCACAATTTACCATAGGACTATAACTGAAGAATAACATTATATTAAAGATATATTGAAACAAGAACGTAGGTCATAAACAACAAAAAAAAAAAAAAAAAAAATGGTCATAATCTAGCATTTTGTAACGGGTTCGCTCTAATGGATAGGAACCGTGATTTTTTCGGGTTAAACAGCAGTAGTATATAACACTCAGCGATAGTGTAGCTTAACATCACTGAAAGAATGTTCGTAATCGGATCGGAAATTTGACTTCTGAATGTAATGAATCCATAAATAGAATAGAGCAAGGGTCACTGAATGGCGGACCGCGTTCCGGATCCGGACCGCGGTTCTATCTTGTTTGGACCGTAAGTAAACAGAGCAATATAATTTACTGGAGTAATTTAATAATTTATACCGCTGTTTGCCTTTAATTGCAGTCACAACGGTCCCCAAATGAAGGTAATTGGTGACTCCTGGAAGAGAATAATATTTTATTGCACACCAAAAAATTACACAACACTTTTACAAAAAAAAAATGGGTACAAAGGTGTTCTTATCGCTGACAGCGATATCTACCAAACAAACTTTAGACGGACTGAGAGAACTTACCAACAACAGTTTCAACATAATATTGGCTGTTTTATTTTGATCATCCTAGTACAAGAGAAAGGTACCTACCATGATTGAGGAGTGAGAATAACGTCAATTTTTTTCCTGGAAAATTTCCATTTCAAACACCTGGTACCCATAAAATAGAATCAACTACACTTCATTTCCTCCTCATACTAATTGCCCCATTTATTTCATCCTCCCCAGTGTAAATGAAATCGCGCGCGTTGAAACAGAAAAATAAGTGCACAATTCTTTTTGTTGAAACAGCAAAATAAATATACCTTTCTTTTTTATTTCTCACTTGGAAGAGAAATGAGTCAACGAGGCAAGAGTATTTAATGTTTCTGTATTGTAGGAAATTATTATAAAAATAAGACGAAATCATCCAATGACTTCTCCCGCTCTAGGTGAAGCGGCAGGGCGTGTCAGACTTTTACTGACTAATACCCACCCTTCAGTTGCTTGAGTCGGGGCTGCGGTAACTCTTTTTCATATTTATCCGCGACCCAGACAGGCATCAGCCCTAGCGGACCTCGTCAGTTTTTGCTGACATCTCTTTGAGGCGCGCGTAGAACACTACGTGCCGTCGACTCGGGTCTTGACCTTATCGGACGGCGAACTACCCATTACTCGCCATCCGCAAGCCCGCGCCTAGGAAATGCTTGCGACTCCCGACGCCCAGGTTGTGTCCTGCGGTGGCTTGGGGCGTGATGGCGTCTTCGTTGCGACTCCCTCACTCGTTTGCCTCCTCCTTCGCGAGCATTACTGCTTCGCAGAAGGAGGAGACAGCTTCCCATGCCTTTTCGCCCCGTATCATGGCTTGAACCAAGGCCGGACGCGAGAGGTCGCCACCGCCGATCACCTCCACGAGGATACGGCGTTGCTGCGCCCAAGCGGGGAAGACATCCACCGTATGCTCTACCGTGTCCTCCGGGCGATCCACACGATGGTGACACTCGGGCGTTTCCTCCCGACGTATCCTGAACAGGAACCCCCCGAAACAGCCGTGTCCAGTGAGGACCTGCGTCAGGCGGAAGATGAGGACGCCGTGACGCCCCTCAAGCCACTCCTCCAAGAGGGGCCTTATCGCCGCAATTGTGGTGTGCCCAGCGCTGGGTTGCGACAGTCGCCCTCTCAATGTCACCATGAGATCCGTGATTTGTCGTGGCAACGGTGTTTCGCCCCGTAATTTCACCTCCTCGCGCCATTCCCGTATTCGCGCGAGTACATTCCCGTATTTGAGTAGAACCCATGGCGGCAATCCAGCAAGGAGGCTCGCCGCCTTTACCAGCACACCTACATGTAATATTTCGTTGGAAATTAATGTTTCACTCTCAATCGATCACAGTTGTTGATGTTCTGCTAAATTCAATAGATAAGTTCAAAGTCACACAGCAGGCTTACTACGTAAGAAACAGCAATTAGCACTGCAACGCTTTATGTCATATAAGTCGGCATTACCTACAGTGTAGGTATAATAGGTCCTACACAATCATTTGCTAATCGCCCGATGTTTTTCAAAAGAACTTATTAAAAAAAAACTGCCAAAAACTCTAAAACTTCTGTATTGAAGAGCAATTGTTGCGCAAAATTCGCTATCATTTTGCTCTTCCAAGATACGTAACAAGCTTGCAGATGCGGTAAGCAATTATTGTTTACAGAATATTTTAGCTTATTAAACTATTTTTGTAACAATTACAAACTGCTGTACAATAAACAGGCATTTTGCTTTAAACTCAGATTAGTAGCCTAAAGGCGGTTATAATACGACATAAATTAAAGGTTCCACATCGATCTTCGAATCTAGCGACCAAACCGATTAAGTGAATCTGCAGACTATAATCGCGAGGTCAGCGATAGCCATTTTCAAACATGTTGCAGCTAAAGCGTGTGCTAAATGTGTTTTTACAGCCTATTAAAATTTATTTTATAGCATAGTCCAAATATAATTTGTCCTTGGTTGGTTGCTATCTCTTTTCCAGGGATTTTTTGGGCAAGTGGAGGATTTTCAGTTAAATGAATGATTAATAAATTGACTTAAGAGTGAAATAAAAACCGGCCGAGTGCGAGTCGGACTCGCGCAAAAAGGGTTCCGTACCATTATCGCAAAAAACGGCAAAAAATCACGTTTGTTGTATAGAGCTCCACTTATATATTTATTTTACTCTGTTTTTAGTATTTGTTGTTATAGTCGCAACAGAAATACATCATCTGTAAAAATTTCAACTGCTTAGCTATCATGGTTCATGAGATACAGCCTGGTGACAGACAGACAGACGGACAATGGAGTCTTAGTAATAGGGTCACGTTTTAACCCTTTGGTTAAGGAACCCTAAAAAGAGCCTGAGTACTTAGATTATTCTATTATATGTATGTATCAGTCGCTAACAAGTCCAAAATGACAAGCGACAAAGCAAAATGTCGCATGATGAATCCCAAAACTTTTGACTTTTGACAATGCTTATCACCGGTGGAATGTCACGTTGTCTGGTTCTGTCAAACCCTGCCTGATATATTTTACACCTAACCCAAGTTCGCAACTGATCGTGTTCGTCAAATTTTGATATTGTAACTTCTAAGTTGCGTCGTACTGTACCTACCTCGTTTGTGCGTGAAGTTAGGCTGTTTACTTATTTACCCAAGCGGCTTACTTCAGTTACTCCCTCGAGTATTCATTAATTATTAATGAATAGCCGACAGCTTAATTGAATATAAATATCATTTCGTTTCTCTGGGGGATATTATGTACAGCTTAGATATGGCTTTTTATTTGTACAACCAGAGTACCTATACTTTCGTAATACTTAAAATTTGTTTTAATCGGTATAGGTATATTGTTAATTGATACATAGTTTTACAAAAATCTCATCTATCGAGGAAATATTGAAAGTTTTGTTGGTGTCTCGAAAACAGAAGAGATTCCTGAAAAATAACTTAACACATGAATTAACTAGCTTCTGCCAGCGGCTTCGCCCGCGTGAAAAGCGTTTTATTATCCCAAGGGAGCATTATATTGGGATAATACGTAGCGTATGTGTTATTCAAGACTATAATATATCTCTGTACCAAATTTCATCCAGATCCGTTCAGACTTTTTGGCGTGATTGATTAACAAACATACATAGATCCATTCATCCAATATTTCGCATTTATTAAATTAGTAAGATAGCAAAGTAAGATTAAATACGAATAATTTTAAAAGAAACAGTATCTGCAAAAAAGTTATGAAAATTATATAAACTTTGCCTTTTTACTTTAAAAAAACAAGCCAAGAGCTTGTCGGACTTCGCACATTCAGAGTTCCATACCAAACCGCAAAATTAAGTTGTTTGAAATAGAAAAAATTAGGGAATTTCAAAGAAATATATTAATATTTGTTAGTAAAATATACGTAATAACAAACAGTATCACTAATAGTTCGTAGCTCAATGGGCAGTTAAACACTTCTTAGGTACAATTTTTTGTAAAAAGAGCTGAATTTGGTGGCTTCTCATTCCTTTGATTTTCAATATTTTTATACAATAAAATAGTTAACGAGTTATAAACAACGAAACTCCACTCGATGGGGTAGGTATTTTTTTTTTGTCACTTCCACCTTTTAGCTGTATGGGTCAACAAGATATACTGTAAATTGAAAGACTTATAGCTCCAACCGTTTGGCTGCAAAACCCATGTGACAGACGACGGACAGACGGTCAGACAGACGGACACGTGAGTGACAGCAATAGGTCTCCGTTTGGACCCTTCGGTTACGGAACCCTATAAATGAACATTTATCTTGAAAATAGATTGATTTTAAGTCTGTGGCAGTGAACCGCTCACTAGGTATTTAAGTAATCTGAATATTTATCTACTCTACTAAACAGTTCTTAGATCACGAACTAGCAGTCTATTCATCACATCAAACACCAAAATTTCCACTGAACTCATCCATAGAGCATGTTATCATTAACCAATGAAATCTAAAGCACTTGTAATCTTATTCGGAGATAAAAATTAATACCTTTTGATACTACGTTTGGTACTAAAATTAGTGATGTACTAAAACGTACTGCGATTGCCAATCGGTGTCGTCATCGGTTTTTTTGCAATAAAAGTAATTATTTATTGGCTATTAATTTTGTTATTGCATTCGATAAAGTGCAAATTCGATAAAATGCATTAAAGAAAAAGACCGGTGTTGTGATTAGGTATTTATCAGTTTTAAATTGTTTCTTGGAAAATTTTAATCGAAGATGTTTTTATTATATATTAAGTAATATTTTGGGGAAAACACCTGTTTGCGTAGTGCTTGGTTGTTATTATGACACACTGTACTCAATGATTTTGTGCTCACAACGTTCCATCCTTGGAGTAGAAAAAGCACACAGATACTTTATGGTACTGAGGAGGTTTTACCTTAGGCCAAGCGGCCTACCGGCCATCTTGAAAATTTTAAATATCGAAGGCATATTATAAAGATTTTTACATGGGTGTGGTTTATACTACTTATGTAATTCATATTTAGAAGAAGAAACGATTGCACTGTCCCATTGGCTGACAGACATTTTTCATGTTTGGATGTAGTTTTACTGCTAGAAGTTGTGATATTTTTTAAATATACGGCATAAGCGTGGCTGTGGCGATATCGTGGTTAACTTCTTCGTTTCTTGGTATAGGTTCCATGATGTAGGGGTACACTCGGGCAACCAGTAAAATTCAGGTTGATGCAAAAATCATAGTCAGGATTATTCGGTGATTTTTAAATTTAGTAATCAAAGGACAAATACTCTACGATAATCTCGATCTTATCCTATCACATCATCAGCCTATTAATGTTCCCACTGCCTCCTCTCTGTGAGAGGGAATGGGCCGTAATCCACCACGCGGGCCCAGTGCGGGTTGGCGGATGTCACATGTCTTCGAATTTTTGGTTCTAGGACATGCCGGTTTGCTCACGATGTTTTCCTTCCCCGTTTTGAGAGCAGTAGTGATGAAATTATGTACACACAAAGCACTTTACAGAGAAAAAAAAGAATACAGATAGAAGAGTACAAAGGTACTGCTTATTTAAATAGAAATTTCTTACAGCAGACCTGCGACAGGACAGTTGGATGATAGACGAAGACACAGTGTGTAATAATAACTTAACTAATTATAAAAGTCACCCAAAGGGCAATAGAGAGGGCTATGCTCGGAGTTTCCTTGCGTGATCGAATCAGAAATGGGTTACCGACATAGTACGAAGAATTGCCAAACTTAAGTGGCAGTGGGCAGGGCACATTGCTCGCAGAACGGATGGCCGATGGGGCAGAAAGGTTCTGGATTGGCGACCGCGAACCGGAAGACGTTGCGTTGAAAGGCCTCCCACCAGGTGGACCGATGACCTGGTGAAGGTTGCGCGGATCCGCTGGTTGCGGGACGCACGGGTCCGGTCAATGTGGTGACGCTTGGGGGAGGCCTATGTCCAGCAGTGGACGTCTTTCGGCTGATATGATGATGATGATACCTTAACTAAATATAAATATAGACAAAAAAATACATATATATATAATATACAAAATTACAATATGGTAGAGAGATAATGTTCTTTGACTTGTTTTTTGAACAGAGATACATTTAGAGAGTCACGGATTTTAGGTGGAAGTGAGTTCCACAATCGTACTGCATGGACAGAGAAGGAGTGGAAATAGAAATGAGGTTCATGCTAGCTCTCTAGATCGATTTTGTCCACGTATTTTTAGCGCCAAAATTGAAGCACCCACTAGCGGATTTCATGGTACTAACCGAACAAAAAATCAGGATAAAGCTTGATAAAGATAAACATAGATAAACATTGTAATATTTTGATTTGGGATTTTGAATGTTGGCATTGAATCGCTTGCGACGACATATAGATCCCGGGGAAAATCTTTCACCCTCGAATAGTAGGTACTCGTACTTTATCTGAGTGCGACAAAACTACTGGAAATAAAGTTGATAAAATAAACGATAAGTATAAAGTTTTACAACATCTGGGCTAAATAGAAAGACATGTGAAGATAATAAATATAAGAGCAATTAAGATAGTGCCTAATTTTAATTTTTCTTTATCAACTTTTAAATCTGTTCGTCATGATTTTCCCAGTCAAAACACAACGCGGATTTTATTGATGGCGCAAAACTGATCATCAAATTAATTAAACTAGAGTTTACAAATACTGCTTGCTAGATTGACCTAAAAAAACCTGGAGATAAGGGTAAAAACAGACTGAATACAGGCGATACAGAATTAATTCATTGTTATGTGTGTGGTACAAAAAAAGGTGAGTATAGACTAGACTAGAGTAGAGCATTTACTTGTAACAGACATCGAGCATTCGCTGTTTTTAAATTTACTCGAACCACACTTCGAACATGACGTTCGATGTTTTGTTACAACCTGATTTTAAAAACCAACTAACGTTTTGGTGCAACATGTTATCGAGTAAAGACACGAGCACGGGTGACGTAAAGTGAGGTCAATAATGAAAGAAAGGTAAAAAGAAATGTTACAGGTAAAATGTAAAAAAAATGGAAATAAAAATGTAAAATAAATGAATGTAAATGTAAAAAAATGTAAAAATAAATGTAATGCTCACTCGACGTGAGCATTACATTGAACACAGCGTCGAACATTCGCAAGATCGTTGCATTACATGGAAATGTTTTAGGAAACTGAGCATTTGTCTGTATTTTACTATTCGTAAGAACGTTGCATTACATTGTAAAACTTGTAAAAATGTTTTAGTGTAGACCTTGTGCCTTGTACTACTAAGGTACCTTAAGAGAGGTCTAAGTCCAACAAAGGGTAGCGATAGACTGAGCAATTTCATTGAAATCTCACGAGCCAATGACAGTCGCAGTTAACTTAGACCCATATTCTTAGTCCTTTTGAAGAAATTTTCCTCGACTCCACTCGACTCGATCGCCATGACAACAAAGAAAACCTCTCGATTTATGTCAATAGGGGGTTAGTTTTCGTTGACCAGCTAAAACTAAAATTAAGATCTAGAGATCAAACCGAAGGTGCATTTTAAATACTATTGTCGAATAAAATAAAATAAAATTAAATAATAGCATTCATTAGAAAATGTCTCAAATAATTCCTAAATCATAAACAATGAACTTGTGTGCGTGCGTGCACAGCCAAATTTAAGAGTGTGCTAACTGTGACCTATCTAGGTTGTTGAACTGAATTGTGCTGTTGTAATATCTACACGTTCGCTTTTTAGTGGAGGACAGGAGAGAAAACATTTAAAAAATATGTGTTTATTTTTCATTATATTGAAGACTAGCTGTTGCTCGCGGCTTCGCTCCCGTGGACTACACACACACACACACACAGGACCCATTTTTAGGATTAAAAAATAGCCTATGTCACTCAGGGATAATGTAGCTTTCTATTGGTGAAAGATTTTTTCAATTCGGTCCCGTAGTTTCGGAGCGTATTCGGTACAAACAAACAAACATACAAACAAAAAAATCTTTCCTCTTTATGATATTGGTATCATAGTAGATAGAGATCAGTATCATGGTCTACCATGATACTGATCTCTATCTACTATGGTTCAAAGTCTATGATATCTATATCATAGACTTTGAACCATCTCTGAAAATTTGACCGGTTATTGAAAACTACCCCTGTATACAAACTAACAAGCTAACTGTCAATTTGATTGCAGTCAAGTTAAGGACATAACTTGGATTATTAGAGGTAAATGCATACTGGCAAAACACTAGAAACTCAAACACAGCGGTCATCTAAATTGAACGCTGACTGTTCATACGAAACCGAGGGTGAATACATGATGACTGGTAGTTTCAACCATTTCAATCATAGAAACTGCACTTGAGGTGGACTTCTAACTAGAAATGAATTACTAATACGCCTGTTAGACCCTACTAGCCGAGTTTAATGAGTTCAAACTGTATGTCCACCACAATAGAGTCCCATTTTAAATTTTAACTAGTTTGAGTAGTTTGGGGTTAAGTGGGTCACTAGTTGCCTTCCCAGGAGTGTCGACAGAATAGATATCAGAACCTGTTGAAAACAACAGCACCAAAAGGCCCAGGAGCCCAAAAGGTGGGCAATCGGTTTTGGGGATAGAAACATCCACTAGACTTCAGGATTTGTCGTTAAATTCTGTCACTATTAAAGGCCACATGTCTAGACACACAGTTTTGAAAAAGTGTTGATAACTCCCTCTTACGTAAACAACGACCTGAAGAAGCCCACCTATGTAAATGTCCTCAACACCACGCGAAGAATGACGAGAAGTACTTACTCCAAATAATGGGATAAGCCTGGTTAGAGAGAGAGAGAGAGAGTAGTTTTATTATTGTAGCATTTTTGTCGTCATTCAATAAATATTTAAAATAAAGTCTGTTTTTTTTTAGCTCTGGACAGAATAAATCCATGCAAATGTCAAATTACTTCTTTATGGGCTTATTAGTCCTCCTGAGGTATGTTATATATAACTCCTTTTATATTCCTTCCATCCTGTAATTTTATATTAGAGAGCTCAAAATCTTATCATTTAGTGATGTCCTAAAGTGTCACCGATTCGATTTCTGGCAACAAACGATTACGATTACGATTTAAATTTTGATCGAATTTTGTTTCTTTTTTATACACTTACACAAAATAAATATTTAAGCGTGGCTCCCATACAATTCTGATTTTTTGCCGTTTTTTGCGATAGTGGTACGACACCTTTCGTGCGCGAGTACGACTCGCACTTGGCCAGTTTTTCAATATTTAACCTTACTGATATGTAAGGTATTGATAATTAGATTATTATGATTTATGATAATAAAATGAAAATATTTAATTTTTACTACTTTCTTTAATGATGCTCGAATCGAATTATCGATTAATATATGAATTTTAAATCAAGAGCACTGCGCTTCACTATTGTACGCGTCCATGGAGAATTGCATGTTATTGTCTATGGTTGCTTGTTGATAATTATGGAACTTCATAGGCGTGCTTATGTCAAATGTAAAATTGTAGGCTGAACTCATCGAATTCATAACGAATATGTTAGTACATATAGGTTTAGCCCTATATGTGCAAATAGGGCTAAGGGGCGATTAACCGGGAACTTTGGAGGACCTTATTGCCAGTAAGAAACAGGTATAAATGTGGTCTACGAGGAATCTACGCACGTATTCCTATATATAATTATTATATTTGGCAAAAGGCAGCCAAGCAAACATAAGTACACAAGCAAAATCGTGCAGTACATATTAGAGAAATCGGGTAGCCAAGCGTAATGCTATTGACATTATCAGCTGTTGTATTAGCAGATAAGGATGCAAGGTACCACTTACTATAGTAATCTATCACCATACGCATGTCATTCACTCACTCATACATTAACGTTTCAAGTGTCGTTGATAACTGAATTTTGGTTATGCGAGCAAATCATTCAAATATTTTAAGAGAAAATTACATCGAAACGTAACTGCTTTCCTTATTTTTAGGGTTCCGTACCTCGAAAGGAAAAACGGGAAACTTATAGGATCACTTTGTTGTCCGTCCGTCTGTCTGTCTGTTAATACCCTTTTTATCAGGAACGCGTGGAGGTATCAAGCTGAGATTTATATCAAATACTTAGATCTACTGACCCTGAAAGCTGTGAAAAAAATCAAACTTCTAAGCCAACGCAATCAAAAGATACAGCCGTTTATGCCGCGAATTTCCGCAACTTTCGACACTCACAAGGGAATCAAAACCTACTTCCCGTGAACACAGAATTTTGAAATTTGGTACGAAGCAACGATAGCACAGGATAAAGGAAAAATTGCAAAAACCGTAAATTTTTTGTTGCATCATATATATTAAAAATATTTTTAATAATTTTAAACCTACTACTCCATTCCTCACGAACGCGTAGAGGTATTAAATTGAAATTCATTTCAAATACTCAGGTCCATAATACCTTTAAGCTGAGGTTTGTACGGAACCCTGGGTGCGCGAGTCCGACTTGCACGTGGCCGGTTTTTTTGTTTCCTCTCAAAAAAGATGAAGGCGCATGCTTTGGGAAAGTATTAAAAGCTTCAATATCTGGTGAAGCAAAAGAGTCCTAAGTGTAGCTTGGGACGTTGGACTACCTAACAGGGGAACGTCAGGTAGATCAACGACCTCAAAACTGTTGCTGGATGCGAAAGGCGGAAGGCGGAGTGTCGTGGCGTTGCTTTGGAGAGGTTTATGTATGTCCAACAGTAGGCTGAGTTGATCCCTCGACTAATCCCTGGTGCTACCGTAGCATCGCCACTTGAGCACTCCATGGCGGGTGGGGATAGTCGAGGGATGAAAATTGTTTTTATCGGGTTTTAATGGACCATTTAATTAAAAAAAACCACAAGGCGAAAGGACCGGCGAAAGCTGGGACTGCGCACCAAAAGGCGGGACCGGCGAAAGCTGGGACTGCACACCAGACGGCGGGACCGGCGCAAGCCGGGACTGCATCTTCCGCAGGAACGTCCAGAGGTGATACTGCAGTGGGATCGTCTCAGGGCGGGGCTGTGGCGGGACTGTCAAATGACGGGACTGTCGCGGCACTGTCGAGGGCCGGCACTGCTGCGGGACCACCGAAGGGCGGAACTGCAAACCAGCCCACCATAAGGGTACTGCCAAAGCTGGCGCGATACGGGACGCTTGCGTTAGAGATCGTATAACCTCGGACCTTGCGGCCCCGGACGCGACCGGCAAAGACAGCACCTCGTCGTCTCCCGGCGGCCAGCATGTATCAGGCTGGCTTCCGGTTGGACGATCTGGGGCGCGCAGGAAAAAGCGCCAAAGGCTGAGACAGCAGGCGGCTCTGGAGGGGACTCCTACGGAGGGCCCATCAAAGAGACCGCGTGCTGCTCTCAGCGGGGACAGCGGGGACATGGCGGCCAAGAGGATGAAGACCCAAGGGCAATCATCCTCAACCGGATCCTTTAGGGATGCGGTGGCGGCTGTGAAACTCGCTGTCGTGACAGTCAAGTACCCGGAGGAGTACTTGAAGGCGGAGGACTTGGTGCCGATCCAGGAGCTCATAATTGAGAAACTGGAAGTGGCGCCGGATCCTCTGCCTGTCCTAACGGTTGCTCCCGGAGTCGTCGCGGGTGCAATTCATGTATCCTGCGACAACTCTGATGCAGCCAACTGGTTTCGGGGTGCCATCCACAATGTGGAACTTGGTGCCCTGAAACTCAAGGTTGTTGACGCCAGGGACCTTCCAAAGCCAGTCAAAATGGCATGGAAGAGTCGCAACTTGGCGTTGCAAGACTCTGCCCGGGCCATTCGATTGCTCCAGCGACTCAACCCTACCTTGAGGACGAACGACTGGAAGGTCGTGAATACGCTCACTGAGCAGACCGGCATCCGTCGTATCGTCCTCATGGACGGGGTGTCCGCTGGGGTCATCAAGGCCGCGGGCTACTCTCTTCCAGGAGGGATTGAACGATACTCGTTCAAGCTCCTGGAAGAAGACAAGGGAGAGGCGCCTGCTGAGGAAGCAGAAGTGGAGCCCTCCGAGGATGGACCACCACAACATGGGGAGGCCATTGAAGAAATCTCTGCTGACGGCGCAGCGCAGGCAACAGAGATTGGGACCAGAGCGTCGGAGACAGACCACGAGGATGACATCCTCGGGGACTTCGACACCCTGGGAATCGAGTCGCCGACTGCTCTCGAGGAGAGCCAGGCGATGGAGGAGGGGCCTCAAGACTAAGGCCCTCCCATATCAACACAGACCCATCAAAATCATCCAAGATGGAGGGACTAAGGTGTGTACAAATTAATTTGCATCATTGCAGAGCCGCTACTGCCCTTCTGGCTCGGCAACTGAAGCTTAACACATACGACGTTGCCTTGATACAGGAACCTTATCTGTATAAGGGGACTATAAAAGGCTTAGGTGGGACAGGAGGCATAGTGCTCTATGACTGTCCAACTAATGACGCGAGGACTTGCATCTATATCAGGGGCGGTATAGAGGCAATGCCCTTACGTACTTTCTGTTACAGGGATCTCACAACAACCTTGATCCAAGTGGGGACGGGAACAGAGAAAAGGAGAATCATCCTTGCCTCTGCCTATCTCCCATATGAACAAAAAGAACCAGTAACACCACTAATCAGAAGACTGGTTGATTACGGCAACCAAAAGAACCTTGACCTGATACTTGGTTGCGATGCGAACGCACACCACGTCGTTTGGGGCAGCTCGGATGTCAACAAACGAGGGGAGGATTTGTTGGACTTTGTGGTAAGCTCTTCTTTACAAATCCTTAACGTAGGCAATAAACCTACTTTTAGGACTTCTGCGAGGACTGAAGTTATTGACCTTACGCTGGCTTCAAACAGGGCCAGCGCTCATATTGAAAATTGGCATGTATCGGACGAAATCTCTTTGTCTGACCATAATTATATATGCTTTAGGTTTAGGACGGCGGGAGAAGCCGAAACTAGACGAAGGAGAAACCCAAGGTATACAAATTGGGACTCATACAGGAGGGACCTCAAAGTAAATTTGGGGAGCCCTAAAGGTAAGCTCAATTCCATACTGGATATAGAATTTGAAGCGGACAGAATCAAGGCAGGCATCATCGGTGCATGGGAAGATAACTGCCCAGAGAAGAAGGCCTATGGCAAAAAGGTACCATGGTGGACTCCTGAAATAGCCAAAATACGTCAGGAAACACGACAGGCCTTTAATGATGCTAAAGCCAGGAAGGACTTTTCTGGCTATCATAGCATGCTAACAAGGTATAACACGGCGGTAAGCAAGGCCAGAAGAACTAATTGGCGGCAGCATTGCACTTCCATCGAAACTCTGCCAAATGGGATGAGGTTGTGCAAAGCAATGTCCATGACCAAGACAAACCCACTAGCATCTGTAAGGGATGAGAATGGGCAACTCACGGAAACTGGACAGGACACTCTGGGCGTGATGTTCAGGACCCACTTCCCAGAATGTATACTGCGCGATAGCGATGAAGAGGAACCAGTCACAAGGGACGAGCTTACAAGGCACACGTCCAAAAATAACTGGCTCACGGCAAAGAAAGTGGTAGATGAAAATAAACTGAAGCTGGCCTTAGCGGGCTTCCAGCCACTCAAATCCCCTGGTCCAGATGGCATCTACCCAATACTATTGCAAGAAGGGGCATCTGTTTTGATACCCCATTTGAGTAAGCTCTACAGAGCCTGCATAGCCTTTGGGTACGTACCCAAAGCATGGAGGGAGGTCAAAGTCACCTTTATACCGAAGGTGGGTAGACCGACTTATGAAGAAGCTAAAGCTTACAGGCCCATTAGTCTATCATCCTTTCTCTTGAAAACTCTGGAGAAACTGGTAGACAGGTACTTAAGAGAGGGTCCTCTGAAAGTATTCCCTCTACATAAACTACAATGCGCCTACAGCCCCGGCAAATCTACGGAAACGGCATTGCACTATGTTGCGAGTCGAGCCGAGGCTGCGCTAGAGGGACAAGAAATATGTGTCGGGGCTTTCCTCGACATAGAGGGAGCCTTTGACAAGACAACATTTGAGTCCATACGCACTGCTGCAAAGGAACATGGCATCAATGATACCACGTGCAACTGGATTGACTATATGCTGAGAAGCAGAACAGTCAGATCGGAACTAATGGGAGACAGACTTAGTGCAAAAACAACAAGAGGTTGTCCGCAAGGCGGAGTGCTGTCACCATTATTGTGGTGCTTGGTAGTAGACTCGCTACTAACCAAACTTAATACCGGACCATTCTACACAGTAGGCTATGCGGATGACATAGCTATAATGGTCAATGGTAAATTCCCGAACATAGTGTCTGGATTATTACAACAGGCATTGAGGATGACAGAGGAATGGTGTACAGTGAACCACCTCTCTATCAACCCAAGCAAAGCAGTCATTATTCCCTTCACGAAGAAGAGACAACTAGGAAACCTAGGAGAGCTCTCCCTCAATGGAATAAAACTGCCCTGGTCCACCGAAGTTAAATATCTGGGTGTAACGCTTGATAAAGAACTCAGGTGGAAAACTCATGTGGAAAATATTACGACAAAGGCCTTACGAGTGTTCGGCATGTTGAATGGAATAAAACTGCCCTGGTCCACCGAAGTTAAATATCTGGGTGTAACGCTTGATAAAGAACTCAGGTGGAAAACTCATGTGGAAAATATTACGACAAAGGCCTTACGAGTGTTCGGCATGTGTCGTTCTACCTACGGTAAAACTTGGGGGCTAAAGCCCAAAGTGATAAGATGGCTGTACCGGACAATAATAATACCTATTATCACATACGGCAGCATTGTGTGGTGGCCAAGAACAAAGCTTGCCTCGTGCAAAGCGCCACTCACCAGGTTACAAAGAACAGTGTGTCTCGGCATCACGGGTGCTTTCAGGACAATGAAGACCTGGATCGGGTAACAAGCATGTTATCCGATAAAATGCAAACTATGTTTGTGTTTGAGAGGTCTTTCAAGGTCCAAATCCCTACAATAGAGGACTGGACGAAGGGACTTGATCCACCAGAACAAGATAGTCTGGTGTGGTACACTGATGGATCCAAAATGGAATCAGGTACAGGAGCGGGAATATACGCAAAAGGCTACAAATGTAGCAAAAGCTTAGGGAAGATGGCAACTGTATTCCAGCGGAAACATATGCCATTATAACCTGTGCTCAAGAGAATATAGATAGAGGGACCAAAGGTAAATCCATATATATTCTTAGTGACAGTCAGGCTGCAATCAAAGCCATGGCATCCTATAAAGTGGACTCCGGACTTATTCTGGATGCTATCCAAACCCTAAACAGGCTTGGGAAGCACAACAGGGTAAGACTGATGACCCACATCTTCGTTACCATGGAATCCTTTGTCCCTGGGCACAAAGGATTCCATGGTAACGAAGTGGCTGATGAACTGGCAAGGGAGGGCTCAGCGAATGATTTTGTGGGTCCAGAACCATGTGTAGGCATCTCGACGTGTCTCGTAAAAGCCGCATTTAGGGAGTTTGCAGATCACAGACAACGAACTTGTTGGCTGTCTACTACCGGTCTACAACACTCCAAGAGATTCCTGGGCTCCACTTTCAAAGCCCGGGATTGCATTTGGAACATGAGCAGGGGGCAAATCCGCTACCTGCTTGGGGCCTTTACTGGGCACTTTGGAACCAACGACATGCTCATGAAGATGGGTCTAACCGCGACACCCATGTGCAGGTTGTGTGGGGAACATACGGAACGCATGGAGAACCTACTGTGCACATGCGATGCACTGGCTGGTAAGCGAATGAGTCTCCTAGGGGTTGGATACCCAAAACCAGAAGATTATAGGCTCATATCTCCTAGTCTCATTGTAAAACTCATGAAAACAGTTTTCAACGAGAAGGAGGAGGAGTAAGTTATCTAGGGGACCACAAAAGATCCCAATGGGTCGAAGTGTCCGAGGTATTTCTCGGCCCCTCCATAAGATAAGATAAGATAACAAACAAACAAAACACTCCTTCCTCTTTATAATATTAGTATAGAAAAGCGAAAGGTCACTAACTCACCTATCACGAAATATCGAAAACCACTTGATGTATAAAGATGAAATTTGGCAGGCAGGTTGCTCAAGGGACTTAAGTGCGCACTAAGAAATTCTACCCCTAAGGGGGTAAAAGGGGGTTTGAAAGTTAGTATGGAATTTATACAGTTTGTAAGTTGGACACGTGAAATTTTACATTTACGCTCCTAATCTTGAAGAATAATTCATGTATTTATTGGTTTCTGGAAATTTCACCCCTAAGAAAGTAAAAAGGTGGAAATTTGTTGGGTGTATTTATTTGAAACTTGGCATAAATACTAACCTAAGTAAATATTACAGGTTTTCTTCATTGGTTTTACAAAACTACTCCTAAAAAATGATTTAGGGGGTTTTAAAGATTTTTGAAGAACTTTACTGTACAGGCCTTCTTTATGATGTAGGCGAGCACTAAGAAGGGATTTTTATTTTTTTTAATTCAACCTTTAAGGGGGTGAAACAAAAAAATCATCTGTAGGACAAAATACCGATCACGCGAACGAAGTCACGGGCAAAGTGCTAGTAATATATATTTTTGGATAGTGAACAATACAGACAACTTTTTATAGTAGGCACATAATCACACACATATAAATAGGTATTAAAGTAAGTCGTTACGACAATATCAATCATTAGGTAACTTATCTCCAGGGTGATTTTTTCAAGAATAAATTCTGACCATTATTCTCGGGTTTAGCAATGAAAGAATATTATCCCGTCATGCTTATAAAAGGCGGATCCTTTTCAAAGAACCTTCATGAGTTGGCAGACGTGGCCCTAATTCCGTGAAGGACGATAATAGATTCATATTTGATGGCGGATATGTCTATTGATACCTCTGTCATAAAAATATTGGTGTAGAAGGTCGGCTTCATCTATATATATATAAAAATGAACTCCTATTTCGCCTGGTCACGCTATAACTTGAGAACAGCTTTACCGATTTCAATAATTCTTTTTTGTTTTGTGTTTTTTTGTTAGGAGAAGGTTCTTAGATAGAAAAATTAAGGAAAATATACAGAAGGTAGGTAGGGTAGGTATGTAGGTATGTAGTTAGGGAAGGTATGGTAGGTAGGTAGGTAGGTAGGTAGGGTAGGGTACGTAGTATAGGGTAGGTAGGGTAGGGTAGGTAGGTAGGTAGGGTAGGATAGATAGGTAGTGTAGGGTAGGTAGGTAGGGTAGAGTAGGTTATGTCCCTACCTACTAGGTAGGTAAGGGTAGGGACCCTTAGGGTAAGTAGGTTAGGGTAGATAGGGTAGACAGGTAGGGTAGGGCCGTAGTAGCCGTGGGCACAGCTAGTATATGAATAACAAGTGAAAACAGGAGCTCTTATCGTCTGTCCTAGTCTTACCAGATTTTACATGGAGCGACTGACTGATCTGATCTCGGGTGGTCAGATATTCGAGCTTCTGACTACTCGTAACGACTGTTATAGTTGTATGAATGACAACCGAGCTGCACGATGAGCTCTCGGTAGGATTCAATTCCTATCACAGATTGACCTTGGCGAGCGTTGCCTAAACTTGATGATCAACACGTGCGTTTAATTTAGACAAACTCAATTAAATCTCAGTCGTAAGTGCGCTTGCACTGACTACGTAAAGTGTGTCTATGTGTGCGTGCGTTTTTGCTCGTTGTGCGGAGGTGACCTTCTGTACCTTAACATTTTGTGCCTCTGTACCGGACACGTGAACCTGCGCGTGTGACTTTTTATATAATCGTGTTCAGAAATATGAATGGTAGTTAAAATTCATGAATATCATATCTACCTATTTACAAATCATAAGTGATAGGTACTGTGATGTTGTGCCGATAAATGGGACTGGTCAATCTTAGACGTGAGTAGGTGTAAGGCATAGCACGCACTGCGATTTTTATTCGCGCGAATTTTTTTCCGCACATCTGTGACCTATGGAAATGTATGAAGCAAGAAAAAAAATCGCGCGGAAATAATATCGCAAGAAATCCGTGTATTGCCACAGAATCCACCGCACCGCGGCGCAGATAAAATTCGCGCGAATGTTTTGAACTCTATGAACAGGTAGAAAGAAGGAGACAAAAATCGCGCGAAACTTTATCCGCAGTGCGTGTTAGTTAAATTCAGTACGCGGAGAAAAATTCGCGCGAATAAAATTCGCGTGAATGAAAATCGCAGTGCGTGCTATGCCTTAGGCACAGTGTGGCACAGACCCATAATATTCATAAATGGCCTATCCATTCATGGTTTTATTTTATCATTTTCTCGTCTATAATATGTATATCCATGGCAAATTATAGTTTCCTAGTACTAAGATTCTTTGAGCTTAGCTGCGGACGGACGGACATGGCAAAACTGTAAGGGTTCCTTGTTGACTACGGAACCCTAAAAACCGCTTGTAATCAAACGAAATCACATAGGTCGAAAATCTAGAACCTTTGTAAGAAAACAAAGGATTAGGTCTAAGATTGCGTAATCTTGCTAAGATTATAAACGACGTCGTTTAGATCTTGTTACCGTGTTACATTTCCTTTATTGTTTTTATCTTACTAATATCAAAATGCGAAAGTTTGAATGGGTGAATATGTGTATGTTTGTTATTCAATCACGCCAGCACGGCTGAACGGATCTGGATGAAAAACATGCACAGAGTTAGATTATAGTCAGGAATAGCACAGAAGATACTGTTTTGCCATATTTTTTCCTTTTATTTTCAATTCCATTGTAAATATTATCTACTCTTGTGTGAAGAGCCATATGAAAAACCTATTATTTTAAGAAAAAAAACTAGATTCATATTTAATACCGCCAATATACCTATAGAAATAGAAACAATATAAAAACATGTTTTGTTTTAAAATAATTTATATTCTATCTGGCTGTATATGTATATGTATATCAAAAATGATGAAGAATTTTCAGGAGGAATAGGAGGTACAAAGCGTGACGGCCATCGGACTCCACTGCCACACGTAAATAGTCACCATTAGCAACGTGCCCAGGTGAGGCGCAGGAAGCGCATGCAACCATGCGACCGACTTCTATTACAATACCTCCGACAGGAAGAGGTATGGAAAAACTTCAACACACCTACAGACATAATGTTATGCTCTTCAATCAACTTTAATAATAGTACATTACTGCAGCGGCCAGCAAAAGAGGCATTGATGGACGAACGTGTAAATGTGGGCCGAGGCGAAGCCGAGGCACACATACGTAAGTCCATCAATGCCTAGTTGTGGCTAAGGCTTGTATAGTACTTTTCTCAAATAATGCGCGGAAATTTAAACTAAGTAGCAGCCAGAACTCGTTTTGTCAAATACAATTACTTTTCGAAATCAATGACGAAGAACGAACAACAATAAATGTTAAAGTGTTAATTTTTTTTCTATAAACAGCTTTCTATATGCAAGCCAGTTCGAAATTTAAATAAAACCTGTGATAAGTTACCTCCTTGGTTGCCATGTTTCGGAGTAAAAGATCGTTCCATTTTTAAAGTACACAACATATATGAATTTACTATGTAATTTATTTGTCCGCTACACACGACAGACATGAATTTTCATAAATTTTTTGCCGGCAATAATGCTCAAATTTCCAAGCATGTTTGAGAAAAAACACATACCGGTTAGTCAGAGATGCACATAGCACACCCACATGTAAAAATATAAATACTATCAAATAACCGATTTACACACAAAACAACAATTTCATCCGTCACACAAAAGCACAAAAGCTAGCCGGACACGACTTTAATCTAGACTAACCACTAACATGATCACTATTCGTTTGATTGGCCGTACCGCGAACAAAAGATTATTTCCAATTCTGTTCCACATTTGAATTTTGATTGAAGTTCTAAATAAAAATGGCGCATCTCTATTTTTATATTTGCTTTGTAGAATGTTGAACTATTTTTTATATATTTTGTGTGCTATAGACAAGTTTCAAATGTCATAACAAAGAAACTTGACAATATTATTGCGAGCTATTTTTTTTTAGATTTGTTTCGTTCCAATAACATTTTTGTTTTGCCATAGAGTGGCAACCAAGCAGGTGGTGTACCTGATGACATGTGGTATCTATGTCTATGTGTCATAATTGGTAAAGACCTAATGCTGCAGTTAGGTTAGTAACCGCCATTGAAACTTGTAATGTTTATATGAGTAGTGCTTTTTGAAGTAGCCAACATTTTTTTATTCGATGTTTCATGAATTGTGTTCCTAGTAAAACAAGGCTTAATTATTTCAACAAGCTGCATAATTTACGAGTGTATGACGTAATCCCTCATCCAAGATACTCATATATACAGGAGGTGGCTAATTAGACTGCATCTGCCTGCGATGAAACACGATTTTGCACTATATTACCGCGGTGAAACTCGTTACCTCATTTATAATAATTAAGTTATTATGAGGTAACATTATTAGCAGCTTTTACTTAGAAAGTAAGCTAATACCTCGTTATGAAGAAAATACTAGAGTGTGTTTTTTTTCTTTTTCTATTAACGACAGAATTTTCTTCTATAAGATGTGGGCTAAAACTTTATAGCAAGTTGTATGTTACACAAAAACAGTCTTTGGCAAAAAAAAACCAATAAGCACTCGTAGTGATCCCGGTTTATGAAGTTTTACGGGTACATTCTGAAAAAAAAAACTGCTGTTTTACATGTTTTTAGACACCTTTCATAAAAAAATCAACATGAAAACTCACATTTATAAAAAAAGTAGGAAAAACGATAAAAAATACTTATCTATTCACCCCAAAAGGCTCATTCTTAAATCATTTCAAAAAAACACAATAGAAAAAAACCTGTTGGTAGCCAGCTACCATTGCTGTTCTGAATTCAAAATCTAAACAATTCAGTATGTAGGTCGCATAGCGGCATAGTGCCGAGATTACCATAATCTTGACATCAACTGACGGTCGGGTGACACCGAAGGAGATTAAGTACAGTGTTGACTAAGGACTAAAAGTACAATCTTTGTGAGTAATTATACTTCAAGAAGTAGTGGAGCGGATATTCTCGTCGCCTTGTCGAATTTATTACCTAGTTGGTGCTTTGACGTTTGTTTGTTAGACTTTAGAATGGTTTAATCCAATATGGATGCAAATAGGGGATGTAAGTTTTTCAGTCATTACTAGTTTGCGCGTTTTTAAAACAATAAAATATTTGGAAAAATATTACGCATTTATGCAAGAAAGAGAAGAGTGAAATTGTGATAATTTTTGAGTTTAGAAATAAAAACAATATTTGAGACTATATAGTTTGATACCAAAAATCTATTCAAACTACAAATACGATCAGTTTCTGCCCCATTTTCAACATTTTTATTTTCATTAAAAATCTAGACATATTTTTATTTCTAATCTACTCGTGTATGATTGAAACTTTAGTAACGTAGCTACTCGTATAGCACGCTTATATTGCCGAAAATTAATCTCGTCTATAAAATCGATGAAAATTTTCAGTTGAATGAGTTTCAAACTAGAAAATATGGTTGAGAGAATATTCCAGGCTAATGCTTCGAGTCAGCCTAATGGGACCGATTACATTAATTTGGAACCCTACCCTAAATATTTAATTACAGTCCCTTGTTTTAAATTACAGCCTTATAAAATTTTGTTGAGCAGAGATATATTTTTTTTGGATTGCAGAGGAAAAGGAAAAATTGAAGGTGATGAAGCAAACGTCAGAATACATCACTATCATTTTGTTTTAGAGATAAACGACCTTTTTTATTCTTAAGCCGTTCTGTAACGACCAATCACAAAATGGAGATGCTTGTCAAAATTGTCAAAACTGACAACCGCGTCACTTGACTTGCTGTTAATGTCTGACGCTTCGATAATTGTTTTTTTAGGCGCAGGCCACACAAAAATGGCGTCAGACGCGGACATGGCACGGGCGGCTTCCTATTCCATTCAAATTTAATACAAAATGCATGAAAATAAAGCGCATTTTAGGACACACAGTATGTCGTTGCTCGGACGTGGTTAAGACGACATACCGTGCGTCCTGAATTGCACTTTATTTCTATGTATTTTGTATTAAATTTTAATGGAATAGGAAGCCGCCCGTGCTATGACCGCACCCGACGCCATTTCTATGTGGCCTGCGCCTTAGGCACCAGTTGTCAGTATTCTAGGTAAAACATTAATAAAATTGGAACCTATTACGTACTAGAGGTATGTATGTCAATATTATGCATGGATGGGTGTATTGGGAGTCGTATTCCTATGAGTAGCAAGGCTGCCTGTGAACATGACATAACTACTAGGTGAACATGTCATAACAATTATTATTCGTAACTAGCTTATGTCTGTAGCTACGTATAAAATAGGATAATTACAGGCTGAGTTTTTAGGTGGGCGTGGATAGCCAAATCCGAAACTATGAGGAATAGCCGTAAACACTCAAAGTAGTCACGAGACCGATTTTGATGAAAACTAAAACTGCATCATAAGTTTTTAAACTGTCATGGGCACTAACATTAACATTAAAAGCGGGATATTTAGCATGTTTACTGTTTGTTTCGAGTGCCCGATATTTCGGTGCTGTTGCAAGCACCATGATCACGGATAAACTGAAGCACTTACCCGCAATGACATCAGTTTATCCGTGATCATGATGCTTGCAACAGCACCGAAATATCGGGAACTCGAAACAAACAGTAAACATGGTAAATATTCCGCTTTTAATATTAATGTTAAAACTGCATCATGGGATTTGTTATAAATTAGCTTTTCCTTAAGTTTGCAATATGTCATGACTTCACAAAATTTTATCCTTATTAGCGGCACTTTTGAATGGTGTAATAATACAGCAAATGTTTTTTTTTTCCTAGCTAGGAATAATGATTTTTCAAAAATCCAATGATGCAGTTTTAGTATTCATCTATGTTTTCGGCTATTTCTCATAGTTTCAGGCCCCCTTAAAAAACTCACTCTCTATATGAAAGTCGGACATTATACTAAGGTAACGTACTATCAGGATAAAAGTATCCTATGTCCTAATTCAGATGATGGTCTATCCGTGTACTAGGTACCAGGTTTAGTCCAAAGCTGTTCAGCCGTTGAGGTGTGATAGATTAAAAACATTTAGGGTTAATTTTTCAGTAGTCGAATAAAAAGTAATTGAAGAATAAATATGAAGGTTTCACATATTCATAGTTGCAGCGTTAGAAGGCCTTCCTCTAGCTACGTGGACCGATAACCTGGTGAAGTTTGTGGGAATCCACTGGATGCAAATCACAGATGAGTGATCCATGTGATTCATCTATAAACAGGCTTGCCTAAAATGGAAAATCAGAGAGTCAAAATCCTAGTGCTACTAACGTGTTTGTAAGGGAGTTGCAAGTGTGATGGAGGAGTAAGAGCCCAGTGACTGTAACACAGGTTAATTCCTAGCGCGGGATTGTGTCTTGCTCTGCCTTCTGCTAAAACGCACCTCATTCATCTTTTATATTTAAGTGGTAGTTTTAAGGATGATCATTGTACTCAACCTATTTTTGATGAATAAAAATTGAATAGAATTGAAAAAAAAATATTTGGAGACACTTGGGGGACGCCAATGTCCAGTAGTGGACGTCTTTCGGCTGAAATGATGATGATTACTTCGCTAGCCATACAAAATCTGTCAGCCATTTTGTATTCTTACGTTGTCAGACAATTGAAAAATTGGCCTTTAAACAAACGCACTTTCAGTATGATTCAAAATTAATCACCTGCCACGTTTATGATACACCTAGAAATTAAATTTCCTCTTGAAATATTAATTCAAACGGCCGCGTTACGAACAAACCCGTACGTGTTTGTTCGCTTCGTATTTTGTACAATATTTATTTAAGCAGGGTTACAGCGTAACACAGCTGAATAAGTTATTTAAAATTGGTTGACCAGGATTTGAGCCAATTCATGTGAATTTCATAAAATATGTATTATTGTTCGTCAAAAGGTATTTTGCGGCTATTAAATTTATTATTAATAGTTGGTTTTATTTATTACTCGCTTTTTTCCCTCACTTCGCTCTAATGGTTTTTATTGTACACGGAAACAGCGTATACACACTACAACGTATACACACTAAACGTTTTGAAAACACTTTACTTTTGCATATAGGTAAGGAGTAGAATTCTATGCCGGAGTCTGTGTTTGCCGATAGCTACAATTTAGGCGTCTTTCAGTCAAGAGTGAATAGATTACTTCTAGGCAAGCGTGTTACACCATCGACCATGCCATCGTTACGCCTTATGTATTTTTGCACATTCATGTCATGGCTGAATCACTAGTCCCCAAAATACAGGCCCAGGCCTAGTTTGGACCACACCTGTGGTTTCCCGCATTGTTGAGTAACCGTGGCTTGGTCACCCACGGTGAAGCCTATCTTAGTTCTTAGTACTCACTTACGTCACTTGAGGAACCTTTCTGCCAAACTTCATGCTTCTAGGCCTAACGGTTTCAGCTACGCATTGATCGATCAGTCAGTCAGTTTCTTCTTTTAAATATATATATATATATATATAGATTACCATGAATTTTCATATCAATTTAGTCAAGAGTTCCGAAGAGTTCATAATAATAACCTACAAAACTTTCTTGGAATAATTTCAAAATTAAATTATGTGGGTTATGAAAACTGAATAAATACTTCAATAAATTGGTTTAATAATAGCTTTGGTACCTTTTATTATGAGCAGTTTTGAGATTCAGTTTTTTTGTTTGGTTCGTTAGCTGTTGTTTTACGAAACTTCTAGGAATCCTTCTTGTTTTTAGAGCCTATGTTACCCGAGGATAGTGTAGCTTCCCAACGGTGAAAAAATTTGTGAAATCAGTCCAGTAGTTTTTAAGTTTATTCGTTACATACAAAAATACAAATCTTTCCTCTTTATAATATTATTACTAGCTGTTCCCCGCGGCTTCGCTCTCGTGGACCACTCCACAGGACCTGTTTTCGGGATAAAAAAAATAGCCTGTATGTTACTCAGGAATAATGTAGCTTTCTATTGGTGAAAGAATTTTTTAAATCGGTCCAGTAGTATCGGCGCCTATTCGGTACAAACAAATAAACAAACATAAAAATCTTTCCTCTTTATAATATTAAGTTTAGACTACCGCTAGTCTAAACTTAATATTATAACTACACGGGTGAAACCGCAAGGCGTCCGCACGCCTTGCGGTTTCACCCGTGTAGTTCCTATTCCCGTGGGAATACAGTGATCAAAAGTAACCCGGGGGTTGCTTCTAGCTTCCCAAAGGTAAAAGATTTTTTGAAATCGGTCCAGTAGTTTTGAAGTTTATTCGTTACATACAAAAAATCTAAAATAAAAATATTTCCTATTTGTAACATTAGGATAGAGTATAGATTATTATAGTATAGAAAATGAAAACAAAATTTTATAACATTATATGTAATATTTAACAAAACAAACCATTACGGGAGATTGGTCGGAGGAGGCAACACACGGGGAGGAGTGGAAAGCTATGAGGGAGCCTTTTGCCCACCAATGGGATAATATAGGTTGCTTTAAAAAAATTGCATGGTGACCAAAGTTACTGACACAGCCCTAAGAATTGATAAACTAAAGTGGCAGTGCTCGCAGAACGGATGATCAATGGGGCCGAAAAGTTCTGGAGTGGTAACCGCGTATCAGAAGACGCAGCTTTGGATGGCATACCACTAGGTGGATCGATGACCTGGTGGAGGTTGCGGGAATCCACTGGATGCGGCACTTCACGGAGGTCATTGTTCAGCAGTGGACATCTTTCGACTGAAATGTTGATGATTTCTTTGTTACTTAATGAACTTTAATCTCAAAGTAACTAATGTACTGCGAATGCGTTATTCCACGTGTAATTACATACACGTGCCAGGTTAAAGATCGTTAGTGTCGCAAACATTTTGCTTAGTAACTGCGTAAGGGCAGGGACACAACGTCATAGTTATGAGCGACGGCGAAAATGTTTGCCCAAAGAAAATCATGTCACTAAGCTTAGTGAAAACTAACAAACACGCCTAGGTTCAAAATGATTAGTTAAGCGAACCTCGCATGATTTTATTACCTTTAAGTAATCATTATTATGAGGACTTTGATGCATTTTCTTCTTCTTCGTGTTGCTGGCACGAAAGTAATTCAAATTTTTTTGGGCCCAAAACTTTCGCATCTTCTGCCTCATCAGTGCAGTGAATAGGTACCACCGCACTATTCCTAAACCACTGCAACTCCTAAAAGTCAGAATCAACAGTGGCGACCACCAGAAAAACGCCGAGGCAATGAAGCTCGACAAACTCCCGGAATAGGTCAGTTTGGCTGCATGTTTGTGGCTCAGAGAGCAGTACAGGAGGTGGAGGATAGTTTGCGACTCAGCATTTCCACATCCACATCCACACCCAGCTGCTGTTTCGTCGTTTGGCCCTTCTTTGCGACGTAGGCGTAGATGGATACATAAAATAAATAGGTAGGTACTCCATTCTAGCCACTCCCAATACTTCCTGACTTTATTTTATAAGTTTACCTTCCACACCTAACCTATGTACTTATTTACTAGACTCTGTCTGTAAAGACTTTACAACTAGTAAGCCAATAACATAAAACAACCAAATCAAACATTTTACTTCTGCACACAAATAAAATGCACGTTTTTCTTAAACAACTAACACAAACTGGCCAGTGTTTGTTGAATAATATGAGTGTAATGTGCATAACACACGATGAGTTTATTTTTATCTTGGCAACGAAAAAAGAGGATTTGCCTCGGCTTTATTCATGAGAGACACAGAGTACGTAACATGCTGCCAACATAGAAAAGCCTTTTATTATCCATAATAAAAATCTCTGGGCTGTCTTGCAATAGGGAACTATCCGCAAAGCTGCGCTCAGATGGCGCCACAGGTTTCTGCGTAAACAAACTAGAGAAGGGCGTTTTCGGTTTTTTGCGCAAACGGTTATGTATGTGTTTTCATATCGATATCGAAAACGGTTTTCAGATATCGATATCAGTAGTACAGTTTGCAAAAGTTAAAATGTTAATTAGATGAGCAAACTAACAATGAACACGAAATAATACTTAGAAAGATAGGTAGCGCATATGGTTCCTAACGTTTGTGAAGTTTGCGTTTTGTTCGTAGTTCGTACGTTTTCGCATTGTTACGGTTTTAAGTTTTGAATTATTCGTTCTCACACGCTAGTAAGGTTTTTATTAGATACAGCTTTTGTAATATCGGTTATTTTGATATCGATATGATAAGATATCTAACACATATCCGATATAAGTTACGTTTAGATATATCGGACACATCCCTAAAAAAAACCAAACTGTCAAAGTCCAGCGACAAAATTTCGCAGTTTATGTATACAAAATATAAAACAAATAGTGAAAGAAAAATGATGCTAACTAACTTCCCCAATATTATTATTTGGTTTTTGAACACAAGTTATCTTAAAAACAGTAAAAAAGATTTCGGTAACCACAAACAGTAGTAGACGCCATGTTGTTATGTTTTTGTTTACTCAGAGACGTCAAGCGCCATCTGGCGGGAGAAATTGGCAGTAATGTTCCCTATTGATCAGATAATTCTAAATTCAAATTCTGTCTAGAAAATTTTAATCAAGGATCTGGTACTCAGTGAATGAGACCAATCGATGTGACGACGTTTGGGGGAGGCATATGTCCAACAGTGGACGTCTTTAAGTTAATAAGATGGTAAAATATAATATTCGTAATCGCACAATTTGCGCTGAGCACAAGTTTACGCTTTCCTGTAAAAGCAATTACACTTAATATTACTGAAAGACATTGACGGCCCTTGAAAATTTCGTAAATAGATATCATTTCACGAAATTTTCATGGGCCGTCAATGTTTATTCGAGGCCTTAGTGTGAGTTTTTACTCACGCTCAATCGCGTTAACGTTAACGCCAATTTGTGGATAAGCGCCGTCTGGTGACGGCAAGGCAAAACCTATTTTTTGTATATATTATGACATAAGAGGTCGTTTACGTTTAAACGAGTGAGTACGTTAAAAAACTTGTACTAAGCACACGGTAATAAAAAGTGTAACTTACTCACACGCTTCCCGCTAAAGTACTAAAGCTTCTTAAGATCTTTCACGATAGAGGACGCCCTCTGCCCAGCTAGGGGAATATAAATATAGCTTTAAATCAACTGCTTTGTTTGTATGAATAGTTTCGACAATGCACTCTGTAGCAACGGCAGCCGAAGCGTCAGTCACCGTGGTCTATGACAAACGCATTCGTGAGCCCTCGTCCGCTCGTGTGAACTAACCTTTACATTTTAATGTCGTCGATAAAATTAGGGAAATTGCGATTGCGTCATTTTGTTTATATTGTTACTAACTTAATAACATAATTTTCGTGTTTATTTATGGGTATGTAAATATTTTAAATAATAGTTCGTTTTATATGCAAATACCTTGGCATTTATTGAAGGTGGCAATTACATGTGTGTTTTAATTTTTTATTGTTTTCTATTTGGTAGGGTAGAATTATTGTTGACTAGCTTCTGCTCTCTATAATCTAACTCTTAGCCAACACCATTTCATCCAGATCCGTTCAGCCGTTGGGGCACATCCCTATGGAGACTGAATAAGCCGCCCACGGCTACATACGCCGCACATACGGGTATTTGAATAATCAACGCGGCCAAAATTATTTCATAGTCAATATTGGTTCCAAACAATATTAGTAAACGAAACAAACTTTTTAATATAACATCGCGTCGTATTTAATGAAATATTGAAAAAAAAACAAACAAAAGTCCTTCGCATGGCAAAAGCTCCTCATTTAAGAAAGTCAGTTTTCTCCCAAATTAGGAAAATCAATACACTTTTTGCGGTTGAACAAGTATTTACGGGTCACAGTTCTTGGTCCCGAGGTATTTTGTGCACCTAAAATAAAATAGAAACAGACTTTCTATAGAAATGCACTTCACATAAGTTTTTAAGTTTTCTTAAAAAACACTATAAATTAGGTACTTATCCGCCACTTTCTGCGGCTATTTTTTTATTATTTACTGCTGAAAAGATTAATCTTTAGACCGTATCAAGAATTATTACAGGATCTAACTTGGGAGTTTAACAAATTTCCTTTTAAACACAAATCGTAGCTAAAAAATCCTCCATAATAAGCAAGACTTTCAGTACAATAAAACTAATCTTTTAAATTACGAAAAAAAAAAACTATTTTAATTAGTTGATAATTACCTATTGTATCAGGATCCATAACTTTTTCTTTCGATATTAACGCACAATAATAAATATTCACTGTTAAAGTCTTCGTTTGCACACGAACACCGAGAACAGAAACATACACGAAACGGGACGATTGAATTCCGACTGCACGTGGAAGCGCGGCATCCACGAGAGACAGAATGGGCTGGGTATTGTTATCAAACCTGTCCCCTAGCTCAAGTAGTCGTTCTTTTTTAACTTTTTTGAATTTTGTAAATTATTAAGATTATGGCCGCGTAGATCATTCAAATACCCATATGTGCGCCGGCCACGGCGTCCATGGTCTGGGCGACCATGGTCCTGCATTTCAAGTTACATCGTTATGCCGTTCAGGCGTGACAACAAACATTCTGACTTTAATAATAATAAGTAATTTCCGTACTTCTGGGATTGTCATGATAGCCGTGGTATACCTCTTGGCGCTTCGTCACTATAGTGCAAGCGACTCTTTATGGGGCCCATTAATTGAGTGTGCCAGGGGGTGCTTGCCATTTTATAGCCGTGTAGCTCAATAGTGGTCAGTAAGGGGCCAGTAGTCTTCCTATAGTTTTAGGCATTCGATCTACTAAACCTACCAAACCCATAGCCCAATACATTTTTCTCCATATTTTGCAATAGTCCTGCACCAACCGGAGATAGCCCTTGCGCTTGCGTAGTGCATACAGGGATAATCGTCGGTTGTTGTCACATTTCCTAATACATGCCTAACAAGGCCTCTGCGAGTTCGCTTCGGCCCCTCGCACGCCTTTCAAAGGACCGGGACCCCAGGGTCGCGAGAATCTCAAAGTTCGATAAAAATAATAAGTCATTTTATAATGATGTTTCAATTAGAAAGTAGTTATTCTTCACGATTCCTTCTTTTCAAATGACTAGACTCACCACTCATAAAGAAGTAGACTTTTAGATTCAAAGCTCCATAAAATTATCAAGTTAACCACTTAAAATTATTATTTTAAGTACCATCAAGCAGTATGCAGCTCATAGTTTTAAACAAGAACAAGAGTTCGAAACTTTTAGTCAAGTAGTTAAGCTTGAAGTAGTTGTGTTAAAATCGAATTATCAGTTCCGTGCTCCATCGTTATCCTGGTTTTAAAGACTTGCTTTCTTAGCTAGATAAAAGTTGTTTGTTGAAACTAGTGTTAAAATAATAGTTAAAGACGGTTGGTAAAGGTCAGCATTTTAATAATTAGAGATGCAATATTGGCAAAGGCCAGTATAGTGTCTTAGGTTAAGTATTAAATTGGTATTCAAACCTTATAGGTTGTTTATTCATCCTGTTTTTTAAGATTTGCTATCTTAGCTAGTTAATAAATTGTAAATTGTTGGTTAAAATTCGTGTTTAGATAATAGTTAAAGATGAGATATTGGTAAATACCAGTATAGCGTCTTAGGAAAAATATTAAATCGGCAGTTTGAAAATCTTGTGGATGAAGTATTTAAAGGAATAATAAACTTTCTTTATCTTAGTTTTAAAGACTTGCTATCTAAGCTAGTTAATAATTGTTTGATGTTATTTATTTATTTATTTAAAACTTCATGCAACATACAGATAAGGCGGACTTAATGCCTGAGGCATTAAGCTGCTGTTATTTAATTTTTTTTAAACACTGCCCCACACTAGGAATTTCTGCCTGTATCGTGGATGCGTTTACAAACATATAAACTCACATACACAACACCTGTAGATCATACAAATATTTGTTCCGTGTGGGAATCGAACCCGCGACACGCAGTGCAGCAGTCAATCGCTCAACCACTGCGCCAACCGTGCGCCCTATTAGTGTTTGGATAATGCTTAAGCCGAGATATTGATCAATCTTTCGCAAAGTAAGAAATCGTATTATCGATAGTTTGTTAATCTCATGATTTAATTTTACTGTTTCACTGAAGAGTTGACTTCCAAGCTAAATGGATGCAATTGAAAACTAATATTTTATGGAGCAACTGCCTATTAGACTTTCACTTATTCCTGAATAATTAAACTATTTAATATAAATTAATAAAGATTTTAAGGAACATAGGAAAGCTAAGCGCTGGTTTCTATATTGAGTGTTGGATTTTATAACGTATTAAACATAATATTTTACAGGTTTTCAGGCTAAAATGCCAAATACCAATTACTAATCCAGAAATCGGGGTTAATTCAATTGTCTGTCAATAATCTTATTGATATTATAAATGCGAAAGTTTGGATGGAGGTATGTTTGGAGCCTATGGATGTATGTTTGTTTCTCAATCAAGCCAGAACGTTACTGTTAAACGGATCTGGTTGAAATTTGGCACAGAGATAGATTATAGTCTGGAATAGCACATAAGCTTTTCATCAAGATTTCAGGTGTAATGTTCCCTGGGGAGGAGAATAGTACATTGTTACCCTAGGGGTGAAAGTAACTTATTTAGTCCCGAGACGGGGTTTGGCGCCCGGAACGAAGTGAGGGCGCCAATAGTTTGAGGGACTAAATAAGTCTTTAACCCGAGGTAAACACTGTGCTTTTCATTACAAATATAAGGAAAGTAAAAATAAAAACATGAATTAGCTAAAGAAAAAATGAGTAAATTTTAATTTACATTTAACAACAACTTTGATGAGATAATTTTATTTAAAGTTTATGGTATTAGCCACTTCTCTTATAAAATCAGGCGTTAAATTCATATCAGAATCAGATGAACTCATTTTATAGGTACAAATCTCTGCTATACGTATAAACAAAAGTCTTCAAATCGAAAAAAATTATGAAGATTGAATAGGGAACATTACTGCCAATTGCTCCCGCCAGATGGCGCTTCACGGCTCTGAGTAAACAAAAACATAACAACATGGCGTCTACTACTGTTTGTGGTTACCGAACTATTTTTTACTGTTTTTAAGATAACTTGTGTTCAAAAACCAAATAATAATATTGGGGAAGTAAGTTAGCTTAATTTTTCTTACGCTATTTGTTTTATATTTTGTATACATAAACTGCGAAATTTTGTCGCTGGACTTTGACAGTTTGGTTTTTTTTTAGGGATGTGTCCGATATATCTAAACGTAACTTATATCGGATATGTGTTAGATATCACATCATATCGATATCAAAATAACCGATATTACAAAAGCTGTATCTAATAAAAACTTTACTAGCGTGTGAGAAAGAATAATTCAAAACTTAAAACCGTAACAAATTTTTGGGGGCTGAGTCACCCACGTCCGTAGGAGTGTACCCCATTCCGATACCCTACACGTGGTCCCCGGGTGGTGCAAATCAGGTGACAAAAACTGGTGGTAGGCTTCGGCCGAAGGCTTGCGACCACCCACCGGGCAAAGACGTACCGCCAAGCGGCTTAGCCGTGTTCCGGTACGATGCTCGGTGTAGCCACAAGAGGAGTTGGGTCGAGATAGCTGTTCCACTGCAGGCTGACCAGCCTGACGCGCGCTGGTATGGGCGTATCGGGAGACTGGTCTCGGAGGGTAGCGAAATCCGAGGCACGGTGCGCCGCTGGCCGACCGCAGGTAGTTGGGGGCCCAAGTAGTGTGCCAGCCACACATGAAAGGCTGCCCCGCCAACTGTCGAAAAATCCCGGGATGCGCCATCGTGCTGGTTGGCGACCAGATGGGGAGGGCCCGTCGGACATTCCGGGGGGGCTCGGGCGTCCCCGCAGTCTCCGGTCTAGTGCCCCAATGATGCTGTCCTTTCAGTGCGTGTCTGAAGGTTAGCAGCGTGGAACCTCGTCTCACTTCCAACTCCTCTCCTCCATTCACTCTTCAAAATAATGCCAAGGAAAAGGAAGAATACGAGATTTAAACAGCGGCTGCACTCCCTCCCCCACAAAGTGCACCTCACCAACATTCGAGGTCTGCACTCAAATCTCTCTGCAGTCCACTACCACCTGGAGACTGAGAAACCAGCGCTGCTTTTCCTTACGGAGACGCAGATAGCGAGTCCGTCAGACGTGTCGTACTTATCTTACCCAGGGTTTACCCTGGAGCACAGTTTTAAACCGCGTGCGGGTGTGTGTATGTACGCCCGTGACGACACTTGCTATCGGCGTCTCCGTAACCTTGAGGACTCCAATTTCACAACGCTCTGGGTTCTGGTGGACACAGGTCTGGATAAAATTATCTACGCCTGTGTCTACCGTTCGCACAGCGGAGATCAGGAGACAACCAGGCTCACAGAGTACCTCAGTGAGGCGGCTGATGCGGCTCAGCAGCGGTACCCTTCCGCCCAATTAGTGTTACTGGGGGATTTTAATGCCCACCATCAGGAGTGGCTCTTCCCATACCAGTGCACTGACCATGCTGGACGGGAGATGCGTAAGCTTTCGCTAGCGCTAAACCTCACCCAGCTGGTCCAGAGAGCAACGAGGGTACCGGATGTTGATTCGCACACAGCAAATTGCTTGGACCTTCTGCTGACAACAGATCCAGACAGATACTCTGTGTCGATAGGTTCACCCTTAGGTAGTTCCGACCACTGTCTGGTGAAGTCTGTATCCGTCTATTCCCCGCCCGATCCCAGCCCAAGAGGCACCCGGCGGGTTTGGCGGTACAAGTCAGCAGATTGGGATGGTATGCGATCTTTCTTCGCATGCTATCCTTGGCAGCCTACTTGCTTTTCTTCGACTGATCCATCGTCGTGCGCGGACGCCGTGACGGATGTGTTGCGTCAGGGAATGGAGTACTACATTCCGTTCTCTGACGTATCAATGTCTGGCGAAGACCGGCCATGGTTTGGCGCCGAATGTAAGCGCGCCGACGCGCTTAAACATGGGGCGTACCTGGCTTGGGTCGACGCTCGATCGCGTAAGGCGAGTGACGTGGGTCTGAAGAAGAGGGCCTTCAACAGGGCTGCCAAGTCCTGCAAGTTAGTGTTGCGAAGGGCTCGGTTCGACCACATTGGCCGAATAGGGACCAAACTTGCTTCTTACCCAGCAGGTAGTAAAGCGTTTTGGTCTCTGGCTAAGTCGGTCGAGTCGAACTTCTGCCGTCCCTCACTACCACCACTGCTAAAACCCGATGGGTCGCTGGCCCACTCCGCTGAGGATAAGGCAAATTTATTTGCCTCTCTTTTTGCGGAATCTTCACGTCTGAATCCTGGTGACGCGCGGCCCCCTCCTTCTCCTGATGGATGCGAGACGAGTATGTCGGACATTCGTATCCATCAAAAGGACGTCCGTAGGGTGCTACGCAACCTCGACGTGAACAAGGCTAGCGGCCCTGACGGAATACCAGCAATTGTTCTTAGAACCTGTGCGCCTGAACTGTCTCCGATCTTGACACGCCTATTCCGCCTTTCGTATAGGGCTGGAAAAGTGCCGAATGCTTGGAAGCAGGCTAACGTACAGCCCGTGCCCAAGAAGGGCAGCCGAGCTGACCCGGCCAACTACAGATCCATATCTGTAACCTCCATACTGTGTAAGAGTATGGAACGCGTACTCAATATTAAACTCCTGGCATACCTAGAAACTAACGATATCCTGAGTGACCGCCAATACGGCTTCCGCCGAAATCGGTCTACTGGGGATCTTCTAGCGTATGCCATTCACATCTGGAGTGAGGCCATCGAGAGGCATGGGGAAGCGCTTGCCGTCTCCCTCGACATCTCGAAGGCTTTTGATAGGGTCTGGCACGAAAGCCTTATTGATAAGCTTCCTTCATTCGGTTTGCCCGGTGGTCTGTGTGATTGGATTGCAGACTTCCTGAGAGATCGGTCCATTCGAGTGGTTATCGCAAGTTCGATCATGCATGGAGTACTGTTCTCATCTCTGGGATGGCTCTGCCAAATACCAACTTGATGCACTAGAGTCGATCGAAAAGCGGGCCAAGAGGCTCATCGGCGATGAGGCATTGGTTAAGACAAAGCTCCAGAGCCTTGAACATCGTCGCTGAGTTGCCGGCTTGTCGGTTTTTTATCGATTACATTTCGGGGAATGTGCGATGGAATTGCATAATCTAATTCCGCCCAGCCCATTTCATCATCGGACTACCAGACGTACGGCGATGCGCCATCGGTACATGGTGGACATCCCACCCATACGCACTAAACGTTTTGAAAATACTTTTATTATGCGTACAGCTAAGGAGTGGAATTCCCTGCCGGAGTCTGTGTTTCCCGATAGCTACAACCTGGGGGTCTTTAAGTCAAGAGTGAATAGGTTACTTCTAGGCAAGCGTGCTCCATCATCGACCACATCATCGCTTACCATCAGGTGAGATGGTGGTCAAGCGCAAGCCTATAGATAATAATAAAAAAAAATATCATTTTTGTATTTTTTTGTATCAAAGGTACGAACTACGAACAAAACGCAAACTTCACAAACGTTAGGAACCATATGCGCTACCTATCT
Organism: Orthosia incerta; assembly: GCA_948252205.1. Lineage (NCBI taxonomy): Eukaryota > Metazoa > Arthropoda > Insecta > Lepidoptera > Noctuidae > Orthosia > Orthosia incerta. The sequence goes on from OX411760.1 coordinate 6,203,875, forward strand.
TTCTAAGTATTATTTCGTGTTCGTTGTTAGTTTGCTCATCTAAATAACATTTTAACTTTTGCAAACTGTACTACTGATTTCGATATCTGAAAACCGTTTTCGATATCGATATGAAAACACATACATAACCGTTTGCGCAAAAAACCGAAAACGCCCTTCTCTAGTTTGTTTACGCAGAAACCTGTGGCGCCATCTAAGCGCAGCTTTGCGGATAGTTCCCTATTGCTGCTTTCCCAATTATTTTGTTTTTTTTTTTTCTGTGGCCGGCCATTATAGCTATTCAGCCATTATTTTTATTTTCATCATTGAAAATATGGTAAATATTTTGCCCAAATCTAAGTTATTTTAAAGAAATTGTTGAAACTAAATTATAATAAAGTTATTTAAAAAATATATATATTCTTTAATCAATACTTTACTTTAAGTTATTTCAATTTTACATCGTATAGAAAGTTGGAACATGGTTCAATAGTTATGTGAAAAAGAACTAGTTTTTTTTTAATAATTTGACAGCTGTCAGTTGAAAGCGATTCTCCCTAGGGATGAAAAGTATTACTTTCATCCCGCTCCTCAGGCAACTTCAGACCTACTTTCAGAGTATGAGTTATGAAAAATACTTTTCAAGCCGGCAAAGCCGCTGGCAGAAGCTAGTGTGTACTTAAAATACATAATAATTCTAAAGATTTACGTTGCAGAATTTGTTCCTAACATAAATAAAACAGCAAACCACAAAAGTAAAACCGCAGACACAAGAAACGCACGAGTAATTATCTGACTGAAGAATAACAAAACAATGTTATTGCCGACTGTTATTGTTTGTCTTACAATTCAACTGACAAGCTTTATTTTTGCTAAGGATTTGTATGTAACTGGCCGTAAAACTAGCTGTGACAGCCATATAGCTAGTCTATGGTCTTCGAATGTTAGTGTTGTCTTTTTATCGGTAGGACGGCTTTGGAAAGTTGCCAGTATTGGTTTTTATCTGCATTACACCCGGTGCTGGGACTCTATAACGAGCGCCGAGATTCCGGATTAAAAAAAAACTAAAAGCGTCGTGGGACATCCGGCTTGAACGAAGTTTCTTTCGCTATGTATGAATTATTATTTATTTTACTTAGAAATGACACGGCCAAAGGCCTATGACATAACAAACATCATTAGAGGCATCATTTATTTACAATTAATTAACGTGAAACAACTTTAAAGCCAACATTGTGGAACGAACGAGACCATCAACCATGAGTTAATCAAGATTTTTCAAAACACACAGGCCAAAAATTGCACTCAACCGTTCAAATAGCGAAACGCGAAGCATAATACGTTTGTACAGAGATTTTGTCTCTTTTTAATGGATCCCTGATATGTGTGGATAAACCTAACTCTTAGGTAGAGTTAGGCTTGGTTAGGTTTTTCATCCGCTAATCCGATCCGCAGCAGACGCGCCGGGCGTCGGTGGAGGGTGGACAACGCCCTTTTCCAGCCCCCCTAAATGGGTCCAGGGGCGACGGACTCGGGGACGTCCGTCGCCCCCCCACATATCAGGACCCGAGGTGGTGGCGCGTAGTGTTCCACGCGCGCCGCTCTTAGACGTCGCGGGGGGAATCCAACACCTCACTCCCCCCCCAATCCGAGGTCGTGGCCCACAGAGGCGGGCCGGCACTAGCCGGGGTTTGCGGAAGTATCGTTGTTCCCGCGACCCCCAGCGTAGGTGTGAGATGGAACACCGGGGTGGTTTTTAGTCAGTACAAGTCTAACAGACCCCTTCGCCCTCCCCGGGGCGGAGGACATCCATTGAGGATTTTCCAAACAGAGAAAAAAAAAAAGGTTTGGTAAATTTAAATATATTTTCAAACTTTCGTCTTTTTTTCAGTCGAAAGAATCCTAGCTTAGCCTCAAGCCTATTATTACTAAACCTTTGGAAACTCATTCTATTCAAATTACTTCAGCAAAATGAGAACAGGGACTCGCATGTACCTACATAATATTGGCTAAGAATTAAAAAAAAAAAAAGCCGTACAAAGATTACTTTAATTAAATCATTCTCGAGGATTATCGAGTCTGATCCAAAATTTCAAGCAGCAGTTTTTAAGAAAACCTGTAATTCGGACCTTTCCACTTAGGCCCGCTTGCACCACTTTAGGTTATCTTACTAACTCCGAGTTAGTCGCTTTCCCGGCCAATTATGTAAGTATAACATATTTGTTAATTAACCTAGTATTAGTAAATAATTGTGAGTTAAATAGGCCTTAGAGATATACCCTAAAGAAATTGTTTTTTTTTATGATGGGTTTGCTCTTGACTCTAGTCTAGGTCAGAGGTGACAGAGACAGAGTCGACGATGGAGTGAGCTTACCCAGAAGAAGCCTGTTCACTCTAACTTTGAAAAGATTCGGGTTGTATGCGTTCGGAAACACAGACGCAGGCAGTGAGTTACACTCTTTTGCTGTGCGCATTATGAAGGATGTTTGGAAGCATCACATCACATCATCATCAGCCTATTAATGTTCCCACTGCTGGGACACAGGCCTCTCTGTGAGACGGAATTCGGAAGCGCTTGGTGCGTATTGATGAATTATTTTATCTGCATTATGAATTCTTTTGAGTCGCGAAAAATCTATTACACGGAGTTATTACCTTCTGTTTTGAAGTGTTTTATCAATTTGTATCTAGTTCGTGGTTCTACTGAATATGCAGAGACATTTGCTATGCATAGGGGTACAAGATAGTAACACTTTTTGCATATCTCATCTCCCAAGCCTTTTCCCAGCTATAACTTGTGGTCGTCTTCAAGTCCAAACAGATGCAGCTCAATGCCAGTATTTTACATGTAGCGACTGCTAATCTGCAACCGAGGGGACACCGGGTGCTGTGTGGGTCGCGGATAAATATGAATGAGAGTTACCGCGGCTCTGGCACAAGCAACTGAAAGTCTGACACGCCCTCCCGCTTCACCCAGAGCGGGTTAAGTCATTGGTTGATTAACAAAACCAAAAAAAAACATTTTTTTAATGTTTATGTTGTGTGCTCTAGTTGCTTGTGTCAAATAAATGTTTTTCTTTCATTATTTCAATACGATCCGGTTTCGATGATGAATGTTTTTTTTTTTCTTTGATTCTTTCTTTCTTTTCTCTTTGTTAAGATTGGTAAATTTTTGAAGAGCACTTAAAAGAGTAGCAAATCTAAGCTCTCAACTAATATCAGGATAATTTGAGGAGGAGGCTCTCAATTCGACTTTATTTTTTTATCTGTTACCTAAAAACTTTTTACCAGGTAAAAAGAATCATCAAAATCGGTTCACATAGTAATGAGTATATTTAGTATTTGAAAGATGTAGTACTTCAATAAACAACGGCAATTTTCTCGGGATTGCCGCAATCGTATGTCTGTTTATTGTTTACGCCATTTCATAACATAACATCACGCTGGTACGCTCTATAGGGGTACGCAGATATGTACAGTTTACCCTGGTACATTATATTTGGGCATTATAGGTACCTTACTATTGAACCTGTTCAATTTGTACTCGTACCACAACAAAAATTGAAAAATAAAAACTAAAAAAAAAAGAATACAACCGACTGCCAAATAAAAACACTACAAAGTGCAATATAACTTCAATTTTGGAAGTCGGACTCGCGTACGAAGGCTACCGCACCAGTATCGCAAAAAACGGCAAAAAAATCACGTTTGTTATATGGGAACCCCACTTAAATATTTATTTTATTCTATTTTTTGTTATAGCGGCAACAGAAATACATCATCTGTAAAAATTTCAACTATCTAGCTATCACGGTTCATGAGATACAGCCTGGTGACAGACGGACCTTTGAGTACGGAACCCTAAAATCGAAGAAAAAAAACCAGGAACACTGAGTTTTTTTTAAATATTTTCCCGAAACTTGAGCGACTTAAAGGCAAATTCTTCTTCTTCTTTAATCGGTCCCTCATTACTGAGGATCGTGGTCACTAGACCCCTTTGAGCGGACAATCTGCCTCCATCGATTCCGGTCCAAAGTTGCCATCACCACCTGCTGAAATTTGCTTGAGGAGGTAGCATCCTTCACTTGGTCAGACCATCGTGTTGGCGACCGGCCTCGTGCTCTTTTCCCTTCGGTATTGCCAACAATGACCATTTTTCCAGATTTCCATCTCCCCTTCGCATTAAGTGACCGAAATAGGTCAAAATACGCTGTAAGCATACTGTAGACAATCTGGTCTTGATATCGAGTTGGGAAAGGATAGACACATTTGTGCGTTTGGCTGTCCATGGTATTCGAAGCATCCGCTTCCAGCACCACATTTCGAATGCATCTACCCTCTGTCTTTCCCTTGCTCGGATTGCCCACGTCTAGGCTCCATAGAGGAAAATTAATGCTCTGACTAAACGGGCTTTGGTTTTATAACTTATGCCACGATTTTTCCAGATGTTCTGCAAGCGTGTCATAGCATCCTTAGCCATAGCTATCCGTCGTTTTATTTCTGTTCGTTTAAAGGCAAATATTCGTAACTATACATTTTTTGCATAGATTTATAACATTTCGATTTCAACGCATTTTCACATAACACGATATTCGTCGAGCACCGGAATTTCCCTACGATAACAACCAGATGTTACATTCCGTTACATTCCCAGTGGTAGATAAATACGTAACATACGTTCATATACGAGAATGATGACGTCATTACAGTGACGTCACGATAACCATGCTCGTTAAACTATTGCCGGGTTACGTTACGTACGTTGGTATGGTTAAGGCGATATATACGCCCCAATGCTAACGCAGTACCGGCCGTGCGCCCGCTCGACGCCAAAATATCAATATTGAACCTCCGTTTGAACAGATTTGTTTGGAAAATATTATTTGATTTACATATGCTATGTTAGTTATGAAGAAATTCCAGCCATAATTTTTTCTGTGTAAAAATATTTTTAAACATCCAAGTCGTTTTGAAGGAGTATCCAAAAGTAGCGAAAAACTAGCGTGTTGTTAATAATTTTTTTAAACCATATCTATTTGTTATACGAAAAAAACATGTGATAAAAATAATATAATAAAAAATAAATATAATAGTAAATAATATATTTATAATATAAATTTGTTTCAAACCTATTAACCTAGCCGTTACTAAGTATGCTTTAGAAAGTTACCATTTTACTAAAACTACTGGCACTAAAGCGGATGTAGGCCCTTAACGTGGTTAAAACAAAGTTATATTTAAATCCTTATGCAATATTGAAAGGTATTTAATGGCATGTTTTATGATCTCAGCATAGTTTGAGACTTTTATTATAATCCGTTACGCAATTTTCATAAGTTTATGTTGGGTTGTGGAGGTCAGAGCGGTATTTTCGACGACCACCACTGATGTACATAGGCTTTCCCCACACAACACATTACATCATCAGCCTATTAATGTTCCCACTGCTGTAACACAGGCCTCCTCTCGTGCCAGGGAATGGGCCGTAATCCACCACGCGTCGCCATATTAACCGTGCCAGTAACTTTTGCATTGAGCAGGCTTTCGAGGCATAAATAATAATAATACCAATATATTACTGTCCTACTGCAGGGTAAAAGCTTTTTCTCTTATAGAAATGGTACAAGCATAAATCAGCTCGTCTGCTCAGAGAGGCTTAGTGGTTAGACTTAGGTGGATTTTCATCATCGGACTACCAGAGGTACGGCGGCGGTGATGTGCCATCGATACATAGTGGATATCCCACCCGAACGCACTAAATGTTTTAGGAATACTTTTATTATGCGTACAACTAAGGAGTGGAATTCCCTGCCGGAGTCTGTGTTTCCCGATAGCTACAATCTAGGGGTCTTTAAGTCAAGAGTGAACAGGTTACTTCTAGGCAAGCGTGCTTCACCGTCGACCATATCATCGCTTACCATCTGGTGAGATAGAGGTCAAGAGCGAGCATTTTTTTAATAAAAGAAGGTATTTACTACTTAGGTTTGTTACTGAATAATTCGAAGATCTAAGTGCAGTGGCGACGAGAGTCTTAAACGAGAGAAAAAACGAGATAATTCTTGGAATAGAAAAATACCTGCCAGCAGTGAAGTGTGTGATTTCTTTTAAAAACTACCAAAACACACAGAAACTCTTTTTACACGTGCATTTACATTACCTACTTACTATAACATTCAGTACAATGTTATCTTTCCCAAAAAATACACAGCAGAAATTCCAAGGTTCTAAAGAAAGGAAAATATTCACGGTTGGTAGCGGGAGTAGCAATGTACCTACGTCTGGTGGCTCTGATAAGAAGTCACGACAGTTCCTTAGTTCTTATGTACCGCCAGTAGCGACGACCTTACTCTTTGCATATGTAATGTTGCTATAAGGTTAACTGGGGGCAGAGGTGACACTGCTCAGATTGAATACGTCATTACGAGAGATTTTGTTTGAATAAATACATTGAAATAATGAAAGAGCTGAGAAACGGATTTAGTCTGTCGAAAGAACCTCTTATTACTTCTTCAAGTAATACCGATTTTTCTTGATGTGGAATGATTTAATACCTGCCATCAGATCACAAAGAGACGAAGGCCTAAAAGTGTAAGTAGGAAAGACAGACTCATGGGCATCTGGCTGCGATAGGTAAGCATAAAGCCAAGAAATTGATAGTCTAACGGCTTTAGCAGGAGCCATCTTTTTCGAGCCAGCTCTTACCTAGCCATAGCGGTATAAATTAACAATTATTAGAAGACAATAATAGCGTTTTCACAACATACTACCAAGAATGTATTGTGCGTCACCGTACAAAAACATCATGCAATGAAATAATATGGTTTACAAAGTACACACATTTTTTTCGGTGCTCTTTAAATCTTTATCGTACCTGTGATATTTATTTTAAATAGTAACTCGCGTGTTTAGCGAAAATCTGCCACGGAAACGTACAACCAGGATTAAAATTTGTTCCTATGCTCTAATCTAATATGGTCTAGTTGGGTTCCTTTCGGCAAAATCGTTCAGTCTTTGAAGCGGGATTAAATCTTCTCAAACATAAGGTAAAAACTTTTACGTTTTAATATTAGTGGGAGGTAGGAAAGTCGGCTCTTCTTTTTCATACCTGTAATCTTCCATCTTTACCAAATGTCATTATTATATTACAAAGGCCATATTGTGTCAATAACCCAAGCCGTAAACAACACAATCATGGCAATAAGGGCTTTCGATCGATGCCGATGTGGAACAAATTACTGTTCGCGCCAAATTGTCGCCTAGTAAGGTAGCGGATACTGCCATAGGCGAGCGCGATTATCGAAGGTTTGGTTTGGTTGAAAAAGTTTAAGGTTTTCTGAGCGCTGCTTAACAGAGTAGATAATTGGTGTGCATGAAATAGAGATTTTGCAAGAAGGCATCTTTTTTTTTTTTTTTTAAAGAAAATTGGTTATTTATTTACATATGTACATTATTATTTTCAAACTAATATTAGAACTAAAATAAGAACAAACATATGTACAATTACGGAGCGTCAAAAAATTCGTCCACATCGCTGTCAACAGGAAAAGTGCCTAGAAGGCTGGCAGCATTGCCACGTTGGATGGCAATGCTGATTCTTTGGCCAAAGAAAAGAAGAAGAATAATAAATAAATAATAATAACCCTTATAGAAGGTATCTTGAATTATTTGATGTAATTCAAATTAAAAATTATTTATTTAAATTAAGCTAACACTTTTTGACGTAGACGATAGAGATTAAAAAGTGGCACAAGAAACTGCCCAGCGTCTGCCTGATAAGTTAGAACAACTTTTCCAGCCTTACAACAGCAAAAAGTCATTAGAAAGATAAACTGAGGATCCAAAGTAATAAAAAAGTAGACATATAAACTTCATTTGTATTATCTGTATAATTACTCAATTAAAGTTTTAAATTGCAAATAATTAACAAGAAGCTTAATAATTTCTTATATCATAATGCTAATGAAAATTATCTGATGTTTTTTTTATAATTTTCGGCTTTAACACAGCAATTTTTGGCGATTTTTATTTGTTGCGAATGTAATAGAAAGAAAAGAAAGAAAGAAAAAATATTTATTTGTGACCCGCACAGGAGACACGAGATAAGCAAAACACAAACAATAATAAAATATAAAAAACCCCGTGCGAGACCAAAAAGGCTCCTATCTCAGCATGTGCAACGATATTAAAAAGAAAATATCACTGCGCCTACAAAACTTAGTACCACACTTTTGATTTTAATTGCAAGTTTTACTAAACTATAGAAGTCAGCAGCTGCAGCACCACATTTTCAGTGCGTCTATTCTCTTCTAAGTTTATCTCTACGTCCTGGTTTCGGCTGCGTATAGGGATATGGGGAACAGCACCGGGTTTTCGTGGATTTGGTGATGTTGCGGTTCCTACATATTTTCTTTAGCCTATCCATTGCAGACCTGGACATTGCCATTTGTCTCTTGATGGTTTGTTTTCTGGTATTGGCGTGTACTATTATTCTTTCTGTGGTATACACACGTGACACGAGTATACGTATACCACGAGTGAGTGAAGCCGCGGCTAAAAAGCCAACCCAATTGAGAAGTTTTCAATTAAAAAAGAAAGAAAACACATTTATTTGACACAAGCCAGAGCACACAACACAAACATAAAAAAAGAAAAACTTAGACTAAACAACAACAATATAAAAAGAAAAAAAAACAATCAAACAATATAAAAGACAACTACCACACTAACTAACTACTACAACTACTATAATTACTGTGCGAATTTTTTGTCGCCTAGTACTATACAGCAAAGGCGTAGTTTAACTTTAAACTAACAAACTAATAACACTTTCAAACTGTTCACGTGTTTTTGTTGAATTTAAAGTGGTCATTTTACATTTTATATGACAGATGTCAGACATTACGTACACTTGATAGACTAGATTTTCGTCAAGGTCAAGCAACGCTTGTCGAAGATGGTCCGTAGATGGGTGACCATTCATTAGACACCGAGACCTTTATGTGCTTTGAAAAGTAAATCAAGCCATGTTACGAAGTAATTGGGTTGTGGTTATAATAATGTGATATCTATTCCAATATTATAAAGAGGAAAGATTTTTTTGTTTGTTTGTACCGAATAGGCTCCGAAACTACTAGACCGATTTTTAAAATGTCTGTCACGTATGGAGAGCAACATTATGCCCGAGTAACATAGGCTATAATTAACTTTAAAAAAATAATAGAGATCCTTATGAAAATTACAATAATGTAATCCAAAGTAGCAAATTTTTTCCTGTGAAATTTAGTATTTGGCGTGCGCCTAGAAAACTATTCATCATCATCTGCCTAGCCTTTCCCAACTATATTGGGGTCGGCTTCCAGTCTTACCGGATTCAGCTAAGTGCCAGTGTTTTACATGGAGCGACTGCCTCTCTGACCTCCACAACCCAGTAACTGGGTAACACGGTACCCCTTGGCAAGACTGGTGTCAGATCTCAAGCTTCTGACTACCCGTAACGAATGTCAAAGATCTTCAAATGACAGCCGGGAACAACGGCTTAACGTGCTTTCCGATGCACGGAGGAAACTCGGTATGTTGAAATGGTCACCCATCCACGGACTGACCTCGTCAAGCCTTGCTTAACCTTGATGATCGACCCGTGCGGCTGTTATTATTTAGCCACGAGCTCCTAAAACTATTGATGATACATAAACTGTTGCCCGCGGCTTCGCTCCCATGGACCACCCCACAGGACCCAATTTCGGGATTAAAAAATAGCATGTCACTCAGGATTAATGTAGCTTTCTATTGGTGAAGGATTTTTTCAAATCGGTCCAGTAGTTTCGGTACAAACAAACAAACAAAAAAATCTTTCCTCTTTAAAATATTAGTATAGATTATTAAAAGCCGCGGGGGTCAGCTAGTAATACATAAAATACTAGTACTCAACTGGAACCGGTTATACTGGAAGCCAACCACTACATAACTTTGGGAAAAGGCTAGACAATTTGATTTAGACGTAGGTATATATACAATTGCCCATACAAAAAAATACTAGTGAACAGTAGAGGATCCTAATTTGAACGTAGCCTTATGTCAATTTTAATTAAATTTTACTTTAGTCAAACACTCTCTAGTTGAGTTCTCATGAACTAAGCAGGCACTCTATATTTTAACAATGTCCGTGAATAAACACAACGTTTACAAAATGAAAAGTTTTCAGTGCGCTCGTTACAATTTTGTACTTTCATTAGAAAGTTTGGAACATTATTATAAACTGGTGTTTGGTATTTACAGGTTTATTATCTAGCGGTATTATCCTACCAGATACTTGAATTGAATTTATAAGTACAATTTTAATTTTAATTGACTAGGTCTACGATTTTTTTTTTATTGCTGTAAATTACGGAACGTGTCACTAAAAACTGTCAAAAAAGTACAAGACAAGGTGTGCAAAGCGACAAAGTGTTTTCATATTTATTTTTCTAAAACTGCTCTACAGGTAGAACAATTTCTATGAAAACTCGTTGTGCGACGGGGCCTTGTATTAACAATTTATACTTCATCAGTATTTTTAAGTAACCTAAATTGCACAGTAAATTAAAGTTATTTTCGTAACAGAATATGTGTTTAAATAGTATAGTTTGTTTATGATGTATGTCCGTTCTTTGAAGATCGTCGTGAAGTTAAATTGGCTGTGAACTCATGTATGAAGGTCGGCGGAAAAACAAAATGCGTTTTATGATTATGATAAAATGCGCACATAGCGCACTGTCGTGGGATTTTACAGACTTACTTTTCTGCTACTATGCATATTTTCAGAAACTAGATGTTCCTGCAGAGAACCAACGGTATCAACAGATCTCGCAGAATAAGTAAACTAAAGTGGCAATGGGCCGATCATATTAGCCGATGACCATTTGGGTAGACGTGTTCTTGAGTGGAGACTGCGAACTGTTAAACGTAAGGTAGGACGCCTTCAGGCAAGGTAGAGCGACAATCTTCGCAGTGTGGCTGGTAGCAACTGGATGAGAGTTGCCATAAATCGATGCAAATGCCATGCCTATTTTCAGCAGTGGATTGCTGTAGGCTTCTGATGATGATGCATATTTTAGTGCAATCGTTTGCTATTCTTTTGTTTGTGGACGTCATGTAGAGAAAGTAGATATTATCTCCTTCAAATACCGATATTTAGATCCATTTGCAAGACCAGTGTGCGTTGCTAGACCTATGGCTTTGGCACGTGGTCGCTCACAATGGGCCTCATCAGAAAGCTTCGTCATCATCATCATCATATCAGCCGAAAGACGTCCGTATAGCTCGAAGAATTGCCAAGCTTAAGTGGAACTGGGCAGGGCACATTACTCGCAGAACGGATGGCCGATGGGGCAGAAAAGTTCTGAAGAGGCGACCTCGAACCGGAAGACGTCGCGTTGAAACGTCTTCAACCAGGTAGACTGATGACCTGGTGAATGTTGTGGAGATCCATTGGATGCGGGACGCATGGGACCGGTCAATGTGGCGATGCTTGGGGGAGGCCTATGTCCAGCAGTGGACGTCTTTCGGCTGATATGATGCACGACAAATCACTGTCTTTAACATACAAGTGCTAAAATAAAATAAATCATTGTTTCATTTCTGGCAATCTTTTGAAACTATAACAATCGCCGGCTTCAATGTACTTAGTGAGTCTAAGTACAAGTGGGTCTTAATGTCTGAAGTTTCAACTGAAAAGGCTTTTGGCGAATATTGTGAAGACTTGAATTTCACCAAATGAGAATTTGCCACAGAGAATGCTATCTACTTACACAAATTGCAATTAACGTAGTTCCTCACAGATACTTAAGACAGCGCGTTTCAAAAGCTGAAATGCACATTACACACATGAATAATACGTAAAATTAACATTTATAATAATACTTTATTCCGAAAGCTTGCTGCTAACAGTCGCTGTTGCCCCATTTCACTATCATAACGAGCTTAAACATTAACATTTCTGTTCTCAAGTATTAATTAAGAAACAAGTGTACTTTGAGATAGTAAAAATGTTAAACACGGTGCCGAGGTTTGGACCATTGCGCTCGGTTTTTTAACCGACTTCCCAAAAAGGAGGAGGTTCTATGCTCGACATTATGTGTGTTTTGTGTATGTTCACCGATATCTCCGTCAATTGTGGACAGATTTCAAAAAATCTTTTTTTGTTTGAAAGAATATGTTCCGAAATTGGTTCCATTTTAATTTGGTGAAGGACTGACGAAGAAATTCGAAGATATACAACAGAACTCTTCAATAAACAACGGCAAATCTCTCGGGATTGCTGCAATTGCAAGTCTGTTTGTTGTTTATACCATTTCATAACATAACATCACGCCAGTACGCTCTTAAGGGGTACGCAGATCTCTCATTTCACCGGTTATGTTCAAGTTTCATGATATTTGGATAATATATTCTGGCGTTATACGAGTAGGTAACTTACTAAACAACTTGCTTATTAGGTAGGTACAACTAAAAAGAGAAAAATAAAAAAACTTTTTACAAAAAAATACTACCGAGTTCCAAATAAAACTACAAAGTGAAAAATAACTTTATTTTTGGAAGTCGGTGTCCATAACGCAATAAATTGGTACCTACGAAAGACACCGACTTCCAAAAATAAAGTTATTTTTCACTTTGTAGTTTTTTTTATTTTTTTTTTATTTGTAATGGGTTTGCTCTTGAGTCTAGTCTAGGTCATAGGTGGCAGAGACAGAGTCTACGATGGAGTGAGCTCTAACTTTGAAGAGATTCGGGTTGAATGCGTTCGGAAACACAGACGCAGGTAGTGAGTTCCATTCATTCGCTGTGCACATTATAAAGGATGTTTGGAAGCGCTTGGTTCGAATTGGTGGAATGGCAACAAGGTTAATTTTTATTTGGAAGTCGTTAGTATTTTTTGTAAAAAGTTTTTTTATGTCAAATACTAAGTGCAGAGATATAAGTCCAAGATTAATAAACGTTATTTAATAAGTACTTACTGTAACATAACTTGGTTCTTATCACTGTAGAACAACATTCTGTAAGCAGAACGAACTATAATGGCACCCACAGACACGTACGATGCGACAATGCAACAACGCGACAACCCTTTTCCTGATAAGTTATTCGAGTAATATATCCGTAGACCTTACCACTGAGAGGAGGCCTGTGTCCCAGCAGTGGGGATATTAAAATCCTAATGATGATAATAATGACGGTATGCATCGTGCCTGACTCAAAAATATACTCTTTCTCTCAATTCTCTTTTTCTTTCTTTTATGTCTCTCCACGCCACAACATTCAGATCTGCAAATAGTGCACTATTTGAATAAGCTTTAATAAAAGTCTAAAATCACATAACGTACAAGTGGAAGAAAGAGACGGTTACTGGATGAAGCCAGATAACACAGAAAAAACAAAAGTTCTTCATGTTTCGTTTGTGAATATTTTCGAAGAGAGTATGTGAAAAATTATACAACCAACTTGATTATTTATATTGCTGTAAGCTTATCTGTCGAAGAACCAAAATGTTCATGGGAATGAACACAATAGTGTAAGGTTTCAACTTATTCACAATCCGCTTCCCCAATCGCTCGCACCACCACCGTGTCACCAGCATGACATATACAATCGGTAATGGATCCGCAAATAATGTGTTCGAACATGTCAATATCGTCATTGCGTGATTTGCTGTGATACAAAACATACAATATTAATGTGTTTATTTGTTAGAAATTGATGTCAATTCATTTAGATTATTTATAGACGGGTTTTTAGGAAGAAACGACGCTCTGCAGTTAGAGTAGTTGACAAAAAATATCTATTTAGTCCGTCAGTTAGAAAACCTAAAATATTGGACACGTACTTTACTTTTGCCACGTAAACAAAAAATTACGACGATACAGTGCGTTGAAATATCGTGTTACCTCACGGTGTACTAATCTTTATACGGACAACGTGACTGCAGTGTCTTGTCGCGGAGGAGGAGTAAGAAAAAACCTAATTTCCATTTCCATAGCGTTGTAGGTTTATTGACTGCATACCGCTGAAAATGGTTAGTGGCTCCTGCACAAAGGAGGCACAAGTTTGAAGCGCTGTCATTGCACTGTAGACCTTTCTGTTAAAAGTTTATTTATTTTCAGCTTGGTTGAAATATATCTTTTAAGGGTACACTAGTCGACAGCACGAACTAATTTGTGCGCGGGGTTAAAATGCATTTTATATCAACCGACAACACGTGCGAAAGAGATAGATGCTGTGATGAGCAGTAGGAAGCTAGTTCGCGTACGAATACACACTTTTGCAAATTTGTAGCGAAATGGATAATGATTTAGGACGAAACCGAGCGTGCGAAACTGTTCAAAATAAAATTATTTGCATTGTTGAACTACTAATCTATCCCTCTATGGAGGCCGTTTTGCAATTTTCCGTCTTCTTATGGTATTTATTTGCGCCCAAAACTGTGTTAAAATTAGTGTCGAAATGTGGAACTTTCGACGCTCATAACTTTCAAAGATTTTCTTTTTTTACTTTTTGCTTCCATACAGGGCTAGATAATGATGAGAAAAATTGATATCATTTTTTATTTTGAACGTACATCGTCAAACAGTGGAATAATCCCCAGACTACGTTTGTATGGAAGAATTTTCGACTAGTGTAACCTTAAGTTAAGAGATCTGCAAATTCCCGGTCTTACACAACTTGGTGATAAATAAGTCTGCGAGCTGGTGATATTGACTATGTATGTAAACAACAGAGAGATAAACCACTCTCCAAGCGAATGGTCCCTCCTCGTATTCCTGTCATTTAAATTATCAAAGATATAGCTGTGTAGCGTGAGCCAGTTCAAGCCTACGCTGAGCCTTATTTACTTTACAAAGAGATCTTTTATTAAGATTTGAATAATAGCATTGCACGTACTTGGCGGCCATATAACTGTAAAAATAAAGTTTATTCTATTCTATTCTATTCACGCTATGCGTTGTTTGATAGTAAGCGTTTATTGCCACTTTCAAATAATACAGTTGTATTTCAAAATATTTTTACTAGAAAGATAACTTTCAAAGAAAGAAAAAAAAAGAAAGAAAGAAAAGAGAAAGTAAAAAAGAAAGAAAGAAAGAAAAGAAAGAAAAAGAAAGAAAGAAAAGAGAAAGAAAAAGAGAAAGATTGGTTGAATTTTGATTGTTTTTTTTCTCTCTTGTAACTCATTACAAACATAAGATGCTAGGTTAGTATTAAATGTACCTCATCATATTTAATAATTCTGTAGCGTTTCTCCAATAGATTTTACCAATAGAGACGTCATAATCATTATAAGGAAATAAAAACATGGCGATATTTTACTACAGCTACCTACATAGGACCTATGGAATTTGTCACTTTATTTCTATCACTAAGTAGGATAAAAGATCACAGATACATAAATAGCACCCCGTTGTCAGAAACAGATAAACATAAACTGTTCAAACGCACGTTCGTGTCGCGGCAAGATGCAGGAGGGATCGGGTTCACTCAAGCTGGTCAGCTTGTGTTTGTATTTCCGCGCAGATGCCAGATGTAAAACGTATCTACCTCGGTATATATAACATCATTGGGGGTAGTCGTAATAATGTCTTCTTTTTAACCCTTGACGGAAAAATAGGGTTGTTACAAGTTTGACGTATGTTGTTATGTATCTGTATGTCCGTGTATCTGTGTGTCTGTTTGTGGCATCATAGCTCATAAACCTTAGAACCGATTTTGATTTAGTTAATTTTTTGTGAAAGGTTACTTTGTCGAGAGTGTTCTTAGCTATGTTTGATTGAAATTGGTTCAAGCGTTCAAAAGTAATTCACATGTTACTCTTTGAATCTGGGTTTTTCCGCAAGATATCATGTCATAATTACGTTT
The DNA here is from genome assembly GCA_948252205.1 of Orthosia incerta. Lineage (NCBI taxonomy): Eukaryota > Metazoa > Arthropoda > Insecta > Lepidoptera > Noctuidae > Orthosia > Orthosia incerta. Next base: position 6,219,736 of record OX411760.1, read on the forward strand.
TTCGATAGATTGTCGATTGAAACGTGTCTTACTGCGTGTCTAGGTATATTATATATAGTTTAAAAAGCATGAAATAAAATAAAATTAGAATTTAATAAAACCCAGATGTAAAAACCTCAAAAAAAATAAGCCTCGTACTCGCGTCGGGGAACCGCTAAGTAAATAAAATACTTTTTAATAAAAAGCTTATTTTTTGCTTGTTAGAGGTATTTTTATTTCTTACTTCTCTAATCTTAGTAGTTAATCCCTTTTTAACCACATCCTCTATCACACGAGTCTATCTATCGATTATTTGTGTTTCGGCTACAACTAAACTAAAAAACCTTGCAGTAGTTAGAATACGAGTATGCAACACAAAAATTGTTTTATTAGGTATCCAAGACAAATCTTCCTGATCTGTAATAAACTTAAATTAAATAGACTTAAATAGTCCACTAGATGGTAACAACTACGTCATCGAAGCACCCGCACGTATCTTTGCGTCTCTTCTCTGTGTATTTGCACTTTCTTTTACTGCTGTGTATTTAAAGCAGAGTGCAAAAGACAAACACACCTAATTGTACTGATTGCCCTCCGTTGAAATCACAGATACTCACTGAGTCTTCCATCAGAGTTGTCGCAAATAAACTTACTGATGCGCTTTTTAATTAATAAGCTTTAATTGGTAAGGGTGCTATGCCTGGATAATGAATCATGCTAATCGACAAATAATAAGATAATATTATAAATACGAAAGTTAATCTGTTAAGGGGTAATCCCTTCACTTCTTAATGGCAGAATGGATTTGGATGAAATTTTGCACACGGGTAGAATATTTATTCTAGATTATTGATAGTATATTGGATTAATCCTATCAATAATCACGCGGTTGGCGCAGTGGTTGAGCGATTGACTGCTGCGCTGCGAGTCGCGAGTTCGATTCCCGTACGGAAAAAAAAATTGTCTGACCTACAGATAGTTGTTCCAGCTCTGGGTGTTGTGTATGGGTTTATATGTTTGTAAACGCACCCACGTTACAGAATGAAATTCCTAGTGTGAGGCAAAGCTTTTATTTCAAAAAAAGAGAAAACAAGAAAGAAAGAACATAAAGAAAAGAAAGAAAGAAAGAAAAGAAAAAATAAAGAAATAAAATAATTGTTATCCCAATTCATGTCGTTAGTATGTTCCCTTGGGATTAACTCAGACAAAAACTAGCAGTTAAAATTTATATTAATATAAGCCCAAACGTCAACTTGTCAAACCGATGACAAGATGCCATGCTGTCGACAGTAGCAAGAATGACTGATAATAATAAAATATTAAATATTACTTTCCTAGATGATCCTTTTGCCAAGCAATTTAGCTACTAATAGAAAATACAAACCCAATGGCTTGTTAGCATTTTAATCAATCCAAGAGGATTCTAACTCGATAAACCATCGAGGTACCTGTTTAAGTCGTTTTTGCTCAGAAGGAACGAGGAAAAATGCGGGAACGTTTGAAGCTCGAAGGGAATGGCGTGAGTTAAGTGATGGGCTATTACACGAATCTAGTGTTGAATAAATAATTGCAATCCCATTCCACGGTAATCGGGGAAAGTTTACGTAATCTGGGCAAGAATTTGAAGGGGTTTTAGGTAGCTCGGCATTTTGATTTAATCTTTGTTTTAAGTAACACTAGCGCTATTTTGTTTAAAGATCACCCAGAAAACTAAGGTGAAGTGAGTGTGAAAACTGTTATTCCACCTGAGGCCTTAGTGCGAGTTTTTACTCACACTCAATTGCGTTGTAGCGGCACCAACGCCGCTACTTACGAACCAATGACATGACGTCACACAAATCCTGCATCGCGCAAGTAAAGTTTTCGGCGCGATTAGAACACATACAACATTCCGACAATTACCGTTGGGCAGTTGCCCGGACCAGACACAACACCCGTCTGGTCGGAGGATCCTCCCTTTTCTATGGAGGTTTGTGGGACTTTACACTCTGTTCCGCATACCCCCAAAGCGTTAACGTAAAGGTCTGGTGACGGTACGGAGACCGGTACCTCTTTTTTGGTATTCATTTTGACATAAGAGATCGTTTACGTTATCATGAGTGAGTACGTTAAAAAACTCGGCATAAGCACACTGAACTCACTTCACCAATTTTTTCACGGTGAGTATTAACGGATTGGATCTGCAAAATAGCACTGCAGATCCAATCCGTTGATACTGTTTAAGGCTCCTACAGACTGGTGCAACAATTGCTCTTATTTCTAAAAAATATCTATGAAAAGATGCTTTCGCATCGATGTCGCGCTCTCTTGTTGCACTTTTGTGTGGGAATCTTTCTGCTGTTATTGTTATGATATTGTAAAACTAAAACTAGGCGACCACTGAAAATCAGCGCCGTGCTGTGGGTCTCCCACGGCACTGCAATATGCTGAGTGGAAGCCTTCTTGTCACAGTCACGACATGCATCTGCTTGTCGTACTTACTCATCATCCTAGTACTGTACTCAAATTTGGTATTTAATTTTAATCTTACTTTTCTTTACTAACATAATTAAAATACTTACTAATATTGGATACCGTTAAGGGTTTAATTTAAGATGTCAAAAATGTTGTATGTCCTTTTTGTGGCGAATAAACACTTTTTCTTTCTTTCTTCTTTCTAAAACACTGCAAATGGGTTACGTTGTATGGATAATCATCTTGTTATCACTTTAACTGCAAGTATTCAAACTGCAATAAATTTTTTACCATCTTTTTACTTACTAATAGTATTTTATTTGGTAACAAAACCTTACTTAGTCATGTCAGCATAAAACCTAGGTCTGCAAAAATCCCGGTACGAAATTCGATTGCCAAAAATAACTGGTAACATTATCGTTTAGAGGGTACACGTGCAATTATCCCTTGACCCGTATTGGTTAATGGTTACAGCGCAAAAATGCTGAACGAAATTTTTTCCTCATCCAAATTCTAATTTGATGGCCGGCTCGATTTAATCAAAACTGTTATGAGGGTTGGATATTAATTTTTTAGATAGAGAATTTTTTGATGGTGTAGTGGTAATAAGTGCGACTGCTGAGTATAGAGCCCGTAGCTTCGATTCTCAGTTTGAGCAAAGTGTGATTGATAGTATCGGTTAGAAATTCTCAGTTGTATACCGGAGTCCTAGATTTGTGCCATGTTTACGGCAATTTGATAGCTTCCTATTACATTGGACTAAGATATAACTGGCAAAATGCCAGTGTCCTTTAAATTTCTGCCTACATCTTTTGGAATAAATAATTTAATGAGGCAAGGACCAAAGGTCTTCGATAAATTGAGTATTTAAATAAATAGGTACCGTTTAAAGGTCGCTTTATTAATAAATTTGTAAAATTATATAAGTGAAGACCTAGGGTACACTGTTTCATGAGATTAACCAAGTATTAACCTATGAAAAAATGACAAGTTAGTCAAAGCCTCAAAGGTCAGCTATAATATAATAAAATGAAATTATAAATAATAATGAAGTGTTTGTTTGTAATATCAAAGTAATAGCTTTTTAATAAATACATGTAGAAGAATATGCGGTACTTATAACCAAATACACTTTTTTTTCTTTCTTTCCGCCCGTTTCAGTAACCTAGGAAACGGCTGGACTGATTTTGACGAAACTTTCCCGGGCAGATAGCTGATGTTATAAGGAGTTATTAAGGCTACTTTAAACCTAGAAAAATAATGAAGGTACCGTAATTAAGGTAGGTTAGACTAGAGTCAAGAGCAAACCCATCACGAATAAAAAAAAACAAGGTACCGCGAAAACCAACTAACACCCATGTTGTTTTTTTAGTGCTACGATTTTGACGCAACAGCTAGTTAATTAATAAATTAATGATCACAAAGAATATTTATGTGAACGAGGTTAAACAGAGGCTAATGAATATTATAGTTTAGTGATTGGTGCTACACTTTTTCTATTGGCAATAGCGGTCAATGCCTTTTCCTTCATATTCAGTCGAAGGAACCCGAGTAATAAATCATTCTCATTAGTAAAAATGTTGGGGATTCAGGACGCTAATGACCCTTTTTAGGGTTCCGTACCCAAAGGGTAAAAACGGGACCCTATTACTAAGACTCCGCGATCCGTCTTTCTGTCTGTCTGTCTGTCCGTCTGTCACCAGGCTGTATCTCGTGAACCGTGATAGCTAGGCAGTTGAAATTTTCACAGATGATGTATTTCTGTTGCCGATATAACAACAAATACTAAAAACAGAATAAAATAAATATTTAAGTGGGGCTCCCATACAACCAACGTGGTTTTTGCCGTTTTTTGCGATAATGGTACGGAACCCTTCGTGCGCGATTCTGACTCGCACTTGGCCGGTTTTTTCTGTTCTTTATTAACGCATGTACCTACAAGAATTTTAATAAATGTCAATGACCGCTATTGCCAGAAGCTTTTAAAGGTTTTTTTACTTTAGATACTATTTTCAGTACCAATAAACGAAAAAATAAAATGTTTTTCTTTCTTTCAATAGCTGACAAAGTCCAATCTGTTGACTATTAAAAGTTGTGTGCAAACACTTAGCATTTTACGACAAACTTTAACGTTGGTAATAAATCTTATGAGTTTACATAGGACATAAATATCTCGTAATGCATTTAAGTATTTGTTGATTGATTGTTTAGGTATGTTCTTACTATTAGTTACTATGCTTTTTCTTTGGATGGGTGACGCAAGTGATTGATACGGTCCACCTGGTGGATTGATATGGTTCTCCTTGTCCGCATCCCGGAAGCGCGAGGACGCGGACGCCCGGTATAGCACGTACCGCATCATAATTTATTATCTATACTAATATTATAAAAAGGATAGATTTGTTTGTTTGTTTGTTTGTACCGAATATGCTCCGAAACTACTGGACTGATTTGAAAAATTCTTTCACCTATAGAAAGCTACATTATACCTGAGTGACATAGGCTATTTTTTAATCCGGAAAATCCGAAAACGGGTCCTGTGGGGTGGTCCACGGAGGCGAAGCCGCGGGCAACAGCTAGTTATTATATAAAATGTTTGTGAAGTTTTGAATTTGTGCCTCGTCCGTCCGGCTCGGCTCGCGCCCGCTACGGTATAATTAATCCTTTATTCAGTGCCTTAATTTCTTTAAGGGTATCTATCCCAGAAAGTATCCAGGCCTCCCACTAGGTGGCTCGATGACCTGGTTAAGGTTGTGGGAAGGCGCTGGATGCGAGACGCACGGGACCGGTCAATGTGGCGACGCCTGGGGGAGGCCTATGTCCAGCAGTGGACATGAAATGATGATGATCCCAGACTGTTGTCATGCGAAAATGGTACAACGGTGCCACCACGCTTTTCATTAAAATTAACCTTTTTTAAAGTATTTTTAGAACCGTTTTTTTTTCTTAGTAAACTTACTAATAAATAATATAAACTTAAAAGTTTGTAAGGATGGATGGATGGATGTTTGTTACTCTTTCACGCAAAAACTACTGAACAAATTTTTATGAAACTTTACAGAAATATAGCGTATACATTAAAATAACACATAGGCTATAATTTATAAAGATATTGGAAGAAGTACTAATACGACGCGGGCGGATCTGCGGGCGGCAGATAGTAATGTATGTAATAAGTTTGGATGTACGTTTGTTACTCAATCACGCCAGAACGCATCTGGATAAAATTTGGCGAAGAGATAGACTTAAGTCTGGAATAGCACATAGGCTACTTTTGATCCCGGCTTATTGGATAATTGTCGGTTGGTGTCACATTTCATGCTATATGTCTAACAAGGCCTCTGCGAGTTGGCTTCGGCCCCTAGTACACGTAGGGTCCCGATAATCTATAAAAAAGCGAGCAAGTGCTAGTCGGACTCGCAGACCGAGGGTTCCGTACAAACCTCAGGTTAAAGGTATTATAGACCTGAGTATTTGATATGAATTTCAATTTAATAACTTTACGCGTTCATGAGGAAAGGGATAGTAAGTTTAAAATTAACTAAAAATTTACGGTTTTCGCAATTTTTCCTTTATTTGTGCTATAAGACGTTGCTTCGTATCAAATTTCAAGATTCGGAGTTCACGGGAAGTACCCTGTAGGTTTTGATTCCCTTGCGAGTGTCGAAAATTTACGGCATAAACGGCTGTATCTTTTGATTGCGTTGGCTTAGAAGTTTAATTTTATCACAGCTTTAAGGGACAGTAGACTTGAGTACTTGATATAAATTGCAGCTTGATACCTCCACGCGTTCCTAAAAAAAAGGGTCTTGACATACAGACAGACAGACGGACGGACGGACGGACAATAAAGTGATCCTATAAGGGTTCCGTTTTTTCCTTTCGAGGTACGGAACCCAAAAAAACAATAAGATAAATGTGGGCGTACTATGTAAACTTTTTCTCGACTGTTCCATAAGGAGGGTAATGTTTTTGCTTATATTCCGAGACAGACGAAGCAGAAATGTTAATTCTATTTAATAAGGCTCTAAAACCAAGAACGATTCCTAGAAGTTTCGTAAAACCAACAGACGAACCAAACAAGAAAAAAAACAAACTCAAAACTTTTTCATAACAAAAGGTACCCAAGCTATTATTAAACCAATTTATTGAAGTATTTATTCAGTTTTCATAACCTAGGTACATAATTTAATTTTGAAGTTATTCCAGGCAAGTTCTGTAGGGTATTATTATGAACTCTTCAGAACTCTTGACTAAATTGATATTAAATACATGGTAATTATATACTTACCTTTATTCAGTTATGACATTTCAAGAGAGTGGGCGTGTAACCTATTTCTGGCAAGTAAGGAGATAGTTTATTGTTATTCGTTCATTCATTCATTCCTACTGAATGCTAGTAAGTACAGTCAGCAAATACCTAATACAAAAGGTCCATAAATTAACAAGGTATTTTTACGAATAAAAACGTGATTTCAACTGTCTAACTATCTCCTCATAAACCGTGATAGACAGTTGAAATTTTCACAGATGATGTATTACTATTGCCGCCATAACAACAAATACCAAAAGCCGAATAAAATAAATACTTAAGTGGGACTCCCATACAACAAACGTGATTTTTTGGCGTTTTATTGCGATAATGGTACGGAAGCCTTTGTGCGCGAGTCTGACTCGCACTTGGCCGGTATTTCTTTCCGATTTTTTTATTTTTATTTTTTTTATTTGTGATGGGTTTGCTCTTGACTCTAGTCTAGGTCAGAGGTGACAGAGACAAAGTCGACGATGGAGTGAGCTTACCCAGAAGAAGCCTGTTCACTCTAACTTTGAAGAGATTCGGGATGTATGCGTTCGGAAACACAGACGCAGATAGTGAGTTCCACTCTTTTGCTGTGCGCATTATGAAGGATGTTTGGAAGCGCTTTTTCGCTTCGAATTTCTGTTCATTCTTATAGTGTTTGATTGATTTTTGGCATTTACGTGCTGGTTAAAAAACTCATTTTAGAGCGGAAAAAAAATCAGATTAGTTTCAAGTTTTTATATAAATATAACAACTTAAGTACATCGTGCTCTCTCTAGGATCAAAAGCTTTGTCATCAATATCTAAATCTTATTACTTACTCTCAGGTAACGTTCAGGATATTACCTCAGGCTTTCCTGGTGACCCTTGTCTGTATATGTGACGTTTCATACCGGATATACTCGACCATAAAAGCCACTATATTTTTCTATTAGTTTATTTTACCGACGTGAGGTAAAAATAAACATGTCTTCCTTTTCTTTGATATTTAAATAAGACTTCTGTCATGATCTTTGCTTGTTTATCTATGCTTGGGTGTGACGTAAAGTATATCCATAGTACCTAATTTAAATTAAAAAAATAAGTTTATTAATAATTATTCCGTATAAGTTTTCACCCGTTGTTAGTGTAGTTATCAATTTAAAATGAAAGGTTTATAAATAATTACCCTCACATTTATTTTTCCTCGAGAGAATTATTAAAGACTTAACAAAACACTATCTCCATCTCCGTAGTAGGTTATATACCTACTTGCATAAAACCTGACATGATATATATTCCATTAAAATAATAATATCATGATCAACGAGATCATTGTACAGATAAGGGTCAAAAATGCAGTCACACTCTGCCTAAACAGCATCGACCTTTTTTTTTCAGGTAGAAGTGTTTCAACTTTGCACGGTTAGTAGGTATAATCTATACTTCCACATCATCACATCATCAGCCTATTAATGTTTCCACTTCTCGAACACAGGCCACCTCTCTGTGAGAGGGGATGGGCCGTAATCCACCACGCAGGCCTAGTGCGGGTTGGTGGATGTCACATGTTTTCGAATTTTTGGTTCTAGGACATGCCGGTTTACTCACGATGTTTTCCTTCGCCGTTTTTGAGAGCAGTGGTGATGAAATCATTTACACAAAGTAAAGTTCTTGCCTGGGTTCGAACCCAATCGATACTTTAATTTCTATAAAACATATTAAACCAATTGTGGGTAATTTAACTTCTTCTACAAAAACTAGCCATTTGAATTTTGGGAGACTCCACTTTTGAGCCTTGACTGTACGCTGAAGCTTTACACAGCTTTTTAATGTCGGTTTTCAATGAGAGCTTTCATATAAAGTAAAATAATCCCCGCAAAGCTGTCTGTTGTCAAGTGAGATATTGTTTTCAGAATGTTTTCTTATTGTCTTTAGTTTATTTTTGTTTTATTTGTTTGCTGAAATTGTTGTTGACCTTTCATTTATGGGACTGAGAAGTTTTCCTTCTGGAAACTTATTGTTTTCTTGTACTTCGATTATTTTAGAGACGTTAAAGTTGAAAGGAAACCGTTTGTCCTGATATGATCATGTGCTGAGGAGGGAGAAACGCATGTTACAAAAAACGTTTTGAATATAAATGTGGAAAGATGGAGAGTAAAAGGAACGGCAAAGAAAAGATGGATGGACTGTGGAGTGATATGAAAGAAAAGGTAGTGGAAGAAGAAAACGTGTTGTGCCGACCACAAGTAAAATAGGATTTTAGATGATGATGATGAAAGAGACAAATCAACCAGCCTTGTTCGGGTGTATCGTGTTACGCAGCAACTGGGTTTTAATTTCAGACAATGCTTCATGTAAAATATTGATATTTAGCTGCACCCGGTTAGAGTGAAGATCGATCCCAATCTAGATGAGAAAAAGCTAGGCAGATGTTAATAGAAGAGACAACTGGTTCATGAAATATTAACTAACTTAATATAACTTTATTGATACAAATAACCTTTGTTACAAAAGTACTTAGCGATTAGGTTAGAAGTCCAGATAAATAAATGTAGCTTTGTATTTATACATAAAATCAGGTGTAAGATGGGATGATAAGGTGATATATTTTTATTTGTACACATGTGTGTGAGTGTGTATGTTGTTGTCACATGGGTAACAACTTCCAATGCATGAAGGATAACCAAAAAAAACAAAAGATTCCGATATGTTTGCCACACACATGCAAATATTATGAAAGTTAAATTATAAATGCAAACAATTTATAAGTTTAATAAAAAAGAATGAATAATAATAAATTAATTCAATAATATCAATGTCAACAGTAGCTGTAATGTAACAGTATTAATGTCAGTAGAAAGCTTATAAAACAAAAAAATAATATTAAGAGAGTGAGTTACAATTACATCTCATATCATAACTCATTGTTATAATACACATGTTAGAGGAAACGTGACAGGAAAAATATTAGATTACCTATCGCTGCAAAAAATCCAACACAACAGTAAATCTAGTCAAACAAAGAGATACGAGTACTAAGATTTGTACTAATAAACAACAAACACATTACGTAAATATGACTCACATTTAAAAACGTATTTATCAAGATCTTGATTATGACAAGTGCATAAAATATGACAAAGATTTGTCAGAGATTGGTGGAGATAATGTAGGCCCAATGACACAACGAATCCCCCAATCGGAAGGAAGGTAAATGATGAGATGCTGAGTATTGACCAATAACTCGCGTTTATTTTACGCACTTATGCAGTAAATTTGCGTCACAGTGGTACCCAAATATAGATAAATACTTACATAAGATCGCGGTCTGCTGAAGACGTAAGAGACTTTTTATCAAACAATACATAGGTAAAAACTTTTTTACAAAAAAATACTACCGACTTCCAAATAAGAAAACTACAAATTGAAAAATAACTTTATTTTTGGAAGTCGGTGTCTTTCGTAGGTACCATTTTTTGCGTTATAGACTCCGACTTCCAAAAATAAAGTTATTTTTCAATTTGTAGTTTTCTTATTTGGAAGTCGGTAGTATTTTTTTGTAAAAAAGTTTTTTTATTTTTCACTTTTTACGAGAGAAAAAAACATTCCTACTTTACGTATACAAGAGGAACCCAAAAAAAATACCGTGATTTTTACCACTTTGTCGTGATTAATACTAAGAGTCTCTGAACTAAGCTGCGGACAGACGAACATGGTGAAACTATAAGGGTTCCTTGTTGACTACGGAACCCTTAAAACCCACAAGCCATTCGCCTTAGCATATGATCATTGCTCATTTAGTTTAGACAAAGTGATATTTTATCATAATGATTGTCAAACAGTCAAATTACTAGGCAATTTACCACGTAGCACTTCGTAGCCTATTTCAATTTCAAGTGAGGCTTTCCGACAAATCCTTACCGCTGATGAATTTCACAGAGCTTCATGAAATTGCTCTGTTACTTACCTAGCTATATATCTACTACATGTTGAAAGTTGTAATACTGCTTTACACAAAAAAAGTTTTATTAGTATGGGCCCAATAATATAAAATAAAATACCTAACATAATTAAAAATAACACAATGCGAATCTTTAAAAAGAAACTGACAGAATTATTAATTGCAAAATTTAGCTGTAAATGACTTTCTAAATGACACTGACATATTATTTTGTACTCAATAACTTGATGCAATTCAATTTGACATTTTTATCTAATTATGACAGTGTTTCAATTTATTAATTCCATTCCTATTATATTGTAGACATTAAAATTTATATCTTGTTATATGAATGCACCATGCCGATTGCTATATCAAAAATAATTTAACTATAACATCATTGCATTAGATAATGTTTTCATGGCTAATATAAGGTAGATTGTACAAGGATCACCCATATTTAACTGCCACATCTTATTTACTGTACCTACAATCTATGCAAATAAACGGTTACTTAACTTCACTATCTATGGTGATATCTAACTACACAAGTGGCGAATCCATCCCAGCATTACGCTATAGTGGTAACACAATTTCTTTTATACAGGTTATGAATACCTGGGGACTGAGTAAGCGATCGTAATGGACACTCATATTACAAGGGAAACAATTGGAGTAATTCTGCGTAGGTGTAAATAAAGCTAACATGTATGAAGGCTGTGTTTGAGCATGATGGAAATAATTGGGTCAGGTATAATTTTAGCATTTTTAATGTCTGTCATGTCATAGGACGGGTAAATGCTCATCCAAGATGTCCGATAGATTTTTTACTTTTAAAGCTTTTTAGTTAATTAAAGTTGTTATGATTAAAAGAATACTACGAATGTAATAAATGCTGAAGTTTGTATCATTGTGTTTCGATCGCGCAAAACAGCTGCACGGATATAAATGAAAATTTGAAACTGGATTAACTCATAAAATACTTTCATCCTGTTACAATATTGTTATGGCATAGTAAAACACTTTTCATGCGGATGTAGCTGCGAGCTTTAAAATTGTATTCTTTACATAATTAAAGTGACTATATAAAATTATGAATAATGGTTAATGTTTTGCAAAAGTTTCATATTTAACAATAATAACTATTATTGACCTATTGATCTTAGCTCATAACTCACAAACGAAACATTATCTTCGAACTAAATCATCCGTTAAATTGTCATTTGAGTGCAAGTGCGATAACCTCTGCATTATATACTTCTACTCATTAAAATCGCGTGACGATAGAATAGATATCATAATATAGATGTGAGCACATGCACGTGTTGTATGTTCTAACTAAGTGTTCCGTCATAAACTCACGTGTTGGGTCAGAGTAAGGACATTTTTCTGGCAAACTGCAGCAGCGCAGAAATTTTAAATAAAATAAATGTTTCAAGGAAATAGAAAATAATTGTTTCAAGTGAGCAGAAAACAAGTCATCTCCTTTCCTATTCCGGCATAGTAATATCATGTTTACGAAAATTTGTAAACCCAGCATAGCTGCATGGCCCATCGTGGAAAAACCGGCGAACTGCGTGTCGGACTTAACATAGTTTCGTACCAGACCGCAATCATGTTAAATTGGTTGTAATTAGAAAAATTAGGAAACTTCAAAGAAAAATCTGATTTATCAATAATATTCAAACCGTTAATTATTACCAAATTTGAAGTTCATTAAGAAGTGAGAAAATTCTTCGGAACAAAATTTTGTAAAAAAAAGCTGAGTTTGGTAGTTTCTCATTCATTTTTATCCAGTTTTCCATTTTAGGATTCCGTACCTAAAGGGTAAAAACGGGAAAGGTCCCGTTTTTAAGGGTTAAAGGGTAAAAACGGGACCCTATTACTGAGACTCCGCGATCCGTCTGTCTGTCTATCAGTCTGTATGTTCGTCTGTCACTAGGCTGTATCTCATGAACCGGGATAGCTAGGCAGTTGAAATGTTCACAGATGATGTATTTCTGTTGCCGCTATAATCAATCAAATCAATCAATCAGCCGAAAGACGTCCACTGCTGGACATAGGCCTCCCCCAAGCGTCGCCACATTGACCGGTCCCGTGCGTCCCGCAACCAGCGGATTCCTGCAACCTTCACCAGGTCATCGGTCCACCTGGTGGGAGGCCTTCCAACGCAACGTCTTCCGGTTCGCGGTCGCCACTCCTGAACCTTTCTGCCCCATCGGCCATCCGTTCTGCGAGCAATGTGCCCTGCCCACTGCCACTTAAGTTTGGAAATTCTTCGGGCTATGTCGGTAACCCTGGTTCTCTTACGGGTCTCAACATTTCTGATTCGATCACGCAAGGAAACGCCGAGCATAGCCCTCTCCATTGCCCTTTGAGTGACTGTAAGCTTTCTGATAAGGCCCATTGTTAGCGACCATATGTCATATGTCATCACTATAATAATAAATACTAAAAACAGAATCAAATAAATATTTAAGTGGGGTATATACAACAAACGTGATTTTTTTCCGTGTTTTGCGATATTGGTACGGAATCCTTCGTGCGCGAGTCCAACTCGCACTTGGTCGGTTTTTTTTCTGGTTGAGTAGATACATACTTTGTATCTACTCAACGATACCGCACTCGATAGGATAGTTTTTTTAAACAGTTAAAAATATTTTTTGATAATTTGTATTTATTTATTTTATTGCATAAAACATGGTATACAAAGGTGTTACATGAGTGCAAGACTAAACCATGCAAAATGATTAACACAACTTATGTTCAAAGTATTCCTTAATATATGTTTGTAATTTATGGTAATGTATGACTTTGTGTCAACAAGATACTTATACTGTGAACATTTGAAGACTGTAGTTCCAACCGTTTGAATGTAAAACCCGTGTGTCAGACGACGGACAGACGGATGGACACGTGAGTGATACAACAGGGCTCCGTTTGAACTGTTCATGTACGGAACACTTCAAACGGAAAAGCTATGAAAATTGTCCGACTTAGATTCTATACGATAATTAACCTCACTTAAAGAACAAAATGTAGGTATTAGACTGATATTTTCCATCAGCAAGCAATATCTACAAAAGAATGCTTTTTTATAGCAACGTTGAGAGAAAATAAGGAAACTAAGGTCTAGCAGTGCTCATTGTGTTCCACAGTGCAAGCACTGTGACTAGTTCAAGGGGATCTGAGGACGTTTGCACAGTGCACACATCCTTGTGAAGTACGCTTGACATCTAGAGGTACTTGACTAGAAGCTACTTTGATAAACAGAGGTTTTAAAGTGGGATTCTAATATAGAATGGAAGTATAAGTAGAAATAATACCTAGCATGTTTTTTCAGGAAAGTAAAGGATATCTGTACGCAAAGGTTTTTAAGGACTGACTTATTTAGCCTTTAGAAGGATGTAAAGGTAGGACGTGTAAATGTAAGTGTGCTGGGATGAAAAACGTTCATATCATGAGCTAGACCGGCCGTTGTGGTGGTTCTAAGACGAAGACAGTCACCAACGACCTTGAGGGAACAAAACATGCACTTGTTTCACACCCGCGCGACCCAAAATTCAGTAGTTTTTTGCACTTTCCTTATTATTCAATGAATTAAAAAAAATATCTCTTATAATAAAAATGTAGATAGTTAAATTGTCTTTGAGATGGTGACAATTTCATTAAAATATGCCCGGCGGTTATGGTGCGATTGTCGTTTTTTTGTGCGTGATCTTAACAAATTATTTACACTATGTTATACGAATAAAACTAAAAATATTCTCAAATCAAATTATTAAAAAAATCGTCTTATGTAACACACATTTTTTTTCAATAAATTGTAAATAGCCGTTAAGACTTTATTCTCATTTTAAAATCAGTTACTTAGGGCTATCTAAACCTTAAGGTAGACCTATGATTAGAAAATGACTTATTTTGGTTGCTTGATAAACTAAGTAGGTATACACTATTATTCTTCTCTTCGAGTTTATTCTATTCATTCATCCATGGTTTATTCTATTTTATTGTGCCGACCGAGTAAGTAGCGAACTGGACAGCTTTTTGTTACGGTGAACAGATTTAGTACAGTACAACTATTTTCAGTCGTCGAATTTATATTAGTTGCCTTTTGCAGACCGGACGTCCTTAATCAACTTGGAAGTCTGATAGAAAGCTGACGACTGACGAAACACGAAGTTTGCCGAGGGACATCAATAAAATAGTTGAACTGTACTTGTATTCTATGTTTAATGCATTCAGTATGTTTTTGCTATGATTTTAATCTCATAACATTTCATTGTTTTTAAAACAACTATAAACTGGTTATCTAATCTGTATTAGAATGATACTCGTACTACAATAAGATAAAATGTGTGATAAACTAGAACTAACTCAGACACACCAATAACAAATCGCTATAATTGACTTTCGTTTAGAATCATATGAACTTACCTGAAGTTTGATAAATAATCAATACCACGGTATTGATTAGTCATCAAACTCTTGACTGTATTTTTTTTTCATTTACTGTGACTACACAAATTCATAAAATGACAAGTGACAATCACATCATCACATCATCAGCCTATTAATATTCCCACTGCTGGGACACAGGCCTGCTCTCTGTGAGAGGGGATGGACTTAATCCACCACGCGGGCCCAGTGCGGGTTGGTGGATGTCACATGTCTTCGAATTTTTGGTTCTAGGTCATTCCGGTTTCCTCACGAAGTTTCCCTTCATCGTTTTTGAGAACAGTGGTGATGAAATAATTTACACAAAGTGAAGCGCCTGTAATTCGAAGACATGTGACATCCACCAACCCGCACTGGGCCCGCGTGGTGGATAACGGCCCATTCCCTCTCACAGAGAGGAGGCCTGTGTCCCAGCAGTGGGAACATTAATAGGCTGATGATGTGATGTGATGTGAAAGCGCCTGCCTGGGTTCGAACCCACGATCTACAACTTGTATGGCGCGGCCGATACCACTGGGCCACCACTGCTCTACAAGTGACAGTGTGCAGGCATATTATCTGTTGTTTTTTACGGCTTATCTTTACTTGCTTCTGAAAAGTGTCTATCCCAAGGGAGCATTATACAGAGATAAAAATCCTATGTACTATTCCAGACTACAATCTATTTCTACTCCAAATTTCATCCAGATCCGTTCAGCTGTTCTGGCGTAAATGATTAACAAACTACATTAAAATGTTCGGATTTATAATATTAGTAAGATGTTGGGCAAAAAGAGTCCTTAACAAAGTCTCAAGAATATTTTCAAAGCATTTTTTGGCTTTAATAGTGTGATTTGACAGCATTATTCTCGCACCTCTCAAACAATTATAAACTGTAATCATCTTCGGGAGAGATACGAAGTATAATAGGAATAAGAATCCTTGAATGGGACCGGAAAGTTATGCGGAGGAAGAAAAACACGCAATTAACATAAGAAGATCATTTGCATGGAGTTTTAATTTCCGTAACTTCCACAATTTGTGCAAAATATTGGACTTTTGATGTTGTTTTATCTTAAGTTCTTATTTCAGTGGTGTCTGAGAAAGAAAGATAGTATAGGTACTGTATAAGATTGCATGTTATACAACGCAAAACATGAAGAAAAATATACATATATCTATAATTTTTAATCACGAGAAATCTTTGGGGTGAAAGGACTCACTTAAAAATATGGAAATCTTTTATTACGAGTATGAATTCAACTCAGAAAAATGAACAAAAAAACTGCTGTTCCCTACATTTGCTTATTTTTCACATTTCAGAGTTAGTCACATAATAAAAGATGTTAATATTTATAAGTTCGTTCACACCCTGAAAAGAGTACCTACATGAGTACTTCACCAATCTACATAAATTATGTAAAGATAGATATAATTTACTGTAAAGTGCAAAAAACTGGGGATGATCACTATGTTCGGTCCATTTTTGTGGAGCGCGAAACCGCCCGAACGGGCTTACCTGTGGGGGGTCATTCGGCCCGTATTACGAGGCGCCTTTTGAGCGGCCTTTATCAATTTATCACGAAAGTTTTGTATGGGAGCCATACATGAAACTTATGTTGTTGTAATGTCAATGAACTAAGCTATCAGATTTCAATTGAATTTTCCATGTTTGGATTTGTTTTGTATTTGCAAAAATTGTGTAATGTCAGCGAAAGGGAATATTTTGCACAGTTTTTGTGCAGAGGTAGTTAGAAATTAAAAAATAAATAATTATTTCAATAAGTTTTTTTTTTATTTTCAAAAGAATACCCTATTTCACATAAATCAATCAATAAATAAACCTCCCCACACATATTTTTCAAAAAAAAATGTTATTGTTTTTGTTTTCGACTTCATTCAAAGAACTGGCGTTAGCACTTCAATTAGTGGCTTTAGTGGCGTTGTTAATTAACCTTCTAATGTAAATAACGACAGTTTGATAAGAATACGGCAAAATTAGATGTCGAAAAAGGACTTACGGCAAAACGGTCGTCATGGCTGGAACAATAGAGAACTTTGTTCGTTGAAATACGTATTTCTGCTGGAATTCACGACACATACACAATCACGCTAGTAAAAACACTTCATCACTTATTATTCCATGATATTTTAACACCCACAGCACTAAATTCACCATAAACTCGAAAATATAACCATCGCCGACCGGCCGACAGGCGGTCGGAACACCGCGAACGCGCTTTGACAGGTCCGAAGCAAAAAAAAAATCATCAAGGAGCGAGGTTCGGTGTTGCTGGTTATTTGAATGCATTTCTACCATCCCTGTCTACTGCCCCGCCGCGGAAACACACTTCCGCGTGCGGATTCTACCATTCCACAGAATATAACCGACAAAATTGAAGCGCGGGAACACCGGCAATTTTTGCCTCCCTACAGATAAGGTCCAATGGAAGGCCGGCAAAAGTTGCCGGATCCACGGTGCAGTGGCTACTTCAAAAATGTAGGAGACTAGTAATGGACTTTATACAATCGTCCATCTTGGATACGCTTTGTGTAGCTCTTGTTACTCGTATGTTATGTGGATTGCTTTCGATAAATAGCTCCTATTGAAATATTATAAAAGGGAGGGAGAAGCAGCTGTCAACCAATGACTTCCGCGGTGTTTTCGTCTTCATCTAAAACGACATATTTAAATCATCATCATCTGCCTAGCCTTTTCCCAACTATATTGGGGTCGGCTTCCAGTCTTACCGAACTCAGCTAAGTACCAGTGTTTTACATGGAGCGACTGCCTATCTGACCTCCACAACCCAGTAACTGGGTAACACGGTACCCCTTGGCAAGACTGGTGTCAGATCTCAAGCTTCTGACTACCCGTAACGACTGTCAAAGATCTTCAAATGACAGCCGGGACCAACGGCTTAACGTGCTTTCCGAGGCACGGAGGAAACTCGGTATGTTAAAATGGTCACCCATCCACGGACCGACCTCGTCAAGCGTTGCTTAACCTTGATGATCGACCCGTGCGGCTCTTATTATTTAGCCACGAGCTCCTCTCTAAAACGACATATTTAAATAAGAAAATATATTGTTCACAATGTATTTTGTATTCACTAAGGGATTTATTATTTATAATAAATGAATAAAGGTTCCTTTTTTTTGTAATCCCTCACAGCGTAAATATCCCATGGGGCTCATATGAACCCCATGCTATATAAGAAAGCAGGAAACGCCGCAAAGGAATAACTTCTAACCTCGTTATTGAATTAACATACTTTGTTAAGTTTACTATTAATATTTAGTATATACTTTATACACTACAAAATACGCACAGGACAAACATTTACAAAAGCGAGAAAGCAAACTTATTTTTTTTTATTTGAGATGGGTTTGCTCTTGACTCTAGTCTAGGTCAGAGGTGACAGAGACAAAGTCGACGATGGAGTGAGCTTACCCAGAAGTAGCCTGTTCACTCTAACTTTGAAGAGGTTCGGGCTGTATGCGTTCGGAAACACAGACGCAGGCAGTGAGTTCCACTCTTTTGCAGTGCGCATTATGAAGGATGTTTGGAAGCGCTTGGTGCGAATTGGTGGAATAGCAACTAGGTGAGGATGGTAACTTGCAGTGCGTCTAGATATCCGATGGTAGAAGGGGGCCGGTGTGATGAGGTCGTGGAGTTCATGAGCACACTCGCCAAAATACAGTCTGTAGAATACCGACAAGCAGGCAACCTTACGGCGATGAGCCAAGCTGTGAAGCTTGGCATCCACCAGTTTGACGTCGCCAATTAGTCTCTTAGCTCTGCGTTCCACCGAGTCAAGCGCGGCAAGCTGATATTTAGCTGAGCCATCCCAGAGGTGGCTGCAATACTCCATGCAGGATCGGACTTGCGCTTTGTAAAGAGTTAATAGCTGTCCAGGCATAAAGTATCGCTTCAATCTGTTTAGGACGCCCAGTTTCTTTGCCGCAATTTGGGCTTTGTACTTATGATGATTTACAAAATTTTGACTAGATGTATAAGAAAACGAAACAAAATAAATAGGTATGTTATGATCATATCAGGATAAGACGTGAGATTATGTAAGTATCACATCAAACACATCACATCATCAGCCTATTAATCCTCCTCTCTGTGAGAGGGAATGGGCCGTAATCCACCACGCGGATTGGTGGATGTCACATGTCTTCGAATTTCAAGTTCTAGGACATGCAGGTTTCCTCACGATGTTTTCCTTCACCGTTTTTGATAGCAGTGGTGATGAAATAATTTACACAAAGTATTGCGCCTGCCTGGGTTCAAACCCACGACCTACAACTTCTAAGTCGCGGCCGATACCATTGGGTCACCACTGCTCTCAAGTAAGTCTGTATGAAAGTATGTATTTTAATAATAACACAAAATATGTTGAATGGTTTTGGTATATAATTAATCAAAAGTAGTTTCTTCAAATAATGATCTGCTTAAGATGATGAAATGATTGACGATTGTCAATGGAGTAATGTTTTACTGTACTATTTTGGGACCATGAAAGGTTGCAAATTATGTTCCATATTGACCGTCGTAAATTGGACACAGTTTAATTAACAGGCACTACACATAAGTTTGGAACTCGCTTTAATCGGTTTTCTGGAGTTACGACGTTGGTACTATTTGTACAAATTAGGTAGTTTGCAGATGAAGAGTATAGTTTGCACATAAGTCGTTGTTATTATTATTACTGTTTAAAATTGAATATTTGGTCAAATTAATTTGGTATTGGAAAATGTTTTATAATTGGTTAACTACATACATATCTAGTGGTAATAGTTTATTGATTGGAAAGCAGATAAGTGAGTATTTTATGATTTGTTAAAATGTACATTATTTTGTTAAGCAAATTGTTTATTTCATAAAACATCTTAGTTCAAGCTCTTGTGTTGTCTATAATCGACTTTGCTGAAATTTGTTACTCTCATCTATCCCAAGAACTTCTTAACAATGTGGATCGATATTTTTTAAACTGTATTCGCTTTATTTTTGGCCTACGTAAATATGATCACATTTCTTCCTTCCGTTCTCAGCTTAAATAGCTATAGCCTATCCGTCAGAGGAGATCCCTCAGATCCCTCTACATGCTCTTCACCATCATGAACGATCCTTGTATTCCTGATAATTTAAAACAATATTTTAAAGTGTTGCGCAGTTCTAACGATCTTAACCTTCGAGCTTCCAAAAACTTACTTCTCCATATTCCTTCTCACCGCACTGGGTACGAGTATCTATCTAATTCTTACACTGTCTCAACTATAGAACTCTGGAGAGTGCTTTGCCTTGACATCAAAAAAGCTAAGGGTATAATTACATTTAAGCGTAGAATTCGGAACTATTATTTGTCCTATCATACATAGCTCGGCCTTCATCAGTTATTATATTTTAACTGTCTTATTTAGATTTCGGTATTTATCAGTCTATTGTTTTAGTTATTATTTATGTATTTTATTAGTTAGTTTATGAATATCCAATTTTAGTTATTGTTCATATTTTTTTATTTTGTACACCTACCAATGTTATATCCTTTTTAACCCAAAGGTTGACTGGTAGAAAATACCTTGCTGCATTAAGACCTTTTCAGATTGCTGTGTATCACCATAGTACATGAAGTTTAAATAAATTAAAACCGGCCAAGTTCGAGTCGGACTCGCGCATAAGGGTTCCGTACCATTATCCCAAAAAATCACGTTTGTTGTATGGGAGCCCCACTTAAATATTTAATTTATTCTGTTTTTAGTATCTGTTGTTATAGTGGCAACAGAAATACATCTTCTGTGAAAATTTCAACTGTCTAGCTATCACGGTTCAGGAGATACAGCCTGGTGACAGATGGACAGACAGACAGACAGACGGACCGCGGAGTCTTAGTAATAGGGTCCCGTTTTTACCCTTTGGGTATGGAACCCTAAAAAAGGTGGCCGTCCTACGAGCTTGCTCAAAATGATAATATTATAAACAAATCAGGATTTAAAAGGGAAAGAGTTTCATTATAAATCCACCCGTAACGTGACAACAAAATATTAGGTATTTAGTATTGGCAGTAAGCACCGATCAAAGATAAGACCATTTTTTAATAAATATTATGCACTTATCTGCTTAGCTAACCTATCTATTATTGTATAAAAACAAAAGTAATACCAATGTAGAGCTTCATGTTTTATTCAAAGGGTCAATTTGGTTTGCGGTCAGAACTCAAAGCCTTCTTGAAAAATAAATTGAATTTCAAGCTCATCAAACATTTTGCTAACCACCTGGACCCCTGTAACCTCATTTATAAAACCTTCGAGGTTTGACAGGTAGTACTTAACTGAAAGTAATTTTACTGCTGAAAGAGTTGGAATATTGTTTATTTTGGAAGTTGTGTTAGAATCATCATCATCAGCCTTTTAATGTTCCCACTGCTAGGACACAAGCCTCCTCTCTGTGAGACGGAATGGTCCGTAATCCACCACGCGTGCCCAGTGCGGGTTGGTAGATGTCACATGTCTTCAATTTTTTTGGTTCTAGGACATGCCAATTTCCTCTCGATTTTTCTTTCACTGTTTTGAGGGCAAGGGTGATGAAATAATTTACTCAATGTAAAGCGCCTGCCTAGGTTCAAAACCACGACCTACAACTTGTAAGTCGCGGCCGTTACCACTGGGCCACCACAGCTACAACAGTGGCTAAATCCTGACTCTGGTTGTCTAAAAATCCATTAGTCAATAATGCTCTCCAATCCGGATATTGAACTTGAGAACCTGCACTCCACACTAAATTACCACAGTGAGCAAAAAATTGTGCTTCACATTGAATTTATGTTTTGTTAATAACACTTTGGCATTACATTTTTTTTTGGTTCTTTCATATCACTCGGCTATCGCTGTTGTGAGTGTTGTGACCAGTGTGCTGAGGCCTTAGTGCGAGTTTTTACTCACACTCTACTGCGTTAACGTAAACGTCTATTTGTGTTGAAACTGGATAAGCACCGTCTGGTGACGGTGACGGTAAGGAGAAACCTCTTTTTTTTCTATACAAAGTCCTCGGAATAAGCACACTGATGACGAGATTTTATCCCCGCACTCGAGATACAGTAAACGATCTTTTATGTCAAAACATATACCAAAAAAGAGGTTCCTCCTTAACGTCACAAGATGGCACTTGTCAAGTTTCAATACAAATTAGAAAGAAAGAAAAAACGTTTATTTGCGCCAGGCACGACGCATACCATAAAAAAAACAAAGGAAAGCTTAAATACAAATACAGAGTATGCGTCACAACCACGCAAAACGGTCATCGTTCAGCATAATGCTGGGACCCGCGTGCAAGACAGAGCCACAGCGCTGGATGACGTCGAAACAATGAAACCTTAAGGGCAAGTGACGGAGCGAACATGTTCCATTTATAAATAAAATAAACAAATAAATGAGTAAAAACAAATACGAAACACATGTGTCCAAAACAAAAGTTCAGTCTTTATAGTTATAGATTAGTACTTAAACGAATAAATATATATAGTAACAGATACAGTAAATTGATGTTTCTAGTATTATATAGCAGCATAGCCAGCATTGTGTGAGTACCATGTACTTCAGAGCTATCATTGTCTAGATACCTACGTCTTCTATTGACTTGAATGACTCCGGTGGTTGAGAGTATGTCATGCCCACTCAAATGTCTCGCCGATGGTGGCGCGTGTGTCGGATCATTTAGCTCCCTTCAAAATGGTTGAGCTGAATGGTGCTGATACATGTGTCATGTTCGTGAACGGGCGCTGTCGGTTGGGACTGGTCATCTCTTAGCTGCCATGGTTTATTTTAATTGATTCTAATTTTATTTCTGAATTGTCTTTTTATATTTACTATGGACACTTTTAACTTTCTACATCGTTCTCACATAATGTGTAATCTCAACATGAATGATGTAACAAATGATTTGTAATAATTACCTAATTGAAAAAGAGTGTCCATGGAGTTTCTTGCCCGTTCTTCTCCATAGAGATCTACGCCTTGGAATGGGCATCTACGGTACTTTCACAGTTATTATGTCTTGTGACTGGGACTGTAGCACCATAATTTTGTAATATTTTATTTTGTCTTTTGACAATTCAAAAGTGCCTGTAACTGGCCTACTTGAAATAAAGTGCTTTGACTTTGACTTTGACTTTGAACGTCTTCCAGCGTGAGACAAAACTTGCACTAAGTCCTCAGGTGGCCACACACCTAATAGGGCAAATAAAGTCAGTACTTGTACCGCAAGTTATTTGGGACATGTTGTGAGAGTATTAACACTACGATGGGGACTTCAAGAAAAGTAACCACAATAAGACACTTTATTTGAATCAAGATGTCAAAAATCCGACGACGACAAAAACCTTGTAAATGTGAGATATGTTCACGTATATATGAAAAAATCATCATCATATCAGCTGAAAGACGCCCACTGCTGAACATAGGCCTCCACCAAGCGTCGTCAAATCGAACGATCCTTTGTGCCTCGTATCCATGTATTATATTGCAATATATTGTATCATGTTTATGATACAATATATTGCAACAACTTTGTATAGTGATATAAACATGCAAACTTGACTCATAGACGAAGCTTCTCTTGCAGTTCACATCCAATAAAGTACATATCTCCCTAGATAGTTAGACCAGGTACAGTACAAACATCTCGGCAAACTTCGTGTTTCGTCAGTCGTCGGATTTCTATTAGTTGCCCTTTGCACTTTGTGCAGACCAGAGACTACTAGACCGGACGCTCTCAATCAACTTGGAAGTATATAAAGTTGTTAGTACTCTTTTAACATAATGTAATTTATTTTAAAACTTGGAGGAAAGCTGCTAAAGCTGCTATTTTTACAGCTCTATATATTTCACACGGCAATCAAAACAAAACAACAATAAAGTACTTAGTTCTGAAATCAAATTATTAACCACTATAAATCTAATAATTGATGGACATGGAAATTAGTATTCGTTTGTATTCGGAAATGCGATGATTGCCGAGGGATATTATGAAAATAGTTGTTATTATGTCGTGGTTATTAATTTGTAGATGCAACAGCAGTGTGCAGCGATGCAAAGTCAACTTTTCATGAAATAAACTCTGAAGTTGGTTAACTACACGACAAAAAATTATTGGACCTTGCGAACATTTTAACCTAGCAACAACACTAGAAAACTTTAATTTTGTAAAATTATAGCAAACTTTAATAATTAGAAAATAAACTTTTATAAAATAATACAAAACTAGTTTTGTTACTAGTATGAATAAAGTTCACAAGCTTAATTTTTAAAGCTTAATTTTCCCGCGGCGTCACTCACGGGTCGACTCCACAGGTACTGTGCATTTTTTCGTAATACATCGTAGCCTATGGCACTCAACGATAGTGGAACTTTTTGTCATTAAAAGATTTTTTTACATCGGGTCATTATTTCCAGAGATTACCTCAAACCAACTTAAAAGCAGAGTATTTTATTAATTTTCATAGTTTATTTGCATAGTCATAGAGTAAGTTGTTTATATTTATGAGTACATTCAACCTCTCAAAAATTCTCAATGTATTAAAATTCACCCTGTTTATTGAACTATCAACTTAATGCAAACACAAAGCAGATGCGCAGAGTCAGAGCATAGTCGTTGCGCGGAATACTGAATGTAACCTAGCATTAGGTTGGTTACATCTGGTTTCGTACAGATAAATGCAGAATCACTTTGCTGCGAATAAAAGAAATCACTTTGCTTTAGATAGTGCAATCTCTGATAAAAAGGTCGGAGATAAAATACTGAGTATCTATTGCGTATTTTTCAAGATATTCGGTGGTCTTTGTTTGATGTTTTCATGTAGCAGTAAATATGCATAATGATGACGCAAAGGTGATACGTGTCAAGTCAATTTAAAGCTAGTGATTTGGTTTTTTGTCGTTTTTAAGGTTTCGTAGTCAACAAGGAACCCTTTTAGTTTCGCCATATCTGTCTGTCAGTCCATCCGCAGCTTAGCTCAGAGACTCTTAGTACTAGAAAGCTATAATTTGGCATGGATATATATATATTAATCACGCCGACAAACAGGTAAAATAAAATTTAATTTAATAGATTTTTTGTTTTACCTGTACACTTAAAGTGGGGATGTTTTTTTTTCTTGTTTATCCCATGGTGTGGGGTATCGTTAGATAGGCCATTAAAAAATATTACGGGTTTGTGAAAACCATTTTTCGATTCAGGGATCCGTTTGGGTAAAATTCTGCTTTAAATAGAAAAATTTTGTTAGAGTCAAGTGTGCCAGCTAAATGGTGGTTTATGCATACGAGAAAAAAATCACGACAATGGTATATATAAGGAATTTAAAAGGAAAACTATCACAGCTAAGTAGACTTTACAAGTATACGAGTACTAGTCGGTCAACTTATAAAATGTACTTGGAAAAGTAAAAACAATATTTTCGTTAGAACAATGATGTTTATGAACTTCAGTAGCTTCTACTTATTATGTTGGTGAATGTATCTGTTTGTACGGAACCCTCGGTGCGCGAGTCTGACTCGCACTTGGGCAGTTTTTATCGTAATGACATGAACATATTTATTCCATTTAGGTGATTCTTGTTTTGTAGTATCTATTGGCTTACAGACCTCAAATGCAGAGCCGGTGGGCCACCTAAATATTGGTTTGTATAGGACCAACCAACTCATCAGCTTTTTCCTCAACTGTATAAGGTTAAGGTGAGCAGTGGTGGCCCAGTGGTATCAGCTGCGACTTACAAGTTGTAGGTCGTGGGTTCGAGCCCAGGCAGGCGCTTTACTTTGTGTAAATTATTTAATCATCACTGTACTCAAAACGGTGAAGGAAAACATCGTGAGGAAACCGGCATGTCCTAGAACCAAAAATTCGAAGACATGTGACATCCACCAACCCGCACTGGGCCCGCGTGGTGGATTACGGCCCATTCACTCTCACAGAGAGGAGGCCTGTGTCCCAGCAGTGGGAACGGGAACATTAATAGGCTGATGATGTGATGTGATGTGATGTGTGTATAAGGTTCGGCTTCCTGTCTAACCGGTACCAGCTGAATACCAGTATGACCTCTACAGTTTCTGAGTATCACGATAACCCTGGGTAAGACTGTTTTACCAGAATATCCGATGTTTGACTACCCGTACCGACTGTCATCTATGACCACAGATATAAATTCATGTACCATTATCGGCTCCGGAAATACACCAAAATCCATAAAAATGCTTTTTTATGCCATATTGAGCTGTAAAGATTGAATAGAAAAATCTGGCCGAGGCATTGGAAATGTTTTCTTTTATTGGTAAATAAATTTGTTTTTAAATTATGTGTGAATAAGTGGCACGCTTGGTTTTCATACAGATGGAGGGACATGCGTTATCTAGTTAGATTTAGGTCTGTGTCTATGATAAAAGGGACTAAGGGCTTAACTTGTTTTCTAAAGCACGGAGGAGTATTCATTTGAAATAGACGATCACACCTCCACATTGGAAATAACATAACAGACAAAAATTTTACGTCCACAGTTAGTAGGCAATATCAATAACAGTTCGTGCAAACCCTACCAACTATTATTTATAAATCGCTACAATCGCTCAGTCTCTGCGCAAATAGAGTGATCAAACATTCTGTACTAGATATTGCAGAAAATGTTAGATCTGATCTGATATATCAGTCTACTGTCGGCGGGGTAATTGCGTGAGGAAAAATCAATCAATCAATCCTTTCATCTTGATAATTCAAATACATTTGTTAACTTTTTATTTCGTGCATTATTTTTTTTGTTAGTTTTTTTGTTTCAATTTCGTACGACTTATTGTCGGGCCTACGTTGTCCCCCCATATCCAAGTACTAATGCTGTAACATGGAAATATTGTAAACAAAAAAATTTAAAAGAGTAACCATGGAGTTTCTTGCCGGTTCTTCTCCATAGGAAACGACTAACCCGAACCGTGCACCTTTTGTCGACGTTTTATAAGTGCCCATGTAGGCCTATGTAAAATAAAAATATTTGATTTTGATGATTTTGATTTTGATCATTCTCATTATTTTGTCGAGCAAACGAATTTTGGAAATCATGGATCAGTAATTTGCCTGAAAATTCTTCAAATTGCGATAGAAAATTAATATATAATCTTGACAATCTCGCTACCCTTGGGTCTCGGTCCTGTAAAATACGTGCGAGGGGCCGAAGCCAACTAGCAGAGGCCTTCTTAAGCATGTACCAGGAAATGTGACACCAACCGACGATTATCCCTGTATGCACTGCGCAAGTGCACCCAATGTCAATCTCCGGTTGGTGCAGGACTATTGCATAATATGGCGAAAAAATTTATAGGCTATTGATTTGGTAGGTTTAGTTAATCTATTGCCTAAAACCATAGTTGGATTACTGCCCCCTGCCTGACCACTGTTGAACTACACGGCTATAAAATGGCAGGAGGTGACTGGCACACTCATTATACTTATTATAATGTAATTATTATAGTCTGTTATTAAAAGAAAATGTACCTAAATATTTTGCTTAACTAAAACGCAAGCTCCTGATACTGGCAGTTGTAGTCCTAAATATTAATACTTAGCAAGGAACAAACTTAGGCAACAGGTTCGTATAGCAACATTGGTTATAATGCAACGTTTTGTCAGCAATAAAACCTCCATTTGCATAACAAAATTGCAATGTCGTCGCCGTCCCGACCGTGCTTACCTATGCACTTTCTTGCACATTTTATATGAAACGATATTTTCAAAACTTGTCTTCCCGTTCCGTCCGAGATTAAAACATGCAACGTATGTAGCGACCTTTACCACATAGTACGTAAGCGGCGGCGCGCCTATTTTGTGCCTTTAGCTGGCAATAATCTTATGAAGGTGTTGTTATTTCATTCACGAGTTATTTTAGGAACATCAGCTCCAGACAAAATGTAGTCAGGGTAAATGTCAAATTATCTTCCATATCAGATTACATTATTTGACTAATGACTGACTTAGTCTCGTTGGTTGTTTAGTCTGTAAACGCTGTCTATATTGCAGAAGGAATTACAGTATGAGACAACAACTATTGCTTATTATCTACCCATTACACTTTTTACTTTTATACTCATAACCATCACGCATTTGGTTTCACTGGCTACATTTAAATTTGAAAATAAAAAAATGGCCGCTTTTGGCGCCATATTGTGGGGCCCCAATTATTTTTTCTTTCAAACCCATCATGTGTGGTATCAAAATAAAGGGTTTAAGAGGTGATTTTTAAAATATATTACACATGTGTACCTTATTCGAAAAAAAGTTAACTAAAAAGTTAAAATAAAAAAATGCATACCTTAAGAAGCTAACTAAAAAGACGTTAACAAGAAGAAAATCATGTTGTGCAGTCGAAGAATACATCTGGTTTTGGTCAGCCATCTCGCGAACATGTACCATCTTTTAAGCTAGTAAATTTGCGTTCTACAAAAAACACGGATTTAGAAGTTTATATTTTGCTAGAACCTACCTAATAATAAGTTGTACTGAGCCCTCATTTCTCGAAGAGAAAAGCAATGGAGCATAGTACAATCACGTTACGTCTTTCATGATATACCTAATTCCTAAGTAAAAGGAGCGTACCAGTTGTAGTGTTATTTCTGCAGTATGAAATTCTACTTGCGGCCAAATAAAGCTGCGCTTGTCACAGTTACTAGGGCAGTCAGCAATTCACTTCGTGGCTTTTCTGTGCCTCGCAGAGAACATTTAGACGGTGGCCTTTGTTAGTTGCAACTGTTGTACAAATCTATGACAGTTGTTCCAGGAAATCATAAGGTCGGAAGTCTAGCAAATGGTACAGCAAATGGAAACAGGAACTAGGTTGTTCCAGATGGTAGTCGTTCTAAGTGAATTATTGATACTCAGGAGCTTGTACTTTGGTAGAAGACTAAAAATAAACCTATTTGGAAAAGTACTTGGATGATGCTGATTTGATGCTATTGTGAAGTGTGTGAAGTTTACATGCTGGAAAGAATATAGCAGCAGGAGGGCTCGCAGAAAATAATACTTTGAGATATCATGCGAGTTTGCAGTCGATATTTCTTTAGTATGTCAGGATGAAATTGTCAAGAGGCCGTAGGCATTTCACGAAAAGATTTAAAATGTTATTTTTTTAAATTATAATTGATAGGCTCGCGTTTCCGATGATGTTCCGGTCGATACGAATAAATCCTATATAGCAGATACGCCTATTGTTTATAGAGCTATATCCCGCTGGAACATAAATGTTTCGCAGGTGTTTTCGCAGCTTTCCTTTTCGCCGTTCGATAAGGACCAGGCTCGAGTCGACGGTGCGTAGTGTTACACGCGTGCCTCAAAAAGATGTCAGCAAAAACTGACGGGGTCCGCTAGGGCCGATGGCTGTCTGGGTAGCGGATAAATTTGAAAGAGAATTACCACGGCCCTGGCTTATGCAACTTAAGGAACACGGGTGGGTTTTAGTCAGTAAAAATCTGACATGCCATCCCGCTTCACCCAAAGCGGGAGAAGTCATTGGATGAATTCCCACTGCTAAATAAAGGTGTTTCCTAGCTATATTTTCAGCTACAAGTTCAGTCAAATAACTTATTAATGTCATTCAAAATATATTAATAAGAGCAGGGAGTTAAAACGAGCCTTATATGAGATGAGACATCTTCATTCCAAAGCGAAGTCATAAGTAAGTTGTCTGAAGTGTTAGTAAAGTAACACTTAATTATATTATACTTCTTGAAGTTGGATGATGAACTTAAAACCTTAATCGTATTAAGGATGAGGACTTCCTTTATAAAAAGGTGGCAATTTTTGTATACAATTTATGGAAAACAGAACTTTAAATGATGTTGTTTTGTTATCATTGATTTTGTTGTTGTTTTGTCTAGTCTTATTCAACAATAAATTTACCATCATTTAGAAGATAAACTATGTTTGCCTTAATAATACTCATTTCTACTTTGGAAACATATACCAAGTACAATTTACAAGGTTCCATTTTCCATATAGGCCACAGTCTTACTCAAGTCGTACAACTATTTCGGTCAACTAGCACAAAGTTAGCACAATTCCGGTTGGTTACATTTGATGGCATTGCTAGTTAGGAAATGGCAACTTGAAGGTCCAAACCTAATGTCCCGTGTAGGATAGACTGAATAGAACTGGACGATAAGAAGTTCCTTTGCTTTTAGGAGACCGTTAGGTATGTTGGTAGAAAATGCTAGGAAAAACGGCTGTGTTTTTTTTTTCTGTTTCTATTCAGTGTACGGAACTCTTTTAGGAAATACTGAAACTATTTCATATTTAAATACCTACCAGCGGGGATATACCTAAATATTTAAATTAATATAAAATTCAATAGGTACTTATTTACATTTTGGAAAATAAAAATTATAAGTCACAAAGTCCGCTAAAATATTTATTGTAATTATATGCTTGTTGCATATTTCTTTATTTTTTTTTAATTATTTTATGGTTCGTTAAAGACCAATAAATTTAAATATTATCTAGAATTTAAATATATTTTTAAAAGTTCAAACTATATTTAGAAAACGTTTTGATAGGAATATCTGAAAAATATTTGAGAAGGATATATTTTGTAGACATCTAAATAATTAAATGAAAAAAAATAACAATAAACAAAATATTCTTTAGTATTTAATTTGTTTTAAGTTCAAACGGTATTTAAAAAAATATGTCTTGATATGAATATCTGATAAATATTTAAGTCGAATATATTTTGTGGAAATCTTTAGAAACTGTTTTTTAAGTAGAAACGATAAACAAAATCTCTCGTCTAAGATAAGTCTCCCTATCTTCCTTATCTGGATTACTTTGAGATTTGTAATTCTACCGATAGAACATCACAAAAATTTCATATTTTTTTGAGGTAGATATCACCATATACCTTATCTTAATCAATGAATATGAAATCCTACGTCCTTTCAAAGAATGAGTCACCAGGTGATTAATAAAAACCTTTAGTTTATAATAAATCTCGTTAGATTATAATCTCTCTTTTCTCAGTATGACCCGCATAGATAGTAAAATATCGAATTTTGATAGAATTTATTTTACGCATTTCAAATAATCTGTTCACAATATATTAAGAGTTCATAATATCGTAAAATTTATTAAAATCTTCGGTTGAATGTTTGGGGTTATAGAGTAGATACAAAAACAATTGCCTGCTTATTAGTCATTATTCAAATTTTAGTTTTATTTCCAAGTTAGTAATTTGAATTTAATATCAAAGATTTATATTAATTTATTAAAATAACTTATACCGGAGCAAAATCTTTGCATACATGCCTTTAAAAACATTGGTTCGTATTGTAGATAAAGAAAATTCGTGGAACTTTCCCGAAAAATATTCAAATTAAATGTGATCGAACTGAACGTAAATCTGTCAGTTTTTAGTATAAATTAAGATTTATTGCCGTTTCAATGAGGCAATGATCATTGGCTGAAGATAATTTATGAGTTACTCCTGGAAAACGATGTAAAATAAACATAAATAATTTTGTGGAAGGTCGGAAAATTTGCATTGCAATAACAAGTTTTAAAACTATAGGTAGACTAAGCAGTTTCTAATTATTATTATTTTACAATAATGTATTAATGTCGCACAAATAAATAAAAGATATACTTAAAAAAAAACTCACCAATAAAGTAGATCCGTTGAAGCAAAACCAAAATATTTATTCACGAAACTTTTCAAACAAAACAGAAAGTCGCACGAAATTAAAAAGTTATTGAGACCACAGATCCGTTAAAGTTTTTAAAACAATAAACAGGAGTTTATTTTGTAAAATCCTTGTTTTTACTAAGTTTTCGCGCATACGTTAGGGCCCGGACGAACCGTCAAGTCGTCTTCACGCACCAGTGTTCTATGTGAGACTGCTGGTACTGTAGTTAGCAGAGCAGTTGCCGTCCGCTGACACGATGATACGTCACGGCATCGGCACTATACTGAAAGCCCTATTTTTCCTGTATCCAAGTGGCAAAGTAATTAAAAATATAGGCTCAGACAACATAGCACTGCCAATTTTTTTTATTTGACATTTTTAATATTTTAGAGCGGGCAAATGTCGCTCGGTTCTATTTTTTTTTTAAGAATTTGAAATTCGAATACAACCGATGTTGCAAATTTTGTTTTGATCTCAATGTGTGAAAAATTTACAGTATTTATTTTTCTTTTTACAAAAAAGTATGATATCAAAGCGACAATGTCGTAATACCTATTTTTATCGGTTGGAGTAAAGACGAATCTTATCAGTGACTTAAGAAGTATTACTCAATAAGAAATTACACACTATACCAGTACATTTGGAATGAATACAGAGATATTGTGTGTAAATATGGGCAAGGAGTATTTAATAAGAGATTTTTTGTACTCTCTGCGTCAACAGTTTTAACCTTCAAGCGGGCGCGCGCTTATTTGGAACGGTAGCGATCGCACAACCTATGTAAGTTTTTGAGGATTTAGAGCATAGATTAAGCAGAAATTATTTACTAATTATATTCAATTCAATTGAATAATTCAATAGTGCTAAAAATAGTTTATTTAAATTAAAAACTAAATCTTAGAATTAAACAACTTTCTCTGGTTCATCATCATCTTCCTGCCCTTGTCCCATGTTACTTGGGGTCGGCGCAACACGTTTTCTTCTTCCATACCGTCCTGTCCCCCGTCACGCTATCACTGACGCCCTTTTCTTTCATATCACTCCTCACACAGTCCATCCATCTTTTCTTTGGCCGTCCCCTCCCTCTACATCCATCCACATTTATATTCATAACTCTTCTAGTAACATGCGTTTCATCCCTCCTCATCAGATGACAATACCAGGACAAACGGTTTCCTTTCAACTTTTCTGTTAGCTTTTCTTTTCAATATTATTTAGTTTTTTTTTTTCAATTAGTTGTTGAAATCAATAAGACATCAAAGTGTGTCTTTAAAATCAGCGCATAGTCTTTTCGACTCCTGCGTCGAGACAGGAAAAAACGCATTTTGTGCCCTTCGGGAGGTACGAAGAAGAATAGAATGGAGTAGTTTACGTGGGTAGTGAACGACTTACAGGGTACTATAGAAATAAGTTATGACTAGAAATCTCGTTATTATGAACGAAAATGTATAGTTTGCGGCCGATTCGACGCCGCGCGACCGCTTGAAGGTAAAGAACGTACGCGCTGTTGTTGTAAGTTTTTTGTAAATGTGACTAGACTGTTTCAAATAATTATTTGCTTTTCAATAAATACTCATTGCTTCGTTTATGTTGGGTAGAGAACATCTCTTAAAACACATTTTGCGAAAAACATAATAATTACTGAATCTTTATTCTCGCCGCTTGATAATACCAGGTACCGCTATGTGATGAAAATCTTCTAAAGAGGTCACTGAACCCAACGTAATTTGAAGCTGTGTTATCAATAATGTTGCTGGGCAGAGATGGCCACAATTTTTAATATGAATTAATGATCTGATGCTTATAAAAATGTTGATTAAAAACCAATATAATTTTGCAACTTGTACAGTCAGCCGCATGATAGTGGTATCGAAACTATAAACTAGGCTCTTATTTTTGGAAACTACGTACTACACTAGACTAGATCAAGTCCAAAATCTAACCACCGATGGCGGTCGACTAAACCTTTCCCCAGCTATTGAGGCTAAGCTAGGCATAGCTTGTATTAGTTTGAAATACTAGCTTTTATGTAATTTACCTTTCGTTCAAGCACTTATTTTTTTTAATCATTTAATAGTAGTTTATAAAACTGTTGCATAATAAGGGGTATTATAACATGAGTGTGTGTTTAAAAACCGACCCGTAGACGAGGTTTTTAATATTTTCACACGAATGTTTTAATACCTAGTTATGTGCAGTGTCATACACTTCTTTATTTACACAAAAACTTATTACGTTTATGTTGTGTGAGCCTATAATTAAAATTATAGGCTCACACAACATAGCACTGCCTATTTTTTTTATTTGACGTTTTTAATATTTTAGAGCGGACAAATGTCGCTCGGTTCTATTTTTTTTTAAGAATTTGAAATTCGAATACACCCAATGTTGCAAATTTTGTTTTGATCTCAATGTGTGAAAAATTTACAGTATTTATTTTTCTTTTTACATAAAAGTATGGTATCAAAGCGACAATGTCGTAATATCTATTTTTATCGGTTGGAGTAAAGACGAATCTTATCAGTGACTTAAGAAGTATTACTCAATAAGAAATTACACACTATACCAGTACATTTGGAGTGAATACAGAGATATTGTGTGTAAATATGGGCAAGGAGTATTTAATAAGAGATTTTTTGTACTCTCTGCGTCAACAGTTTTAACCTTCAAGCGGGTGCGCGCTTATTTGGAACGGTAGCGATCGCACAACCTATGTAAGTTTTTGAGGATTTAGAGCATAGATTAAGCAGAAATTATTTACTAATTATATTCAATTCAATTGAATAATTCAATAGTGCTAAAAATAGTTTATTTGAATTAAAAACTAAATCTTAGAATTAAACAACTTTCTCTGGTTCATCATCATCTTCCTGCCCTTGTCCCATGTTACTTGGGGTCGGCGCAACACGTTTTCTTCTTCCATACTGTCCTGTCCCCCGTCACGCTATCACTGACTCCCTTTTCTTTCATATCACTCCTCACACAGTCCATCCATCTTTTCTTTGGCCGTCCCCTCCCTCTCCATCCATCCACATTTATATTCATAACTCTTCTAGTAACATGCGTTTCATCCCTCCTCATCAGATGACCATACCAGGACAAACGGTTTCCTTTCAACTTTTCTGTCAGCTTTTCTTTTCAATATTATTTAGATTTTTTTTTCAATTAGTTGTTGAAATCAATAAGACATCAAAGTGTGTCTTTAAAATCAGCGCATAGTCTTTTCGACTCCTGCGTCGAGACTGAAAAAAACGCATTTTGTGCCCCTCGGGAGGCACGAAGAAGAATAGAATGGAGTAGTTTACGTGGGTAGTGAACGACTTACAGGGTACTATAGAAATAAGTAATGACTAGAAATCTCGTTATTATGAACGAAAATGTATAGTTTGCGGCCGATTCGACGCCGCGCGACCGCTTGAAGGTAAAGAACGTACGCGCTGTTGTTGTAAGTTTTTTGTAAATGTTACTAGACTGTTTCAAATAATTATTTGCTTTTCAATAAATACTCATTGCTTCGTTTATGTTGGGTAGAGAACATCTCTTAAAACACATTTTGCGAAAAACATAATAATTACTGAATCTTTATCCTCGCCGCTTGATAATACCAGGTACCGCTATGTGATGAAAATCTTCTAAAGAGGTCACTGAACCCAACGTAATTTGAAGCTGTGTTATCAATAATGTTGCTGGGCAGAGATGGCCACAATTTTTAATATGAATTAATGATCTGATGCTTATAAAAATGTTGATTAAAAACCAATATAATTTTGCAACTTGTACAGTCAGCCGCATGATAGTGGTATCGAAACTATAAACTAGGCTCTTATTTTTGGAAACTACGTACTACACTAGACTAGATCAAGTCCAAAATCTAACCACCGATGGCGGTCGATTAAACCTTTCCCCAGCTATTGGGCTAAGCTAGGCATAGCTTGTATTAGTTTGAAATACTAGCTTTTATGTAATTTACCTTTCGTTCAAGCACTTATTTTTTTAATCATTTAATAGTAGTTTATAAAACTGTTGCATAATAAGGGGTATTAAAACATGAGTGTGTGTTTAAAAACCGACCCGTAGACGAGGTTTTTAATATTTTCACACGAATGTTTTAATACCTAGTTATGTGCAGTGTCATACACTTCTTTATTTACACAAATACTTATTACGTTTATGTTGTGTGAGCCTATAATTAAAATTATAGGCTCACACAACATAGCACTGCCTATTTTTTTTATTTGACGTTTTTAATATTTTAGAGCGGACAAATGTCGCTCGGTTCTATTTTTTTTTAAGAATTTGAAATTCGAATACACCCAATGTTGCAAATTTTGTTTTGATCTCAATGTGTGAAAAATTTACAGTATTTATTTTTCTTTTTACATAAAAGTATGGTATCAAAGCGACAATGTCGTAATATCTATTTTTATCGGTTGGAGTAAAGACGAATCTTATCAGTGACTTAAGAAGTATTACTCAATAAGAAATTACACACTATACCAGTACATTTGGAGTGAATACAGAGATATTGTGTGTAAATATGGGCAAGGAGTATTTAATAAGAGATTTTTTGTACTCTCTGCGTCAACAGTTTTAACCTTCACGCGGGCGCGCGCTTTTTTGGAACGGCAGCGATCGCACAACCTATGTAAGTTTTTGAGGATTTAGAGCATAGATTAAGCAGAAATTATTTACTAGTTATATTCAATTCAATTCAATAGTGCTAAAAATAGTTTGTTTAAATTAAAAACTAAATCTTAGAATTAAACAACTTTCTCTGGTTATGGAACCAATTTTGCACTTCAAAAAAATAATTTTTGATTTGCTTTTCTTTTCAATATCATTTAGATTTTTTTTTCAATTAGTTGTTGAAATCAATAAGATACCAAAGTGTGTCATTAAAATCAGCGCGTAGTCTTTTCGACTCCTGCGTCGAGACTGAAAAAAACGCATTTTGTGCCCCTCGGGAGGCACGAAGAAGAATAGAATGGAGTGGTTTACGTGGGTAATGAACGAATTACAGGGTACTAGAATCTAACCAGCGATGGCGGTCAACTGAACCTTTCCCCAGCTATTGAGGCTCAGCTAAGCATAGCCTGTATTAGTTTGAAATACAGGCTATGTCAAGCTCGGTCTCAATGCTAATGCTTTTATGTAATTTACCTTTCGTTCAAGCACTTATTTTTTTTATCATTTAATAGTAGTTTATGAAACTGTTGCATAGTAAGGGGTATTAAAACATGAGTGTGTGTTTAAAAACCGAGCCGTAGACGACGTTTTTAATATTTTCACAGGATTTTATTAATACCTAGTTATGTGCAGTGTCATACACTTCTTTATCTACACTCATGCGTTGGGATTGAACCTACTAAATACCATTTTTTTCATTTTCCATGCCATAAAATCGTGATAGCATTTATCATATAATTTTAAACATTTCTTTTGAGATACGTACATGGATTAAGAAAAAATATCTTCGTACACTCGGATTTGATTTATTTTATGTAGGTAATTTAATTTATTGATACACACAAGTTATTACAAAAACAGTTTACACAACTGAAAAAAAGAAAATACCCATAAGAAGAGCCCCAAAATAGGCACAGCATTTGTGTAATATGTTCAGGGGGGTGACCATAAGCTCTTAGAGCGGTATCAATTTGAGATCGAGTAAGTGACAGATGTAAACAAGTCATATACATCTGTCCCTTATTCTATGAATAAATGATATTTTGTCCTCACAAAGTTCACAATACTGGCAGCATTACTTTTTTGTCTTCCCGCCGAACAAAACCCACAGAGTAGACAAAAAATTTCAATCCTTTGTACACATGACATCCCACAAAAACATTACCAGCCAGCACCAGCTTTTAAAAGATTAAAAATCATTTTACTTCAATTCTTCAGGTGCGGCCACAATGCAGATATAAAATATTTAAAAACGTTGTAGAACATTATCTAATACATAACATTTACTAATCTATTATGTTAGATTTTTTTAACGATTTGTTAGATGTTTACAATGCAAACTGATGAAAACTTTGTAAGTAATATTGTCTATAATGGTGCTGTTAAAAATGTTTACAAACATTTTCTAACACTAATAAATTTACTGTGCAGAGGTGGCCCAGTGGTATCGGCCGCGACTTACAAGTTGTAGGTCGTGGATTCGAGCCCAGGCAGGTGCTTTACTTTGTGTAAATTACTTCATCACCACTGCTCTCAAAACTGTGAAAGAAAACATTGTGAGGAAACCGGCATGTCCTAGAACCAAAACTTCGAAGACATGTGACATGCACCACCCCGCACCACAGAGAGGAGGCCTGTGTGCCAGCAGTGGGAACATTAATAGGCTGATGACGTGATAATGTAACAAATGTTACATTCCTAACATTTACTAACAAATGTTAGGAAAATGTTGCTTAGAAAATGTTTACTACAGTTTGTAAACATTTTTAAACAGCGGCGTGGGAGCACCATAACACCGCATAACATTTCATAACCATCAGTTCGGATCTAAGAAGAAAACTTGCTAATCCAGGCTAATGTTGTTTAGCAATTTAAATTTTAATTTTTTTATGCTATGTAGTTTTTTTTAATTATATAACATTATTTAAAATTCAATTAATTTGGTAACGTTGGCTACAATTTGCAACAAAATGTTAACAAACAAACCTTACTTACTATTTATAAATGAGAAAGTTTGAATGAATGTTTGTTACTCAAACACTACAGAAAAGATCGGAATAAAAATTTGGCACTGAGATAGATTATAGTCTGGAATAGCAGATAAGCTTAGAATTAAAAAAACATGTAAGTTTTTTTTTATAATTCCTAGTGAACGAAATCGCGGCTAACAGCTAGTGTTCAATAACGTTTTAAAACATTTTATAACAGCAGTGTGGCCGCCACCTTTCGCTCTCGACTGGGATTAATTCTCGATTGACTTCGCTCAGAGGGATTATATCGAATCAACAGCGTTATATCGAGTTCGAGATATATTTGAATCGATTCCTTCCCTTTTGTCACGATCACAAATTCAGTGATGAGGATAAGCGTGGCTTTATCGCTTGATTAGTCATGGACGTTATGGGTTCTGGCTGTGCGTGTGGAAATTATGCAAAAGCGCGCCAAGACGGTTTCATGATTATAGGTGATATTTATTTATTTGGTTATATTTTGTCCTTGAAATTAGGTGCACTTGTTTTAAAATTATGCTTATCTACTCTCATATTAGAATATTAATATTAAATTAAAATTAACATTACGTAATATTCGAATTATAAACTTCAAAACAAGTTTATGTTGACATACTTTATAAACACAATACCGAAATTTAAAAATATAATCTCATTATATCATTCAATTCGCGCCACGGTGCGGTGGATTCTGTTGCAAAACACGGATTTCATGCGGTATTATTGCCGCACGATTCTATACCGCAATGCGAGCAGCTTCATACAATTCCATAGGTCGCAGAATGGGCGGAAAAAATCTCGCGCATAAATATCGCAGTGCGTGTGCTAAGCCTTAGCGCATGCGCGGATAATGCTATGATGTGCTGGGTTTTGGCGCCATTCATAGTTTTTAAAATTCTTGCTTAAAATGTCTGATGAATGAAAGTTTGATGTGAATGTGAAGAAAATTTGTTTCCGCCAATTTTTTTACATTCGGCGAAGGAAATTACTCATAATCTCTTACCAGCGAAGTCGAGATTATTATATGATGCATTTATCACGAATTTATGGCATGGAAAATGCAAAAAAAAAGGTATTCAGTACGTTTAATCCCAAAATGTATGAGTGTAGATAAAGTAGTGTATGAAACTGCACATAACTAGGTATTACAACATTCGTGTGAACACACACTCATTTTTTAATAGCCTTTATTATGCAACAGTA
The DNA here is from genome assembly GCA_948252205.1 of Orthosia incerta. Classification (NCBI taxonomy): domain Eukaryota; kingdom Metazoa; phylum Arthropoda; class Insecta; order Lepidoptera; family Noctuidae; genus Orthosia; species Orthosia incerta. Next base: position 6,259,436 of record OX411760.1, read on the forward strand.
TTATAAACTACTATTGTCCTGTTTGTTTTTATGTGGGTGACAATTTTTCATTAATTGTTACTAATAACAGCATGCCTGATTTACCCGACGTAAAAGTGGGGAAGAAGTAGTAAACCTATCTAGCCATAACATGGTATAGTATACATATTTTACAAGCTTTTATTTAAACTTGCTATGTATGTATGTATGTGTGTGTTAGGGTAAAATCTTGCAACTTGCAATCTTGCAAAAGAATTTTAAAGCAGTTATCCTCGTTTAGTTTGGATGACAATGCATGGTTAGATAAGTGACGTGATTCTACATACAATATGGCGGACGGCCCAAGATGGCGGACTAGTTATTTTTTTGCACTGCTATGATATGGATATCAAATTAAAGGGTTTGCTGAAAAGAATACGAAATAAGCTTAAAAAAAGAAAAAAAAGAAAAAAGATTATTTAATGCATAATTATTTTCTATACATTTTTCATGAAGCTAAAGAACCTCTTTGCCGCAGTTCTCGAATCACTCATTGTCTTGTAGATTATTGCAACAAGCTTTTCTGTTCAGTAAGTTCTGTCAGTGAAACATGACCGGTTCCTTACTGAGCAGTATTTTGACCTATTTTCCTTCATGACTTATAGTTTCAGCGGGAAAATAAGCAGCTGCTACATTTTACGTTTGTTTTAGTGTGTGCAAAATTAGGTGAAACTGGAAGGATATAGAATAATATTTGTTCTGGCTTTTGGACTTTGATGATAGCCAATCATTTTTTTTAAATAGAAAATAAATTGTAGTTCTAAAAACTAAAAAACACGCTTTAAGGTTACACTAGTCGAAAAAAAATCCATACAAACGTAGTCTAGGGATTATTCCACTGTTTGAAAATGTAAGTTCAAAATAAAAACTGATATCAATTTGTCTCATCATTATCTAGCCCAGTATGGAAGCGAAAAAGTAAAAAAAGAAAATATTTGAAAGTTATGAGCTTCGAAAGTTCCACATTTCGACACTAATTTTAACGCATTTTTGGGCCTTGAATAAATACCATAAAAAGACGGAAAATTGCAAAACGGTCTCCAGACAGGTATAGATTATTAGTTCTAAAATGCAAATAATTTTATCTTGAATAGATACGTTTAGTCGTTTTTTCATGATATCCAGACTCCCAAAGGTCTGTTTATAAAATTTCGCGCGCTCAGTTTCGTCCTAAATCATTATCAATTTCGCTACAAATTTGCAAAAGTGTGTATTGGTACGCGAACTAGCTTCCTACTGCTCATCACTGCATCTATCTCTTTCGCACGTGTTGTCGGTTGATATAAAATGCATTTTAACCCCGCGCACAAAATAGTTCGTGCCGTTGACTAGTGTGGTAATTTGAACTAAAAAGTCGCTAATCCTGAAGATCTTGGTAAGGCTAATGGGACAAACTATTTAAACGCGCACGGTAGAATCAACTTTCATTACTTGTAAATTTGAACCAAGTTGAATAAACATATTTGACTTTGACTTTGGCTTTGACTTTGACAAAATTATTGCATTGTCATCAGTCCTTGATAAGTGTGCAAAGTTTCAAATCAATCCCACGTTTTGAAAGGGGTGAAAATCACGTTCAAAGATTCCGTTACATTGATACATAGATACATACCAAGCTAATTTATTTATTTTATTTTTTTATTTATTTATAACAATTACTTGCTGTACTTACAGTTTGCACCAAAGCGTACAGCAAGCCAAAACTACACATAGAATAACACTTATAAACTAAAAAACTTTATACAAACATTTAACATATTTTTTTTACTGAGCATAAATATGTCGACGCCAGGTTCCTGAGCAATTAGGTCGTTCAGCAAATTGAGCGCCTGGGCTGTAGGAGCATGACGAGCAGTCAGGGTACGGGAGGGCGGAGCCGCGAACAGGCACCGCGGGGCACAAGCACGCGACACCCGCATTCGGTCCGGAGCGAATAGTGAACATCGAGCTAGCGTGGACGAGTCGTCGATCTTAGAGTTCAACAGTAGGTAGTAGTGCATCAACAACGTACACTTCCGTCGCAGTTCCAGCGTGTTGATGCCCACCATTCCCGTGACGAACAGAGACGGATACAAAAAGGGATAATACCCATACATTTTTTTGTACAGGTAACGAGCAAACTTGCGTTGAACCCGTTCTATCATGAGCTTATATTTTTGCTCGTGCGGATCCCATACCAGAGAATTATACTCAAGCTTACTACGCACGAAGGAATAGTACAGTACCATAATGGCAATCCTGTCCTGAAACCCACTGGCCTGCCTCATAACAAAACCAAGCGATTGGAATGCCTTGGCGCAGATATTGCCAATATGCCGATTAAAAGTCAAAGTCGCATCCAAAGTCAGTCCTAGGTCTTTGATTTCTGTGACACGTTCCAGAGGGACACCTGATATGTGGTAGTCATTCTGAATGGGCGCACGCGATCGAGAAAAGGTAATGGTCTTGCACTTAGAGATATTAAATTCTAAGTGATTGTCTTCGCTCCATTTTACCACCATATCGATATCCCTCTGCATCGCCTCACAGTCTTGCACACTATTGATACTCAAGAATAACTTCAAATCATCAGCAAACATAAGGCACTGTGCCGTCCTAATGACCTTCGGCAGGTCATTGGCCATGATAATAAATTGTGGTGGTCCTAGGGTACTACCTTGACTCACACCAGAACTAGTTTCATATGTGCTAGATTTATGCCCGAAGAGTTGGACATATTGAAGACGGTTGGTAAAATAGCTAGTGAAAAGTTGGAGCAGCTTGGGGGTAAATCCTATCGCGGATAGTTTTCTCAGCAAGACATCATTTTGAACCCGGTCGAACGCCTTTTTGAAATCAAAATAGGCCACGTCAACCTGCTTATTTTTTTCCATTTCGGTGACAGCATAATCCACAAAGTTAATATGGTTTGTTATGGTGGATTTGCCGGTTCTAAAACCATGCTGACAATCGGCCAGTTGGGTTTTGACCTGCCTGGTGATATGCTGGTTCAATATAGACTCAAAGACCTTGCCGAAGGCCGATAGGACCGCAATAGGCCGGTAATTATCAACCTTTGACTTGACGCCACCCTTGGGTACAGGAGTAACCCTTGAAATTTTCCATTTGGCAGGATAAGTAGCAGTTTGTAGGGCTAAATTAAAAACAAATAGCAGCGGCTCTCTAAATATTTCAGAGCAGTCCTTAATAATAAACGGCGGAATGCCATCAGGTCCCGCAGATGAATGGGCTTTTAGACGGCGAATGGCTAGTGACAGGTCAGCTGAGTCAATCCCATCGATGGCGATCCGCGCGGAGCACAGCGGCTCTGCCTCCTGCCCAGCATTCGCTGCAGATAGAACGGAATCATGCGGCAGAAACACAGAACTAAAATACTGTGCAAATGCATTTGCTGCGTCTACCCCTGTCACAATCCGTCCCCCAAATTCAAACTCAGTGCATGTTTGCCTGGAAGCCTGCTGACCCTTAACAAATTTCCAAAAGGTTTTAGGATCCCTCTTTATACCCGTCTCCGTCCGTCGGATGTACTCTGTATATGTCTGATCAATAAGCTCTTTAGCTCGCTGCCTATAGTACTTAAATAATTCTTTATTAAACTCTAAGTGGAACTGCTTAAATTTTTTCAAATGAAAGTATTTATCGTTTAAAGTTTTAATAATGACCGGTGTAAACCACGTCGGGTATTGGTATTTCGGATTTCGAATAATTTTAGATTTCTTTGGCACTAGATTATCAAAAATTTCGTGCAACTTATTATAAAACACAGTAACAGCTTCGTCAACGTCAGTAACTAAAAGTATATCGTCCCATTTTTGTGAATATAACTCTGCATATAATGATTGGAAATCAACTTTTCTGAAATTCCATTCCGTTAGCATATTATCGTCGTCACAAACCGAATAACGAGACGCGCGCGCCTTGCGACCCCGCGACCGCACCGCACACTCACCCCGCACACTCACTGATAAGGGCGGGTGATAGGCATCAACCGGGACAACAGGTTCCACCTCACCACTCACGTCAATCGACCCAACGTCCAAACTGCTCAGCACCAGGTCTAACATTTTGCCAAACCTATTTGTAACAGTATTGTGTTGTTTTAGTTTACAAAAAGATAACAAGTAATTATAGTGCATAAGTACATTTTCACTACACGAATTTAAATTTAAATCTCCTAAAATTAAAACATCTAATTTATCAAATTTTGCGACAACATTCTCTAACACAATGAAGGTATTAATATATTTACTATCACTCGAACTTGGGGGTATGTAAACAACACAACAGATAATTTTAGTATTTTTTAGGGTTACGGTACCAATTACCATCTCAATATCTCTCGAGTAGCCTTCAATATCCAAAACCTGCTGTACTTTATACTGGTCCCGGACCGCAAGTAGTACGCCACCCCATCCTGCATCGCCGGCCCGGTCCTGGCGCAATACTGTATATCCCGGGGGAAACAGTTCGGCATCACAGACACTGCTAGTCAGAAATGTCTCCGTAAACGCAAATAAGTCAGCAGATTCAACTAATATAGCCTTCTTACAACTATCAAGTTTTGATCGTAAACCACGAACATTCTGGTAGAATAACATATATGTTTTATAACGTTTATTAACCCTATCACTACTGTGGCTTACGAAATCCACTTCTCCATGGTTTGATATGGACATCTTCTGCCCAGTGTTCGGGTTTCATATAGTTCTCAACGTTTTTTGTTGGCACTGTTAATTTAAATGACGCGTAATCTCCTCGCGATTTTAATACCTCAGCTGAACATTTATCATCAACACATATTTTCCGCAGGTGAGCAACCACTTGGTCAGCGGTGGTACCAGTCTGGACGTAGTATAAGTGCAGATACGATTTCCTCTCCGCCGCAGCCAATGCACATACAGACGACCCCGCAGGAGCAGTTCCTCGAGTCACGTTATCAGTCACACGACGCGTTCGCGTACGTTTGACTTCAACCCAGTCCAAGTCGTTGTTGTTGTCATGCGCACGAACCACCGTTGAGTTTACGGATTCGAGTTGTGGCGAATCTGACGGCAGCGGCTGAGTTGGAGTAGGGGGCTCGCTGAGACTCGATGACGCGTTCGGCTCGAGCGCTTCTGGTCGGCCCGTGCGTACGACAGGCGATATGTTACGCGCTCCCTTCGCCTTACGAGCGTTGATGGAGAGCGCCGTCTCAGCTCGAACACGGGCATCACGCATTGGTCGTTGCTTCAGCTGTCCGGTGTTGACAGCGCTGCTACCCACATTCACACTGACTTGCGTAGTTTGCGCTGAATCATCACTTACACCAATAAGTTTTTTAATAAGTTTATTTTGGTCCAACACGACCTTTTCTAGTGACACAATACGACTTCCCAGTGAGTGCACAGTTTTAGTTAGTTCGCAGATTGACGTTTCCAACGATTTGGCGGACATTTCTAATATTTAAAAAATAATTTGTACGGAGCACTTAGCGAACGACCTCCGGCCTCGACGGTGGCGGTAGTTTTTTTTTGGTGTAATAAAAGCGTGTTAAAAAGTACTAGCATCCCTGTGCGATAAGACCGCCCATTGTGCACTCGTTTTTGTGAATGTTTGTCCTGTACATATTTTGTGGTGTACAATAAAGTATATAAGAAATAAATAAATAGTAGATTATAGAGATGATAAATTTATTTTCAAGCATTTCTGAACGATTGCCTGAAAAAAACCCAAATAATTGAAATATTATTGTGTATACTTGAATTAATAAGTCGAGATAATTTCAATCGATCATCATCAAATCAAGTATTGAATTGCTTTGTGTGTTAACCATTTGTAATATTTAAGCCTTTAAAAGTATGGGTTACAATAAAATGTAAACTTTGTCATGTATGATAAAATGTGAAAAAAACTCTAGCTGACAGAAGTACCAAGCCCAATTCTCGAATTTAAAAACCCGTCTGATTAAGAAGCGAAATAAAAAAGACGTAAATATGAAGAAAATCTTGCTGTGCAGTCGGAGGATACATATTTGCGAGCTGGCTGACCAAAACCAGATATATCCTCCTACAGCATAGCATGATTTTCTTCTCGTTTACGTCTTTTTTAGTTCGCTTTCGCTTTCTTAAGCAGTCGGGTTTTTCCGATTTTTAATAAACTTTTTTTATTTACAACTTTTTAACTAACATTTTTTTACGAATTAAATCACCTCTAAAAATTATTTTGAAAAAAAGGGCCCCCACAACATTGCGCCAACAAGGCGCCATTTTCAATTTTTTTTATTTTAATGTAGCCAGTGACACTCGCAAGGTTAAGACAAATCTATTGACGTAAGAATCATCAAAATCGACCAACGGGTTTGGTCTCTAGACCAAACCCGTTAGATGACCCGTTGATAGGAACAAACATACATACATACCATACATAGACTGATCACATTACCCTCCTTCGACAGTCGGATAAAAACGTGACAAATTCAAATTGCAATCTCAGAGACGATTCAAAATATATTTTTATAACAATATGAGAGATTTTTCTTGAAGTATTGAGACTGATATTAGAAAATGAAAGTTCTTTCTTATAAATACAGGAATGCCCTTCAGAATATTAACATTCGTTTTTATTTGCCATCCGTCATAAATTTTACTATTGACTTAGTCGACTATTACTATTGAATTGCTCGAGGCATAGATAATATAATATTCCTCTTTTTATCACAATCTTTCATCAATACTAATATTATAAACGCGAAAGTAGCTCTCTGTCTGTCTGTTTTTTTTTTTCAAGCCTAAGCCGCTCAAACATATTTACGAATTTTGTTAAAGATTAGATATCTAAGAAGGACATCGGATATTATTTTTATCCCGGGAGCACGTTCCTTTTGGGATAATTTCTAGCTTTAACGCGGGCGAAGCCGCTGGCAGAAGCTAAGTAACATAATAATAATTTTACTATATAACTATTTCTGACATGGATGTCTATCTGTATCCCCTAAATAACCCTCACAAGGCTAGCGATCTCTACGAAATGAGTTCACCAGCTGAGTCTTCAACTCACGACCTTTTGCCTATCAACACCCTGACCGCTCTACCATTGTCTCTTAAACCAAGGCAAGCCATTGACATTTTTTACATTGTTTTGCAACTTTTATTTTTTAGTTCTTATGAAAATATTTTCTTTTGAGACTTTATTGTTTTCTTTTGTTAAAGGAATATGGACTTTGGGGTGCATGGTTTTTCTTTGATGAAATTGATAAGGTCATTATTCGGTAGCGAGTATTAGTAGTAGAGCTATTGGCTCAATAATAACAGCCGCATGGATCGATCTTCGATGTGGTACTCATCCCACCGCGTAAACGACGAGTAAGCGATTAACTATCGACTATTTTCTCGCTGAAGAACGTACAAAAGATATAAGATCCCGTATCAATAAAAGAGACACATAGTAATAGTTGATTGCTGGCTTATCACACTGCCGGCGAGTGCTCCCTCACCACAAGTTTGTCGCAGCGACAGGAGCTGTCAAAGTTATACTCGCTTAGCGATACTGGCTCAGCGATGCTAGATTGCTCATTTGGCGGTCAGAATTCACGCAGAGAGACCAACCAGCGGTCATTTTTACCTACAGTGCGGCCGCCCCGAACGAGTGATGCGAGTAATCGCCCGTCGCACATTTTTATTCCGTGAGGGATAATCAATGGGAGCTACCGAATCGCTAGAGGCGCTAGTGTAGCATAAGGTCTCCGATATGTCAAAGTCCACTGTTTGTGTTGTGATTGGCGGTGTTTATCCTAATCATATTATTGTTGTGATTATTTTGCGATACCTCAGATGGCAATAGTACGGGTCAATGATTGTCAGTGCTTTAACGTTTTAAACATGGTTTAAATGTAAACTTGGTTTTCACGCCCGTAGTAGCTACGTAACAAACTTTGACAGCTATACCTCTGGCCCTTAGTCAACGGTCTAAACGTTTTAAACTGACGTTAATTAGTTAATTCTCATTGGCGTAGCTTTCTCTACCATGCTCCGGCTATAGTACAAGCTGGGATGTATGTCCAAACGTATATATATTTTTTAAGTATCATAGTTGGTGTAGATTAGCACTAGGCAAACTAAAATATAATTCTACTAACTTTTCCTTGCGACTTCGCTCCCGTGGCCAAACCCACAGGACTCGTTTTCGGGATAAAATAGCATGTGACGCTCAGGAATAATGAAGGTTTTACTGGTGCAAGAATTTTCAAAATCGGTTGAGTATTTTTTGAGTTTGTCCATTGCAAACAAACTTACAAACAAATCTATCCTCTTTATAATATTAGTGTATATAAACCACATTCATTTAGCAAATGAAGCAAGTCCTACCTATAAAGTTATACAATACGAAGTGTTTTGTTATGATCCCCTGTTGAAACTAATACCTTTGCTAATGAATTGTTTTAATTAATTAAAATAATAAAACCATATAGAAAGCGAGCCCCAAATACCACTAGTAATTATTTTATTTTAATTGTCTTTCATAATCCCTAACAATATATAAATAAAATGTTACAGCTCAACTGACCGTTTGAAAAACACTATGTGTATATGTGTGTGTTAAGTTCCCTTTTATTTGTACCTACATTGTGCGTATCTGTGTGTGCCAATTAAACTAGTTTCTTTCTTTTCTTTTCTTTTTTAGGGTTCCGTACCTAAAGGGTAAAAACGGGACCCTATTACTTAGACTCCGCGATCCGTCTGTCTGTCTGTCTGTCCGTCTGTCACCAGGCTGTATCTCATGAACCGTGATACCTAGACAGATGAAATTTTCACAGATGATGTATTTCTGTTGCCGCTATAACAACAAATACTAAAAACAGAATAAAATAAATGTGTAAGTGGGGCTCCCATACAACAAACGTGATTTTTATGCCGTTTTTGCGATAATGGTACGGAACCCTTCGTGCGCGAGTCCGACTCGCACATGGCCGGTTTTTCTGTAAACACTGCCAAGTATTAGACAGGTTAGCATTTTGCTGTAAAATTATGCTAAAATGTTACTCATGTTGTATCCAACTTAACGATAGGGTTATTGCCACTTGAATACTGAAACCTGAAGGACGTCAAGGGTACATAACATGAAAATCATGCCTGGGTAGTACAGCAGGGTTACACAGAGTTGTACTTTAATAAAATTACACCATAATTTCGCCAGATTGACGTAAGTCTTTTGAGCCTACAGATAATATAATACTTGCATACAGATGCCTCATCCCATACAAAGAAACCGTGCTGTACTGTACTAGCATTTTTCTTCTGATTATGCTGATTATTTTTATAAGTACATCGATTGCGTTCGGTTCCGTTCCACGGCTATAGATGGTGTTAGCAGTGACTTGCAATTAAAAGAGTTTTCTCGGTTCGTGACTATTTTTTTCTTCAAATACAGTCACGATTTGTTTTTAGGGTTCCGTACCCAAAGGGTAAAAACGGGTCCCTATTACTAAGACTCCACGATCCTTCTATCTGTCTGTCTGTCACCAGGCTATATCTATGAACCGTGATAGCTAGACAGTTTAAATTTTAACAGATGGTGTATTTCTGTTGCCGCTATAACAACAAATACTAAAAACAGATTAAAATAAATATTTAAGTGGGGCTCCCATACAAAAAACGTACGGAACCCTTCGTGTGCGAGTCCGACTCGCACTTGGCCGGTTTTTTGATATTAAGGCGCCTCCCCGAGCAAAACGCCGCGCTAGTCGTTTTTGTGCAGTTTTTAAGTGCTATCTACTCTATCTACTAAGAAATATCAATTACTAAAAATATATTAAATTTCTACATACCTAATGTTGATTCTAAAATGGTAGTACACTTTTTTTTTTAAAGAGGTATATGTTTCACTAATCTCCTTCCAACAAAACCATCTTATCTTGCCTAGCCTTTTTCCCAACTATGTTGGGGTCGGCTTCCAGTCTTACCGGATTCAGCTAAGTAACTACCAGTGTTTTACATGGAGCGACTGCCTATCTGACCTCCACAACCCAGTAACTGGGTAACACGGTACCCCTTGGCAAGACTGGTGTCAGATCTCAAGCTTCTGACTACCCGTAACGACAGTCAAAGATCTTCAAATGACAGCCGGGACCAACGGCTTAACGTGCTTTCCGAGGCACGGAGGAAACTCGGTATGTTGAAATGGTCACCCATCCACTGACCGACCTCGTCAAGCGTTGCTTAACCTTGATGATCGACCCGTGCGGCTGTAATTATTTAGCCACGAGCTCCAACAAAACCATAAAAATAAAAATAATTATTGATAGCATGCATCTCCTCGTAAAGTGTTCATTAATTATTTTTTGTACTAACACTTACGGATAGAAAATTTGATAACGAACATTTTGTAAGTTTTTGTTTTTTCAAAAGACCAATATTCGATTTCATAAAGATTTTATTCTTAAATCTGGGCGTATTCACTACTGTAATTCATGTGCCACCAGTGCCGCTAGGCCAATAGGAATGCTCATATGTCATGCTGATTTTTTGGTCAGGGTACGGCCTTAACATGCTCAAGTCCAAGATCCTAGACGCCACAAATGTTATCGTACTCTTTTAACACAAAATCAATGTAATTGAGTAGTTTTAGCATTACTTGAAATGTACTCGTAATGGCTAACTTGGACTTTCAGGAAACTGAAAACCATAAAGAAATCCACACATTTTGTGTTAAAAAATTCGGTAACGTCTGGGCTCATGCTCTATTGAGTACACATTATGTCAAGCTGAAGAATCATAAAATGCCAAACTTGAGAGATGTTATTGGTTTGCAGTTGATTGGTAGGTGTGGCCAATTTTGAGTTTGAGTCGAGTATGACTATCCGGAATACGGGCCAAGCTTTTTTGCGCGATCTCAGCTATACCTCCCAAACAAGCTTTACGTCATCCTATAAGTGGATTGAAACATCTTTCTTTCTCATAGATTTATAGGGTGATTCGTGAACAAGGTATTATATATTGACTACAGGCACGCATAGTGTTAGCTCTATTGATTTTGTAGTAAACAGCCTTCACCTTGTTGTTGGAAAATTATTTAATTGTCTGAGTCATCATAAACTGTCTACTAACTATTTAAACGGCCTGAAAAGGCCAAATATGTGTGACTAAATTATTGAACGTAACCAAAACCTTTTCATGTCGTTGGCACGATAGTAACAAATATTTTGTCCCAAAATTTTGCCTTAGCCACAGCATCGTACGTGGCAGCACATAGGTTAGGTTGGTTGCATGTTTAGGGCCAAAAAAGGCAGGGTAGGAGGGTGGAGCGTTTGTGACTCGGATCCACATCCAAACACTGCTGTTCTTCCGTCGAGGTAGCCCCACTTTGCGAGGTTGGAGTTACACCGTCTTACTTAGATTCTAATCCGGTAAGTTTAGGTAAAGTCATTTAAAAACATACAGTTCACTCACGTTTAACTATGTCACAAGTGTTTAGCTGGTGTAAAGGAGCAGCCCTGTAAAACCTTGTGCAACACAGTCCATACAATGGTTTTGATGTGCCTCTGGCAGTATAAACAAGTTGGATGAGAAATTGAGATTAATTAGCGATTAGCGAACCTTAACATTACTAGGTGTACTTCTACTGTAAGAACCTTCAGATATATCAGTTTGTGGATTCTTTGTATAGGACCGACTAACTAAATGAAAGGATTTATTTTAATTCTCTTTCCCTTATCCCATTTTAATTGCGGTCGGCGGCATAATTATCTTTATCTACTCTCATATCGTAATATTCGAATTATAAACTTCAAAACGAGTTTACATACACACAATACCGAAATTTAAAAATAGAATTTCATTATGACCCTATTTCTCTAACATAATAATGCTATAATAGTACATTATGGTACAAGTGTGCAATGTTGGTGATTACCGCTGAGGCGCCATTGAGACCCAAGCCGTAGGTGAGGGTCTTAAGATAGCCGAGGGCGGTAATAATCAATACACACGTGTATCATACGACGTTTTTCAACACACTTGTGAAGAAAATAATTCTAAAAAATCATTTTCAACAGTAAAAATGAGTTGCAAAATATGCAACAGTATCATAAACTACTATTTCTCTATTAAGTGTTCTCAGTAGGTATACCTATCTCAGTAGGTATTTACTTTCAAGACTTGTCGACTATAACACAGTGTCTTTAATTATTCTTGAACACAGAAATTAAAAAAAAGTTTCAAAATTAATTATTTGCTTTGAAATCCCTACCCACAATGACTTGCTTCCAGTCAGAAATAATCTTCCCACCCTCATTAAATCATATACCTTCCAGCTCATCGCGATCATATCGATTATCTCCGTTGTTTACGTTGCCATGTTAAGCACCGCTGGATGCCCACTAATGAAACTGCTCGTTAATTTACAAGTCCGAAACAAACCCCGGTATTTGGGACGAGGCTGCGATAGCTTGCGGATTAGTTGCATCGAAATTTGTTTACTGTACGAGTATGTACTGTTCGGATGTGTGTAGTGGCTAAACTAAAGCCATTCTTTGCATATTGGGCAACGTGTTTACAAATGGAACTATGTGGTAATGTTTTCTGTACGCGTATCGGTTGAAAGGTGCGGATGAGGAACTGTATCACAGACTATTGTTTTACTTCCTTGCCTGCAATCTAAGATCCAAAATCTGCAGTAATAGCGTTTTATGCGCTGCTATCGACGTGGTATTGGGCCAATAAAATGTAACAGTGCTATCGACATGAACACGATAAGTTCGTGGTCTGACAATTGCATCGTTTCTTAAGGCGCCTCCCCGAGCAAAACGCCGCGCAAGTCGTTTTGTGCAGTTTTTAAGAGCTATCTACTCTTTATTTCAAAATAAATATCAATTAATAAAAATACATTAAATTTCTACATAATGTTGATTCTAAAATTGTATTAAACTTTTTTTTTTAAACAGGTATATGTTTCACTAATGTCCTTCCAACAAAACCATAAAAATGTGAAATAATTATTGATAGCATGCATCTCCTCGTAAAGTGTTAATTAATTATTTTTTATACTAACACTAATGGATAGACAATTTGATAAAAGACCAATATTCGATTTTATAAAGATTTTATTCTAAAATCTGGGCGTATTCACTACCGTAATTCATGCGACAACAGTGCCGCTAGGCTAATTGGAATGCTCATATCTCATGCTGATTTTTTGGTCAGGCTACGGCCTTAAATGAGGTGGGTGTTATCACAGCAGTTTTGCTGTCAATGTTGGCTTTAAACTTTTGATAGACGTTGGCTTTTATTCAGTAATCTATACTCATATTATAAAGAGGAAAGATTTTTTGTTTTTTTGTACCGAATAGGCTCCGAAACTACTGGACCGATTTGAAAAATTCTTTCACCAATAGAAAGCTACATAATTCTTGAGTGACAGGCTATTTTTTAATCCCGAAAATGGGTCCTGTGGGGTGGCCCACAGGAGTGAAGCCGCGGGCAACAGCTAGTATTCAATAATCACATACCAGGTAGAAACTAAGTACAGAACGCCATCTGTTACGATTCTAACATAATTCTTTTGCTGCACACACCTGGTTAGGCGCGCCCGCCGGTTTAGATATTGAAAGTATCTTCAGCCTGTCAGATTTTACTAGATCCGCTCACTTACGACCTGATTTTATTTTGCTTATCTTTATCCTCTCAGTTTTCTTCCTCCATGAGTATGCCATCAATAATTCTTTTGCTGCACACACCTGGTTAGGCGCGCCCGCCGGTTTAGATATTGAAAGTATCTTCAGCCTGTCAGATTTTACTAGATCCGCTCACTTACGACCTGATTTTATTTTGCTTATCTTTATCCTCTCAGTTTTCTTCCTCCATGAGTATGCCATCAATAATTCTTTTGCTGCACACACCTGGTTAGGCGCGCCCGCCGGTTTAGATATTGAAAGTATCTTCAGCCTGTCAGATTTTACTAGATCCGCTCACTTACGACCTGATTTTATTTTGCTTATTTTTATTGGAACGAAGTTCCTTATCGCGCGTTGCGAAAGGGGGCTAGTCGGAAAAAATTAAGACGAAAAGTTGTAACGACACTTTTTGCTATAGTTGTAAGCCGTGCGGCGTGCGCGTGTTTCGTGCGTGTTCTAACCTATACACTGTTGTGTTAACCAAATCGAGAGAGTATATGTACATATACATATACATTAATACTCAAAGAACTTCGTTCCATCCGGGTGTCCCTTGACACCTCTCAAGTTTTTCTCTCAGTTTTCTTCCTCCATGAGTATGCCATCAAGAATACTAAACAGCGGCTATATACTGTAAATGGTATATTGTACTGTGAACATTGCTTGCATATGTACCTCTTCTTCTCCTGCCTTCTCGTTATCTTCCTACATCCTACTTCCTCATCCCACCGGCCCCCTTCTACCATCGGCAATCTAGACGCACTGCAAGTTACCATCCTCACCTAGTTGCTATTCCACCAATTCGCACCAAGCGCTTCCAAACATCCTTCATAATGTGCACAGCAAAAGAGTGGAACTCACTGCCTGCGTCTGTGTTTCCGAACGCATACAACCCGAATCTCTTCAAAGTTAGAGTGAACAGGCTTCTTCTGGGTAAGCTCACTCCATCGTTGACTTTGTCTCTGTCACCTCTGATCTAGACTAGAGTCAAGAGCAAACCCATCACGAATAAAAAAATTAAAAAAAACATTACATTTCTTGACCATATCTGACATCTTTCTTTCTTGTCTTGGACCTTACTCTACAACTAACATTCATCAAATAAGTGTCTATTGTTTCAAAACAATCCTAGCAGCTAAACTGCGATGATATAGAACTATAAGCTTGTATCATGCGTTTGAACAACGCCCCAGAGAGTGAGAGAGCTTGTTCGATGTTCATGTCGCAACTAACAGCTTCATGTAATGCTAATTGCTTGTTAATGCATACAGTTTGTAACGTCAATTAATCAATCAGTGAAGCGGATACATCTATGTAGGTATGTTAAGTGTGTGTAAATGATTTTGACAACGTAGTGGATAAGAGGCTTTCATGGAATTAGTATGAATTTTATGAAGCTCTAGACATACCTTCTTTTAGAACGATGAAACCGCGATTTAAAAAAAATCCAATATTTTTTTAGATTGGTATTTGCTACCGCAGTGTCTCGTGGTCAATCCCATTTAGATTTTTACCCGACTGCGAGTCGCAAAGGAGGGTAATGTGTTTGTAAGTCTATGTATTTATGTTTGTTCCTGTATGGCGTTCTAGAGACCAAACGCGTAAGCCGAGTTTGATGATTCCTACGGCAGTAGCTTCGTCTTATTTCTACAAGTGTCACTGGCATTTGGGCGCCAGACCGCGGACCCAATACTTTTTCTTCCAAACCCATCCTGTGATGTATCAAAACGAAGGGTTTTAAGAGGTGATCACAAACATATATAACACTTATATATATGTTTAAAAGTAATTCGAAAACAAAAATATTATAAGTAAAAAAATAATGCAAAAAATTAAAAAAACCCGACTGCTTAAGAAGCGAACTAAAAAGACGTAAACGAGAAGTAAATCATGCTCTGCTATATAAGCCAAGCGATAATGCGCGCGTATCCCTCTAATAAACAGAGATTTGAAGCGAATCTTTATAATTTTACAGTTTTTGCAATTAGGTGATGACTGCATCTGCATTTGTTAGCTGTTGTTGGAAGGTTGCAATTGCGTTGGTTTTGTTTTACATAGAGAATAATTTTAAATTAAAATTTCAAGGTCGCAATTTTTTTTTGTGTATAGTAGACTAGCTGACCCCCGTGGCTTCGCTCCCGTCAACTGGCTACCTACCTAACCTACTTACCCTACCTACTCTACCTACCAACCCACCTACCTTGCCTACCTACCAACCTACTCACCTGCCCTATGTACCTTATCCTACATACCCTACTTAGCCTACCCTACCCACCACCCTGCCTACCCACCTACCCTACCCTATATATAGGTAGGTCCTACCAATTTGTTAAACTATTTATTTTAATAAGAATTAATACTACTCGTACAATATGAATGTAACCAACTTTTGTTTCTACCGGCGCGGCGATCTAATTAAATTTTAGAACTCAAAAGCTGCTATTGTGACTTAACTCTGCACTAGTTAGATATATTTTCTCATAGACTTTTTTGCAGATAATAATGAGTACGTTCATCATGTAGTACATAATTTTTATGTATCATCAATAGTTTCTCAGCGCTCGCCAAATAATTAATTTAACAGTCAAAATGTTGCTACTTTGGGTTACATTATTGCAATTTTCATAAGGATCTTATTTTTTTTTGTATCGATTACTCTATAGTAATATAGATAGGTACTTAATTTAAGAAAAATCATGTAAAAATAATATGCTCTACTACACGTTTGAACTGTGTGAAGCTGGCCTCCAGATAATTCATAAGTAGGTATGTCAATTTTAATGACAAGATAGCCCCGCCTTAGAATTGTTTTCGACAGAATAGCTATTCAAATCACTTAGTCGCATCGACTCACTAATAATGTCAGCTAAAATTATATCTATAAAATTCAAGTTAAGTGACGTGTGCTAAACGGTCAATTGGATGGTTAGAATGCCACCTGACGGTCATTGTCACTGTGCCGGTCAATTACGTAGCACGTGAAGTAAAATTATAGGCATACATAGTACGCTATGAATATCGAGATAAATACTTAGACTCTAGCACTTTTTCAGCAATTTCATCCATTTTTAATCCCTTATCATCATCATCATCTTCCTGGTCTTATTCCATGTTACTTGGGGCAGCGCAACACGATTTTCCACACCGTCCTCCAGCATCATCAGTTACAGTCTTATAGTGATCCCACAGCTTGGACATAAGCCTACTCTCTGTGACACGGAATGAGCCGTAATCCACCACGCGGACCCAGTGTGGATTGGTACCGTCCGCAATGTGAATCAAAAAAATTGCTTGTTTAAAAAATAAAGGAAAATTCTGTGAAAACATTTCGGCTTTCTAAGCCTTAATAAGGGTTAAGGCCGGGCGTTGATGAGTCAGCTAGTGAATAAGTGATTCAGGACTTTTTATTTAATTTTAGGAGCAAGCTGTAGCAGGCTGTCGGTCAAATAGCTGTGGTTCTGCTTTAATTTAGCTGAAGATGTACCTACTCGTAATTTATATTTTCAAAATCATTTAGCGGAGCAAAGGTTAGAAATACTGATTTATGCACAGATACATGGATTATGAAACGGTGAAGCAGGAACGGAGAGCAGTGGTGGCCCTTATTTCATCACCACTGCTCTCAAAACGGTGAAGGAAAACATCGTAAGGAAACCGGCATGTCCTAGAACCACAAATTGTAATCGAAGACATGTGACATCCACCAAACCGCACTGGGGCCGCGTGGTGGATTACGGCCAAGAGATGAGGCCTGTGTCCCAGCAGTGAGAACATTAATAGGCTGATGATCTGATGTGTGTGATGTGAAGCAGGTGAGATTCTGAAACACTTTTCAGTCTCAGAAAGTAAATAACCACTTCCTCGTAGATAGAGGCTGATGAAAGGATGACAAAGAAAGAAGAAAATAAATAGAAAAGAAAATAAATTAATATAGCACTTTACAAATATTAAAACTGTATTATTTTCGGTAGATCCTAACTTCTCGAACATGTACACAGGAATATAAAAACCATTATATTTTGGATCCATTACAGCATACACACAGATGAAAAAGTTCACTAATTATAGTGAACTGTTTCTCACTCTTTTCCCTTGTCCAACCAATGACGTCGTTAAGACTGCGCGAATCTGCTGGTTATGAGACGTATAAGACCGGTATATGTGTCGACACTCGGGTGTGCCCTATATTCAGCATTGGACGGCTGTCGGTTTCTTCTTCTTCTTATCATGTCGATGACAATGACCATGGCAACGCCCTCCGTTGACGCAGAGATACGGTTCTCACGAGAACAGGCAACAAGGCACCATAATTTGCGAAGAAACGCCGCGATAACAACTTTGAAATTATCACACTGGACCTCGGTACTGCACTGTCTTTCGGCTATAATGATGATGTTCAGCAATGTAAGTGTTCAGGAACTGGAAGAATAGATGGACCCTCTTTTCCGCACTTAGACTACCATGTGGTCAGTTGTGCGTACAGGCCTCCTCTCTGTGAGAGGGAATGGGGCGTAATTCACCACGGGGGCCCAGTGCGGGTTGGTGGATGCCACATGTCTTCGAATTTTTCGTTCTCAGACATTCTGGTTTCATCACGATGTTTTCCTTCACCGTTTTGAGAGCAGTTGTGAGAAAAATAAATTACCAAAAAGTTAAACGCCTGCCTGGATTCAAACCTTCAACTTGTAGGTCGCGGCAATTACTACTGGCCCACCACTTCTTTTCAGGAACTGGAAGTGAGATTGCGAACATACACATACAGGAACATAAAAAGCATTGTACATATATCGAATCCATTAGACATTACATCATACATACAGATGAAACAGTTCACTATAATGGTGCTAATGGAGTTTGCGGTTCAGATCCGCATCGTTAGTATAAACTAATTAGTGACTAAAATAGTAATGAAGCACATGCCATGGAATTTTGTGATGATTATGAAGACGCTACAATGTGGGATGCAGCAAATAATCTTTATAGATTATTTATTTAAACTATTTTTTATTTATTTATTTAACCATTTATGCACACACACATAATTATACAGACAAAAAGGAGGAATAGAAAAATAGGTACATAGGTGATACTTATTTCTAATGAAATCTCCTCCAGCATACCTGCGAAAGGAAAGAGTAAAAAAAAGAGATGTAGACATCGTGTGTAGAAGGGAAAAATAAACACATAAAACAATTTAGAGCTAAATAATATAAAATAATTATTAGATACAAATAAAATATACTGTCATAAACATACATACAAATAAAATAAATATTATAGCAATTACTACCTACCTACTAATATATATATAAAAATATAATTAATTGTTAAGAGGTAACATATTTGTTTACATAAATAAAATAATCTAATCTATCTTTGGAATATGTACTGATGTATGTAACATGTACTGAGAAGCACTGGACCGGCCAGTGTGGCGACGCTTGGGGGAGGCCTTTCGGCTGATATAATGATGAAGATGTACTGATCTGATTTAAAAAATTCTTTCAGTGATAGAAAGTAAATATTAATAAATTTGTTCGAGTCAGTCAGCGCCGTTGTGATCGGTTACAAACAGTCGGATCTAGTACTGCACTATACAGAAATAGTATTTTTGTTATGGCTCCAAGGGTCTATAATAAATTACCAAAATGTATAAGGGATGAAGATAATATCCGCAAATTCAAAAGTAAATTGTATTTATTTCTAATAGATAAGACATATTACTCTATCGAAGAATTTTTAAATGATAAAATGTGAAATTACTACTTATTATGATTTACCATTGACATGCATGTAAAAAATAATTATAACTGATTAATTATTAATACTTTTAATTGACATTATTTACAATATGATAAAATATGATGTTACTAGTTCTTAATATAATTTACCATTGACATACATGTGCAATAAATTATAATTGATTAATTATTTATAAATAATACCTACATTTAATAGACATTATCTACTCGAACTTAACTTTTATTGTATAGATTGAGATTTATTACTTAAAAAAAAATATGTATTTGTACACCAATTTCATTGGTAGGACATAGAGCTCGACTGAAATGTAAACATAAGACCTTTATTGGAATACCTGTGTTTAAAAATAAAGATTGATTGATTGAAATTTCTACTGTCGTTGAATGCACACTGATAATGCCCCTTGCATTGCACAAGACACGGGAGTGATGACGCGGGAACAAGCTAGTTAAATATTATCATCATCACCAGCCTTATAATGTGCCCACTGCTGGGATACAGGCATCCTCTCTGTGAGAGAGATAATGGGCCTTAATCAACCACGCGGGCCCAGTGGTGTTGGTAGATGTCACATTTCTTCGAATTTTTGGTTTTAGGGCATGTCGGTTTCCTCACGATGTTTTCCTTCACCGTTTTAAGAACAGTGGTATGAAATAATCTACACAAAGTAAAGCGCCTGCCTGGGTTCGAACTCAAGACCAACGACACGTAAATGTCACCACTGCTCCTGTTAAATATCATAGTAAGTATAACATGTCTAGTCTTTTATAACGAGGCACAAATTAATATTATCGTGTTACGTTTAACCCGGGAGTCACCCTTGCAAATGAGTATAGATTTTTAGATAAGGTCTTATTTGCGATAGCACAATCACTTCTTCTCCCTATCCCTATGATGCCAGCTATCTAGATCTCACCCAAGACCAATTGGCAAGCTTGAGCGACTACAAAATCATGTATGACCATATTTCTGAAATTCGAACCAAGCTCAAATGGCTTCCTATTCGCCTTTGCCAGAATGCCCACAAAGTATGTGGGCATTCTGGCAAAGGCGAATCTTTACTATATAATGTACTATTGAATCCTTCTAGTTAATTTTATCTTTAAATAACGCTTTCAGTTCCTCTGTGACACATATTCTAGGTCCTTGAGATCATCGGAAAACCTAAAATTAATTATTCGTATGCATTCCACATCCTTCTTCGACAAATCCTTCACAGTACAAGCAGCTCGTTTGTGGAATGCATTACCTATTGAAATTAGGCGTGCTCAAACATTGCCATATTTAAAAAAATGGTGAAGACAAAAGCATTTCCTTTCACTGTAATTATTCTTTTCCTTTATCTGTTATTATTATTCGATATTTATTCATTTATTATTTTGTATTACATGTAGGCATGTATTTTATGTTACTATGTGTAAGTTATCCCTACTACTTAACATGTTTTGAACACTGACTGCCCTATGTCTATCTCCTCTTGTTCAGTCCATCCAGAGGTTGTCTGTAAGAGATTGCCCTGTGCGATAAGACCGCTCATAGCACACTTACCTTTATAAGTGTTTTATGTGGTCACATAAATAAAGTACCTATAATAAATTAATATTAGAGAATAAGAATATGATTATTTGACTGAAATTTTATGTCTTCTTATTATCGCAATTCTCTATCAAAAAGTATTTCGTTCTTAATTCGTGTCGGTTTCTTTCAAGGTTAAATGAAACAGTTGGAGTCGGTATTCTAATTAAAAATCTAACTGTCTGGAATTTCGACAATACAAATCCGATAAATGGGCTCTTAAAATTCCATTGTAGTTTTTAAACCAGGATTCGGTTTAAAAACTACAATGGAATTTTAAGAGCCGTACTTCAAGCGGAAAATGGAATTTAAAACTATCATATTATTCTTTTTACCTCGGTCTCTTTTCGAAAGAATTTCAACATATTTTTGTTCTTACAAAAATGTTATATTGGACTACATAAAATTCATTTTACAATACAGTATGCCACAAAACTGCTGTTCAGCATAATTAAGTTTTAACTAAAGTCTTTACACCACAGATTTTTTAAAATAGAACCAGAACTGGACTCGGTTCTAGGTTAACGAATTTGGAATGAAATGGCTTGTGTGGAAATCTGAATTCTCTTATATTTTCGAGCTTGCCTCTTTCGTCGGAAACTCATTTACTTGCAGCAAGAAATTTTATTTTGGTCTGGAAATTGGATAAGACCATTATTGTTATACTTGTGTATTTTGGAATAGAAGCAGTGCATTTGCCATGCAAATAGCCTCTATAACAGGCGAAATGCAAAATATTAAACTGGGCAGTCAGCCCCACTACCGCCTTATAAGCATACCTACATACATAAACTCACGCCTTTTTCCTATACGGAGAGGCAGAAACTACAGAATACACGTCATCAGCCTATTAATATTCCCACTGCTGAGACACAGGCCTCCTCTCTATGAGCGGGCCAGGTGGGTGTTGGTTGGTGTCATATGTCTTCGATTTTTTTATTCTAAGACAGTCTCCTCACGATGTTTCCCTTCACCGTTTTAAAAGCAGTAGGGACGAAATAATTTACACAAAGTAAAGCACCTGCCTGGGTTCGAACCCACGACCTGCAACTTGTAAGTCGCGGCCGATACCACTGGGCCTCCACTGCTCTTCATGCGCATTATTGATACACGCACGCTGGTTATCAATAATCTCTAATAAAGATCTCTGTCCTTCTAGGCGACTAACCTTTCATTCATCCTTTTAAGCATACTTCAGCTTAAAATTTTCCTACTGCTAGGACACAGTGAACAAAAAGTCAAAGCGCTTATTTCATTAAATAAAAAAAAACTTCGCTTAGATCGGTCTCAAAGTCGACAGCCAGCAAATCGCTTTCGAATCTTGCCGAATAGAAACACCTTTTTACCGGTACATTTTTATTTCTATTGAAGACGTATTCTTACAAAATGGAGCAGACTTAGGTTTAGGATTAATGTGCTGTATAAATCAGTGGTTTCAAAATAAAGTGGTTGGCCTCATAGGGGTCGGTAAAAATGTGTGGAAATCTCAGGAAAAGGGCTAAAGGCTGGTTTTTTTGTTGAATAAACTTTTTCTCGTCATGTTGAAAGTGTTTTTGCTTACAAGCACCTTATCGATGGTTGGTACCTTTTTAACCGACTTCAAAAATGAGGAGGTTATCAATTCGCTTGTTTTTTTTATGTCCGTTATCTCAGAACTTGTTGCTGTGTGAATCGATCTTATAAATATACTTTTTTAGGGTTCCGAAGTCAATTCTATACGTATAGTTTCGCAATGTCCGTCCGCAGCTTAGCTCAGAGACTCTTAGAGCTTGAAAGCTATAATTTGGCATGGATATACATATTAATAATTCCGTTAAAGTAAAATAGCGAAGAAAACATTTTTCGTGTACCTCCTATAGACGTAAAGAGGGGATGTTTTTTTTCTCCTATATCCCATGTTGTGGGTTATCGTTGGATAGGCCATTCAAAAATATTACGGGTCTGTAAAAACATTTTTCGATTCAGAGATCCGTTTGCGTAAAATTAAGCTATAAATTGGATTTTTTTGTTAGAGTCGTGTCACCCCCTTCGAGCGAAATGGTTGCTTTTGGCAATGTGAAAAAAATCACGGCAGTAGTAAATATAACGAAATTAAAAGGCAAACTATCACAGCTAAGTAGGGTTTATAAGTTTACAAGTAATAGCCGACCAACTTATAAAATGTACTTGGAACAAAAAAAATATTGTACAAATGCCCCCTTTTTTAGACGTTGTGAACTGCTGAAACCGTTTTATTGTTCATGTAACAACAAGAAAAACGTCAAAAGAAACGCTTTTGTTATTTTATTCTGTTTTTTTATTTGTTGTTATAGCGGCAACAGAAATACATTATCTACGTAAAATGATATACATCTTTAAAACTCTGACCGTCTTATTAATAAACGTGGACTAAGGTAAGAATAACTTTATTCCAAGCATTAGATTGGTACTAAAAAAAAACCGTATTAATAAACACGGAATAAGGAGGGATTATACTAATCTGACACTAGTCTCGGACTAAAAGTTAAACCATGGTGCCAGCTAGTTTAAGGTCGGAATAAGAGTAGTGTAACTATGGCAACCACATTTTTTTTAATTTTTTTGCATCGCCCTATTCGGGCAGGCTAAGGTCTTAGACCATACCGCCTCGTGTTCAGTGCATAATATCCTTCTTGAATTCTTTAGTATGCATTAGAATGCGGATGCAACAGATTCTAATGTTTTTTGGAGTATTTGGCAGCAAATTGTATCAAGTCAGCCCCAGTAAGCCTTCCCAGTAAGCTTTGCGGGAGGTAGTCAATACTACAATAAAATTCTCCGCTCCACTATCCCGAGGTCGCTTCTAACAATGCTTTCACAGATTGACCAGTTGCGTAAACAGTTGAGAAATAAAACTACACTAATTTAATATCACAATATCCACTAGGAATCAATTTGCAAATAATATTAACAGCCGCTGAACTACACTCGAAAAAATCCCGCCAAAAACTCTCGCAACCACAATTATTACATAGACTCTGATTTTTTATTTCGTAGGTGTGGAACATTAAAAAAAATAAGGTCATTGGCAGCTGTTTAGCTTTAGTCAACGAAATTACAAATTAATTAATTAATTAATCATCATTTTATGTAATTTTTAAGTTTAAAGGTAATACGATAATTTGAAAAGGAGGGATCCTTCACCTTTACTGTCAAACCTCTATGGCAGATATCATTTTTATTTTTTTTACTACATAATGTCTTCAACTTGCTTATTTTTCACTCACTAGTTCATTCTTTTTACTTTTTAAATTCAACTGGGTTGCCAGAGCTTACGCGTAAATCCAAGACTAAGAAATGAATAGTTAGTCCGAGGTTATTGCATGTTTATTAATAACATTGCTAGATCTATGTTAATCCTTAGTTACTCCGGGATTAGCTAGTCCAAGAGTAACTTCGGAGTAAGCTGGGCATACGCCATTTTTATTAATAAGACTGTGAGGGAGGTGGCAGATGCGAAGCTAAAAAAATCAGTATACTTTGCTATCGCTCAATCATTGTTAACCTACAGTATCAATGTTTGGGGTGGAGCTCCGAAGTCTACAGTCCTTGTCCTGGAGAGAACGCAAAGAGCCATACTGAAGGTGTCTTCGTTTCTACCTTACCGTTACCCCACAGAGCTCTTGTATAAAGAAGCCAAAGTTATGACAGTGCGTCAACTTTTCATTAAAAGCATAATTTTAAAACAACATTCTATGCTAAAATATCACCCTTCCGCTTCACAAGGTAAGAGACGATACAACCCCGTAGATCGCCCAGACATTCGTCTTTTAACCCAATTCTCAAAGCGTTTTCTTTACAATAAAATTAATAATATGCTACCGATAGTTAATCTTACTAAGAACAAGTGTAAAAAGAAAATAACTTCATTCCTACAAGAATGTAATTATGACGACACCGAAAAACTACTTGCTACTTTAGTGTAATACTACTAATGTAAAAAAAACATATACGCACACACGCACCATCACACACACTCACCACCACATACTCTCATACAAAACATACATACATACTAACAAAAACTTGTCAATAGCTATTATGTTCGTGTTCACCTACCTAAAAATAATGCATCGAGATAAAGATTAAGTTAAGGGTGGAGTCCTGGGGTCCTGAAATACAGGCTTGCCTTTGATGATTGTGGGAGACTGGTGCCTAGTTTAGGCACCAGTCTCCCACAATAGTAATAAGCTTGTTAAAACATTCTAAATGATGTATTGTGTAATATTGTGGTGAGAAATAAAGAAATTTTATTATTATTATATTATCATCTGAATAAATTTTACCTGTCTAGCTATCACGGTTGATGAGATAGAGCCTGGTGACAGACGGACAGACAGACAGACAGACAGTCGGATCGCGGAGTCTTAGTAATAGGGTCCCGTTTTTAGCCTTTGGGTGCGGAACCCTAAAAATTCCTCTTTTTAAGAAGTCCTAATTATTATGCAACTACGGAAACCTATTACTGCGCGTGGCCCGACACACACTTGGCCAGTTTTTTTAATTTAAAAGTTGGTGCTTGTCATGTGGTCTCATTTAAATTTCATCAAGATCTGATGAAGAACTTCGAAGATATACATCAGAACTCTTCAATAAATGATGGCAGATCACTCAGGATAGCTGCAATCGCATGTCTAACACTATTGCTTACACCATTTCATAACATAACATCACACTGGTATGCTCTAAAGGGTTACGCAGGTGAGAACAGTTCACCCTGGTATACTCTCATTCAACTATATTTACAATATTTATTTTTTATGTAAAAATTAACTTCTATTTCGGTAATAGGAGTCAAAAAACGAAGAAACGAAACAGGACCACCGACTTTCACTTTGTAGTGTTTTATTTGTAAGTAGGTTTTTTTTTTGTTTTTTTTTTTTAAACCTTTACTAGATTGGTGACTGTCAATGTGGCTACGCTTCGGGTAGGCCTATGTCCAGCAGTGGAAGTCTTTCGGCTGATATCCATCATCGCTTACCATCAGGTGAGATAGTGGTCAAGCGCGAGACTAAATAAGAAAAAAAAATATGACAGATGCTAAATACGGGTTACTAACAGCCAATCCACTTTGTAATTTTCCTTAGGAATTAGCACTAATGTAAATTCAACAGTTGTAAAGGTCCGTGCCACGATGAAAAGTGATATTGGCGAACCACTGAAAAGTGAAAAATTCAGTCAGCGAACCCTTCATCGGAGAAGCGTATGTCGTAGAACTGTTTCAGAATCCTTTAACGTTTGCAGGTAGGTCCCTTCTTTATTCGATTCTGTGCCGACTTTCGTGTATCCGATATACGGAAACAATATTTTTTTTCTTAGAAATAATATAATACTTGTAATAGGGCAGATGACTAAAAAAATATTTTTAGTCCGTCAGTTAGATTTCATAAATATATTAGACACGTATATTTTCTTTTGTCACGATAACAAAAAATGATGACTATACAGTGCGTTAAAATATCGCATGACGTCATGCCTTGGTACACATTTCATATAGAAGTTACGTCACAAGCCCCCACTCCCGAACTTCGATACGCTTTATCTTGGTGATTTTTTATTGATTTTTAAATAAACAAAAAATACGTTTCCTATATTTTTTGATAATTTAACCGGCGGACTAAATAGAAGTTGCTGATTCGGACACAGTCATCATCCATATTAGTTGTTTGAGAGAGAGAGCAATGGTGGCCCAGTGGTAACGGCCCCGACTTACGTATCGTAGGTCGTGAGTTCGAACCCAGACAGCCGCTTTACTTTGTGTAAATTATTTCATCACCACTGCTCTTGAAACGGTGAAGGAAAACATCATGAGGAAACCGGCATGTCCTAGAACCAAAAATTCGAAGACGTGTGACATCCACCAATCTGCACTGGGCCCGCGTGGTGGATTAAGGCCTATTACCTATCTCACAGAGAGGATGCCTGTGTCGCAGCAGTGGGAACATTATAACGCTGATGATGAATTAGTTTATTTTAGTTTTTCATCAAGCAGATTAAGACGAGTTAAGGCTGCGAAAATAAAAAAGATTATCGTCAGTATGGTGGCAGCAGTTTGCACGGTGGTAGCATGGTGCGACGGGCCTTTAATTATAGTATTCTCGTAGAGGCTATTTACTATAACAAGTAAGTACCTACTGTAAGTATCCAATCAAACGAACTTAACGGCACTTTATTGGCTGGCAAAGTGTAAATTTTACTACCTATTCTTTTTAAGACTTCAGGGATATAAAATTGAAGGCTCCATAAACTATCCGAAGATACTTTTTTCTTAGGAAGGATTATATAAACTCTGCAAATGTCTGATAAAAGTTTCTGCCTGCTCTGTGGCAGGTAACAGTTTCTTTCTTTAGACTCATGATTTTTTAATGGAAATAATCTATTTGAATAATTGTTCTTGTATTTTATGGATTTGGTTTTACAAGTACCTACTTCAGTATATACAGATATGCATAAACTCACTCCTTTTTACATCGCGTAGGCAGAAACTACAGAACACCATCTGCTAGGATCCTTACATACTTCATTTGCTTCACTCACGTTCATACATCTAGTCATACACACAC
Source organism: Orthosia incerta (assembly GCA_948252205.1). Taxonomy (NCBI): domain Eukaryota; kingdom Metazoa; phylum Arthropoda; class Insecta; order Lepidoptera; family Noctuidae; genus Orthosia; species Orthosia incerta. The sequence continues at coordinate 6,287,018 of OX411760.1, forward strand.
ACCGGTAATGAGTACTGCGCACTTGACCTTTCTGAAGAACATCACCAATAAAGTCTATACATGTATGTCTTTCTAGGGCGTCTCCACCCGCCGTTTCCATTCACACGTCTACCTTGTAAATACCTCTGATTAGTCCTTTCAGTCATCCTCTTAATAAGGCCAAACCATCATAGCATACTCTTTTCAATTTTAGTTACTATATTTTTTTTAATTTTTTATTATTGATTGGCTCGCACTTGACCACTATCTCACCTCAGGGTAAGGGATGATCTGGTCGACGATGTAGCACGCTTGCCTAGAAGAAACCTATTCACTCTTGACTTAAAGACTCCCAGGTTGTAGCTATCAGGAAATACAGACTCTGGCAGGGAATTCCACCCTTAGCTGTACGCATAATGACAGTACTCCCAAAACGTTTGGTGCGTATGGGTGGGATGTCTACCATGTACCGATGACGCATCGCCGTACGTCTTGTAGCCCGATATCTTCTTTTAAACCACAACGTTGTCTTATTACATCATTCCTAAATCTCATTTAAAGTTACACCACACTTACTCCGCAAGGAACGCATTTCTTCTGCATTAATCCTACTTTCATGTCTTTTCAGTATATTAGTTTGATAAATATGATGAACATACATCTTCTGGGATCATAGACATGTCATGAGGTCTCCACCTGGTGAGATCGAGGTCCAGGGCATCGATCTATGTAGCCTTTTTTCCAACAGCTGGGTGAAGGCCTCCTTCTCCCTATGCCACATAGTTCTGTCTGCAAGTGCAGGCCAATAATTTTGGAAGGAGTCAAGCTCGCCCCGCTATCTTTGCAGATGACATGAAAAAAAGACGTTAATTTCGGATAAATATGTAAATGCACATTGGCACTGAAAAAAATATAAAAGTATCTAAATTCCCTTTTTATTAATTCATTTAATACATCATGCATACACACGTACAGAGACCGATCTTGGGCATTTTTAACTCATTATTTCATACTTTCTCTGAATTAATAGAACGCAAACGATAAATGTAATTTGTGGCATTTTCATATTACATGAAAGTTCGCTATATGTACAGAAATATAAATGATTGTACTCGAATTACGAGAAATAAATTCCCAAAGGAGTAAGTAGTATTGTATGATTTATCACCCAGGGCTAATTAATGAGTTCTCCTCTCATTACTATTCGACGCATGCGCTGCAATATATCGTGATAAACTGCCACAGGCCTGGGGTATCATTTGATACAATAGTTCTTAGTACCTTGGTGTAAGGTCACGCCTCACCACACCACATGAGAAAACTCACCTCATGAGAATGATGTCACCTCATGAGTGCCTAAAACGTGGACCCACATGAGACACAAAAGCTTTTTAATTGTTTCGGTAATTACGGCACATAACCCGTTACTACTTAAACAGTTGGGGAATGCCTCGCCATACTAGGAATTAAACCAGACTGCTGGGTGAGCTGCTGGCTTGAGTCACACATTTTCATCACAGTTTGGTAGCAAAAACCGTGATAAAATGCGTGACAGAGGCCGTGCTCACCCGGCAGTTTGCATCAGTCTGTTTATAAATAAGTATAAGGATAAACAGTCATGTGTCTGACATTAAAAGTCTAGTACTATGGCTGGTGGTAAAAGGATGATACAATAAAGTTGCAGGGGGCGAGGATCCTTCGACCTGGAGGTCATATAGAGAGAAGTTTTTGCAAGTCCAACTGTCTGAACCGACACTCCAGGACAGTTTGTCTTGGTGCAGAATATTCAAGTGATCCAATCGCTAATAAGAAAAAAGGGGAAGGAAAAAGAAAAAGTAGAACAGCTTAACATATTTTTTAGTGTTCCGTACCTCAAAAGGAAAAAAAACGGAACCCTTACAGGATCACTTTGTTGTCGTCTGTCTGTCCGTCTGTCAGTCAAGCCGATCGAATCGAGTTGAAATTAAAATCGTACTCAAATTTGAAACTCCTTGCAGTTGTGAAAAAATCAAACTTCTAGATCAACGTAATCAATAGATACAGCCGTTAATGACGCATAGTGTCCGTCTGTCAGTCAAGACCCTTTATCTCGGGAACGCGTAAAGGAAATCGACATCGAATCGAGTTAAAATTAACATCGTACTCAAATTTGAAACTCCTTGCAGTTGTGAAAAAATCAAACTTCTAGATCAACGTAATCAATAGATACAGCCGTTAATGACGCACTGTTTACACTCGCAAGGCAATCAAAAACTACAGGGTACTTCCTGTTGACTTAAAATCATGAAATTTGGCAAGAAGCAAAAGTAAAGGAAAAAATCCGGAAACCGTGAATTTGTACCAACATAAAAAAAAAAAAACTCATTTACAGTTGGTAAACTGACCGCTACTTATTTCGATGTATGGGGACTACAGTTATCCAACAGCAATGTTCAATGCCCTCATAGTTTATGAACTTCAGTAATGTTATTTAATTATTTTGGTGAATGTAGCTGTGTGTACGGACGGAACCCTCAGTTCGCGAGTCCCGATTCGCACAATGCCAGTATTTTGACTAGATTTGACAGTTGTACGATTGTCCAACACCATCATCCTCCACGTCCTCTTCTAATTTATTTGGGGTCGGCACAGCAACATCTTTTAATATTGCCATCGTTTCCTTTGTTTTCCCCTCCATTTAATCAACAACCTAGAATGTCTACCTTAACACCATAATCAACAGCGTTTCCGACACCATGATTCATTTACACTTCCTAACACCACTTCGCTAACCATAAGTGCTAAATCCCGCGCATATTTTCACTCTTATCTAACAACTAGAACAAAGTTCCTCACACCGTGTTTACGAGTACTGATAGCCCAAAATTAGCTAATCGTGTCTAATATAGCTGTTAATCGCGGAAAACTGGGGGATTAGCATTATTTACGGCGTTTGAAACGGCGTCGGGTTGAAAATTTGTATAGTAGTAGTATACATAATGTAAAGTTGCGGTGTCGGTGCTAGCGAGTCAACTAACGGTTTTGTTTTTCTCATCAAATAATATCAGCTACTGCTCTCTTTTTTCCTCCATGATTAAATAATTATTGATTAACTCAACTTAAGGCTAACGACTGTCATAAAGTCCAAAAGGTATGGGATTGATTTGCACTCATCATCATCATTTCAGCCGAAAGACGTCCACTGCTGGACATAGGCCTCCCCCAGGCGTCGCCACATTGACCGATCCAGTGCATCTCGCATCCAGCGCCTTACCGCAACCTTACTAGCGGAAGGCCTTCCAACGTATCGTCTTCCGGTTCGCGGCTGCCAATCCAGAACCTTTCGGCCCCATCGGCCATCCGTTCTGAGAGCAATGTGCCTTGCCCTCTGCCACTTAAGTTTGGCAATTCTTCGGGCTATGCCGGTAACTTTGGTTCTCCTGCGGATATCATCATTTCTGACGTGATCACGCAAGGAAATGCCGAGCATAACTCTCTCCATTGCCCTTTGGGTGACTTTAAACTTTCTGATAAGGCCCATTGTGAGCAACCACGTCTCGGTCCCATAGGTGATCACTGGCAACACGCACTGGTCATAGACTTTTGTCTATGACCAGTGTGTGTTGACTTGCACTACCAAAATATAAACGTCAACCAAAAAAAAAGAATTGACTCTTTATTCGCCCCTTGAGTGCAATTGGGAACTTTGGTTCCCAAAAACAATTGTTTTACTATTGTGTCTGCTAATTAGCACTCAAGGGATTATCGCTGATACAATGTCATTTCGCCTGATTTTTTCAATGTTCTTGAGAGAAGTTCTTGGCGGAATACACTTTGGCTGATGAATGTGAAGGATTATGTTGGATATTCCCAGACTAAACTCATGGTTTTATTGCAACATTCTTCTCCTCCCAATTGGGGCAGGATATACTGAAACATTCAGTTCATTCCTTTGACAGATCTCTTCCTACCAAATTTTCATGTATGCGCGGTGCTTTATTCATGATTTGGCTAATATTTATAACCACAATAAATTCAACCATCTTATCTCCACCCGCTTTGACTGAATCCCCACACTTCCAGTCTGCTACGTTTCGAGGCTTAGCCCTCCTCATAAAACTCTCAACTCCCGCCTGCTATCTTTGTAGTGTAGCACAAAGAGGCGCAATTCCCCTCAAAACAAACCCCTTGTCCTCTCAATTTTAAACTGAGATAACAACTGTGGTGTTTCATTCAAGAAATTACATCGTTTATGTAATTTGTTAAGTCCCTTAAGTAATTGCAAGGAGTCTTATCTTTTCGGGTTTCACCCATATTTTAAATCCTTTTAAAGGAAACTTCCTCTGCTCCACATGACTCATGACACTGGAAAATAACTCTCGAGCCGATGAAAGGTCATCGTCATCATCTCTGCCGAAATACGTCCACTGCTGGACGCGTCAAGTGACGCCACATCGGCCTGTTCCGTGCGTATCGCATCCAGAGGATTCCCATACCCATAACCAGGTCATCCGGGTCCAGTTGGACCAATGACCAAGAACAAGATTTAAAGACACAGCGTTGAAAGGCCTCCCACTTCTAAGTGGAAGGCATTCGAACACTGCGTCTTCTGGTACGATATTAAAATGTCAATTTCTCGTTTCGAGAGAAAATCAACTACATAGAATACGGGTGTTATCTTTTAGCTTAGTTTCATTATGAAATGTGATTTTCATTGTTATAAACGCATGTTTTCCCCTTTGACGGTCTTAGCAAGTATTTTGGGCAACGCCTTTGAACTGTTTGGTGATACAATACAAAGCAGTTCTTGTTAGCAATAGTTCTTACCCGCAATGTGTAAATAAATATGAACACGGCTAATGTAGTACCTTTGAGGTAGAGCAACTCTAAATAAACAACACTGCAGCTGTCTGTTACAAACAATTCTGTGGGTGTGCAAACTTGGGCACTCTATAAGTATATTGCATAATGCATGGCTAGACATAGAGTTGCCTCAAATTCTACACAAGACCTCGGTCTCTTTAGGCGTAAATGCACAATGTAAACTGGAGAGTTTACATAGGGCATTTGTCAGACAAGAACTTGAAACCATTGCCACTGTCTTCTGCGTTAATACCAAAAAAAAATAAGTTCCTTATAGTTCGTTTTTAATCGACTTCATAAAAGAAGGAGGTTTCTCAATTCAACCGTATATACATATATTTTTATATGTGTTCGCTGATAACTTGATGAACTGATTTTGAGGATTCTGTTGTTGTTGGAAAGGGGATATTTCAAGGGTGGTACCATGATAAGGAAACTAGGATCTGATGATGGGGTCCTAGAGAAATCGAGGGAACTCCTCAAATTTAATAGGCTTAAACATATAGCGATTTTGGCTTGGACTCAGAAAGTATCATTTGATGAAGTGGAACTGATGAAGAAGATCACAATGGCCACTGGAACTCCGAAATAGAACAATGTATCATAGATGTATTTTGGCTATAAATGATTTTCATGTTAATTGGAGGTACCTACCAAAACTAAAAAGAGGAAAATATAAAACTTTTCAACAAAAAATCAAACCGACTTCCAAAACAAAACACTACAAAGCGAAAAATAACTTTCTTTTCCGAAGTCGGTGTCGAATAACGGAAAACAATGGATACAAAAGACATACTACTGTTGAACAAGATGTCCAGGATTCGATTCCCAGGTCGGACAATTTTTTGACAGGGTATCACCATCTGGATTTATCAGTATATTAGCAGGCCTACATTTGAGCCCGGTTGATGGCCACAGGCTTGCCCTCTGTTACATAGAGCAAATAAAATTGACGAAATGGTGTATTTTAGGCGAATCTCTGTATAATCCTTCATAATTCAACCTATAGGGGTAATTTTATGTCAGTCTGGGAGCCAAACGTCGGCAGTGCTCCACGAAATTCCACCGGTTGTCGAGGACGAGTCCCAAGTACTTCATCGTCGACCCGACGCCGATGTGAACACCTCCTACCGTTATTTGGGAACCCGGTGGTTGCGCGTTCCGAGGACCATGAAAACACATTGCCTCGGACTTGTGCAGGGCCACCCCGAGTCCCAATTGCCGTATCCTCTCAACGACTGTCGCAACCCCGCGTGTCGATAATTGAGCCGCCGCCTGGTGCGACCTCCCCTGCGCCAGGACTAGCGTGTCGTCAGCGTAGCAAATTACGCTGACGCCGCTAGGGAGGTCGGCTCCCAGACTGGAGCGGGCCGCAGCTGCCCTCAAGCGGCTTCTGCCTAATCAAGGGGGTCCAAACGCCTCCTGCCGGAGGCTCTACGCGGGGATCGTGCGATCCATGGCCCTTTATGGGGCACCGGTGTGGGCGCGTTCCCTGAGACGGCGACCAGTCCGCCGGTTGAACGCGTCCCAAAAGGGGTACCGCACGGTCTCTGGCGAGGTGGCGAGCCTCTTTGCCAGATTGCCGCCATGGGATCTGGAGGCAAAAGTCCTCGCGCACATTTGGGAATGGCGCGAGGAGGCGAAACACCGTGGCCGCGACAAATCGCGGCTCGGCGGACAGAGGTCCGGCAGGATCTCATGGCGACATGGAAAGAGCGACTGTTGCAACCCAGCGCTGGGCACGCCACCATTGCGGCGATAAAGCCCCTCTTTGAGGAGTGGCTAGAGAGGCGCCACGGCGTCCTCACCTTCCGCCTGACGCAGGTCCTCACCGGACACGGCTGTTTCGGGAGGTTCCTGTTCAGGATTAGGCGAGAGGAAACGCCCGGGTATCACCATTGTGTGGATCGCCCGGAGGACACGGTGGAGCATACGGTGGAGATCTGCCCCACTTGGGCTGGGCACCACCGTGTCCTCGTGGAGGCAATCGGCGGTGGCAACCTCTCGCGTCCGGCCCTGGTTCAGGCCATGTTACGGAGCGAGATGGTATGGGAATCTGTCTCCTCCTTCTGCGAAGCAGTAATGCTCGCGAAGGAGCAGGCGGAACGCGTGAGGGAGACGCAACGAAGACGCCCTCACGCCCCTAGCCACCGCAAGAGACGCCCTGGGCGTCGGGAGTCGCGAGCAGATTCCCGGCCACCGTAGGCGCGGGCTTGCGGACGGCGAGTAATGGGTAGCTCGCCGTCCGATAAGGACCAGGCCCGAGACTACGGCGCGTTGTGTTCCACGCGCGCCTCAAAGAGATGTCAGCAGAACTGACGGGGTCCGCGAGGACCGATGCCTGTCTGGGTCGCGGATAAATTTGAAAATAGTTACCGCGGCCCTGGCTCAAGCAACTGAAGGAACACGGGTGGGTTTTAGTCAGTAAAAGTCTGACACGAAGAGCGGGAGAAGTCATTGGATTATTTCCCACCCAGAAAAAAAAAATGTGTAATTTTATGTCAAGTTTAAAATTTGCCAGATCGCACTGGCACCTAAACACTTTGTAAGAGCTCCGCTAAGACCTTGGAGCCCAAGCCAACCTCGCCTGCACGTGGCGCACCTGCTGGACAACGGAAAGGGCTCCGGCGATGCCACTCCTCTGGGGTTCGTCCTAGGGGTTCGGGGGTCAGACGGCAGTCGCCCCGGTAATTGGCTCAAAGCCACTTAAAAATGGATAGAAAAAGAAAGAGATATACGTTTAGGGCTAGGGCGTCGCCGCATAACGACGCGCATGGCTACCAGGTCCCGTGCGAGCCCGGCTAAAGACGTTAGCACCAACTACGAAGATTCGCTTTGCAAACTGGAACATTGGCACGCTTACGGGACGATCCGCAGAACTTGCGGCCATACTTGCCAGGCGTAAAGTTGCAGTGGCATTCCTGCAGGAGACACGGTGGAAGGCCAACAGGAGCCGGAATATTGGGCACGGCTACAAGCTGATCTATACAGGCTCATCTGGTGGGGAGAACGGTGTGGCAGTGGTGCTCGCCGAGCATTTCCACGATAGCGTCTTGGAAGTTAGACGCATATGCGACCGACTTATGGTGGTAAGGTTGCTTATTGAGGGTGTCGTGACCCACTTAATAAGTGCCTACCCCCACAGGTCGGTTGCAGCGACGCGGATAAGACGGTGTTTTGGAATCGGCTCGGAGATGTACTACGCGGCATGCCGTTGTCCCACGATGTCGTTTTGGGTGGCGACCTGAACGGTCATGTGGGCGAGGTGCAGGGGGAGTATGAACGTGTCCACGGCGGCTATGGTTACGGCCGAAGGAACGCAGAGGGGGAAACGATTCTCAGAACCTGCACTGCAGCTGACCTGCCCGTGGTGAACACGTTCTTCAAAAAGAAAACCGAGCACCTGATTACCTACAGAAGCGGTCGGAACGCCACTCAAATCGACTATCTACTGACCAGGAGAAGCCATATCAGTCACGTGGCCAACTGTAAGGTCATGCCCAGTGAGTGTCTCACTGGGCATGACCAACACCGACTTCTTGTCATGGACCTCTGCGTAAAACCCCGTCGCAGACACGCCGAACGTTGCCGCCGTCAAATCAAGTGGTGGCTGCTGGATCAAACCAGATACTCAGAGTTTGACTCTGCCGCTGGGGATATTAGTCTCGACACAGCAGGCAAGTCCGTCCAAGAGTGCTGGAAAACGATTCAGACAGCAATCACAAAGACGGCAAAGCAAGTTCTCGGCGTGGCGAAAGGGGGCCGCAAAATCGACAAGGAGACCTGGTGGTGGGACGCCACAGTCCAGGGTTCATTACGGGAGAAGAAAGCGTCTCCTGAAGATCACTCATCTTACAGGACAGCGAAAAGAACTGCCAAGAAAGCTGTAGCCAGAGCCAGGCGTGACCACTTGCAACCATTATATGCTAAGTTGGACACTCCTGAGGGGCATAAGCTCATATATAAACTGGCGTGCTCTAGGGCCAAAGCAGCGCAAGATATTACTCGCTGCTGCAGCGTCAACGGCCCTAATGGCGAGCTCCTGTACGATGATCGTGCGGTGAAAGAGAGATGGCGCTCTTATTTCTAGGTTTTGCTGAATACTCAGCACCGGGAAGTGCAACCTCCCGAACAACTCCCGAACAATGGACTCGTGCCACCGATTACACCTGACGAGGTCCTCGCATCTCTTCGTCACATGGAGAATCGGAAAGCTGTCGGACCGGACGAGGTGCCAATTGAAGCGTGGAAAGCGCTGGGGGCTCGTGGTGTGTGCATTCTTACTAACCTTTACAATAAAATCCTGAGCGACCGAATAATGCTCGATCAGTGGTGGCTTAGTATAATAACGCCGGTCCACAAGGGTAAAGGGTCCGTTCAGGATTGCGGTAATTACCGCGGTATAAAGGTGATGTCACACACCATGAAGCTCTTCGAGCGCATTATTGACACCAGGATCCAACAGGAGTGTACAGTGTCGGACTCCCAGTACGGTTTCCAACCAGGACGCGTTACCATGGACCCTATATTCGCCCTAAGGATCCTCATGGAGAAGCACAGGGAAAAGAATATGCCTCTGCATTTTCTATTCCTAGACCTGCAGAAGGCCTTTGACTGAGTTCCCAGGGAGATGCTCTGGTGGGCGTTGCGGTCGAAGTTGGTACCAGAGACCTACGTGGAAATCGTACGTGACATGTACCGCAACTCCGATTCAATAGTCAGGACCGCTGTTGGTGATACCACCCCCTTCCCCATAACCGTAGGCGTGCATCAGGGCTCCGTCTTGAGCCCCTATCTCTTCAGTGTGATATTAGACGAACTGTCAGCCAGCGTACAGAAACTACCGCAGCCTTGGCTGCTTATGTACGCTGATGATATCGCACTGGTAGATGGGGACAAAGGACGGCTCACCAGACGCGTGCACGCATGGAGAGAGGCGCTTGAGAACGGCGGGCTGATGCTAAACGTGGCGAAGACGGAGTATATGGCCTGCAACAGCACAGACCTGACGTCTCTCCGTATAGGCGACGACACTGTCGAGCGCATGGACAACTTCAGGTACCTCGGATCTGTGCTTGATGCGTCCGGGGACATCGATCGTGACATCAAGGCCCGTGTATCAGCGGCTTGGGCGAAATGGCGCGAGGTGACGGGTGTCATTTGTGACCCCAAAATGCCGGTCAAGCTGAAGGGACAGGTCTATAAGACCATCATAAGGCCTGTCCTTACGTACGGCAGTTAGGCGTGGCCGGTGCTGGAGCGACACCGACAGGTGTTGCATGTCACGGAGATGAACATGCTGCGGTGGATGTGTGGCGTCACGCGGAAAGACCGTGTATGGAATACATACATCCGCGGAAGCCTCCATGTCCGTGACATTGCTGACAAGCTGCAGGAAATTCGCCTCCGCTGGTACGGCCACGTCTTACGACGACCGGCAAGCTACGTGGGAAACAAATGCCTGGACATGACCCTACCTGGCACCAGGAGCAGAGGACGGCCCAAGAAACGCTGGCTTGATGTCGCGCAGGATGACATGCGCGCCAATGGGCTAGTTGCGAGGGATGCCGAAGACCGGGCAAAGTGGAGGAGGAAGTGTAGGAAAGCGGACCCTGGGTTCTCCCGCGCTGGGCGGGATGAGCAACCGGGATAAACGCTAGGTAGAAGAAGAAGAAGAAGACTGGCACCTAAACACAAACAGTGACAAGAAAAATAAAACATAAAACCCCAACACATTTTTATTTCATGCTACATAATTTATCTACTAGCGTAGTATCTATTATAGTAGACACTACGCTTCGTTCGATAATCAATTAAACACGTAATTTATTATGACACGATATCTTGCGAAAACACCCCGATGCAAACAGTAAAAAAAAAACATAACTATAGAACGGCTCAACCGATTCTCATCAAACATGGCTAAGAACGCTCTCGATCAGAAGAAGAGATCTGTTACCGCCTACACCGTCTATTGGCACTGGAGGGACACTTGAACGAGATGAAGTTGCTGATGGCTACGCGCTACGGTACCTATCGACCAATCAACGTGCGGTGTGCGTGTCTGCCAATCGTTGCCAATCATCGTCAACTTTTTTTTTATTTTTATTGTCTATAGGCTTGCGCTTGACCACTATCTCACCTGATGGTAAGCGATGATGTGGTCGACGATGGAGCACGCTTGCCTAGAAGAAACCCATTCACTCTTGACTTAAAGACACCTAGATTGTAGCTAACTTCACTTCGCTTTCGTCGATCTACCCTTCGCCGTCTACATATATATAATAATCGAATTTTGTACAACGTTCATTACTAAAATAAAAACCATATTAACCACAAAGAATAAACGATTCATTTCCTGAGTTTTTGCCAAGTACTACCCAACGAAAAACCTACACATACACCGATACATTCGAGTCCCGAGAAGAACAGCTGGACGGACAAATCCTGACTTAAAAGCAACGTATGCAACAGATCAAAACCATTCAAACAAAAAAATGAAATCAAAATCGGTTCTTCCGTTTAGGAGCTATGATGCCTCAGACAGATATACAAATACAAAAACACACAGGTACACACGTCAATCTCATAACACACCTCTTTTCCGTCGGGGGTTACTAAAAAGACTATCCAAACGAGCCCAAGGTTAAACAGAAACTTTCATCTGCATGCCTTATGTTACAGTAATTTAAAAGGTTGTAAAACACGAAAATATTTGACGGGCTGTAAACGTTACAGTTTAAGCTTGGCTTCTTGTAAACAAATATGGTGAACCACTTACGATTTGTTTGCAGAGTTTATGTGTTTTGGCAAAGCGCGTTAGGGTTCCCGCAGACAAACCCGATGCGATGCGACAGAATAAACACGACGCGACACACTTTTTTTATTAAAAAATATCTGCGGAATACCTATTATCCATAGAACGATTTCTTTGAATACGCATTGTCGGATCGGTGAATCATTTTCAACACTTAAGGGTACACTAGTCGACGGCCCGAACTATTTTGTGCGCGGGGTTAAAATGCATTTTATATCAACCGACAACACGTGCAGATGAGATAGATGCTGTGATGAGCAGTAGGCAGCTAGTTCGCGTACGAATACACACTTTTGCAAATTTGTAGCGAAATGGATAATGATTTAGGACGAAACCGAGCGCGCAAAATTTTATAAACAGACCTTTGGCAGTCTAGATATAATGAAAAAAACGACTAAATCTATCTGTTCAAAATAAAATTATATGCATTATTGAACTACTAATCTATCCCTGTATGGAGGCCGTTTTGCAATTTTCCGTCTTCTTGTGGTATTTATCCGCGCCCAAAAATGCGTTACAATTAGTGTCGAAATGTTGAACTTTCGACGCTCATAACTTTCAAATATTTTCTTTTTTTACTTTTTTACTTCCATACAGGGCTAGATAATGATGAGACAAATTGATATTACTTTTTTATTTTGAACGTACATCGTCAAACAGTGGAATAATCCCTAGACTACGTTTGTATGGAAGAATTTTCGACTAGTGTAACCTTAAACGTTGTTTGGTCTGCGCCACTAGGCAATAAATATGTACTATGGATGCAGATTGGTGCTTTTTTATTCTCAGCAGGATGTGCGTTAACAGGCATTGCACCGAGGGGGTTCTAGAGTAGTCTTTTGAGAGGTAAAAATCCCAAACTCCCTGGTCTTTTCTTTTCTCTTTATATGAGCCTTTTGTAGGTGTCCCACCGTTAGCAAAAAAGAAACAAAAAAATAAAAAAATCTTATATACAAAAAATTACCACCGATTTCCAAATAAGAAAACTACAAAGTAAAAAATAACTTTATTTTTGGAAGTCGGTGTATTTCGTAGGTACATTTTTTTGCGTTATGAACACCGACTTCCTAAAATTAAATTAATTTTCACTTTGTAGTTTTCTTATTTGGAAGTCGGTGGTTTTTTTTTGTTAAAAAGTTTATTTTTTATTTTTCACTTTTTAGTTGTACCTACCTAATAGGCAAGTTGTGTAGTTAGTTTCCTATAACGCCAGAATAGATTACCCGAATATCATGAAACTTGAACAAAATGGGACCACAATTGACGGAGATATCGGTGAACATACATAAAAAAAAACATACAAGAAGTCGAACATAGAACCGCCTCCTTTTTCGAAAGTCGGTTAAAAAACTTAGGTGTGTAGTTTTTATTCAATAATAAAAAAGTGGCTATTGTGAAACCAACAGGTTAATTTATTGCTTTACATTATTTTTTTAATCAATAATAATTTTCCAGTAGAGTCAACTTATATCAATATCAGGTCGCGTTTTTAAAAACATAATTACTGGAATTCGGGAACTCCCGTTATCGATATTATCTTCAAATTACTACGTGTTTTTTTTGCAATAATCTGAGTTACATGCATTGACCGCTCTCGTTAAAAAATATTTATTTTCTAAGAAATTATGTTTTTAAACTGATATGTAGGTAATTGGGGTTTAACCCATAACATGTGGTCATCTGTTGCTACTAATGTAAATATTTTGTACTCACAATCTTGCCTAGTCTCTAGAAATATTAACTGATTAAAATTCTGTTCTCAGTAGCAGCCCGGCCAGAACTTGTGCCTAATTGATAGCAAATGGTTCTCTATTTTATTAGCTGACGCGGCTTCGCTCCCGTCAACTGGCTACCTACCTACCTACCCTGCCTACCCTGCCTACACTGCCTACTCTGCCTACCCTGGTTTCGGGTTTTCTGGTCGGTTCATTAGATCCAGAGATTATCCCTTACGACGTCAAATACTCTCAAAATTTACCTCTTTATAATATTAGTATAGATTAGCTGGGATTTAGATAAAGGTACTCGTAAATGGTGAGATGTGAGTGAACTATTGGCATACCACTGCTTTAGATGGGCTTCAAAATGTGACTCATCCTATGGCAACCACCTATATTGATTATTCAAGAATACAGGGCTCCAATTTATGAGCCGCACCTCCCAGTCAAGGGTGACGCACAATCAGAATTAAGTGAGTCTTACCGCCTTTTGGAGAAAACAGTTATGATGTAATGATATGACCGTCACAAAACAGACAATAGGCGTAATATGTATTGCTGTACTTTTTTAACTCCCGACATAAAAAGAGGAATGCTATAAGTTCGACGAGTGTTGCTGTGTATCTGTCTGTGCCATTATAGCTACTAAACGGATAATTCGATTTTGATTAAGTTTTTTTGTTTATAATGTGACTTTGTCGAAAGTGTACTGTTCTTAGCTGTGATGGATGAAAATTGGTTCAGCCGTTCAAAAGTTATACTTACGTATTAAAAACACCGGGGTGTCTTAAATTAAGTTTACTAAATTTAAGACACCCCGACCCAAAATCTCGAAAAAAAATAGCCTCGTTGTCGCGTCGGGGGACCGCTAAGAAAATAAAATAAACAAAATGATAAATACTTAACTTCGGTGGTCTCTCGACGCGAGTACATGGCTTATTTTTTTAATCAGTCTTGTTTCTTATTTCGAGCAGCCAATGTCACAAAATCGTAATCGTAAGTCTGCAGTACTGGGGTTAATGAGAACTTGTTCCTAGTTGAAGACAATGGACATAAATTTATTTGTTATGCTTCTTCAACAAATAATAAAAAAAGCAGAAGCAAAGAGTTTTGTTTTTTTACTTCCCTTGAAAACCAGAACTCTATGTCCTCCAGGCCATGGTCTACCCGTGGCCCGTTCCAAATCTATTCAGCCGTTCAATATTCAAACACCCAAACAACTTCAAAATTAAATATAAAGCACCCAGGATAATTATGATAAAAGCAAAACTTCAATCGCCTGCATTATTTATTTAATTTAAAACGAAAGTGAAAAATTGGAAACGAGCGTTAGCTGCTTTGATTGATTAAATAATTCTGCATCAGTCAATCATACCTACCTATCACTTGACCTGCGTTTAATTAATGACACGTCGGTGATTTATTTCCAGAAGCCGGAGGCCAGTCCCACTCTGCATCTGCCTGTCTAGCCTTCACTCAACTTTGTTAGGGTCAGCTTCCAGTGTAACCGACTGTACAGTGTAACTGCCTATCTGACCTCTACAGCCCAGTAACTAAGAAACACGACCACCCTTGGCAATATTGTTGTCAGATTTTCTGATTTCTAACTACCCGTAGCCACTGCCGAAGATCAAAAAATTACAACCTGGAACAACAGCTTAACTTGCTGTCCGAGGTACGGAGGAGTCTCGCCTCACGGTATATAATGGATGCTGATACATCCACGGACCGACCTCGTCATGCGTTGTATAAACATGAAGATTGACCTGTTCTGCTGATCGCTAAGCCTAAGGATAGGACTCATAAGAATGGATAAATAAAAATTCGTAAAATTAACTGAATAAATTTCCTATCTTTTCAATTTATTCGTCCATTGTCCCAATTCTGAAGAAAATAAACAACAATCTATCAATTACAGAATGATGTTCATAAATGAAATAAACGAAGACAGCTTTCAGTCCAAACATTATTACTGAAATCATGATTAATGAAGCTACTGTTTCAAATAAGGTCTGTTTTTGAATTTATTACTTACAACAGTGAACTTTGTGTTATCGGATCAAATAAAAGGCAGACAGTTTTTAATATCATGAAAATATTAAAACAATGGAAAACGTGTAACACTTTTTTATATGAAATACATTTTGCACTTAGGTCCAGTTTTTCGGTCCGTAGTTAACTCAAGCGATGGTGGTTAGATATGCTAACTAGCGATACGAAAAAACTGGGCCTTAGAAGCGTTTACGGGTGATTGACCTGAGAAGGCAAACACCGGAAAAACTGGAAGGCTTAGAGAGCCCAGTAGTGAAATAGTGCAAGTTGAATAATAAAAAAAAGTGATCATAAAATCTCAGAGCTGAAAGTTTTTAGTCGTAGTAAGACCACAGGATTATATTAATAAAGTAATTTAAAAGAGAATCCTTGGTGTTTCGTGCCATTCCTTTTACATTTCTGGCTAACTGACAGACTCTGATATTATGTGTCTTAAAATTATGTGTGCCTAAATTAAAAAAAAAGTTGTTCATGTTTGAGTTTCAAAACCCCAAATGCTTGAAACTACTGTGTGATACATCTGAGGAACGCTCTAGTTCCGTTACAAAAGGGTTATTGTGTTGAGTACCTTACTTATCTCTACAAATAAAATATCAAGATGACACATAAAGAACAATAAACTAATGTCACAGCATTAATTAAATAGCTGCCATAAACACAATCCTTCTTACTTAAATAATCAGTAGTCACATTAATTAATATAATAAATGATTATTGAGGTGTTATCTCTTTTAATTTTATGACTGTTTATAAAGTAATTTATTTAGCATGTTATCTTCACAGTTTTAACTCTTATTCTGTCCCCGTAGGTATATATTATACTTAAGTATTCGTGTACCGATAGTACATCCACACGGTTGGCGCAATGGTTGAGCGATCGGTTGCTGCGCTGCGTGTCGCGGGTTAGATTCCTGCATGGAACAAATATTTATATAGCCTACAGATACATAGTTATTCTGAATCTGGGCGTTTGTGTATGTGAGTTTCTATGATCGTAAACTCACCCACGAAACAGGATAATTTCTAGTGTGGGGCAACGTTTAAAAAAAGAAATAACATTTCCCGAGATGTTGAACCAAAAATACTACGGCGGTTTGAGAAAACTTATTAAACTTTGGACTATATTTGAAGGATCTGTCAATGGTCGTTGAAAAAGCAAAGAAATTATTTACGGTTTCAAACCCGCGCAATCAGTAGTATGGGGAAGAAGGAGATTGTACGCCTACCTTTATGGCCAGAGCTAACTCAAGTGGAGCGAAGACTGGCGAGCTGGTGATTCTTCAAACACCAATATAGTGGCTGACGGCTTTTTGATTACGATCACGTTGCACACGACACTACGTCACTGTTTTTTTTTATTGTTAGGCTCGCGCTTGACCACTATCTCACCTGATGGTAAGCGATTATGTGGTCGACGGTGTCACACGCTTGCCTAGAAGAAACCTATTCACTCTTGACTTAAAAACCCCGAGGTTGTAGCTATCAGGAGACACAAACTCCGGCAGGGAATTCCACTCCTTAGCTGTACGCATAATGAAATTATTTTCAAAACGTTTAGTGCGTAAGGGTCGGATGTCCACCATGTACCGATGGCGCATCATCGTACCACGTCTGGTAGTCCGATGATGAAACGGGCTAGGTGTTATTAGATCATGCGATTCCATCGCACACTCCCCGAAATGCAACCGATAAAAAAGACGGCGACGTTCAAGGCTGTACAGTTTTTATATCCACGAAGCAGGTAAATGACACAGATTATAAAGTTCTCTGCAATCCAACTAATCGAATGCTTCAGTCTTCAGCCATGTGGCATGAATAGATGGCGGTGAGATACGCTTTGTAGTGTTTTTTTTTAAAGTCGCCTCAAGTCGGTTTAATTTTTTTGTTGTGCAAATGATAGCATTGTCGATGAAATACCAAAATCGCTATATGTATGCCTATAATATTTGAGGAATTTCCTCGATTTCCATAGGACAATCTTAGGAGTATAAACCTTTCATAAATAAAAATATTTTATTATATCGGTCCACAATTGACGGAGAAATCGGTGAACATACATGCAGTCGATCATAGAACCTCCTCCTTTTTGAGAAGTCGGTTAAAAAGCCCTTTACCCTGCGGTGAGACAGTAACAGGTGGGTATTCTTATTTATTACTATGTTGAAGGCAAGACTATTTCCATCCAAATACAGCCTTCGGGCTGTTACTGAAAAAATATTAAGGCGATATGTGCGCCCCAATCTTAACGCGGTACTGGCCGTGCGCCTACTCTGATCCAAAATATAAATATTGAACCTGCTTATGAACAGTTTTGTTTGCGAAATATTATTTGATTTACATTTATTGTGTTAGTTATGAAGAAATTTCAGCCATCAATTTTACTGTGTAAAAATATTTTTAAAGATCCAAGTCGTTTTGGAGGAGTATCCAAAAGAGCGAAAAATATCGAGTTTTTAATTTTTTTTAAAGCAAAACTTTTAGTTAAAAACGAAAAAACCCAGTTTCAAAAATAATGTTCATGAATCAAACATAACTATATGTTTTTTTCAAACCTTTTAACCTAGCCGTTACTAAGGAGTATGCTTTAGAAAGTTACCATTTTACGGCACTAAAGCGGAAGGAGGCCCTTAAAGGAAAAACCCAACTATAGACAAAAATCTCTTCTTTCGAATACCTACGCAACATTTGACCTCTGCAAAAATCCTTTGTTAATAATAGACTGTAATAAAACATGAATATGTTGACTCAAGTATATTGACAAGATATGTTTGCCCTTTGGCCGTGAGTGCCATAGCCATTACGAAAAATTCCACTACGGCGACAGTTTTCGTCGACTAACAAGCAGTGTGCTATAAGAACAGGATGTATAAATGATTTTTTGTTGACTGCGGTAGTTTCCACGTGAATTGGTGACTGCTTGATAGTCCGAGGAAGAAAACATACATAAATAATACTTTTATATTTATTTATTTTTAAAGGGAAAACAAACAGTAGTATACTGAAAATATACAAAGTGTTTTAAACATATGACTTAACAAATACTACCCACTACGCGCTTCACATATAACTGTTACACTAAGACAAACTGAAATCCTTAAACATTTTGATTATGTTAGATCTAAAGGTATATCTGCTTACAAATTTATATCAATTGCACGAAATAGCTTATTGTATGTCTACTAGCGGCGTATCAGTGAGCGCACGTCACCAGCTGGATGAGCACGGCCTCTGTAATAGGCTTGTGTCTCGCATTTTATCTCAGTTTTTGCTCTCTAACTGTGATAAAAATGTGTGACTTAAGCCTGTCCCAGTAGGCCGTGCGCACCTTCCGCCCTTGCATTGTTCGAGGAACCAGGTAACACAAACTGTTCACCAAGTCGGGGCAATCAAGTTTGTTTCGGCATACACTGTATAGAGTCATTGACTCAAGTCTCAAGGAGCGTGCGCCTTGACTGTAATGTAACTTAAGGATACCATATTTTCTGAAAAAAACTTTTTTACAAAAATTACCACAGACTTGTTTGGAAGTCGGTTGTAATTTTTGTAAAAAAGTTTTTTATTTTTCACTTTTTAGTTGTGTTAAATAATGGAACACTTTGGGCGTTATAGGTACTTAGCCCAGGTACTTATAACGCTCAAAGTGAAGCCACAAATAAAGCCATAAATTATGTTATGAAATAGTATATACAATAAACAGATATGCGATTGCAGCTATCCCGAGTAATTTGCTGTCATTATTGAAGAGTTCTGATGTACATCTCCGAAGTTCTTTATCAAATCTTGATGACAATTAAATGGGACCACATGACAAACACCAGCTTTCGAATACAAAAAGAATCATCAAAATCGGTTCACCCAATAAAATGTTCTGAGGTAACAAACACAAAAAGCTAAGTATCAGCTTGCCGCACTTGACTCAGTGGAGCGCGGAGCCAAGAGGCTCATTGGCGACGTTGAACTGGTGGACGCCAAGCTTCACAGCTTGGCTCATCGCCGCAAAGTTGTCTGCTTGTCGGTCTTCTACAGACTGTACTTCGGTGAGTGTGCTCAAGAACTCCACGACCTCATCCCACCAGCCCCCTTCTACCATCGGACATCTAGACGCACTGCAAGTTATCATCCTTACCTTGTTGCCATTCCACCAATTCGAACCAAGCGCTTCCAAACATCCTTTATAATGCGCACAGCGAATGAATGGAACTCACTACCTGCGTCTGTGTTTCCGAACGCATTCAACCCGAATCTCTTCAAAGTTAGAGTGAACAGGCTTCTTCTGGGTAAGCTCACTCCATCGTGGACTCTGTCTCTGTCACCTATGACCTAGACTAGAGTCAAGAGCAAACCCATTACAAAAAATATATATATATATACAATCGAATTGATAACCTCCTCCTTTTTGCGAAGTCGGTTAAAAATGAACTGATATGACGTTCTTTTCTTTATTCGAAAACTTCCTTCGAGCCATGGACTCCTCCATGGCCAAAAGGTACTTACGTTGAACTAATTCTATAATTTCACAATACTTTGCATAATAGGGATTCCAGATAGGTACTGCGTGTTCTAATTGTGGTCTAAATGAAATTGTACAAGTGCACGAAAGTAGAGGGTCGATAAAATTCTCTAGATGCTCTCATCACAAATCCAATACATATAATAATAAGGCATACAAGATGGTATGCCTTATTAACTATACGGTCAACATGGCTATCCAGATCCAGAATACCATCATATAACAGCCACAATGGAAGGGAATGGCCTCTTCTCATACAGAGAAGACGAGAGTATTAATCAGCACGCTTGCTCAATGCGGGTTGGTATAACCAGTCCAGGTTTCCTCAAGATGTTTTCATTCACCGTTGTCAGCGATATCCAAGAAAAACTTAGAAAGAACATATTATTATGTATTAAAAGTCACATTGGTGATTGTCTGGATTTGATACCACGAACTCATACACGAGAGGCGAGATCTTAGCCACTGAACCATTATCTTACAAAATTAATTTAGTTGCGGGATCCAACACAGTTGAAACGTTTCCCCGAGACTCATCGTGCTTCATTAAGGGTACACTAGTTGCAAAATTTTCCATACAAACGTAGTCTAGGGATTATTCCACTGTTTGACGATTTATGTTCAAAATAAAAAGTGATATCAATTTGTCTCATCATTATCTAGCCCTGTATGGAAGCGAAAAAGTAAAAAAAGAAAATACTTGAAAGTTAAGAGCGTCGAAAGTTCCACATTTTCACACTAATTTTAACGCATTTTTGGGCGCAAATAAATACCATAAGAAGAAGGAAAATTGCAAAACGGCCTCCATACAGGGATAGATTAGTAGTTCAACAATGCATATAATTTTATTTTGAACAGATAGATTTAGTCGTTTTTTCATGATATCTAGACTGCCAAAGGTCTGTTTATAAAATTTCGCGCGCTCGGTTTCGTCCTAAATCGTTATCCATTTCGCTACAAATTTGTAAAAGTGTGTATTCGTACGCGAACTAGCTTCCTACTGCTCATCACAACATCTATCTCTTCCGCACGTGTTGTCGGTTGATATAAAATGCATTTTAACCCCGCGCACAATATAGTTCGTGCCGTCGACTAGTGTACCCTTAAGTTGGCTTTTCTGGTGGTCGCTACTATAAATTTTGTCTTTCAGGTTTGGTAGTTTGGTGGACTTGCTTGATAGTCCGATCTCTAGCTGACCATTAGAGGAAAACAAGCGTGATGGACAGCTTAGTTTATGGTTGGTACCTATACTTACCGATCCCTCCCAGAAAAATGTCATATTGGCAAGATGCCATAGTGAGCATACTGCTGGAAAGGGTTGGACTAGACTAGCAAGAGGAAGAGCAAATTGTAAAAAAATAAGGAGGTTTAACGGCACTCAGAAAGTCAAATTAAGCTGACAACTGAACTTTTTTAAATTTCTCTGATCTGAAATACGGTTTTAAAAAACAAAAATACTTTCCTGCTTATATGTTTCTATTATGTTTGAATATTATTATTCTTTTCCTCATTATTGTTCTACGTCTTTATAATTTGCAAATTTTCATTAAATTGCAGACACTACTACGTTTACTAATAGTCTATTGTATATTAGGAAAATTCACGCACAACAACCATAGATAATTGCTGTTATCTAAATCCTTCGCTTTCTACACAGTTATCAGTGCCTTTAATCTCTCGTATAAAACGTTAACTACAGGGATTGTCCGGTCATAAAATAATAAAATCTAACATGGCGACCTCCCTTTATAATCGGCGCAATATTTGCACACTCAACGAACCACTTGTTGATAGCGCTCGCGATAGAGTGGAACTCATCAGTCATGTCTACACTACGTAGTTCAGAGAATTTGGGATAGATGGCGTTGTTTTCAATTTGATTTTCGGAACAACTTTTCAGGTCATGGTTAAGTGAAACCATTTAACATACACATACATTCATTATTTTTATTAAGTATTTTTATGTAGGTATTCTATGTGGTACATGACAAACACCAATCAATTATAAAACGTAAAAAAGTGTCCTACCTACTGACGAAATTACACACTATATAGGTAACATTCCAAAACTATAAAAATTAATTAACACGTCACAAAATTGCAAGTCGATCACAATTTTCATCCATTTGAATATTCTTCGGTCAAAAATTGCGAGCGTGATACGAAAATAGATTTTCAGAATGTATGGGACATTTTTACAACCTGCCGACATGAAATATACAGCTATTTCCTAAGTGACTTTTTTATATTTAGCCTCTTTAGTCAGACTGCGGGGCAAAGGCCTCCCCCATATATCTTTCACGACAACTTTATCTCCTGCCTTCGCCGGCCAATCCGGCAAAAACGAGTCCAGATCGTCATGCCTGCGTTTTCAGGCCTGTCTCGGATACGACGTCCGTCTACAGGCACACACTGCGTAGCAATCCTGGCCCTTCTATCCCTATGCATCCTGCAAATGTAATCTTGCTGACTTGCCTACTTAACAAACCTATATATCAGTAACCTTCTAACGGTCCGAAAACTTTACATTACTCAAGTTGTTCTCATAAAACATAAATCACTAACCTATGATTCCAGAATATTGACAAGAAGAAGAAAAGACATTATACTAAAAGCACCACAAACAAGAACACAATTTGCCAGTATTCAACTTTGGAAACGTTCTGCTCAGCTTTATAACGCTATTAATAAACATATTTATGTCTACCCTAAGAATAGTTATGAATGCAAAAGAATACTTACGGAATGGATTAAAAACCTTACCTACAGCGAGACTGAATCACTTCTACAGCAGATATACTAACATAAATACTTCACATACACACACTCACACACATACACCCTTACACTCACACTTTCACTCAAATCACCTTGTTTTTGATTATTTACTCGTATTACTATTGTTTAATAGAAACGTTTTGTTATGAAGGAGCGGAGTCTCCTAATACAGGCATCTGTTGCTTAAAAGGAGGCTTTAATCTCAATATTTTTTGTACAAATATGGTTATCGAATAAACAATTTTTATTTTTATTTATATATCTCTTCAAAACACGAGGGCAAGCAGGCATGGTTAAGTTTCAAAGCTTTAACCAGAAGTCCCTCAAAGTGCAGGCGACGAGGCCGAGTTGATTGCTTTGCGAGAATACCTACTCACTCATTGTTGTGAGCTCGTGCAACTTTAATACCATGTTGTGGTTATAAAACTAGCTATGAAGATGTGGAACTTCACTATGAGAAATATATGGACAAACAATTTTGAGCTTTAATCTTCGCGATTTAAGATTTGTAATGTTATTTTTGTTTGAGTTGCAAGGACTGCAAGAAGTAATACTTGAAGCGTCATAGCATGTTTCTTGGGTAAAAGTGTTTTCATCACTCTGATTTTCAGAAAGGGAAAAGATGATGAATTTCTTGAGGATTTTAACTGAAAATTTGTTTTTTGTCCGTCAGGTAGATTCATAAAAAATATTGGAAACTTATTTTTTTCTTTTGACAAGGAAAAATAAAGTGACGACGATATAATGCGTTGAAATATCATGTGACGTCACGCAGTTAGTACACTTTATACTGACATAGTATCGTCACAAGCTTCCACTCCTGAACTTTGATGCGCTTTATCTTTGTCAATTTGTATTGATTTGGTTAAGCAAAAAATACATGTCCAATGTTATTTGATAATCTGACTGACGGACTAACTAGAATTATCATTCTACCCAGGAAACATGCCTATTATCATCATCATCATCATTTCAGCCGAAAGACGTCCACTGCTGGACATAGGCCTCCCCCAGACGTCGCCACATTGACCGATCCCGTGCGTCTCGCATCCAGCGCCTTCCCGCAACCTTAACCAGGTCATCGGTCCACCTGGTGGGAGGCCTTCCAACGTATCGTCTTCCGGTTCGCGGTCGCCATTCCAGAACTTTTCGACCCCATCGGCCATCCGTTCTTCGAGCAATGTGCCCTGCCCACTGCCACTTTAGTTTGGCAATTCTTCGGGCTATGTCGGTAACCCTGGTTCTCTTGCGGATCTCCACATTTCTGATTCGATCTTGCAAGGAAACTCCGAGCATAGCCCTCTCCATTGCCCTTTGAGTGACTGCAAGCTTCCTGATAAGGCCCATTGTAAGCGACCACGTCTCAGAGCCATATGTCATCACTGGCACCTATTATCATACTAAACAACTTTCAAATTCAAATCGAAATCTCATCTCGGCGACAATAATTAATTCATTGATCGTAAATTGATTAGACAATTAAACTTAGACAAGAAAAAATATTGGAATCGATTTCAACTTTTGTGTGAACTCATTTCATCATCATTCTCTTCTTCAATCGGTTCCTTATGATTAAACTAGTCGACGGCACGAACTATTTTGTGCGCGGGGTTAAAATGCCTGCTATTTCATCCGACAACTCGTGCGAAAGAAATAGATGCTGTGATGAGCAGTAAGAGCTAGTTCGCGTACAAATTAGCACTTTTGCAAGTTTGTAGTGAAATGGATGATGATTTAGGACGAAAACGAGCGCGCGAAATTTAATAAACAGACCTTTAAGAGTCTAGATATCATGAAAAAACGACTAAATGTATATTTTCAAAATAAAACTATTTGCTTTGTTGAACTACTAATCTATCCCTGTATGGAGGCCGTTTTGCAATTTTCATTCTTCTTATGGTATTTATTGCCGCCCAACGATGCGTTAAAATTAGTGTAGAAATATGGAACTTTCGAGGCTCATAACTGTCAAATATTTTAGTTTTTTACTTATTTGTTTTGTACTTGTGTGTGTTTTTTACAGGGCTACTTTGAACTTACATTGTCAAATAGTGGAGTAATCCCTAGACTACGTTTGTATGGAAGAATTATCGACAAGTGTAACCTTATCACTGGGAATCGTGGTCACTGCATTGTTTCGTTTTAAGCGAACAGTCTGCCTCCATATACCCTGGTCTAAAGTTGCCATCAACGCCTGCTGAAATTTAGCTTGAGCACCTGCTGAATCTTGCTTAAAGACAGCCAAACGTATAAAAATCTGTATGTAATTTCTCAACTCGATATCAAGACCCGATTGTCTACAGCAAAAAGAACCTTGTCGTAAAAAATATTTGTTGAAAAACAAATAAAACTATGCAGTTTTATTTGTTTTTCAAAAAATATTTGTTGAAAAACAAATAAAACTATGTAGTTCTATTTGTTTTTCAACAAATATTTTTTACGACAAGGTTCTTTTTGCTGTAGACATGTAACATTCGGTAAATTGGCCAAATACGTAGCAGTACTACATACTGCTACACTCACTCTAGCAGTCTAGACAGCATCAACAAAATTGGGGTTTTTCGGGAAACCGAATACACCTTTTATAGATACTTAAGTATTGGTCAAAATTACCAAGCATTTGGTCACGTATTTCGCCAATTTACCGAATGTTACATGTTTACAGTCTAGTTTTATAGGTAGAAAACTAGCTAAAATTGGGTCTAAGTACCTAGCCTTGAGGAAAAGTAAAAACTTCTTGTACTCTTGTATTTGGAGTGTTTTTCTTTTCTATTACTTTCTGTATATGTATTATTAGATGTACTTTTCTAAAAGTGTTTTTATTTAACTATCCTTGTTAGTTGGTAGTTGTTTGGGTCAAATCTTGCAACACAACGATATTTTAAAACGGGTGTTTTAAAATTCAGTTCATCCGCAACCGATTGAGCTGCAAAATTTCAGCTCAATCGGTTGCGGATGAACTGAAGATGCTTTTTCTAATTACTTGTTAATTTGAGGTATAAAAAAAGCAAAGCAAAAGTATTTTTCTCAAAAATGGTATGTAATGTTGTCATAACATCTCTAAAAAGAATCCAGAAAGTGAACTCTACCGGAGACTTATTCACAACTGTCCAGTAAGAAGCGAGATTTTAAATTTGGAATCTCCTGCTGTCCAGTAAGTATGTAATTTACTTACTGGACAGTAGTAGGGATTGGTCCAATATATCAAAACGAAACTTATATCGGATATGTGTCAGATATCTTACCATATCGATATCTATATCAAAATAACCGATATTACAAAAACTTTATCTAATAAAAACCTTACTAGCGTGTGAGAACGAATAAGTCAAAACTTAAAACCGTAACAATGCGGAACTACGAACAAAACGCAAAGTTAACAAACGATAGGCACCATAATTATGCGCTACCTCTCTTTCTAAGTATTACTTCGCGTTCGTTGTTAGTTTGCTCATCTAAATAAAATTTTAACTTATGCAAACTGTACTAAATGATACCGATATCTGAAAATCGTTTTCGATATCGATATGAAATCTGTATATCGGTTACATAACCGTTTGTGCAAAAAACCGAAAACACCCATCCCTAGACAGTTGGTCATCCTCTTCAGATCTGCTTTGAAAAAAAAACATAGTACCAGCCAGACACATATTAGAGTTAAGCCATTATAACATGGTTATAGGAGGGAGGCTCCAAATATATATAAATCTCTCTTTTTGGTATGACATTTTATGAGATAGATATATTTTTGAGTCCGTTAATCAAGACGTACAACAAACAAATATAAATGCCCCCGGTAAATCGATCACAATATCTATCAGTAATTGCCCTAATATGAATGTAACCTTCAATATTAATTAAACGAATTTGTTGTTAAACTTTCTTTTCATTTTTGAGAAAAGCTTTATACAAGCTTCAACCAGTAAGAAAGCCATCCTGGCCTCGTATATAACCGGTTAACTCATACTTGGCCAGGAAGGCTTACTTACTGGACTCTGCAGTAATGTGCTATATCTGTATAATAATATATTATAGTTTATGGCGTTAATACTAAGAAATAAAATTGAGTACATTGATAAATTTTTCGAGAACTTGATTTGTTTCGTTTATTTCCTGGTATTGTACCAAGTTTCTCCTTGTTCAATATAAATACGGTAATTAAACTAACAAAATACACTGTATTAATGATTTAAGATTAGATACCACACGCACTAAACGTTTTGAAAATACTTTCATTTTGCGTACAGCTAAGGAGTAGAATTCCCTGCCGGAGTCTGACTTTTTTATATTTAGCCTCTTCCGTCACACTGCGGGGCAAAGGCCTCCCCCATATATCTTTCACGACAACTTTATCTCCTGCCTTCGCCGGCCAATCCGGCAAAAACGAGTCCAGATCGTCATGCTTGCGTTTTCAGGCCTGTCTCGGATTCGTATCGGAGACAGGCCGTCTTCAGGTACCCACTGCGAAACAATCCTGGCCCTTCTATCCGTATGCATCCTGCAAATGTAATCTTGCTGACTTGCCTACTTAATAAACCTATAAATCTCTACAAAACACAAGGGCAAGCAGGCATGGTTAAGTTTCTAAGCTCTAACGAGAAGTCACTCAAAATGCAGGCGACGAGGCTGAGTTGATTGCTTTGCGAGAATACCTACTCACTCATTGTTGTGAACTCGTGCAACTTTAATACCGTGTTGTGGTTATAAAACTAGCTATGAAGATGTGGAACTTCACTATGAGAAATATATGGACAAACAATTTTGAGCTTTAATCTTCGCGATTTAAGATTTGTAATGTTATTTTTGTTTGAGTTGCAAGGACTGCAAGAAGTAATACTTGACGCGTCATAGCATGTTTCTTGGGTAAAAGTATTTTCATCACTCTGATTTTCAGAAAGGGAAAAGATGATGAATTTCTTGAGGATTTTAACTGAAAATTTGTTTTTTGTCCGTCAGGTAGATTCATAAAAAATATTAGACACTTATTTTTTTCTTTTATAAATGCTGTGATGTGCAGTAAAAGCTAATTTGCATACAAATTAGCACTTTTGCAAGTTTGTAGCAAAATGGATGATGATTTAGGACGAAAACGAGCGCGCGAAATTTAATAAACAGACCTTTAAGAGTCTAGATATCATGAAAAAACGACTAAATATATATTTTCAAAATAAAATTATTTGCATTGTTGAACTACTAATCTATCCTTCTTCTTCTTATGGTTTTTATTGCCTCCCAACGATGCGTTAAAATTAGTGTAGAAATATGGAACTTTCGAAGCTCATACTCGTAACTGTCAAATATTTTACTTTTTTACTTATTTGTTTCCATACAGGGCTATTTTATCGTAATGATGAGACAAATTGATATCATTTTTTATTTTGAACGTACATCGTCAAATAGTGGAGTAATCCCTAGACTACGTTTGTATGGAAGAATTATCGACAAGTGTAATACTGGGAATCGTGGTCACTGCAATGGTTTCGTTTTAAGCGAACAATCTGCCTCCATCTACCCTGGTCTAAAGTTGCCATCAACGCCTGCTGAAATTTAGCTTGAGCACCTGCTGAATCTTGCTGAAAGACAGCCAAACTTATAAAAATGTGTATGTAATTTCTCAACTCGATATCAACCCCGATTGTCTACAGCAAAAAGAACCTTGTCGTAAAAAAAATTTGTTGAAAAACAAATAAAACTACATACTGCTAGACTCACTCTAGCAGTCTAGACAGCATCAACAAAATTGGGGTTTTTCGGGAAACCGAATACACCTTTTATAGATACTTAAGTATTGGTCAAAAATACCAAGCATTTGGTCACGTATTTCGCCAATTTACCGAATGTTACATGTTTACAGTCTAGTTTTATAGGTAGAAAACTAGCTAAAATTGGGTCTAAGTCCTAGCCTTGAGGAAAAGTAAAAACTCCATGTAGTCTTGTATTTGGAGAGTTTTCTTTTCTATTACTTTCTGTACGAGTATATGTTTTATTAGATGTACTTTTCTAAAAGTTTTTATTTAACTACCCTTGTTAGTTGGTTTTTGTGTGGGTCAAATATTGCAACACAACAATATTTTAAAACAGGTGTTTAAAATTCAGTTCATCCGCAACCGATTGAGCTGTAAAATTTCAGCTCAATCGGTTGCGGATGAACTGAAGATGTTTTTTTTAATTACTTGTTAATTTGAGGTATGAAAAAAAAGGAAAGCAAAAGTATTTATCTCTATAATAGTATGTTATAGTTTATGGGCTTAATACTAAGAAATAAAAAAGAGTATGTTGATAAATTTTTCGAGACCTTGATTTCATTCGTTTATTTCCTGGTATTTTACGAAGTTTCTTCTTCGTTCAATATAAATATGGTAATTAAACTAACAAAATACATTGTTTTAATGATTTTAGACTAGATACCATATTATGCACTAAACGTTTTGAAAATACTTTCATTATGCGTACAGCTAAGGCCCGATAGCTACAACCGCGGGGTTTTTAAGTCAAGAGTGAATAGGTTTCTTCTAGGCAAGCGTGTTACATCGTCGACCACATCATTGCTTACTATCAGGTGAGATAGTGGTCAAGCGTGAGCATATCAATAAAAAAGAGTATTTAGATTTAATTATCGATTTTGGCGAGTCTCATCTTCCATCTTCGAACGTGGGTCGTCGGTGCTCACACGGTTTAATATTTAAATAAAAATGCATGAAATAACGACCTTGAAGTTTTCTGACAACTTTGTATGCGTCATCCTATATAGATTTAATGATAATATCATCATCAATCAATCATCATCAATATAGTATATAATAAATCTGTAGAAAAGTATTTTGTGTATATCGAAAATATTTAAAAAAAAAAATGGCCAGTGTTTTAACACACTGGCCTGGACACTGGATAACCAACAGAACCTATTTCCGGCATTTTTGGAATTTTTGTCTGTTTGTCTGTTTATTTGTGCACGCATCACGTGAAATGTATGAAACCAATGTAAATAACTTTTATACATAAACATTGTGCGTAACTTGTAGAATTACTTAGTTTTTGTTTCATCGCAATCGGTTTACTCTATTAAAAGTTAGACGAATTTAAAGTGTTCAAGAAGTAAAATTATCACAACACACGCAATTCAGATACTCGGACAGTTGAACTCGATATTCGATAGATGGTGTTGTGCTTTTGTAGTCATTTTCTGAATCACGGTGTTAAGATTCTCCGCGAAGGATTGATGACTATAGAAAAAAAATGGTAGGTAGGTAAGTAGGGTAGGCAGGAAGGTGAGTAGGGTAGGTTTGGCAGACCGATGACGGGAGCGAAGCCGCGGGCACAGCTAGTCTATAATATAGAGCCCAACAGACCACTGTTAGGTATATAATAGTTGACTAGAGCGGACTTACTGAAAACTAGAGTACCTACTTATTCAGTGCATCTGACTTGATCAGAATCTAAAATTACTCCGCAATACCTAGCTCTCTTTAATGCAAAGTGAACATTATTGCACACATCATACAACAGTACAATTAGTCTTGTTGCTCGAATCAACATTTTTTTTTTATATACCTACATCTATTGTACAAAAAATATGGTAGAAAACCCACACTTTTAAAAGAGTATAATAAATACCCTATGGGCCCTGTAATCGGTTGGTTACGTAAATCTAACGTATCCTTCGGAAGCACCCGTGCGTAATGAACGGCATTGACAACGTGTTAAAACGAACGCAGATATACAGTGACCATACGTTTTTGTGCGACCGATCTGTCTTATTGAGGGTTCATATACTTTACGAAAGATTGGTTGAATCTGTTTTTGTAGAATTTGGAATTTTTCGGTCAAATTGGCATGATTGAAGGGAAACGTCCTGGAGGCTGCAGTCCAATCAGATGGTCAGACCAAGTCCGCATATTGTCGAACATCAAACTGCACGATGCTCTCCACGACGTAAAATACAGGCATTGACGGCGAAAACTGGTGAAAGAATAGTTGATTCCACGATAGAGGAAGCACGACCATCAGTAGTGAGGAAAAGGACGCGAGGAGGAGGAGGTTGAAACTGCAGTGACTGTAAATGCACTTCGGGATGCTATAGAAAATAGTGTTAAAACATCACATCATCAGCTATTAATGTTCCCACTGCTGGGACACAGGCCTCCTCTCTGTGAGAGGGAATGGGCCGTAAACCACCACGCGGGCCCAGTGCGGGCTGTTAGATGTCACATCTCTTCGAATGTTTGGTCCTAGAACATGCCGGTTTCCTCACGATGTTTTCCTTCACCGTTTTGAGAGCAGTGGTGATGAAATAATTTACACAAAGTAAAGCGCCTGCCTGGGCTCGAACCCACGACCTACAACTTGTAAGTCGCGGCCGATACCACTGGGCCACCACTGCTCACATCACACGCCTTTATCACACTAATATTAGTGTAAAGGCGAAAGTCTGTGAGTGTGTATGTTTGTTACTTCTTCACGCCAGAACGGCTAAACGGATCTGGATGCAATTTGGCACAGAGATAGTCAGGAATAGCACATAGGATACTTATATCTTGGGAAAGTATTAAGTTATAAGCACGGGGGTGAAGCCACTGGCTGAAGCTAGTTCCATAAAATAAGATAGGAACCTGAAGTATCACCATCTTAAAACTGTTAAATTCGTTTACTTCTTCGTCTTTGCGTGTCAATTTTACTCAAATATTGTCCGACCAAAATGTGACCCCTGGATAGCTCTGTCGTTGGCCTCGTTCAAGTCTTGTGTTTGGGATCTATAATAAATGGGGTATCCTAATCCCATCCTGGCTTAGGATACCCCATTTTACCAGGTTATCTCTGCAGCGACCAACCTGGGCCCGAAATCGCTTCAGAGATTGCCAGATTGGCCACTGCAGTTCTTGCCCAGGTGGAAAATGCTCTGCCGGAATGATGCAGTGTGGAGGAGTGGGATGTCTGTTCCTCCATAGTTCGCATCACTGGTCTGACGCGCTGTTCTCCAAAGAGATCGTAAATCTTGAGCAACTTTTACGACTCTATAAACGCGCCGGTAGGAGTTGGTGTCCATGTCCGCTATACCCTGCTATACAGTCAGCTATACCCTGCGTTGCCTAGCTGTCCAGCTAGGCAACGCAGGGTATAGCTGACTAATCCTTTGACAACGATGACCCAAACCCAATTCATTCACTGACATGCAAAACCAAAGCAAGACATTTTCCAAAAGATTTTTTTTATTTTTTTTTATTTTAATGGGTTTGCTCTTGACTCTAGTCTAGGAAGATTTCCGTGTACTTATGGTAACTAAGGTAATATTTTTATTTTTCCTAATATTTCCTTATATTCTATAGAATTGCGTATTTCTTGCAGATGGGAGACCCCATCTGGAACACGGCTTGTAGGATTATACCTCTCTAACCTCAGATGGAAAAGTTAAGAATGTAGGAGCAAAACAGATTTGGATATTCAGTAGCTGGAACATGAACGTGTCTGATCTTCTCCAGCAGAATTACGAACGTTTCTCGCAAGCGTATGTACTTAGTTGCAATGAAAAAGCTGGTAGCCCTTCCTAAATTGTATGAACAGTCTGTTAAACACAGCGTTCGACTATTTATTTGTTCTACTGTAACATAACATGACCAAAGACCAATTATGTTTTTTAAAGACATGTTTTGACCAAAGTATAAAAGATAAAAACAATCAACAATGAAATATCTGTAACTACGCGAAAGTCATACGCTCATCTTACAGATTAGATCTTCCATTCGTCTGCGAAAACATTACATGTCGTCATTCACGTCAGGCTTTTCATTTTCTACAAATCCCATAGGAATCTGCTAACTAAAAGAGCTTTATAAAAAAGATTTTTATTTTTCACTTTTGAGTGGTACATAATGGAGAAGTTCTATAGTAATGTACGTATAATGCCCACAGTGATGCCAAAATAGATAACCCGAATAACATGTAACTTGAACATAACCGGTGGCATGAGTACACATCTGCGTGCCCGTTTAGAGCATACTGGCGTGATGGTATGTTATGAAATGGTGTAAACAATAAACAGATATGCGATTGCAGCAATCCCGAGAGATTTGCCGTCATTTATTGAAGAGTTCTGTTGTATATCTCCGAAGTTCTTCGTCAGATCTTTACCAAATTTAAATGGGATCATTTCGGCATAAATTTATTTCGAACAAAAGAAGAATTATGCAAATCCGTTTAGTTATGCCCGAACATACATAAAAAAAAAACCATCCGAATTGAGAACCTCCTCCTTTTTTGGGAAGTTGGTTAAAAACAAAAATTTATTCAGTAACAATTTTTTATGCGACAAAAGTGATCGCTAAGAGCCTTTATAAATTCATACCTTGAAGGGATACAATAAAGCATGGAAATTGTATAAACATTCGTAATTTTTGACACCTACCACACAGCTTGTCTGCAGGAAATGACATCCCTCACTATTTCATTATGTATAAACCGGAAGCAAATCAACATTTTCCGCAAAGTTTCACAAATATGGCTGCCCTAACAATACAACAAAAGTAAAATGAAATAATATTGAACACAAGCAGATACGACATTAATGTGTGTTTGACATCACGTATAACAACCGCGATATTTTATTATTAGTAAGAAGTCTTACTGAAATGCGTTAGCAACATAAGTGGGGGAAAATCGTCATTTTTATGGTTCCGTTACACACTACAACTACTATTGGAGGAGAACCCAAGATTACTGGAATCCATGATACAAACGCTAGCAGAAAGAAGCCGAGAAGTGGGTTTGGAAATGAACTCGAGCAAAACAAAATTATTATTATACACTACTACTACCACTACTACTGGAACTAGGTACATTACGCTTGCGATAAATGTTAGTGATAATTAATTTATTTATTTATTTAAACTTTATGTACAATGGTGATACATGGGCGGACTTAATGCAGCAAGGCATTCTCTACCAGTCAACCTTTGGGTTAAAAAAGAACACAACAGTGGTAGGGGTACAAAAAATATATATATGAACAATAATTAAGGCGGATATTAATAAACTATCTAACTAATAAAATACATAAATAATTTTTAAAACAATAGACTAATAAATATTATAATCTGGCTACCACAACTGTTTTTATCAGCAGCTAGGAACAAATGCTGTCACAACTATCTTAGAAAATAGAAGTCACGGACCGTAATTAAGTCTCACAAATCTTCATTGAAAAAGGAGGATGCTCCGATCATACGGGTTTTATCCGGGCAACTACTCAAAATGGTTATTGTCGGTCTGTTGCTGTACTTATGTGTTCAAATCTCGCCGGAAAGCGAGATGCAGGCTTTTGTTAGTGTGACGTCAGGTCATTAGTTCGTATGTGGATATATATGCTACTACATATTAATTGCCATCTTGGTTTAGTGGTCTCAAGTTCCACGTGCTTGGTGTCCTAATTCGGTAAAGTAGTTTGTTGTTTTTTTTGTGTAGGAAAATTCTTAGTGGGAACTCGAAGCCACTGACATAGACATAGACAGTTGTTGCATGGTAAACCTCTGCTTACCTTGCGACGAAAACAGGCATGATGTTTTTCTATGTCATATAAATTAAAACAAAACATAACTACACTTGCTATTCTTTCTTTACCTCAATTATAATTTTCCTCATTGAGTTGAAAAAATACAGGAACGACATAAATAAATTATGTTGAAAGTACTTCTTTTTTAAGGTTCTAGGTAATTTTCTTTCGTTTTCCTCCGTATCAAAAATGAGATTATTTTTAAGTAGAAATATCATTGCTTAATACTATTGCTTGCTTATTTTATTTATTACTAGCCAACCCGGCAAACTTTGTTTTGCCATAAAAACACCAAATATTCATCTACCCTACCTACCCTACCCTACCTATCCTACCCTACCTACCCTACCCTACCTACCATATTTTTTATTTTGGGTGGGATATCATCCAATGACTTCTCCCGCTCTGGGTGAAGCGGAAGGGCGTGTCAGACTTTTACTGACTAAAACCCACCCGTGTTCCTTCAGTTGCTTGTGCCAAGACCGTGGTAACTCTCTTTCAAATTTATCCGCGACCCACCCTACCTATCCTACCCCACCTACCCTACAATACCTACCCTACCCTTCCCCACATCAAAACGTTAGATTGATTTGAAACTTTGCACACTTATGAGGGACCGATGACGATGCAATAATTTAAATAGTTTGTCCCATTATCCTTACCAGGATTTTCAGGATTAGCGACTTTTAAGTTCAATTTACCATTAAAGCGTGTTTTTTAGTTTTTAGAATTACAATTTATTATATACTACCTGTTGCCTGCGACTTCGTCCGCGTGGTTATGAAGACTACGCAAAATATTTTTATATTTCAGTCAACAGAAATGCCTTTCACAAAAAGCAACATTTTTTAAGGCACTAATTAGAAAAAAAATATAGAGTATCACAAAATTCTTTCATAGCTTATGTCTCCTACTCACAAACTCTAGCCTTGCTAAATTACAGAACGGTAGTACAAAAAAAAAACATAGACATAAACTTGCGAGAGCCCTGAAGACCTCCTTAACCCGGCCCTGTCACAAAATCCGTTCTGAAAGGACGTCTACTAACTATAAACTACCTACTGGCCAAATTTTAAGTTTGTAGCTCAAAAAATGAAGGATTTTTATACAAACTTTCTAGAGCCCTTAGATCCCCTAAAGCCGGCCCTGTGGCAAAATCCGTTCTTAGCCGACGTTTACTAGTTAAGATCTACCTGCTTGCCAAATTTCAAGTTAGTAGCACAAAAAATTAAGGACTTTCATACAAACTTGTGAGAGCCCTTAGAACCCCTAAATCCAGCCCTGTGCCAAAATCCGTTCTTAGCGGACGTCTACTAACTATAAACTACCTCCCTGCCAAATTTCATCTTTATACGTCAAGCGGTTTTCAATATTTCGTGATAGGTGAATGAGTGACCTTTCGCTTTTATATATATATAGATTATTTTTTGGATTCAATCTTATTTAATAGTAGATTATGCACCAAGAGGATACAATGTCATACGCGTCACAGGCAGCATATTGAATTCAATTTGCCCAAGACGAAGACAGGCTTTATCCCTGAGGAGCATACTCTACTTTTCACACCTTCTGCGAGACAATAAAAAGCTACTGTATGTATTGATTTGAATATTGTTTGATGCTTATTGTAGATCTGAGCATTGAATAAATGCATTATAGGCTGCTTAACTTTCCAGTTTCTGCTAAATGATGGAAATAAATAATAAGGATGAATTCCGACACAGTCTTGACTCCTACTTTTTATCCGACTACGGTTAAGCAAAAGGAAGGACAATATTTTTGACCGATATGTACGTATGTACAATATATGCTTTTGGAGATATGTGTATTTGGGTGTAAAGTCCCACAAACCTCCATAGAAAAGGGAGAATCCTCCAACAAGTCCAGTGTTGTGTCTTGTCCGGGCAACTGCCCAGCGGTTATTGAAACTGTTATATGTGTTCAAATCGCGCCGAAAACTTTGTTTGTGCGATGCAGGCTTTGTGTGACGTTATGTCATTAGTTCGTAGGTG
This sequence comes from Orthosia incerta, assembly GCA_948252205.1. Taxonomy (NCBI): domain Eukaryota; kingdom Metazoa; phylum Arthropoda; class Insecta; order Lepidoptera; family Noctuidae; genus Orthosia; species Orthosia incerta. The sequence goes on from OX411760.1 coordinate 6,323,268, forward strand.
GCGGCGTTGATGCCGTTACATCAGTTGCCTCCGGAAACTGGAGGTCGATAGCAGGTTGAGTCGCCCGTACATCTTGTGATGCGTGCCAGGCCAATGGAAGGTTGGTTCTCGTGAGTCGAAACTGGAAGTCGCAGAGTTCGCGGTGAGTCGGAACTTTATACAGTTGTGTCCCCGTGAGTCGGGGTGATGATATCCCAGTGAATCGGTACAGTGTTGCTGGCTGCAGTGGGTCGGAGCGGTGCTGAGCGGCGTAGTGGCTTGACTGCTATTGTCTACCAGGAGAACATCTTCAAGGCTCTGCTTTTTCACCGGCCGAAGGTGCAGTATGCTGTGCCAGGGTCGCTGTAGTGGTTGAAGGTGAAGGCAGATGCTGAGGGTGACGACCAGGAATGTGCGTCCGCTGCATGCTGGTGGTCAAGACACCCTCGTAGATGCCGTATATTCTGGCTGGCTGTGTAACTCGCTGCTCGAAAGCTTGAGGAAGTGATGATGACGTCACGATGAATTAGCTCTGCACGAAGGCTGCGCTGACGTTCATGTTTGAAGGTCACCGATTTGGAGGCATGTGGAACTGGTTGTAAAGTCCCACAAACCTCCATAGTGTAACGGCTAGGTCTCTTGCGCAGGCCGCTAACTGATAGGTAGTAGGTTGTTGCAAAGAAAACAGCTGGACAAGCTAATACAAATAATTATGAACTAAGGTAGTACAGCTGGGTCGTAAATAAATAATATCACTACAGTCTGAACAGATAACCAACACACGGTTAATAGATAAGAAGGGTACCGTCTCTTGGCTGCACACGGCAGACGCGGGGGCCTGTCAGCACAGGCTCGGCGATAGGCCGCCGGAACTGTAGCTGCTCGGGTTTGCGCTGGGTAGGCGGCGCTGGTCCCGGCTAGCGTGGCGGTAGGCCGCAGTCAGGCAGGCCAAGACCTGGGCAGCGTGCGTAGGAAACGTGCAGGGAGCGAGCAGCATGCAGCAGTAGGAAAGGGGTCCAGCCCTCAGCCCGTACGAAAAGCCCTGCAAGCACCATAGGGTGCGCATGTTAGATGCGGTGCAATTAGCAGCAAGCCGCATGCGATGTACCAGCTTCTTCCCCTTTTTAAGCGAAGGAACGGCGTGGGAAGCATTGTAGGTGAAAGCTCAGCACATCGCAGCGGTTTACATGTAAGAAACCTGCAAACGTAGCAAGCACATTGACAGATCCAAAATTAGGTTAAGTATGAATACGCTAGCATTTATTAACATAAAGTAAACGGGATCACTTACAATAAAACACGGAGGCATACCCCGATGCAGTAGAAATACATACTCATTACAATCTCCTATGTCCTGGACGACCCTTAGCCACGCGTCCAACAATGACAGCGCTAAATCTGATAATAAATAGGTGATGGAATCGATTTGGTCGGGGCACAAATACTTCTGAGAATTCAGGAGATAGCTATTGTCAGCTTTGCCAGCGGAAATGAAATGACAGAGCGTTAGCGTGTCTGGAAGTTAGAGTTTTACCGCGTTTTTAGTGATGTGACTATAAACTGGAAGAAGTTACAAAATGTGATTTTTAGTATCACTCGACTATTTCCAGACTGAGAATCCTCACAACGCTACAATAGAAAAGAGAGGCTTTTTTCAGAGGATCCTCCGACCAGACGGGTGTTGTGTCTAGCCAGGACAACTGCCCGACGACGGTACAAGGCGGACTGTTGTATATGTTCAAATCGCACCGAAAACATTGCTTGAGCGATGCAGGATTTGTGTGACGTTATGTCATTAGTTCGTAGGTGGCGGCTCTACACTGATTTTTCTTTTTTTTTTGTTCCAGAGACATATAAATCACCTGACCAGAAAAGTTAGTTATTATTAAAAAAAAAAACAGGAATCATAAGTAATATTTTTCTATAAGCACTTAAGTGTAGGTAAAGGGTAGAATTTAATTGATTATTAAAATAAAAGAAAGAAAGAATAAAGTTTTTTTTGGGACACGCAAAGGAAAAGGTTTTGTTTTACAATACATGTCTTGTAGATGATAATTACATCTTTTAATAGCAATATTATAAATGCAAATAGTACATTGTGATACAAGGGTGGGAAGTAGGTTATTGCAAACGAGCTGTCATTAACAAGCCCGAGCCAAAGGCGAGGGTTTTTAATGACACGAGTTTGCAATAACCTACACACCCGTGTATCACACGACGTTTTTCAATACAGTTGTGAGAAACAGTAAAAACAAATCAAAGAATTAGATTTGTTTATTCACAAAAAATAAAATTTTCAATATGGCGCGTTTTTGCAACTGGACATATTTTTTTACAAAGAAAACAGCCTATACAGCCTATTCGATTTTTGACAAACGTAAATGTGAAAATAATTAACTTAAAACTGTTAATTAAACATATTAAACAACTTTAAAAAAAAAAGAGAATTTAATGCTAAAACGTACGGAATCATTAATTTTTCCTCGTAATAAATCGTATCCCATTTTATTCTATGTATGAAAACTCCTTGCTACTAAACTTTTTTAAATTGACTTATGGTGCGTTTTTGCAACTGGACTTATTTTTTTACAACGATATCAGCCTATACAGCTATACAGCCTATTCGATTTTTGACAAATGTTGATGTGAAAATAATTAAATTAAACTGGTAATTAAATATATTAAACAATCATTTATAAGACTTTTGAGAATTCAATGCTAAAACGTACGGAATCATTCATTTTTCCTCTTAGAAAATCTATCCCATTTTATTCTATGTTTGAAAACTCCTTGCTCCTAAACTTTTTTTAAATTGACTTATAAATTTAAAACTAAACTGCAAACATAATGATCGAGCTCGTAAACAAAAGTCACGACCGCGTAACAGAAAGATGCCTATGCGTAAGATTTAACTTTCGAATCATAATTATAGCCTCTGAAAGTACGCCATGTTTAACAACTGTATTGAAAAGTAACTTTGTCTGTCTGTTTGTTACCTTGTCACGTCTTAACAACAAGGCGATACGAACTGAGACTTACAACTAGGTCAGTGACCCAATCGATTGACTAGTTCAAAAATATTATTATTATTGTAATCGAGTGAACCGAACCCGACATGGAACGGTAGAACTTGCACTCGATAATCACCCTTACTGATACGGCATTAATTTTTCGTCAATATCAAATTGTTACAAAGGACTTGCGACTGTGTTACTTGTGACTGTACCTACGTAATAGATTTGCAAGTCACGAGAAACAGAACGTGATTGGGAATAATTTCACCGTACGATACCCCATCTTGGTTGTAGGTACACTGTATTTTTATGGGACTAAACGGCGGCATTTTGCATAACATTAAGGTTTAACGTCCATATTTATTTTATTACGTTTTTTTGCAGATTATGCGAAAACATGGCAATTTATGGCGAGTTTCATATTCATATAATTATTTGTTTGCGTTCCACAATTTTTGTAAAAGATGTTGAGAAAAGATTTAAAGCTAAGTTAATATAAACTTTTAGGGCACAGCGACATAATTAATAGCAAATGAAAAACACTTCAAATTCAAATTCAATTTTTTGCATCCATAATGTACATACAGGTGGTAAATATAAATTACAGAAACAATTATGGACCCTGTTATCACAGCAACATTCTAGATACAGGCAGTGTCTAGGAGAGAGGAATAGCGCTTAATATTTTCCAAATCTATACATTCATTCATTCTACATTTTAGTTATCTATTCTCTTTCTATTTGTTTTTATTTGGTTTATACGTATACCTTTTTATTTCCATGTCAAATCATGTTATTCTTAAATATTAATTACTCCTTTTAGTTTTTATATTATACTAGCTGTCCCACGCGGCTTCGCTCCCGTCAACTGGCTACGTACCTACCCTATCCTACCTACCCTACACCTACCCTACACCTACCCTACACCTACCCTACACCTACCCTACACCTACCCTACACCTACCCTACACCTACCCTACACCTACCCTACACCTACCCTACACCTACCCTACACCTACCCTACACCTACCCTACACCTACCCTACACCTACCCTACACCTACCCTACACCTACCCTACACCTACCCTACACCTACCCTACACCTACCCTACACCTACCCTACACCTACCCTACACCTACCCTACACCTACCCTACACCTACCCTACACCTACCCTACACCTACCCTACACCTACCCTACACCTACCCTACACCTACCCTACACCTACCCTACACCTACCCTACACCTACCCTACACCTACCCTACACCTACCCTACACCTACCCTACACCTACCCTACACCTACCCTACACCTACCCTACACCTACCCTACACCTACCCTACACCTACCCTACACCTACCCTACACCTACCCTACACCTACCCTACACCTACCCTACACCTACCCTACACCTACCCTACACCTACCCTACACCTACCCTACACCTACCCTACACCTACCCTACACCTACCCTACACCTACCCTACACCTACCCTACACCTACCCTACACCTACCCTACACCTACCCTACACCTACCCTACACCTACCCTACACCTACCCTACACCTACCCTACACCTACCCTACACCTACCCTACACCTACCCTACACCTACCCTACACCTACCCTACACCTACCCTACACCTACCCTACACCTACCCTACACCTACCCTACACCTACCCTACACCTACCCTACACCTACCCTACACCTACCCTACACCTACCCTACACCTACCCTACACCTACCCTACACCTACCCTACACCTACCCTACACCTACCCTACACCTACCCTACACCTACCCTACACCTACCCTACACCTACCCTACACCTACCCTACACCTACCCTACACCTACCCTACACCTACCCTACACCTACCCTACACCTACCCTACACCTACCCTACACCTACCCTACACCTACCCTACACCTACCCTACACCTACCCTACACCTACCCTACACCTACCCTACACCTACCCTACACCTACCCTACACCTACCCTACACCTACCCTACACCTACCCTACACCTACCCTACACCTACCCTACACCTACCCTACACCTACCCTACACCTACCCTACACCTACCCTACACCTACCCTACACCTACCCTACACCTACCCTACACCTACCCTACACCTACCCTACACCTACCCTACACCTACCCTACACCTACCCTACACCTACCCTACACCTACCCTACACCTACCCTACACCTACCCTACACCTACCCTACACCTACCCTACACCTACCCTACACCTACCCTACACCTACCCTACACCTACCCTACACCTACCCTACACCTACCCTACACCTACCCTACACCTACCCTACACCTACCCTACACCTACCCTACACCTACCCTACACCTACCCTACACCTACCCTACACCTACCCTACACCTACCCTACACCTACCCTACACCTACCCTACACCTACCCTACACCTACCCTACACCTACCCTACACCTACCCTACACCTACCCTACACCTACCCTACACCTACCCTACACCTACCCTACACCTACCCTACACCTACCCTACACCTACCCTACACCTACCCTACACCTACCCTACACCTACCCTACACCTACCCTACACCTACCCTACACCTACCCTACACCTTCCCTACACCTACCCTACACCTACCCTACACCTACCCTACACCTACCCTACACCTACCCTACACCTACCCTACACCTACCCTACACCTACCCTACACCTACCCTACACCTACCCAACACCTACCCTACACCTACCCTACACCTACCCAACACCTACCCTACACCTACCCTACACCTACCCTACACCTACCCTACACCTACCCTACACCTACCCTACACCTACCCTACACCTACCCTACACCTACCCTACACCTACCCTACACCTACCCTACACCTACCCTACACCTACCCTACACCTACCCTACACCTACCCTACACCTACCCTACACCTACCCTACACCTACCCTACACCTACCCTACACCTACCCTACACCTACCCTACACCTACCCTACACCTACCCTACACCTACCCTACACCTACCCTACACCTACCCTACACCTACCCTACACCTACCCTACACCTACCCTACACCTACCCTACACCTACCCTACACCTACCCTACACCTACCCTACACCTACCCTACACCTACCCTACACCTACCCTACACCTACCCTACACCTACCCTACACCTACCCTACACCTACCCTACCCTACCTACCCTACCCTTACTACTATGCGAATGTAACCTGTAAACTTTTGTTTCTACCGGCGGCGGCGATCTAATTAAAATTTAGAACATAAAAGCTGCTATTGTGAGTCAATCTTAAAAGGTAGACATAATATGCTGTCGCGTACTTTCTTTTAGAACTTTTAAAGAAGAAAAATTCCATCTGAAATTATATTTGCATAACTGAAACCGTTTACGCAGCGCACGCAACAAAAGCTCTCGAAAAGGAATATTTTTGCCCGGTTTTGCAACATTTTTCATTTATGCTCGGCTCCTATTGGTTGTAGCGTGATGTTATATAGCCTATAACCTTCCTCGATAAATGGACTATCTAACACAAAAAGAATTTTTCAATTCCAACCAGTAGTTCCTGAGATTAGCGCGTTCAAACAAACAAACAAACAAACTCTTCAGCTTTATAATATTAGTATAGACTTATACGTATATTTGATTTACATAGTTTATATTTAATTAAATTAATACAAAATTAAAATTAAAATGTCCATATAGGTATACGCGGATTTTTATTTATAATTTAAACAATATATACAATTGAATATTTCTAATCTTATGACTAATAACAAAACAAACTTACATACAAAGGGGAGAGGAAAAGGGGCTCATTGCGCATCAAAAAATTCATCCACATCGATGTCAATGGGAAACGTGCCCAGAACGCTGGCAGCATTGCCACGTTGAATGGCAATGCTGATTCTCTGGCTGAAGAAAAGGCCAGCCCTCTGGTCACGCGAACAGTCGACTAACCGTTTACTAATGTCTCGAAACACTCGATGAGCACTCGGACCCCATGGACCTAATGTCTCAACCCCAAACGGCTCAAACATATAACTGCCAATAAGGTTGTTATATTTGCGCCGTTTGAGGTTTTCTGCACCAGCAGCAGCTGCCCCAGCACAGCCCGCCGTGCTAAGAAGATGGGATGGCGCAAGGGTATCGACACATGTTGCATCCCACACCAAAGGCCTACCCAACTTCCAAGGCATTATGGTCATCACGTCCGGTCTCTTCCCATCGTCGCGTGCCAACCCATTGGGTTCTAAAACAGCTGGCACCCCGGCGGTGACAAGAGCTCGACGTATGATGTCATTAATGCTGGCGTGCCGTGCTATCCGACCAGCGCTCCTACTGCAGGATAGGCCATGGTGTCCGAGGCGGTCGACTGCTTCACCACATTGACAACGGTGTGGAGCTCCGCTGGCAGTACCAAGGCGCAGACATGTAGCGATCCGGAAGGTAGTGTCACTCAACATTGTACCTATGTTGGGTGACGGTAATGCCTGTAGCCAGAGGCCCGACTCCCACTCACCCACAGCCAGTAGGCGAGCACGCTCAGCAGTATTGGTGGACGTATAAATGTCCATATTATATTTGGAGTCAATTATTTATTAATGTCATTTTACTTATCGAGTTAACCGTTGTCATTATTTTAATTGAATTTATCCGTCAGATATTCGTCAATTGTGTAATAGCTTTTACTAATTAAGAATTGTTTTAATTTATTAATAAAAATATTAGTTTTACTTACTTGTTTTATGTATTCCGGTAGTTTGTTACATATTTTTATCGAGGCGGGAGGAGGGTAGATCTAGTCTGTTTTTGTGGCGCAACGAATAATTTGTTTGCATGTCTGCCCGTGTGTTGTAAGACTCTGGGTATTCGCGGACTAGTTTACATAGTTCTAAGTTCTAAGGTGAGGATTTTATGTTTCTGAAAGCAAGGCTACTATCTGTTTGTTGTATGTTAGTTATTATTCGTATCAGCTTTTTTTGTAGGATAAATAGGGACGGAGCACTTCTTATAAGTAAGTGAGGATGGAGGATTTCTGTCCCTCTAAAGGACAAGTAAATTAAGACAAGTAAAGTTATTGAGATCAATAATGTATTCAGTACCTACTGTTTAGCCTCAAAAAAATATTAATTCAAAGTTTAATCAATATGCAACAAAACATTTATGCTTCACTAAAGTGAAATCCATTAAAAAAAATCAAACACTAAAACAAAATTCTGCTTCTACCTTCAAACCGTGAAATGGATTTAAAACTATGATGTGAACTTTTCCGTACAGTTGCAATGTTTAAGCTCTTTTCATTATTTGCAATTTCCTACAGCTGTGCTTTTAAATCCTCGAAAACTCGATTTTTAGAATCTCTCGAGTGAAATGCTGCACTTTAGTACTTAACAAAAGTTCAAGTTACAGAGTTCAGCAAATATTATTTATGATATCATAACCATAAAAACTTTCAGTTAGTTGGTTTCTTCATTTTTAGGGTTCCGTAGCCGTAGGATGAAAACCGGAATCCTGTTATTAAACCTCCGATGTCTATCTCATACGGACGTCTGTCATTAGGGCTGTATCTTTGGATCTGTATTTTAATAAGTTAGTTGTCTCTTAGTCCACCTTCAAATTATATCAAAACAACATCAACAGTGGGCCCTATCAGAATATCAGAGCAGTGATATTTTCTCTTAATATCGTTGCACATGCTGAGATAGGAGCCTTTTTGGTCTCGCACGGGGTTTTTTATATTTTATTATTGTTTGTGTTTTGTTTATCTCGTGTCTCCTGTGCGGGTCACAAATAAATATTTTTTCTTTCTTTCTTTCTTTAAAACACTCATGAAATTTCGCACAAAGCAAGATATCTCAATAGTACAGAACCCCTTGTTTACGAGTTCCACTTGCAGTGGAAGGGTTTTTAGTTCATGAAATATAAAACAGTTTGAAAGAGTTCTTTTTATAGAATTTTGAAGAAAGAACAAATGCCTGCCAAGTCTTAAAAGCTTTGCTCAATACAAATCTACATAAAATAAATGAATCAAACAGATATCTAATGTATTTTCATGATTAAGTATCACTGCATATCCTTTCATTTAAATCCACATACTTTATCAATGTCTCAAAAACAAGAGTTTTGTATAAGCTTATAGGCGCCACCTCCATGAGCGAGTGAATGGCTTTTCCGCGAGTCCGCATTGCTAACGTCGGATAAATCTCTAAAACACGCTGGCCGCGCTCGTTCGGGTTCCAGTTAGGAATTCCGCAAGACCAGCGCAGATGTTAATATGTTTCTTCCTGACCCAAACGCGTTTTATGAAAAAAACTGAACGTGTTGGTCTTTTTCCATTCAGGAATTATAGGAACAAGTGCGCTACAGTTAACGCTTTGCATGAAATGTGTGAATTTAGGTTTTCAAATCAGGAAATCTAATCAGGAAAACAAACGTGAGCGGCTAGCCTTATTCTTCCGCATGCGAATCGTCGTGGCTCGCTACGGATTGGTTCGTGACCGCAACTACTCGTCTCAACTCGCAAGTCGATTTGTACTGCCCCGCGTGTCTACAACAACTCGTTGCACAACTGTTTAAAATAGTACAGAGAGTGCGCTGCAAGTAGCAGACTCGTTGATATCACTCGTAGCATCGCCGCGATAGTATTCTATCGCCGTGTGGAGACACGTCCATAGACTTATTATTACAGAATGAAGTGGCAGAACAATAATACCGCCGCGATACACTCGCTCGTGGAGAGGATGCCTTAGCTATCTCCTTGAAATAAATAAATAAATAAATAGATGGTTTATTCCATTTGTTGGGATTATTTTCTAAGTTTTGATCTTTGTGAAGTGCCGATAAGTAAATCCGAAGAAAAACATTTGACTTAACAAATGAGGTCTCGTGACTGTTGATTATCTATAAATTTAATTTATTATCTGCAATGCCATGCCATGTATAAACGTATGAAGGAGCTCGTGGCTAAATAACAACAGCCGCACGGGTCGATCATCAAGGTTAAGCAACGCTTGACGAGGTCGGTCCGTGGATGGGTGACCATTTCAACATACCGAGTTTCCTCCGTGCCTCGGAAAGCACGTTAAGCCGTTGGTCCCGGCTGTCATTTGAAGATCATTGACAGTCGTTACGGGTAGTCAGAAGCTTGAGATCTGACACCAGTCTTGCCAAGGGGTACCGTGTTACCCAGTTACTGGGTTGTAGAGTTCAGATAGGCAGTCGCTCTATGTAAAACACTGGTACTTAGCTGAATCCGGTAAGACTGGAAGCCGACCCTAATATAATTGGGAAAAGGCTAGGCAGATGATGAATGCCATGCCATGTATGCATGACGTGTCATGCGCATGTTATGCCTGAAAAAAAATGCAGATAATCCAGAAATAAATCGCAGGTAGTATGCCTACACTAAAATTATAAAGGCGAAAGTTTGTAAGTGTGTGTGTGTGTGTGTTTGTATGTTTGTTACTTCTTCATGCTCAAACGGCTGGACGAATCTGGATGAAATTTGGCACAGATATAGATTATAGTCAGGAATAGCACATAGGATACTTTTACTTCTAGACTTTTATATTAATTTTCAACTTTCAAGCGGGCAAAGCCGCTGGCAGAAGCTAGTCTTGATATAAATCTCAGAATGTGATATTTTTTTCTTTTCGATTGTGATTTAAAAGAAAACATTAGTATTTATTTTTAATAGTAAAACGAGAAACAAAACAAGAAAGCAAAAGAGAGAAAACAAAAAATTAATTAAGCTATCAAAATCAGATAACAATTCGCGAAGATTTCACTGAACATGCATTAAAAATGCACGGACAAAACGTGAACCGCCTCCTTTTTGATGTCGAGTAAAAACTTTGCCGGCGTACAGGGCAAGGGAGAATGGCGTTTGCAAAAAAGATGACGGAAAATAAAATTGGAACATGGCTAGGTTTTGGCTCTTGTGTAAATTAATCTGACGTTTTGAAGGGGGTGAAAATCACGTTCAAAGATTCCGTTACATAGATACATGGATATATAGATACATACATACCAAGCTAATAAAAGCGTGTTAAAAAAACCAGCCAAGTGGGCGTCGGACTCGTGCACCGAGGGTTCCGAACAAACAGCTACATTGTAAAAATACTGAAGTTCATAAACAATGATAGCACCGACAATTGCTCTAACTTTAAGACAAAAAAAATCTTGTCAAAGTACTTTTTATAAGTTGGTCGACTATTAGTCGTAAACTTGTAAAGACTACTTAGCTGTGATAGTTTTACTTTTTTTTTTTTATATATACTACTGCCGTTATTTTAATTAATTAATAATTCCGTAACATCTGGGCAGGCTCCTTGTTTCAAACACTTGTCCAGTCGTCCACGTGTGTCGTTTAAAAAAATAAAGTGCATCAGCGTAGCTTACTAGACTGTGGTCTCAGAAGTGGTACAAACCATTGATAAGCATTCTACCGACATATAAGAACATTCATGAAAAAAAACGTTCAAATTCTGGTGAATTAGAACTAAAGTTCGCTGCAGCGCAAACAAATTAAGATGTCTAATTCAACTATTAAAACATGCAGCGCTAGATCGCTTATATTTATACTCGTAGTTTAGTTTAACGGCTATCAAAACCGTCGTAAGCGCCATAAAATTCATAGCGCTTACGCGTTTCGTTCAACAGAGTTTAAAGTAAGGTATACGGATTGCAGTACAGTTCATTCGAGCAGAGTGAGTGTTCGGTTTGCGAAATGTAGTGCGTTGAAAATTATACATCGATGTTATAAACAAAAATACTGAAAATAGTTACAGGATTTCTCGCTCAGCGGCTGTTGACAAACTATGTACTGGCAATATGACGAGATTCCTGCTTAAGGGTACACTAGTCGACGGCACGAACTATTTTGTGCGCGGGGTTAAAATGCATTTTATATCAACCGACAACACGTGCGGAAGAGATAGATGCTGTGATGAGCAGTAGGAAGCTAGTTCGCCTACGAATACACACTTTTGCAAATTTGTAGCGAAATGGATAATGATTTAGGACGAAACCGAGCGCGCCAAATTTTATAAACAGGCCTTTGGCAGTCTAGATATCATGAAAAAACGACTAAATCTATCTGTTCAAAATAAAATTATATGCATTATTGAACTACTAATCTATCCCTGTATGGAGGCCGTTTTGCAATTTTCCGTCTTCTTATGGTATTTATTTGCGCCCAAAAATGCGTTAAAATTAGTGTCGAAATGTGGTACTTTCGACGCTCATAACTTTCAAACATTTTCTTTTTTTACTTTTTCGCTTCCATACAGGGCTAGATACTGATGGGACAAATTTATATCACTTTTTATTTTGAACGTACATCGTTAAACAGTGGAATAATCCCTAGACTACGTTTGTATGGAAAAAAATTCGACTAGTGTAACCTTAAGCTCTTAGACTAACTAGTTTGAGTCTTCATACAATGTTGCGTAGTTCCGTCACGTTCTACACTTCCTGGAAAACAGAGACTTGGTGTGTGTAGGTTTCGATAAAATTTTGATTGATCTTGTTGCAGTTCGTCTGAATTTAATTTTAGGACACCGTATCCCTAAGAAGTCTTACAAAGAAATAATCTGAAAATGGGACCAGGGTTTCTCGCTCAGCGCTGCTGATAAATCGTGTACTAGATTTCTGCTTAAGCTCTAAGGCTGCTTGAGTCTTCGTACAATATTGCGTAGTTCAGTCACGTTTGTGATAGTGGCAACAGACTTCCTTCAACAGATTTCCTGGAACTTTTCGAATGGTGGCATTAGGCGAGCTTGGTGTTTGAAGCCTTACAAGTGAACTCTAGGAATTATAGAGGTACAGAGTGTTTTCTTTTACAAACAGTCTGGATTGCTGTTTGGTGTGTGTGTGTGTGTAGTGTTAGGGCAAACTTTTAATTGCTTTTATTGTAGTACATCTTAGGGTTCTGTATACTAAAAGAGAAAAGGGAGACGTCCTAGGATCACTTGGCTCGCGTGAACGTTTTCGTGAAATAAACTTAATTTTTGAGTTTTTAAGTGTATTTTAGGTGTATTGCCCATTTTGTAAGAGAACTTGGGCCCTTTAAGAAATGTTGTGTCTTGATGATTTTAATGTATATTACTGTAGAAACAACAATTTACATTCAGAATTAGAAAAATATAAATTTATTCACCCAGGTTCACGAGATATAACAAATTTTCTATTCTAGAAATTAACCCTCTTTACAATGCAATAATGTGCAATGCATATAAAGTAAAGGACACTGGTTGAAAATATACAAGAAAAAAAAACCGATTTTTAGGATAATATTTAAGGGGCCAGTGTGTGGGCAATCTTCTTTGACAATATTATTTAGAAAGCTAGCCAGCAAGGTATATATTTCTATACGCAGCCGAGACCTGTACGCTGAGAGACACTGAGAGGAAGAGAATAGACGCTTTGGAAATGTGGTGCTGGAGAAAAATGCTTGGAGTGTCGTGGACTGACTTTCGCACTAACATATCCATCCTTCAAGAACTCGGTATCAGGCAGCGTCTATCGGCTATAGTACAAGCTCGTGTGCTCCAGTTCTTTGGACACGTGTCCCGACGAGGCAACGACTCTATCGAGCGGCTTGTAGTTCAGGGCAGAGTGGAAGGAACGAGAGCGCGTGGCAGGTCGCCCATGCGATGGACCGACCAGATTAAGTCTGCAGTGGGTGGCCCATTGCATGGGTGCACACGAATAACAGCCGATAGAGAGGGATGGCGTCGCATCGTTAATCATTTTATGGCAACCCGAAGTCTCACTGCAACATGATGACCACGACCGCTCTGCCAAGAGTGTACCGACGAAGAAGAAGTCAGCAAGGTAGCCAGCTAAAATTGCACATTACAGTTTTGCCCGTCGTGAACACCATATTAAACAAATTATCTCCTTATTACCTTACCTACAGCCAATAACAACCTATTCGATGCGGTAACATAAAGATACGTACACCAGCGACATATTTTCAATATTATTTATGTACTACCTATGTTACTTTCCTTTGTAAGGTCTTTCCACCTTACGTTCCAATACACACGATTTATCGATGATTTTCATAAGACTTCTCCACTAATAACGAGATTGATTTCTGAAGCCTTCGATAAAACTTCTTTGTTGAGAAACACAAATGTTTTTTTTCTTTGTGTGTTTACTTGTGTTGGGTTATTCCCAGAGGTCCACGGTTCTATTGTTCTTCTTTTCCCACCAGGTCCATGGAAAAATTATAATATCGTTTAAATGTTCCTTAATGAATTCCCAACGGGTCCACGAGTTATATCCAAAGTACAGTCAGGGAAAACAATTTCGATTTTTTTATTTAAATATAACCCAGGCATACGGTTTCCATGTAAGAAAAATCTTAATATTTCTACATAAGATGAAAAAGATCACGTGCACAGATGTGATGCTTTGGCTTATTTGCCAGTGAATGATATTGAAGATGGTTAGTTAGCCATTATGGAAATAGCGCCAGAAAATGAAAAAAATATGCGTTTCAACGATTATTTGTTGATTTTTCGCTTACCAATCCTTCAATACCAATTGCTATTTGGGATTGTGAAGGCGAAAGACAAAACAGTAAACAGTAAATTGAAAAGGAAGCCCCGATTACTTGAATTATTACATACTCTTGAGGAACAAGATGAATATTTTGAAAAATATCATGTTAATAAAAAAAAAACGAATCAGATATTCAACTAATAAAGATTTAATTTTTTTAATAATCTGTAAAAAATATAAACAAAAATCGATAAGCATCGTCGATGGTCTAAATCAGTTTATAAGACTAGGCAAAAAAAAAATGTCATTTATTAAATACAATTATTTTGAAAATGTGTTTTCATTATTCTACCAGTGATTTTTTTAAAGGCCTATGTTTGTTTTATTTTAAGATTGAGATAGTAATTCTTCTGAAACTGCGTTTTTATTTTATTTCTTACGTCTATTTCAGTCTAAGATTGACATTATTCTGGAACTGTGATTTTTTATAAAGCTTTAATCTACTTTAGTATAAGACTTAGATATTGTCCTGTAATTATTCGGAAGCTATGGCTTTTTATAATGCTTAAGTCTATTTTATTATAAGATTAAGATGATTTACTATGATAATTCTGGAACTGTGATTTTTTATAAAGCTTAAATCTATTTTAGTATAAGATTAAGATAATTTCCTGTAATTATTCGGAAGCTGTGATGTTTATAATACTTTAGTCTATTTAAGTGTAAGATATATTTTTTTACTGTTATTGTCAAAAAACTGTGTTTTTTGTAATTGTTATGACCATTCATGTGATACATACTCATAGTTATATAAAGAGTTCTTATTTATTTATATTCATTGTCTTTTATTTTATAGAAATAATAAACATATACCCCTTAGCCAATCTTTTATTGCTGACTGTACCAAACATTCTCATGGACCCGTTGGGAAAGAAAATATTTTATATTTTAAAATGCCGTGGACCCGTTGGGAAGTAAAGTATGAATTTGATTTTTTCGAGAACAATAGAACCGTGGACCTCTGGGAATGACCCCTTGTGTTGCTACCGCATAGTATACTATGATAAATAAGCCAGTATCTTAAAATGTAAACATTTAATTTATTGAATTTGTGCTTTGAATTGTATAATTTATAGTTGTCTCAGGGCGGCAATGTGACTTGTCTTGCATGTGCATTATTCCAATAGTTGTTTAGATTGTTTTGTCGATTTGTAATGAATGTGATGTGACTGTGCTATATTTCGAATAAACAAATCCATCGGTTGCTTAAACGTCGGTAAATACTAACAGTCACAATGATCGATCATCGAAGTTAAGTGACGCTTGCCAAGGTGCGGTGCCGTGGGTGAGTGACCATTCCTGAAATACGAAGACCTATTCGTGCTTTGAAAAGCACGTTAAGCCAAAAGATGAAAGATCTACAAATAATGCCAAGACCAACGTCCTGGCATTAGCTTAGAATTCTGAAATCTGCGGCCAGGCTTTCCAAGGGATATTGAGTTACCCAGCCACTCTGGTGCCCAGAGAGCGTCTTATGTCAGTCCCATAAGTGGCCCGAGCTATTTCCAATTAGAATCTGAACATCTCGTAAATGATTGCAGCTACACCAAAATAAAAAATACGTGTGTAGCTGAAACTATACAGAATAAACCTGTGTGAAAATTTAATTACAACAACTAGTTTTAAGTAATTTAAAAATAATGTAAACTTGAACATAATAATTATATGTGTTTAATTTCAGTAAAATATTCAATAACAACTCTCAACAAGTTTGACTCTGCCGATTAGTTCTTTCCGGCAACCTTTACTGTGTGAACCTCCCTGGCGCCCGAATTTATTATCTAATTATTTAATTTCATTTTGGGAGAACACACATTTTATTTTGGTTAATCCAACTATAAAATGTAATACATCACATTTGGCCCCACATTTTCGGCACTAACACTAGACTGTTGTTTTTTTTTGGCTTAGTTTGTGCCATGAACACTAGAGTGAACAGTAACTAGATTATGGAGGTCAGTTAGGCAGTCGGTCCATGTAAAATATCCAGGTGAATCTGGTTAGACTAGAAGTCGATCCAATATAACTGGAAAAATCTACGCAGATTGATTGATTGATTGGTCGCTTAAATAAGTAGTGTTAGAAACTAAAGCCCTTGGCATTTCAAGTTTGAAACAGTTTCTTGTTTTTCGGGTCCATCTAAAAAATCGTTGTTTGTTAGGGAATTATTTGATAAACAATTTCCTTAAACATTTACCTAGAAAGTCAATTTAGGAGTGATGGACATAACGCTTCGTAAATTACAAGAGCGATTACCATTTAAATGCCAAAACAATTTCCTTGAATCCATTTGGTTTGTTTTTATTGTGACGAAAATGTCGAGGCTCACTGGCTACTTAAGATACAGAAACCTTTACCTATTGAAGGAGTTAAAAAAAATATTAATTAGGTACCTATGCAGATAACGGTAGGTAAGTGCTTTGACGCCTTTTCTCAAAAAAAAAAAATGTTTTTTTTTTATTGAATATTGAGTTTCTATTTGTACTGTTTAATCCTTGGTAAAGGTTTTTATTTTAAATGATTTAACTCGATTTGTTTCTGTTGAGTCCTTGAATTTTATTTTAAAGTGAAGTAAGTTTTTACAGTGTTGCTATTGCTAATATTTTAAACTAATGTTGTAGGGTAAAGAAAAATCAGTAACATACACCCCCGCGCTGACGAAGTCTGAATAAACGAATTATAAAATCAAGGAAAATTTATGTTCACTTTCGTCAGTTCGGATCGAAATGATTCATAATGAAATGTCACTGTCAGCTGTCAGATTGACATATGTAATGACCAAATACAACTGTCAGTGTCATGTCATTTCTAGTACATTTTTAGGTTATTTGATTATAAACAAAGTTATAAACTTAAGAAAATATGCAGATGTTATGCTATGCTTAGATTAAATTTAACTTATTTATAGGTTCGTAAGTATTTAATTCTTATAGCTAAATTACATAGGTAGGTATGCTAATATCTTAAACATTTGAGTTCGCTTTAGATAAATTACAATAAAGGTAAGTAAAATTGTTATACAGAATTACTGAAGTGGTAATAAAACTAATTTGTGAATAGGGCGCATATAGGTTCCCTTTGCAGTTTTAACCGAGACAGACCGGGTTAATTGGTCGTCTTTTGATTTACATATTTGAACAACTCTCGCCAGAGGCCAGTGCAAAGGCGGAGTGTTTTCATCTTTAATTAAGACTAAGTTTCCGATTTCTAAGTTAGGAGACTCCTTTAACCATTTTTGTCGGCTTTGAAGCTCAGACAAATAGGACTTATAATATTCTTGCCAAAATTGTTGTTTAATAGAAGTTATTCTTTGCCAAATATTAAGTTTGTTGTCTGAAATATGAATGAGGCTTGGTTCAGGAATGTCTAACATAGTTGATCCTATTAGAAAATGACCAGGGCTAAGGTAATTTAGGTCATCTATATCATCTGACATCGCATATAAAGGTCTTGAATTTAAAATTGCTTCAATTTGGCACAGAATAGTATACAATTGGTCATAAGTCATTCGACAATTGCCTAATTTCCTTTTGAGCAAATTCTTTGTTTGTTTAATATTTGACTCATATATTCCACCCATGTGGCTTGCAAGTGGGGTGGTAAATTTCCATTTTATGTTCAGGCTATTTGTATAATCAATAATTTGACTGTAAGATGTCTCATTCTTAAACATGTGGTAAAGCTCATGTAACTCATGATCAGCACAATGAAAATATGAAGCATTGTCTGACAAAATGCTATTGCATACACCTCTTCGAGCACAAAAACGTTTTAAACAAGCGAGGTATGAGTCTGTCGTTAGATCATTTGAAAGTTCAATATGTATACATCTCGATGAAAGACAGACCAGTATGAGGATGTAACTCTTTGTATATTTAGCATTGCGAAGGTTACTACATTTTATGTACACAGGACCGCAATAGTCGACTCCAATGTTCAAAAAGGGACGTTCTAAGTTTACTCTGTTATAAGGTAAGTTAGCCATTTTCTGACTACAAGTTTGACCACGATATCTGGCACACACTACACACTTGTAGACAACTTTCTTAACTTGGACTCTAGCATGTATAGGCCAATAGTTTAACCTCAAGTTTGAAAGTGTGTTTTGTACACCTGAATGAAACAGTTGTATGTGAAATTTTTGAATGATAAGTGATGTGATATGGCCGTTGCTTGGTAGTATAACAGGAAATTTCTGATTGTATTGAATATTTGCATGTTTTATTCTGCCACCTACTCTTAATATATCTTCACTGTCTAGGAAGGGAGATAATCTTTTGAGAGGGCTAGATGAATATGTGTAATTGCCTTTTCCTAATTTAAGTTCAATTATTTCTTTCTTGAAATGTGATGCTTGAACAATTTTAATTATGAAGGTATGACTGTAATTTAACTCATCAGGTGTGAGGGGACCTGTTTTCTTGGAATGGTTTTTAATATTGTGACAAAATCTATAACACTGGGCAATAGTGTTTTGCAATTTTTGAAATTTTGAAAATCTTTGAAATAGGTTCATAAAATATTCTATATCTGCATCATTATAGGATTCTGAGACTACATTTGTTGCATATGAATTTACTTCTGTATGACAGGGTGCTACTTGGATTTCTGATGTAACATTACTGCAGGGCCATTCATTAGGTTGTGATAATAGGTATGTTGGACCGTGCCACCATAGTGAGAGATTTTTTAAATCTTTAGGATGTATACCATGTGTAAGTAAATCTGCTGCATTGTCATAGGTTCTAGTATGATTCCAAGAATCAGAATCAGAAGTTTGAAGTATTTGTGAGATTCTGTTTGCTACATAAACTTCCCATTTTTTATAAGGTAATTTTAGCCAGTTTAAAACTATAGTGGAATCTGTATAGTAATGCACAGAATGTATTTTAACTACTATTTCGAGAGCAGATTTAATCTTATGCATCAATTTTGAAAGTAAGGTGCATCCACTCAGCTCCAATTTTCCAACTCTGCTTTTGCTAATTATCAAGTTAGAGGTAGGTTTCTGATTATGATATTCTGCTACAATGTAAATACAACATCCATAAGCGACTAAAGATGCATCACTGTAGCCTACTAAATAAACTTTGGTAGGTATGTCTGAGAAACAATATCTTGGTATGGTTATATTGTTTAATAATTGTAGATTGTTATAGAATGGTAGCCACTCTAAAAGTAGGTGTTCTGGTAATGGTGTATCCCAAGTCAAAGTACTAGATTCTTTCCATAGCTGTTGCATGAAAAGCTTTGCACTGATTGTAACTGGGGCAAGGTATCCTAGTGGGTCATAAATCTTTGCAATGATTGAAAGCACAATTCTTTTAGTAAAGTGTGATGTGTGTTGTTGAGATGGAATATTGACTTTGAATATATCAATTGCTGGATCATACTTGAGACCAAGTGTGCTTGTTTCATCACCAATGATTAGGCTGTTAGGTGAATGTTTGTCTTTACTTTTAATGACACTTTGTAGAATTTGAGGATTGTTAGCTGACCACTTATGCAATTGAAATCCTCCTCTTTTAAATAAGTGAATTAATTGTTTGGATAGTTCTATAGCCTCAGGAAGAGTGTTAGAACCGCAATGAACATCATCCATGAATGTTTGGTACTGAATGCATTTAGCTGCGAGGGGATAGAGATCTCCATCTTGTTTTGAGAGTTCAAGTAGTGTCCTAAATGCTAGATAAGGAGCACATCTAGTACCGTAAGTTACTGTGTTTAGTCGAATGACTCTAAGTTCATCATCTGGAGTTTCTCTCCACAAAATGCATTGTAGATTGCAATGCTTTTCGGCTACATTTATATTTCTAAACATTTTAACAATGTCACAGGAAAGTGCAAACTTGAAAGTTCGAAGTCTTATAATAATTTCAACAATATCTGAATAAATATTTCCACCTTCATATAAAACCTGATTAAGTGAGACTGCTGTAGATGATTGACTACTTCCATTGAACACAACACGCAGCTTGGTTGAGATACTTTGAGGTTTAATGACTGCATGATGAGGTAGAAAGAAACGCTTTGGTTCCTCTTGTATGTCTGATGGACAAGGAGTGGGTGCATAAGATGCATGTCCTAGCTCTAGATATTCATTTATAAATTCTGAATATTGTTTATGAAATGTAGGGTTGTTGAGAAATCTCTTTTCTAAGGTTATGAAACACTTTTGTGCGATACTGTAGGAGTCACCTAGCTGATCTAACTGTTCTTGTATAATTGGAAGATTTACTGTAAAGCGACCAGATGAATCTCTGGTAGTTGTGCTTTTGTAAAGTTCTTCACAATGGATATGTTCTGGTGTGCTAATAGGGGAAGTTTTAACTTCTTCTTGTTCCCAAAAGCGTTTTAACAATTGTTCACATGATTGTTCACAACTGATATGTGCTGATAAAACTGTTTGCTTATGAAAGGTTGAGTCTGTTTGACTGCAAACACTTTGCATATTTAGTGTGTGATTCGATGTGTGGACTGTATCATTAAATGATGATTGCATTATTAATTCCATGTCTCCAGTAACTACCCAGCCAAATACTGTGTTAATGAGTGTGGGTCGGTTATTGCCTAAGCTTATTCTGCCATTTAGAAGAAGAGAATAAAATAATTGACCACCAATAAGTAATTCTATGCTTTTAGGCATATTGAATAAAGAATCTGCTAAGTTATAGCCCTTTGGTACTTTGAAATGATCAAGAGGAATGTAATTTTGTGGTAGCTTTGTAGAAATTTGGTCTGTTACTACACAAGTTATTGCTGATGAATAATTGCTGTTACAAGATGCAATATTGACTGTTGTCGATTGAGATGAGTGAGTAGGAGTGGTTCCTACGCCATGTATAATGTAATTAGTTTGATTAGTGAGAGGAAGCTGAAGGTTCTTCGCTAAGTTCCTTGTGATTAAACATACCTGACTGCCGCTGTCTAACAGGGCTCGACATGTTGTCCAATCACCATTGTTTTGTTGCACTTTAATTATAGCAGTAGATAAATATACTTGACACTTAGTTGTGTGCAAATGCATAACTGAAGCTTGCATATTACCATTTTGTTGAACATTATTGTTACTCACACTTGTGTCGCACTTGTTCCCTGACAAAGAGTTACCTGACAAAGAGTTACCTGTAGTTGTGTCAGATACCGAGGCCAAGGCATGGTTGTCAACATGGATTGTACTATGATGTTTTTTATGACAAACTTGACAGTTATTTTTTGAGCATGTGTGCTGATACTTGTAAGGTTTAAGACAATTGTAGCAAAGTTTCTTTGATTTTACATACTCATTGCGTTTGATTGGTGTCATTTCTAAGAAAGAGGGGCACTTGTATAATTCATGAGACATGTTACATAAAATACAGCTAGAAGTCACGGTGCCTACATGGGTGGATACACGAGTGAAGTTTGACCTTTTGTTGTTCACCACAGTAGTGGGTTTGGGTACATTTTGTGTTTTATCATACATCAATTCAAATGCTCTGGCATGATGATCCAAAAATTCGATTAATTCAATAAGTGTTGGTAACTTATCGCCTCTGCGGTCGAGTTCCCAGGCAGATCTGAGACTCTGATCTAATCTTTGCACAATAATGTAAATTAATAATAAGTCCCAGCTATCAACAGGTACCTTTAGTGATTTTAACGAGTCTAGACTTTGTTGTAGCGTAGATAAGAATTCTTTCAAGTTATTTTTAGATATTATCAATACTGACATTACATTTTTGATGTGATGGTTTACTGTAACTATTTTATTTTCATACCTTTTAATTAATATATCTAAAGCACGTTCGTAGTTTTCTTCGTTGATTGTGATACCATTGATTAGGCCAGCTGCTTCTCCTCCTAATAGGGACTTCAGGTATTGGAATTTTTGCAGCTCGGTCAGATGAGTGTTGGAGTCAATAACGCCATAAAACAGTGTCTTGAAGTTAGACCATTCGGAGAGTTTACTACCATCAAAGCTTGGAATCTGCAAATGAGGAATTTTAAGAACATATGTTTTAGGGTTAGCTGACTGAAGGGATTGAAAGGAGTTCGTTGTTCGATTGAGCTCGTTCTCCTTTAGCAACTCTGATATTCTTGCTCTATAATGAAAATATTTGTCTTCTGTGTTAGCTCGTTCCTGTTCGTGTATTTTTGTATCTCTGTCATCCAAAAGTTCGATGTCTTCTTGTGTCGTATTGTATTTTAAATAAAGATCAGCTAATTCCGATAGCCTTGCCTGCAATTCATATATTTTCTCGTGGTTTTCAGGATCATCCACGAAGTTGTAGATTCTGGTAAAACGTCCTTTGTAATTGCTTCTGCGGCTGACTAATCGTTCTAGTGATTCGCTCATCTTCTTCGTTTAACCAATATGTATAAATGGTTGATATTGAGGCTGAAAATATAAGGATAGCACTATTGCGCAGCAGGCGTGGCGTGTTGCCGTATATACTAGCCGATGCCAATATTCCTTTATAATTTATTGTTTTTTCGGTAAATAGTATAATCACTGGTTACTGTTATATTAATTAATCCGGTTTGTGGACCAAAATTATGGTAAAGGTTTTTATTTTAAATGATTTAACTCGATTTGTTTCTGTTGAGTCCTTGAATTTTATTTTTAAAGTGAAGTAAGTTTTTACAGTGTTGCTATTGCTAATATTTTAAACTAATGTTGTAGGGTAAAGAAAAATCAGTAACAATCCTCTGACAAATTTTCGACGTTTTATGTGTAATAGTACCTAAATTGTTGACTCTCTGCACGTGTTGGGTAAAACTGTAAGTGCATTGAGTAATTGAGATAAATAAATAAATAGGGTTTGACAGCAACTGCAGAAAGAAAAATGCTATGATGCTACAATTTCTTGGAATTTAACTAAGTCATTGGACAACAGGAGTTTAAATTATTTAAACTAGCACATGAAAATCAAGTAGGATTTGAAGGCATTTTGAAGGGACGAAATCACATTTTAAATCAGTGTAATATTGGTGCTTTGGTGGCTAGTGTCTGTGGCCACTGAAACATTCTTCTTCATATTATCAAGTACTTCTTTCCTTCACAAACCAGAAGAATATACTATATAATCATGAAAATTTCCGTGAAATATTTTTGGACGCCGCACGCCAGCCGGTGTCGAGCCCATTTATCTTCGAAACACTTTGTACATCCTACCCAAAGATTAGTGAAGTAACCTGCAAAAATATTACGTGCAGAGTGAACCCTTATCATCACTGCACGGGTGCTAAATAACGCCACAAAAATGGCGGTTATATCGCCTTAATCGCTTGTGTCGTGGCTTTAGTAGCCTCCTTAATAAGGCCCTCTTTACGGCAAAGGATCATGGGCATAATGCCTAAGGGCCAGCTCATACCCAAACGCGAGGCGAGGATCTTCAAGAGACCGGTTGTGTTGTGCTGCACAACGCGGCGCTGTGAAAAGTATCGCGAAGCCGCGAGACGTATTAGAATTAGTGAGGCGCAGGACAGGCGAAACATCGGTACGTCATGCTGTAATGCCGCAGAGTGTGTTTTCTTTTATGTTTATGTCCCTCCCTGAAATTTGTTCTTTTGGTGTAGTCACAGACATAAGCCTAACTAGATAACGCAAGTCCCGCCATTATCTGTTTGAAAACCAAGCGCGCCACTTTTTCACAAACAATTTAAAAACAAATTTACTTATCAACTTTTTCTATACATCCTTTGCAGCTCAATATGGCATTTTTCTAGATTTTGGTGGATTTCCGGTGCCGATAATGCCAAATGAAAAGCTCGGATTACGATCATTGATCGTAACTTTACTCCGTGTTTTGGCACGCGAAGTACGAAATTTATGTCTGTGTACTACACCAAAAGCTCAGTATCAGTATTTTCCATAAGCGGCTGTCTTCAAGACCTCCGTTCCGTCTTCGGACATCAAGACGTACGGCGATGCAACATCGGTACATGGCGGACATCCACCCATACGCACCAAACCTTTTGGGAATACTTTTATTAAACGTAGAGCAAAAGAGTGGAATTTCCTGCCGGAGTCTGTATTTCCTGATAGCTACAACCTGGGAGTCTTTAAGTCAAATGTGAATAGGTTTTTTCTAGGCAAGCGTGCTTCATCGTCGACCACATCATCGCTTACCATCAGGTGAGATCGTGGTCAAGCGCAAGCCTATATTAATAAAAAAAACCACAACCAGGAACGAGGTAATATAGCAAGTACCTTTTGGCAAGACTAGTGTCAGTTTTCTGGCTTCAGAATATTTGTAACCACTGTCAAATGAAAACCGAGACCAACGGAGGGTTCTCGGAATGTAATGGAAGGTAACCCCTCTACGAAACGACCTCGGCACGCGTTGCTTGACCTCGAAGATAGAACCGTGTGCTGGTTATTATTTTTAACCGACTTTCCAAAAAGGAGGAGGTTTTTAACTCAAATAAAACTATTTTTTTTAATACCTTTTCGGGCATAACTCCGTCATATATAAACGGTATAAAACACTACAAAGTGAAAAACAACTTCAATTTCGGAAGGCGGTGTCAAAAAACGATGAAACGAAAATAGGAACTCCGACTTCCGAAATTAAGTAATTTTTCAAGAAATCGTGTTTTTATTTGGAAGTCGGTTGTATTTTTTTGTGTAGTAAGAGAAACATATTTTATTCCCAACTCAAAAAAATAAAAAAGTTCGCGTCACATTGCGTCGCGTCTCATTGTAAGCTAACCCTAAGCTAAGGCCCACCTATGGCTCTTCTATGACCCACTTGATTGCGTATAAACTTTATCCGCTAATTTAGACCGTATCACGGTTTACGGTCCTCCATTATGAATTATTATATTAATAGTGGGATAATATTAAGGTTTTAGGCGTGTTTAATTTTATGTTGGAATTAAAATAATAATTCATGGCTGGCTGTCGGAACATGAGAATAGGCTGGGGTTTTATTATGAGTATATTTGAATAAATGTACTTAGTTACTAACTTGTGATTGTTTGTTTTTGTGAGTTATCTTGGATATCAAAGACAAAGACAAAGATATTTTATTTCAAGTAGGCCACCAAGCGGCAATTTTGAACGTTAGGTACATTAAAATTTACAATTTATAAAAGTTGATTCTACCGTGCATTCGGAAAGTAGCTTTTTACTCTTTAAAAAAATTGTTTTTTTACAATATTTAGTTACATAAGTACATACATTAATAAATTCATATATGTGGGGACAATGCACCCAGAATAGCACTACACACTATACTACATACAGGCATAAAGTAATAAAAGTACTCACACATGTACTGTGCAGTTATATAATAGATGCTAGAAAAACATTAACATCCGAAGCAGTTAAGTTATGACCAATCCCAACTGACGGCGTCCGTTCACGAACATGACGCATGACATATATCACTGCCATATGTGAAGGAAAACCTCTTTTAGTTAACATAGATAAGTTTGATATCGCCATTCCACCTTGTGCAAGGGTGGTGATTAATGCTCGTACCTTCTTTATATAAGAAGGCCTTTAACCTGCAGTGGTACAGTATATATAATATAATAGTGGTACAGTATATATACAATAACTGCTACCATTATTAAGTACCAGGGCGACCGAGCTCTGCTCGTGTGAAAATAGAGAAAACGACGTTTTCTAAAAGTGAAACCTAGCTAGATCGATTTATCGCCCCCGAAACCCCCTGCATACTAAACTTCATGAAAATCGTTGGAGCCGTTGCCGATATTCAGATTATATATATACATATATACAAGAATTACTCGTATTAGATTAGATTTCAGTATACAATCATTTTGTCAGTGTAGTTGTGTTGTCTTGTCACAACTTTTCGTTGAAAAATTGAAGTCATAAGTCATAAGTAATTTATTTTATAACAATATGTACATTGTGTCGAAATTTGTAATAAGTAAGTAAACATTTAAAAACACCACTAATAAGAAATAATTAAATAACAATAACTTTCAATAACAATAATTCGTAATAATTTAACAGTAAAATTAAAATGTCAGAGATAAAAATTCAATAATAAAATAGATTCAGTCAATCAATAAAAAAAAAACATTAGGTAGTGATTACAATAGATTAACAAATAAATAATGATAATCCTAAACAAAAAATACAAGTCAAATAAAAAGATAAAATTATAAAAAGTTCAATAATATGTCATAAATTCTAAATAATTATCCATGTCATATCAAATCGAGTCAATTAAACAATTCAATGTCCAAGCAAAAATTATAGAGAAGATTTTATGAAGAAGAGAAGATGGTGGTGTTTGAGCATCCATCTATACAACTTAATAGGTAATCTTAGTGCCCATGAAGAGGTACTCGCTGTCCTCCGTTGAATAAATGATCGGTGATCGTATGGCCCCACGCATGCAACTAGAAGCACATTCTCTTTGATGCGTGCCCGGAAAACTGACAAATCGTCGATCACCGCGATCACTATAACGATTATAGACGAGCGTGGCGACTCGCGGCGCGTCAGACGTTTTGTACAGCGGCCCGCGTGATCACACGCGCAAACACAAGCATAATTATGTCAATGTACGACGTTGTTTATGAAGACGTGGTGCTTTGAGCGGGACGTGAAGAGTAGCGGTGTCCGCCACTGTGGCTGCGGTGGGTCCTCTAGCGTGTGGCGTAGTACGCGGTGGCTCACGCGGTGGTCATAGAATTATCTTATAGCAGAATGCCAATGATGTCGTACTCCATTGATATAACGGTGGCTCACGTCTGCGTTGTGCGATTTCCAAACAAAACTGAAGGTTCAGTTCCACCTCGAGCACAGCTTTGGGTGCAATAGTGGGTATCGCGTTATGTTCGTACAGGCGCGTTTTGCCTCGTTACGTTTTTACCGTGAAATGAACATTGCAGGAATAGGTAGCAACGCTGCGTGCGAAGCCATGATAAAAGACGCGTGTAACGCGGCGATGCCGTCCGCGGGCTCCGCCTGCATCTCAATCAAACGCGTGTAAAACCGCTTCTCCGTAAACACTCTCATACATCGCTATTTATGTTTGAATTTAGTGCGGTCCGCACCGGACGCGCATTGCCTTGCGTCTCTCTCTCTTTTGAAAATGCAATCGTGCTTGCGTGTAATCGTCTATAATAGCCGATTCTGAAGAGAAGCCATTAGGTCTTTTTATGGTGTAGATATTGTCAGTCAGTAGGTAATTCAGTAAGATGGTAGCAAGACTGACCTCTAAAGATATACACTCTTATACCCTATTCTTACGTGAAACCATTACCATAAAGATTTACGTCAGGCTCTCACATTTGCTTATAAATAACAGATACAGACACAGTAAAAATTGGTTCGTCACCTTAAGATCAGTTTTTTTCACGATATAAACTGCTTTACCGATTCATTATTCTTAATGTCCTTTACATTTACAATAAACACGCACAGATTTTACTTGTATTTCATAATAATTGGCCTATCAAAACAATGTTTTAGTTTCATGTCAACTAGACTTGTTATGAACATGATGTTGAAAGGTTTTTTGCTAATTTGAATATAGTTTCCTATACAATAGTCTGATCAAAGCAGTACCTTCAAAATGTATCCTGAGTCCTGGCTTATAAATAAATCAAAAACTGACGAAGGCATAAAGAGCTCGACTGTACCTACTACCTCTTAGAACACAAGTGTATATAATTACCGACTGTATAGCAGTTTGTTTTTCTTTTCTCATGTTATTCATTTGTTTTTATGGCTGCTAAGTTTGTAAAGCATCGTGTACATTGGTTTTTTATGAAATCGTGGAGCTTTACTAAAATAAAAATAAAAACCATGTTATTTTTGAACGCTGATCGCTTACTCTTTATAATCGTAAATACTCTTTATTTACACGAGTATGCTCATAAAACACAATACAACAAACTTTTAAATTATAATAATAAATATCTACAGCCAATATATAAACAGAACGAACAAAAACACGTTAAGACGACGACTAACGCCAACGACCTTGAGGGAACAAAACGTGCACTCGTTTCACACCCGCGCGACCCAAAATTTAGTAGTTTTTTGTACTTTTCTTACTAATCTAAGACTTTTAATAAAAGCCTCACATCAAAATGTAGATAATTAAATTGTCTTTGAGATGGTGTCAATTTCATTAAAATACGCCCAGCAGTTTTGGTGCGATTGTCGTGTTTTTGTCCGTTTTAGACATAACTTTACAAATTAATTAAACTATGTTATACGAATAAAACACAAAATTTTCTCAGATAAAATTATTAAGAAAATGGTCTAATGTGACATATATTTTTCCAAAAAATTACGACAAGCTGTTTAGAAGTGATTCTCATTTTAAAATCAGCTACTCAAGGGTATTAGCGCCTTAAAAGAGAATCTGATAAAATGGCGTTCTACTAAATTTCACGTTTATTTCATATTGCAGGCTTTTACAGATTACTTTATAGTATGCCAGGTATTTCGTGCTATAAACAACATACGCGATATTAATTCGAAATTGGAATAGATTATATTCAGCCGAATGAAAAACAAAAACGGCCAGGTGGAAAAAAAACGAAAAAAAATATTTTACGATTTGTTCTGCCTAAATGGTTGAAGTTCACTGAAATACGCAAATCTGTCGAATTTTTTTGGTTGAAAAATCCGTTGAACAAATTGAACAGTTTTAGTAGGTGTGAGCGAATCGGGTTGTACCATTGCTAATAAAAATTGCACTAACAAATCTTTTCTATTCTTTTTTCCAATGTTCAAACTTTAACGCAAGCATTTATTTCAATTAAACAAAGCAGACATTTTGGAATTTTAAAAAGTTGGACAGTCAGAAATATGGCTTAAGGCGCCGATTCCCTTGAGTAAATGATTTTAAAATGAAAATCACGTCTAAATGGCTCGGCGTAATTCTTTGAAAAAAATATATGTGTCGGGTTTAGTCAATAGTACGGACGTAAAGTCAAATCACAAGCACGCCCCTAGCGCCAAACAAGAGCAATTACGCATTGGCGCGCTTTTATAAGCACTTGCGTAGCGGGGAACAGGGCAGTTGAGTACCGACAGCCGTATAGCTAAGACGTCGTAGAATCAGTGTCGATCCGTAATATTAGTAAGCAATAATGTAACTTGTGTCTATTTGAATAAACCCAGTGTATCGAATAACTTATGTGATTTCATTTGCACGATTATACCCACCGACCTGCCCACACACGATGTCTTAACCTAAGGGTATATATAATAAAACCCAAAATTTGATATAAGCAAATTTTGAGTTTTATTTGTATAACATTGTGTAATTAATTTTTAAAGTTATGTCTAAAACAGACAAAAACACGACAATCACACCAAAACCGCTGAGCGTATTGTAATGAAATTGACACCATCTCAAAGACAATTTAATTATTTACATTTTGATCTGAAGCTTTTTTTTTTTAAGTCATAGTTTAATAAGAAAAGTACAAAAAACTAGTAAATTTTGGGTCACGCGGGTGTGAAACGAGTGCGCGTTTTGTTCCCTCAAGGTCGTTGGCATTAGTCGTCGTCTTAACTGAGACCGTTCCTAAGGTAGCAAGAGAGATGTTGACAAACATCAGCGAGCTGTCACTACCATTGCGGCGATACTAAGTTCTCCTATGTACTTTTATGTTATACTAGCACTTCACCCACGACTTCGTTCGCGAGATCCGTATTTTATCCTACAGATGACATTTTAGTTTCACCCCCTTAAAGGTTGAATTTCCAAAAATCCTTTCTTTCTTTCCCCTACATCATAAAAAGAAGCCTTGTACAGTAAAATTCTTCAAAAATCTTTAACACCCTCTACATCGTCTTTTAGGAGTTGTTTTGAAAAACTAATAATGACAACCTTTACTATTTACTTAGGATAGTATTGCTACCAAGTTTCAAATATAGCCAAACAAATTGCCACGTTTTCACCTCCTTAGGGGTAGAATTTCTAAAAACCAATAAATACATGGATGCGTTTTATCAACCAACAACAGGGTAAATTTAAAATATCACGGGTCCTAACTTAACTTACAAACCATAGAAATTTCATATAAACTTTTACCTCCGCAGGGGTGGAATTTCCGAAAATCCTTTCTTAGTGCTCACTTACCTCACTTGAGGAACATCCCTGTCAAATTTTATCTTTATACGTCAAGCAGTTTTCGATATTTCGCTAAGAGTTAGTGAGTGATCTTTCGCTTTTATATATAATACTAGCTGTTCGCCGCAGCTTCGCTCCCATGGACCACCCCACAGGACCCGTTTTCTGGATATAAAAATAGCCTATGTCACTCAGGAATAATGTACTTACTACTGGTGAATTTTCAAAATCGGTCCAGTAGTTTCGCACCCTGTTCGGTACAAACACACAAACAAACAAAAAAATATTTTCTCTTTATATTAGTATAAATATATAGATAGATGAAGCTTTAATAAATAAATAAATACAACCCATTCCGTACCACGCAGCTACTTCAGAATGGACTCATCACTATGGAGCAGACCGGGCAAGAAACTGCATGCTGCTGAAACTGAAACTGCTATCGGCTGAGTTATTGAAAGATACGTGGACTTGCGGTTCTTTTTTTGAGAGACTTTTGTATGCAATATCGACATCATCCACTACCCAAATTAGCCCACTGTTGAGCAATGCTGAGCATAGCGCTCTCTTTTCTTGTTCCAATCACCACGCACCTATGTCTGACCTGCACCTGTTTCATCCTTGTTCAGCCCACGATCGAAATGACATTGAAAAAAAAAATTAATTAAAAGAAATAAATATAAGTAAGAACCTCTTTGCAATTCATGATTTCCTACCGTCTTGTTTACTGGACTGTGTCATAATCAATAAAGTTACCCGCCAGATTTCCGGTTATAACTGCCCGTTGATTGGCTGCAAAACCAAGGTGTGTGTACTGTGAAAGTTGCCTTAAGTATACAGGTTGGCAGAATAATAATTCTGGCTGGATTATTAAGACTGATTCGAATGTAGAATTGATTTGAATTTGTTGAACGTTTCGATTGTTTAGGGCACGACAGTTTTAATTTAGGCGTGCTGATATAAAATAGTAGATAGTTTGTCGAGGAAGCAAACAACTATTTTAAAGGTGAAAGAGCGGAGCGAAGGATTCTAGAGTAGAATCTAGAGCGCAGCGAGGGATTCAAGGTACGTCACTTGAGCTTAAAATAGTGTTGCTCCCGAGGTGGACACTCAACTTTTTATCACCCTCTATGAGAAAATAAGTAAGAGCAACTTATGAACAAGAACGTTACGTTTATTTATTTACATACAATTAACATAGAAATAATAAGGCTAATGTTCATATTTTAACAATTATGGCAGTGCATCGTAATAATTTTATTAGTACCTACCATCCGTTACAGTTGTCCTCATGCATGGTTTTCCAGCCAGCCACTAGTTCAATACAATGCTCCCGTGCGAATAGTATAACAATCGCTTATTAACTCGATTCGCTCATTAATCGATTATAGCGATGTAATCCTATTTTGGCCTGCTTGGTTTGTGATTCATCTCTATGCTGATTGGAACATTTACTAACAATATCTACATTCCAAACTCAAATCACTTTTAGTCCCAAGGGATTAATGAGTTATTTTAGTCCCTGTTTACAAAGAATAAAATAGCTATTTATGAATAGGTGTGATAAAAACGTTATTTGATTAATTATTTTTAAAATCCATCAGGCTGTTCTAATTTTAAATTCATCGTCGCGGCAGGTGGCTCGGACACTTCCTAGAATACTTCAAAATTAAGAGGAACACGACATCAATTTTCACAACATAATTTCCACTTTTGGGAGCGTAGACGCCGCGAGATGTGAGATATATCAGATATATGGTGTGGCATACGACAGTATAAGTGCTTATGAGTGTAACTGTCAACGAAATGCCTCTTGACTTGAGATGTCAAATGTTATGTCAAGATGACATCGTCATATTTTCTCGAGTGGTTGTTGTAATTTAGGCAAGTATGTTTGGTTAAGATTAGATAGGATTAAGTTAGTAGATCGCTCTGTGAAGGGGTGGAACTTCTCACAGGAGTTTCTGTTTCCAGGGAATCTTAAAATCATGAGTAAGGTTCTTTATTGCCTATTGGCGAACAATACCAGGTAAAATATTGAACAAAGATTCTTGTCAAGTCTTTAAAAGCTCGTATCCAGATATAAACAACTGTAAACAGATAATTACTATTCATGATAACGATCACCAATACGCTTATAAATTTTCCCAGCAGCATTTTAAGGGGAATTGTAATTTTTGCTGCCTAATTCTGTCTACTCTAGTTTAACTCAAAAATATTTTCTCATTATCCACCCATTTCCATTTCTTTTTCAATACTTCACTTAAAACCGAATGAATTGTAAGACCAACATATCAGGTTTAACCCAAATTGATTGAAAACGGAACTTCAATGGACTTTCATGCAATCAGTAAATGAATAATCAGCCTGGTTCCGTTGCTGGGACACAGGCCTCCTCTCTTTGAGAGTAATTGAGTTGTAATCCACCCGAGCAATATACGGATTGGTAAATATCGCATATCTTGAAAATATGCAGTTATTTCATTAGTATTTTTGTTGTAGGTTTACTTTGTCTGATGAAGTTATAAAGTAGCTTAATTTTGCCAGGCTTCGTTGTCCAGTTTTTATATTTTATTTTTACTGTTGACTAGCTTCTGCCAGCGACTTCGCCCGCGTGAATGTCGAAAATTAGCCCAAGGGAACATATTCCCGGGATAAAAGTATCCTATGTGCTATTCCAGACAATAATCTATCTCTGTGCAAAATTTCATCCAAATCCGTCCAGCCGTTCGAGCGTGAAGAAGTAACAAACATTAACATTAACACACTCGCAGACTTTCGCCTTTTTAATATTAGTGTGATACTTGATAGGCCTGCGCTTGACCAGCATCTCACCTTATGGAAAGCGATAATGTGGTCGACGATGAAGCACGCTTGTCTAGAAGAAACCTATTCACTCTTTACATAAGGACTCCCAGGTTATAGCTGTCAGGCAATACATACTCCAGCAGGGCATTCCACTCCTTAGCTGTACGCATAATAAAAGTATTCCCAAAACATTTGGTGAGTATGGGTGGGATGTCAACCATTTACTGATGATGCATCGACGTACGCCTTGTAGACCGATTAGCCTCTTGGCCCGTTTTTTGATCGACTCAAGTACATCCAGCTGGTATTTGGAGTCTCAGATATGAGAGCTGTACTCCATGCATGATCAAACTTGCGCTTGAAACAAGTTGAGCAATTGTTCTGGCGTGAAGTACCATCTCACCTTCGCAAGGATCCCCAACTTTTTGGCAGCCAGCTTAGCGCTTGCCTTAATGAATGGACCAATATTGAGGGTCGATGTCAACGTTACGCCAAGAAGCTCAGAAGTGAAGAAGTATTATCGACACAGTCACATACAGTTATTTCCAAATTTCCAATAAGGTGGTAATTAAGTCACATCACATCATCCGCCTATTAATGTTTCCACTGCTGGGACACAGGCCTCCTTTCTGTGAGAGGGAATGGGCCGTAATCCACCACGCGGGCCTAGTGCGAGATGGTGGATGTCACATGTCTTCGAATTTTTGGTTCTAGGACATGCTGGTTTCCTTCAAGAACGGCCATACCGAATGTAAACCCGCGACTAACCAAAAAACTTCTTAGCCTAAGTAGAAATAACCTCAGAATAATCATAGGGACAATTACGGGTCATTGTCCTCTTGACAAACATCTTTTTAACATAGGCGCCACGGACAGCCCACTTTGTAGAGGCTGTTTTAACGCCGAGGAATCAGCTGCCCACGTCATCCTGGACTGCGAGGCCATGGTTTCCCAACGTGAAGAAATCCTCAGAACGTTGAGGTCGCTCCGCGAAGCCTGTGAAGCCCCCAGGAAGCTTCTGCGCTTTTGGACGGAGATAGGCTGGCTACTTTTGGACGGAGATAGGCTGGCTACTTTAGCCGGTAACCCCACGCACAACGGACCAAATGGGAGTCTTAGTGCGGAAAAGGGAGTCCCTCTTCTATCTATCTATCTATGCTGGTTTCCTCACGATGTTTTCCTTCACCGTTTTGAGAGCAGTGGTGATGAAATAATTTACACAAAGTAAACCTCCTGCCTGGGCTCGAACGCACGACCTACAACTTGTAAGTCGCGGCCGATACCATTGGGTCACCACTTATTTTGCACACTTAACTTTCACACTGGTAATTAAGTAATCAACAATTTTAGCATAGTGTACAAGAACTGACAATCCTCTTAGTGTTGCATACTGTCTAGGGGTAGGAGATTATTATTATGGAGGCTGCTGTTCTATTAGCATACCTACTTTCCATCAGCTCTTTTACAAACCCCGCTACATTGCATGCCATTAATTTGATCCTATCCTAATATCAGCATCATTCAGCCGAAGGACGGCCACTGCTGAACCGCGTAAAAATTACCCGATTAAACTCCCGTAAAAACAATCTCATCAACTAGTTTTATGCTTCTTGCATCCAGCAGACTCCTGCGGCCCTCGCCAGGTCAGCATATTTATCGGTTTTCTTTGTGAAAGGCCATCCAACGATGTGTCTTCTGCTACACGGTCACCATTCCAGAACCTTTCACCAATAATGTGTTCTGTGCGCTTATGCCGAGTTTTTTAATGTACTCGATCGTTATAACGTAAACGATCTAATATGTCAAAATTTATTCAATAAAGCTGTTTCTGACAGACGGTGCTTATCCAGTTTCAAAACAAATAGACGTTTACGAGCGTGATTGCAAACTCGCACTAAGCCCATTGCCCAGAGCCAAATAAGCTTGGAAATTCTTCTCATGCAACCACTACCAAATTAAAAATAAAGTGAAAAGAAATGCTCCTCTATTTTCAACAGAACAAACTCAGAAGAAAAATGAAAACACTTGAAAAGTGCAACAGCAAATGTACTCTCACCCTAAGTTCCTTATATTTTTTGCCCACTTAAATAAAACTTAGTTACCGTGTAAACTGTTTGCACGGCCCGTTACTTCACGTTCTGATGCTAAATACGTTACATTACTGGAATGGGAGTACTCGTAGCCTTGTAGGTAAGTATTTGTTAAAAGAAATTCGTGAGTTTCATGAGTGAGCTTGTTCTTTATTTAAATATTTGCTGGAAATAGAGACGAAATTAAAGATGTGTCATTTTTGAAGGGTTATATAATAAGAAGGTAACTACTAGGAACTAAACTAGGAACTACTAGGAACTAACTAGGAAATAAGAAAGCTGACGTAACGATGTCCGGCGTTGACCGGCCATGGTTTGGCGCCGAATGTCATCGCGCTGACTTGCTTAAACAGGAAGCGTACCTGGCATGGGTCGACGCTCGATCGCGCAAAGCAAGTGACGTGGGTCTGAAGAAGAAAGCCTACAACAGGGCTGCCAAGTCCTGCAAGAAGGTGTTGCGCAGAGCTCGGTTCGACCACATTGGCCGAATAGGGGCCAAACTTGCTGCTTACCCAGCAGGTAGTAAAGCGTTTTGGTCCCTGGCTAAGTCGGTCGAGTCGAACTTTTGCCGTCCCTCACTACTCCAAATTTCCGTGATGTAACCGTGCCAATAATGGACCATCTTGAGCTTCTTGGCGTTACGTTGACATCGACTCTCAATTTTGGGTCATACATTGAGGCAAAGGCTCAGCTGGCTGCCAAAAAGTTGGGGATCCTTGCGAAGGTGAGAAGGTACTTCACGCCGGAACAGCTGCTCAATTTATATCAAGTGCAAGTTCGATCGTGCATGGAGTACTGTTCTCATCTCTGGGACGGATCTGCCAAATACCAGCTAGATGCACTAGAGTCGATTGAAAAGCGGGCCAAGAGACTCATCGGCAATGAGGCACTGGTCAAGTCAAAGCTCCAGAGCCTTGAACATCGTCGCCGATTTGCCAGTTTGTCGGTTTTTTATCGATTAAATTTCGGGGAGTGTGCGATGGAATTGCATGACTTGATTCCGCCCAGCCCGTTCCATCATCGGACTACCAGACGTACGGCGATGCGTCATCGGTACATAGTGGACATCCCACCCATACGCACAAAACGTTTTGCGGACACTTTTATTATGCGTACAGCTAAGGAGTGAAATTCCCTGCCGGAGTCTGTGTTTCCCGATAGCTACAATCTAGGGGTCTTTAAGTCAAGAGTGAATGGTTTTTTTTCTAGGCAAGCGTGCTTCACCGTCGACCACATCATCGCTTACCATCAGGTGAGATAGTGGTCAAGCGCAAGCCTATAGATAATAAAAAAAAAAATATAAAAAATAAAGGTGGTATAGATGTTATGTACCAAGTGCCCGGGTATTCATAATGCCCGAGCAATTTGAAAAATGTTCAACATGAGTAATGTCAATATTATAAAAAACTATTGAAATAATTAAATAGACCGGGCTTTCTGAATTATGCCTATCACTTATTAGGCCGGGTAATAAAAAGACATATTCTTTGAATTATTTTAATGTTGACATTGATTTTAATATAAAACAGATAAGTACGTTTACTACTGCAACAAAGTCGACGGAGTTCTGTCTGTAGGGTCTAAAGTAACCTAACATGGAGGAGATGACGGGAGCTGAGTTCCATCGCTTTGCTCACTCACTTCAGCTCCCGTCATCTCTTTCGACCCTAATCTATCCGTGTCGGGGTGTCCAAAGCTCCAGAGCCCGCTTCGCTTGCTCTTAGACTTATTCATTGGACATAATTATCCAATTGCCAAACCGTTACGTAGCAATATTCATAATGACCAGACAATGTGATAAATGTTGAAGTTTACAAAATAAAAAATCAAAATAAGCCTTTGTAGTGTGGGTGTCATAGAACTATGTCTATGTTTGTATGTGTAAGTAGCCTAAGTCTATATATTCAATGGTTTGCTAATAAACACGAGTATTATACATCAATTCGTGTACTCAATTACACCTATCCCTACATGGCGACCCTGCCTTCGGGCAAGCCGCGCATAATGGTCGTGTCGCGTTACAACTGGCTTCATTATTAATTGGTGCGAAATTGTTAAGAAAAGCAAAATGTGTCAATCATACCAGACCAAAGAAGAGGTTTTTCTAGCTCAAAACGCAGCTGGTGCTGGCAATAGTGCGAATTTGCAAGAAATTGGGCAACATTTGAACATCCAGACTATTATGACCACAATAATTATCTGTTTCATGGGTGCAGTGCTTCTATACTTGGGATTTAAGGCATATAAAAAATGCCATACTCGTTGGATGCGTCAGGAGATCAACCACCAGGCGTTCAGGGGCATGCGATTGTCCGGACGAGGTCGCGGCCAGGCCACTCCGAAAGCAGCAGAAAGTGAATGTCAGTGTAAATCAGTGAACTAAAGTGATTGTGTACGCAAGATATTCGGGAAGAAATTAAGTTAAATGTACTGTTATGTAGAGACTGTTTAAGACAAATTCTAAAGTATGCAGTGACGTCAAAATCAAAACGATTAAAATAGTGTCTTATGGCTAAGAAATTTGATAACATATATAATGAGTTACGCAAAATACGTATATATTTAATTAAAATAGGTCCTGAGCGAAGATTAGAATCTAAGGTATGTAGTAGAAAATTAGAAGAATCGATAAATTTATTTTATTCGTTTAAAAATTATTGTAAAGAAATAGAAGCTAACGTAAAAGACTTCAAAAATGAGGAGTTAATACTAATAAATGAGTTACGTTATAAGATAGATGAATTATTCGTAGAAATAAAACAGTTATGTGAAAAAGGAAGTAGTTACAGTAACTCAGATTTAGAAAGTTTAAGTGAGGACGAAGGAAAAATAGCTAAAATGGCCAAATTTGATCTTAAGATAGCACTGAATTTGTTGCCCGTCATGACAAGTGACGAGTTAGGTATTAAGCAGTTAATCGATGGGATCGATTATTACAGTTCTATTTTAGATAGTCAGTCGCAAGAACAATTAATTACATTCGTTTTGAAAAGTCGATTGTCTCAGGCTGCAAAATTGAAATTAGCATCAAATTATGACTCAGTTAAGGATCTATTACACGATATGAGGGTTCAACTATTGCCAACAAAGTCTGCTACGGCAAAACAGAGCAAAATACATTCTTTCTGCCAAAAGCAAATGTCAATTGATGAGTACGGAAAAGCCATTACTGAGATGTTTGTGGACTTGACGATAGCGCAATCCGAAGGGAAATCCAGTAATTACCAGGTATTGAAACCGCTTAATGAGAAACAAGCCATCAAACGGTTTGCCGACGGATTGCGAAACCGTCGATTAAGCACTATCATAGCCGCAAGAAATTTTGAATCCCTCAAAGATGCAGTTCAAGCAGCAGTGGATGAAGAGACTTCGATGCCTTCGACTTCATCAGGTGAGATTATGGCTTTTAATCAAAACAATCGACATAATTACAGGCGTGCTTCTAATAATTATTTTAGAGGTCAGCATGGACGAGCGGTTAGAGGCCGCTCAAACCAGGGTCAAATGCGTTGGGGTGACCATAATGAGACCATCCAGGACCCAGGGCGTGGTCGTGCACCACGAGGATCGTGGCGGAATTCGAGAAGATCGAATCGAGGTAGGTCTTCTTTTCATAATAACCGAAACAAGTGGACACGTAATTCGGAAGCTATGCATATTATGACCGAGGATGCACCTAAAAATGAAGAATCCAAAAATCAGTTTTTTCGTGCCTAAACATTATATTTTGTCATGTGATAATAACATGGTTGTCGAGTTTTCCGTAAATGGTAGCCCATTCCGATGGTTACTTGACTCGGGTGCGTCAATTTCAGCCATCAAATATAAACATCTTGTCGAACAAAATATTCCACGCCATTTAGAGAGTATTGAGATTAATGGACTTGGGGGCAAAGTTCAATCTTTGGGTTACGTTTATTTAGACTTAGTAACAGATGATGCAACGTTTAGGCATAAGTTTATTGTTTTTAATTCTTTGCCATGTAAGGCGCATGGAATCATCGGTGACGACTTCTTGCGAAAACATAAAGCGTTATTAGACTACACGAATAATAGTTTATCTTTGCACACTTTAAATGGTAATCCAATCACGTTGTCTATTAAGATATCTGATAGTAAAAAAGAAATGTTTATTATACCTCCCAGATCGGAGTCAATCCACTTTATACAAACTAATATAAAAGAAGAATGTGTAGTTTGTACTTCTGAATGCAGCGAAGGTGTTTTTATAGCTAGCACCTTAGTAAAGCCCACTAGTGGTAAAATACCTGTAAGAATACTTAACACAACTGAGAATGAGTTAACTCTAGATAAAATAGACCCCATTATACACAGCGCGTCGGATTACAATATTTGCAGTTTTGATAAATGCGAAAAAAATGCGGCCCGCGTAAAAAAAATGTTTTCACTGCTGAATATAAAACATTTAAATGAAGAAGAGCAGATAACAATTGAAAAAGTATGCGCCAAATATGCTGATATATTCTTTTTACCGGGGGATAAACTGACAACTACGCATATTTATCAACATTCCATTCGCGTAAAGCCTAATGCAGAGCCCGTATTTGTTAAACCATATAGGTTACCTCATTCACAGAAAGATGAGGTACATAAACAACTCCAAAATATGTTAGCCGACGGCATTATAGAGCCATGCGTAAGTGATTGGTCTAGCCCAATTTTGCTGGTACCCAAGAAATTAGACGCTAATGGACAAAAGAGGTGGAGATTAGTTATTGACTACCGCAAACTGAATAATAATATTGAAAATGATAACTTCCCTCTTCCTAACATTACAGAAATTTTAGACTCGTTATCAGGATGCATCTACTTCTCACACTTAGATCTGCATCAAGCATATTATAATGTAGGTTTAGACCCAAATAGTAGGAAATATACAGCCTTTGGTTCTGGGCAATATCAAATGACTAGGATGCCCATGGGGCTTAAAACAAGTCCTAGCTCATTTTCAATGATGATGACAATGGCAATGGCAGGTCTTAATTTTGAAAAGTGCCTCGTCTATCAAGACGATTTAATTGTGTATGGAAGTTGTCTCAGTCAACATAATAAAAATTTAATTGACGTTTTTGAAAGACTTCGGAAAGTGAATCTTAAATTGAATCCGTCCAAGTGTGTATTTTTGAAAAAGGATATGTTATATTTAGGTCATGTGGTCTCTGGCAACGGAGTTTTACCAGACCCGGACAAAATTAGTGTTATGCAAAATTATCCCATTCCAAAAACGGCAGATGAGGTAAAACGCTTCGTAGCGTTTGCCAATTACTATAGAAAGTTTATTAAAAATTTTGCAGATATAGTTCACCCCTTGAATAATTTGAGTAGGAAAAATGTAACATTTAAATGGGATAAAGACTGCCAAGTTAGCTTTGATGCATTAAAACAGCGTTTGATATCCGCCCCAGTTTTGCAATACCCATGTTTTTCTAGTGACAATATATTCAACCTACAAACAGATGCATCAGGATACGCGTTAGGCGCCGTATTGTCTAATCGGGATGGAAGGCCAATTGCTTATGCAAGCAGAAGTTTAAATAAAGCTGAAAGAAACTATCCCACTATAGAAAAAGAATTATTAGCTATAGTGTGGAGTATTAAACATTTTCGTCCATATTTGTATGGTCGCAAATTTAAGATTTTTACAGACCATAAACCTCTAATTTATTTATTCAATTTGAAGGATCCTTCTAGTAGATTATTAAAGTTTAGATTGGTTTTGGATGAGTACGATTTTGATATCGAATATGTGCCAGGTAAAAGTAATGTGGCTGCAGACGCATTATCGAGAGTATGTGTGTCATCGAAGGAACTGAAAGAAATGCATGAGTGTGTTGTAAACATTATGACTAGAGGACAAAAGCGGAAGTTATTGGAGAGCAGTTCTTCGGAAGATATGGTTAACACAGACATTTGGCCTGATCAACCAAAAGTTGTGGAAACTCATAGTAAGCCGAAGGACTCTGTTGAGATACGATTTGTAGATAGAAATAATTGGGCTAAATTAAGAGACGAAAATAATAATGTAAGGTTAAGTAGTCAGAATACATTGTGTTATGTGCCGGCTCGGATGACATTGTTTATAAACCCAGCATCCCGATCGCAGATGACGCCAGCCGCATTTGCGAGGGAGTTCAGGGAATATTGTAATATTAATGATATAGAGGACATATATTTCATTAAAAATGGCACAAATAATTATTTTATTGAGAAGTTGATATCCGAGGTAAAGAAAGATGCAAAATGGTCCGGACCAAGGTTATGTGTATTAAAAGACGTAGAAAGAATAGATGACAAAGATGACAGAAGAGTCATAATTAACGACTTTCATCTTTTACCCACGAGTGGCCACGCGGGTATAAGACGGATGTTAAATAATATTCGTAAATATTATTTCTGGCCTAGCATGGAACGAGATGTCCATGATTTTGTGAAGAAATGTCATAAATGCCAGACTCAAAAACATAGCATATACAATAAAGAGCCGATGGTAGTGACGACTACTGCTCATACATCCTTTCAGAAGGTATATCTAGATATAGTAGGACCCTTAGATAAGGATAGGTATAATTTTTCGTATATTTTAACCACACAATGTGAATTATCCAAATATATTATCGCTTGTCCACTTGTTTCTAAAAAGTCAGAAGAGGTTGCAAAAGCCTTTGTAGAAAATGTTATCCTAAAGTATGGTGTTCCAAACACTATAGCGACCGATCGAGGAGCAGAGTTTATCAGCGCAACAATGACGGAGGTATGTAAATTACTAGATATAAAAAAGCTTAACTCCACGGCATACCATCACGAAAGTATTGGTGCGTTGGAGAATGCTCATAAACATCTAGGAGCATTCTTGAGAATCCAGACGGATAATCATCCTGAAACATGGAGTTCATGGTTACCCTATTGGTGCTTCTCATATAACACTTCGGTGCATAGTGCAACAAACCATACTCCATTTGAATTGGTATATGGGAA
The DNA here is from genome assembly GCA_948252205.1 of Orthosia incerta. NCBI lineage: Eukaryota > Metazoa > Arthropoda > Insecta > Lepidoptera > Noctuidae > Orthosia > Orthosia incerta. The sequence goes on from OX411760.1 coordinate 6,365,832, forward strand.
AAAATGTAATTTGCCTAATAATTTATCAAAGTCAATTGAACCACTTTATAATCATGAGAGTTACCCGCTGGAATTGAAATATAGATTACAGGTGTCACAGTCTGAAGCACGAAATAACTTGATTCAACGAAAAACATTGCGCAAGCAACATTATGATTCCAATATGAGGCCTATCACTTATACACCAAATGACCAAATCCTTGTAAAAAAAGAAACTGGAAACAAATTCAGTCCCATTTATTCTGGACCCTATGTAGTTGTAAGGGACTTAGCACCAAACGTAGAAATAATAAGAAAAGGTAACATTGATGTAGTGCACAAGAATAGAACTAAGTTATATTGTACCTAGTAGATATTTTTATAGTGTCTGTATACCTAGTTTAAAACATTAGAGTATGTGAATAAAAAAAAAACATTTGTATTTTTTTTATTTTATTATGTGGGAGGTGTAGTGTGGGTGTCATAGAACTATGTCTATGTTTGTATGTGTAAGTAGCCTAAGTCTATATATTCAATGGTTTGCTAATAAACACGAGTATTATACATCAATTCGTGTACTCAATTACACCTATCCCTACACCTTTATTGCTGGTTACTTAAACTATTTACATTATTAATACTTATTTTACGATGAGATTATAACCTATTTACACTCAGTATTATTTATATATTTTTCTCGGCCCCTGATTATTTTTTCCTCGTCCCAGCTTGTCTTTGGACAAAGGCCTCCTCCAAGGCTCTCTACTTGACTCTGTCCCTCGCTACCCGCATCCATTCTGGACCTGCTACTTTCTTGAGACCGTCTTCCCATCGCTTAAGCTGTCTTCCCCTACTTCTTTTACTTCCTCTCGGGTACCATTCTGTAATTATTCTTGTCCACTTTTCTTTATTTTCTCTTAACATATGTCCGGTCCAACGCCATTTTAATATTTTCCATGCAGCATGGACTTTTTAAATTTTGTTTTTTCTTTTATCTTTTCCAACTGTACTCTGTCTCTCCTTCTTACACCCATTACATTTCTCTCTATTCCATTCTGGCATACCTGTATTTAATCTTGTTGTTGGTCAGTTAGAGCCTATGTTTGGCATCCGTAAGTTAGACATGGCAAATATCAGATATTAAAGACTTTGCGTTTCTCTGACATGGTCATCTCTTTATTCTTCATTATTTCGCTTAGTGACCAAAATTTTTTCCAGGTATTAGCTACTCTTCTTTCAATTTCCTTCTGCATTGTCTCAATTGGTGATACTAATTGATCCAGGTAAATGTACTCACTTACGTATTCCAATTTTTTGTTATTTACTTTGATAATGTCTAGTTGTGAAGAATTACTCATTATTTTAGTTTTAGATATGTTCTGATAATTGCTGCAGCATTTTTCCAATATCTTGGGGCATTCTGAGAACTAAATCGTCGGCAAACCTCAAATGACTTAACTTCTCTCCGTTTATGTTAAATCCGAAATCATCCCATTCTAATTTCGTGAATATCAACTCCAAGACAGCTGAAAATATCTTAGGCGAGATAGGGTCACCTTGCCGTACTTCTCTTTCTATTGGAAATTCTTCACCAATAGTTTCCAGTTTTATCTGAGCTGTACTTTTCCCATAAATGTTTTTTAATATTCGTATGTACTTTTTATGGATCCCTTGCCGTTCTAATGCTTGCCATATGTAGCTATGTTCTAGAGAGTCGAACGCCTTGTTGAAGTCTACGAAACCCAAATAATAAATTTTATTGTATTCGTTGTATTTCTCCAACAACTGACGTAAAACGTGTATATGGTCTATGGTTGAGAATGTTGAAATGTTGAAGTTTAAATCAGTATTAATTACATTGTCCGATTTGACTTGACTTGATTCATATTTCCCGCGCATTATACATAGTGCCTTGATTAATCACTTGGTCCAAGAAATAGATTTGGAAACTTTTTGGCTATCGCACTTGCAACTTTATTATTTTCCTTTGTTTTTTTATTCGTTTGTTTTAGAAAAAACAAAATAAATTATATAACTAGTAACATTTTCTTTTGTTTCAATTAAATTTTGACAAAACCTCCCCAAACATTTAAAATACCCCCTTTTTTATTACTTTCTTTCTAACGTTAGCTTAGGTAATTCTTAAAAACTTTCTTTAGATTTCAGCTACAAAAGAAAAGCTTTATTCAGTCCAAAATAAATAAAGAACACTACTCAGTCCTACCTTTTTTAATGTTTCTCCAAACAGAAATGTTATTGTAAACTTTTTACTTAGTAAATACAATTTTTATAGTTTTTTGTCGCTCGATACAAATATTTTGACAAAGAGAGTTTATTGTGGGACATATTTTTAACTTTGCTTATTGGCTTGTGAAAATGGTTGCGAACTCAATATTTCAGTTATTTCAGTGAACGACTACGAGTAAACATACATACGTACATGCATCTTTCATACTAGGGCTTATCTGAGAAAGCCAAAACACTATATACTTACTTACTAATTACATAGATAACTCATTAAAAGGAATGTAAGACAAACAGATTTACTTAAAGCCTACATCCGCTTTATTGCCGTAAAACGGTAACATTCTAAAGCATACTCCTTAGTAACGGCTAAGTTATAAGGTTTGAAAAAAATAAAAAAATAACAACACACTATTTTTTCGCTACTTTTGGATACTCCTCCAAAATAACTTGGATATTTAAAAATGTTTTAACACAGAAAAATTGGCTGGAATTTCTTCATAACTAACATAGCATACGTAAATCAAATAATATTTTGCAAACAAAACTGTACAAAAGGCGGTTGAATATCGATATTTTGGCATCGAGCGGGCGCACGGCCAGTACTGCGTTAACATTGGGGCGTATATATCGCCTTAAGGGTACACTAGTCGACGGCACGAACTATTTTGTGCGCGGGGTTAAAATGCATTTTATATCAACCGACGACACGTGCGGAAGAGATAGATGCTGTGATGAGCAATTGAGCAAATGAGGAAGCTAGTTCGCGTACGAATACACACTTTTGCAAATTTGTAGCGAAATGGACAATGATTTAGGACGAAACCGAGCGCGCTAAATTTTATAAACAGACCTTTGGCAGTCTAGATATCATGAAAAAACGACTCGACAACGAAATCTATCTGTTCAAAATTAAATTATTTGCATTGTTGAACTACTAATCTATTCCTGTATGCAGGCCGTTTTGCAATTTTCCGTCTTCTTATGGTATTTATTTGCGCCCTAAAATGCGTTAAAATAAGTGTCGAAATGTGGAACTTTCGACGCTCATAACTTTCAAATATTTTCTTTTTTTACTTGTTTGCTTCCATACAGGGCCAGATAATGATGAGACAAATTGATACCACTTTTTATTTTGAACGTACATCGTCAAACAGTGGAATAATACCTAGACTACGTTTGTATGGAAGAATTTTCGACTAGTGTAACCTTAAGTGTACAACATTTTTAGTCAAAATGATTGTTTTATTACTTAGAACACCTAATCGACATACCTACCTGATTAGATTATTACATTTCTACTGTTGTGACAAAGGTCCAAAGCGCAAGGCAAGGCAAGAGCAATATCCATCACGCGGGCCCAGTACGGGTTAGTAGATGCCACATGTCTTAGAATTTTTGGCTCTAGGTAGGACATTTTCTCCACGATGTATTTAATCCTTCACCGGAGAGTTTTGGTAATGAAATAAGCACCAAGTCTTACACCCGGTTTCTCGACATGGTTATCGGGCTGTTAACGTAATCGACGAATAATGGCCAGTTAAATCTACTGTGTCTCTCGAAACCCAAATATGACAAACGTTGAACAATTTGTCACAATTGACAAAAATCACGAATTAACCACATTTTACAGCATTTTTGGGTTTTTGGGAACATTTTTCAATGTAAATCTCTTGTCATTGGCAGTTAATTAATATTATGATTTTAATGGCTAATAACTTTAATAGGTGTCGGCGAAAACTATGAAATGGGTTCAAAGGGTAATAAGAAAATATGTTAATTAGATTAATAAAATTATAGTGGATTACTTAGATAAAAAATAATATTTTATATTTATTTTTATTTAGTGCAATAGCCCCGCAAATCAAAATCTTAGACAAAAGTTCTCTGCACCTCCTAGGTTCCCCTATTTTAGAAGAAAGTTTTTCATCTTTCATCGAAGATAAAATCAAACATTTTAATGATATTTCGGATAGACTCTCCAAAATTAATATACATTCGGCATTCACCCTTATCAGATATTGCTGTTTCGGTCCAAATTTTATGTATTTTCTCCGTTCTTCTCCTCTTTGGAAGAAACCACAACTTTTGGACAAAATTGACCAAATTATTCGCAACACATTAACATCCATTCTTAATTTGGCCTTGGACGACCGTGCGTGGTTGCAAGCCACCCTACCAATTCGTTTTGGTGGCCTCGGCGTCCGCAAAATTTCTAGTGTAAGCTTACCAGCGTTCCTGTCTTCTGTCCACAGCACTGAAAAGCTAACCAGAAAAATTTTAGCTCTTTCCCTGGTTGACTCGGAAGTGCCGTGCTTGACAGACGCAGAGAACGCCTGGAAAGTGGCTTGCCCGGATACGGATCGGCCCGAGAACCCATTTTCCCAGAGACAGTGGGATGAGCTGCTCTGCAGGTTGGTACGGAATAACCTTATTAATACGTCTACCAATACTGCTGAGCGTGCTCGCTTGCTGGCTGTGGGTGAGTGGGAGTCGGGCCTCTGGCTTCAGGCACTACCGTCGCCTAACATAGGCACTATGCTAGGTGACACAACCTTCCGACTCGCTACATGCCTGCGATTGGGCGCTCCTTGTGGGGCTCCACATCGCTGTCAATGCGGTGAAGCAATCGACTGCCTCGGACACCATGGCCTTTCTTGTAGTAAGAGTGCAGGTCAGATTGCGCGGCACGCTAGCATTAATGATCTCATCCGTCGTGCTCCTGCCACCGCCGGAGTTCCAGCTGTCTTAGAACCCAATGGCCTGGCACGCGTTGATGGGAAGAGACCAGATGGTATGACCATAATGCCTTGGAAGTTGGGTAGGTCTTTGGTGTGGGATGCAACTTGTGTCGAAACCCTTGCACCATCCCATCTTCCTAGCACGGTGGGCTGCGCTGGGGCGGCTGCTGTAGGTGCTGAAAACCTCAAACTGCGCAAATACAACAACTTAATTGGTAATTATGTGTTTGAGCCGTTCGATATGGTTACTTTTTTTTGCATGCGTATATGCTCATGCATTCTGCACTACCACGGGGAGATAGTGTAGTTATGTGGGACTCTAAACCACTAAAACTCCACGGTGTCCTCCTGTGCCGCTTATGGCGGGAACACGGGCACGCGTTAGCACTCACCGCGAACCCGCCGCGGCTGTCCGTCACCGGACCCTCCACCTGCCTCTTCCAGTATTTAAACGAAACTGATTAAAGAACTATCCAGTTGGCTACATACTGGTGTCTTGTAATGTTCACGACAGAAGAAGCAGGTACCTAACTCATGATAATGTGTTTACATAAATATTTGAGAAACAGCTTTTATCTTACAAAACCATTTCCCATCGCAAACAGTTATTTCCGCCCACATCTATCGCATCTATCTTTGATAACATCAATGATAGTTTTATAGCTATCTTTTCGAAAGAACGTTACACGTGGAGAAGGCTGTTACAATAAAGTAAAAATGCAGTAAAAAAATATAATCGCTGTACAAATAACTTTTAAAGCCTAGTTAGTACTAATTCATCATCCGTTCGCTAACAGTTTTCAACTAGAATCCCACATTTTCTTTTGGATCCTCTACTAAATGCCCAAAAAAATTGATATGATAGTAGGTACCTTTGTCTATAGGCAGCGGTGATCGCCATACGCCATGGTTTCTTTGACAAATCCCACGTCCAATCATTTATTATTTGCCCATAGATACTTACTCAGCAACGAGCTCCCATCATCAGTGGAAGGACCGTCCGGATCGTTTTACTTAAAAACTATTATAACCCTAGCTACGGTTTTTCATTCTGACTGTACAAAAAATAATGTAAATTGTAAAACATCGTATTGTTGTTGTTGCAATTGTATGTTAGATTGCATTTTAATTGGATTTTAATTGTTATATTTGATTGTCTTTTTGATTGTATTTTAAATGTTTTTTGGTAATCCATGTATGTGTATATTTGTGGTAGTAACATTGAATTGGCGTTATAGCTGTTAAGGTGTTATTTACGTTATTTTGAATAAATCAATTAATAATAATAAATAAAATTTGCTTAAAAAAAGGATACTCTGAAACTCTCACTCAAAAATATTAGTAACTAGCTTCTGCCAGGAGCTTCGCCCGCGAGAAAGTCGAAAATTATCGCCAGGAAACATACTCCCGGGATAAAAAGTATCCTACGTGCTATTCCTGACTATAATCTATCTCCGTGCTAAATTTCATCCAGATCCGTCCAGCCGTTTGAGCGTGAAGAAGTAACATACAAACAAACACACACACACTCACAAACTTTCTCCTTTATAATATTAGTGAGAAAAACAAATTCCTCTTTTGACCGGATCGGACGAAACTCGGCGGCCGAAACACGTACTAAGCCTTTTTGCCAGCTTGCGTACTGTTCTCTTCAACAAGTCAACAATTTCTGTACAAACATGCAAAAAAGATATTTTTATCTAGGTACTTATCGTCAAATACTGTCTAACAGCAAACAGAATAAAAATGCAGCGTCAAGATATCGTTATATTGAAGGTCTGTGCGATCGAGATATTATTTATTTTATCTTGTTTCCAGAAATAGAATATTTTGAAGTCATGAAGCGACGATGTACTCGTAATGACCTAACATCGCATCGTCAACAGAGTAATGAGGCGAAGGGGAAGTGGTACTGAAAATTATATCGGTCGTTAGTATAGAAGTGCGGCGGGTTCGCGGTGATTGCTAACGCGTGTCCGTGTTCCCGCCATAAGCGGCACAGGAGGACACCGTGGAAGTTTAGTGAGTTGGAGTTCCACATAACTGCACTATCTCCCCGTGGTAGTGCAGTATGCATGAGCATTTCTCCAGACAAAAGACAAAAAAAAATAAAAAAAGTGTATGGAAGTAGGTCAGAAATCTATATCTATACTAATATTATAAAGAGGAAAGATTTTTTTTGTTTGTACCGAATAGGCTCCGAAACTACTGAACCGATTTAAAAAAATCTTTAACCAATAAAAAGCTGCATTATTCCTGAGTGACATAGGGTATTTTTTAAACCCGAAAACAGGTGCTGTGTGTGATCCACGGGAGCAAAGCCGCGGGACAACAGCTAGTTCTATATATATTAACATTGTATCAGTGAAATGACTGTCGAAAAGTCCAAGACGTATACGATTGACGTGTTGTACCGAATGTAGAACATGTCAATGGTCATGTGATGTCACCTGGGGGATGACCATGAGCTCATTTTGAGTGTGCGTAAGTGACAGATGTATACATCTGTCCCTTACACACACTCATAATAACCTTACTCTAAGAGCTTAAGGTCACCCCCCTGGTCAGCCCCTTACACTTTGAAGTTTTGACAATGTCTTTATCGCTAAAAGACTGTCTCGAGCTTTAAGTTATTGAAAATAAGGTGTTGTATTAGTTGTTGTTGTGTTGTATGATCTAATTCCGCCTAGCCTGTTCCATCATCGAACTACCAGTCGTACGGTGATGCTTCATCGGTACATGGTGGATATTCCACCCATATAAAACTGCGATGTGGAGGGAAGGAGGGGTTAAGTAAATACCATGTCGTGTACTTGTCCATGAGTCAACTGGAGACTGAAGACTCAAGACTCCCTTTATTAGTGTAATATATACCTAGTCCGCGCGTGACATATATTATAATATAACTATGGACATAGCTTATCTACCTTAACTTAAACTAAGATCTAAACGTGACGTACGTGACACACCACATCACCCTTCCTAAAGTAAAAAAAAAAAACTAAGTTACATTGTTTTTTTTTTTTTTTTCCTCATCTCTTTACATTTTTAAACTTACATTCTAAGTCTTACAGTATAACTTTGTCCTATTTTTATGTATTACATCTATCTTATTTTTATATTTAACTATTACATTTGGTGACTCGTCCTTTACAACTACAAATGGTCCATTATAAATACACTCCAACTTATTGCCTACTTCGTTTTTTACCAAAATCAAGTCACCTTCCTTATAAGTTATAGAATTAAGATTCTTATCATAACAATGTTTCCTTGATAACTTACTTGATACCAAATTTTCTTTTGCATCATTTTGAGCCCTTTGTAACCTGTATCTAAATTCTAAAGGATAATCATCAAAATTATACAAAGGTTCAACACTTTCACCTTGAAGACTACTTGGTAACCTACAAATTTTACCATAAACTAATTCATAAGGCGTATACTTAGTCACAGTATTAACTGTTGTGTTATAAGAAAAACACCAATATGGAATCCAAGAACTCCACGATGATGGATTATTATCTGTTTGTATCCTTAAATAAGCACCTAAAGTTTTATGAACGTTTTCCAAAGACCCTATACTTTCATGATGATATGACGTTGATAAGATTTTATTGATGCCCAAGACATTACATAGCTCTACCATTACTTTCGAAATGAACTCAGAACCCCTATCCGTAGCAATTGTTCCCGGTATCCCATATCTCAACACAAAATTTTCTGCCAACGCTTTTGCTACCTCATTTGCGGATTTATTTTTTAGTGGATAAGCCTCCACAAACTTCGTAAGTTCACATTGAAGAGTTAATATGTAAACATTACCATTTTCGTCCCTATCAAGTGGCCCCACTATATCTAAATAAATCTTTTCAAAAGATGAAGATGCAGTGGTAGTAACTGTCATTGGTTCTTTAGTATGTTTGGAAAACTTTTGTTTTTTACACTTATCACATTTACCAACGTACTCCGCTACATCTTTCTCAATTGACGGCCAATAATAATATTTCTTTATATTATTCACCATCCTGCGTATTCCTGAATGACCACTCGTAGGTAAAATATGAAAATCATTTAAAACAATTCTCTTCCCATCTGCCCCTTCTATTTTCCGTACACCCTTCACTACACATATTCTAAAATCTCCACATATCGAATTACTATTTTCCTTCAAATATTTGGCCATTTTTGTAATAAAATTAACGTTATAACGATTTTTCAAAATAATAACTTCTTTTATGCCCTTCTCAATACAAAAAATGACTATGTCTCTCGACAACTCGTCTCGCGATGATGCCGATAAAGATTCATAGTTTACGTAAATACTCGAGTTTTCTGGCATATACATTAAATTGCGCGACTTTGAAAATATTTTTTCACCATTAGTGTTACGTAACATCTTCTCCCACTCATTCAAACATATCTCAATGTCATTTCCTTGTTTTTTAAGAACTTCCACGATCCTAGGGTGATCAGTCCTAGATACCACAGAGTCCGTATCACAAACATTTGGTTCTTCCAACTGTTTGTACTGCGCTCTCGTCATTACGGATATAGTTTTTTCACGCATGGTTTTCAAATCTTCACTTGAAATTACTATCCTAGAAAGTGCATCAGCTAATACATTTTCTTTCCCCTTAACATACTCGACCTCAAAGTCATACTCTTCTAAACATAAACGAAACTTAGTTAACCTACTTGATGGATCTGTCATGTTAAACAAGTATAATAGTGGCCGGTGATCCGTTTTTACAACGAACCTCCGTCCATACAAATACGGTCTAAAATATTTAACTGACCATACTATAGCCAATAACTCCTTCTCTATAATAGGATAATTTAACTCACTTTTCCCCAAAGACCTACTAGCGTATGCAACGGGTTTACCGTTCCCATTACACAAAACACTTCCTACCGCATAACCCGAACTATCGGTTTGCAATATAAACGTGTTGTCTTCAGAAAAATTTGGATAATCCAACACTGGTGGATTCATTAACGCTTCCTTAAGCAACAAAAACGACCTCTCACATTCATCGGTCCAACTAAACACTACCTGTTCCCCGAAAAGTCTATAATACCACTATACGTCTGCAAGAAATCCTGGCCTAATATGCCAACTGACCTACATGGCAAATCATCGAATATATAAAACTTATGCACGAACGAACATTGTTCGTATTCCAACGTCAAATATACATAACCTATAGCCCGTAAACTACCCCCTACACCATTAATCACCAATTCTTCCTTAACTACTTTACAGCACAAAGCATTATTCCTCAAGAAATTACTTTTTATTGCCGATATCGACGCACCCGTATCGACTAACCATTCCGAACCACATTATTTGCTAGAAAATTCACCCAGTTAACACTATTGCAAGCTAAAATATGCTTAGCCTCGAAAAAACTGCGTTTCATTCAATTGCCTGCCTTCGCTACTTCGTGACATTGACACTGCACTTGAGTCAGCATCGCCCCGCACGTGCTCTAGACACGCTACGCGCTGTCGACCTTGCTGAGCCTGCCGTCCACGATGAGTACTATTGCTACGACCGCGCATTCCACTACTATACCTTACGTTTCCATTTTGGTACGTACGCCCAACAGCTGTTTTTTGCTGCGCGTATCCATTACCTACAGCGTGCCGCCTACAGTTATTTCCACGACCCCTATTTCCCGTAGAAAAACTGCCACCCGCGGACCACCGCTGGAACGTCATGACTTGACCCGACGAAGCACAATTTTCGTCTTCCGCTACCCTGATAGCATCTTTCAAACAAGTCAAGTTCCGTGCCGTAATAATTGTACCAAGACGCTGATTACGAAGTCCGTCAGCAAACTTTTTAACCGCATACTTCTCATTTAAAGGCCGCAAAATTTTATAAGCTTCCGAATTTTCCCCGGCTTGAGAAATAGTCAAATCTACCATTAACTTCTCTATCTCTGCCCCGAAATCCGTGACCGACCTATCATTTTGCCTAGCGCGAGCAAATTTGGCTTGCACTGCAACGTCTGACTTAACCGTCAACAAATGCTTCTTCATGTCCGTTAAAAGACTGTCTACAGTCGTATAAGTAGAGGACAATCGCATCTTAGCCCCCTGGGTAAGTCGTGTAGTTAGCACGTATCTAATTAAATGAGCACTATCAGCCGCTTCTAACATAGAGCTGTATAAATCTATGGCATCAATCAAATCTTGGGTTACCTGCTCATCCCCATTCATTTTCGGGAGTAAGCTAACCGCCGTTTTCAATGAAAACCTTTCCAACGCCATCTCTGTATCGGTTCCGGTACCGTTTTCAAACTTAATAGTGTCTACATACAAATTTTCTATTTTACTCACTAGCTGTGCTAATTCCTCCGAAAATTTGCTACACTTAGAAACTACACACTTAAATTTACAATACAGGACTTTTACCTCGCTTATCTTTCCATCAAAATTTTTGCCTTCCCGCCTACTGGGACCTAACTTGACAATTGATTCCCTCAATAACTTAAGCTGTACAAACAGTGACGTTAACTCCACTTCCATTTAAAATTAATGTCTCTAACTGATAGATGACCGAAAATACTCGTCACTACACTTAAGTTCAAATCACATCACTTACTCCTCTTGTCGCTCCGCCAGCTCCCGGTCAGGCCATCTGCACAGCTCGCTGCACCTCACGCTGATTGATCTTCTCTTCGATCCAATTCTGATGACACCTCCTGTACAGCCGGACTGCCACGCCAATGATGACAATCGCCAAACACACGGCGATAAACAACAGCATCGCGTTGATGGTGGATATCTGCTCTTGTGTTACTGTCGCGGTATTTGAACCACCCGCTGCTGTCTGGGCTATAATAACCTCTTCCTTGGATGACGTGCTCCCCATGGCCTGTGACTAACCAACTGTCGAGAAACTGACTGAAGCCGACTGAAGTGACTCCGACGAGATCCCGGTCGGGCAACTATAACGCCGTCCAGTCGACTGGCAGGGTCGCCATGCGATGTGGAGGGAAGGAGGGGTTAAGTAAATACCATGTCGTGTACTTGTCCATGAGTCAACTGGAGACTGAAGACTCAAGACTCCCTTTATTAGTGTAATATATACCTAGTCCGCGCGTGACATATATTATAATATAACTATGGACATAGCTTATCTACCTTAACTTAAACTAAGATCTAAACGTGACGTACGTGACACACCACAAAACGTTTTGGGGACACCTTTATTATGCGTACAGCTAAGGAGTGAAATTCCCTGCCGGAGTCTGTGTTGCCCGATAGCTACAATCTAGGGGTCTCTAAGTCAAGAGTGAATAGGTTTTTTCTAGGCAAGCGTGCTTCACCGTCGACCACATCATCGCTAACCATCAGGTGAGATAGAGGTCAAGCGTAATCCTATAGAAGATAAAAAAAAGCATTGCATTCCTCGAAGATTTAGGTTTCAATGGATTTTTATTACAACACCATTAGTATTAAAAAAAAAACCATTGAAACTTTACCCAACCTAGAGATCGAACTCAGGACTTAACCAACCAACCAACTAATTGAACAAAGAAGTCACCAAGCTGCTACTTTTACCTAATAAATGATCAGTAACAATTTTAATATTGGCGAACTACGACCAATATGACTATTTTCAGTGCGGAAAACCCCAATAACCTGAATGTCAGTCGTAAACACTGATCTGAAGGCAGTAGGAACTCAGATATTTCGAAAACTGGCGAAGAATGACGTAGAGAGTCAATCTTAAATATTGGGATAAGTCTAGGCAAAGAGACAGGACAACCATTAAGACTACTATTATATTAATCATGGAATTCTCTCAAATTGCAATCTGCTTCCGCCAGTAAATTTATTGAAGCGCATTGAGCTATTTCAGTCAACTCCCAAAAGCTGCTTCGAATCCATTCCATGATTGATGAACTGGATAACTCTCAGTTTTGAATATAAAAAAATATTACTTTTCCTAACGTTAATGTTGGACTTGGCATCAAGCCAAAATCTCGAAACTCCGTGTCTGGAATTTCTGTAACTATAGGCAAGTTTGAATAACATTATCATATCACACACATTATTAAAGATCCTACTGTTTGCATTAGAATTTGCGAGTTAAGTTTCCCGACAATAACATTATAGAGCCTAGATTTTGGAGTATGTACTTATATCTGATAATATTTTATCAAAGACTGCCTACACGTTACATAAAAATAAATAATTATTTTTTTCATCGAAAAAGGTTTTATTCCAGACTATATTCCAAACATGATTAAACCCTGGCAACTAATAAAGATGTAAACACTACCTTAATCTACTGCTTACATTTTCAAAATAAGAACGTAGGCTGCGACGGACAGCGTAGGCGAGCGTTCGCCACGTTCAGTCTGTATACAGCCAGCGCCCGATGCGAACCTCTGTACCGGTATCAGCCGTAAGCAATACGATAAACTGCAAAACTTAGCTATAAGCAGTTTTCCACAGCTAGAACTGTAAAAAACAAAGTTTAAAAATATTTTCCTTGAGAATATTGAACATTTCCATCTACGTATCAACAAAAAAAAAACTTTGACAGATTTAAAAAGTGCGTTCCTTTTGTTTTCGTAAATTGAAGTTGCATTGGTTTTTCTTCGTGATAGATTTAAATAACATATAGACTGTGGAATTGAGTCACTGAACTTTTGTTGTTTGTGGCGGTTTGCGTGTGTTTCAGTGGACCGAAATAACGAACAATTCGCCTCGTAAAAGGTTTGTAAACTTATTATTAATATTTTCTTATGATTAAAAGTGGTTTTGCGTTTGCATTTATTTTAACCGAAATATACTAGTAATTAGGTATGATAATTGTGTTTTTAAAAGCTGCTAGTACACCATGTTACAGCCATTTTTCATATTGTAACCTTACTTATTTACGATGTGAGTTGTTGTACACTGTAAATTTATTTATTCTGATTAAATCGATCAAAACTAAATTTTATAACGTTTATATTTGTGCATAAAGTTTTAATAAATAAAAAAAACAAATAAAATTATTAGTTCCGTTTTTGGAGCGTTGATTACATTTTTATATTTTTAATAATCTCCTTTCTCACATCGTATAATTATGTAGTTTTAGCTACTTCAACCACAGCATTCTGCGGGAGTACACTGATTTTACCTCCCCTTGCACCACGAATCTCTTTGAGTTTAGCGCTAAAGATAATTTTAATTATTGGATTCATTTGGTCTCTGTGATTTGCAAATGATTGATAGAAACAGAAAGTTTTTTTCAACAAACTATTCAGTGATTTCTCGTACAAGTGTGTATAAATGTCAATTTCTAATTACAAAATTAATGAAAACTTTTCTTATTTATTTATTTATTGGCCTATCAACAAGTGTTACACTAATAATAAACTTATAATACGAGCAATAAATTACAAACTAAGTGTACAATATGATACGATAGACACAGCATGCAAAAAGAAACGTTTCGTTATGTAACATAACTGAAATTATCATTAGTTCGTGATCCGTTTTGTTACTCAAAACGGATCACGTTCCATCGTTCAACTTTACTTCCCAATTTGGCCCAAACTGTCACCTTACCTCTAACAATTAGTAACACTAAACCGGAATTCCGTACAGCAGTAGAACAAAGACACTTATAAAGTTTTAACGACTAAAATCTGGTTCAAACCGCTTCTATAATATAATTATGACAAAGTTCTATAATGTCATTATGACATTCAAAGCTCGTTCCATCGTCAAAAGACTTCCATTTTTGAAAAGTCATAATCAACGCCCCGTTATCTGAGTTTTCTGCATACAAAGAGGAATGGTGATGTTATACGAAAAAACGGACCATTTTTGGCTAGTTTTTCATTACTTTTTATGTGGTTTGCGTCGTTTGCTTTGTGCAATTCCTAGTTTTAATGGAGTTTTGGAACTAATTTCTGCTTTCCGTTTTGGAAACGAGTAGTTGGTTACCTTTAGTTAGATATAAATCTAAGTTAAATTGCCACTTATCCGGCAATTAACTAACGAACAATTAAAGGCACAAGCTATTAAGTAAAATCCACTTAATTATTTACTTAGCTACACGAACAAAGTCCTGAAAATCGATAGAATCCTTGAGACGTCATTAATGAAACATCAACTACGGAAGTCCCGTCAAAAAGGCTTAAATCAAAATTGGCTGAAATTGTATATAACAAGTCTTAAGCCTGGAGGCTTACTGGCTTAAACTTACTGAAAATAAAGCTCTCTAGCCAGTTTTCATTCAAACATACAGAAATTTCGGAACAGTAAGCTGTAAGCTGTTCAGTTATTAAATATTTAAAATATTTAATCGATATTATAATACATAATAATGGGTAGCTTTTTCCGACGGCTTTGCTCTCGTGGTATATTTCATACGAACCAACAAGTTCTGAGATTAAATGTGGTTGTATAGCTTTTTAGCAGTGGTGGCCCTGTGGTATCGGCCGCGACTTACAAGTTCTAGATCGTGGGTTCGAGCCCAGGCAGGCGCTTTACTTTGTGTAAATTATTTCATCACCACTGCTCTCAAAACGGTGAAGGAAAACATCGTGAGGAAACCGGCATGTCCTAGAACCAAAAATTCGAAGACGTCCATCAACCCGCACTGGGCCCGCGTGGTGGATTACAGCCCATTCCCTCTCACAGAGAGGAGGCCTGTGTCCCAGCAGTGGGAACATTAATAGGCTGATGATGTGTGATGTGATGTGTATAGCTTTTTTATTGATAAAAAAATATGCCCGAAGGATCAGTTATTACGAAGATTACCTTCTACAAACAAAGAAATAAATAAGTAATACTTGTCAAAATATTAGTTAAGATAGATTAAGTTATGATGAAACTTACAATTATGATTATTAAGACGAAATACCCTGTGAAAGATGATTATCCCTAATAAGAGGATGAATATTCAATTTAGTTGTAAGGATGAAAAATGCATGCAGCGCTGATCCCAAATAAATTGGGATAAGCGCAGGAAAATGATGACGATAGATCTTTATCTATACTCTGAGAGAGAGTACTCTGTCTATCTAGAACTCCTTTAAGTTCTGCTAGCGATAATTACTTTTTTTTTTTTTTTATTTGTGATGGGTTTGCTCTTGACTCTAGTCTAGGTCATAGGTGACAGAGACAAAGTCGACGATGGAGTGAGCTTACCCAGAAGAAGCCTGTTCACTCTAATTTTGAAGAGATTCGGGTTGAATGCGTTTGGAAACACAGACGCAGGTAGTGAGTTCCATTCATTCGCTGTGCGCATTATGAAGGATGTTTGGAAGCGCTTGGTGCGAATTGGTGGAATGGCAACAAGGTAAGGATGATAACTTGCAGTGCGTCTAGATGTCCGATGGTAGAAGGGGGCTGGTGGGATGAGGTCGTGGAGTTCTTGAGCACACTCACCGAAATACAGTCTGTAGAAGACCGACAAGCAGGCAACTTTGCGGCGATGAGCCAAGCTGTGTAGCTTGGCATCCGCCAGCTCAACGTCGCCAATGAGCCTCTTGGCTCTGCGTTCCACCGAGTCAAGCGCGGCAAGCTGATACTTAGCTGAGCCATCCCAAAGGTGGCTGCAATACTCCATGCAGGATCGGACTTGCGCTTTGTATAGGGTTAAAAGCTGTCTAGGCGTAAAGTATCTTCACTCTATTTAGGATGCCCAGTTTTTTGGCCGCAATTTGGGCTTTGTTTCAATTTTTACTATTGTCAAAGAGCATCCAATAAATGAAAGTGTAGACTGATTTCTTACTTTTAGCTGTAGGAGGAAGGCTCCGGTGTCTGTAACACCGTTTATACTAGTATAGACATCGTCGTTCACTCTATCTTTAAAAACAAAAACCTAAGTATTTCAGTGTTTTTGATTAGGATAGATAAATTGTACCCATTTTAGTTATTTTTTTCTTTTTAGGGTTCCGCACCCAAGGGGTAAAAACGGGACCCTATTACTAAGACTCCGCGATCCATCTGTCTGTCTGTCTTTCCGGCTGTCACCAGGCTGTATCTCATGAACGGTGATAGCTAGACAGTTGAAATTTTCACAGATGATGTATTTCTGTTGCCGCTATAACAACAAATACTAAAAACAGACTAAAATAAATATTTAAGTGGGGCTCCCATACAACAAGCGTTTTTTTTTTGTCGTTTTTTGCGATAATGGTACGGAACCCTTCGTGCGCGAGTCCGACTCGCACTTGGCCGGTTTTAATTTTTTAATGTCAAAGACACCAAAATCATGTAACTTGCATTATAAATGTGGAAGCTTGTAATTAGCAAATTGCCCTATCTACGAATAGTGCTAAAGTTGGTTTTTACTGTTATTATAATCGTGACAATCGATGACGATTAAAACCGATGACATTTCATTTTACATGCCGCGATGACAAATTCATAATCCTAATTAATGACTATGTTACCCATACACTATAACAACCAGTATCATTCGTAAGCATCAAATTTAACTTTTAAGGTCAGACCGCACTAGGCGTAACTGCGCGTCAGCGGAGCGACGCGACAAAATATATTGTATGAGATAAAGTGTCGCGTCGCGTAGTTCCGCTGCCGCGTAGTGCAGTTTATCTCATACAATATCACATAAAGTATAATTGGTCGTGTCGCGTCGCGTCGCTCCGCTGACACGTAGTGCGGTTTTTATTACTTATTTTTATAGCTGTCAAAGCCGACTTCCTAGATTGTCACAACTAGTCTGTTAGCTTTCTGTAAAATCAAATAATTAAAATGTATAGGATTAACATCGGGCAGATTGGAAGATTTGCCTAGCGACACTACAGTTTAATAAAAAAAATAGGATTAACATATTATTATGTCACTGAAACATTTTGAACTTTTAACAGTTTTTATCACTTATAGTTTGTCACATTGTTTAGATCCCAAGATACAAAGAGAAAGAAGAGATTTTTAAAAACCCCAGTCACATTTTTATTTTATGCTACATAATTTATCTAGTAGTAGACACGCTTCGATCGACATTCCATTGAACACGTGATTATGAACTTGCGAAAATACCCCGATTGAAACAGTAAATCGCCTATAACTTTTGAACGGCTGAACCGATTTTCATCAAACATAGCTTAGATCAGTCTCGACAAAGTCACCTTACAAAATGAAAACGAAATCAAAATCGGTTCATCCGTTGAGGAGTTATGATGTCACAGACAGATACACAGGTACACAAGTCAAATTTATAACACCCGTCTTTTTCTGTCATGGGATAAAAAGCTCATGAAATAAATATAAGCATATTGAGGCGGTCGATTGTGTACGCATCTCATCGTGATGACTTAGGTGAAGCGAGCTGAGAATTTCTAGCATCGGTTGTTGGAATGACAGTGCACTTCACCGGCTGGTAACCATGCTGTTTTCCGTAAATATAAATGTATATCAGCATAACTAACACAATTATTGTTATCGATAGCCCTGATATGGGTATCTGGGTCACTGATTTCCCTGTTGTAAAGTACTTTTATTGATAGGATTAAATCTATGAGCTTTCGTGTTGTTATATTGGTTATTAGGTGGATCATGAGATCGTTACTGGGATTTGTTAATACGGTAACTACTATTATTAAACAGTATTCGAGAATATAATTATATTATTTCAACTACATACATACCTACATAAAACTCGCCGGTTATACAGCAGCAGTTAGTACAGCAGTGCGCACCTGGCCTTTCTGAAGAACATTACTTACAAGATTCGTGTCTTATTCCATTTATTCAATTTTGCTGTTTATTTGGTCTCAAAATGTTGTATAATACCGACCGATGAGTATAACCTACTTAGAACCTATCTGCAATTAGAAAAATTAACTGCATTTTGACATTTAAATACGCGTTTCTACTTAAATATATTTTTTTACATTAAGAATCTCCTTAGTCCAATACAGAGCAAACAAACAGTCGCTTTTATTCGAGTCAATTTTATTTTTCAAACGTTGTCAAATATTTACTTACAATTAAATCACCAGCTACGTTCTCTTAGTTACTTGAACGTGATTGAACTAAAAAGGTACGTCTGCAACTGCTCCTAGAAAATAAAAATGGAACAATTTCAAAGAAAACCAAAGTAACAAGACGGCTCATTAGTCATTGTGTAAATAAATACGATTTGCTATCCAACTGCGCAATGAAAAGGTTCTATTAAAACATAAAAATAAAACAAAATACTAACGCTACGTGAAGCAAAAAGCTTATCATTTTAAATGTACGGTCTAGTTCTGATTTTAAATTTATTGTTTGCACCATTTGTGTGCTCGTTTACAGGATTTTTTATTTACGAGTACAACCAAGTTTAAAAAAACCTTGTTACGAATTTTAAATAGAATCTATACGTTATTGTAGGGTTGGCCTTGTCTTCGGCCGAATAATCAGCATTGATAGCAATCAATCAATCAATCAATCTGTGTAGCCTTGCCCAAATATTGGGCTCAGTTTCCAGTCGAACCGGATTCAGCTAGGACACCTTTTTTTTAAGCTCAATGTTTCGAACCAAAACGTTCCGTTCCTCCTTTTGTTATTTTGTTGCAACACTGTGTCAGCTCTCTGTCATCGATTTGACAGCTTTTGACGTGACCAGATGACTCGTAACAATGTAACCGACATGGTTAGACGTAATACGGTGTGGTCTTGCTTGGATTTCTTTGTTATCGCTATATAATCCACCATCATCATCATCATTTCAGCCGAAAAACGTCCACTGCTGGACATAGGCCTCCCCCAGGCGTCGCCACATTGACCGATCCCGTGCGTCTCGCATCCAGCGCCTTCCCGCAACCTGAACCAGGTCATCGGTCCACCTAGTGGGAGGCCTTCCAACGTATCGTCTTCCGGTTCGCGGTCGCCATTCCAGAACTTTTCGGCCCCATCGGCCAATCCACCATCGTTATTCGAAATTACGTCGCCATCCGCGCAGTGGTATTGTGCTCTACCCATGAATTTGTTTTTGTGTATATTTCGCTCGCAGCGAGGGAATTGTGTCGGAAACGTGTCTAGGTGGCTGCCGAGAACTTCGGCTCAGATCACGTCGGGTGTTCCTTCTTCCCTTTATTATATACTAGCTGTCCCACGCGGCTTCGCTCCCGTCAACTGGCTACCTACCTCCTACCTACCAACCTACCCTATCTATCCGACCCTACCTACCCTACCCTACCTACCCTTACTACTATACGAATGTAACCTGTAAACTTTTGTTTCTACCGGCGGTGGCAATGTAGTTAAAATTTAGAACATAAAAGCTGCTATTGTGAGTCAATCTTAAAAGATAGACATATGCTGTCGCGGACTTTTTTTTTATAACTTTAAAAAAATAACAATTCCATAAATAGAGCAAATAAATCTTATCTTATCTTATCCATCATACATTATATTTGCGTAACTTAAACCGTTTACGCAGCGCACGCAACAAGAGCTCTCAAAAAGGAATATTTTTGCCCGTTTTTGCAACATTTTTCATTTATGCTCGGCTCCTATTGGTTGTAGCGTGATGTTATATAGCTTATAACTTTTCTCGATAAATGCACTATCCAAAACAAAAAGATTTTTTTCAATTCCAACTAGTAGGTCCTGAGATTAGCGCGTTCAAACAAAACAAACAAACAAACTGTTCAGCTTTATAATATTAGTAAGTATAGATATTTTCCTTATAACCCCCGACCACACGGGATTGACCAGGAGACCACCGCGGTAACAAACGTGAGTATTATTTATAAGTTATGCCGTCGCGTATCACTGTCCATCTGTCTGACAGGAACCGGTATCTCAAAAAACAAACCCCTAGCTCACCGCTGTTGCGTATCGCAGTTTCGCGGGTATAGACCTTGTAGGATCCAAGATTCGCAGCGTTGCTATGGGCCCCAGCGTTGCAACCTTGGCTTGGTGATCCGAAGGCTTGTAGTAAACATTCAATGAGTCCTTTCCTTCTCCCTTTTTTATACGCGCTTGTACAGAGTAATTTAGTTATTATGAGTTTGCATATACGTTTTCTATGAGTACATTCAAGTTAAATTCTGTTGTAAATAATATTAACTTTATTGTACGCCAAAATCAATGACTAAATTCAACTATTCTATAATACTAGTATGTTTTGCTAATTCTATGGATACAATGGCACTCTTATCGCTAATACCAGACAACCTTTGAATGGACAGAACGCTATCCATTCAATAACTTTTTTAGGTGTCCATTTATCTTTTATTTATAAAAAGCCTTGAAACCATGACATACAAGCATGTGCAATTTAAAAAATGTACGTCAGAATTTTTATCAATATTTTAATATCAGTTCCAAAAATATGTGAAGTGCCAACACTTTAACGTGACAACGTTCCATTTTTAGATAGCGCATCATATCACATCAAACATAGCGTAATTGGAAGTTCCTTTCACATTTGTATCTATTGATAAAAGAATGGAAAAGATAACGCATAATATTCTGGAAATAAGCTTCTGTTTGAGAATAAAAGATAAGGCTGGACGACCTTTTTTATCTTTTTCTGAGATTTTCTACAGTCACGCTAAATTGTGCTGATCGAAAATCTCGTGGGAATGTATTTTTATTTTTTATATTGTCTATAGGCACGCGTTTGACCACTATCTCACCTGATGGTAAGCCATGATGTGGTCGACGGTGAAACACGCTTGTCTAGAAATAACCTATTCACTCTTGACTTAAACATGCCTAGATTGTAGCTGTCGGGAAACACAGACTCCAGCAGAAAATGCCACTCCTTAGCTGTACGCATAATAAAAGTATTTCCAAAACATTTGGGCGTATGGGTGGGATGTCCAACATGATGATATTGACGGTACGAATGTATGTATAAAAGGTTGACTTACATAAATAATAATGACTTTTATTTCCAATATATATAATATGTATATAATAATACCTTTAAAAGAGCAATTCTTGTACATATGTATAATTTGAATCTCGGCAACGGCTCCAACGATTTTCATGAAATTTAGTATGCATCTATCTAGGTTTCATTTTTAGAAAACGTCGTTTTCTCTATTTTCACACCAGCAGAGCTCGTCCGAACAGGTACTAATTACTTATAAAAGAAGCACTTCTCTTTTTTAACACGCTTTTATTAGCTTTACGTATGTATTATAACGGAATCTTTAACCGTGATTTTCACCCCATTGAAAATTTGGATTAAACTGACGGACGACAATACAGTAATTTAAATAGTTTTCCCATTATCTTTTCCATGAGCTTCAGAATTAGCGATTGAATAAAACATATAAAATAGTTAAAAAAATATAAATAACTAAAAAGAACAAAATAATTTTCAATAAATTTAAATTAAGAATAGTGTGACTAACAAAAATAAATATTTTATAGTAAAAAAGCGTGGGGTGCTTGATTTCAATAATATTTCAATGACAGATATTGGTAAAAGTATCTAGTAGTCATTTCAAAAATATCTTAAAAAGCACTAAACGCTGAAATGATTTTTTATTTAAAATGTTTATGACAGTCCGAATAAAGTTCTAGGGAACGAAAAATCGGATATAGCGTAAAAAGCTGTAATCTTTCAAGACAAAGTCTGTCGGATCAGCTAGATAAGAGTAGGTACTACCGGATTTGAGGGTTATTGGATGATTCGCACGAATTTAACTCACACGAAATGTGCGAGTCGACATTTTTTAATAATTAATAATATTTTTTCTGCGGCGATTCGCATTAAGTAGGAGTTGTCTGTCTCCTACATAATTTGGAGTGCGCCCTCTTAAAGTCTCCGAGACAAAGTAATTTTGTTGGCTCGAGACACCCATGTAGTTGGCATGTAACTTGCACAGTACCTAGACATGTAGATTGTGGACTGAATATAAGCTTTGAACACGTACAGATGCTTTTATTACTAAACTGATTGATTTATTATATACTTTATTGTGTGTACAATACATACACAATAGGTACACTTAAATAATTACAGGACAAAACATTTATAGTGATAAGTGTACAATGGGTGGTCTTATCGCACAGGGCAATCTCTTACAGACAAGCTTTGGATGGACTGAACGAGAGGAGATAGACATAGGGCTGTCAGTGTACAAAATCTATCTTAAATAATAATACTACGACCCTGATATACGTAATTAAAATATATGTTTAAGATAGTATAGCAAAATTAAAGCCCTGTATTAAAAACAAAAAGATCATCACCTACTTCGTGCGAATCGCCACAGAAAAAATAATATAATTGAAAAATGTCGAATCGCACATTTCGTGCGAGTTCAATTCGTGCATCTTGGACATTACAGATAACGGTGAAGGAAAACATCGTTGAAACCTGGACTTATAGTTAATGTAGGTCTGAAATCGCAAACCCGCATTGAGCAAGCGTGGTGATAAATGCTCGTGCCTTCTCTGTATGAGAAGAGGCCTTTGTTTAGCAGTAGGATAGTCACAGGCTGGTATCATAAATAATATGTAGTAAATAACAGCCATTTTTGTTTACCTACTATTAATATGGTATCACCATAATATTATACAAGAATGCGTTACAGACTGATTTTCTTTGAGGAAACTTACAGTTGACTGATAATAAATTTGAGTTCATGGCACTCTCTAGGGATCCATAATCCATTTTACTGTGGCAGTTCCGGTTTTGTGCCGTTCCTTGATTTTAACAGATTTTAAGAGATAAGGAGTGCAAAAAAGGTTTTTTTTTTGAAAAAAGTATTTAAGTTCTAAATTCATTAATATGAGAATATGACTTGCCATAAAACTTAAAATTACGTAAGTGTTGGTACCATTTAATCAATAGATCCTTTTCACAACTACATATGTTGGGAGTTGGATTGCAGTCCAACTGGATTCAGCTGTGTGTCACTATTCTACATGGAGCTACAGCCTGTCTGACCTCTACAACCACAGTAACTGGGTAATACCATACCTCTTGGCAAAACTGATGTCATATTTTATGACTTCAGGCTACTTAAATGACTGTCAAAGATCTTAAAATCACAACCGAGACCAGACGCTTGACGTGCTTGCCGAGGCATGGAGGACTCGCGGTACA
Organism: Orthosia incerta; assembly: GCA_948252205.1. Lineage (NCBI taxonomy): Eukaryota > Metazoa > Arthropoda > Insecta > Lepidoptera > Noctuidae > Orthosia > Orthosia incerta. The sequence goes on from OX411760.1 coordinate 6,389,844, forward strand.
TATTTAATGGATGGTCCATCCCCAGACCGACCTCAGTAAGCGTTGTTTAACCTTGAAGATCGACCCGTGTGGCTGCTATTTTTAAGTACCATTATAGGGTAAAAATAAAATAATAAAAAGGATTCCGCTGAAATATTCTTTTCCCATGGATGTAAGTTTGTTACTCAATCACGCCAGAACGACTGAACGGAACTAGATGAAATTTGGCACAGAGATAGATTATAATGTTCCCTTGGGATAAGAAAACACTTTTCATGCGGGCAAAGCCGCTGGCAGAAGCTAGTTTTAAATAAATTACTGACCAATACCCTGCACAATAAAAAACCCACTACGCACTAACTCATTGAACAATATAGCCCGACTATAGCCCAACTTATTTCTCACAACAATGCCAAATTAACTCGCACTTAAATTGATTTATTGTATTCGTGTAACTAGAACCCGTTGGATGCGGTTGTGAGAAACAGTAATTTTGTACAATACTTAGTACTAGTCTGTTATACATTATAGCTAGGGAAGAGAGACGAGGATATTGCCCAGATATTGTCTAACGTCAGCGAAGGCGATAGTCCAAAAGACAAAATATAAGAGATTAATTAATCACGTGATTTTTCGATATCGCTTGTCAATCCCATACAATTTTGTCTTTTTGACAATCGCTATTGCCAAGCTTTCGATGGTAAAGTGACACTTGTCTAGGGCCCATCGAACCAAATGTTGAATACAGGCCTGCGGATCACAAGCCAAGAGGCAACACTGGGGCCCATGAGCAATGCTACGGATCTTGGATTCTAGATCCGCAGCATTGCTCATGGGCCCCACTGTTGCCTCTTGGCTTGTGATCCGCAGGTCTTTACCCGCGAAACCGCGATACACGGCAGCGGTAACTAGGAGATTGTTCTTTGTGATACACATTTACATTTTGGCATTTACACTTGCCTAGAGTCTTTGGTCCCTTCATGTAAGTCGACGTTACTAGCATTACTTACAACTTTACAACAGTAATTGTAAACTAATTAATACTTAGATAGAGAGAAGATTAATAAGAGGTAGAAATACATACAGACATGAAAAAAGCCAGGCCTCCTATAATAAATAATTAATAATAAAGAAAACACGACATAAATCAGATATCTTTAATGAGCGCAAGAGGTTGTCAACATGTGAGATGTGGACTTGGATTTCATTGCGTGGATTGTTGTAGCTACCAAAGGCTAATGACTGTCAGCTTCAGCGATCATCTTTGGGGGCTCTCGTTGCGGGTTTTTGTCAAGGTGCAGATTAAGAAGGTACATAAAAAGTGAAATAACGAAATAAATAATGCTATATACCTACATCGTTATTGGTTAAACACTCACAACCGTGCAGGGCTGTATTACTAACATTAAAAACAATAACTTTTGTTTTATGCCAAAAGGCATAGAATAAAAGAAAAACAAACAACAAAAAAGAACGGCTGATCCATTCTGGCAAGTTTTGCGAGGATAAATGTATGGATCAGCAGGTTTTTTATGTTGAATTTTTAAAAGTCGTAATGGAAAAGTTGTTAAAATTAAACAGTCCTGCAAGGTTGTTATTGTTTTACCAATAACCCTGTATAAAATAAATTCTTGCCTTCTACGCCATGTTTCCATATATTATAATGGTTAATTGACACTGAGAACTAAGAGTACATACCACGGTTAAAACTTGCAGCAGAAAGGATTAGGGCATATCTAACTTTTTGAGTGCTAACCCGAAACGTTTATTAACATTTAAAAGGTTAAATATTTCGAAGAAACTTTTTAAGAATATTTTATTCAATTAATGCCATCTACTTTTAAACTTACCATTAACAGTTAAGTTTGTCATGGTTAATGTTAGCAGATAGATTGGTTATGGAAGGTTAATAGGTATATCTTAAGGGCGTTTGTGCACTTCAGGAGTGTCAGTTAACGGCCTTAAATGCATTATATCCTAGCATTAAATATCAATCAAAGCCACGATTTATGCCAAAAGAAATATAATCATTTATGGAATTTACTTAGTCTTATGTGGATAAGTATTGATAAAAAATCTGTTTATACAGAAAAGTCGATATTATAAAACTAAAAGCTTTTCTTTTATTTTTTTATTCAAATATCAATCATTCTAAAATGATTTCGTCTTTTGAGAATTCACTGGTTATTTAAAATAATGAAATACTCAATGTATATTTCTCCATCTTAGCATAAACTACAAAGGAAAGTCTGAAATTGATTTTCAGTTTATTTAAAGTTCAAGTTATTGGCAGGTACTCTGCGTGCTATCGTATTATTCAGGGAATCATTCGTATTAGTTTGGAGCTGAAAAGATGATATAAATCTTATTTTCTCTTTCTTTCTGTCTCTTATTCTCAAGTATGGATTTTTAAATACCGAACATAGTTTTATAGGTGTATTTTCGTTACGAATTTTTCAAAATGTGTATAAATTAGAGTTGTTTTTACAGGTATTTTTATAGTTTTTTTTTTTACAGAAATAGAATGCAAATTTTTCTTCAAATTATATACGCTATGAATCGAGAATCCTTGTTAAAATAGAAGTCGGTAAAAAATACCGGCATTGCCCTAAAAACTTACAAAAAAAAACTGAATAACAGCCGCACGGGTCGATCATTAAGGTTAAGCAACACATGACGAGGTCGGTCCGTGGATGGGTGACCATTTCAACATACCGAGTTTCCTCGGTGCCTCGGAAAGCACGTTAAGCCGTTGGTCCCGGCTGTCATTTGAAGATCTTTGACAGTCGTTACCGGTAGTCAGAAGCTTGAGATCTGACACCAGTCTAGCCAAGAGGTATCGTGTTACCCAGTTACTGGGTTGTGGACGTCAGATAGGCAGTCGCTCCATGTAAAACACTGGTACTTAGCTGAATCCGGTAAGACTGGAAGCCGACCCCAATATAGGTATATGTTCTTCCTAAAAATTCTTCCACGTGGTTGTAGCTTCGTTCGTTACAAATTCCCTGGAAAATAAACATTTTGAAAAAATTATAGTAATAAAACAGTTTCTATCCACAGAAATACTCAAGAAAATTATTATTTTAACAGCTGAAGACGGTACCGACTTTTGAAATATGATTTTAAGGCATACGCCTTATACTAAAATATTCCCTAATGTTAACCCAGTAGGTACTCGCCGAGCACCAGCTCGGTGCCAGAATATCAATATTGAACTTCCTTTTGGACAGTTTTGTTAGCAAAATATTCTTTGATTTACATAATTATGCTAGAACGGTTATCAAGAAATTCTAGCCATCAATTTTTCAGTGTAAAAATATTTTTAAACATCCAAGTCGTTTTGGGGTATCCAAAAGTAGCGAAAAATTATCGTATTGTTAATTATTTTTGCAAGCAAAACTAAATTAGTTACACGAAAAAACATGATTCACAAATAATATAAATGAATCGCTTTTTTTCAGCCTAGCCGTGACTAAGGAGTATGCTTGAGAAAGTAACCGTCTTACGGCACTAAAACGGTGGAAGTCCCTTAAGGTTGTCCGTAATATAGCAGAAAAATATAAATTTCATTCTGAAACGTACTCTGCAATATACAGACGTTAAAATAAAGGTACGTGCAAATACATATTAAAGAGGCTGAGTACCTAAAAGTTTTGAATTTTGATGTGCCGACAAGTATCAGTAATGATACAAAATACTTTAAATTTCTATGCCTCAGTTCTGTATCATGTACCTAAAACATGTACTGCTCCAAACTTGTTCATTAGACATGAAATGCTACGCGTTTCAGCTCAAATTCTCGGCACAAATTCAAGGTGTATCGGCGCGGAAGTGCAGTAATAGCACTGAGCACGCCAAACACGCGCGGTGCGCTAGGTTCAAGAAGTAGATAGGCTAGACCTAGGGAAAACAGACGGGTCGGTATGCTGAGAGAGATGCTGCATTAAACAAAGCTACGACTAACCTCAGAGGCGGGTTTCCTCGTGCTCGTTCTGGTTAATTCTGGCAGCGCTCCTTCTCTGTTCCACTGGACGTCTTGGTTTGAAGCTCCCTGGGTACTGGCACAATTTGCTGACGCGAGAGTGGACTGTATGCGGCGCGGTAGAACGGTGAGCCACGTGACGCTGGCTCAAGGTGATGATCAGAGGTGATCACCACGAATCCGACGACGACGAGAGTCGATCGCAGACGATGCGGTTTAATAAAGCGGTGGGATCTCACAGCGGGTGAGGAATCCAGGGTGAATAGCCAGGCGGTTGACTTTCACGAGCGGTGAGGCTACCCTCGACGAGGGCCGAACGTAGACTGTTCGAAAGTCGAACATGTAGTTTAATGCAGCGAAAATTGACAAGAAAGGGTAGATAAAATATTAAGAGAAATGTGGGTAACTAAACAATAAGCGCGCCTAGAGGTGGCGCGAACACAAGGTAAAGGCAAATACTAGGGCACCTGTGCCTAAGTGGAAAAACATGTTTCCCATGAACATAACACTGCTTTTAATTGCAAAAATATTTAAATTTGAATCAAAAGCTGTCACATCCTATGAGATTAAATCTTTTATTTCCAAAAATAACTCATTTGCCCTCAAGCAACCCGTACCCTTTGCATGATAAGCCCTTCCTTGTTACAACATAATTCTCCTGAATTTCGAAGTGCATTTTACCGACTAAAACTTCAAAGAACACAGAACATACGGGGTGTTAGTCCTCAGGCTATATTCTTTCTACGAAAATAAGATGGGAATACCGTTCGGAGTTGTTTACAGAAAGTAGGCAAACGTTTTTATAACGTTGTAAAACTGTTAAGGAGTGAGTTAAGACTTTTAAGAGAGGGATTCGGAAACGGATGTCAAAATATTTACTGGTTTCGTGCTCGTTTTATTAGAGTTGTCGATCCTATGAATTTTGTTCGACGTTTATGTGATGCTCGTTAAAATAAGAGAAACTTATACTAATAGCTAATAGCTGTTAAATGTATTTTTTTTGCGTGGCCAAATTCGGAACAAACCCTTTTTTTTGTTTACGGCGGGAAACCTTAAAAAGCACTTGAACTTTTGGGCAAAAGACTAGGGAGTGTGGGATTTTTACCTCACCAAACCAACCCGGTGATCACCTTCGTCACCTGGAAGGGCCCCGTCAGCACCTCTTAAAAGACCACGCCGGAACCCTCCGGCGTGGTCTCTGTGCAACGCCTGTTAGGGCACATCCCTGGGGAGGCTAAAAGAATCGCCTCGCCTGAGCTACGCTGTTGGCACTTGGTGGGATCGGACAGACTCCCCAATCTGACCACCCGCGACCCTGGAGTCCCACCTGCTTATGACGCAGACAGGGTTTCGGCGTTTTGGGTATTGAAGTGGTTGCCTTTCCGATGCCTTCTTCTTCGAGTGGCATCGGCACTAACCCTGCCATCTTGTTTTTTTTTAAGTAAAAAATTCTTTAACTTTAACCGTATTAAGTGATTTTTGATAGAGGCAAAATGTATGCGACATGCTAATCCGTGACAGAATAACTGTGTTTTCGACGCCTTCTGCCACCCAAAAATACAGTTAATCCAAAGTTTTAAGTTCTCACTTCTGTTGCCAGCCCCTATGATTGCCTACTTTTTAGGATTCCGTCCCCAAAGGGTAAAAACGGGTTTCTATTACTAAGACTCCACGATCCGTCTGTCTGTCTATCCGTCTGTCACCAGGCTGTATCTCATGGACCGTGATAGCTAGACAGTTGAAAATTTCCGCTATAAAAACAAATAATAAAAACAGAATAAAATTAATATTTAAGTGGGGCTTCCATACGATAAACGTGATTTTTTTGTCGTTTTTTTGCGATAATGGTACGGAACCCTTCGCGCGTTGGACCGACTCGCACTTGGCCAGTTTTTTGTATAGAAGTTCTTATCAGACCCTTGATAATGTCATTCAAGCTCCAATAAGTCCTTGTAGCGCTAAGAACTACCAACAAGAACTTATAATAAAAATCTAGTGACGTAGGCAACTGTAATGTTTTTAATTTTCCGGAACCCGAAACACGGTCCTTTTTTCCAATTGCCTCTTTATGTTATTCCTCAATCAATATAGGTTCAGTAGTTTGCCCTTGAAGACATTACAAATAGACCTTCAGAAGAACCATTTTCGTTGAAATATGAATGTAATTCGTATCATACGCTCTGCAAAATATAGAAATTAAAGATTATCTATGTTCACTGTACCGTTGATAAAACCTCTTTTGAATTGATATTTCTGTCAAGAAAATATTCTAAGAAACTGTTATATTTATACGAAAGCGAAATGAATAAAGCGTTTAAAAAATAAAAAACTCGTTATTTAATTGCATATTTTTTTTTGTTTTTCGATTTTCTGCTTATTGTTATTGTTCTCTCTTATTCTAACAATTTCAAGTGAATGCTTCTGTAATCTTTAAAAAACCGGCCGAGTGCGAGTCGGACACGCGCACGAGGGGTTCCGTACCATTATCGCAAAAAATGGCACAAAAAAGTTTGTTGTATGGGAGCCCCACTTAAATATTTATTTTATTCTGTTTTCTTAAATATGTATTTGTTGTTATAGCGGCAACAGAAATACATCATCTGTGAAAATTTCAGCTGTCTAGCTATAACGGTTCATGAGATACAGCCTGGTGACAGACGGACAGACAGACAGACAGACGGATCGCGGAGTCTTAGTAATAGGGTCCCGTTTTTACCCTTTGGGTACGGAACCCTAAAAATCAAGTTAATCGAAGTAATGTTTCTCCATTTATAAATTATCTTACATACGAAAAGAAAGACGATGCCTATTTTTTATTTGAAATATTGAAGTTGTACCTATATATTTTCACTTCTAAACACGCGACGCTAAGTGAATCGTAAATTCAGCAGTTTCAGCGCTGCATGACCATTCCTTCGAGAAAACTACACTCCAGAATGATAAAACGCCATGCTACATACAGCTGCTTCACAGCTTCACGACGTATACCTCTGAGCAGTCTTGTCGCACAATAAAGACCTCACGTTGTTCACAAACAAACATCTGCTAAATCTATTTACATACTAAAATAACGATTCTGAATTATTTCTCCGACAATCGTTTCACCGTTGAACGGTTCGTCGACAGAACGATTCACTATTAATTTTTTCACCGATCGAACGTTTCAATGACGAACGATTCGTCGACAGAACGATTCACTATTAATTTTTTCACCGATCGAACGTTTCAATGACGAACGATTCGTCGACAGAACGATTCACTATTAATTTTTTCACCGATCGAACGTTTCAATGACGAACGATTCGTCGACAGAACGATTCACTATTAATTTTTTCACCGATCGAACGTTTCAATGACGAACGATTCGTCGACAGAACGATTCACTATTAATTTTTTCACCGATCGAACGTTTCAATGACGAACGATTCGTCGACAGAACGATTCACTTTTAATTTTTTCATCGATAGAACCTTTCACCAGCGAACGATTCATAGACATAACTGTTCGTCTGCCCCTGGGGTATAACACATAAAGTAACACATCAAAGCAGTATAACGACTTACAGCATTTCTGTATCGTTTTCGCATTTTGAGTTAGTTCTATAGTAGCATTACAAACGACTATACGGCTACTGTAATAGGCACAAATTATACGACTTTAGATCCTAAATAGGTTCACAAGCGTTGTTTAATTGCATAACAGGCGCATTATATTAGCATTATTGTGGTCAATGAAGTTGCCCATCGCATTAAAGAAGCTAAAAGCATAAGACTAGCATTAGAATGTAGTAAAAGAATTATTGGAGCTATTTAAGTGTTCACAGTTAGAACTTAATTAAACCCTGCATCATTGCAAAAACATCTCTAATTGCAAAAGAGAGAATTTTGCATAATTTACATAATTGTATTGATTGGATAGTAATAAACTAAGTTATATTATTACTATATAGGCTGTTATAAATGTTACTGTTTGTATAAATAGGTCCGAATGATAATACTTTTTGGTTATAAAATATTTACAAAATGGTGTCGGTCTGTAGCAGCCCGGTGAGTCTATAATGTAGGATGGTTGTCGGAGAAATGTTTCAGAATCAAAATAACAACACTTACTTTTCACGGGATCTAATTGTCTTCAATTTAAATCCATTTTGTCTAGTTTATCTACACAGTTCTAGATCTTAACTATTTTAGACGTGTAATTGAGACCGCGGCACTTTCATTTACAGATACTTTACAAAATAAATAAATATACCCGATGACAATAACTTTACTGATTAACAGAATAGAGAAATACTAAACAACACTCAACATTAAAGAAAATATTTCTTAATACAAGATTTACTAGAAAACTACGCACACACATACGCAAAAAGCGCTTTGCCCTGCCGGAGTCTCTGTTTCCTGATAGCTACAACCTCGGGGTCTTTAAGTCAAGAGTGAATAGGTTACTTTTGGGTAAGTGTGCTTCACCGTCGACCGCACCCTAACTTAACATCAGGCGAGATAGTGGTCAAGCCCGAACCTATCTATACCAATATTATAAAGAGGAAAGATTTTTTTGTTTGTTTATGTGTTTGTTTGTTTGTACCGAATAGGCTCCGAAACTACTGTACCGATTTAAAAAAATCTATCACCAATAGAAAGCTACACTATTCCTGAGTGACATAGGCTATTTTTAATCCCGAAAACGGGTCCTGGGGGTGGTCCACGGGAGCGAAGCCGCGGGGAACAGCTAGTCACAAATAAAAAAATCGTGAGTATGATTATCTACTGACACACTCAAAAACTTTTTACTTCTTAATTTCGTATCACCATTACAACTTACTTTGTATGTGTTTTTAGGGTTCCGTACCCAAAGGGTAAAAACCTATTACTAAGACTTCACGATCCGTCTGTCTGTCTGTCTATCTGTCCGTCTGTCACCAGGCTGTATCTCATGAACCGTGATAGCTAGACAGTTGAAATTTTCACAGATGATGTATTTCTATTGCCGCTATAACAGCAAATACTAAAATCAGAATAAAAATAATATTTAAGGGAGGGTCCCATACAACAAACGTGATTTTTTTGCCGTTTTTTGCGCGATATTAATAACGGCACCAGGTAGACGCTTGAAATATTCACAGAATATATAGTTGTATATTCACTTCAAAAAATAATAATTATTAAATTAAAATGAAATAAATTAAGGGGGGCTTCCATACAACAAACGTGATTTGAAAAACGTTTTTTGCGATAAATATGCGGAACCCTTCGTGCGCGAGTCCGACTCGCACTTGGCCAGTTTATTTCTAAGTCGCATCTTTGACCTTTATCATCATCATAAAAGTCGTTCAATGCTGGATAGACACCCTCCCTCCCTCAAACGTCGTCACATCGACTAGTCCAGTGCGTTTCACTGACTCATCCCACCAAAAATAGCCCAAATTTAGCGTACACACTCCCACCACAACATACCACATGTCACTCTATCCGCGATAAAAAACAAAGTCTTAAATATAACCTTTAATTTCACATTACACAAGTGATACCGGCAAATCCTGTAATACTATGATCCGTGATACCGTTATCTTGTTGGGTCTTAACTGTAGGTGGCAACGGTTTCTGCGAACATCCTTTTATGGCATGCCGAATATTTGATAAGAATGAGTGAAATTTTGGTTGTCATAAAGACAACTCGTCACACTAGCTATTTCGTCGCTATATCTAATAGATCTCTTTCACTAATACGTCACTTTGTACATGTAGTCAGTTTCCCTGCTCGTCTCAAGCCGTATTTTATCTCTTTCCCAACTGGCAACATGAATTTGAACAAACAATGTTTGCTGCAGCGCCCCCTGGTGAGTTGTCACCGTCACACCTATCTTGGAACATGCACCAATTTGCGGGATCCAAGACAGTTAAATTCATTCACCGGGACTTCGTCGAGCTTCATTGCCTCGGCGCTTTTCTGGTGGTCGCCATTGTTGATTCCGGCTTTCAGGAGTTGCAGTGGTTTGGGAATAGTGCGGTGGGATTGTCCCTATGCACCAATCAAACCCGAACCCATAACTGAAAAATGTATCAAAATCGGACTAGTAGTTTAGGAGAAAAATGGCAACATGGATTTGCACAAACATACTCTCACCCCAAACGCATATTTAGTCTCCGTTCTGCCGTGGGTAAAAACATTCATTTACTATTGAAGACTTAAGAAAAAAAAAATCTAAATATTAAAACTTGAAGAAGAAACCTGATCTTGCCTGAATATTCCTAAGTTTCGTGTCATTTATTTGTAATCGTCTTGTTTCAACTCATGATTTTACGTATTTTGGTTTAAATACGTACTTCACAGTAACACCACTTACACCACACTCTACAACTTACCTTTGACATTACAACATGTTGAGAATTTAACTTATATATAATTCAAAATATCTACAGAGCATTCTGTGATCCAGTTTCAGAGGCAGTATCTAGTTGGAATGTTAACCTGAGGCACTCTCATAGTGTAATCTACACAGATAAAGTTTAATTTTATGAGAAGATCATCATCTGCCTAGCCTTTTACCAACTATATTGGGGTCGGGTTCCAGTCTTACCGGATTCAGCTAAGTACCAGTGTTTTACATTGAGCGACTGCCTATCTGACGTCCACAACCCAGTAACTGGGTAACACGGTACCCCTTGGCAAGACTGGTGTCAGATCTTAAGCTTCTGACTACCCGTAACGACTGTCAAAGATCTTCAAATAACAGCCGGGACCAACGGCTTAACGTGCTTGCCGAGGTACGGAGGAAACTCGGTATGTTGAAATGGTCACCCATCCACGGACCGACCTCGTCAAGCGTTGCTTAACCTTGATGATCGACCCGAGCAGCTGTTATTATTTAGCCACGAGCTCCTCAATTTCATAAGAAGATAATTACATTAAATACTATCTTCTGCTAGTGAGTTTGCCCACTTGAAAAACGGAAATTATCACAGTAGAACGTACTCCTGGGACAAGAAATTTGTTTTTTGGGGATCCTTGCAAAGGTGAGAAGGTACTTCATGCCGGAACAGCTACTCAACTTGTATCAAGCGCAAGTTCGATCATGCATGGAGAATACTGTTCTCATCTCTGGGACGGATCTGCCAAATACCAGCTTGATGCACTAGAGTCGATTGAAAAGCAGGCAAAGAGGCTCATAGGCAATGAGGAACTGGTCAAGACACAGCTCCAGAGCCTTGAACATCGTCACCGAGTTGCCAGCTTGTCGGTTTTTACCGGTTACATTTCGGGAAATGTGCGATGGAATTGCATGATCTAATTCCACCTAGCCCGTTTTATCATCGAACTGACAGACATACGGCGTTGCGACATCGGTACATCGTGGACATCCCACCCATACGCACAAAATTCTTTGGGAATTATTTTATTATGCGAACAGCTAAAGAATTGGAATTTCCTGCTGGAGTCTGATTTTCCCGGCAGCTACTATCTATAGATTTTTTATTCAAGAGTAAATAGGTTTTTTCTGCTTACCATCAGGTGAGATAGTGGTAAAGCGCGTGCCTATAGAGAATAGTACAAAATTCTATGTTGTTCTCCAAGGACATATACAAACAACAACAACACAAATCTTTATTGGAACAAGTATCCATTTCACAAATTGGTTTCGTACGTAAATAACTACATTAGTTACAAAACTGCTTCGCAGCTATTAACGCCCACCTCCAAGATGGAGACGACAGCATTCCAGAATACAGTGGTGGTTAAAAAAAACATCTATCCTACCAATCTATCTCTATAACAAAATTCATCAATATTGGTTAAGCAGTTTAGACGTAAAGGAAAGGAGTGAAACATAACAGAGTTATTTTCGCAGACATAGGCTTATTTTTTCAATAAAAGATAAACACTTTCTTATTGAATACTATTAGATATAACAAAATAAATCAATCCATACTATAATATTATAAATTCGAAAGTGACTCTGTCTGGCTGTCTGTATGTTATCTTTTTACGCCTAAATCACTGATCGGATTTCAATGAAATTCGGCACGGAATTAGACGGCGTCCTCGGGAAGGACATAGGCTACATTTTGTTTAAAAAATGATTAGGTAGGTAGGTAGGGTATCAGGTACGCAAAGGTACTAGCCGGTTGACGGGAGCGATGCCGCGGGACACAGCAATTTAACAATAATTTGGATAATAGAAACATAACCCGACATGATAGTTACAGATAATGAGAATATCCTTATTATGTCGGTAAGGTTGTTTTTTGCATCTTACACCAAAGTCCATTGCCGTTACTCGACTCAACCTCGACTTGGCCTCTCGATGAAATTGACAAGTAAGCCTCGTTATTTATTGGCTTAAACATCTTGGACTCGAGATTTTTCCTTCAAAATATCTTAGCTAAAGGATTTTAGGGGTAATACTAAATCACTTATGAAATACTGATGTTATTTTGAAAATACTATACGGTAAAATAAAATACAAAGGAAATCTGTAGCAGATGTTATGTCGAGGAATACAGACTGTATACATATTCACAAGGTATTACTTCACACATATTCATTGAAACAAGACATCTGTGAAAACACTGAGAAATAGATCAATAAGTATCAGTGTCACAATGTAACATTTTTGTAAATAGAAAATTTCAGAACTGTGAATACTGTGATAGTAACAGTAAACATGGTAAATATCAGTAGTATCAATGTTAGTGTTAGTGACCATGACAGTTTAAAAAATTATACTGTGATAGTGTAAATTATATTATTTGACCTATAAATATTTTCAATTTATGCTCTTAAGGGTACACTAGTCGACGACGGCACGAACTATTTTGTGCGCGGGGTTAAAATGCATTTTATATCAACCGACAACACGTACGGAAGAGATTGATGCTGTGATGAGCAGTAGGAAGCTAGTTCGCGTACGAATACACACTTTTGCAAATTTATAGCGAAATGGATAATGATTTAGGACGAAACCGATGTGGCGATAGCGATTGTCATAAAGAAAACAATTGTATGGAATTGACAAGTGATATCGAAAAATCACGTGATCAATCCCATACATTTTGATATTTCAATTATCGACTTCGCTGACATCAAATGCCCTTTGTCTGAGGCCTCTGGTATAGATGAAAAGGTCTTTACTATGTGATGCTGGGAACCTTGTTTCTAGTTGGTGAAATGTTGTAATGTTGTTCTGTTACACAAGCTGGAAATTCACAGTTTTGAGAGTTTTCAGAATAGAAAATACACTTGGTATTATAGTACTCAGTAGTCAACCAACTTTCGGCGTTCAGTCCAGATTCAAAACTACGCCCCGTTTTCCTTCGTTCTGACATCTCTCTTTAAGGGTACACTAGTCGACGGCACAAACTATTTTGTGCGCGGGGCTAAAATGCATTTTATATCAACCGACAACACGTGCGGAAGAGATAGATGCTGTGATGAGCAGTAGGAAGCTAGTTCGCGTACGAACACTAACTTTTGCAAATTTGTAGCGAAATGGATAATGATTTAGGACGAAACCGAGCGCGCGAAATTTTATAATCAGACCTTTGGGAGTCTGGATATCATGAAAAAACGACTAAACGTATCTGTTCAAAATTTTATTATTTGCATTGTTGAACTACTAATCTATCCTTGCATAGAGGCCGTTTTGCAATTTTTAGTCTTCTTATGATATTTATTTGCGCCCTAAAAGGTGTTAAAATTAGTGTCGAAATGTGATACTTTTCAAATATTTTCTTTTTTTACTTTTTTGCTTCCAAACAGGGCTAGATAATGATGAGACAAATTTATATCATTTTTTATTTTGAACGTACATCGTCAAACAATGGAATAACCCCTAGACTAGGTTTGTATGGAAGAATTTTCGACTAGTGTACCCTTAACATACATAGTTTGCAGTTCGTTTTCTGTTGAGTGTAATGAAATCCATACGGGTAGGTTCATAGGATCTGTCTACGTTGGATATTATCATATCACACTAATATTATAAGCAAAAGTTTGTGTGTGTGTGTTTGTATGTTTGTTACTTCTTCACGCTCAAACGGCTGGATGAATCTGGATGATATTTGGCACAGATATAGGCTATAGTCTGGAATAGCACTCAGGATACTTTTAATCCGGGGAATAAATTCCCTTGGGATAGTTATCGACATTCACGCGGGTGAAGCCGCTGGCAGAAGCTAGTAAACCATACTTCTTGACTTAATAATGCGAAAGTTTGGATGGTTTGATGTTTGCTACTTTATCACATTAGAACGACTGAATGGATCTGGCTGAAATTTAGCACAAAGATAGATTAGTCTGGAATAGCACATAGGGACATACTTATCATCCTGGTATAATGTTCCTCTGGGACAAAAACACTTTTAACGCGGGCGATGCTGCTGGCAGAAGTCATTATTGTAATGGTTAATGCCTTATGTGTGGTAAGATTGCACGTTGTCTAGACTAGAGCCTCATAACCCAGATTAAGCAAAATTAACTAGTCTATAGTCTATTCGCTAAAGCAAAAATTAAAAGGTAAACAAACCATAAAAAGATTTTTACAGTGGCTTCTTTGCTGTCACTAAAGTCTAAAATAAAAAATATCGTGAGACAATTAACATCGTCTCATGATATTTTTCATGCAACAACCAAATACACCCATGCACAAATAATTATGTCAAACATTTAAATTATTATTTTCGTAACTGTATTTAACAATAAAATCAACAATAATCTTAATTTATAAACAAAAAAGATGGTATTATTAAAACCAAAAATAGAACTATTAGGATAATAAATTAAGAGTGCTACAAAAGTAACCATTTTGCGTTGAGAGGTTGTATTTTTAAAATTAGTCGGATTATAACCGTTTGACGTTTGTTTGTTTACGTTTTATTTTTTGCTCCAGTGACTAGGGTATAGTATCCTATTTTTAAAGCGACCTCAGTTAAAAATATCAATTATTTACTATTATTTATTTATGTACCTACAATCCATAGAAACTTAAATAGGCGACTGAACCAACTTTCTATGACTAACATATTATATTGTTAGTTTCCGCCTCTTCTATTCCCAAAGCGCAAGCACGGTTTCCTAAACAATTTAATATCTGCCAAGATTTAATCAACGCGGGCCAAAATTCCATGTCTATGTCATAATAAATTTAGTGACGAAGTAGATAGATGTCTATGTATGACTTATGACGTCATATTAAAGTGCCTGATAGCAACGTGTTTGTCAAATAAGTACATAGATCTTTGACAAATTATTAGACACTTTATGTAGTACTGAAATGAAAGAAGTTGAGAAGAAGATGATGTGCCGATTCCAAATAATTTGGAATACGCAAGCGATTGTAGATGAGTTTCACCAATTTTATTGGAACCATGTTTTTATCACCCGTTTGGTGGATGGGAAAAGCGTCGACCGATACTTTTGCTATAATACGTTACATCTATTCATTAGTGTAGTAGCGGTTTTCTACCGAGGAAATGCAATAAGCAACTTAAAATAACGGGTGATATTTGGTTGCAGCATTATTATACCTTTGTTTACTTCTTCACATTCATCATCTTTTTTTTTTATATAGCAATTCGTCGAAGACAATTCCTGCCAATATCAGGTAGTGAAGAGTCATGGGTATTATTGAATTTGCAAATATTTTTTTAATTATTATCTTGAACTTTTTGTGGCGATCCTTTGAGGAGTGGGTTATTTAGTTGACAGGTTAGTTTTGATTTTATTACAACGTGTTGGTTAGGACAGGTTATCTGTCGTGTGATTTTTTTTTATTTTCTTCGCATTCCCATGTTTACAACAAAATTGATATTCTTGCCTCATCTTCAGTGCAATTTTAATATTCTTGATTCTTTAGTATGCATTGAATGCGGATGTAACTGATTTTAATGTTTTTTGGAGTATTTGGCAGGAAATTGAATCAAGTCAGCCTTCCCAGTAAGCGTTGCGGAGGAAGTCAATACTACAATAAAATTCTGCCCTCTACTATCCTTAGATCGTTTCTGTCAATGATTTCACATATTGTCCAGTTGTGTAGACAGTAGATACATAAAACTACACCAATTTGATATCACAATATCTACTAGGAATCAATTTGCTAATAATATTAACAGCTGCTGAACATCACTCGAAAAAATCCCGCCAAAAACTCCATCATCATCTTCCTACCCTTCAGTGAAACACGTTTTGTTCATCCATACAGTCCTGCCAATCATCACTCTATCACTGACTCCCTTTTCTTCCATATCACTCCTCACACAGTCCATCCATATTTTTTGGCCTTCTTCTCCCTCTCCGTCATCCATCCACCCGTCGTAACTTAATGTCTATCGCAAGTAAACGTGTCTCATAATTTTAAATTTAACGGCAACAGAATTCTCGAAATAAAATCTTATTATTTCGTAACACATTTGTCCATGTGGAGTAATGTAAGGCCTTTGAGACTCTACAGAGCCTTAGGTATTAAGTAAGAATAATGAATAAAATCTATTTTTAGAACTAAGATGTGAAACTAGACGAAAAAGATATTACTTTTTATATTGGAGACGATTATATCTTATTGATCTGCTATAATTGGATAAAATAATAATAGGTTCATGCTCGTGCTATGAATGAACAAGAAGGTTATTTTGGTAGATATTCATTCAGAATGCAATTTTATTTTACGTATGATTTATTAGGTTCTGGCAGCTACTTCGCCCGCCTGGAAAGTGTATTATCATCCCGAATCAAAAATCGGAAATCATTTATTTTGCAATGAATGTGGGTACAACATAAAATGCAAACCTTGTAAAAGCTGTTCCAACACACTCTACCTTATGGCATGCAAAAGTAAAAAATAGAATAGGTATATCTACTCAGTTATTCAATCAAACAAACAGAAAAAGTACTGTTATGTGGATCTACAGCCAACTACATCTCTCTCTCTCTTGGTCGGTCCCTCATGTCTGAGGATCGTCGTCAGCATCAGGTTTACATCTGGAGCAGATGATCTGCCTCCACTGGTTTCTGTCCAGCGCGTCTCTTACGCCCGTGCAGAAATTGGAGGACGACGAGTCTTTCATTTAATCGGTCCATCTTGTTGGTGAACGACCGCGCGATCTCTTGCCTCCGGTGTCCACAATCAGTCTTTCTAAATTCTCGTCGCCTCTGCGCATTATTTGACAAAAGTCTTAAAAATTACTTAAGTACAGATTATCATTCATATAAAAGGTAAAACAAAACTATTACTTCATTTAGAGCGTTTTTAATTACTCTAGATTTAGATTTTGATCAATAAATTAATTTTAAATATTCATTAAATATGTTTGGCAGAATTAATATTTTGCTCGTGCCTTTTTGCGTTATGACGTGACAGCTATTTGCACATGCGCAGTAGGTGCCCGAGGAACTATGAACTATTAGTTAATCTGTGGATACGCTGATCGCCCTTGAATAAGCGCCATTTTAATAATTTCTTGCTTGGTTCAGATATATTTTTTTATTTCCTCGTACAATGCATAGTAAAATGTTGTATGATACACGTGCGTAAGATGATTTCCGACTCGTGTCGATTTATCCACTCACTCGTTCCGCTCGCTCGTGAATAAATATATACATCGGAAATCACCTACTTTCCGCACCTGTAACATAATATGACTGGCCCCATTAATAGTAAGCTTTTCTTAAAAATGTTGTACCTTCCTTTTAACATTAGATCTTTGTATTGCGATCTAACAGATCCCGGACGTGTTATAATAAAATTTGGATGTTTGTTCTAAGAAATATTGCAACTTCAAGTATATACAAAGACGGGCAGTGAGTAATTTTAGAGACTTGAACACAGGTGAACAGCTGCTGTTGTTTTTTAAAGACTTATCATTGATCTTAAGCAATGTTTTTGGCCTTTGAATATCATCTCCCTCTCAGAACAGTTACCCCAGAATATACGTTGTTTTTTATCATTGGCTCTCGCTTGACCACTATCTCACCTGATGGTAAGCGATGATGTGGTCGACGATCTGGCACGCTTGCCTAGAAGAAACCTATTCACTCTTGACTTAAAGACTCCCAGGACTCTCTTGACTTAAATACTGGAAGTAAGGTCATTGGCCTATAATTAGACATATCTTCCTTACTATTTTGTTTAAACGGTTAAATATGCTCGATGTTAATATTATTATATTATATAAAACTGCATTACCACTCACTGACTGATTGACATAATTGTTCTCCCAGATGGTGAAGGGGGAGGTGGGTATATTTTGACAGATTCGTAAACAAGTAACTCTCGCGAGTATGGGAAAAGTCCCAAACCTCCCCTTTTCCTCCCCCCTCCTCCCCCCCTCTATCGTATCTCGGAAACTAAGGTACCCGTAGAATGTTTTTTTTACGGATTCGTTTAGAGGAGGCTCGCAAAAGTAAAAACCATTTTTCAAAGTTGACCCCCTCGCCCCCCTTCTCCCCCCCTTTAAGCGGATCTCGAAAGTTGGAACATTTGGAACATTTCTTTTTTCAGATTCATATAAAGGGGCAATGCTATAGTCACAAACAAACCATTTTTCATAGTTGACCCCCTTGCCCCCCTTCTCCCCCTCCCCCCCCCGTTTTGGCGAATCTTTTTTTTCAATTTTTTTTACGGGTTCGTTTAGAGGAGGCTCGGAAAAGTAAAAACCATTTTTCAAAGTTGACCCCCTCGCCCCCCTTCTCCCCCCCTTTAAGCGGATCACGAAAGTTGAGAGACTTGGAACATTTCTTTTTTCAGATTCATATAAAGGGGCAATGCTATAGTCACAAACAAACCATTTTTCAAAGTTGACCCCCTTGCCCCCCTTCTCCCCCCCCCCCCGTTTTGGCGAATCTTTTTTTTTCAGTTTTTTTTACGGATTCCGCGTAGGGATCCCGAGTGGAGCGAACCTACGAGACCGAGTGCAGCGCAGGGGGGAGGTGGCGAGCGAAGCGAGCCGGCGACCTCCGTAGCGTAACGAAGGTTGAGTGGGTGAAGCGAAACTCAGTGCCTGGCGACGAATGCAAACATTAGGGTTATGTTTTTTGGAACAAAGTGTAGGGTAGGTGTAGGGTAGGTGTAGGGTAGGTGTAGGGTAGGTGTAGGGTAGGTGTAGGGTAGGTGTAGGGTAGGTGTAGGGTAGGTGTAGGGTAGGTGTAGGGTAGGTGTAGGGTAGGTGTAGGGTAGGTGTAGGGTAGGTGTAGGGTAGGTGTAGGGTAGGTGTAGGGTAGGTGTAGGGTAGGTGTAGGGTAGGTGTAGGGTAGGTGTAGGGTAGGTGTAGGGTAGGTGTAGGGTAGGTGTAGGGTAGGTGTAGGGTAGGTGTAGGGTAGGTGTAGGTTAGGTGTAGGGTAGGTGTAGGGTAGGTGTAGGGTAGGTGTAGGGTAGGTGTAGGGTAGGTGAATGGTAGGCTAAGGAATACTTCTCAAAAACACGACAAAGCCGCGAGCTGCTTGCAGCTCGCGCACCAAGCAAATACTAGTTATATTATATAAAGCTGGATTACCACTGACTCACTGACTCACTCATTGACATAATTGTTCTCCCAGATGGTGGAGGGGGAGGTGGGTATATTTTGACAGATTCGTAAACAAGTAACTCTCGCGAGTATGGGAAAAGTCCCAAAACTCCCTTTTTCCTCCCCCCTCCTCCCCCCCTCTATCGTATCTCGGAAACTAAGGTACCCGTATTTTTTGTTTTTTACAGATTCGTTTAGAGGAGGCTCGGAAAAGTAAAGACCATTTTTCAAAAATGACCCCCTCGCCCCCCTTCTCCCCCCCTTTAAGCAGATCTCGGAAGTTGAGAGACTTGGAACATTTCTTTTTTCAGATTCATATAAAGGGGCAATGCTATAGTCACAAACGAACCAGTTTTCAAAGTTGACCCCCTTGACCCCCTTCTACCCCCTCCCCCCCCCGTTTTGGCGAATCTTTTTTTTTTGTTTTTTTACGGAATCGTTTAGAGGAGGCTCGGAAAAGTAAAAACCATTTTTCAAAGTTGACCCCCTCGCCCCCCTTCGCCCCCCCTTTAAGCGGATCTCGAAAGTTGAGAGACTTGGAACATTTCTTTTTTCAGATTCATATAAAGGGGCAATGCTATAGTCACAAACGAACCAGTTTTCATAGTTCACCCCTTGCCCCCCTTCGCCCCCCCCCCCCCCCCCCCGTTTTGGCGAATCTTTTTTTTTTCATTTTTTATTACGGATTCGTTTAGAGGAGGCTCGGAAAAGTAAAAACCATTTTTCAAAGTTGACCCCCTCGCCCCCCTTCTCCCCCCCTTTAAGCGGATCTCGAAAGTTGGAACATTTGGAACATTTCTTTTTTCAGATTCATATAAAGGGGCAATGCTATAGTCACAAACGAACCAGTTTTCAAAGTTGACCCCCTTGCTCCCCTTCTCCCCCCTCCCCCCCGTTTTGGCAAATTTTTTTTTTTTGTTTTTTTTTACGGAATCGTTTAGAGGAGGCTCGGAGGAGTAAAAACCATTTTTCAAAGTTGACCCCCTCGCCCCCCTTCTCCCCCCCTTTAAGCGGATCTCGGAAGTTGAGAGACTTGGAACATTTATTTTTTCAGATTCATATAAAGGGGCAATGCTATAGTCACAAACAAACCATTTTTCAAAGTTGACCCCCTTACCCCCCTTCCCCCCCCCCCCCTCCCCCCCCGATTTGGCGAATCTTTTTTTTTTTGTTTTTTTTACGGATTCGTTTAAAGGAGGCCCGGAAAAGTCAAGACCATTTTTCAAAGTTGACCCCCTCGCCCCCCTTCTCCCCCCCTTTAAGCGGATCTCGGAAGTTGAGAGACTTGGAACATTTATTTTTTCAGATTCATATAAAGGGGCAATGCTATAGTCACAAACGAAACAGTTTTCAAAGTTGACCCCCTTGCCCCCCTTCTCCCCCCTCCCCCCCCGTTTTGGCTAATCTTTTTTTTTTGTTTTTTTTACGGATTCGTTTAGAGGAGGCTCGGAAAAGTAAAAACCAATTTTCAAAGTTGACCCCCTCGGCCCCCTTCTCCCCCCCTTTAAGCGGATCTCGGAAGTTGAGAGACTTGGAACATTTCTTTTTTCAGATTCATATAAAGGGGCAATGCTTTAGTCACAAACAAACCATTTTTCAAAGTTGACCCCCTTGCCCCCCATCTCCCCCCTTCCCCCCCCCCCGTTTTGGCGAATTTTTTTTTTGTTTTTTTTACGGATTCAGCGTAGGGATCCCGAGTGGAGCGAACGTACGAGACCGAGTGCAGCGCAGGGGGGAGGTGGCGAGCGAAGCGAGCCGGCGACCTCCGTAGCGTAACGAAGGTTGAGTGGGTGAAGCGAAACTCAGTGCCTGGCGACGACAAGCAAACATTAGGGTTATGTTTTTTGGAACAAAGTTTAGGGTAGGTGTAGGGTAGGGGTAGGGTAGGTGTAGGGTAGGTGTAGGGTAGGTGTAGGGTAGGTGTAGGGTAGGTGTAGGGTAGGTGTAGGGTAGGTGTAGGGTAGGTGTAGGTTAGGTGTAGGGTAGGTGTAGGGTAGGTGTAGGGTAGGTGTAGGGTAGGTGTAGGGTAGGTGTAGGGTAGGTGTAGGGTAGGCGTAGGGTAGGTGTAGGGTAGGTGTAGGGTAGGTGTAGGGTAGGTGTAGGGTAGGTGTAGGGTAGGTGTAGGGTACGTGTAGGGTAGGTGTAGGGTAGGTGTAGGGTACGTGTAGGGTAGGTGTAGGGTAGGTTTAGGGACAAAACACGCGAGCTGCTTGCAGCTCGCGCACCAAGCAAATACTAGTTTAATACTATAAAAGTGCAGACTTTTAAGTTCACGCACCCATACTAGATGATTACATCTTAATAAATAAATAACCTCGACTTTTCGGTAAAAAAAAATACCTTGTAAAATGTCTCTATATCTTCTTGTTTCACCAGAGCCGCTTGATCAAATGCCTGTCGACGAGGATACAGCTCATTTGTTAGAGCTTATCTCTTATCCTCGAACCGCTGCAGGGGAAACTGTGGTTTACTGACCGTCATTAGTTACAGCTACGAGGCGTAGAGAGGTGACTGATAATGAAGCGCAAAATCTCCCCCAGAATATTGCAAGCTATACAAATTTTGCGTTCTGTTTCACCAATCTTCAACCATCATAAAATAGGTAACAATTCCGAGAAAATTGAAACCTCATTAATCACACAAGCAGCCATTTAAAAAGCCCCCGAAACATTTATTTCATGCTAAAAAAATTATCTAGTAGTAGAGACGCTTCAATTGACAATGTATTGAACACGTAATTATGACAGGATATCTTGCGAAAACACCCCGATTCAAACAGTAAAACGCCCATAACTTTTGAATGGCTGAGCCGATTTTCAACAAACATAGCTAAGAACACTCTTGATAAAGTCACCTTTAAAAAAATCATTTCATCCGTTTAGGAGCTATGATGCCTCAGACAGTTACACAAACACACAGGTACACACGTCAATCTTTTAATACCCCTCTTTTTCTGTCAGGATTAAAAAATGAATGATAACATCATCATCATCATCTTCTCAGCCAAAAGACGCCCACTGCTGGACTTAGGCCTCCCCCAAGCGTCGCCACACTGATCGGTCCTATGCGTCTCGCATCCACTGTACTCCCGCAGCCTTGATCAGGACTTTTCGGCCCCAACGACCATAAGATGTCTACCTGGGACAAACGGGCCAATTGGGTAGGGCCAACGTCGAGAAAGAGCTCAACCGTCGAATCCGAATATTATAATGAGATAAAATTGCTTGTTTGTTTTTAATCAAAACAATTTTGTTATAAAACAAGAAAATTAAAATTTGTAGTTGTGGTAAATTTGTTTGTTAATCTATGTAAACAAAAATATAAACAAGGAAACAATTTATCAGGATACAGGGAAAATTCCTAGTGAGGGGAAAAGTTAAAATAAAACAATCTCCAAAAGTCCTCACTTACTAAAGCAGAACCATTTTTGGAATGTCTGTATGTTTGTCTGTTTAGACGTGCACGCATCACGTAAAATCTACGAAACCAATGTAGATAACTTTTATACATAAAAAATATGCGTAACTTGAAGTATTACCTAGTTTTAGTTGCCCGTTTGTTTGTTTGTTGTTGTTTGGCCGTGTTATGTTAAATAAATCGATCTGTTCACTCTATCAAAAGCTAAACTTTTCAAGAAATAAAATATTACAACCAGATACTCGAACAGTTGAACTCCATATTCGATAGATGGCGTTGCGCATTTAACTTCATTTTCATTTTCTGTTAAGATTCTCCGCGGAAGAAACACTCTAGAAAAAAATTGGTACTTGGAGGTAGGTAAGTAGGCTAGGTAGGCAGTTGACGGGAGCGAAGCCGCGGGCATAGCTAGTAAATAAATTAAATAAGACAAAACTTATGACAAAACCAATCAAGGGCACTGGTAGCAACCTTGAGCAGACTTACAAGAACAACAACAATCAATTTGCTTGTAATTAACCTAAAATCCCAACTGACAGTGGCCATATTACACGAAACTACCCACAAATTGCCTTTGAGAACAGTCTTCCCCTGATTTTCCTCAACGTCTATTTTGATCTTGAAGATAATTAATTTGTTCCATTTTCCGCCCCTTGTCCTGTGATGTGTCGAATGACATGTTAACGTCTGTAACTTGATTAGCAATGTTATGGGGCCCCAACATTTCACCTTGTAACATTATGGGGTCCGAGTATGTCGTCTTGGAGAATTGTTATGGGGCCCGAGTATGTCGCTCTGTAGTATTGTTATGGAGCCCAATATGTCATCCCATCGTTTGACCTTTTCTTTCTATTAAGTTTTACGATGAGAGAAACAGCCGATGCATTTTATGGTTTCTTTTTGTCCTTGGTTTAATCTTCTTGGCAATCAGAATTGTTCTCGAGGGTAAATTGTAAGGGATATACACACGTTTAATATTCGAGTTATTACATTCAAATTTTAATGCTTCTGCTCCTACAAATTATACAGTTTGTTTTCATTTAAATTCTAAATAAACCATAATCCAATGTATACGTTGAAAAGTTTGACCTTCATGTTGGTCTTTGCTAAAATGATGTTTGTATGAAAATGCCTGAACGTTCTGAAAATTAATAATAACAATTTAAATAACGAAGGTCCGAGACCCAACGTAAACCTTTCGAACGGTATCCACATACCAATTACTTTTATTAAAATCTTAAATTAAGACCAGTGGTTTGAATTTCACATTTAGGACTCTTGGTTAAATAAGAACAGCTACACGGGTCGACCGAAATTTACTAAGTTCAGTCTGTGGATGGGTGACCATCCTATACTAAACGAGAAAGTTTGTGAGGATGGATAAATGTTTGTTACACTTTCACGCAAAAACTGTTCGACAGATTTTGATGAAACTTTACAGTAATATTGTTATGCATCAGAATAACACATATGCTATAATTTATATAGACACTAGCTTCTACCAGCGGCTTTACTCAAAATCAAAATCAAATATTTTTATTTTACATAGGCCTACATGGGCACTTATAAAACGTCGACAAAAGGTGCACACTCGCGTTAATAGTGTTTTATTATCCCACGGGAACCGTAAAATTTTCTGGGTTAAAAGTAGCTCATGTGCTATAGACTATAATCTATCTCGGTGCCAAATTTCATCCAGATTCGTTCAGCCATTCTGGCGAGATTGAGTAACAAACATACATCAACAAAAAAAACGATATAAGAGGAAGTACTAACCTTGACCATTATATATTGGAAACTTTCGTGCCTCTGACAGTACGTTGAACCATTGGTCCTGTCTGCAATTTTAATTTTGAATGTGGTTACGCGTAGCCAAAAGCCCGTAAGCATATCAGGAGCATACAGTTCATCGTCATCCAGTTTAACCTAGCATCTGGGTTATGAAAGAAAAATAAAGAAAGAAAATACATTAATTTATCACAGACTAAAAGACAGACAATAGAGAGCCCAGAAGACAGAGAGAGAATATGAGATCAGATAGGCCGGCGCTCCATATAAACTACCATTCAGATTACATACGGTTACACTGAACGCTGATCCTGATCCGAAGAAAGCCTGGCTGATGATGGTTTGAGATTCACAATTGTTTATATTATTATGTAGAAGTCATAGCTATAAAGAAGATACACACTTGTGAGAGAAAGGAAATGAAGTAAATAATGGATGAGAAGAAGAGCTTTCGATTTCTATCATGTATTTACATATTTTTAAAGAAGTGTGTTACTTAATTCAGATTTTGAATGTGTAAGAAGTAGTGCAAATAAAGGGATATTTTATTTATAGGGATGACTGTGTACTTGTCAGGCAAGGCCATTATTGTATGGATCCTTTTCGGGCGAGAAGACAACAAATGAGTGACTTTCAGCTTCTTTGACATATACGGTTACAAAGTACCTATCCAATACACTTTAAGGAATGGAGAATAACGTAAACGACATTCCACCGAGCACGTAGTTTGATCTACACGAACAATCGGTAACTCTCACCGTATTTCTCCTTAATTTTTATCACAAATTCAGAACTCAATCTTCTTCCTCGATATCCTGTCTGATTGTCCCTTGTTCACGCCAAAAATTAGTGCTTAGTGTTATGTCAAGTTGACATCTGTCAGTCATTCGAAACCATATCTCTCTATAGAACGAAATCTTTAGGAGTGCCGACATATTTATTTTATTTATAGGTATAAATACTCGTAAAACAAAAATTGTGTTCTTTATATCGAAGTAACAATCAAATAGTAATCAATGGGCCCTCAGGTCAAATACAAAACGTGATGGGATTTGGACGAGAGCCAAGTCCGATTGTAAGGCTGGATATACACTACAGCCACATTGTGCAAAGGTTATTACAAATCATCGTTGATTGTTTCGTAAACTTAACAAGTAACTATTTATAGCATTTGAAATTCATTATTTCTTTAATACCTTTCAACCTTGCTGTTAATGGTTCTTAATTCCTTATTATGTTGAATTTGGTTGATACCTAATCCACCCACCTTTCGTCTTAACATAATCTTTAAGATTATTGTTTTCTATTGTTAACCTTACCCAAAAATTATGCATTAGATGCAGTAACCTGACCCAAGCTCGACAATCTTCGGCATATTGCCATGGCACCGTCTTACCTTCGTGAATATTTTCTCAAAATATATGGTACAGTGGCATACCATAATGTTTCAAGACGTTGGCCCAATGTAAGCCCAGCTTTACTCTCTGATTTATTATGACCACAGAACAAAAAAAACGCCTACTACAATAGAAGTCGCAAGTGGGCGGGGCCCGCGTACCCCGAGTTTTGCTCAGTTCTGCATATGTTTCCTTCCGCGCACACACTACGCACATCAGTCTTGGTTCAACCGTAACGGTGACAAAAACTTGAAAAAAAATATAAAAATGCCTTATTGTGCTGTTTTAGAATGTAAACACGATAGCAGAACCAAAAATGTATCAAATGTAGGTATATCTTACCATCGGCAAGTCTTAATTTATTTTATTTCGATAAAAATGTAAAAACAATATTTTATTAAACAAGACAAGTAAAAGTTGATTTTATGATGTTAAATTTAAGGTCTACTTTCTTTAAAACTCAAACATTGTTCTCGAAGATTCCAACTATGCACATGTCACATTCAGCTACTCAATTAGAGATTACCAATATCGATAATGAGTTATCGATACTTTAAACTTACAATATTCGAAAAAATCTTCTTACGCGCGAAAAACATAACCCTTTCCATGCAGCCGTGTAAAAGTAAAGATTACAACGAATTGAGAACGTCCTCCTTTTTTTGAAGTCGGTTAAAAATCTACAAAGTGCAATAATAATAACACATGAACATATAGAACCTCTTTCTTTTTTTAAGTCAGTTAAAAAGTGGCTTATGTGTTAGTCTGAAATTTAAAATCTACTGGTGTATAGACCAAAATTTCAACAGTTCGATAAGGCGATATATACACCCCAATGCTAACGCAGTACTGGCCGTGCGCCCGCTCGAGTCCAAAATATCAAAATTGAACCTCCATTTGAACAGTTTTGTTTGCAAAATATTATTTGATTTACGATATGCTATGTTAGTTATGAAGAAATACCAGCCATCAATTTTTCTGTGTAAAAATATTTTTAAACATCCAAGTCGTTATGGAGGAGTTTCCAAAAGTTGCGAAAATTATCGTGTTGTTAATAATTTTTTTAAAGCAAAACTATTAGTTACACGTAAAAACCTTGTGTTCAAAATTATGTACATGAATGAATCAGTAATAATTTTTTTTTTCATACCTTTTAACCTAGCCGTTACTATGGAGTATGCTTTAGAAAGTTGCCGTTTTACGGCACTAAAGCGTATGTAGGCCCTTAAGGAGTTAGTCAAGCTAATCATAATAAGAGTGTAGCCGCAGCCGAAAGCGTAAGCTTCCCATATCAGTAGGACGTATTGCATTTGTAGTGTAGTCTATCGCATAATTAATAATAGTACACCAAAGACTACCTAAAGTACTGTATTTCCTTTCATTTTTTAAATCCATCCAAAGGTT
The DNA here is from genome assembly GCA_948252205.1 of Orthosia incerta. Classification (NCBI taxonomy): domain Eukaryota; kingdom Metazoa; phylum Arthropoda; class Insecta; order Lepidoptera; family Noctuidae; genus Orthosia; species Orthosia incerta. The sequence continues at coordinate 6,417,308 of OX411760.1, forward strand.
GTCTTGAAAAGATCGCCTTTAACGATAAGGCCGCCATTGTGTGTCACCCAGTGTAATGTTTTCTTGGTCTATACTTTCTGTAACTTATATGGTGTACATAATAAAGAGTATTCTATTCTATAATTCTATTGATAGAAAAAACACCACATACAATCATTTTCAAAATCGGATCAGTAGTTTACCATAAAATATCTTAATTATTCTTTCTATAAATCGTAAGTATTAGAATAAATTTATATAAAAACTTGATTACAAACATAATAATATTTATCGACTCTAGTTATTGACTGTATTTTGTTTGAATATAAAACGGGATGTCGATAAATAAGCCAACGACAGTGGTACATCCCTACAGGAGGACGGGTAGTAATGACCTCATTTCGCAAATATAAATCTTATCGTTAACGAAATACGGCTTTGAATTGAATGCATTTATTATAGTGACATCTAGCGGCGGGTAGCGTAACTTGCTCATTAAACTATTCCGTGTACGCTTTAAACGGAAAAAGTAATAAATACTCAAAACGTGTAGACAATAAACCAACTCTATGGTCATAAAGCTGTGGTTTATTTTCAAATAAGCGACGACTGACATATTGTCTACTTTCATCTAAAAATTAAACTACCAATCACACTAAAGATTTCTTAGTGTTATGAAATACAATTAATCTGTATATGTGTGAGTTTGGGTACGCTGGTTCCGATACTAATGAAGCTATATGCGACTTCTACTGTCTTCTCTGTTCTGTGATTATGACAAACATTGTTTAAGAGTGATTGGCATTTGTTTATGCTGATCGAACAACGAATACCGTTCAGTTTTTTCAATGACGAAAGATAGCTATTCTTAAGTGCTTCTATAAATATTTATTCTTGTAAAGGTACGTGCTTTACATAATCCCTCTGTCGCCTTTTAAGATACCTTTGGGTATGAAAGGGGTGGGCTATTTTAGGATGGGCTGGAGTATCCTTTTATCTCCTTATTATAACAAAACCAGAGTCTACTGAATACAATTGTGATTTAGGTAAGGTAATTCTTTTGTCTGACAGTTCCTGGTTAATTTTATTCAGAAGCTCATATTTATCAGCAGGTATGAGTTCCTAAATTGAAATAGATTTGATTTTCATAAAACAATTATAATAGGGATATTTCCTGGGTAGAGCAATGATAATTTGGGCGCACGGTTGGCGCAGTGGTTGAGCGATTGACTGCTGCACTGCGTGTCGCGGGTTCGATTCCCGCACGGAACAATTATTTGTATGATCTACAAATAGGTCTTCCGGCTCTGGGTGTTTGTGTATGTGAGTTTATATGTTTGTAAACGCACCCACGATACAGGAGAAATTCCTAGTGAGGGGCAACGTTTTTTTTTTAAAATTAAAAAAAATCTATTTAGTCCTTCAGTGAGATAATCAAATAATATTGGACCCGTATATTTTGCTTTATCAAATAAAAAAAAATGACCAAAGATAAAGTGCATCAAAGTTCAGGCGTGGGGGCTTGTGACATCACTTTTTCAGTATAAAGTGTTGCACACCGTGACGTCACACGATATTTCAACGCACTATATCGTCGTAATTTTTTGTTTACAAGGCAAAATAAAAAAATCGTATCCAATATTTATAGGTTATTTATCTGTTGGACTAAATATATATTTTTTGTCAACTACAATATTACTTGAAAAAGAAACAGAACGTTTTTATGCAACCTGCACATTAATTTATCCTTAGCAGACTATACATAGCTATTTAAACAAACTGTCTTGGAAAACTTGAGAAAAACGAAAACACAGACATCGTACAGGATTTAAAACAGAAGAATTTACAAAACGAAACCCTTATTTGGGTGCTAACGGGGGATAGACGTCTGTTGAATGAAGTAAAAGATGTAGACAAGAAAATTATACACTTTTGTTTGTTGAATGAAACAATGCTTGATTGTTTAAGAAAGGCGGTATATAGGGCTTACACAGGCTCCAATGGCTTTTATAAAATTAAGGCTTCATACAGTCCTGGCTGTTGTATCACAAAAATAAAGAAAGTCGCTCGTAACTACAGCTGGTGGGTAGGCGTATAAACTTACAAACAACTATATACAATACAAGGTGACTTTTAACTCATTGGCAATCTTTCAGAGGGTGAAATTACTATGAATTATGAAAGTTTTCACTCAAAGACCAAATCTGCTGTTTATTTCATTGGATTTATTATTTGTTGTAGACAAAACATTAAAACAGATACAAATCAATATAACAACAAACCTGATTGCCAGAGAGACATTTGAAAAGGAGGCACAATATCAAAGTGCTTAAACTTAAACAATAACTTTAAGCACTTAGTATTTTAATTCTTACAAATATATTTTTTCATCATCATCATCATATCAGCTGAAAGACGTCCACCTGCTGGATATAGGCCTTCTCCAAGCGTCGCCACATTGATCGGTCCCGTGCGTCCCGCCTCCAGCGGATCCCCGCAACCTTCGGATACTTTTTATTTTATTTTCCCGGTCCCGTACATAATGATAACATTATGGGCCTTATTTATAAAAAAACTATTAAAAGAGACCTCAGACGATTGATATACGCTACCGAAATATTGTGTGGTTAATAAACCCAAAACTTTTGATCTTTTATTAATGGTTATGTTGACAGTACGTCACTTGTAAGTCAGCTCGCATCAAAGAAAAGTATTTCACACTTCAATCAAGAGACTTTGATATCAAATTTTTGTGGACCCCTTCCCACATAGGAGTCAGTGGCAATGAAAACGCAGACACTCTAGCGAGAGCCATTGTTGACATAGGAAATACAGAAATTAAAAGTGTTGCCATACCTTGTTCAGATTTATTACCTAAGATCAAGGAAGATAATATTCGACGTTGGCTTGAAGATTGGCAGGAGACTCTGCAAATAAAAGGCACTTGGTATGCAAAAATCAATACAGCTATTGGTTCAGCTCCTTGGTTTACGAAGGCACAATTTCACAGAAGCAAACTGTTTTATTCTTTATTATGTCGGCTAAGATTTGGACATGGACGTTTTAATGCTCATCTGGCTAGAATGAAGATAATAGCTTCCCCTAAATGCACTGATTGCAACCTTGATAAAGATCAGACCCTTAATCATATTATTTTTGAATGCCCAGCGCATAATGTGAATCGTATAATATTGATTGACAAATTGCTTGAGATTTACAAAATACCGGCAAACCTCCCGCGCGACATTCAAGGATTGCTGGAGAATTTTTCTTCGTATATTCCCTTATTTAATTTTATTACATCTAGTGGGTGTAAAATTTGATCGGGACTTAAATAAAAACATGGATAAGACATTGACATAACTATTGGAAATGACCACATGGAAATGACGATGAAACTGGATAAGAAAAAAAAAAAAAATTGGATTGACGAAACATTTAATTACGGAAAAAAAAAAGAAGACATGGCATATGCCTTGACTAAAGGATACTATGATAAGAATTTACTGAAGACTTGGCTTTGGCCTTACTTTTATATATTATACAGAAGAATACGAAAATATGACGAGGCTGAATGGTCTATAGATCGATGCCTGCCTTTTCGAAGGGCGAATGAAAAAAAAAAAAAAAAATCTACAAACAAACTTTTAGTTTTCTATACAAATTTTGTAAAGAGGAAATAAGTTTTTGTTTGTTTGTACCGAATAGGTTTCGAAACTACTGGACCGATTTGAAAAATTCTTTCACCAATAGAAAGCTAAATTATTCCTGAGTGACATAGGCCATTTTTTAATCCCAAAAACGGGTCCTGTGGGGTGGTCCACGGGAGCGAAGCCGCGGGGAACAGCTTGTTATCTATAAAAACCGTTCGTGAAAGAACTGCATTTATTAATAACTAGCTTCTGCCTGCGGCTTCGCCCGCCCAAAATTATCCCGAGAGAACATATTTTCGGAAATCTATCTCTATGCCAAATTTCATCCAGATCTGTCCAGCCGTTTGAGCGTGAAGAGGTAACAAACACACACACACACTAACAAACTTTCACCTTTATAATATTAGTGTGATTTTTCCAATTACAAAAAAAACTTTTTATAAACAAGCTTTTTAGCTTACCGTGCATTGTCATCCAAACCAAACGTGCTTGCAAAATTGCATCTTAATCGGTTGAGTATAACTGCTTTAACATTCAGTTGCAAAATTTGACCCGAACACACATACGTACATATTCGCAAGTTAATAAAGAGCTTCTAAAAAAGGCCAATCCTTTTCTTCCCTAAACTTTTCACACCCAATCCTTGTATTCAAAGTACGGTCTGAGTAAAAACCAGTTCTATTGATTCCGTGACGGTGGTTTTCACGCCTCACTGGGAAACTATTGAAGTGTTATAAATGCCTAATACTCCAGAAAAGAGTATGTATTGAAAGTACTTTTCCTCGACGTAGGTAAGAGCTACCTTAGTACGGGTGCGGTTCCATTGAAAGCTATTAAATGGTAGATTTGTAGAACAAGAACTACAATTAAACTTACAAGGTTTTCCTTTTTTTATTCATGATAGGCTCGCATTTGACCACTATCTCACCTGATGGTGATGATGGTCCCTGATGGTCTGGTGTGTGGTCGACGGTGAAGCTCGCTTGGCTAGAAGTTACCTATTTACTCTAGACTTAATGACCCTCAGGTAGTAGGTACTCGTATCAGAAGACACCGACTCTGCCAGGGAATTCCACTCTTTAGCTGTACGCACAATTAAAGTATTTCGAAAAATTTGGACAAAAATGACAACATGAGAATTAACTAAGTACTTGACTAATTAGGAAGTAGAGATAACTATCTAATTAATAGCTATTAGTGGGACGAGCGACGAGACACAATTATCATAAGAGGTCAATCATATTTTTAAGCGTAGATACATAATAAGTTATATAAAATAAAGAGTAAAGAGATTGCCCATACGCAGGCCCCTTATGAGGTATCGTGTCTGCGATTTCAATATTATCCAAAAATAGGATTTAGATTTAATTTTTTTCCATCCGTGTCCTTTACTCTTTATGTACAGACAACAACAGATCCGGTTCCTTCACTTGGACATTTGTATGCACCTTATTGCATTGTAATAAGGGTTCGTTTCAAGAACAGAAACATCGTTATTTCTCGTGAACCCCACAAAATAAATAAAAAATGTTTTCTAATTATGAATATAACGTGTTTTTTCTACAATATACAAACAAATTCATCAAGATACAACCATTTTTTCAAAGGGGCCCAATTTCCCTTACAAAATGGGCATTCCCCTTTAGTAGCATATAATTAATATTAGTTTCACCATAAGATTGGAATGCGACCCGCCTCCTGACGTACACGTGGTTTCAGGTAGAGAAATAAAAAAGATTTCAGTATTTCGGTGTTTTTAGTGTTTTAATTAAGGTTTATCGTTGAAATGTATTGATTGTTTAAAATGTATTAGTCATAAGTTCAACATTGTAAGGGATGTTTTACCGCAGAAAAGAGTTAGAGAAAGTTCCCCATACCACGCTGCACGGGTTTTGTAAGAGCACCCTGATTGGCCAACGGTCTTAAAGTCAGATTCCCGCGCGAATTGCAGTGTCGTGGTTGGTTAGGTCAGTAGAGACCACGCTTCCCCGGGCAATCGGGGGATGCGACTGTTTTTATAGAGGGCACATTTTGCGGCCTGGCATTCCGAATCAGCAGCGTCACCAGTGTACATTCTACAGGCTTTCTTTTGTGCCTACAACGCTGCTCAAGTACTCCCGCCAGCGAACCCTATCAAGTCAACTAGTCAACAGTAACATCCAGAGAAACAGTCATCAACAGGGACCTTATTAAAAAAATCGTCGGACTACGCACATTTAGGGTTCCGTACCGAAGAAAAAATCAGATTTATCAATATATTGGTATTTTTAGTAAAGTATACGTAATAATAAACATTGTCACTAAATTTCAAGTTCGTAGGTCAATGGGAAGTTAAAAAAATCTTTGGAACAAAATTGTGTGACATACGACGCGACGGACAGACAAACACGTGAGTGACAGCAATAGGGCTCCGGTTGGACCCTTCGGGTACGGAACCCTAGGAAAACATTTTTATTCTGTAACCAGATAGAAGCTAACTGTTCCTTCTCAAAAGCGTTTTTCCTCAATTTCCTTGATTTGACATAAAGTTATCTTATGAAATATAAGTTGATTTCACGACATACTTTGTAACTTGATGTGAGAGAATATCAAAAATGTTTTTTCGAAGTTATTTTTCTTTTAAACGGAAAAATATTAAGGCCCACTTGTTGCGCATACCACTAAATACGTTTAGCGCTAAACCAATTTACAAAATCAAGCTATGATGTCTCTATCATTTTCAAAATTTTGTTTTAAATACTACAATAAGGGCCTTATTAAAACAATCTCAACGGTGTTTAGCGTATGCTTAGCAGATGTTTCATTTGAATTTTCTAGATAAATAAGGGTGTAAGGGATTAGCTCACACTGAAATACGTATACGATACTATAAACTCTTTTTAAAATAGCAATAAAATATAGAACTTTATTTACTACACAAAAAGTTACACATTTCAATCAAGTATTTTGACTAATCAATATCAATCATCATCATGAATCAATACATATAATAAATCTGTAAAAAGTCGTTTTTGTAGATCGAGAATATTTCCAAAAAAAATAGCCAGGGTGATAAAGGAGAACCAACAGAACCCAATGCTCTGTCTAAGTCATCATAAGTCTGATTATCTGTTTGTCTGTTTATTTATGCACGCATCATGTGAAATGTACGAAACCAATGTAAATAACTTTTATACATAAAAAATTTGCGTAACTTGAAGTATTACATGGTTTTTGTTTCATCGCAATCGGTTCACTCTATCAAAAGTTAGATGAATTTAAAGTGTTCAAGAAGTAAAACTATCACAACACACGCAATTCTGATATTCAGTTGAACTCGATATTTGATAGATGGCGTTGTGCATTTGAAGTCATTTTCTGAATGGCGGTGTTAAGATTCTCCGCGAAAGAATGATGACTCCAGAAAAAAATTGGTAGGTAGGTAAGTAGGGTAGGCAGAATGGTAAGTGGGGTAGGGTAGGTAGTCAGTTAACGGGAGCGAAGCCGCGGGCACAGCTAGTTGAAAATAAAATACAGCGTCGCGTCACGTCTCAGAGTGACGTAAATAACCTAAGGATTATCATAAAAAAACCGGCCAAGTGCGAGTCGGACTCGCGCACGAAGGGTTCCGTATCATTATCGCAAAAAACGGCAAAAAAATCACGTTTGTTGTATGGGAGCCCCACCTAAATATTTATTTTATTCTGTTTTTAGTATTGTTGTTATAGCGGCAACAGAAATACATCATCTGTGAAAATTTCAACTGTCTAGCTATCACCGTTCATTAGATACAGCCTGGTGACAGACGGACAGACAGACAGACAGACAGACAGACGAACCGCGGAGTCTTAGTAATAGGGTCCCGTTTTTACCCTTTGGGTACGGAACCCTAAAAATAACATTGTCTAACCTTGACATTGCACATAATACTTCGCCGGAAACGATCAAGGCTTAATATGTTGCTATTTTTGTCTATAATCTATTACAGTTATCTTGTCTATATAATATTAACAGATAACGACGTACTGATTACTTGTATATCATTATGACCGATTGAGAGAATCACCTGATTTTATTTCTAAACAAAGCATTGACAAAGACAAAGACATGACAAAGATATTTTATTTCAAGTAGGCCACCAAGCGGCACTTTTGAACGTTACATTAAAATTTACAAGTTATACGAGTAATAGTTGATTCTACCGTGCACCGTATACCGAATAGAGTGTACCGTATAGTTGATTCTATTGCTTTTTACCATCAACTATTCAGACTCTAGACACTTCGAAAACCAAATCGATATTTTTATTTTAAATGTGAAAATAACTCTGACTGTCTGTCTGTTACGTTTTTAGGCCTAAATCGCTGTACCAATTTTAATGAATTTTGGCATAGAGAAACACTTTTCACGTGGTCGAAGCTTTTGTTAGATATTTCTTTTCAAATGTCATAAATAAGCCGAAAAAGGTATGAGAAAGGTCCTCCTCCTCGCGTCATGTTCCTCATTTCTGAGGGTCGTGATTCCCTCGACAGGAGAGCAACTTTTCTTTGATGTTGATTTTCCATCTGTGTCAGTCCGTGGCGTCGTGGAGTACATCGTGCAACTTGGTATTCAGCGTTGCACAGATTTGGACAGACCATCTAATCGGGCTGCGGCCCGTTGGCCATGAGAAGGTATTGCGTGTGAGCTAAGATATATGAATAAAAGAATTCAACAACACTTTCATAAATTTACAGAAGCCCGCGGGTTCGCGAGTTACAGAAGCTCGTCAAATTTATTCTGTCTTGTGTTGGTAGGCGCGCAAAGTACTGACCTGGCGCACGCGAAGCTGGCGATGTCGCGACAGCCGAGGAGTTGACCCAAGGCTAGAAGACCCGCTGGGATGAGATGCTTGGATCGATCGTATCGGAAGGTTGAACTCAATTAATCCAACACTTTCAGTCCGAAACTTGAACCCTGGAAGTTATGTCCAGCGGTAAATAAAAGTCCTCTGCAACCCTCCACTGACGGTGACCTCGCAGCGTAAGCAAAAGCGTAGGCTGTACAGCGCTTAAGGCGATTGTGTATACGGTCACCATCAGAAGCGGCGTTTACAAAGGTAGTTATAGAAAAAGATATGAGTGGGATGGGAAGCACTATGTTACACAATTGTTTACAAAGGTGAATGTAAAGCATTCATGGTTTATGAAGCGAAACCAAAATTAACAATGCAAAGATGACGATACATAATTTTGCAAGTACACAAAAAAACATGAGCTAGCAAATTATGAATCTTGTCAACACTTATCCAATACGGGGAATAACTTCAATTAAATATATTATAAACTAAAGTAATATTAATTAATTAAATAACTTGATAGTCGCGCACGGTAGTAGTTACTGCTCAGGTACACGGTAGGGGTCGAGATTAGCAGCCTGTCCTAATGAGCCTCTCCGCTCGGGCCGAACGCAATGTTCATGAGTCGGTCAAACGGGAGGCGAGCAGTATTGGTCATGAGCGAGTGAGACAAAACACTAGAACAGTCGTGGGCTCTATGTGAAATTTTCTGTTGATCAGCGCAAACGCAAAATAATACTTGCTTAGAGGAAACGGGGGCAGAGAGCGCCGACAGAATTTCCTTTGTAAAAAGTCATAAATCGAGGTTTGGCTCTCGCCTATTTCCTCCTCCAATTTAAAAGATATTCCGTGAACTGAGAATTAAAGATATATAATATGTCCCTATGTTTTTTTTTTGATGAAACATTATCATATCCTGTTTTCTTTACCCTGATACCCTACTACTAGATTTTCTGTCTGTCCCGAATAAGCAACGCAGGTGCGTTGGTATTCGAACACGTTTATGTAAGGTTTTCTAAATTGAGAAAATGTGCAAAAATAATAATAGAAATAGAATAAGAAATAACCTATTCACTCTTGACTACCATTTTATGCAAATTACACATCATGAGTATGTACTTTAGTTTGATATACCTACCTCCTGTATTATCAAGTACTTAAAGATATTGTTTTCCTTTTTGTATCGCTCGAATGTAAAACTCACAGTTTTATCATTGTTTCGTAGTAGTATTGTTTGTCTCAGAATTAATTATTCCGAACTTATTAGCTATATATAAGCATGCATAAACAGCTTCTGTGGTTCTCAACTTATAATATAACTAGCTGTCCCACGCGGCTTCGCTCCCGTCAACTAGCTACCCATCTACCCTACCTACCCTACCCTACATACATGATTGTTGCGTAACTTAAACCGTTTACGCAGCGCACGCAAAGGAAGCTCTCAAAAGGAATATTTTTGCCCGTTTTTGCTATATTTTTCATGTATGCTCCGCTCCTATTTGTTGTTGCGTGTTGACCTTCCTCGATAAATGTGCTATCCAACACAAAAATATTTTTTCAATTCCAACCAGTAGTTCCTGAGATTAACGCGTTCAAACAAACAAACTCTTCAGATTTATAATATTAGTATAGATTGAAATTCTGCGATATATATTTTGAACATAAAAAAAAAAAAAACTTAAAGACTCCTAGATTGTAGTTGTCGGGAAACACAGTTGGCGAGGCAGCCTTTCATGTGTGGCTGGCACACTACTTGGGTGCCCAACTACCTGCGTTCGGCAAGCGGCGCACGAAAAAAAAAAAATTGATAGTGGAGCTAGATTAAGACAGAACGCTATTAATAAAGAGTACCTTTTTATTAATAGCGTCTCAATCTAAACTGGTGACGTAACGTCAGATTTGTTGATAGAAATCCATCGTTTGTTATGTGGTGGTTATCTAGACACTGAAAAGTCTAAGCTTACCACGTTTTACTCTACACTTTTGAGCCAGTTGCCTGACACAGAACGTCACAAATATCCAGAACCTGAGCTAACAGTACACCAAACAAATATTTGAACTATGTTCTGCCTCGGAGCGCCAAAGCGCTCACGGATACAGCTCAATTTCAGCCATCGTTTTCCTGGAAACTTGTAAACCAATAGACACATCAGATTTCTGCTCTGTTAGATACTTGGGTTCAACACCACATTTTTTTCCTCAATTCCTCTCTGTCAAATGTCACATTTATGATTCACTCTCTCTTCATTCATATCAATCTTCACACAGTATATTATAATTGTTGTTTTTTTTTTAATTATTGATAGTCTCGCGTTTGAACACTATCTCACCTGATGGTAAGCGATGATGTGGTCGACAGTGAAGCACGCTTGTTGCTTGCTTTCCTCTCTCAACATTAATGTTGATGGATAGAGATTGTAGAAAGATAGGACGGCCAATGCTAAGGGACCGTCGACCACATCATCCCTTACCATCAGCTGAGATAGTGGTCAAGCGCGAGTCTATCTATAAAAATAAAATAAAAAGTATGTGTCACTTTTTAGGGTTCCATAGCTAAAGGGAAAAAACGGGACCCTATTACTAAGACTCTGCGGTCCGTCTGTCTGTCTGCCTGTCTGTCTGTCACCAGGCTGTATCTCATGAACCGTGATAGCTAGTCAGTTGAAATTTTCACAGATTATGTAATTCTGTTGCCGCTACAACAACCCTCGTGCGAGTGTCCGACTCGTCTTTTAAGAATAAGTAAATAAAAAAAAGTTAGTAAAGTCAAAAAACCCGACTGCTTCAAAAGCGAAAGACGTAAACAAGAAGAAAATCTTGCTGTGCAGTCGGAGGATACATATTCGCGAGCTGGCTGACCAAAACCAGATTTATAGACTGCTTCTTGTTTACGTCTTTCGCTATTGAAGCAGTCGGGTTTTTTGATTTTATTACCTTTTTTTATTTACATCTTTTTAGTTATACTTTTTTTTTCGAATAACATTAAACATATAAGTGTTACATATTTTCGTAATCACCTCTAAAAACCCTTCATTTGGATACCCCACTCGATGGAGTTCGAAGAAAAAAAAATTGCAACCCCTACAATATGGCGACCAAAATCCGCCATGTTTCTTTTTTTTCAACGGTACTTATCTAAGAACACTTGGGCAGCCAAGACCTGTCTAACGATGTCTTAATTACAAAAATCTGTTAAGTGGTTTGAAAGATACGAGGTAATAAAGAATTTTACATACATACAAACATACAAGATACGCGCGAAAAACATAAGCCTTTCTTTGCAGCCGGGTAAAAAGCGTTAGCGTTTTAGCTACGCAATCAAAACGCTAAACACCGCGGTGGCTATGTGCGAGTATTTTGCGGCTATGTGCGAGTCGGACTCGCGTACCCATCGTACGCGAGTCCGACTCGCACATAGCCGGTTTTTTTTTTATTGCGTGCTTCTTCTCAAACAAATAGACACATTACTAATATCTACTGCTGAATCTTATTTGCAAACGATATAAAAATCATACCAAAGATAAGATCACAGTTTACGGGCGACATTAACCTCTCGTTTATCTAATCGGATGGATCGTTCGTGTTTGATGTCGGTGCAATTTTCCGTCGATTATGTCCGATTAGCTGGTGTAGGCGCGTTAATATGACAGGGACAATATCGAAGATATTATGGAATGGGAAGTCGTTTGTCTTCTGTTTTTGTGATGGTGTGAGGTTATCATTCAAGTCTCCTATTGTGGATGACTTCACTGGCGTTAACTTCTTTTCAGCCTTATTTTTTTTTTCAGACCTGTTTTTGCAGTTACCCTACACAAGTTAACATAATCTACTCGTATACTAATATTATAAAGCTGAAGAATTTGTTTGTTTGAACGCGCTAATCTCCGGCACTACTGGTTGGAATTGAAAAATTATTTTTGTGTTAAATAGTCCATTTATCGATGAAGGTTATAGGCTATATAACGTCACGCTAAGACCATTAGGAGCGGAGCATAAATGAAAAATGTTGTAAAACGGGAATAAAAATCCATTTTGAGAGCTTCCGTTACGCAACAATCATGCATGTAGGGTTGGTAGCGTAGATGGGTAGGTAGGTAGCCAGTTGACGGAAGCGAAGCCGCGTGGAACAGCTAGTTACATAATAATCGTTCAAACACACGTGCAAACTTACTCGTAACAAAAGATCAAACATTCACCGCAGTTCAAACAGGACGCTCGTTGATAACAGCGAATGCTCGTTGTACAAGTAATGCTCTCTCTCGCCTATATTTATCTTCAGTGGAATTTAACTAGTCCATCTTCCAGTAACGTGTTTCAAATGGAAAACTCCAGTGAAACCTCGTACAATAATAATTGCCGCTTAATTTAAAATATTAATCCACGTTTTCGAGTATAAAGTTGTTATGAATATTCCATCTTTCCCATACAACAATTTCCGCGCAAACTCTTATAAGTGCTCCGAATTACCCAAAAACTTGTTAACCCCCAGCGAAAAAAGGCAACCGTCAATAAATTGAGTTCGCGCACAATTTTGTAGCAAATCAACCTGTCGGATGTCATCCCAAAATGTTTACCGCCAATAAGTTTCGCGGGAAAATTGAACTTTTTGTATTCTGTACAAACGACGTTCTATCTTTGCAATAACATTTGGAACAACGTTTTTTTTTCTGCCACCAATCTTTTAATAGCTGGACAAACTTTATCCATTCAATTCGTTTTGGGAATATAAACAAAAGTTTTCTTTTTTTTTTTGGAACGTAATATCCTCTTTCGATTCCTCAGTGACCAGACTACCTAATTAAAAATAACTTTATTTGTTGAATGTTGATTTTAGTAAGTTTGGTAGGTTTATATTACCTATTTGTTCGTTCTAATTATGAATTTCGTAGAAGAAAATCTTCAAAACCAAAATAGACAGTCACTTGTTATCACAATTTATGGAGACCAAACCTTTATGGTGGGATATTCGTGGTATATTTCTGTCAATTTGCCGTTCTAAAAATAGATTGTAATAATTAAGATAGCGACATTTTTTATTTTTTTTATTTGAGATGGGTTTGCTCTTGACTCTAGTCTAGGTCAGAGGTGACAGAGACAAAGTCGACGATGGAGTGAGCTTACCCAGAAGTAGCCTGTTCACTCTAACTTTGAAGAGATTCGGGTGGTATGCGTTCGGAAACACAGACGCAGGCAGTGAGTTCCACTCTTTTGCAGTGCGCATTATGAAGGATGTTTGGAAGCGCTTGGTGCGAATTGGTGGAATAGTAACTAGGTGAGGATGGTAACTTGCAGTGCGTCTAGATGTCCGATGGTAGAAGGGGGCCGGTGGGATGAGGTCGTGGAGTTCATGAGCACACTTGCTAAAATACAGTCTGTAGAATACCGACAAGCAGGCAACCTTACGGCGATGAGCTAAGCTGTGAAGCTTGGCATCCACCAGTTTGACGTCGCCAATTAGTCTCTTAGCTCTGCGTTCCACCGAGTCAAGCGCGGCAAGCTGTTATTAGTTTTTTTATTATTTCGTCGGATTTTGTAATGATCCTAGGTGCATCGTGAGTTTGAGCCCATTTATACATTTATTTATAAGGAATCTGTTTTGTTAGGAAAATATTTACTGGGTCTATTTTGACGTGGCTGAAACATTCGCATGATTCTGAACTACTGTGACGTGATTCTTCTATGTATGTTTTTATATATTTAAAAGAAGAAGATTTTATGTTCAACATTTTCGCCGATTTCTCCGTCAATTGTGGACTGATTTTGAAAATTATTTTTTATTGTAAGAATTTGTTCTCAAATTGGTCCCATTTAAATTTGTTGAAGATTTTATGAAGAACTTCGGATATATACAACAGAACTCTTCAATAAATGACTGCAAATCGGGATTGCTGCAATAACATGTTTTACTGTATTATCGCTGTTTATTGTTTATACAATTGCATAACATAACATCACGCAAGTGCGCTCTTAAGCGGTATTTTGTGAAAAAGTTTTCACTTTTTAGTTGTGGTACCTAATAAGTTTTTTGGTCTATAATGTACAATTTTTCCAACGAGAATTTTCCCTACTATGTTGGAGTGGGTTTCTAGTCTAACCGGATTCAGCTGAGTACCAGTGTTTTACATGAAGCAACAGCCTATCTGATCTCCACAACCCAGTAACTGGGTATCACGATACCCATTAGCAAAACTGGTGAAAGATTGAGGCTCCTGACTACCCGTAACGACTGTCAAAGACCTTCAAATGACAGCCGGGACCAACGGCTTAACGTGCTTTTCAAGGCACGGAGGAATCTCGATATGTTGAAATGGTCACCCATCCACGGACCGACCTCGTCAAGCGTTACTTATCCTTGAAGATCGACCCGTGCGGCTGTTATTATTTAGCCATGATTATTTTTCAACTGCTGACGCTTGCGAATGTGCTACTAGCTTCATTAATTCATCATAATCTTTTTTTTGCTGACAATTCAAAGTATCTTATTGGTTTGATTGAAATAAAATATTTAGATTTTTGATTAAAATGATTTTCAAGAACCGTTCTGAAATTGAAGACCATGTACGGTTATGTGAAATACCATGAAGTATATGACATGATCATTGATCAATGAATCGACATGAAAATCAGACATAGACAATAGACTGAGTGAAAATATTGACCACTCTATACAAAGGGTAAAAGTGACTTTACGACTTAAATTTGCCTCTCTTCACATTCTGTATATTTATGTCCAGAACTTATCCGTTCCAGCAAGCGTGTGACGTGGACAAATAAGATTTTTAGAAAAAAATATCGTACAATCTTTTTCACACTTTTCTGTCTTTGTTCATTTAATTTCAAAACTTACGAACACTCATTCCATTCTCCATGTCTAACATGTCGCCACTAATTTGAGCTAGCCTGATTGCTGAAAACTTCATTACCGAATACAGTTAGGAAAAATATTTAAAATCGTATCTTTATGCTGAAAACGGGATGAGTTTGCTGAACATTTCATATAGTTAGAGAAAAATCTGGCTTTTGCGGAAAATTTGTATGAAAACGAAAAGCATTTAGAATTGGAACTTTTATACAACCTATTCGGACACAAAAGTGTTTGTGTTTTGTTTACTAATTCCTAATTTTATGTTTTCTTGTGTCGTAAAATTGTTGGTTGTGTACCAAAATTCAGCATCATTGTTATAATAAGCCACAGTAAATAAAAACAAATCATCAGGGTGGTGACCATAAGCTCTTAGGGTGGTATCAATTTGACATCGAATAAGGGACAGATGTTTATGACTTGTATACATCTGTCACTTACTCGATACCGCTCTAAGAGCTTATGGTCACCCCCCTGGTCACACTAACTGATTTGACTGTTGTATAATCACAATGTAATTAAAATTTCAGAAAAAATAATTTCGATGTCTGTCATTAGATACACTCTTTTAATTTGTTGAAGGATAACATTAGCTACATTATAATTATCTAATTAAAAAAATAAATTTGATTAATTATTTGATCTAAATTATTTTCATAAGATTCTAGGCTTAAGTAATATTCTATCAGCGGCAGCGATAACGATTAATAAGTCAATCTAGAAGTCAAGAAGATTTAAAAAAACTTTTAACAAAAAAAACAGACCGACTTCTAAAATAAAACACTCCAAGCGAATAATTACTTTCTTTTCGAAAGTCGGTGATGGTTTGGTACCTATTTATTTTCGTTTTTGACGACCGATTATTTTTTTTTTAAATCTTTATTATATTTCTTTTCAGTTTTGGTACCTTATATTACCATAAAATTCGCATTATTAAGGATAACTTAAAAACTACTCGTCAGATCTTGTTCAAATTTAAATGTGAGAAGCACCAGATTTCAAATAAAAAGAGAATCATAAAAATCGGTTCATAAATGGGGGCTTAACAAACATACAAAAACGTACAGTCGAATTAAGAACCTCCTCCTATTTGAAGTCTGTTGAAAAGTTAAAATGTGTGGGATTGTCAACTGCTACCGGAATTTTACGTGGTCATTATTGCTAATAAAAATAATACATTTTTTTTTCGAGCTCTTGCCAATCTATAATCCGCACATTTTATGTATTTTCGTTGCCTAACAACGCGCATCAAGCCGCACAGGCGCATAATTTACCCGTGAACCGACCTGCAACTGACAGATTAGAAAATTGTTCTACAAAGCAATTTGAACAAAATGGTTCTGATATAAAATATACATTCAATGCTGCTGTCACGTTAATGTAGCCATGCGCAAAGGATAACGGTTTTCTATGACTGAATGCATAACAGTGAACGTTTGTTCAAACTTTTCATTTAATGAAAAGTCTGTCAAAGGTGTCATCCAAAGGTTGTCTTGAAAAGATCGCTTTTAGCAATAAGGCTGCCCATTGTGTCACCCAGTGTAATGTTTTCTTCGTCTATACTTTCTATAACTTATACGTTGTACATAATAAAGAGTATTCTATTCTATTCTATTCTGTCCTGATTTTCACATTTTTTTATTGTGAGTTAAACAGTCTACATATAAGAAAACGCTTTCTGCGTTTTCGCTTTCGAATTTCGTTGCGGGATCCAAGACAATTAAATTGATTCGCTGGGACTCGCCAAGCTTTATTGGCTGTTGATATTTTCATTGTTGGTGTTTTGGTTTTTGAAGTTGAGTATCCCACCCGTCTGCACTGTTGATTCTGGTCTTCAAAAAAAAGGGTAAAGGCAATAATTTGATCAATTATATTGATTGGGAATAGTGTGGCGGGCTTGTCTTAAAATTAAAAATACGTAAAGGGAGTGTACTCCTGAAATAATACTCAAAGAACATAAAACCCCAGTAAAATATACGAAACAGATATTTTTTCCCTAAGTTGGATTTGATCGAGGGTGTTCGTTCATTCATGAATAATCTCAGCAGTGAATTTAACCCAGTCTGTGCAGCGGTACAACATCGACATTGAATTGATTCAAATCCTGCATTGCTATGAATGGCATTCAGGCCAACTTGTTAACGTTTCACAGTATTTCCATGTATGGAGATTTTTACAAATTTTGGTCGTCAAAATGTTGGATGTAGGTGGTTCTGTAAACAGAATCAATCAGTTCACCTTACCCAAAATGGGTTGGCCACAATTCCACCCAGTCATTTATTTTAAGTACAATTAGGTGTACAGTTGGCTGCTTATTTACCAACGTCTCCGTTGTATACTATGCATATTCTAACTGGTTTATTTAATCCAATTGTAAATCTCTAGGCTATTCTTTAATTCTTTCCATGATTGAGTTCATTCATTTGTATTTCAAAAGTTCTCTATACTAAAAAGAAATCAGTTTTTTTCATAATGTAACAGATGGAATTAAAATTAAAACACGCGAGTTCTAAAGAAATGCTAAAAAATTAGGGTAACCTACCCACAAATCTCCGAGACGCCTCAATGGTCACTGCAAGAGACGGCATTGTCAAAACTAACCTTTCAACCCGAGTGTGTCAGTAAATGTCATCCTTCTCATAGAACTTGTTCACCCGTGCTATTCCAACTATGGGTATGACAGCCGAAACGATTACGAAGCCAGGTGGGCCGGTAGGTACATCTTCCTCCAGTGGCCAATAATGCGATTGCGGAGTAAGGTCTCAAACCACTTGTCGTGCTCTTTATGCAACAACGCCGGGACAAGCAAATGTTTATACTGTCGGAGGTTGAATTCCGGTCAAAACATATTTAATTTGGAAACATTGATATGACGAAGAAAAAGAAGCCAAAACGTGCGCTTCGCAGCCACGTACATTATTAATAATCTTGTTCGTTTTATGCTCTGTGTAGGAACCGGTATCAAGCTATGTTAATAAGACAGAATATGTAGGAATGTAAGGTCTTAGCTATCCAATGAATGTGGAGCCCGCATTGAAAAAGAAATTAGAACTAAAGGACCATTTGGTCCTAGGAATTTAAATTGGTTTTCCTAACCGTTGTTATTTCTAAACTTTGTTAGTCATTAAGTTACTATTATTTTAAAATTGTTTTAATTTTATAGAGACTGTGCTTAAAATTTTAGCCTTTAGTGGAAGGTCGTGTTTGTTTTAAAACAACTTTAACCTCACAATCTAGTTGAATATTTTTCTAAACTATCCTGTACCCAAATAAACCACAGAATTGCCCACCATTAAGCTGTGTTGAACAGAGTTGAACCACTCGCTGTATTAAAGTACCTAGTTAAAAAGAAAATACGTTTTTTAACCAACTTCAAAAAAGGAGGATGTTTCTCAATTCGACCGTATATTTTGTTGTACACATATAAAAAAAAAATATATAATAAAAAATTAATATATAATAAAATATATTTATATAATATATTTTTTATGTGTGTTCGTGGATAACTTCGTCCTTTATGAACCAATTTTGATTATTCTTTTTATGTTGGAAAGCAGATATCCCAAGGGTGGTACCATAATAAGAAAATCAGGATCTGATGATGGCATCCCAGAGAAATTGAGGGAACTCTTCAAATATTATAGGCGTACATATAGCGTGTTTGGTATTTTTATCAACAATGCAATCATTTACACTAATTTCGTGAAATGAAACTATTCATTTTAGATAAAAAATATAAGGTAGGTAGGTAGGGTAGGTAGGGTAGGCAGGGTAGGCAGGGAAGGCAGGGTAGGCAGGGTAGGCAGGATGGGCAGGGTAGGCAGTATAGGCAGGATAGGCAGGATAGGCAGGGTAGGCAGGGCAGGCAGGATAGGCAGGACAGTCAGGGTAGGCAGGGTAAGCAGGTAGCAAGTTGACGGGAGCGAAGCTGCGGGGTCAGCTAGTTGATTATAAAAAATACTTATATTCCAATAGTGAAAAGTGGGTCTTGAAAGCGACGTGACGACATTATATGATAATATAAATAAGAGAATTAAAAGCAAATGTGAGGTCTTTGCCTCGAGGTTGGATACATTGTAATCAAAATGCTTAAACAGAATGAATAATTCATCATTTTCTTTTAATATAACACCCTGCAATCTCCGACTATGTTAGCCAAACGTTAGCAATTACCAATTAGAGGCTGCATTTGACATGCACCATCTATTAATATTTTATTTATGTTCAAGATTACCACCCCATTAAGCACATCAGTGTTTTAGCTAAGTATATCTAAAACAGACATAACATAAAACACACTCTCGTAAAAATGTCATACAAAAAGTAATTAAAAGCAGTTTTACTAAATTACCCATTTATTTTAATTGAAGGACTTTCTGTTTTCAGCGTGAGGGTATGTTGGTCACATGTAGGTATTCGTTTTACCACACTTCACAAAGTTATAAAATGTTTCCAACTCATATAAGGTGTGTATGCTTACGTAGAGTCAGCAACAAAATACAAAATAATTGTATAGAAAAACGGAACATGGCATCATTCAAATAACTCTAACTGGAAAATAAATATCTTTGGGAACATAATCAGTCCTTTTAAATAAATTACCATGCATTGCAAAATTATATTCAAATTATATACCAAATCAAAGTCAATCGTTAACTCTGGCAATGAATTATTTACACAGCTGTAACAATGGAAAATAATTTTATTTTTGCCGCTAAAATCGCTGTTTGACTTAACAATAATTTGGAAACAGGAAAATCGTATACTTTGTACTGAAAGTAGGTGTTCCCAAATGAGGCCGCATTTAAGATTAAAACACACTTGGAGTTGAATGTCATTAACGTGAGTTCATTGACCTGTGTTCCATTTCAGTGAACCAAATAATTGAAGATCGGCCAAGCTTTCTCAAATCACACTAGTACCTACTTCAGTCAGAATTAATCTGCATAGCCTTTTCTCCAACTATCTCGGCGTCGGCTTCGTTCAAAATTTTACATGGAGTATAAACCCATGTAAGTTTGCAAGAGTCGTTAGGTGCGCAGAAGGCATTTTTTTGTTATCTTTGGTAGTGAAGCGGGGTGTGGGGAACGCTTAGGACCGTTCCGAGAGCGCGATTGGTTGGTCAGTTGACACAAGGATCGTTGACCAATAGTGTCGCGTCCACGTTCCGTTCGCTCCATGGTGGTTGCTCAGTTCGCGGAATATGCGCGAACTTACCCCCACTACGCAAAAACCTTGCCAACTTACGTGCCGGGCACTATTATAGCGTATCTGACTTCCGAAACCCACTGGGCAACAGGATACCCACTGGCAAGACTGTTGTCAGATTATCTAGCTTCTTACTACCCGTAACAACTATAAAATATGTACAAATTTCAGCCCGGACCAACGTGCTACGTCGTAGCTGACTTATACGATACCGCTTTCACCCGGCAAAATAATGTTCATTGAAATATGAGCTTCAGGGCGTCCTCTGTAGACATACTTTACATTGACAACACAAATTAGCAGACAACTCGCTGTAAGCGATCTTACCGCCATCGTACCATTCGATAGATGACGTCTCGCTTACCGCATGCTTACCACGCGCTTCAAGCGGGCGATCCGCATGGTGTCCGAATGCAGACTGCTCGCTTGAAAGACGTTGCTAGATTATCGAAAAAGGAAAGGCAAAAGCGGTTGGCGCGCTGCTGATTATCGTTGCGTGGACAGCGAGCAGTTATCACCGTTTAAGGCGGCGGTGTTGTGCGGGAGCGGTATTGGAGCGGGGTCATGTAAGTGATCTACGACCTCTAAGGTGTCCGAGTCTCGATACATAATGAATGATCACCTATGCACGGACTGATCTCGACAAACGGTGCTTAGCCCCGACGATCGACCCGTGCGGCTATTATTATTTAGCCACGAGTTCCTCAAATCAAGCCAAATTGGTCCAATAAGGCAAATTGACAGCTTCGCCAAATAACCTAGATCTTCGGGGTTTTCAAATTAGTTCGGAACGGAACGGAGCGAAGAGATTGCATAATGCTGCCGTCTTTAAGCTAAAATGCCACTATCTGATATTTGGCTTATTTTGGTTTTTTGATGCCATCGTAATCAGCAGAAATTATTTGTGAAAGCATACGTCTTAATACTATAAAGGCGAAAGTTTGTGTGTGTGTGTTTGTATGTTTGTTACTTTTTCACACTTAAACGGATCCTTTCGAAAGTGAACAATTATATAAATTTTTTACACCGAACTCCCTCGTATATTTATGATTTAAGGTTAAGATTTGTATTATCTAATATTTCACGGTTTTTTGCTTATAACTCAAATTATGGTTTTGTCAGATAGTGGCATTATAGCTTGAGGACGGCATAATGTAAGAGATGAAATTGATTATCGCTCCACTCTGTTACGACAGCTCACCAGTCATCGCAAGACTCATTTTTGCTCATCTCTGACGTCGGGTCTCGTGGGTTTATTATTCGAAACTGTGTCATGTTCTAAGTGCTTGAGTTTTGTGAGCCTATATTATATACTAGTTCCACTCCCGCGTCTTTGCTCCCGTGGCATATCTTACAAAAATGTGACAGTTTGGATGTGTGTGTGGAAGTATGGATGTATGTCTGTCACTCAATCACGCCAGAACGGCTGAACGAATCTGGAAGAAATTTGACACAGAGATAGATTATAGTCTGGAATAGCACATACGCTAGTTTTCATCCCGGTGTTATGTGTCCTTGGGATAAGAAAACTCGGGTGAAGCCGCTAGCAGAAGCTAGTATGTAAATATTGTAGACAAGGCGCTACACAACTCCGTCATATATAAATGGATTTGCAAAATGTTTTTTTTTTGTTAGAAAGGGTTTACTCTCTTGTTGTGACAATGGGAACAATGGAACCATCAAACTGATCTGATGATGAAGGCGGATGGTAGGCACTGGCACTCAGTAATAAAACAATGTATCCTAGTCGTGTTTGGGCTCATTAGAATTGAAATGAGATGTACTCTGGCTATGAATGATTTTCATTGTAATATGAGCTACCAACACAAAAAATAGTAAATTAAACCAACTAATTAATTTTTAAACCAAACACGCGAAAAATAACTTTGTTTTCCGAAGGCGGTGTCGAAAAACTAAAAACAACAGGTACCAAAGACACTCACTTCGCCAAACGAAAGTAATTTTTCGCTTTGTAGTGTTTTACTTTAGATGTTTCTTTTTGTTTTCTACGATTTGTAAAAACTAATCAATTTCGGTAGCGTTCGCTTAGTATTATATAAGATAATGGTCCTCGAGGCCTATTCAATCGCCATTTATTGGGTCGGTTTCTTTTGTATGTAGAACAAGAATAGATCTGTAAGTGGGACACTTACCTTTCCATACATAGATTGTAATTGTAATCCAATTTAAAGGTAACCAAGACGAGATTAGTCTAGTTGGTATTGAATTTATTTATAACTTGGTCTCTATAGCGGCTTTGAAAGTATGAAAGATGAAAATTTTCAGATGAAATTTACTACCGCATAAAGAGTATTCTGTCTTCAGGCCACGGTCTACCCGTGTTCCACCATCTAAATCCTTTCAATCATTGAAGCGTGGTTGATTAAAAAGAGTAATATAACATAGAAAAACCGGCCAAGTGCGAGTCGGACTCACGCACGAAGGGTTCCGTACCGTTATCGTAAAAACCCGTCAAAAAAACTACAAAAAACAACGTTTGTTATAATGGGAGCCCCACCTAAATATTTATTTTATTACGTTTTTAGTATTTTGGTTATAGCGCACCAGAAATACATAATCTGTGAAATTTCTGCTGTCTAGCTATCACGGTTCGTGAGATACAGCCTGGTGACAGACGGACAGACAGACAGATGGATCGCGGAGTCTTAGTAATAGGGTCCCGTTTTTACCCTTTGGGTACGGAACCCTAAAAATTATCAATTCCATCTTTGTCCCATGTAGGGGTTGAATTTTGAAAGTCTTAGTATTTGTGGTTATAGCGGCACCAGAACTACATCACCTGTGAAAATTTCAGCTGTCTAGCTATCACGGTTCGTGAAATACAGCCTGGTGACAGACGGACAGACAGACAGACAGACAGACGGATCGCGGAGTCTTAGTAATAGAGTCCCGTTTTTCCTTTTGGGTACGGAACCCTAAAAATGATCAATTCCATCTTTGTCCCATGTAGGGGTTGAATTTTGAAAGTCTTAACAGTGAAGTTTTCATCGTGCCAAAAAAAACAAAACAACTTCTCCATAATAATATATCTTTATCGAAGAATTCGACAAAATTTGAGAACAGCTGATGTTTTATCACAATGTCCGGGTTGCTCCCATAAAACTGTTTATAATGATTTGTACAATTCCCTATTAGAGTGATTGATAAGTCGTTAAGTAGTTTTATTTTTAGTGCCCTTTCAGATTTGTGGGCTGTAATATCTTCTTCTTTGTCCAACCCTCTTCCCAGTTCAGCTGGGGTCGGGTCTCCTTGTACATCTGCGCCAGAGAGCTCTGTTCTGGGTTGTCTGAGTGCTCAGGTTCTCCTTCAGGACCTCTATCTGCATGTTTGACCACCAGGTGGCGGGCGGATTTGTGGGCTGTAATATATTATAGTAAAAATATTCCATGAAAAGCCGAGCTAAAAATACCATCTCCTAATATAGTATCGTCGAGAGGTTCTACCAAATTTCATTTGAAACGCGCCTCTGTCACTTTTACCAATTATTTTCTAAGAATAGGACTCCTCCCTTATTTCCGTAGGTGTACTAACATGATAATGGCTCCCTAATGAGCTTGCCTGTCGCCGGGTGCTTCCGATGTGTAATGTATACTGTGCAAGGTGAAATTGGTGTTAGTCTAGTCATTCTTCTGTCTTCATGAAGCAGTTTCGTGACTACGACCTAAAATATGCAAACTTAAATAAAACTATTAAAAAAATAGTTTTCTTATTCATCATCATCTGCCTAGCCTTTTCCCAACTATATTGGGGTCTGCTTCCAGTCTTACTGGATTCAGCTGAGTACCAGTGTTTTAGATGGAGCGACTGCCTATCTGACCTCCACTACCCAGTAACTGGGTAACAAGGTACCCCTTTGCTAGACTGGTGTCAGATGTCAAGCTTCTGACTACCCGTAACGACTGTCATAGATCTTTAAATGACAGCCGGGACCAACGGCCTAACGTGCTTTCCGAGGCACGGAGGAAACTCGGTATGATGAAATGGTCACCCATCCACGGACCGAAATCGTCAAGCGTTGCTTAACTTTGATGATCAACCCGTGCGGCTGTTATTATTTAGCCACGAGCTCCTCAAATAGTTTTCTTATTCAAACTTCTTAAATATTATCTACTAAAAAAGATTTAATGAAAAAAAATATTTTTTTACCAATTTTCCTACTTTTATAATAACAATTATGATTGATTAGGCATGCGGTCTGTAGAAGGTTGTGGATTACAGATATTTCTACGTAAATTATAAATTTAAACAAAATTGACCAAAGCAAAGCGAATCTAATTGTGTGTTGTGCTGTGTCTTTTGTGTGCACTGAATAAATAGTTTATCTTACCATTATAGTAAAATCAAAAATTCAACACGACTACGAAAAAACCACGATTATTTGCAAAAAAATCAGAGACCCTTACTTTTTAACCAACTTTCGAAAAAGGAGGAGGTTCTATGTTCGACTTCTTGTATGTTTTTTTTTGTATGTTCACCGATATCTCCGTCAATTGTGGACCGATTTAAAAAATATTTTTTGTTTGAAATAGTATGT
This sequence comes from Orthosia incerta, assembly GCA_948252205.1. Taxonomy (NCBI): domain Eukaryota; kingdom Metazoa; phylum Arthropoda; class Insecta; order Lepidoptera; family Noctuidae; genus Orthosia; species Orthosia incerta. The sequence continues at coordinate 6,442,381 of OX411760.1, forward strand.
TTCGAAATTGGTCCCATTTTAATTTGGTGAAGATCTGATGAAGAACTTCGAAGATATACAACAGAACTCTTAAATAAATAACGGCGAATCTCTCGGGACTGCTGCAATCGCATGTCTGTTTATTGTTTATACCATTTTATAACATAACATCACGCCAGTACGCTCTTAAGGGGTAAGCAGATCTCTGATTTGATCGGTTTTGTTCAAGTTTCATGATATTCGGGTAATCTATTCTGGCGTTAAAGGAAACTTACTAAACAACTTGCCTATTAGGTAGGCACAACTAAAAAGTGAAAAATAAAAAACTTTTTTTATAAAAAAAAACTACCGTATTATTTAAAAAATATTGTTTTTTGTAAAAAAGTTTTTTTTTAGATATTACATCCGCCTTACTGTAAAATGTAGATTATATCATGCGGGCCATAATGTCGAATCAATTGACTTCTCATTCATTAGAAGTTTTTGTTAGTTCAGGGGACGGGGTAGGAACAAATTTATGCAAATACATACATACACATACACTGCCAATATCATAAACTTCTATCGGTTATACCGTAATCGGCTAACAAAAACATTTTTGACCAAATTTCCATATTGTTTTGTTTAGTAACGATCCAATATCTTCATCCAATAATATCACACCCTTTAAGAACAGGAAAATCCTTCAGAAAATGTGCTGAGAGTGCCTGCCATAATATAATGGTAATGTTGGACTTTCTAAAAGGTGACCCAAAGTGGTTCGTGAAAAGGGGTATTCATTTCAACCTCATTTTGCATGATGCGTTTATAATAGTGTATAGTTTGTAGTGGAGTTTATTTTAAACTAGTTTTTTCCCCATGACTTCACTCCCGTCGTAGCCCACCCCGTAGGACCAGTTATTTTTGCGTGATAAAAATTAGCCTATGATATCGAAGTCGTTAAATTTAGTCTTGATATACTTTTTTTTTACCTTTGTATAGATTATTTTACTTTGTAGAGAGCAGTGGTGGCCCAGTGGTATCGGCCGTGACTTACAAGTTGTAGGTCGTGGGTTCAAACCCAGGCAGGCGCTTTACTTTGTGTAAATTATTTCATCACCACTGCTCTCAAAACGGTGAAGGAAAACATCGTTAGGAAACCGGCATGTCCTAGAAACAAAAATTCGAAGACATGTGACATCCGCCAACCCGCACGCCCGCGTGGTGGATTACGGCCCATTCCCTCTCACAGAGAGGAGGCCTGTGTCCCAGCAGTGGGAACATTAATAGGCTGATGATGATGATGATGATGAGATTATTTTACCGATTGTTTTGTGAATGTGTGAACATTATAGGCGTTCTAGATTTCTAGATGCTTGTTAAGAGCCCCTACAAGTTTCACGAGCTATAAACAGAAAACAGCTACTTTTTCAGGGCAAATTTCTCAAGAACTACAAGATATATGATAAATCTTATAATACAACTTTTTGCGTCACATAGTTATCTAGTAAATGTACATTACATATTTTTGATAATTGCTCAATTAAAATTATAAAAAAATAATTCCTAACACACGTCTTTACGTAATCCCGAAACACCAGGTTTTTCAATTGCTTTTTCAGCTTACTGGTGGCGAATAACAATCTGCAAAAATGGTGTAGACTGGGCATATAGTATACTAACTAGTAAGCCACCAATTTTGTTTTTTAAAGTTTATTCTATTTGTACTTAAAAAAAATATTGTCACACGGAAAAAAGGCAATTGCGAAAGCGGCGCCTACGTGTAAGAATATGTTGAATATCAAAAATAACTGGTAAATAATTTGAAATTTAAGGTGTTTATCAATCGAATCCAATTTTATATTTTAATTTTGAGTACTTATTTTATTTTAATAAATTGTCTAAATATTGCCATAAAAACCGTTGCGCTCGCGCGAGACATTCAGTTTCGCTCAAGGCCTTGTTGACGACAGACCTGTGTCGTTTTTTTTGTCATTATATTTTTTTATCACATATCTTGTAGTTTTTGAGAAATTTCCCTGAATATTTTCGCTGTTTTTGGCTTGTGAAACTTGTAGAGGCTCTTAACATTTTTTAACTTTTTATATTGTTTTATTTTCTTTGTTTTTCTTTCGTTTATATAATATGTAATCTTTTTTTTTTACTTTCTTACGACTTATTGTCGGTTACGTTGTCCCTCCGACGTTGTTCTAATGTACAGCATTATATGGAAATATTGTATGCATTTTTTAAAAGATTAACCGTGGAGTTTCTTGCCGGTTCTACTCCATAGGGAACGACCAACCCGAACCTCGTTTATATAATATGTAATCTTTTTTTTTTAGTTTCTTACGACTTATTGTTGGACCTACGTTGTCCCTCCAACGTTGTACTAATGCTGTAATATTGTAAGAATTTTTTGAAAGAGTAACCGTGGAGTTTCTTGCCGGTTCTTCTCCATAGGAAACGACCAACCAGAACCGTGCACCTTTTGTCGAAGTTTTATAAGTGCCCATGTAGGCTCATGTAAAATAAAATAAAATATTTTCTTTTTGATTTTGAAGCGATGCGAGCGATGGTGTCAAATCAGTCAAAGTTTTTGTTTTATATCGGGCGAGTAGTTTCCTCCTACCAAGATTTTGTATCCTGTTAATAAACGTAGCCAGCACTTGAATGCTTACGTTTATTCATTATTAGGTGACACCAAGCGGTGACAGGACGTCCCATTCAGTGTTGCCTACTTACTGATAAATCTGGATATTTTAATGTAAAACCCAAACCCTAACTAGTGTTACTAGTGAACACCACAATCCAAACTTCCACCAACCCGCACTGGACACGAGTGGTGGATTGCGGCCCATCCCCTCTCACAGAGAAGAGGCCTGTGTCCCAGCAGTGGGAACATTAAAAAGGCCACTTTATAATACAGGCTGTAACGGAAAGTAGCAATCATATTTTAAAAACTGCTTTTGTCAAACAAAAAACAATTTGGTCAAAGGCAATTCTAAAAAAAAAATGGATTTTCCATACAAAGTTATAGTCAGCCTACCAAAATTTGTATGAGGCATATTTTTTTTGTGAATTGACTTACTATTTAGATAAATATTGAGTTATGGACTAACCATGTACCTCGGTACTATTTTTTTTTGTAATATGCGTACTATTGCCGACCTAGCAAAAAAAAAAAAATATGAAACCCTTTTGTATTAGATGGAGTATAATATTAAATAATATATTAAACAGAGTTAAGTGAGACTCAAGCTTGCGAACACTGAATTACTTTGTTCAAATTTTCAAATGCAAAAATGTACTAAAAAAGCATTATATGCAAAAAAAAAATAAAAATTGTACAAAAACAGTAACACAAGTTAATTATATACTAAACATTTGTACAAAAGGTGGTCAGAATCAGGTTGAACAGGTGGCTCCTGAACTAAGTAAAAAGATACTTGTATCTCAGGAGTCATACTTTCTCGTAGCCATTGAAGAGTATAACTTAAATGTTAGTGACTCAGTAATTACATAATAATATTTTATTGATCACATGCACCTTGATATTTTCAAAATTACAGGAATAGTCTCCAAGAACACTACCAACAAAACCAATGAGACACACAATCTGCTCATTAGTATAATTATATTATTTTATGTATGTACTTCCGTCAATGCATGCCATTCGCAATAGTGCATTGTGATACAAGGGTGGAAAGTAGGTTATTGCAAACGAGCTGTCATTAACAAGCCCGAGCCGAAGGCGAGGGTTTTTAATGACATGAGTTTGCAATAACCTACACACCCGTGTATCACACGACGTTTCAATACAGTTGTGAGAAACAGTAAAAACAAATCAAAGAATTAGATTTTTTTATTCACAAAAAATAAAATTTTCAATATGGCGCGTTTTTGCAACTGGACATATTTTTTTACAAAGAAAACAGCCTAGAAATAACCTTTTCACTCTTGACTTAAAGACCCCGATGTTGTAGCTATCGGGAAACACAGACTCCGGCAGGGAATTCCACTCCTAGCTGTACGCAAAATGAAAGTATTTCCAAAACCATGTACCAATGGCGCATCGCCGTACGTCTTTTAGTCCAATGATGAAACAGTCTATGATGAAATTAGGTCATGCAATTCCATCGCACACGAAATGCAACCGATAAAACCGACAAGCGCCCAACTCGGCGACGATGTGCAAGTCTCTGGAATATATTTGGAAATTCGACGGGGAGCGTTATGGACGCAAGTGAAGCTAGCAAAGGTAGTTATTTCATAATTAATGAAATTCCGCTCTTATTGGACACTGGAGTTCCAACATTGAATGAAACGTTATCTCGAAACAAAGCTATCTAGTCTCCGTAGAACTATAGCAGACCAAGTTCTGACCCGGCTAACATTGTGAGCGATTAATTAGTTATGTTGCAAACTGGATACAGCAATTTAGCTCGAGGTTGTAGTTGTGCTTTTAAAATGCGATGTATCTTATTGTAATACGTTGTATTTTAACCTGCCTATACTCATTCCAATATTAATAACAGCTTTACTCACACACGCAGTTTTATAATATTTTATCAAGAATACATAATTATTGTAAATCGACGTTTTTTCACACTAGTGTATATCTTTAATAAGATAAACCCACTTAATCAACAATTACAATACATTTACAGAGCTAGACTCTTTTACTGTATGCCTGCAAAAATATTTTTATTTCGTGATATGTTCAGATTACCTATAAGTATTTATAAAAATCTCGACGCTGTCTAGCGCCTGCAAATGTAAATTTTGCATTGAGAATTTGTTTTATTTTATTTACAAAGTAGACCCACTGTGTTTATATTGTTGAGTGAATGGCAGATCAAGTTTAGAACGGTGGACTTCAGTTTTGGTTGTTAGAGTTTTGTCAATGGAAAGACAGCTAAGAAAAGCTTAAAATTATGTGTCTTTTTCTAAGTCTGACTTTGTAAATAAAACTGTCGTTTTCATAGTTTTTTACTTATTCAGCGTAGGTAGGTACTGAATGTTGAAATTTTTGTTTAATGGTTTGCAACCTTCGGTACAAAAATAAATAAGAAAGCCACAAACAGACAAGGTCCTTGTTTGAAAATTTTACTACAGGGCACTCAAAATTATCCTTGACCACGCATGCTATTCAACAATTACCTAGCGTACCGTACGTACGAAAAGTACCCAACATAAAACTACCATTCTCCCTTACCTATAAAGACAAAACAACAGATGTGTGTTACCAACATGCAATACAAATTTTGACATGTATTGGGTATTTAATATAGAACTTGTATGTAATAAATATTTTATTGTATTGAAATAGTAGCACCTATAATAACAAAACAATACATTCTGTAAAGTAGCATAGGACCACGGTTATCCTCTGAACACCACTATGAGTATGTAACTCATTTGTCAAATTATGATAAGTAATTTAGAAGTTATGAGGGAACAGATGAACATTCATATATACATACGGTATGGTATACGGTCAAAAACACAACTCGTCGTAGTCGGGTAGTAAATAAAAACCGACTACACACGGTACTACCCTTTTTTCTCATTTTAAACTCGTCCCTTGTTCATCGCACGCACGTCTGCAGCCACCTTTAGTTTGCCCGTCCACTGCTAGGAAGGATGCACGGAGATTAATTGACACGTTCGTCACGGCTCTTTTGTTTCACTTATTCGTGCATAGCGTGGGGTTGCAGGAGACAATAACCACCTACATTTGAAAACAAAACGAAGCGAAGTTCACGTGCGCGAGTTATGGAATCAGAAGTTGAATGATCAGACTACGGGGAAATCTATGAAAAGGAAATATCATGCAAACACAAGCTTCAGTTTTGATTCCGCTAATTACATTCTAGGCAACACACAAGAAACAAGTATCGTCTATGGTTTGGGTGGCATGTGGCATTATTATTTATTTGTTCCAGCTTGTTTGCTTGTGTTGTGCTATCTAAGCTCAACATTTATTATGTTTATTGAAAAAAGTTCATTGGAATCTAGCATTCCAATGAACTTTTTTAGACAGTATCTGTCTGAGTCATTACTGCTGAAATTTACCCTTTTGGCGCAGCCATACACTATGTCTTATGAACTTATTGACTCGATTATTTTTATGTAACAATTATTCCTACAAGTTATTCCTTACTTTATTCTCTTTGTGCATTTTTTTGCGAACACAAGAGCGGTTTATCGTAGCCGGAATTGAAATGAAAATTTGGATAACATGTTTTCACGTGCGTAGCTCAGCCATGTGCAGCTATGGAGAGGCACCTTTATGGTCAAGATGGCCGAATAGTGTGTGCTAGATTTACAGCTTAATTTAGCCGGTGACCCGAGAGAGAGGTCAAGTGAATACGTCACTCATGTCTTGGTTTATGGGAAGATTTATGGTGTACTGTAGTTGCTTGAACTTTGAGCAATAATTCAATTTGTCTTGTTAGAGTGACAGCGAAGTGCTTGTATTGTTGGATTGCGGTTTCACTTAAGCAACTCCATTTCTCTCGGGTCGGCATTCTTGGCATTGGCAGGCACTTTACAACTATATATTTGCGTTGTTCTACCGTGGTGCAAAAATGGCCTTTCAGCACGATTTATAGAGGGTATTTTTCTATTGTTTTGACTATCACAAAAATCCGAGAGACAGTAAGCCTTGGCTTTATATAAATCACAGAATTAATGATTATTACTAAAATAATAAGATAATGACATGACACAGCAATCATTGTACCGATAGTTGTGTCAGCCAATGGCTTAATAGCTAAGAGCCTCGACCACCACCTGAGAAGGCTCTCGTTAGGCGGCTGCATCAAGGGCTTGATTCAGAAATCAGTACTTCTGGACACGGCTCGTATTGTCCGGAGGTTCCTCTCTCTGGAGCCCTGACCGCCAGTAGCTTGGACTCTGTTCCCGATAACGGTGGGCCTCTATTTTATATTTTATAACAATATTTAAAATGTAGATAATAAAAAAAGTAATGAATAAACGAGATAAATATACGGGAAAAATAATAAATAATATTGGGGTCTTACTATAAATGAATAAATACATTTTCAAATAAATATTAAACGTTGGCTTAACATAGGTACATCTTACTAATATTTTAAATGTGACAGTTTGGATAGATGTGTGTGTGGAAGAGTGGATGTATGTTTGTTAATCAAATCACGCTAAAACGATCCGCTCAGCCGTTTTAGTGAGATTTTGGCACAGAGATAGATTATAGTCTGTAATAGCACATGGGCTACTTTTCATCCCGGTATAAAGTTCCCTTGGGATAAGAAAACACTTTTCACGAGCGAAGCCGCTGACGGAAGCTAGTAACTACAAAAACTCACACCTTCCCAAGGGGGCAAGTAGAAACTACAGAACACAATCTGCTACTTTAGATTAACTTGAATAAACTCTTCTAACTATTGGCCGAGGACGACCTCCTTTGACCTGGTGGACTAGCACGACGAATCTTTTTATGATGGACTCTTTCGAAAAGAGTATCTTCACCAATGAAAGCGTCCAATAATTTTTGGCAATACCTCATTATTTAAAAAGAATTTGTCTTATTCTTTCATGGGATCAAACCAGGTAAATAATGAGGTATTGCCAAAATTTATTGGACTCATTTGAAAAGAGTATCTTCACCAGTAAGAGCGTCCAATAATTTTTGGCAATACATAATTATTTAAAGAGAATTTGGGATCAAACCCTGCCTTTCCGAATAGGTTATATGACAAAAAAATATATATTTAGTCCGTCAGTTAGATAACCTAAAAATATTGGACACATATTTTTCTTTTGCCACGTAAAAAAAATACAACGATACAGTCCGTTGAAATATCGTGTGACGTCATGGTGTACTACACTTTATACTGACAAAGGGACGTCATAAGCCACTCCTGAACTTCGGTGCGCTCTATCTTTGTCAATTTTTATTTATTTAATAATCTCAATGACAGACTAATTATCATTTATTGACGAATAGTTTTTCGTATTACCATTCAACGGTGAACCATGCTTTCTGTAGACAATTATATCGTTCAAGGGTAATTCTAAATACCGTACCGACCTCCAGGAAACATCCCAACTCACTTACGCAATTTGGCTGCCGACAACCCTCGACAAAACGTTTTGGCGCCGTGAGATAAGTAGACCTGACCCCACCTCAATTGGGTAAAGGCTTGGATGAAGACCTATACTGCAGCCATTTTGAAGATACAAAGTTTAATAACAAAGTAAAACAACATTTTATCAGGCTACCCTCAACACAACAACAAAAGTAAAACGAATTCGATACCTATATAATTTAAGACAAGAAAATCTTCTAGTCTTCTGATCTATTGATATTTTATGTTCTCAAGCTATCTGTCATCTGTACTAACTCAGTTAAATCGATGTACACAAAATTATATAGGTATCGAATTCGTTTTTATAGTTGAAAATTTTCACCCCTGCTATCAGCTGATTGAGCTGTCATTGCTTTGTTAGTAGATTGATGATGAATGTACAAGTGATATGCAGAACATTATAGTTTTGAAATATTGTTGGACCTTCTGAAGACTGTATAAATATATTTGTATTGTATAAACTCAATTCCGTTCATCAAGGTATGTACTTATGTACCTAAATATTGTAAAAAATATTTTTTTTAAAAGAGTAAGTATGGAGTTTCTTGTGCATTCTTCTCCATTACAAGCTACTTGCCGAATGCACGGTAGAATCAATTATTATTATTTGTAAATTTTAATGTAACGTTCAAAAGTGCCGCTTGGTGGCCTACTTGAAATAAAATATCTTTGTCTTTGTCTTGGCCAGAGTATAGACACTGACTTCATAAACTATCATGACTACCCACATATTAATGCAACATAGTGTGTATTATAAACAGGTTTATACCATGAGGCCTGTACCGGAAATCAGTGGCACGGCCGTCCCGAAAACATCCGGCCGGCGCTCCTTTGTACAGCTTACCGGTAGTGATATACATAGCGGTATGATGCTATGAACTGGTTTTAACCGGCTAGCGGTATACATATATATGAAATATGAATTAATTGAGAGAATATGTAGTAGGTGCTGTGAATTAAGAGCATTTTGGGCAAGCTTAGTCTGAAAATAGGTAAGGATCTGACCTATAATATAAGATTGTATGTATCTAATGAGCATTAGATACATACAATCTTATCTCATAGGTCAGATCCTTCATAACTCATATAACATTTTTTTCGTGTGTATATGTCAGAGTTAATAAAGCCGCCTCTGGTAACCCCACAGGCCTCTGAGTTGACTATTTCAGACTTTAGCTATATAAGTCCAGGTTTCCTCACGAAGTTATCCTTCACCGTTGCCTGTGATGTCCATGATAAACATAAAAAGTACATATGAATTTTAAAAAGTCACATTTGTACTTGCCCGGATTTGAATGCACGACCTGACATAAGACGCGAGTTCTTAGCCACTTGGCCACCACGACATTTCTTCCTCCCTTTTCTTTTCATTTTTTTTTTTTCCTCACTCAATGTTGGTGGAGATGTGTAACTTTTTATGGCCTTCCTCTCGCTTTTCTTCCGCCAACATCAGAGTTATTCAGTCCGATATGATAGAGAGTAATGACCCAAACAAATTCTCCATAATGGAAACATGCATAGCACTACAGCAGATTAAACCACTTAATACCTGATTGATTTTAATCATTCATTATTTATAGTTTTTGTAACATAAATTATCGTAGCCGTTAAAATAATAAATGGTAAACGAAACATTAACTGTTTTAAACGAACGTTTTGAATTACATCATGCAACTGCGCCTGTCGAGTATCGAAGCTAAATTAATTGAATAAATGATAGGATTAACAGAAAATGCATATTTAACCGACTTGAAGTGAATGGTGAAGGGATGAAGTCACAGGGTGAAGTTAAGAAACTCCTTTCTTAGTGCACCTCTTTTGTGCATCCCTAAAGAACTAGCTATATGGTTTGTTTTCAGCCAACTTGAAAAAGGAGGATGATCTCAATTCGACTCAAAATCTAAATCAAAAATGTTTGTTACGCGTTTACTCAGCCAATTGTGAACCGATTTTGATGATTCTTTTTTATTTGAAAGCTTCTCATATGGACCCATTTATGTTATCCTTAATCATGCGTATGTTCATGGTAATATAAGGTACCAAAAATAAAAAAATAAAAAATAAACTGATTTCCAAAACAAAACACAACAAAGCAAAAACTAACTTTCTTTCGTTAGTCGGTATCAAAAACGATGAAAAATTGTTACCAAAAAAACCGACTGCCGAAAAGAAAGTTATTTTTCGTTTTGTAGTGTTTTTCTGCTGTCTTTGAGAAACTGTTTAGCTAGTAATAAAATGTGATAAAGAATTAAAATTGTTCATTTATAGAGTTTGGTTTGGAGTAATCAGAATGTTCGCACTCCGATGTATCGGAGTGCGAAGTGAAAATAAATGATAAGAGTGTGGAGCAAGTGAACGAGTTTGTATATCTGGGAAGTATGTTCACAAGGGATGGAAAGATTGAAGAGGATGTGAAAAGGAGAGTGAATGCAGGGAATAAAGTGAATGATGCTATACATGCCGTTGTGACCAGCAAATCGATGTCTCCGGAAGCTCGACTCGCCGTTCACAACGGCGTGCTGGTGCCTACACTTATGTATGGAAGTGAAAGTTGGGTATGGCAAAAAAGACATGAAAGTAGGATTAATGCAGTAGAAATGCGGTCCTTGCGAAGTATGTGTGGTGTAACCTTAAATGATAGACTGAGGAATGAGGTAATAAGACAACGTTGTGGTTTAAAAGAAGATGTAGTGACTAAAATTGAAAAGAGTATGTTAAGATGGTTTGGCCATGTTGAGAGGATGAATGATAGGCGACTAACGAAAGGTATTTACAAGGCAGACGTGAATGGAAACGCCGGGAGGGGACGCCCTAGGAAGACATATATAGACCTTATAGGTGATGTTCTTCAGAAAGGCAAGGTGCGCAGTACTCATAACCGGCGTGTGTGTATGACAAGATGTATGAATGTGAGTGAAGCAAAAGAAGTATGTAAGGATCGTAGCAGGTGGCGTTCTGTAGTTTCTGCCTACCCCCATGGGAAAAAGGCGTGAGTTTATGTATGTATGTATGTAATCAGAATGTTCTGCTCCCCTTTCCAAGTTACAAACGTTTCATATCGAATCTCTTTCCACAATCGTTAACAAATAGAATGCTCTATTTGTTTGATCTATCCACGTGACTTAACGTTCAGATGTATCATTTCCATACATAGATTAGTTTTCTACTAGCGTTATCGATTGTAGATTGTCAACTTGGCTACAGGTGCTGATTCGATAACGAAAAAATCAAAACCAAAATCATTTTTTTTTATTTCACATAGGCCTACATGGGCACTTATAAAACGTCGACAAAGGGTGCACGGTTCGGGTTGGTCGTTTCCTATGGAGAAGAACCGGCAAGAAACTCCACAGTTACTCTTTTAAAAAATTGGTTTGTTTTAACAATATTTCTATGTTACAGCATTAGTGCTTAGATAACACAAGGACAACGTAGGCCCGACAATAAGTCGTAAAAAACTAAAAAAAAATGATTGTATAAACAAGATAAAAATATTCTAGATGCTTGTGAATCTAGAAGGATGTACACAAATGGAAGGAAGGCAGGATTAGAAAATCCTTTTAATGATAGAAGTTACACTATCACAAGGCCAACTTGGCAATTGGAAATGGAACGGATGAAAATTGTATGCACAAATAAGAAGCACTGTACAAAGAAGAACTTACGGTCTAAGGGCCATTTATTGAACTGAGTATTTGGCGTTCTTAAAAACGTCTGAAACCCTACTTTAGTACAAAATTTCTGGTTTTCAGTTTTAAAGTTTGACAAATACTCATCTTCAAATACTTAAATCAGAAATCAACGATTAGGCATGTAAATTAATACATGTTATTTAATATTAAACTAAATTATTTGTGTATTAAGGATCTCCAACGAGTCATACAAAACAATAAAACTAATATCTATATATATATATACATAATAATAATAAATCTGTAGAAAAGTCGTTTTTCTTCATCGAAAATATAAAAAAAAAACATTTGAAGTCAAAAAGCTAATAGGGTAGGTAGGAAGGTAAATGGTAAGGTAAGTATGGTAGGGTAGGCAGTTGACGGGAGCGAAACCGTGGGCACAACTAGTAAAATATAATGATTGGCAAAGCATAACTTGGCTTCATCATAACAGCTTAGGTTTATAATAAATAGCTTGTCTCATTTACCAGGAGTGATAATTTATGGCAGCATTTTCTCATTAAGCCTTCCACTGCATTCGATCTTAGATATTAAATCTATTTTAACACCTATTTTTCTTTATTCCAGATATCACAAAAGCGTCACCAGCGGCTGCCTCCCAAACGTAAGTTCCAAACAAATTCCTTCAATATAAAAAAACTAATCGGTGACAGACCATAGTGCCCACTATCGAGCAGAATCATAAATAAATAGTTTGCCTAATAAATAATACTTGTACTTGATAGATTCGTACGATAAACTACATCTATCTCTTTTCCATTACGATTCGCTTTCGGACACAATAAATAACCAAACTTAGATCGAGCTGTTTTCGATTATCTTCCAACTTTGTTACAGCCATGACGCCCAAATGGCATAAATATATCAATGCTTCGACAGATGACCACTTCTAATATACGATTAACTAAAGAGATTTACGGCAGGAATATTGGTAAAAATGTATAGGTAACAATAGTTTGCACTAAATCAATGGTATTCCATTTTCTAGTCTGTCGGTAAAAATACACGGTGAAAGTTCGTTCATATTCATAGAAAAAATACATAAATTTATGTCAGAAATACAAATAACATGATGGATTTCACACCTCAAAAACTCTTGGCATCCAATTTGCATCCAAATGGTCACAAACGTTGTTAAAAACTGGATACACATTTCACGTGCCTCGGTGAAATAAAAAAAATAAAAAAAATATCAATGTTTCCTAGCATATTAAAAATTTTCTCTCCCGAATTACATATGCCAAATTAACGCTAATATCCAGCTTTTGGAACGAAACTTCTCGCAAAAATAATGTGAATAATAATTTTCAAACGCATATCGGTTACTGTGATTGGTTGAATGTATTTTCAACAGCCAATCACCATACTTGAATACCGTTTAATTTGTGAAGCGACGAAAATTGATTTCTAGAAAGTGGGGATAAGCTTATAGAAAAGGCATCGAACATTTTAACTATCATAATTCATTGAAACACATATACTATAAGGCCATAAGTCTTCCACAAGTATCGCATCAATGATCAGTCCAGTAATATTACGTATTCCTTATTTGAGTTCCTAACAACAACATTGCGAAACAAGAGACACTCCCCAAAGACAAAAGATAAACAGCTATCAGACATCAAGCTCTCTCAACACGAGTAATATCCCATCTATTCCCAAAAGCATAACAGAAACGGGTCCAATCATGGTCCAATTCAGTCATAATTCGGGTTCAAAGCATGTACCGCAACGAAATAAAGCGGGCACTGCGAGGGCAAACCTAATTGATACGGTCCACTTCGCTCTGAGAGTATGAATTTATATAGAACGGGAGCCTTCAGGAAAATGGACCATAAGCGAAAATATGTTACCTACCGATCTTTGGTGATTCGTATTGCGGTCTAGAGTGTACTGTCAAATCTGATGTTGTTGTGAAAATTATAGTTTCAGTTTTACTATGAACTTCTTGTTTTTTAAGTTTAAGTTTATGAGCATACCATATAGCGGTTGTAGTGCAATATTTACATAAAACTGAACAGTGGTATCAAATGTAGTATCTGACTGATTTTAATTTCAAAACATATTTTTTTTACGAATGTTTTATGTAAAAGCTTGTAGATACAGTCTACATGGCTCAAATCCACTCGATGCTCATATTAATATTTGCTTGTATGGATCTAAATAGTCGGAAATTAAACTCTAAATATAATTTTACGATTTCGGATGTTGCGCAAAGCCGCAAAAGGAGACTGCTGTGGTTGATAACTGGGCCAGAAATTATATGTGTTGATATTAAAATTGTAAATACTTTACGTAAGCGGCCGATGAGATGATATTACATTTTACAAGGAACTATTTTTCTTTCTGCTTATACGTTAATAAATAGCATGACATTACTAAAATTGTACTAAAGATCGCGCATCGCGCATTGTACAGTTACACTCTATTAAAGCCACAGTGTTTTTTTTTTTTATAGATGTATCACTGATCCACGACTTATTTTGTTCTTTTTTTCTATTTTGTTTTGACAATCTCGAGATCCTAGTGTCCCGGTCCTTTAAAAGGCGTGCGAGGAGCCGATGCCTTGTTAGGCATGTATCAGGAAATGTGACACCAACCGACGATTATTCCTGTATGCACTATGCAACTGCACCCAAGGACAATCCCCAGTTGGTGCAGGACTATTGCAAAACATAAAGAAAAAAAGGTATTATTATTTATTTATTTTATTATTAATGTATACATAGTATAATACATACAGAAAACACATAAGAAATTTCTACGAGCAGACCCGTGAAAAGGAGAAATGAAGATAAATAGTGTGTGAGAACAGGAAGAGAAGAAAAGACTTAACTATAAATTTTAACATTTTGAGTTCTCAATGTACATGCTGTCAGTAAAAACCTCGTTTAATTCATACCCTAGGGTCTATCTCTCCTGTAACAGACCAATACCTCTCGTCACGTCTGTCTTCGTATTCCCAAGTCTTGTCACGTTGTTTATCAGCCTATGTTAACGAATCTTACTTGCTTTTGTGGCTACCCAAATTTTATTAGTAGTACAAGTATTAAGGAAAACTGCTAAAACTTCAGTGATGTAATATAATCCTAACATACCTAATATTTGCTTCGTTCTTCGTGATCACATTATTCTTTTGTTAAGTATTCCCAAGTTTAGGCCTCCAGAAGTTCAATGTTGGACTCCAGTACTCTCAAATTTTTCCTCCAGTAGTTCCACGTTGGGCTCCAGTACTCTCACGTTGGGCTTCAGTAGTCCCACGTTGGGCTCCAGTAGACCCACGTTTTGGCTCCCAGTAGTTCCACGTTGGACTCCAGTAGTCTCAAGTTTTGCCTCCAGTAATTCCACGTTGGACGCCAGCAGTACCACGTTGGGCTCCAGTAGTCCCACGTTGGGCTCCAGTAGTCCCACGTTGGGCACCAGTAGTCCCACGTTTTGGCCTCCAGTAGTATGACGTTGGGCTCCAGTAGTGTCAAGATTTGCCTCCAGTCGTTCCACGTTGGACTCCAGTAGTACCACTATGGGCGCCAGTAGTCCCACGTTGGACTCCAGTAGTCCCACGTTGGGCTCCAGTAGTCCCACGTTGGGCTCCAGTAGTCCCACGTTGGGCTCCAGTAGTCCCACGTTGGGCTCCAGTAGTCCCACATTGGGCTCCATTAGTCCCACGTTGGGCACCAGTAGTCCTCAGTTTTAGCCTCCAGTAGTTCCACGTTGGTCATCGGTCCACCAGGTGGGAGGCCTTCCAACGCAGTGTCTTCCGGTTCGCAGTCGCCACTCCATAACTTTTCTGCCCCATCGGCCATCCGTTATGCGAGCAATGTGCCCTGCCCACTGCCACTTAAGTTTGGCAATTCTTAGGGCTATGTCGGTAACCCTGGTTCTCTTGCGGATCTCTATATTTCTGATTCCATCACGCAAGGACACTCCGACCATGGCCCTCTCCATTGCCCTTTGGGTGACTGTAAGCTTTCTGATGAGGCCCTTTGTAAGCGACCACGTCTCAGTGCCATATGTCATCACTGGTAATACACACTGGTCATAGACTTTCGTCTTGAGACACTGTGGTAAGTGTTGTGTTGGCCCAACCGAGTCGGATTCGACGGTTGACCTCTTTCTCGAAGTAGGATCCCAACTGGATCGTTTGTCCCAGGTAGATAAAGCCATCTTCGAGTGTAGAGTCTCCACCCTTGATAGGAGTGGGTGCAACATGGACATTCAACATCACCTTGGTCTTGTCCATGTTCATCCTAAGACCCACTCTTTCAGAAGCTCCACTGAGGCCATCGAGCATTGTACTCAGGTCCTCCATGACCACTATATCGTCAACAACTTAATTAATTATAATGAATTTTAGTATAGTAATAGATTGTACCTTGGAGCAGCACATGTAATACTTTTATTCCGAAAGGAATAATATCCAACTATCTCAAGGGTGAAGCCGCGGGCAGAAGCTAGTAGACAAATATAAGTTTAGGTAGTACAACTCATCTATGCGCGCGGCGCCATGTGTGCTTTTAATTATACAGCTTTAACACACGTGTTGCTCGGATGACGACTGCCGCGTTACTGCGATATAAATGAAAGCTGTATAATTACACGCACGCACACATGGACCGCACGCACAGATGAGTTGAACTATCTTTACTCCCTAAATAAAAACAATTACTCGCCCGATTAAACAAATAGACTAAAGGTCTTTTGAAAAGCAGTCTCATGAGTTTCCCGCTCAATTACTTTGGGTCAAGATGGCCGCCATCTTTCTTGTATCCATAAAAAATAGATTCGGCCCATTAGCCGTATTACTCGTATTCAAGATTTATTAGCATCTAAATGTATGGCATTAGGCATTGTTGGTATTGATTACTTAACAGTACGTTTGCAAAGGGCTTTATTGAGGAGAAATAATACGGATTGTATTTTTGGAATTTCGTATTGATGGATGAAGTGCCTGAACATTTATTGTGATATGGAGTGCCTAATTAGGTACTTATTTAAGTACCTATCATAACTTTTAATCTATACTAATATTAAAAAGAGTAAAGATATTTTTGTTTGTTTGAACCGAATACGCTCCGAAACTACTGGACCAATTTAAAAAATTTTCTTTCACCTATGGAAAGCTGCATTATTCCGGAATAATATAGGCTAAAAATTATTTTCAAAAAAATTAGAGATAATTATGAAAATTGCAATAATGTAACCCAAAGTAGCAAAATTTTGTCTATACATTTCATTATTTGGTGAGCTCTGAGAGAACTATTGATTGATAGGGTATGTTGGTAGGTAGCCAGTTGACGGTAGCAAAGCTGCAAGGGTCAGCTAGTTTATGATAAAGTTATGATAGGTACTAATCTGTAGGTACGCATATCTAGCTATGAACATTTAATCTGTCCTTTCCAAAGTATGTTTGGGTCGGCTTGAAATCTATCTGGACGTAGACCAGTATTTTACACATCATGTCTTCCTATTTGATATCCACTATCCAGTGTCTGTGTAACACAATACTCTTTACATCAGTTTTTCTGGATTCTGAATACCGTAACGACTGTCCATGGTCTTTGATTGGCAGACACGACCAACGGTTTAACGTGCTTGCCGAGGCACGAATTAATTTTGGTATGTATAATGGATGGCCACCCATTCTTGGCAAGCGTTGCTTAAATGTGATCGCCCGCGCGACTTTTACGTAAAAAATCGTTGCATTTCATTTTTTGTATTTTTTTATTGTCTTTAGCCTCGCGCTTGACCACTCTCTCACCGGATGGTAAGCGATAATGTGGTCGATAAATAAGGCAGATCACGTATGTATTGCATTGGTTTTATATTCCGTTGAAAATAATTGGTGTAGAACTCAATTTCATGAAGCGTATGGATAGAAACGAGCCAACAAATATTAAATAATGGACCAACTATTACTCCCGAACGTGACCAATTTCAAAAGCCAGGTACTGCACGTATCTACTATAAAATAGAATATGGCTGCAATAAAATACTAGAGCTGACAGTTCTCTCTAGACCATTGTTTACGCTTTATTTATTACCTACCTGCATTTGCAGTGAAATTTAATGTAGTGTGTGACTCCGGGACATTCTGCAGGTGAATGGGCATTTGGCAATGATTGAAAATAAGTAGGTTCTGAAACTAAAATAGCAGAGTCAGGCTTTAATGATCCCAATATTGGGAAAAAGGCCTCCTCTCTAAGAAGTTGACTGAAAGCCACCACCCGGGCCCAGTGCGGTTCAAGTTACTACGAACAAATCCATAATTCAGTAAAATTGTTGCGAATCATAACCATGAGGGCTGGGCTTTTCTTCGGCTAGAGAATCAACATTGCTATTCAACGTGGCAATGCTGCTAGCGTTCTGGGTACTGTTCCCATTGACAACGATGTGAACGCAATGAGCTTTGTGCCTTTCCACTTTTTTACGGGCTTGTGTTTAGTTTTTACTAACGACCCTCCCCGGCTTCGCACGGGAGCATGTACAATATTGCACTTGAGGTAATCCCTTTTCCTGACATTCAATGCTAAATTAGGTAAGCCTTTGATGTACTACAGAATTATTCGGTTTCGCGAGTTATTTTAATTTTGTGATATATCCAAAGATATTCGGAAGTAAACGGCAATTTTATGTATTAGTTAGTTTATCCACACACTGGAACGCCTTGCAGCAATTACACCAATGGATCACAATCTTATAATAAACTCACTATAAGTCCAGGTTTCCTCACGATGTTTTCTTTCACCGTTGTCAGCGATGTCCAAGATAAACTTGGAAAGTACATATGAATTGAAAAAGTCACATTGGTACTTGCCCGGATTCGAACTCACGACCTCAAGCACGAGAGGCGAGGTCTTAGCCACTGGGCCACCACGACACATAATTTTGTTTTTGTTTTGTGTTTTTTTAATTTTGTCCTAAATTAAACAATCAAGATGACTAACATATTTGTTTATATAAGGATTAATACTATATTGGTCAAAACACCTTCAATTCAAAATGTGTTTTCTTTCTATCTTTCTTTACAAATAAAGCAGTCTTTTACATTAAATTTGAATATGATAAAAATAGTTATTGTGAGTCAACTTTAAAAGATTGACATATGCCTTTGCAGACATGTCTGTAGAGCAATAAAATAGAAACAATTCTACCATACATTGTTTTGTGATACCTCAAAGGGATGATGCAGCGTTTTCGATGAAAGCTCCCAGACGGCTTGACTTCTGCCGACATTTTCAACAAATGACGTCATATTTCAACCAATTTACCCAAAACCTTAACAAATTATACACCTAAATCTTCCTCAAGAATCACTCTGTCTATTGGTGAAAACTGCATAGAAATCCAATCAGTAGTTTTTGAGTTTACCGCGAACAGACAGACAGATAGACAGACAGACGCGGCGGGGGACTTTGTTTTATAATATATAGTGATATAGGTTAGTTATTTATTCGTGTCACTTTTTAGTTGAATTCTGTAGTAAATAATAAATATAGGAAGAAAGACGCTGTTCACCCATAAATAAACATTTAGAACTTAGATTACCTAGAACTAAGGTTTGGCAACTGCCGCATCAGTAGAGTTTATCAAACATTTTGTTTTAACATTATCTACAATCTCTAAATCCACATAGGTACCACATTCTTCAAACGTCATCAAAAACAACACAACAGATAAATTCCCAGCTAAAAGCTAACCTCCGTTCACATCGTGACAGCAGATAGGCGAGTGAAGTGGCGTAAACAAACAAGCGCTAAAACCTGCGCGGAAGTTAACTGTTGACTTTCAGGTTTCGTCGGCTTCAGCTGTTTGTACAATGTTACTTGTACACACGTGTGGAATGGTTTAGATTATACAGATATCCTGTCGTATATTTTTGTTACTTAGTAAACTTTTGTTGGGGCAGTTTTAACTCACACTCGCGAGCTCGTCCCTGATATAAATGTACATCTTCTTCTTCCTGCCCTTGTTCCATGTTACTTGGGGTCAGTGCAACACGTTTTCTTCTTCCATACCAACCTTTCGTACCATGTACATCTTTAAAAGCACAAATTTATGAAGGCCTTCGAAAGTTTAAACATCTTTACTTAAACATATTTTCTTCCTGTCTCTTCATTGATCGCAAGTTTAACTGCCAAATGTGAAGTCTCGACTTGTATTCTCTGGAATAAATGGCGTCAACGCCACTGTAACGTTTGATCGGGTTCGGGATAAATAAAGAATAAGTTCACAGTTGTTAATTACGTTTAATGGCCAAAGCTGAACTATGTTACAATACAATAAAGATAGGGTGGTTGGTATCAGTTGGCTGGTTTGATTTTGGTTATAAAAATTATAAAGATGTCGGTGAAAGATATCCACACCAGATACTGATGGTGAAACCAAAAGTTTCAGTTGAAAGATAACCATGACGTCGTGGTATAGAGTCACCATACCCAGTCATGGGCCACTATATAAAGTGACAACGGTTGTCAAATATCCAAAATGTTTGAAACTGACCTCGCGACATGAGTCTTTGGTCAACTGGACCCCCTCAAAATGGACCCGCGGGATCACTCCACCCAATCACATTTTGAATAATTCGACTGGATCCACTGCCCAATTTCATTATTAGTACAGTCACGGAGTAAAACCGAATCTTTTAATTTAATTTTTATGAATTAAAAGCTGTACTTATCAATCGATTTTACTTATATTTTTGTATAATATATATCGGAAATATGAGGGCTATCTTAGATAAACCCTCGGTCTTGTGGGCTTTCATATGCATGCAACAAAGCCAGGTAACTTTATGCCGTTTTAGAGATAGTCCTTGTTCCAATTTTATCAAGGCAGCGAATTCGGCCACCAATCGTTTCCTTTCTCTCAACAAAAACACACTTTTTAGGGTTCCGTACCCAAAGGGTAAAAACGGGACCCTATTACTAAGACACCGCGATCCAAAGCACCATACAAAAATATAAAAAATACCCTACCGTTGTACCTAACACATTACTTATTACGTAACTGGCAAAACGTGGGTGTAGCATTAATGTCTGCGTACTTTTGCCGGGAAAACATTAATTGATATTAAGATATGCTTATTTTTCAAGCTTTGTACCTTTATGAATAGCAAAATCCTAAACCAATTAGTTTCATCATGTTATGCAATCAGTTTAGTAATTAAAACGCACTTTCAGCACTAATTAAATCTATAAAAAGCAAAACCAGTAAATCTTCACGGGAACTTTTAATTACAATAGTTTCATTTAACTTAGTTTTTTTTTCCTTTTCTAGGGTTCATCAATAGGATGAACCCTAATCTTATTACAATCTAGCCTTTTAAATAGACTAATAAGTAATTTAATTATAACCTAAACTATTACATTGTCTTTACTTAGAATGTGTCCAATAGCACTTTTCTTATGGTCTCTATTAATGCGAATACATTTCGTTCTTGTGTTTGTTAGGTAGCACTTTTGTACGTAAAACTATTCACATTCACTAACACTATACACTAATTCACAATCACATCGTGAGGAAACCGGCATGTCCTAGAACCAAAAATTCGAAGACATGTGACATCCACCAACCCGCACTGGGCCCGCGTGGTGGATTACGGCCCATTCCCTCTCACAGAGAGGAGGCCTGTGTCCCAGCAGTGGGAACATTAATAGGCTGTTGATGTGATGTGATACACTAATTCGAACGGTTTTGTTCTTTTTAGTCTTCTCATTGTGTTTGTGTGGTCGAGAAGCTGAATTGCCTCGACCTTCACATGCTGATGAAGTCCCGTTTCCCGAGCTTCTATGAATCTGCATCACTTTTCGATGAAGTCAACTTTTGGGTCCTGAGGAGTCCGGAGGTCATCATTTCGTATGTACCAAGGTGCATTTACAATTGCTCTTAGCATATAATATATAATTAATAATATGTTGCTCTATTTGGTGCAGCCCCATAGCTGAATACCATAAGTCCATACTGGCATCATTTAGCTTGATTCAGAGTTTAAGTAATGAACCGGATCGACAGAAGAATACCTAGGTACTGCTATGCTGCCTGATATTTTCATCACCATCCATTTTTTTTCAAAGCATAATTCAAAGACACGATTTAACACCTATACCTTCACGTTTGGATAACTCGACGAAATGTGATGGGGTACAGTTGATTTTCTTTTTCTTTTCTTTGATTTCTGTATGTCTATGATATTTAACCTGGCTGGAAAATAAACGAATCTAAAATGGCGCTGCTTATTATGATATCTGGCTTGCACACTAGTGCCATCTATACTCACTCACACACGTACCGTGGGCAGAATAAAAATCAGTCTTGATTTGCTTGATATAAATATCATGAATGTTACCCCATCTTGTTTTTATTATTATTAATCAGCTGTCGATGCAAGTACAAGCCGCCAATTATTTTTTAATTCGTTCGTTTGCCCTTAACAGTGGGTAATGATTTATAATTTCTATGTTATCTTGCCAATTTCAACACCAACAAATAACGAAATATCGACGATTGTGGAATACATCAAAGTGGATCGGCAAATGAGTCAGGTATTGTATAATCCATAAATATGAACGAACGATTTGTTACCGGCCGCGGCCCGTTATATAAATACTTGCCACTTTATTAAAACAAACTGTTACTAAATCTAACAAACTGTTCTGATTTAAAGAAACAAGGCTTTTCAAAAGATATTAATATTTTTTCCTCATTTAAAAGAACATTTAAGATAAACGGTAACGGCTGGTTAGCATCAAATCTTAGGAATTCTGCCTGTCTGTAGGTAAAACTATAAATAATTAAAGAAACAATAACTTTTCTGCAATAAATCAAACGTTATCATACAAACTATGCCGTTAAACTTGGAATGTTTATAAGAACTACGGAAAGTAGTTGAAAAGCTTATTTATTTTTATTACCTAGAGCAGGTACAGACAATTTTGGAAGTTTTAAAGTGTTTTAACTATATATTTGTTCAAGCATCCTGTTGAATGCTTTTGTAAATGTTTTTACCAAACAAATTAAAGATACTGTTTTATCTTACGATATCTTTGGTTCCGTAGGTCAAGCTGTATTTTATCGTAAACTAAAAAGAGATTGATATACATTTTTTGAGCCTGCTTTGTCATACTGCATAGGGCATAAACTCCTTTTTTCTTTCCATTCCTCAAGGTTTTGATGAAATGTGAACCAGACCTGTCTGTATAAAAGAAAGAACGAAAAATAACTTTATTTGCGTCAGGCATGACGCATACCATTTAAAAAATAATAATCGAAAAAACTTAAGTGCAAATAGGGAAATGATGTGTCACATCCACACAAAACAGCCATCGCTCAGCATAATCAGGTCGGTCGATATCGCGTTCGCCCCAGCATCTTCACCCGAATTCGCCGCGAAGTCAATTATTCCTCAAATGTAATTTGTGAAACACTTTTTCTGCTGACTATACTTTGAACTACAGAACATATATTACGATAATTATCATAAATACAAAAACAAAACTACTGTCGGTATTACTCATTCTTTCTCCAAACATTGTTTCCTTCGTATCTGGGTTCTTTTGTATTTTCGTGTGAGCTAGGATGAAAAACAGCGTCTATCTAGATACTAAAGTCTAGACCAATCTAGCGAACAGATAGCCTGATTGATCTAGCTTATCAATCGCACTTCGGGGCACTATTGGTTGGATATATTTGCTACTCTGCTATACTGATATTGTTTCTTCTCGCTTCGATGTCTGTTTGAGTCTGACTGATATTAAAATGTTTCTGGTAAAGTACTCGTAGTATTTTTACTTAGAATTGAATACGTTGTTATTTGCAAACCTTGTATGTCAGGGTGTTTTTTTTATAGGTATCTCACCCGCTGGTAAGCGATGATGTGGTCGATGATCGAGCATGGTTCCCTATAGGGATGCCACGAATAGTGCTTTTGCCGAATACCGAATACTGCCGAATATTCGACAGTTAGTCCATTTCGTGAATGACAGGTTTCAAACAACATTATTGAAGGAACATGCGGTCACTACGCCGTGAGGGTATTTGTTTCATTCGCAATTAGGTCGTTAACAAATAATGCGTGTTGTGTTACACGCATTATTTGTTAATTGTAACATCAAATTGTGTTACTTAAAGTGTGTATAATATTGTATTTCCTAAGTTTTTGCTTTGCGAAAAGTTTAACGAAATGAGGAAGTCGCTACAGAAAATGCGCACACAGATGAAGATGTGAAACAGAAAACTTCAATTGAAAATTAAATTGATTTTTACATGCAAACTGTCGCCAAGATCGGACAGTAGATGCTTACAAGTACCAGCACATGCTGGTCAGCAAACCCAAAACAGTATCCAAGCCTAGCAGAAATTGCAATTATTTATTTATCTTCTCCCGATAGCACTGTAAATAGTGAGCGGCTATTTTGGCAGCAGATATAATTTATAAGAAAAAGCACAACCGTTTTTCATCAACAAAAGCTTGTTTTCATTCTTCATAAATTACAACTGATAGAATTTAAGCATGCTATTTTTTTTTTTTATGATTTGCATAATGCGTTTTCTTCCATGTTTTAGTATTCGGCCGAATGGTTTGCGGTTTTTTGTCGAATACTGAATAGTAAAAAGCAGCCAAATATACCGAATAACTAATAGTAGCCGAATATTCGTGGCATCTCTAGTTCCCTAGAGTATTATATAAATCAAAAGCCCAATAGTGTTAGCAACTTTCCAGTACCTAGATGAGTCAACAGATGAATCGACAAGGCTTTGACATGTCTCTACTTAGTACATTTATGGCGAAAAAAATCGCAATATTAATCTGAAAACGCCATCTGAAAATACGCATTACGCCATTTACCATTCTGTCAAATGTCTTTGTTTGTTTTGGTTATAGAACATGAAATATAAACATGAATGCAATGAAGCAAAAAGAGTATGTAAAGATGATGGCATTATGTAGTTTCTGCCTACTATGTATTTATAACTACTGCCAGCGGCTTCGCCCGCGTTAAGGTTACACTAGTCGAAAATTCTTCCATACAAATGTAGTCTAGGGATTATTCCCTTTTTGGTTTGACAATGTACGTTCAAAATAAAAAGTAATATCAATTTATCTCATCATTATCTAGCCCTGTATGGAAACAAAAGAGTGAAAAAAGTAAATATTTGAAAGTTATGAGCGTCGAAAGTTCCGCATTACGACACTAATTTTAACGCTTTTTTGGGCGCGAATAAATACCATAAGAAGACGGAAAATTGCAAAACGGCCATCATACAGGGATAAATCAGTAGTTCAACAATGCAAATAATTTTATTTTGAACAGATACATTTAGTCGTTTTTAGGGTTCCGTACCCAAAGGGTAAAAACGGGACCCTATTACTGAGACTTTACGATCCGTCTGTCTGTCTGTCTGTCTGCCCGTCTGTCACCAGGCTGTATCTCATGAACCGTGATAGCTAGACAGTTGAAATTTTCACAGATTATGTATTTCTATTGCCGCGATAACAAAAAATACTAAAAACAGAATAAAATTAATATTTAAGGGGGGCTCCCATACAACAAACGTGATTTTTTTGCCGATATTTGCTCGATATTAATAACGGCAACAGCCTACCTGTTGCCATTATTAATATCGAGCAAATATCGTTTTTTGCGATAGTGGTGCGGAACCCTTCGTGCGCGAGTCCGACTCGCACTTGGCCAGTTTTTTTATCATGATATCCAGACTCCAAAAGGTCTGTTTATAAAATTTCGCGCGCTCGGTTTCATCCTAATTCATTATCCATTTCGCTACAAATTTTCAAAAGTGTGTATTCGTACGCGAACTAGCTTCCTACTGCTCATCACAGCATCAATCTCTTCCGCACGTGTTGTCGGTTGATATAAAATGCATTTAGACCCCGCGCACAAAATAGTTCGTGCCGTTGACTAGTGTAACCTTAAAGTTGAAAATTATCCTGAAGTAACATATTTCCGAGATAAAAAGTATTCTATGTGCTATATCTTACTATATCTATATCTGTGCCAAATTTCATCCAGAACCGTTCTGCCGTCCTGGCGTTAAGATGTAACAAACACACCACAAACTTTCGCATTTCTAATATTAGTGTGATGTGTTATGCCGTCCTCACCTAATGTTTTCCTTCGCCGTTTTTAGAGCAGATAAGTGAATTTTGCTTATCGCATTTAGTTTTGAAAAAAGAGCACAATAGTATGCTTTTGAATATACTGTAAGCCGATTAACCATTTATGTTACTCTCTGGAGTCAAACTTTACTCTTGGGATTATTTATTTTTTGTTTAAAAAAACGTTGCCCCACACTAGGAATTTCTTCCTGTATCGTGGGTGCGTTTACAAACATATAAACTCATCTACACAACACCCAGAGCCGGAACAACAATCTGCAGGTCATACAAATATTTGTTCCGTGCGGGAATTAAACCCGCGACACGTAGCGCAGCAGTCATTCGCTCAATCCAACCGTGAGCCAAGGTTTGACTAACCCTTACTCCGCTAGTTGTTCCCCATGACCCTACCCAGAGGGAGGGATCAAGCAGAGACGTACTCCTTGTCAATAACAAAGTTTTCTTATTTATGTTCAGATTCGAGTCTCAATTCATAAATAGATTTTCTCTTTCTTTAGAGAATAAAAGATATCTGGGGTAAGTCTTTTATATTTTGTACTCCTTTTGTGTGACTGGGTAGACTAAGATCTGATGCTATTATTTACGAGTATTTGAGATGTTGATAAGTACCGAGGGATAGTACATACTTAAGGAAAGATTGATGGTAGTTACAGACACGTGCAAAAAGATTAGAACCGATTTGGCACGTGCAAAAGATTATAAAAAAATCCTGAATTGCCTTAAGATTACTTCAAAACACTTTTTTCCCCTAAAGTTTGAAAACAATTATCCCCAAAAGTATTAATTGAGTTTGTGAATGTTTTTCTTAGAGATCAGATAAAAGTCGATTGAATACCTGGATCCACTGTGTTGCGTGACATTAGAAACTTTGTTTATCTTACTAAACTATCCTAATATTTAACAGACTTCTAAAAGGAGGAAATTCTCAAAACAACTGTATTTTTGTATGTTTGTTACCTTGGAACTTTTTGCTAGGTGAACCGATTTTGATTATTATCAAAATCGGTTCTTTTTTTTTGGGTTTCGTACCCAAAGGGTAAAAATGGGACCTTATTAGTAAGACTCCGCGGTCCGTCTGTCTGTCTGTCTGTCCGTCTGTCATCAGGCTTGTATCTCATGAACCGTGATAGCTACATAGTTGAAATTTTCACAGATGATGTATTTCTGTTGCCGCTATGACAACAAATACTAAAAACAGAATAAAACAAATATTTAAGTGGGGCTCCCATACAACAAACGTGATATTTTTTGCCGTTTTTGCGATGATGGTACGGAACCCTTCGTGCGCGAGTCTGACTCGCACTTGCTGGTTTTTTTATTTGAAAGCTGGTGCTTCTCATGTGGTGCCATTTAAATTTGATCAAGATCTAACAAGCCATTTTTGTGTTATCCATATAATGCGTATTTTTATGGTAATAATATATAGTACCAAAACTAAAAAGACAAAAATAAAAAAGTTTTTTTTTAACTAATATTGTAAATTTGAAAATATGTTTGGATGTTGGTTAAACAATCACGCCTGGACGGCTGTAGGGATATAACAGCACACGGAAGACTTGGATATAATGCTATCTTTACCGTTGTACTGGCAAGAAAATTTTGACTTGCAAACCGTTGACGTTGCTGACAAAACTAATCAAATATATTACCTCAAGTAAAAAAGTAAATAAACTGTTTTGAAAATTTTATTAGTTCCCAACAAATTACCTTGGAAACTTTGTTTAGAAACCTGTGGCGCGTTCCCAAATGAGTTGTCAAACAAACTTCGTTCCCCCATGGCGGAATTCTGGAACATTTCACCAAGTTTTTAGCTAAGGATATTGGAATCTATCTTAGGTTGAGGTCGAAAGAAGTTTTATTTAATAAATAAATAGTTATGTCCGAAAAGTTTCGAACCACAGAAATGTGGTCTCGTTACACGTGAATTTATGTCTATTTCATGATCAGTGATAAGTTATCTGTTGTGCTACCGTTATCAATCAGGTATTTATGTAATTGTATTTTGCTAGTACCCAGACAAAAAAAAGCGTTTGGACGCTTATTCAATTCAACTCGGCATCTCGCAGGTCACTGGTGAAAATCACTGCTGAAAAATCTGCGATGGCATACATCTATTTTTAAGGATAACTTACTTTACTTAAAAAATTAAATATGTATGCCATCGCAGTTTTCTCTGTAGTTCTATAAAAGAGGTATATTTTCACCGTACATGGTTTTGTTATATATCAAAGGGACTAAGCAGCGTTTTCGATGAAAGCTCAGCTCGCAAAGGCGGCTTGACTTTTTTCGACATTTTCAACAATTACTATCATATTACAACCAATTTAAACAAAACAATAACAAATTATACACTTAAACCTTCCTCATGAATCACTCCGTCTATTAGTGAAACCGCATGAAAATCCGTTTAGCAGTTTTTGAGTTTACCGCGAACAAACAGATAGACAGACGCGGCGGGGGACTTCGTTTTATAATACGTATAGTGATTGATAGTGATTTGTCCCACTTACCGGTGCTCAATGGAGCTAAAATTTTAGACATACGTCAGTTTTTCGTGGCAATACGTACTTAATATTAAAAAAAACTTGTTCATTTCCTGGCATAAAAGGCAAGGGGCTTCGTTTGACGACATAAAAAGAATTGTCAACAATAAACGGTCCTCTATTTAAAAATTCAAAACACCTGACAAAGCTTCCCATAATGGATTAGCCAAACGTGACAAAACATCAAAATGACCGCAAAACAGACAGTGACAAGCCCACAATAAAGTAGCAGAAATATTTATAAACAACGTTAAACGCGAACATAAATAGACAGTTGCTTTATTCAGGAGCCCGACAAATCTCCCTTCAAAGCACACAATAAAAGAAAATAATCCCGTACCACGGGTTCCGTGGCAGATGAATAAATTATAATGACAGAAAGGAACAAAAATGGAAATATGTGTGCAAGAGAATACACGAGCATAATGACACAGGAATATCGTCAGATATTATGTCTTATGACGTCAAAATGTATCGTCTCGTTTTTCTGATTAACCTTTAAGACTCAGACTGGCTGTAAGAAAATTGATATCAAGTTATAACAGTGTTCTTATAGGATGTTATCTCTTAATAGGTAGTCGTAAAGTCTGTTTTCGTGTTTGTTTGGTCGCTTAGGTCTTCTTAAAGGAGCCAAATTCTAATGTGATTTTCGACGTCATTTAGGGAATGTATTCTGAAACTAGCTGCGCCCACGGCTTCGCTCCCGTCAACTGTCCCCCCTACACACTTACCTTCCTACCTGCCTACCCTAAATGCATTCCTGCCAATCAATATTTTTTCTGGTGTCATTCTTTCGCGGCGAATCTGGGAACTGGCTATTTTTTTTGGCAATATTTTTGATGTACAAAAACGACATTTCTTCAGATTTGTTATATAATATGTATTGATATTGATAATGCATGTGTAGTAAATTAGTATATCGCGCTCTGAACATGGGCCTTTGCTAAGCTGTCCTAAAGTAACCGGTTCTTTACTAAGTTCTACTAGGTTCGGTTACTAAGCTGAAGACCGACGACCCTGAAAAGGTTACCTTTGGTGGTCGGTCCAATTTTCAGCTGGGTGCGAATTTTTGTAACCCTATTTGACCGGACTATAGATATAGCACAGAAAAAATGTTTTTTTTACATGTCGCCACATTTTGTAGATCGCATTCGTGCGAAGCGGGGAAGGGACGTTAGTTAAGTATATTACATCTACTGTTGGACATCGCACACAGAAAATGTTTTGGGAATACTTTTATTATGCGTACAGCTAAGGAGTGGAATTCCCTGCCGGAGTCTGTGTTTCCCGACAGCTACAAACTAGGGGTCTTGAAGTCAATAGTGAACAGGTTATTTCTAGGCAAGCGTGTATCACCGTCGACCACATCATCGCTTACCATCAGGTAAGATAGTGGTCAAGCACAAGACTAAAGAACACAAAAAAAAAAAAAGAATAAAGCAACTATTTTGACCTGTACCAACGATATTGAATTAAGAGATTTTAACTTTTAACTCCAAGTCTGAGCTGATTTCACTGATTTCGCTGATTTTGACTAGATGACAATATAATTAGGAACCACATTCATGACATAAGACCGTACTGGCGTCATGTTGCCAGTACAGTCTTAAGGGGTAAGCAGATCTCGCATTTGATCGGTTTTGTTTCTCTCATTTGATCGGTTTTGTTCAAGTTTCATGATATTCGGGTAATCTATTCTGGCGTTTTAAGACACTTACTAAACAACTTGCCTATTAGGTAAGTACAACTAAGAAGTGAAAAATAAAAATACTTTTTTACAAAAAAAATACCACCGAATTCCAAGAAAACAACAAAGTGAAAAATTACTTTATTTTTGGAAGTCGGTGTCCATAACGCAAAAAATGGTACCTACGAAAGACGCCGACTTCCAAAAATAAAGTTATTTTTCACTTTGTTGTTTTCTTATTTGGAAGTCGGTAGTATATTTTTGTAAAAAAGTTTTTCTCTCACATGTGAATAGTTAAAAACAAAATTCTTATTTCAGCCTACCGAAAATAAACTGAAACAAAATACTTTGTTAATACGTTACAGGGTTCTTCTAGTTCTTGAAACCTTCTTTCTCATATACCAAGTTTGTGCCACATCTGTTTTTTTTTTACCTTTGTATAGATTCTTTTACCGATTGTGAATGTGTGAACATTGTAGGCTTTCTAGATTTCTAGATGATTGTTAACATTTGTTAACTTTTTATTTCGTACATTATTTTTTTTGTTTGTTTTTTTTTCAATTTCGTACGACTTATTGTTGGGCCTACGTTGTCCCCCCATATCCAAGTACTAATGCTGTAACATGGAAATATTGTAAACACAAAAAAATAAATAAAAGAGTAACCATGGAGTTTCTTGCCGGTTCTTCTCCATAGGAAACGACTAACCCAAACCGTGCACCTTTTGTCGACGTTTTATAAGTGCCCATGTAGGCCTATGTAAAATAAAAATATTTGATTTTAATTTAGATTTCAAGTCTGAAGAAGTTTGATTTACCTATTCACCTTTCTTCATTCTACGTTCTTTAGAGAAAATTTCCTTTTAGGAACTTTACTTCAAAATCGCTACATAACTGTGTACCTTGACGAACAAGAAGCAAGTCAGCCCTTTGACGAAAATAAACTTTTGTTTTTATTAAAATCACTAGCTTCTGCCAGTGGCTTCGCCCGCGTGAAAAGTGTTTTAACATCTCAAGGCAAGGGAAAATTATACCGGGAAAAAAGTAGCATTATAATATGTGCTAATCCAGAGTAAAATCTATCTGTGTGCCAAATTTCATCTAGATCCGTTCAGCCGTTCTGGCGTGATTGTGTAACAAATATACACACACACATTCATCCAAAGTGGCTTCTGCCAGCGGCTTCACCCGCGTGAATGTCGAAAATTATCCCGTGGGATCAATTTCCCGGGATAAAAAGTCTATCTCGGTGCCAAATTTCATCCAGATCCGTTCAGCCGTTCCGGCGTGAAGAAGTAACAAACACATACACAAACTTTCGGTTTTATAATATTATTGTGATGTAGAACTAAATTTTTCGGCTTCCCTCCGTGGTTATTCACAAAGGAACCGTGCATATTTTATTGATAAAATGTCTATCTACTTTGTCTGCCTACTTATCAACAGGCTTTCTATCGGTAAACGAATTTTTGGAATGGGTCAGAACATTAACTGCAAATAATCAATCTCCCTGGTATTTGCCCCACTATCGGTCACCCTCCAATCTAACGTTATGCAACTGCATTAGTATTTTACCTCCCACAATGTTACCTTATACACCAAAACATGACCTAAAACATTAAATATATAACTTCTGTTATATATTTAATGTTTTAGGACGCGTACAAAATTACGTCAAGCCTTAAATAATAGATGGCTAACGAATATACCCTGTGTTTAAACCGGTTCAATCCCACTAATTAATAAATACTCGGTATTTGGCTGGTACTTATTTACCCGTTACTGTTTGACGCGTGATCGTTGCAGTGTTATGGCGGTTTCAAAATATAATAATAATATATGTGAAAGGAGGAACTCGTGGCTAATTAATAAAAGTTGCACGGGTCGTTCTTCAAGGTTAAGTCGTTCCGTGGATGGGTGACCTTCTAAACATACCGAGACATCTCCGTGTCTCGAAAAGCGCGTTCCCCTTTTGATCCCGGCTATCATTTAAAGGTCTTTGACGATCGTTATGGAATTAGAAGAGCGAAAATTTGACAACAGTCTTGTCAAGGAGTACCGTGTTACCCAGTATCTGCATTGTGGAAGTAAGATAGGCAGTCGGTCCATGTGAAATGCAGGTATTCAGCATGCGTTTAGATTGTAAGCCGACCCCAAAATTGTTGGGTAAAGACTACGCTAATTGATTGACTCCGGTTAGATTGGAAGCCGATCCCAAAATTGATGGGAAAATGGGTAAATACTACTCTGATTGATTGACTAATGTCAAAGTCTCTATCGTCATCTTCCTGCCTTTGTCCTATGTTCATTGGGGCCGACGCAACACGTTTTCTTCTTCCATACCGTCATGTCCCGTCACGCTATCATTGACTCCGTTTTCTTTCATATCACTCCTCACACAGTCCATCCATCTTTTCTATGGCCATCCCCTCCCTCTCCATCCAGACACATTTATATTCATAATTCTTTTAGTAACATGTGTTTTATCCCTTCTCATCAGATGACCATACCAGGACAAACGGTTTCCTTTCAACTTTTCTGTCACTGGCGCCACTTTCAAACTTTTTCTAATATACTTATTTCACACTTAATCCATTCTCGTCACTCCGCACATACATCTCAACATTCTCATCTCTGCTACATGCAATCTCTTTTCATCCATCTTTTTCACAGCACAACATTCTGATCCATACAGTACGACAGGTCTAATCAAGAACTTGTAAATTTTCCCCTTTAACTTGAGAGGCATCCGTGGGTAGCAAGTTGTTCCAGTGACTTGTCGCCATTTCATCCATGCCGAGTTGATCCGGTGCGTTACGTCTCGTTCTACCTCGCCATTGCCTTGTACAAGCGACCCTAGGAACCGGAAGTCGGAGCACATCGGTATGGGTGTTCCAGCGAGAGCTAAGGGGCACGGAACTGGAGAGACCGCCAAAATCGCAGAATAAGTATTCGGTTTTAGTTCTGCTCAATTTCAAGCCAACACTCTCCAGTCTGTGCCACCACATCTCCAATCTGCTCTATGAAAAAAAAAATTGAAAGTCTTTATGTGGATGTTTAAATTTCAAAAAAAGTTTTTTTTTTTGTTTTTATTTATTTACTGAAGGGATTTGGAACACAAGCAGATATTGGCATGAATATCTGCTTAGTTCTCATATATATACGTATAAGTTTTAGTCGAGTAAAATTCGTAATTATCCAAATGAAACTTACTACTGGGATAAAAAGTATCCTTAGTCCTAATCGTCATCCAATTTCAATCAACCGTTGAGACGTCCAAACATATAAACTTTCACATTCATAAAATACTAGAGGAGCTCGTGGCTAAATAATAACAGCCGCACGGGTCGATCATCAAGGTTAAACAACGCTTGACGAGGTCGGTCCGTGGATGCGTGACCATTTCAACATACCGGGTTTCCTCCGTGCCTCGGAGAGCACGTTAAGCCGTTGGTCCCGGCTGTCATTTGAAGATCTTTGACAGTCGTTACGGGTAGTCAGTAGCTTGAGATCTGACACCAGTCTTGCCAAGGGGTACCATGTTACCCAGTTACTGGGTTGTGGAGGTCAGATAGGCAGTCGCTCCATATAAAACACTGGTACTTAGCTGAATCCGGTAAGACTGGAAGCCGACCCCAATATAGTTGGGAAAAAGGCTAGGCAGATGATGATTCATAAAATACTACTACATTTTCATTGCCCACGTCTTCGCTTCCGTTGTCCACTCCCACAGAACCCTTTTAATTTTTGGGATAAAGAGTAGCCAGTGAGCTCACACAAATAGTGTTGCTTTTTAGGGTTCAGTACCAAAATGGTAAAAAGGAACCCTTATGGTGCGACTAAGTCTGCCTGTACGTCTGCCACAGCTGAATATCTCAAGAGACTACTAATGCTATCAACTTAAAATTTGTAATGGGATCAGTACTTCCAGAGTGGTTAAGTATATATTTATAATGGATAATCCATTACAAATATATACCTAAACAAAGGTACAACCTTATCTATTTACCAGCTGCAGTCCGCATAAAATTAGTACTTATCCCAATATTATAATAAATTATAGCCTATGTATTTTTCTGATGTATATGCTACATTACTGTAAAGTTGCATCAAAATCCGTTCAGTAGTTTTTGGGGGAAATAGTATCAAACATCCATACATCCATCTTCACAAACTTTCGCGTTTATTATAGTAGTAGGTGAAGATTTGGTCCTTAGAATAGGATAGACGGACCCATTTTCCGCCCTTAGACTCCCATTTGGTACGTTGTGCGTGTTGGGCTCTCTCTCTATGAAGGAAATAGGCCGTAATCCACCACGCGGGCTCGGTGCGTGTTGGTGGATGTCACACGTCTTCGATTTTTTTATTCTAAGACAGTCTCCTCACGATGTTTCCCTTCACCGTTTTGAAATCAGTGGGGACGAAATAATTTACAGAAGTAAAGCACCCGCCTGGGTTCGAGCCCACGACCTACAACTTGTAAGTCGTGGCCGTTACCACTGGGCCACCATTGCTCTCGATTTGGTCCTTATTAACTGTGACTCCACATTCCATCTTTACCACCACAATCCGTACCTTCGGACCCAATAACAACTATCGGAAAATTGAGGAATACTCGGACAAAATCAACCACGTCTTATTCAGACGTTGTGTGGGATTTTCACGAAATTCGTGGGATGAAAGGGCTATTTTCAACGATGCAGCGCAAATATGATTTTCCTTTGATTTGATCGAACTGGGTTGTATCTATAGGATATCGACTCTTCGTTTTTGCTCGTGACGCGTGAAAAAGCGATTTCTAGTTATGAGAATAATACTATCACATTTGTAGAATGTTTTTGATGAAAGAAATGGCGTAAGGATCTGGGCAGCAATGTTCAGGTGTCGTTACAATAACGTGTCAACGCCATTATGATTCCGCTGTGAATAAGGGACAGTGTTCTTCGTCCTGTATAGCTCCGTTTCGCTCTCACAGTGGATAAATGAGAGTTTTGGAATGTCAGAGGAAAGTCTCAGCATAACTAATCACAACTTAAAGAATGTAACAACATCTGCCTAGCCTTTGCCCAACAATATTGGGGTCTGCTTACAGTCTTACCGGATTCAGCTAAGTACCAGTGTTTTACATGGAGCGGCTGCCTATCTGACCTCCACAAACCAGTAACTGGGTAACACGGTATCCCTTGGCAAGACTGGTGTCAGATCTCAAGCTTCTGACTACCCGTAACGACTGTCAAAGATCTTCAAATGACAGCCGGCAACAACAACAGCAGACAACTTAAACGATATAAAGTTACTTAATAAAACGAACTGTTTTTATTTTTATTTGCGCTCGCGCTTAATCGCTATCCCACCAGAACTGCGTATAAATTGCAGATTATAATTTTTTTTTCTTATTTCTTTTAAACTTTAATATACAATAAATCGGCTTATCTTCAGCTAATCAAACGTCTAGGAATAATTTTATGAAGAAGATACAAAGTTATCTATCTTATTACAACCTAAAATACCACCTATTCTATTTTATCCTTTCCTAATAATATTATGAATGTGTAAGCCTGTCAGTTTCGTTTGGATAAATTTGGCACAGAGTTCCATCACGACCTGTATTAAGGCATAGGATGCTTTTGACATAGTACGTTTTCATTGGATATTTTCTCAGGTGAAGCCACTACCAAAAGCTAGTGAAATATAACACAATCACATAAGTACGATTACATCACAAAAACAAACCACAATCAGTGCGCCCAATATTGAACCATCCATCGCCTTTGATAAATGACGTCACAGAAAAATAAATGCCACCACATTCATCGTTACGGCTACGATATGGCTGTGTCAATAAACGAATCGATGTACCCTCGTTTACATTGTCCCACGTCAAAATGTGTGAACTTTTATCCAACCAATTTAACTTGACACACGGCAAGCGAAGGAACTAACTTTGAATGTACAGAATTTGACTTTTGGTTGACAGCTTTCTTCACAAGCAGCGCCGCAATGATGGGTCGGGTTAAATTGGACAGTCTTTACCTTAATGGAGACACTTGTGCCCATGACATTATTATTTCGCTGTTTTTGCTTTCAACTGAGTACGGAAAAGGTTTTCGGTCGAATGGATATAATTTGACACTTTTGGCAGGTATGGAAAATAGATTTATCGGTTATGGTTTTCTGATGTAAAGTCTTGCATACCGTTTTAAAACTAGTGTTGATACACAATGTAAAACTTGCTAAGTTTTAAGGACTGACTGCCTCGTTGGTTTAGGGCTCGCAAACGCTAATGCTGATCAAGAGATCCTGGGTTTGATTTCCGGGTTAGGCTAAGTGTTATAGGGTTATTCAATCTGAAATGTCTCAGTAGCAGCCTGGAGGCTAGATTTGTTGATGGCCTGAGGCTTGCCTCCTATTAATTAAGACTTAAACATAACTAGCAAAATGTATAGGTGTACCTTTCCAACCGTGCGGACACGGGGTCCGGAAGAAAATTTGGTTTAAATAAATATCACTAGATGGCGCTATATGCATTGATTTGTTTTTGTATTGTGCGTAAAATTAACATTTTCTAAAATTGTATGTTCTTGTATAAGGTTGCCCTAGTCGATCATTCTTCCATACCAACGTTGTCTGGCGATTACTCCACTGGTTAACGGTGTATGTTCAAAACAAAAAATGTTATCAATATGACTCATCATTATCTAGCCCTGTGTGGAAACAAAAAAGTATATATATATATGCATATTTGAAAGTTATAAGCGTCGAAAGTTCCATATTTCAACACTAATTTTAACGAATCTTTGGGCGGAACTAAATACCATAAGAAGAAGGAAAATTGCAAAACGGCCACCATCCAGGGGTAGATTAGTAATTCAGCAACGCAAATAATTTTATTTTGAAAAAATACATTTAGTCGTTTTTTCATGATATCCAGACTCCCAAAGGTCTGTTTATAAAATTTCGCGCGCTCGTTTGCTCCCTAAATCATCATCCATTTCGCTACAAACTTGCAAAAGTGCTAATTCGTATGCAAACTAGCTTCTTACTGCTTATCACAGCATCTATCTCTTTCGCACGTATTGTCGGATGAGATAGCGCGGCGACCAGCCCTCCGGTTGAACGCGTCCCAAAGGGTCATGACCATCCGGCTAGACCGGGGATACCGCACGGTCTCCGGTGAGGCGGCGAGCCTCCTTGCTGGATTGCCGCCATGGGATCTGGAAGCAAAAGTCCTTGCGCAAATATGGGAATGGCGCGAGGAGGAGAAATGCCGGGGCGAAACTCCGCTACCGCGACAAATCACGGCTCGGCGGACAGAGCTCCGGCAAGATCTCATGGCGACATGGAGAGGGCGACTGTCGCAACCCAGCGCTGGGCACGCCACAATAGTGGCGATAAGGCCCCTCTTTGAGGAGTGGCTTGAGAGGCGTCACGGCGTCCTCACCTTCCGCCTGACGCAGGTCCTCACCGGAAACGGCTGTTTCGGGAGGTTCCTGTGCAGGATAAGGCGGGAGGAAACGCTCGGGTGTCACCATTGTGCGGATCGCCCGGAGGACACGGTAGAACATACGGTGGAGGTCTGCCCCGCTTGGGCGGAGCAACGCCGTGTCCTCATGGAGGCGATCGGCGGTGGCGACCTCTCGCGTCCGGCCCTGGTTCAGGCCATGGTACGGAGCGAGAGGGCATGGGAAGCTGTCACCTCCTTCTGCGAAGCAGTAATTCTCGCGAAGGAGGAGGCAGAACGCGTGAGGGAGAGGCAACGGAGGCGCCCTCACGCCCCAATCCACCGCAGGAGACGCCCGGGCGTCGGGGGTCGCATGCCGATGCCCGGCCACCTTGAGGCGCGGGCTTGCGATAAAGGCCAGGCCCGAGTCGACGACGCGTAGTGTTCCACGCGCGCCTCAAAGAGTTGTCAGCAAAATTGACGGGGTCCGCTAGGGCCGATGCCTGTCTGGGTCGCGGATAAATTTGAAAATAGTTACCGCGGCCCTGGCTCAAGCAACTGAAGGAACACGGGTGGGTTTTAGTCAGTAAAAGTCTGACACACCCTCCCGCTTCACCCAGAGCGGGAGAAGTCATTGGATGATTTCCCACACAAAAAAAAAAAAAGGCATTTTAACCCCGCGCACAAAATAGCTCGTACCGTCGATTAGTTAACCTTAACTCATGTGATTGATTGAATGCCTTTTCAACAGACAATTACGCAAGTCAAGGGACTTGTGTTGAATTTGTGAAACGTCAATAATTTATCTTCAGAAAACGAGCGCAAATCTTGTAATTTCAAGCGCCCATCATCTTCAAAACTTTTTTAAAAAGTATCAGATATTTTCCTTTTTTCTCTCACCACTCCTTCCACTTTTCACGGGCCAGCGCTTCCTTTTCAACTTCTGCTGAAATCTCTCTAGTTTGTCCCGCCATCTTCCTCGTGGTCTCCCGTGGGTCACCCCAGTCTCACTGTCAAACATTAGTTATCGCCCAGTTATTTTTCCGTACAAACGTCAGGCTCTACAACACGTTTACAAAATAACTATCTGCCGCACAAAATATATTTGTTTGTGTCGATGTATTCTGTGTTCAAGTGTTGCTAAAAATATAACATTGTTGTTTATTTAGTAACACTCTTCTAAGATCGAAATACTTGAACATGACCTTTTGTATAATATCAAAGTATTTGTTATTCTTTAGGGTAAAGGTTTCCTCTCATACAGAAGAGAAACGAACGTTGATCAACACATTTGTTTTATTTAACCCTCGACGGAAAAAGAGGAGTATTTTACGTGTGTTGCTGAGTAACTGTGTCTGTTTTTGGCATCATAGCTCCTAAACGGATTAACCCATTTGAATTTCGTTTTTGTTTGAATGGTGATTTTAACAAGAGTGTTCTTAGCTATGTTCGATGAAAATCAGTTCAGCCATCCAAAAGTTATGGGCGTTTTACTGTTTAAATCGGGATATTCTCGCAAGATATCGTGTCATAAATACGTGTTCGATAGATTGTCGATCGAAGCGTGTCTAAAATTAGATAAATTATGTAGTCTAAAAAATGTGAAATAAAAATGTGCCGGGGGTAATTAATTAATTTTAGTATAAATTATTAAATTTTTAGGGTTCCGTAGCCAAATGGCAAAAAACGGAACCCTTATGGATTCGTCATGTCTGTCTGTCCGTCCGTATGTCACAGCCACTTTTTAAACTATAAGAACGAAACTATAACAACTATGCTGTCGAAACTTGGTAAGTAGATGTATTCTGTGAACCGCATTAAGATTTTCACACAAAAATAGAAAAAAAAAAACAAGAAATTTTGGGGGTTGCCCATACTTAGAACTGAAACTCATTTTTTTTTTCATTAAATCCAAACGTGAGGGATATCTATGGATAAGTCTTTAAAAATGATATTGAGGTGTCTAATGTCATTTTTTTCTAAACTGAATAGTTTGCGCGAGAGACACTTCCAAAGTGGTAAAAAAAGCCTCTCCTCCTCCCTGTTACTTCTAAAATAAGAGAATGATAAAACTAAATAAATATATGATCCTATATTACCATGTAAACTTCCACCGAAAATTGGTTTGAACGAGATCTAGTGAGTAGTATTTTTTTAATACGTCATAAATCGTAAACCGCAATTTACAAAGTACGGAACCCTTCGTGCGTGAGTCCGGCCGGTTTTTTTAAATCTTACTTGTCTGTATTATGAATACCAGGATTTTGTTGTTGTTTACGATGTTATTTTTTTATTTTCCGGCGTTATTTTAGATTAATAATAATACGAGCCTATTACTGCATGATAAAGGTCTCTTTACATACAGAGAAGGCACGAGCACTACCTTATTAGATTACCTAACTCAAATCAAATCAAATTTATTAAAAAAATTGTACATTAACAAATTAGGTTGGACGGTGCACCCAAACTAGGCATTTGCCTGTATCTTGGTTGTTTGAAAACTAAAATTGTTTACCGAGTCGTCATAGGCAACGGTGAAGGAATATATCGTGTGGAAACCTGGACTCATATAGTTAATGTAAGTCTGAAATAGCCAAGGCAGAGGCCTGTGGGGTTCCCAGAGACGGTTTATAAACTCTGACACCAGAGATGGCCACATCCTAACACGAAAAGAAGAAGAAGGCCGTGTCAACTGTACTTTTTTTTGAAATTAGTATTACTATACCTTATATTTAAAACTTTCTATCGAAAAACGTTTCATGTACAGTTTTCTTACGAAAATTCTTAATACATAATTATATTTAAGAAAACTTTATTGTTAGGATCTGTAATAGCTTAAACCCTTGTGACACAGATCCTTTTTTGTTTAAGGACCAACTCAGCTGTGATGGCCTTATTTAAATTTTAGATTCCTCGTAAATCTTCTTATTTGTTGTCACATCTGAAAAGAAACAGATGTTTGTGTAATTACTTGATTTTAGAACCATTTACGGTGGTCTGCTGTATTGGTTTTTATTTATTTATTATATTTCTACAAGATTTTTGATTCTCCAATGTTTGCAGTTTGTTGACGGGAATCGCTTGTTACAAATTCTTACTGTCTTACTTACTTTACTGTATGTACTACATTATGTAAACTTAAACGATATTACTCTGTCAATAAAGTACCAGCCAAAGATTATTGATCATATACACAAAATCTTAGTTACTCATCTTTTATTTTATCACCTTCAAAGTATCGTTGATGGCCTACCAAAGTGAGGCAAATCTTCCATCACATCTCGACCGCTTTTGAAGGCTTTGTACCAGTCATAAGCACGTGTTTTTGATAAAGTCGTTTCACCGTAGGCCTTCTGTAACATTTTCAGTTACTCCGAACACGAAATTCCATTGGCGATGCAAAATTTAAGACAAACTCTTTGTCCGATATTTTTGTCGCAATACGCACTAAATATGATATAACTAAAAACAGTACTGTATTGAATCTAAATAATAGATGTAACTCAAACTCCGCGCTTAAATGGAAATCAGTTGTGAAAATCCAACAAAAATAAAAATAAAAGAATTTGGAACCCTAAACAAATCATCCATGCCCGAAACTTTTTTGACTTAATGTACATATCTGTTGAATTTATTTCTCGATAGCAGCTTATCTGGTAAGTCATTTTAGTTAAAAATTCATTCCCTGGTATTTAAATTCATACAAATATATATATTTACTGGTTGAGTTTTTAAAACAGAGCCACAAGACGAATACATAAACTGATAAATAGAGAATTACAAAGTACATGGTTTAAAATGGAAATTCCATCCGGTGCTTTTGCAAAAACTAATATGCATCAATCAGCTTTTTCACTTATTGAAAATATTCCTAGAAATATACCACTAACACCAGTACACCGTAGGCTACCCCATGTTTTATTGTAATTTCTTTAAGTCCATCCAAAGGTTGTCTGGTAGATATCGCTGTCAGCGATGAGACCGCCTCTGTACCCTTAGTATTAAGTTCTTGTAAAATATGTTTTATTTCTTGTTTTAGTGTACAATAAAGTATATTCTAAACAGGTTCACTGTCCACAGACCACATACGGTCTGTAGTGAGACTTCCATATCAGTCCACAGACCGTATGTGGTATGTTCGCCCATACAATTTCTAAGTCATCTGATACTGTGGACGTAAGGAGAAAGTAGTCGTATTTAATGCGGACTTGGCAGGACACATCATCACAGGCAGGACATAACTGGACTTATGGACCATTCCCACTCTGGAGCCTGGAAAGTGAACCTGTTAAAACTGACAAATGAGGTGGAATAATTCCTTGAACATGACAGCATAATATGTTTATTTAGTAACATAAACCAAGTATTGTTAGTAATATGTTGCTGATAATAACGATTCCAACGAAGTATTATTTATTCAATACTTCATACACACAAACGTACAAAGGCGGACTTAATACATTAATCATCAACATTTCAGCCGAAAGACGTGGATGTCTTTCGGCTGAAATGAATGCTAGACATAAGCCTCCCCCAAACGTCGCCACAATAATCGGTCTTGTGCTTTTTGCATCCACTGGTCTTCCGCAGCCTGGACCAGGCTCTACCTAGAAGGAGGCTTTCCAACGCTGCGTCCTCCTGTTCGCGGCCGTGTCTCTATAATTTGTCGACCCCAACGGCTATCCGTTCTGAGAGCAATGTGCCAAGCCCACTGCCACTTAATTTTGGCAATGATTCGGGCTATGTCCTAACCTTGGTTCTCTTGTCTTCATTTCTGATTCGATCACGCAAGGAAACGCCGAGCATAGCCCTCTCCA
This sequence comes from Orthosia incerta, assembly GCA_948252205.1. NCBI lineage: Eukaryota > Metazoa > Arthropoda > Insecta > Lepidoptera > Noctuidae > Orthosia > Orthosia incerta. Next base: position 6,484,790 of record OX411760.1, read on the forward strand.
GACCTTTGGGTGACTTTAAGCTCTCTGATTAGGCCCATTGTGAGCGACCACGGCTCAGAGCCATATGTCATCACTGGTAACACACGCTGGTTTTAGACTTGAGACACTATGGTAAGTTAGACGAGAAGATACCGCGCAACTTCCCGAACGTTGCCCAGCCGAGTCGGATTCGACGGTTGACCTCTTTCTCGAAGTTGGCCCTACCCAATTGGATCGTTTGTCCCAGGTAGACATAGTCGCCCACAACTTCGAGTATAGAGTCTCCGACCTTGATAGGAGTGGGTATTCATGGGTATTCATTAATTTTCAGAAATAAACTAAAAACCAGAATTCAATATTCATGATACAAAACTTTGAAACTAAAACATTATTTAAACTACCCTCCATGCAAAACTAGTAAAGTATAACAATAAAACTTTCCTAAAACTCTATTTTATATTTGTTCTAGTTTTCAACGGTAGTGATTAAAATTCAGTCTGTGTCGACCAATCAGAGATCCGGATTACATAGACGGATGCAGCAGAATGCGGATCTCGATTTCAGATACCACATCGGTTAGCGGTCGGATGATCACGAATATACATGTCGAAGGGAAGCCTAACTTTCGATATTTGAATTCCGATTTCTATCATATTTCTGTTATTTGAATTCCGATTTAGATATTATATGTCTGTGTTTACTGATACTTCAAGTCAAGAGTGAATATTTTACTTGCTCCATAGTCGACCATATCATGGTTTACCATCAGATGATCAATACAATCAATACACGCGACTGCGCTCGCGTCCGCTTTTAGCGACATCCAGAGTCCGGACTCGTACCGCACAATATGCGGCATCAAATCAAGCTGCTATATTGCTCAACACCCTGACTGCTCAGCATCCGGATGTGGACATATTCCACTCCAATGTGCGTGTATTTTTAAAGGGTTGCAAAGAGTGTTTTAGCGACTAAATGAGTTAATTGGAAATTATTGAATATTGTTGAATTATTATTATGAAATTGTTATTGTTGTATTATTATTATGTAATTGTTATTATTGAATTATTACTGTTTTTTTTTTATTGGTTTGTTATTATTTAATTATTGAATTGTTGTATTATTTTTTATGGAATTGAAGAATTGTTTTTATTGAATTATGATTTGTTTATTAATGTTAGTTTAATTGGTTTGCCTCTGTGGTTTTGTTTTTCTGGTTTAATCTGTGTGAATTTAAATTATTAATATTATTCGTGTTATGTAATTCTACAATTATTGACTCTCTGCACGTGTTGGGTCAAACTGTGAGTGCATAGAGTAATTGCAGTAAATAAATTAATAATATAGTGGTCACACGTGAGCATATCGTTAATATTAATAAAATAAAGATGTTTGTACAACTCGGTCACAGGTATCCTAAGTATGTTAATCCATCCACAGAGTTTTTTTTTCGAGATACGTAGCCCATAAAGATGCTCTCTCACGAGCGTTCTTTTTTTTTATTATTGATAGACTCGCGCTTGACCACTATCTCACCTGATGGTATGCGATGATGTGGTCGACGGTGAAACACGCTTGCCTAAAAGCAACCTATTATTCACTCTTGACTTAAAAACCCGGAGGTTGTAGCTATCGTGAAACACAGACTCCGGCAGGGCATTCCACTCCTTAGTACGCATTATGAAAGTATTTTCAAAACTATTAGTGCGTATGTGTGGGATGTCCACCATGTACCGATGGCGCATCGCAGTACGTCTTGTAGTAGGATGATGAAACGGGCTAGGCGTTCGCCTGTATTGTAACATTACAGATTCGATTTTGAGCATTTATATTATAGGAGGCACACATTACAGTACTGCCTCCTTGACTGGACGAGTATTCGTCTGTTATGTAACATTGGATTCGATTTTGATCATTCAGTTGATTCCACAATGTCAGACGAAGCGGTCGTTATTGTTACAAGTTGGATCAAAATATTACACGTTGTATTTTCAAGTTACGCACTGCAATGCTCGGTTCTCCTCCCTCACTGATGTAATGCTCGACTTACATTACAGGCGAATGCTTCAATAGAAAGAGCACCTAAATTTAACAATTAGCAAAAGTGTAACTTTCTATATCAGTAAAATAATTGTTGTTACCCGATCAGCCTTTTGTTTATTCTGTTAAAATCTCTCCGTTAAAATTTAGGTAAAGTCCGCTTGAAGTGTGCTAACATTCCGCTGTTTACTGGGAATCGACTGCTCAGTTCACCTTAATACCACTTACCACAGTACTTTCTGTGTCCTTTCCAAATATAAACTCAACAAATAATTTTATCACTTACTAGCTGTTACCCGCGGCTTCGCTCCCGTGGACCACCCCACAGGACCCGTTTTCGGGATTAAAAAATAGTCTATGTCACTCAGGAATAATTCAGCTTTCTATTGGCGAAAGATTTTTTTAAATCGGTCGAGTAGTTTCGGAGCCTATTCGGTACAAACAAACAAACAAACAAAAAAATATTTCCTCTTTATAATATTATATATAGATACACACACACATACTACACTACACTTACTGTATTTATTTTATGTTCTTTGTATCTGTTTTTACAAACACAATAGATTTGATTTCCGTACGTCTCGTCCTAAGTGACCACTGAAAATTAGCGCCGTGCTGTGGGTCCCCCACGGCTTAGCATTATGCTGAGTGGAAACCTTCTTGCCACAATCACGACATGCATCTGCCTGGCATCTTTTTCACCCTATTTCTTTTCTGTTTTATACAAAATGTAGGTATCATATGTTATTATTGTTTTATTTATTTCTCGTCTTTACTAAATACTATTGTTAAGGGTTCAGCATAATCATGTAATTATATTGTATGTCGTTTTGTGACAATTAAACGCTTTTTCTTTCTTTCACTTCTATTCTATTATTTTATATAATCAAAGTTCGTTCTACTATCCTGCTTTCGTCTATTTGTGTACGTCCGAAGCTCTAATATTTAAGTACATTAAAGCAAGTTTGCCAACTAAAATGCATTAGCTAACAGTTATGGCGGTCAGAATTTGGCAAACTCGTGAATTTACGTAATTGACGCGGTTTAATCTCTAATTTCATGAACCACTGCTAGGGCAGAATTATGACCCGAAGTTTTGGCCATACCGTATGCACCTTGGACAATTATATGTATAGTCTGATTTATGGTTATATTCTTCAGGCAGGTATTGTATTTCTTATTTGTTACTGGGGTGATTTTACGATCATAGATAACTTTTATACATAGATATAATAAACAAATTTCTATGCTTTTATATGAATACATTTTTTTGCAAATCTTGTCTAATTGACCATAATGTCCTCCGGTAAATAAAAAAAAATATGAGGTTGAATTTAAAACACCATAGAGGCTTACAAGTTCTGCGAAGATACCTTATACAAGTTCGTAGCACACTTAGTGCTACGCGGTTGCTACGCCGTAGCACTGCTTTGTGGGTGACAATGTTCCTGGAGGTGGTTTCAAGGCGCATTGTTTACAACATTGCTCAAGAATTCATCGTTTAAAACATTTAACTCGAAATAATTTTCCTTTTCTCATGAATTGATCGCGGCCTTAATACTCGTACAAAATTCAATTAGAACATTCAGAATCGAGAATATAACAATTTTAAATGCACAAAATGGCAAACGCTCCGGCCGCCTTTACAGATACCAAACCACAGTCTGCTCCAAATTCCTTTCAGTGCTTTATTACATTTCATTTATCAAAGTGGACTTTAATTTAATTAAAATACTTTCGGCTACTTTCAAAGTCACAATAATAAATTTAATCCGTCGTCACGAACAATTTTCTTCGACCCGTGGACCATCAAGTGTAAACGAACCTTTACATCGACTTACAACATTATGTAAGTAGGCATAATAGAACTCTGAAATTTTTTTGATTAAAAAATTTCAAGTAATTTAATAACGTTATGTGAGTTTGAAGGTAATTTCCGGAAGAAACGACGTATTTTTTCATAAAATTAATATTATCTTTGAGCCTGTTTTGTTAGGGTTGTTACTTAATATCGGTTGGGGTTTATGCCTTTTATCGGGCAATGGAGTGAATATCCTTACTTATCGTGTTTCTGAGGGACATGCCACTCTGTTATCTGTGAATAGGCCCGTCTTTTCTCTTGAATAAACATTGTCTATCTTGGAATGGAAGTAATTAACTGTAGGAATGAAGGTACTTCTTGGTTTATTATTTTGTCTCTTGTTTATTGCGTCCAGCGAAGCCTACTAAAAGCTCTGTTTATTTCTTTAATAATAAAACAGTAATAAAGTCTCCTCTTTTATAATCATCCTTGTTCTAAAACATTTAAAGTTCTGCCAAGTAATTTGGGAGGAAATGAAAAAAATTGTGACCTGCTGGGATGTTTGAATTATAGTCGATTTAATATTGAAGATATCTAGACAGTTGATCCTTGAAATCGCCTCGTGGGATAAAGTTAACTCGTACCTATTGTAATTTCGTTAACTTTCCCCCACTTAAAAAACCATCGACTTGCCAGCCTATCGGTTGTTTTTGGTTACATTTCGGGGTGTGTTTGATAGAATTGCATGATTTCATTCCGCCTAGCTATCATCCGACTACAAAACGTATGGCGATGTTCCGTCGGTTCCTACAAGGTGAACATCCCACCCATACGCTTTAAACGTTTTGGGAATACTTTCATTGTGCATACAGCTAAGGAGTGGAATTCTCTGCCGGAGTCTGTGATTCCTGGTAGTTAAAATCTGGGGGTATTAAAATCAAGAGCGAGTAGGTTACTTCTAGCCAAACGCTTACCATCAAATGCAAGACTTTAAACAACAAAAACAATCCTCAGTTAATTCAGACTTTACAAAGATTAAAACTATGCTTTTATATAAATAAATATATTTTGTAATTTTTTGACGTGCATATGATGTTCAATTTCGGTATTGAACAATTTATTTCCCTAAGTGTATCCATTGTGTATACAATTGTACCATATACATAGTAATGTATTCATTGAATATTGCAGATAATCAGAAACGTTGTAAGTCAGCCAATTTATTTCGTGCTAAAATTACCACAGTTTGCACAGTTACTCGCCATAATGACGCGAAGGTCAATACAAAGAGATCCCGTTACAGCCAAGTCAACAACAACATTTGATTGTGTTCCGTGATTGATTGCAATGTAAACGAAATTGATACGATAATTATTATTAGTATTTTCTTTGTGTTCATAATTGCTTGGTGATAATTATAGCTTCTTATTTGCGAGGTTAATAACCGGCACTATTAAAATTACCTACTTATAAAATCAAATGCTTTAAAAGTATATGTGTAAGTTTTGTCCATCTATTATATTTGTCTTGGTTTAGTCATTAATTGATGTAAGCAATATGATATAAAGACTTTTTTGTAATTCGATGATTGACCATGTCTGAGCACCGTAGGTTAGGATGGGCAGGATACACATTTTGATGAGTTTCCGCTTCAGGGAGATCAGCATATCACCTTTCATTAGCGTCTTCATGGGCCAGTAACTTTTCTAGAAGCTCTCGATACGGCGATCGATTTCCCTTTCCTGCCTGTTTTCAAAAGATAATAACTGGCCCAAGCAGATGTACTCATCGACACAATGTAACCTGCCCATCTTCCTCAACCCAATGTTTTTTGTTGTTGGACATCACCTTGGTTTTAGACCGATTCATTGCGAATCCCACCTTGAGACTAGTCCTGCTCAGTTCTTGGAGCTTTGTTTGTAGTTCCTGAGCAGTTGGGGCAAAAAGGACAATGTCGTCAGCAAATTGGAGGTTCGTTAGCGTCTTGTTGCCGACTTCGATGCCTTTCGTGTACAATGGCCCCGCTACCAATATCTCGTCCAAATTGCAATCAATTTGGGGCAAAGTGAGGCTCCCTGCTAGACACCTCTTTGGATTTTGAAAGATGGTCCTTTTTGACAGGTCTATGTATTGTATTTCTAGGTTTTTGTTTTCAAGAGATGTGAAAAATTATTTATGTATAACACTATCAAAAGCTTTCGCATAATCTACGAAGGCTAGATATAATGACATATTAAATTATGTGTATTTTTCTATAATCTGGTTTAGTGTTTGTAGATGGTCAGATGTGGAGAAGTTAGGGCAAAATTCGGCTTGTTCTGTTGGCTGATGTTTGTCCAGCTTTTCGTCTAGTTTATTATGTACGACTTTAATTAATGTTTTGTAGATGTGTGGACATTAGAATAATCGGTCGGTAATTGCCCATGTCACTATTATCACCTTTTTTTTGCCCAAAAAAAAAATGTTTGAGGGACACATTGCACTTGGTACTTTTCCTGTCTGGATTATAGTGATGAACAGGTTATTCAGGTGGGCCAGTAGATTCTGACTGTCACACTCAGAGATGTTAACGGTTAATTAAAGCTCCGACCGTCTTAAGCAACCGTTAACTGTCTCTGAGTGCGGCAGTCGAGAGCCAATTTTTAAGGCTTCGGTAGTAATTTCATCCTCCCTAGGATTTTGTTGTAGCGCAAGTGCTTTACGTTTATTGGGAGGATGAAATCAGAGATAGTGTACTTGCTTTTCTGAATAGTCCTAAAATATAAATGATGTATGGATATTAATAAATAGCAAACGATCAGAAAACACAAAAACCTTTATTTATGCTTCATCATCATCATCAGCATTACAGCCGAAAGACATCCACTGCTGGACATAGGCCTCCCTCAGGCGTCGCCACATTGACCGATCTCGTGCGTCTCACATCCAGCGCCTTCCCGCAACCTTAACCAGGTCATCGGTCCACCTAGTGGGAGGCCTTCCAACGTATCGTCTTCCGGTTCGCGGTTGCCATTCCAGAACTTTTCAGCCCCATCAGCCATCCGATGCTTCTATTTATGCTTAGTAGTCATAAATAATGCGTATGTTTAAGTGATTTTTGTGGTAGAAAAGGGCAATTTCGGTACCTAGTTATATTTTTCAACAAAAGAATTATCAACTAGACTTCGTAACTGCCCAAATTGAAAAGCACTGAAAATACCTAATTCTTCGTTTGCAAAACAAAATTGGTCCAATAAGTTTTCTATAAACTCAAACCGTCTCGAGAATTTACTAATTCTGTACTCAATTAGGAACAAATATGCCAGTAATAAACCAGAGCCATTTTGAGAGCCTTTCAGAATATGGATGACGTCATCAGTCAGTTTATTGGGGCTTCTCATTGGCTGTGATGTTATTAAAACCACATGCTGTGAAGCAATATGGCATCTTGTGCAAGGAGTAAAATGATTATTTTCTGAAAAGATAAGGGAATCCGGTGGATGAAAGAGGTACAATACAGGTCAATGTGGTGATGTCAGAGAGATGTCTGTGTCAAGCAGTGGATGTTCCAGCTTCCAGCTTCCAATGGTAATAATGAGCCAATGTTGCTGTTCTGGTTTGAAGAGTACGTGCAATTACATTTCAGAACTGAAGAATAATTTAAAAATGTTCGAATTCCTGTTTGGTTAACTTATTCTTAGCAAACATTTTGAAGTACTTTATCTGTACAACCTGAAAACAAATATTATAGATGAAAATCAAATCAAATAAACGCCTCCGCGTTTTGTGATAATGTGGGCGTCTGTATTCGTGATAGTTATAGAACTAAGAGTACAGTACTGTGTGTAGGTGTGAAGCAGCTTTAATCTGCAAAATTGCTCGTATTTCAGTCATTCTAGCCTTGTAAATATTAAAAACCAAACTGCACAAACTATATCAGGAAATAAAGTTACGTTTTTGATGCATTTATACTCAATTTTTTTTCAATATTTTACATGTTGAACTGGGTTTGGTTATTCCATTTTCAAATACAGTTATGATTTTTTTATTCTTGTTTTACGGTTTTCAAAAAAATGTATATTGAAGAAACAAAAGCTGAAGTTTTAATGTTTGTTGGGATTTGGTATTTTATTTGAGTAGTAGTGGTTTTTGACAGACACAACCATTACGAGATAAAAAACCTATGTCTTAAACGTATCCGTGATTAATTAACAAACTTCTAAATATATAGAATTCCACATATACAAAATTATCAATCCATATACTAAATCTGGAGAAAATTTGTTTTTGTACATATTTCCAAATAAAATAGCCAGGGTTTTAAAGGATAACCAACAGAACCCATTTCCAATTTTCGTCTGTTTATTGGTTTGTCGGTTAATCTGTTTACCTGTTTAGTTGTGCACGCATCACGTAAAATGTACGAAACCAATGTAGATAACTTTTATACATAAAAATTGTGCGTAATTTGAAGTACTAAGTTTTCGTTTCATCGCAATCGGTTCACTCTATGTTCAAAAGTTAGATGAATTTAAAGTATTCAAGAATTAAAATACCACAACACACGCAATTCAGATACTCGTACAGATGAACTCCATATTCTATAGATGGCGTTGTGCATTTAAAATCATTTTCTGAATGGCAGTATTAAGATTATCCGCGAAAAGATGACCCTACAAAAAATATTGGTAGGTTGGTAAGGTATGTAGAGTAGGGTAGGCAGTTGAGGGAGCGAACCCGCGGGCACAGCTAATACCTAATAAAAATTCCCAAGCAGCATTTAGTTTTCATGAATTCAGGTTTTACCTTGAAAGGTAAAACATGTTGTATACAGGTTTTTGTAACACGATTTACAATCCTATTGTAAATGTGCCTTCTCTGTTTGAGAAGAGGCCTTTGTTCTGCAGTGGGCAATTACAGTCTGGCATTATTATTTCCTTTATTTATTTACATTCCTAATGAATACATTTTTAAATATTTAAAAAAGAAAACTTAAAAAAAACGTTTAAAAATATAAAAAATAGAGGCCAACCGGTATCGGGAACAGGGTCCAAGCTACCGGTGGTTAGGGCTCCAGGGACAGGAACCTCCTCACAAAGCGAGCCGTGTCAAGAAGTACTGCCTTTGTATCAGGCCCTTGATCCAACCGCGCAATGACAGCCTCGACAGATGGTCGTCGAGGCTCCTGGCCATCTGGCCGTTGGCCGTAACGACAATCGGCACAATGATGACCGAGTCCACATTTCACATGTCGACCACCTCGTGTGCTAAGTCGAGGTACTTGATTTGTTTCTCTTTCTCAGCTTTCACGAGATTCTCGTCATTATTATTATTAATGAGAAAATAGTTATATTTAGTAGTATAGGAAGTAGGAAAATATAGTTGAGAGATACCCACAAAATAATAGTAAAACAGGTAAACACCTTGAAGTTTATGAGTTGCAACGTGACAAGAAAATTGCAATATGATTTGGTTGCATTCCTCATTTTTCATAAAATATAAGTGGAAATTTTGACACATCACATTTTAATATATAAGTGAGATATATTGCTTCACAGCTTCATAACGTGTCAAGTTTTCATGCGAAATTTTGAGTACCTTACAGTGAAAACAAAACTATGAGAAATGTGAAATTAGAGTTGGATTTCGATGAAAAAAACAAGTCACTTCCATGATTTACGAAGTCCAAGAAAGAAACCAAATGATTTGTGCAAAGATTTAATATGGTAGTAGTAATCAATATTGAATGAGATTTTTTTTCATTAAACACATGTGGTCTTCTTCACCAATCTCATCATCATAGTCACGTTTAATCAAAACCTTGTATTTACCTTTTGCTCAAAACTTTTACATGAATATTACAACATTGTTTTGTCACTACACCAAAACAGCTACAATATTCACATAAATCCTTCTTCATAGGGTTAAACCTGTGTATTTTCTAAAACTTAGCTGGCGTTTGTTTTGGCGTTCTGCCAACGTCCAGTGTTTACTCAACTTTATGCAGTTGTAAGAGCACTGACCTGCTTACGTTGGTTTGTATTTTCTTGTATTTCAGTTAGACCAATCTCTCTCAACGTGGACGATATGACTCCCTCGTGGTCCGCTTGAAGCTACCATACTAAGTAGAAATAGTTTAGCATTTTATTAAAAACCGGCCAAGTGCGAGTCGGACTCGCGCGCGAAGGGTTCCGTACCATTATCGCAAAAAACTGCAAAAAAATCACGTTTGTTGTATGGCCACTTAAATTTTTTTTATTTTTTTTTTCTGTATTTGCTGTTATAGCGGCAACAGAAATACATCATCTGTGAAAATTCCAACTGTCTAGCTATCACGGTTCATGAAATACCGCCTGGTGACAGACGGACAGACAGACAGACAGACAGACGGATTGCGGAGTCTTAGTAATAGGGTCCCGTTTTTACCCTTTGGGTACGGAACCCTAAAAACTAGCTGTTCCGCGCGGCTTCGCTCCTATGGGCCACCCCACAGGAATAATGTAGCTTTCTATTGGTGAAAGAATTTTTTAAATCGGGCCAGTAGTTTTGGAGCCTATTCGGTACAAACAAACAAACAAAAAATCTTTCCTCTTTATAATATTAGTATAAATATATTTATGGTAGTACCTATCCAGAGAGCTTACAAGGTGCTGAAGTCAATCTCGCAACCGGAGATATGTTCGATTGTGCAACGATTTCTGAAAATTACTATCTTTGTGCTTGTTGGATCTAGGATTTACTGCTGCTATAAAAAATAAATGAGGTGCTCGAGAAAATGAAAAATGTTTGAGAACCTGTATGTAACACGGCTGACTGAAAATGTCTTCTATATATTTTCAGTTTGACCTTAGAATCTGTGATTGTCAGCTATTTCGTAGAAAATATAGGTACGTAACTTTAGCACTAAAGTTTCGCTTTAGCTTCAGATATAGTTTTACAGTCACCAAGTTACCTACTGCTTCTACAATTTTGACCTTTAGTTACGTTTTATGTTTGTTGTTGAATCCTAAAATATTGATGTATGGCTCCACAGTTCCCAAATTATCAAGAGTATCCTCACCATCATTATTTCAACTGAAAGTCGCCCACTGCTGGACAATGGCCTCCCTCAAGTGTCATTATATTTTCTAGTCCTACTCATCTCGCATCCAGCGGTTTTTCCGTGACTATTACCAGTTTAGGTCCACCTTCTATGCCAATGCAGCGGTTCTAGGGCTTCTTTTATGCACTAAATAATTGTACTTTCTTGTGTATGTCCTTATTTTTTTGTGCCTTCAACGCTGCGCGTTGCGGTATCACATCAGAATCCTTTGGCCTCATCAAGCAAATGTCTAGAGCATATAATATCTGTAATTACTGAACTGTTTGCCAAACGAGCTTTTGATGTCAATCTTCCTACCATTTTACCATGCAGTAGAATTTACATAATTATTTTATTATGAACTCTTCAATTAATTACTAATTCATGCATGGCAATATAGTCCAACGTCAAACTGATACCCCCCAAAGGAATTAAAGGATATTATGTATTGTACAAACAAAGTTTGCTGACAGAATAAGGTCCCACAGTGACGTAGGTCTCTTTATGACTATTAATCACGTAAAGTTCTGGCTAGGACTAGGACATAACAATAAAGTTTTCTTATTAAACCCCAATCTCTGAAGTGTATTCGTTTGAGAATGAAGTTAATTGTTAAGTAGATTGTTATTTGAAAGTGCATATAATTTCTATAGAGAACTGCCTTTTAGGTTAATAACCTTTTCTTTATTATTATATGTTGCATTATGATTAGAAATTTCTTTTAAATTATGACAGCCAGTATTTTGAGTGGTAGTCAGACGAAGGGCTTTATTTATAAAAATCTCCGAAGCCAGTTTCTAAATTCGAATTATAAAGAGAATTTAAATTAGTATATTATGCAGTTGTTTAATATTGCAGAGTGGTTTAACCCAACTGTTGATAAGTCCACTTGTGATGAAATCTACGTTTATATGTACTAAATACATATTTTCAGTAGGTATTTTGGTATTGTTGGTGCATGTTTATTTTATTCGTGACCACTTATCTGAATTAGGTATGTTTTTTGTTTATCATTCACAATTTATAGGAACTTTGTTTATTTTAATATTTATTATGTGGAGTCCTAGGCACACGAATTCAGTAGCCTCCAGAACTAGTCGCGTGAGCAGTACATCTGATAACTTATAAATAATAGATATCTACTCATTACGAATGTAAATATTATGAAGGTTACCTTTGTTAACTTCAGGCGGCAGTATCCAGCAAGATTTTGCTCTCATCAAAACTAACATAGCACATAAATCATAAATCTACCAACACACCATAAGCATGATTACTCTCGATCATAGCATAAGTAGAGAGACCCATTACACATTGAGAGGGAGCGTAGGGCTCTAGCGGTCCGGAGCAATATGTTGTCCCGTAGATTTGCGCGGTGTACGGACCTAGTAAAAGTAACACTTTTCAAGGCTTATTGCCAAAGTCTGTACACGGGCAGTCTATGGGTCAATTATACTAAAAGATCGCTGGATGTCCTGCGCGTCCAATATAACAATGCTTTCAGGATGTTGTTGAGACTGCCCCGTTACTGTAGCGCGTCGGAGATGTTTGCGCAAGCCCGTACTGATGGTTTCTATGCGATTATTCGTAAAAAAACTGCGTCGCTACTGAGGAGAGTGAGGGACAGTCAAAACGGCATCCTGAAAACTGTAGCTGAGAGCTTCGGCTCTCCGATTATGCAACAGTTTGTGAGTAGGTTGATTGTTACTAACACTAGGTAATAAGTTTTCTTTGTTACTAACACTAGGTAATAAGTTTTTAATATGTTACTAACACTAGGCAATAATTTGTTTCTATGTTACTAACACCCTATGGATTTTTACGTCCGAAATAAAGACTTTCTATTCTATTCTATTCTATTACTAAAAGATACATATACTTTCAGTCGAATATATCCGTATCTTTCCACCCTACTCTTTCGGGGTAAACGGAGCGAGCTTGCAAATTACTGACATCTGTATGCTGGTGCACACTTCGGGATGGCTTCGGGCTGCGGTCGCTTTTGTAAGGCCGAGTGCACACGTGCGTAATATTATTCTTTGGGTTACAATAGATTAAAATTGTATACAGAAACTGCATTGAAATGTCTGTGTTTGTGGGTCGTGGAAACTTTTGAAAGGTCGCGTATTTTATGATTCGAGGTTGGGTGTTATTTATAAAAAGCATACCTTTAGACTCGTAACTTACAGGTTTTGTGAAAGCTTATGGAATAAATGTGCTCTCTTATTTTTATTTAGAAGCCCTATGCACGAAGCATTTATTTATTCTTTTACAAAATTACTCTTTGCATTAACATTTTTAACCAACTGTGCAGAGAGGAAAAGGGGCTCATTGCGCATCAAAAAATTCATCCACATTGATGTCAATGGGTAGCGTGCCTAGAACGCTGGCAGCATTGCCATGTTGAATGGCAATACTGATTCTCTGGCTGAAGAAAAGGCCAGCCCTCTGGTCACGCGAACAGTTGACTAACCGTTTACTAATGTCTCGAAACACTCGATGAGCACTCGGACCCCATGGACCTAATGTTTCAACCCCAAACGGCTCAAACATATAACTTCATATAAGGTTGTTATATTTGCGCCGTTTGAGGTTTTCTGCACCAGCAGCAGCTGCCCCAGCTCTTCCTCTCCCCTTTGTATGTAAGTTTGTTTTGTTATTAGGCATAAGAATAGAAATATTCAATTGTATATATTGTTTAAATTATAAATTATTCAAAAGTCACACTAATCATTTTCGACTGTGCAGATAATTAAGCAATTAAATTATTACACAAACAAAATATTATTAAATTATAAATCAAATAGATTAAACAATAAAAACATACAAACATAAAAATTAAACAATCCAACAAAAAAAAAAACAAGCTACAAAATATATTTAAATAAAATTAAACAACTACTAAATAAAAACAGATAGTACAGTAAAACACAGTACAAATACTGTGCTTTACCTTTATTGTATTTGTAATAAAATATTTGGAAGGCCTCCTTCTAGGTGGACCGATGACCTGGTAACCTATTGGGAAACCAACTGATGCGAGACGCACAGGAGCAATCAGTGTGGCGACGCTTGGGGGAGGCCTATGTCCAGCTGTGGAAGTCTATCGGCTGAAATGATAATGAATAAAGTATTTATTCTATCAATCTATCTATCTGATCCGCCACCATCTGCATCCAATCAACTTTTTAATGACATCGGTACATCTAGCAGTGGGCTTCGCACACTACGCTTGTCAAAACGTGGTTTCCACTTTTTTTAAGCGAAAATGATTATTGAAATGCCAAAATGTAAGTTATTCATGACCACAATAAATTTCGGTAGTATATGTCAATTCCATAGAAATTTTTGCTTTTCGACAGTCCTTTTTGCTGAAAATATCATCTTGTTTGCAGCTTGATGAATCGCTTGGTCCATCGACGAACATTACAAGTCCAGTTTTGTGCATACTCTTAATACAATTTACGTTTATTTACGATAGTTTCATATCAATATACAGGTTAAATGAAACAACACAATTTCCGAAAAAGGTCGATCCCTTTTTAGAAATTGTGTTGTTTCTGTCTTATTAATATTTTTACTAACATTATGAATATTTTTTACTATGGGACTTGCCCCGAAATCGTGATAAAAAACAACTGCCTCATATATTAATGACGACAAAATGAACTGAACAGCTGTAAAACATTAACATTGTAGTGGATATGTCATGGACTAAGTGATTATGGTCAATGAATGTGAAATGTATTAGTCCAAGAGTGAGCGAAGCGAGCTCGGGAACTTAGGGCACCCAGTCACGGATAGGTTAGGTTCGAAGGAGCTAGAAGTAAGCGAGCAAAGCAAGCGAATTCATCTCTCAATTATTCAGAAAGCCCGGTCAATTTAATTATTTCAATAGTTTTCATCACATTGCCTACTCATATTGGGCATTTTTCAAATTGCCCAGGCATTCTGAATAATGCCGTATTTAATCACTTGGACCAAAACAGATACAATGATCCCTTTTCAGAAATTGCGTCATTTCAGTTACATCTTGTATGGTAAAAGTGGTAGTCTGGTTTTTGTAAGTACCTACCTACGTTTACCTACTTAAAAACAGTACTTATTTACTGTATAATGATATAAAAATAGTTTAATCCTCCTTTTGTTACCTATCGATTGGATCTGCCAAAAAAATTACAAAGGTTCTGAAAATAGCCGTTTATTTATGAAGGTTCTACATGCTAATATAAAAAGAAGGTATTTCAGGTAAATATTCCTGGAATGTCAGCTTACCGCACAGATTTACGCACCCTATGAAAACATAATATTATAATATTGTGTAAATATTTTCTTCTTTCAGTAGATCACATTCAAACGTTGTTATTATGTTATCACTTTTTCAGATTATGATATTTGTAGGTAGGTAATATTATTATGAGCATATTAATAAAAATATCGGCGTACTAAGTCAATATTATGTTCCAGGAACGGTCTTGCATCAACAAAATTTGTTTGTATTAGAGTATTGTATAGGTATTTTTTCTACTCTTGTTCTTTATCAAGACATCTTGCTATAACTGCTACGAGTATTAATCCATCTGCCCCCCTAGCCAATTTACAAACATTTCGTATCTCTTTCTACAATCGATAACGCCTTCGATTTGTATGACCTGACCACGTGACTTAACGTTTCGATGTGTCATTTTCATACATTGATTCGTTTTTTATTAGCGTTATCGATTGTATGGCCTGACCACGTGACTTAAGGCCGTGCCCTGACCAAAAAATCAGCATGAGATATGAGCATTCCTATTGGCCTAGTGGCACTGGTGGCGCATGAATTACGGTAATGAATACGCCCAGATTTTAGAATAAAATCTTTATAAAATCGAATATTAATTTGAAAAAAATAAAACTTACAAAATGTTCGTTATAAAATTGTCTATCCATAAGTGTTAGTATAAAAATAATTAATGAATACTTTACGAGGAGATGCATGCTATAAATAATTATTTCACATTTTTATGGTTTTGTTGGCAGGAGATTAGTGACACATATACTTCTCTAAAAAAAAAAAGTGTACTACAATTTTAGAATCAACATTATGTTGAAATTTAATGTATTTTTATAAATTGATATTTCTTTTTAAATAAAGAGTAGATAGCTCTTAAAAACTGCACAAAATTCGACTAGCACGGCGTTTTGCTCGGGGACGCGCCTTAACGTTTTGATGTTATCCATACATTGATTCGTTTTCTATTAGCGTTATCGATTGTAGTTTGTCAACTTGGCTACAGGTGCTGATAAGCCAGAGCGTTCCATCAAAATTGCCAACACGACCAACCTTTAGGAAGATTTAGGTCGGCCGTTGAAAATAAAAATAAATTTAGATGCTTAGGATTGCAGGAAGAGCTATCCTTCGTAATATTAACTTATGGTATTATCTGTCCTCCTTTAAAGAAACTAACACAAACATCCTCCACTCCTCATCTCAGAATGACCTATGACTTCCAATCATGGGGGCTGTATCACCCAGATAATATAATCCCCCCATTTTCTATACCGACACGCTCTGGAAGATACCGTATTCTGAGCCGGAAGACAAATACACTCACATTAAAGAAAAACAACGGAAAAAAGCTTTATCAAATATAACCTTTATATTATTTACTTCCTTCACCCTCGTAAGCACTTTCGGCATCATTGGACCTTATATAATACGGACAAATAGAGGCTTATAAGGGCCTTATATCTCGTTTTGTTTGTGATCATATCCTGCTTATCAGAAACCAATGACTGGTCGTTTGATAAGACAAAATAATAAAGGGTTTTTGTGACGTCAATTTTGTGGTTTTGTTGTCAATATTGTGTTTGTAGGTAGGTATATAATGTTGTTCATGTTACCGGTAAATGGGAATATAATGTGTTAGTCGCTTAGGGCTTCTGAGAATAAATAGAGTCTGCAATCGAATGAAAAGTAGGTGCTTATATACCTGTTGGTATAAAAGTACCAACAATGCTCACGTTACGATGGTTGTTTTGTGAAATCATGCATACTTTTCTTTGGTTAAGTTAATTACAAATGAATTGTTTTGAACAAAAAATATTTTTCAAGTAAACTCTTTGTTCTTATGTGGCTACAATTCCACAGTGATTGTATTATTTTAATAACATTCGCAAAAAAAAGATCGCGTGGTTGGCACGAAATCAAATCTAGATTTGATTAATTTCTTCATGTTTTTCCGTTTGCTTAGTGCACCCATAAGGTACCATCCTACAAACTTAAACATAAGTTTATTTATAAAGACATTACCTACTGTGTTGATTTATCTTTGTGATAAAATTCATTACATCATCGTGATATGTCCAATGCGCGGGCGCGCGATATCTCATCTAACGAAGTAAAGGTGATATTCACAGTAACACACTCGTATACAGACAGATTATTAAATGAATACCTTCTGATTTGTTATCGGGGGGCAAACTTCAAAAGGCGTCTAGATTTTTGGGGAAAAGACCAGGGCATGTGAGATTTTTACCTCACACAATAAAACCACTCCGGTGATAACCATCAGCACGTAGAACCCCGTGACTGCTTATAAGACCACCCTGGGACTCCCTCTGTGCAACAGCTGTTAGAGCACATCCCTTTTTTACCCGACTGATGGTAATGTGTTTATCAGTCTATGTATGTATGTATGTTCCTATGCGGCGTTCTAGAGACCAAACGCGTTGGCCGATTTTGATGATTCTTACGTGAATCGATTCGTCTTAACCCTGCGAGTGTCAATGGCTACATTAAAATTGGAGAATATAAAAATGGCGAAATGGGAGCCCAAATATTTTTCACTGAGGAGATTATTGTCTTCAAGGTAGGTCAGCAACTTACTGTTCAGTACCCTTTCCATAACTTTGCACAGAATGGAGGTAATGGCGATCGGACGGTAATTGGCAGGGTCTGCACGGTTGCCTTTTTTGGGCACTGGTTGCACATTTGCTAGCTTCCAGGATCTTGGAACAAGCGCGTCAACACAGGAGACAGTTCAGGCGCACACAGCCTCAGCACTCGGGCTGGAATGCCATCAGGCCCGCTGGCCTTGTTCACGTCTAGACTGCACAATACTCTCCGGACCTCTTTAGTGTGCACAGCGATCTCCGACATCGAAGAGTCGCAATGAGGCACAGTAGGTGGTTGCTTGGAGCCAGCGTCTAGATGTGAATTAATAGCGAAGAGAGATGCAAATAAATTTGCTTTCTCACTCGCAGAGTGAGCCAGCGACCCATCAGGTTTCAGCATTGGAGGTAAAGTGGGACGACAGAAATTCGATTCAACCGCTTTAGACAGGGACCAGAACTATTTGCTACCCGGAGGGTGTGATGCCAGCTTGGCCCCAATACGTCCGATATGGTCAAAACGTGCCCGACGCAAAACCCGCTTGCAGAACTTGGCGGCAGAATTAAAAGCTCTTTTCCTCGCGCGAACCCTACGCGCTCTAACCTTGCGGTCGCGAGCCCCGACCCAGGCTTGGTAAGCAGACTCTTTTCGGGCCTCAGCGTGGGCGCATTCTGCATTATACCAAGGTCGGGATTTGTGACCGAGCGGAATGTCGGAGAATGGAATGAAATACTCCATTCCCTGCCGAATCACATCCGCAACCGCATCCGCACAGCTCGAGGGGTCACCCGAGGAGAAGCACACATGCCGCCAAGGATAAGACGCAAAAAAGTGCCGCATTTCATCCCAGTCTGCTGACTCGTATCGCCATACTCGCCTCGTGCCTCTAGGACTCTCATCTGGAGGAGAGCAAGTCGACACGGATTTCACCAGACAGTGGTCAGACGTTCCCAGCGGGGCTGAGACCGATACCGAATGACTGTCCGGATCGGTTGTCAGCAGAAGGTCTAAGCAGTTGGGTGTATGGCCGTCTACATCCGGTACCCGCGTTGCCACTTTCACCAGCTGGGTTAGATCTAGCGATAGAGAAAACTTGCGTGCCTCTAACCCAGCATGGTGAGTTTTCCGGTACGGGTACAACCACTCCTTATGATGGGCGTTAAAGTCCCCCAGAAAATTAAGCTTTGCTGTTGGATACCGTTGCTGGGCCATGTCAACCGACTCCACGAGGCAATTAAAGAGCGCTGTCGTCTCCTGGTCACCAGCGTGCGACCGATAGACGCCGATGTAGAGAGACTTCTCCACGCCAGTGTCCACAAGTAGCCATATAACAGAAAAACCCGATTTCTCAAAGCAACGGAGACGACGACAACAAATGTCATCGCGGACGTACACACAGACCCCAGCTTGCTTCTTGAACTTGTGTTCAAGAGAGTAACCCGGGTAGTTGAGGTACGCCACGTCCGACGGGGTTGTTATCTTCGTCTCCGTTAGGAAAAACAGGTGCGGCTTCTCGGTCTCAAGGTGGTGGTGGACCGGATCGAGATTAGAGTGCAACCCCCTGATGTTAGTGAGGTGCACTTTTAGTGGGAGGAAGTGCAGCCGTTGTTTCACCATATTCTTCTTTGCTTTTTTCATGTTGGTTTAGAGTTTGCTGGGGAAGAAGTTGAACTGTCGAGACGCTGCTCAGTGAACCAAGTGGAACACTAGAAATAACCCAACCTATGGGGAACCCATTTGGAGACTGCGGGGACGCCCGAACCCCCCGGATATGGCCACCGGGTCCTCCCATCCAGTCGCCAGCTGGCACGGTGGAGCATACCGGGATTTCTCGCGAGTTGGCGGGGCAGCCTTTGGCACGTGGCTGACGTGCTACTTGGGCCCCCTACTGACTGCGGTCGGCCAACGGCTGGCACCGTGCTTCGGATCCCGCTACCCTCCAAAAATGAGTTACCCGGCGAGTTATTCCCAGAGACCAAGACCGGTTCTGAACAGCGCAACTGACATTCTCCTTCTCCCCCAAAGGCACTGGCAGTCCCACACACCGACGGAACACAGCAAGCTGCTTGGCGCCGGGCTCCGGTGGGATGGTGGTCGCGAGCCAGGCGGCCCCTTGCGGAGCCTACCACCGCTTAAGTGGGATCGTTCAGCCGTACCACAGGCAAGCCTGTGGTGCCGTTGCCCGGGATGGACCGCTAGGAGGTAGATCCCATACCCACCCCAAATATACTTTACGAGGAGATGCATGCTATAAATAATTATTTCACATTTTTATGGTTTTGTTGGAAGGAGATTAGTGACACATATACATCTCTAAAAAAAAAGTGTACTTCAATTTTAGAATCAACATTATGTAGAAATTTAATGTACTTTTATAAATTGATATTTCTTTTTAAATAAAGAGTAGATAGCTTTTAAAAACTGAACAAAATTCGACTAGCGCGGCGTTTTGCTCGGGGACGCGCCTTAACGTTTTGATGTTATCCATACATTGATTCGTTTTCTATTAGCGTTATCGGTTGTAGTTTGTCAACTTGGCTACAGGTGCTGATAAGCCAGAGCGTTCCATCAAAATTGCCAACACGACCAACCTTTAGGAAGATTTAGGTCGGCCGTTGAAAATAAAAATAAATTTAAATGCTTAGGATTGCAGGAAGAGCTATCCTTCGTAATATTAACTTATGGTATTATCTGTCCTTCTTTAAAGAAACTAACACAAACATCCTCCACTCCTCATCTCAGAATGACCTATGACTTCCAAATATGGGGGCTGTATCACCCAGATAATATAATCCCCCCATTTTCTATACCGACACGCTCTGGAAGATACCGTATTCTGAGCCGGAAGACAAATACACTCACATTAAAGAAAAACAACGGAAAAAAGCTTGATCAAATATAACCTTTATATTATTTACTTCCTTCACCCTCGTAAGCACTTTCGGCATCATTGGACCTTATATAATACGGACAAATAGAGGCTTATAAGGGCCTTATATCTCGTTTTGTTTGTGATCATATCCTGCTTATCAGAAACCAATGACTGGTCGTTTGATAAGACAAAATAATAAAGGGTTTTTGTGACGTCAATTTTGTGGTTTTGTTGTCAATATTGTGTTTGTGGGTAAGTATGTAATGTTGTTCATGTTACCGGTAAATGGGAATATAATGTGTTAGTCGCTTAGGGCTTCTGAGAATAAATAGAGTCTGCAATCGAATGAAAAGTAGGTGCTTATATACCTGTTGGTATAAAAGTACCAACAATGCTCACGTTACGATGGTTGCTTTGTGAAATCATGCATACTTTTCTTTGGTTAAGTTAATTACAAATGAATTGTTTTGAACAAAAAATATTTTTCAAGTAAACTCTTTGTTCTTATGTGGCTACAATTCCACAGTGATTGTATTATTTTAATAACATTCGCAAAAAAAAGATCGCGTGGTTGGCACGAAATCAAATCTAGATTTGATTAATTTCTTCATGTTTTTCCGTTTGCTTAGTGCACCCATAAGGTACCATCCTACAAACTTAAACATAAGTTTATTTATAAAGACATTACCTACTGTGTTGATTTATCTTTGTGATAAAATTCATTACATCATCGTGATATGTCCAATGCGCGGGCGCGCGATATCTCATCTAACGAAGTAAAGGTGATATTCACAGTAACACACTCGTATACAGACAGATTATTAAATGAATACCTTCTGATTTGTTATCGGGGGGCAAACTTCAAAAGGCGTCTAGATTTTTGGGGAAAAGACCAGGGCATGTGAGATTTTTACCTCACACAATAAAACCACTCCGGTGATAACCATCAGCACGTAGAACCCCGTGACCGCTTATAAGACCACCCTGGGACTCCCTCTGTGCAACAGCTGTTAGTGCACATCCCTTTTTTACCCGACTGATGGTAATGTGTTTATCAGTCTATGTATGTATGTATGTTCCTATGCGGCGTTCTAGAGACCAAACGCGTTGGCCGATTTTGATGATTCTTACGTGAATCGATTCGTCTTAACCCTGCGAGTGTCAATGGCTACATTAAAATTGGAGAATATAAAAATGGCGAAATGGGAGCCCAAATATTTTTTTTCTTCCAACCCCATCATATGGGGTATTAAATTAAATGGTTTTAAGATGTGATTTCAAAAATATATAACACTTATATGTTTAAATGTACCAAATTCGAAAAAAAAATACTAAAAAGTTATAAATAAATAAAAAAAATCAAAAAGCAGTCGGGTTATATGATTTTTAAATTTACTTTTTTTTTCTTTTTTTTCTGTGCCACTTCTGTTAGGGCACATCCCTGGGGAAACAAACCGTATCCGTTACCTAGACAAGAACAACCGGCGTTTATTTACATGCCCAACAGATATCAACCGTGCCGTCCTTCACAATGTATTTTCGGTAGTTGTTCGTATTAGTTTTTACTTTATTACCGACTCCAAAAAATCAGGAAAATAACGAAAAATTTGCAATTCTCATCGGCACCCTTTCGTCCGTTGCGAATTCGCGTTGTGGTTAAGTCAGATTCTGGATTTTCATCACTGCCAGAACTCGTTCTGAGAATTTTTTTTTGCTCAATGAGGGTTTTCGTTCTTTGAACCTAAAGCTGCGTCTACGCTAGGCCGAGAACCGAGCGTGAATTCGCCTTGAACGAGATCGCTTCTCCATACGAATTCACGCTCGGTTCGTGTTTGGCTCGCCTAGCGTAGACGCAGCTTAATATGTATAGTATAGTGAATGCCGTTTTATCGTAGTAAGATGACCATATTCTAAAATAATATATTAATACCACAATATTATCTTATATCTATTAGTTACCCTAATTAATAACAACACAGATATATTGTAAAGCATACATAGTACAGAACATCTGCTTAGGTAAAAATACTATGGAGTGGTGATAATAGCTGTTACGCATCAAGATTTTTTGTTCCCGCTGCACTGTGCGAAAACGCACACTACGACTGTTGGTGATAACTAGCAGCATGAACAAATTGGTAGGGGATATTAAACGACCTAAACACAAATGTTTGCTACAATTTTCAACTACCCGCAATAAAACGATTTACAAACAACTAAAACAATTTCTACCCTCAATTCTACAAGTTTGAAGACAATCGTTTTCTTAATTGCTCGTACATTTGTCTTGGTAGAAACTAAACGTTCTAATAACAGTACAGAACATTTACTGCTAAGCCAAACGGATTTACCAAGCGTATGGGGAGTCTAGTCGCCGGTAATTGTACTTACGAGATTAAGGTAAGTGAAATGGAAGACTTACTATTGGTTATCGGTTAAGTGTTATTGGAGTGGTGTAACGATTTGCAACTCAGTTTTTTTTGAAGTGACAACGTCTAATAAATCGATGAACGCCAGCTGCACGTACGAAAAAGGATGACTCAATGTAACGTTACGCTCAATGTAACGTTACAATGACGTTAATTGTATCGTTAAGTATGCAATCATTTCATCAATGTTTTGTTATGACGTTGTCACGTTAAACTGTCGTCCGTAAACCGACTTTACAGACAACCAATATTTTTAATTGGTCTTTAGTAGACAATAATTTGCAATGGATGTGTCGTTTTGCGAAGAAACTTTTAAGTTAATGGTGGTGTCGTTTTTGACGTGACAACGTCTAATAAATAGATGAACGCCGGCTGCACGTACGAAAAAGGATGACTCAATATAACGTTACGCTCATGGTAACGTTACAATGACGTTATGTATGTGACGTTGTCACGTTAAACTATCGTCCGTAAACCGACTTTACAGACAACCAATTTTTTGTTCACATAGAGCCCGTTCTTGACCGTAATGACGAATTACTCAAAGAAGATGACACATGCCCAGAAGATTTCTGCTAACTGTTCATTCCTGCTATAAGGTTGATCGGGCGAATCTCTCTCATTTGTCTGATGTATGCCTTCATTTTACTGCGTCAATAGCAATGTTTGTTACCAATATACTTATAACAATTTTAAATATTCAATCACCTATTATTGTTATTTTGCCTGTAAAATTTGTTGTTGTAGTTTTTCACTGGTAACTATACAAATCCATATACTAGCGCCTATCGTTTCTATTAAAAACTTGGTTCAAGCGACTTTTAGATACATACTAAAAGATTTTATACTCGCCCCAGTTCTAATCTTGTTTACCAAGATGCACTCTTCCACTCCATTTCAGAATATAGGTTAAAGAGCACCTATAACACAAGTTAGGGTTTAAGTAAGGGGTCGTTTACAAGCGTTGCATAGCTAGCCAAACGCGAGAAAAGCGATCTCGCTAGCGCTTAGGAAAAATCCTTGAATAGAAAATACTGTAGCCTGCCTTTATCCCGCGATAAGGCAGTCACCGTTCTTTTAACACGTTTTAGGGCACTTTACAATGGCATTTTTTGAGGTTTTATATTAGTTAGAATAAAGAGATACATCGTATTTACATTGTACTTGATGGTTATTTAAACACTTTATTTATTTATGGTTATTTTGAGACCAGACGGGATGACCATAATGCCTTGGAAGGTGAGTAGGCCTTTGGTGTGGGATGCAACATGTGTCGACACCCTTGTGCTATCCCATCTTCTTAGCACGGCGGGCTGTGCTGGGGCAGCTGCTGCTGGTACAGATAACCTCAAACGGCGCAAATATAACAACCTTAATGGAAGTTATATATTTGAGCCTTTTTGGGTTGAAACATTAGGTCCATGGGGTCGAGTATTTCGAGATGTAAGCAAACGGTTAGTCGACTCTTCACGTGACTAGAAGGCTGGGCTTTTCCTTGGCCAGAGAATCAGCATTGCCATCCAACGTGGCAATGCTGCCAGCGTTCTGGGCACTTTTCACGTTGACAGCGATGCGGACGAATTTTTTGACGCCCTATGACCCCTGCCCTTTTATACGCGTTCGTAGTTTTATTTTATTTTCATTTAAGTGTAATTGAGATAATTGCATAAACCATCAATAAATCAAATGAATAATTAAAATTTCCACTTGATAGTCGAATTAAATGACTACCAAGCAATATTTATAATTATTGCAACAAAATACCACAAAATTACTATAGGCAGAGAGTTTTGACAACATCCTTTATACATTCTAGTGACACCTATAACGATTTTCAAAAAGTTCAAAATGTTTGGGATTGTTATGCGCTACCTAAATGTAACGAAGGTAAATCCCATTTTGGATATTTTGACATACACTATCGTTGATAAAATGTTACTTCGTCTAGACACTTTCAGTATCACCTACATACATCAATAAATAAGTATAAAAGTATATATAAATAAAAATAAAGTAAAAAAATAATAATAAAATTAAGCCAACGTGTACCGACGTATTATTAAGTATCTAGTTAATGAACAATAAGTTACATACAATTCATTATTTATTCATTGTATATGGTTTCATAATTCAAATGAAATTGTATTATTTTTCATGCCTTTCAGTATAATTACTTATTTCACATCAACAGTAGGTAAGTGCGTGTTTTCATTCCATCATCCACTTGTTAACGTAAAAACTCATAAAACTAGGGTAGTTGTTGGTTAGTTACCCATCAATTTATGTAATAACGAATTGTAAATAACATTAAGCTTGATAGTGACGTAAAAAATCGAATTCATTTGCCTATAGAAGTTATTAGGCGCTAGTCTTGATGATCTGATAAAAGACATCTATATCTGTCAAGTCTGTTGTTTTTCTTACCTTACGGATGGACCTGTCGGTCTATTTTGTAGACACCTCACTGTGATGACTGAGGTGATGTGAGCTCGCAGTGACCTATCATCCCGACTGACTGTCAACCGATTCTAGGGATAGACAGCTCACTAATGAGTTATTATTATTATTTCACCTGAGTTAAAACGGTGATATTTTTACAGAACAACCCTTTGGGATGATAAAACATTTTTCACGTGGGCAATACCACGAGCATAAGCCAGTGTTGCGTAAATCTAAAAAATACCTTGTTTAATAATAAAAAATACACATAGATCTGAGTCAAGACTGGACTAAGACGAAAACTATTTAATCATTAAAAATCTGAAGGCCAATAATGATGTCGTTCAAATTCAAGTCGTGATTCTCATATCGGCGACAGTCAACGTCAATAACTTACTAAACTGTCTGAAAATTAGAGACCTCTAATTTGACAGATTGAGACCGAGATTAGATTGCAAACTTTCTCAAAAAATTGGAACGGTAATTGCTCCTCTGTGTCAGAAAAATAAATATTTTCGCCTTATGACCTCAGAAAGATTTTGTTTGTGTTTCGAAATCTTAGTGCAAAAGTGCATTTTATCCGCTACCGTGGTGAGAGGTTTTAAAATTCGTATCCTTTTATTCAATAATTTTCTATACCACTGAAAATTCTTATTTCATGTCAGTGCGCCAACCTCATTTTTAGAATTATCGCACTGGCCAGCACCGAATGAATAAAAAAAATTTCTTCTCTTTATGCAATTCACTTTACAAAATGTTGGTTTGTTTTTTGATAAAATCGTATGAAATCATAAAATATGAGCGAGTCCAGCAGCGACGAAGATATAAATTTAACATAATGCAGAGTTAGAGCAAGCGGTTCGTAATGCCGAATTGAGTTTTCTTCGGCAAAAATCGCGTGAAAAGTATATAAAAACGTATAATTTGTTCAATGCATGGATACATTCTTAAGGCAAAAATCGTTTTCGGAAACTATAATGCTATCATACTTCATTAAACTATCTAAGACTAGGAACTCAAGCACACTTTGGAGCATTTATTCGATGCTAAAAGCCAAGATCAAAACAAACAATTATGTACGCATAGAAAATATTCAAACCTATTGGCGTTTTAAAAAAAAAGTCAAGCAGCCACAAACAGAAAAAAAATTTTTTTTCACCACTACTTACTAAGCAGTTTCTTAAAGAAGTGAGGGTGAGTACCGGACTATTTTCTTCTCGGAAATTGTCTGCGGAACAAGCAAAAATACACAGTCAGCTTCTCTTTTGTGGTTGTATAGGTATAATCTGCATACTAAGGGAATACAGCACACCAATGATGGTCACTAAAAATTAATACCTAATTTGCTTCTTCTCTGATGATGAATCTGAAAGTCAGATTTTAACAATTTTACTACTGAAAGATTTTGACTTTACAAATTTAATTGAGACCCTTCATTTATTTTATTATTAATGTACACACAGAAAATACATACAGAAAACACATCATGACAAAGGATTACAAAGGTACTGCTGTACCCTTTGCGCTGATTTTAGAACAGAAATGTGCGGGGAAAAATACCGCGAATGGGGACACTTAATTCTCATAGCTTGGCTTGGCGCAGCTCTCGGGAATAAGAGTTAGTGAAACAAACCATATAAAAAAATTACAGTTTTTTGTGAGGTATACGAGCCAGGATTGTGTGACCTGACTGAAAATAGTCCGTTACGCAACCTCGCATCAGGCAGCTGCACACTGTTACACAGCTACGATACGCTTACTCACACCACGTAAGCTCCTCGCACGGATTTAGTGGCAACAATCACATCACATCACATCATCAGCCTATTAATGTTCCCACTGCTGGGACACAGGCCTCCTCTCTGTGAGAGGGAATGGACCGTAATCCACCACGCGGGCCCAGTGCGGGTTGGTGGATGTCACATGTCTTCGAATTTTTGTTTCTAGGACATGCCGGTTTCGTCACGATGTTTTCCTTCACCGTTTTGAGAGCAGTGGTGATGAAATAATTTACACAAAGTAAAGCACCTGCCTGGGCTCGAACCCACGACCTACAACTTGTAAGTCGCGGCTGATACCACTGGGCCACCACTGTTCTCACAATGGCATAATGCATACCAAAGCAACCTAGAAGTAACCTTTTCAAATAAACTAATGAAAATCCAATGCCAATCTATTGTCACAATGTGGGCCATGTCCTTGAAAGGGACAAGTCAATAGAATTGTGCGAAGGATTGAGAGTCTTCGTTAATTTGTGAGGCCATTACTTCAGTTTTAACGATCCTGGATGTTTTCGTGCTGCGATTACGAATTTAGGTACCTTCTGTGAGTTGGTAGCGGTCTAAGTTACGATTTCTAGAGAGATTGCTTTGTTTTTCGTTCTAGTTGTAATCGCTGTAGTGCAGCTAATTTTCCTGTAGGGGTAATATATTTTTAATTCTATTACTGATAATCATATTTTTATTTATTTTTTAGGGTTATGTTATGCTGAAGGTCCGTTTGTCTGTCCGTCTTGCCGTTGTCTGTCACACGAGTTTACAGCCAAACGGTTGGAGCTACAGTCTTCAAATTTTTACAGTATATATTGAATCTTGTTGACCCAAAGCTATGCCAATTGTATTTTTTTTTTTAAATATTTTTAAGAAAATAACAGCTAAAGAGGAAGGGAAAAAAATGACCTGCCTAATCGATTAGGGGTTATTCGGGTATCGTTGCTTAGAACTCGTTGAGTAGATAAATACTTTGTTTTTTGTTTTAAAAATATTGGAAAACATATGCATATGAAATGCATAAAAAAGCTGAATTTGGTGGGTTCTGATGCATCAGAACCCACCAAATTCAGCTTTTTTTCACAAAATTTTGTTCCGAAGAATTTTTTAACTTTCCATTGACACATGATCTTGAAATTTGGTGATAATGTTTTACTATTACGTATATTTTACAAAAAAATACTAAAATATTGATAAATCATATTTTTTTTGAAATCCCCTCATTCTTCCTGTTACAACCAACTTAATTTTGCGGTTTGGTATGGATGTGCAAAGTTCGACACGCAATTGGCTGGGTTTATTTTTCTGCCTGCTCTTGCCCCATGTTACTTTGGTTTGCCACAACACGTTTCCTTTTTCCACTCTCCCATTATTATTCATATTTTTACTCCCATTTTTATATAGTACCTTACATAATCTAGTTGTTGAAAAAGAATACTGCTTGGCGAGCTTACACAATAGGTAAATCTTTCAAGGCTAAAAAATCTCGCTAAGTGCTAAACCTTCTAGATTTTCAGAAAAGGAAAAGGGGCCGTTAATTTGTTTTAATTTAAATAAGTTTTTTAAAGTTTAGATTGAATAGAAATACTATGTATAATTTGACTAACGGTTAAATAGATAAATAATCAACATAATTTATTTATTAAATCTTGTACCCCAACTACCGAAATTCAAATAGTGCGCGCTTTCAAATATTTGCAAAATTAGTGTTTCATTGTTTAGTTTCGATATAAATATTAATTATAATTTATAAAAGAACAAGCCCAGATGGGATTTCCCATCGGCAAAAGTACCTAATGAACTTTCATCCCCAAAATTTACCGTAATTTATGAAAAGCCGTCCCTACCGTGCAACTTGGTTATTATGTAAAGAACTTATGGAACCATTGTGCAAAATGTTCTTCTAGATCACTGTTAATTCTGATTTTTAGGTGTTGGGAATAGTGTGGCGAGCTTGTCCCAAAAAATATAGACCCAGTGGCTTAGGCTGTGTGTTGTCAGTGAATTTTAATCACGGAAATGAAACTTGCTAATAAAAATTAAATCTAGTGATGGCAGGAACGGCAAAGTAATTTTATTTACCACAACAAAGCAAAGTACTAATTAAAATCCAATATCATTGCATGCCCATTGCTGTAATTGTTGCAAGGCGTTCCAGCGTGAGTTTAAAAGAACAATACAATGTTATGATATTGGCAGTATTGTTTACGAGCTTCCAAATCTAATAACAAAAACAAACAAAACGTATTTTTAAGATCAAAATAATAAAATTTTGCTCTCAATAAAAATACAGAAATAATAGCTTTCAGCAGTGTTATGGTATTTTTATAACTTGCTGAAAATACCTGACAAATGTACTACATATTCGCAGTAAAACTAATATTACATCAGCACTGTGTTTTACGCGTTCAATATTTGTACTAACTTTCAATATTGCATCTACATAGGTACATTATATTCGAATAAATATTTTCATTCCGCCATTTTTGTATGCTTGACGTATACAAAAATGGCGGTATGAAAATATTTTTTATGGGACAAAACACAATCATCATTATCATCATCATAACAGCCAAAGACGTCCACTGCTGGACATAGGCCTCCCTCAAGTATCGCCACATTGACTGGTCCCGTGCGTCCCGCATCCAGCGGATCCCCGCAACCTTAACCAGCAGTCCACCTGCTGGGAGGTTATGCAACGCAACGTCTACCGGTTCGCGGTAGCCTCTTCAGACGTTTCTGCCCCATCAGCCTACTGTTCTGCGAGCAATATGCCTTGCATTCTGCAAACCACAATAATTTTAAATAATCTCGATTTTGATTTGTTTTATATTTTCATTTTCACTTAATAAAACTATCCGGGCAGCAGCCAAGGCAAAGGTTTCTTTTCATACAGAAAAGTTCAGAAATCAATTTTACCACTTCATAAAATTAGTTTAAATAACTCCAAGTTTTCGCCAGATGACTTTTACTTAAACCACCAAAAATTACCTTAAAGACACCTTAAATTTGATTGTATTCTCCAAAACGCTTTAATTTTGAACAGACAATAAACAATCCAGTAGGACAAGAATCTTCGGAATAGGCCTATTCCGAAGATTCTTGTCCTACTGGATTGTAATTAGAAATATTGTGATTAGAAATATTCCGATTAATTTTGAAATGGTTCCTGACTTAATTACAATGTCACTACAAATAACCCGGTTTCAAGTCTCAGGGAATAATTCTGAAGCACCCTTTTTTGAAAATGAAAACTAACCAATGGCTTCTTCCCATGGGCGTAGGCAGGCAATAAAGAACGCCACCCTACTACCACCCTTACACACTTCTTTTACATTCATACATATACACGTGCAAGTTTGAGGCCAATGCTAAAACTTTGTGATTAAATAAATTTCAATTTGAAAATTTTAATTTGACATTCTGGCCAAAAATGCACACTTGCTGTGAGTAGTACGCCACCAAACCGTTCTGAACGACATCATCAATAAACCGGAAAAATCACAATCACAGTTCAACAACCAATACTTATTGCGTTCAAAGCAGCAGTACTTTATGATTGCGTTTGTGATAGGCTACAAATGAAAAAAATGCAGCGAGTCGATAAATTCTACGTTAGTGTTACGGCTAATAAAATACGATAATGTGTTTCCAGTCTATACTGACTAATATTCATAAAAAATTGTAAGCCATCATATTATATTTTCGTCATACGGCGCAATTAAATAGATATTATTGAATCAAAACGTAAAGGAGTCTTTTACGCAATTAGAACACCGAAAAGTGTCAACAGAAAAGTGATTTTCGACTCCATAATTGAAAAGTTAGTTTGCTTAACAAGAAATTCGGAAACTCTACGGTATTACAATACTTTTAAGTGCCGTTTCTACTTGTCTCTGTCATCATAAAACTGAATACTTACCTATGTCAAAAGTAGTCAAAACTTCTCTGTCCGTTGATTAAGTTACTGAACTAATTTTAAATTCTACACGTGTTCTCGTTTCGTATTTCTGCTATTTTGTTGGACGATATATATTTAATCTATGGTCGACGCTATCTAGAATCACTTTCATCGATTAGAAAATTATAAGTACAAGTGTTGAACACACTTTGAAACAGTATTTGATAGTCCCATTTATTCCGATTGTGTAATTTAGACTCATAAATCGTCTTGACAGAAAGTTATTAAATTAAAGACGTATAAAAAAGTAAAGACTATTTATTTAAAATAGTACATTATGGTACAAGTGTGAAATGTTGGTGATTACCGCTGAGGCGTCATTGAGACCCGAGCCGTTAGGTGAGGGTCTTAAGAGAGCCAAGGACGGTAATCATCAATACACACGTGTATCATACGACGTTTTTCAACACACTTGTGAAGAAAATAATACAAAAAATCATTTTCAACAGTAAAAACGAGTTGTGAAAATATTTTCGCAATGGCGGTCAAAATTAGTCAGTTTTCCAATGCGCGCGCATTTAACAATGGCACTCGGCCATAGACTAAAAGAATAAGGTTTCTTTTTTTTTGGCTTTTCGTGGATAGTGTTTTAGCCACGTACAAAACAGGGAATTTCAATTTTTCTTTATTACAGAGCAAATAAAATTTATATTTGAGTGAAAGTTTTATTTATTAAGCACATACAAGTTGAAATTATCTATTTAAATACGAAGTTGCATGAAATGAGCAAGCAATAGGTACATTAATTTATTTGTACTATTGAGCACGATCTTTTTGGTATCGAAACTTTTTTAAGAACAAAGCAACTCAACCAATAAAATTAAAAAAAAAACTCTATAACTCACTTGTGAATAATAGTAATGAAAAAGTCACAGTTTGATAATAGGTATCATTATGTGCCTAATTGCGGTGAAATTATAGCCACTTTATGAGCAAGTGTGTTGAAAAAGCTTTTATCTACACTCACAACGTAATGTTCCAAATATGAATTCAAAAAGTATTGTATAAACATGTACTTTACATTCGTGGATAGGTAAAATTTTAAAAAAAACCCATTACAGTGCAACATTTTCCTTCGATTTTCAAACAACTGCATCATAAAATAACTTTTTAATTTTTATAGCACACTTTTACTTTTTAATTTACTGGCGTTTATGGGCTCCTTGACTTACTGTCAAAAAGTAGTGTCATGTCTATGGAGGCGCGCGGTGCGCTGTCATGCGCAATGAGAATCTAAATTGCCCGCCATACCACAGATTGTCCGTTTCCACTTTTGTTTTATTTGAAATTTAAGAGTGAAGATAAAGTACTGTATGCAACGGCATATAATTAGGTATTAAAACACTCGCGTGTTCACATCACATCACATCAGCCGAAAGACGTCCACTGCTGGACATATGCCTCCCCCAAGCGTCGCCACATTGACCGGTCCCGTGCGTCCCGCAACCAGCGGATTCCTGCAACCTTCACCAGGTCATCGGTCCACCTGGTGGGAGGCCTTCCAACGCAACGTCTTCCGGTTCGCGGTCGCCACTCCAGAACCTTTCTGCCCCATCGGCCATCCGTTCTGCGAGCAATGTGCCCTGCCCACTGCCACTTAAGTTTGGCAATTCTTCGGGCTATGTCGGTAACCCTGGTTCTCTTACGGATCTCAACATTTCTGATTCGATCACGCAAGGAAACGCCGAGCATAGCCCTCTCCATTGCCCTTTGAGTGACTGTAAGCTTTCTGATAAAAAAGCGCGTGTTAGTATTATCACATTCGGCTTCGTCTCATGTGATAAACCCACGCTCGTGTTTTATTAACCCCTATTGTATGAACATTGCATAAAAAATAAAAATAAAATAAGCCTTTATTGCTGTTTTATCATAGTTTACAATACAATTATATTTATTCCTGACGATCGGTTTTTCCATCAACAGCTTGTCCTTCGACAAAGGCCTCCTCCAAAGACTTCCACCTATCTCTGTCTCTCGCAATTCTGATCCATTCCGGACCGGCAACTCTTTTGAGGTCATCTTCCCAACGTTTAATTTGTCGACCTTTACTTCTTTTGCCATCCCTGGGGTACCACTCTGTTATTGTTTTGGTCCATTTCTCCGTTTTCCCTCTCAGCATATCTCCTGCCCATTTCCATTTAAGTGTTTTGCATACTTTATTCACATCTTTAAATTTTGTTACATTTTTAATTTTGTTTAATCTAATCTTATCTTTTCTTCTTACGCCGATTACACTCCTCTCTATTCCATTTTGACATACGCTTATTTTGCT
The DNA here is from genome assembly GCA_948252205.1 of Orthosia incerta. Lineage (NCBI taxonomy): Eukaryota > Metazoa > Arthropoda > Insecta > Lepidoptera > Noctuidae > Orthosia > Orthosia incerta. The sequence continues at coordinate 6,518,292 of OX411760.1, forward strand.
ATATAATTTATCTGTCAATGCCCATGTTTGGCAGCCATATGTTAAACATGGCAAAATGCACATGTTATAAACTTTCCTTTTTTCTTTAATTGGCATGTCTTTGTTTTTCATAACTTCGCTGAGAGACCAAAACCGTTTCCAAGTGTTGGCGATTCTTCTTTCGATTTCTTAATGCATAGTATCCCGTGTGGTTATTACCTGTCCCAGGTATACATACTCTGCCACGTATTCTATTTTCTCCATGTTTACAATGATGTTGTGTGTCTGTGAAGCATTAGTCATTATTTTGGTTTTTGTTGTGTTCATTGTAAGTCCCGCCTTTATGCTTTGATCTGATAGTTCTTGTAGCATATGCTCTAGTTTTTTCGGACATTCTGAGAATACAATTAAATCGTCTGCGAAGCGTAAGTGACTGAGGTTTTCACCGTTTTTTTTTTTTTTTTTTTTTTTTTTTTTTATTATAGATAGGCTCGCGCTTGACCACTATCTCACCTGATGGTAAGCGATGATGTGGTCGACGGTGTTACACGCTTGCCTAGAAGTAACCTATTCACTCTTGACTTAAAGACCCCGAGGTTGTAGCTATCTGGAAACACAGACTCCGGCAGGGAATTCCACTCCTTAGCTGTACGCATAATGAAAGTATTTCCAAAACGTTTAGTGCGTATGGGTGGGATGTCCACCATGTACCGATGGCGCATCGCCGTACGTCTGGTAGTCCGATGATGAAACGGGCTGGGCGGAATTAGATTATGCAATTCCATCGCACACTCCCCGAAATGTAACCGATAAAAAACCGACAAGCTGGCAACTCGACGACGATGTTCAAGGCTTTGGAGCTTTGACTCAACCAATGCCTCATTGCCGATGAGCCTCTTGGCCCGTTTTTCGATCGACTCTAGTGCATCAAGCTGGTATTTGGCCGATCCGTCCCAGAGATGAGAACAGTATTCCATGCAAGATCGAACTTGCGCTTGATACAACTTGAGGAGTATCTTCGATCAAACTCCTACTTTTCGGGGTGCGTCTGTTCCTGTGACTGATCGGCTCGAGCTCTTGGGCATGGAGTTGACATCCAGCCTCAACTTCGGCGCCTCCATTGAGTACAAAGCTCAAATTGCGGCCAAAAAGCTGGGCATCCTAAATAGAGTGAAGCGATACTTTACGCCTGGACAGCTTTTAACCCTTTACAAAGCGCAAGTCCGATCCTGCATGGAGTATTGCAGCCACCTTTGGGATGGCTCAGCTAAGTATCAGCTTGCCGCGCTTGACTCGGTGGAACGCAGAGCCAAGAGGCTCATTGGCGACGTTGAGCTGGCGGATGCCAAGCTACACAGCTTGGCTCATCGCCGCAAGGTTGCCTGCTTGTCGGTCTTTTACAGACTGTACTTCGGTGAGTGTGCTCAAGAACTCCACGACCTCATCCCACCAGCCCCCTTCTACCATCGGACATCTAGACGCACTGCAAGTTACCATCCTTACCTTGTTGCCATTCCACCAATACGCACCAAGCGCTTCCAATCATCCTTCATAATGCGCACAGCGAATGAGTGGAACTCACTACCTGCGTCTGTGTTTCCGAACGCATTCAACCCGAATCTCTTCAAAGTTAGAGTGAACAGGCTTCTTCTGGGTAAGCTCGCTCCATCGTCGACTCTGTCTCTGTCACCTTTGACCTAGACTAGAGTCAAGAGCAAACCCATCACAAATAAAAAAAAAAAAAAAAAAAACTTAAGCAGCTGCTCTGGCGTGAAGTACCGTCTCACCTTCGCAAGGATCCCCAACTTTTTGGCAGCTAGTTGAGCCTTTGCTTCAATGTATGGGCCAAAATTGAGTGTCGATGTCAACGTTACGCCAAGAAGCTCAAGATGGTCCGTTATCGGTACGGTTACACCTCGGAAAGATGGAGCCGGGTGAAATTGGCTCTTTTTCGCGGAGAAGAGACACGCCTGTGTTTTTGCGGCATTGAACTTGACCAGATTGGCATCGCCCCATTCGGAGACTGCCTCCAAGGACAAGTTCAAGCGCTCCACCATAGCCTCACGGAGAGACCGGACCTGAGCCCCAGTGGCCCGTGCGTTTGACAAGTATCTCTCAGCAACAGTGCTGTCATCTGCATACCCAAAGGTGCCGGGTTTTAGCAGTTCATTTATGTGCAGCAAGAACAATGTCGCGGACAGTACCGACCCCTGAGGGACCCCGGCATTAATATCCAATAGGTCCGAAGAGCAGCCATCGATAACTACTCGAATGGACCGACCCCTCAGGAAGTCTGCAATCCAGTCACACAGACCACCGGGCAGACCGAATGAAGGAAGCTTACCAATAAGGCTTTCGTGCCAGACCCTATCGAAAGCCTTCGAGATGTCGAGGGAGACGGCAAGCGCTTCCCCATGTCTCTCGATGGCCTCACTCCAGATGTGAATGGCATACGCTAGAAGATCCCCAGTAGACCGATTTCGGCGGAAGCCGTATTGGCGGTCGCTAAGGATGTCGTTGGCTTCTAGGTATGCCAGGAGCTTACTATTAAGTACGCGTTCCATACTCTTACAGAGTATGGACGTTACAGAGATGGGTCTGTAGTTGGCCGGGTCAGCACGACTGCCCTTCTTGGGCACGGGCTGTACGTTGGCTTGCTTCCAAGCATTCGGCACTTTTCCAGTCTGATAAGAAAGGCGAAACAGGCGTGTCAAGATCGGAGACAATTCAGGCGCACAGGTTCTGAGAACAATTGCTGGTATACCGTCGGGTCCGCTAGCCTTATTCACGTCGAGGTCGCGCAGCACCCCACGTACGTCCTTTTGATGGATGCGAATGTCCGACATACTCGTCCCGCATCCATCAGGAGAAGAAGGGGGGCCTGCGCCACCAGGATTCAGACGCGAAGATTCCGCAAAAAGAGAGGCAAACAAGTTTGCTTTCTCCTCAGCGGAGTGGGCCAGCGACCCGTCGGGTTTCAGCAGTGGTGGTAGTGAGGGACGGCAGAAGTTCGATTCAACCGATTTAGCCAGGGACCAGAACGCTTTACTACCTGCTGGGTAGGATGCAAGTTTTATCCCTATCCGGCTAATGTGGTCGAACCGAGCCCTTCGCATCACTTTCTTGCAGGACTTGGCAGCCCTATTGTAGGCTTTCTTCCTCTGACCAACGTCACTCGCCTTGCGCGTTCGAGCGTCGACCCAGGCATGGTACGCCTCATGTTTACGCGTATCGGCGCGATTACACTCGGCGCCAAACCAAGGTCGGTCTTGGCTAGATATTAATACGTCAGAGAACGGAATGTAGTACTCCATTCCCTGACGCAACAAATCCGTCACGGCGTCCGCGCACGACGTAGGATCAGACGAAGAAAAGCAAAGCTGCCAAGGATAGCATGCGAAGAAAGATCGCATGCCATCCCAATCCGCTGACTTGTACCGCCATACCCGCCGGGTGCCTCTTGGGCTGGGATCGGGAGGGGAGTAGACGGATACAGACTTCACCAGACAGTGGTCGGAACTACCCAAAGGTGGAGATACCGACACCGAGTAACGGTCTGGATCTGTGGTCAGCAGAAGGTCCAAGCAATTAGCCGTATGCGAATCAACATCCGGCACCCTCGTTGCCCCCTGGACCAGCTGAGTGAGATTTAACGCTAGCGCAAGCTTACGCGTCTCTCGCCCAGCATGGTCAGTGTACTGGTACGGGAAGAGCCACTCCTGGTGGTGGGCATTAAAGTCCCCCAGTATCACCAGTTGGGCGGACGGGTACCGCTGCTGAGCCTCGTCAGCCGCCTCACTAAGGTATTGTGTTAGCCCGGTTGTCTCCAGATCTCCGCTGTGCGACCTGTAGACACAGGCATAGATAATCTTATCCAGACCTGTGTCCACCAGTGCCCAAAGCACTGAGTATCGGGCGTCTTCAAGGTTTCGGAGACGCCGATAACAGATGTCGTCACGGGCGTACATGCATACACCCGCACGTGGCTTGAACCTGTGCTCCAGGGTAAACCCTGGGTAAGAAAGATACGCCACGTCTGACGGACATCCGATCTGCGTCTCCGAAAGGAACAAAAGCGCTGGTTTATCAGTCTCCAGATGATGGTGGACTGCATCAAGGTTAGAGTGTAGACCTCTGATGTTACAGAGGTGAACCTTATGTGACAGTGAGTGCTGCCGCTGTACAGCTTTTTTTCTTTTGTTCCTTATTGCCATATTGAGAGGATAGGAGAGGAGAAGGAAGTAAGATGAGGTTCCACGCTGGCATCTCACAGACACGCGCCGGTAGGACGCCATCATTGGGGGACTGGTCTGGAGACTGCGGGGACGCCCGAGCCCCCCCGGAAATGTCCATCGGGCACTAAATTTATGTTAAGTCCGTTTTTGTTAAGTCCGTTTTTATTCCAGTCTAGGTTCTTAAATATCATCTCTAAGGCCGCCGAGAACAACTTGGGTGAGATTGGGTCTCCCTGACGGACATTGCATAAACTACTATTAAACAAAAAAAAATATCTTTAGTAATACATTTTTTTTTTACGATTTCTTGTATTTTGTTTTGGAAGTCGGTTTAATATTTTTGTTAAAAAGCTTTTTATATTTCTCTTTATAGTTTTGGTATCTTATATTACCATGAAATCATTTGTAGCCAGAGGGCAACTCATAAATTTCCAACAAGCCACACGACTGGACTATTTATTTGAATTTGCTTCATAACAGTCATTTAACTATTTAAGGAGTTCTATCGGATCCCATCATCAGATCCTGACCTAATGACCATGGACCACATGGGCAATATACTCTTTCAAACAAAATAGAATTTTCCAAATCGGTCCAGGGGGTGACCATAAGCTCTTAGAGTAAGGTTATTTTGAGATCGGTAAGGGACAAATGTATTACTTACTCGATCTCAAAATAACCTTACTCTAAGAACTTATGGTGGTGTATTAATAACAAACATACAAAAATATACAGTCGAATTAAGAAACGCGTCCTTTTTTGAAGTCGTTTGAAAAGAGTATGTATGTAGTAGTAGTATTTCTCATATTATTTCTCTATACAAAACTATATATATAGCTTTAAAATCTTGAATTAATATAATCTATTAAAACAAAAATTACTTTAGATGGTAATTTGATTGTTCTCTTATGCGTGTTTCTCAATACGACAAGCTACAATGGATCTACTTGAAAATAAATAAATTGAGGTTGTTTTTTGTATTCTTTGGCTTATTTTTACTCCATTCCCTCTCATTTATATCAAACGGTTTGGCTTCATAACCCTTTCCAGATTGACTTCCGTCCTTAATCCAGGAAACAATACGTACTAAAATTACTTAAGCTTAAAGCCTATTAACATATTCTATTAGTAAAGTTTAATTCGTAACTAAATATAGAATAATTCAATGCGTAATAGGCTTACAAGGGTCTACAGCCAAGCATATTTCGGTCACGGGTCCTAATCCTGCCTTGTTGAACTGTTGTGTTAATCCCTTGACAAATACAAACAGTTTTGGTAGGGTATTTAGGTAGCGATTACAGGGTTACAGCATTTACAGGGTACAACTGCATCCTAATTGCGTAACTTCAAAGACTGGCGCACGCGTGCTTTGCTTGCATTCATTGTTTCATATGTTTAAATATTCGTCTATTCGACAACGTAAAACACTCAATGGATCGGAGTTGTCAAAACGAAAGGAAGCGTGCGTGCTTCGAGCTGTCAAAATACTTCGCTGTTCTTTTGAAGAAGCATATTCATTAATTGTTTTCTTATGAAAACCCATGGTAACTTTTTGCATGGAGTAAAATTTTGGTGACAGATCGAAACAGTGACGAGTACGGATTAACTCTTACCAACGGTATCAAGCCTAAAGTATTTCGGTCATGGGTCATAATCCTTGTTGCGTTAATCCCTTAACAAATACAAACAGTTTTGCTAGAGGATTAGGTGGCAATTACAGGGTTATTTCGCTAAGTTTGGCAACTAAGTGAAGGTTCTCTAACGAGCTACTAAATGGTCAATTTGTAGGCTTATGTCTGGCAGTAGTTAATAAGTTAGACCATTCTGAAGATACTAATCAATGTTTAATTTCAAGAGGCCCTTTATATTTTATCTAATCGATATAGTTCATTCTTGTTAGTCGTATCATAAATAAAATCCTTCAAGAGGTTCTCAGCATAATTGGCGCTTACTGAAGCAGAAAGGCTTATTCCACTAGAAAAATTCTAGATGACACTTAAGTTTTCTCTCGAAAATAAAATACCGAATAGTTAGCCTCATCTATAATAATATTCGTGACACCCGAGATTGATGAAGGATATGTTTTCGACCCAAACTAACAAATATAATATAATTCTGTGAGTATTTTTGTAGCGTCGACACATGGTGCCAGAATATGACGTAATATATAGCCCATCCGCAATAATGTTTTAGGTTTAATAGCCATCGTTTCTGTTGCCATGGCAACCGCCCGAGTACAGCACCATTATCTCGGAAATTGTATTAATCAGTTAAGCAATTTTAGTCTCTACGGAGGTGTCAGAAGGTTGAAATGAAATTACACGCACTGCAAGGTTAAATTGAGCGTAGCTTTATACTGATTTTCTTGAAAATATGTTCTGTTCAGCCCATTTAATATTTCAAATCCCTTCGAACAAAATTCCGAGTCTGAACTTTTTACATGAATGCATAATTTACTTAAATTTGTTTTCTTTGTTCACAGATGGACTGGAGCGCACCAGAAGTTTTTGAAACGAAGATAATTTGGAGTTAACATGCTGTCCTTATACAACGATAGCAGTCATGACGACTTGGCTGCGTTAGCTAGTCGATATGTCCCCGCGGCTATGTCTCTCAACGGAACCACCTACCTAGGCGGAGGGGTCCTCATCCTCACCAAGACACTCACTGGAGAATCAGTGGAAGTGATAGATGAACCCAGATCCAACAAAACAACCGATATTATCGATGTTAAAATAGTTCAAGTTGCCTTTTGTATTTTATACACAGTTATCTTCGTTCTCGGCGTTTTCGGCAATGTCCTGGTCTGCTATGTTGTCTTCCGCAATAGAGCTATGCAAACTGTTACAAACCTCTTCATAACTAACTTGGCCCTCTCCGACATACTGCTATGCATATTCGCCGTGCCTTTGACGCCTATGTACACGTTTCTAGGTAGATGGGTTTTCGGAAGATTGCTCTGTCATCTCATGCCATACGCTCAAGGCACAAGTGTTTATATATCCACGCTCACACTAACATCAATTGCTATAGACAGGTTTTTCGTCATAATATACCCGTTTCATCCTCGGATGAAATTGAACACCTGTATACTTATTATAATATTCATATGGGTGTTTTCCTTGATCGTAACTTGCCCGTACGGCCTCTTCATGGGAATACAAACAACGAACAATAAAACGTACTATTGCGAGGAAAGTTGGCCTTCCGATAAATCTAGAAAAGTATTCGGCGTTTTCACAACTGTATTACAATTTCTAATACCATTTTTAATAATAGCTATATGTTACACATGCGTTAGTATAAGATTGAATGACCGAGCGAGGTCGAAACCAGGTGCTAAGAATACGAGGAGAGAAGAGGCGGACAGGGATAGGAAAAGACGCACAAATAGAATGCTCATATCCATGGTGGCTATATTTGGCATATCTTGGCTGCCTATAAACCTGATTAATATTTTCAATGACTTCTATGCCCAGATGACTGAGTGGAACTATTACTTTGTATCCTTTTTTCTCGCTCATTCCATGGCGATGGCATCAACATGCTACAATCCTTTCCTATATGCATGGTTGAACGAAAACTTTAGGAAGGAGTTCAAGCAAGTGCTTCCTTTTTTTGAGTCGACAGGTGGAGTGAGAAACAGTTATCATTCTGGCCGCATGCCAACTCACAAAACTGACAAGATATGTAATGGTAATGATACCATTCAAGAAACTTTGTTGGCATCATCATTCAATAGAGGGCCGTCGATAAAGCAGCGGATATTGGAAGGCAATGTGAAAAAAGATAACGGTGTGGAGGTTGAGAATATTATTTTAGAAGATAAGACAATATCAGCAACTTTTCATACGAAAAGCGAAAACGTGAACTTGCAGTTGATAGATGAAGAGTCCCAACTCAGTGAGCCGAGGGAGACGAAATCTCCTATTTAATTGTAAGTATAAACATCTTTTATATTTCAAAATATCTAACATTGTGATTATAACACAGAAAATCTAAATTTATCCTTGAGAGCACGGGGCTTCCACGTACTAACTTACATTCAAAATCACAACCCATTCAGAAACATGTTATTTTTGTTACGAATCACTGGTGTATGAATCTCAAACATAATTCAGACTAACACAAAAGAAGCTTCATATCTTTTATACCGGTTAAAACACTTCATACGAAATGCTCATCGCTTGTAACAAAAGACTGCCCTGACAATATTCAACAAGTTAAACACAAGCTCTTCCTCAAATCTGCACGTAACCCAACTTTCTAACTTAAATTTTCACCTCTTCCCCATTTATTTGCCTAATTGGGAAAGTTTCGTGCAAACATCTTAGAAACTTTTTTATAAAACCAATTACAAAAGTGACTGCTTTCAGCTCTCAATTTGGAACAAAGTTTTGTATATAAAAACGAGGAGCTGAAAGCAAATTTCAGGAAGTTCACGAACCTGGGTGGAATGTCTGTGAGATTCTTGGTACATTATCCTTTATAGCAAGCAAGTTTGTCAGCAAACAACTACACCTTTTTTTTTTTTTTTTTTTTTTTTTTTTTTTTTTTTTTTTTTTTTTTTTTTTTTTTTGGGTGGGAAATCATCCGATGACTTCTCCCGCTCTGGGTGAAGCGGGAGGGCATGTCAGACTTTTACTGACTAAAACCCACCCGTGTTCCTTCAGTTGCTTGTGCCAGGGCCGCGGTAACTCTCTTTCAAATTTATCCGCGACCCAGACAGGAAACAACTACACCTGAATTGCACTTTTTGTTATACGAGCTTGTTTTTGTGTGTTGGCGCTTTGAAAATATTTGCCGATCGTCCAAATCCAATTCCCTCCAGTGTAATTAAACAGGAAATTCGAGATGTTTGTCAACGGCCGAAGAAAATTACAGTTTCTACGAAATTAACATGGGTCTCCGTGTGACAAGTTTCGTTAACATCGAAAGATGTTATTAGCAGGATAGCTAATTGATGGGCACGCCACAATTGCGGCGATAAGGCCCCTCTTTGAGGAGTGGCTTGAGAGGCGCCACGGCGTCCTCACCTTCCGCCTGACGCAGGTCCTCACCGGACACGGCTGTTTCGGGAGGTTCCTGTTCAGGATTAGGCGGGAGGAAACGCCCGGGTGTCACCATTGTGTGGATCGCCCGGAGGACACGGTGGAGCATACGGTGGAGGTCTGCCCTGCTTGGGCTGGGCACCGCCGTGTCCTCGTGGAGGCGATCGGCGGTGGCAACCTCTCGCGTCCGGCCCTGGTTCAGGCCATGTTACGGAGCGAGAGGGCATGGGAAGCTGTCTCCGCCTTCTGCGAAGCAGTAATGCTCGCGAAGGAGGAGGCGGAACGCGTGAGGGAGACGCAACGGAGACGTCCTCACGCCCCTAGCCACCGCAGGAGACGCCCTGGGCGTCGGGAGTCGCAAGCCGATTCCCGGCCACCGCAGGCGCGGGCTTGCGGACGGCGAGTAATGGGTAGCTCGCCGTCCGATAAGGACCAAGCCCGAGTCGACGGCGCGTTGTGTTCCACGCGCGCCTCAAAGAGATGTCAGCAGAACTGACGGGGTCCGCGAAGGCCGATGCCTGTCTGGGTCGCGGATAAATTTGAAAAAGAGTTACCGCGGCCCTGGCTCAAGCAACTGAAGGAACACGGGTGGGTTTTAGTCAGTAAAAGTCTGACACGCCCTCCCGCCTCACCCAGAGCGGGAGAAGTCATAGGATGATTTCCCACCCTAAAGAAAAAAAAAAAAAAAAAAGGATAGCTAATTGATAAAGACTTAATCCATAGTTTACTTGTTATATAATATGTAGGATATATGTTAACACAAAACTGATAAACGACCATCAGTCCGCAAAACTACAATATTAACTCTTACCACAAATTGGCATCCAATTCGAATCAAATACGTGCTTCTATTCTGACTATATATTAAACCACACCTAAAATGTCTAACTCAGTCATCAAATCACCACCAATAATAATAGGTTACATAGCTAATTCAATTTGTCAACTATAAACATCACAAAGCCTAATATGATAGCAATTTACATGCGAATTTGATTAGCATACGATCCAGTATACATTATCATGCTACTGGATACTAATCATGAGAACTATCATTAGCAATTTAAATGATAGCCAAAATTATAATTATTACTTCGAAATTGACGTTTATTTTGGCAGATTTAGGTGAATTATTATGTCTAAAATCAATTTGCCTAGCCATTTCTCAACTATACTGCGGTCGACTTACACGAATTATGTCTATCGAAGTAAATTCGTTTTCAATTTGTAGCGTTTCATACATACATATACTCTCGCCTTTTCCCATGGGGTAGGCAGAAACTACAGAACGATCTTTACATACTTCTTTTACTTCACTCACATTCATACATCTCGGTCATACACACACGCTGGTTATGAGTACTGCGCACCTGGCTTTTCTGAAGGACATCACCAATAAGGTCTATGTATGTCTTTCTAGGGCGTCCCTTCCCTGCGTTTCCATTCACGTCTGCCTTGTGCATGGCCAAACCATCTTAACATACTCTTTTAAATTTTAGTCACTACATCTTCTTTTAAACTACAACGTTGTCTTATTACATCATTCCTCAATCTATCATTTAAAGTTACACCACACTTACTTCGTTTCATTCCGTTTATTTTCTATTTTAGTCCTTCAGAGATTTTGTACATAATGCAATGTATTTTTTCTTCTTTTCTAAATCCTTGTTTACATAAGTGGTTACGTTGTGTGACCGGTACGTTGTAACAACATGTTTTCTTCTTGTCATGTCTTTATTACATCGTGTCTCGTGGCTTGACTTCAGAAGGATTTCAACAGCTCAAAGTCAGTTGAGAAGTTTTTGATCCATTCGCATTGTAAGCCTTGTTTGACACACAAGCTCTGTTTGTTACGGATATTTTATCTTTGATATTATACTTCTGTTTATTCGTACACCTTTTTCAAAATTGATGACAGCTCCACTGACTTTTTTCTTAACTTTATCGAGGAAAAATATTGTCTTCCTTCTAGGATACGCTAAAATGTCATCTATAATTTTCTAATTTCATTCCTTCTTAGACATTGCTTAAAACGGTGAAGGAAAATCTGGTAAGGAAACTGAAATCGTCAACCCGCATTGAGCAAGCAAGGTGATTATTTCTCGTGCCTTCTCTGTATTAGAAGAGGCCTTTGATCTGCAGTGGGACACAATCAGGCTGGCATTATTATTATTTAAGCAAAGCCAAGAAGCTATATATAATTATATTTTCGAAAATCATAAAATTTTAACGCTAGCTTATTCCTGTAATTAAACTTCTATTTGCCGCGGTAGAAGGAAGACAAGAGCTCGCTCGAACACGCTCTAATTAAACTAACGATCTATGATAGTAATTTATGAGACGCGCGTTCCTTATTAGCATATGAACTGAGACGGCGCAAATTATGGCATTGTTTGACGGGATTCAGTTAGCACAAGTTCAAATTGATTTCTAACTTTTTGATCAACTTTAATCTGGTTTTCATGCGGTCTTCTTTCTTCATTTGTATTCTGACTGCATGCTTTGTTGTGGTTCTTATTTGGGTCAGTTATCATGCTGTCAAGTTTCTTATTGACGTTTTCATAATTCAATCTACCTAACCATTACCCAGTTTTGTTGGGTTTGGCGTCCATTCTAACTGGATGCAACTGAATACTGTATTTTATATATACCAATAGTGTATTTGACCTCCACAATCCGTAACTGGGTAACACAATAAATTCTCCTTCTTCTTCGTCGTATTGATGATTCCAAAATTAAATATATTTTGACACAAATAATCAGAATTCAGCCACGCCAACAGCGTTGTCATTTGCCTTGTGTGTTGTTGCACAGAGAGCACGACAAAAGGTGAGGCATTTTAACTAGGTTGTGTCTGCAGCCTAGTAAGATTGGTGTCAGATTTTAACTACCCGTAACGCCTGTCAAAACCGTTATGTGTTGCTGGTATTAACGGTTTAACATGCTTTCTAAAATGCTCATCCATGGACCGATATCGCTATTTCAAATATGTTGGGTATGTAGTTGTAAAAATCAATTAGTTCTTAATTATTTTGTTTATTAAAAAGTATAGAATAAGACGACAAACAAGAAGACTTGTTTAGCGTATTCATCTATATCGTTGAAGCGTTGCGTAACCTCGAATATAAACCTTATGATTTTAGCCAACCTTGATGTCGTCTGACATTATCATTAACATCATCAAAAATCCCTAGAACGACAACAAAGTGCCCTTTGAAGCACGATGGGGTCTTGATGTGTCATTAAAGTTCGTCCTTTAATCTCAATTGCTTGGCCTTGCAGATGAAACAAACTTCTCAGTATCCATTTCACTACCGTTACGATCCTTATTAATTTGGCCTTCATTATTACGTTCCATCAGGAGAGAGCTTATATCTACAGAGTGTAACGAATGTTTTTAGTAGTTAGTATTTGAAACCCCATTTCTACGCATGGAAATGGAAGAACTTTCGTCGAGGAAACATTAAAAAAAAATGGTCTTTCAAATACAAAGTTGTAATCAGATGACATTTTTTCCTGAGAATTCATTATCATTTATTCTTTTCTCGATAAAAGTTATTCGTTTCAATGGACAGAAGCAGTTTTCAAAATATGGCTACCTATTTCCGTTAAACCCTTTACAGCAACACGAGTATCAAGGGACGAAAATATTTGAAGGTCAAAATATAATTTAACAAAAATAACAATGCATTATAATAATTTGTAACTCACATGTTTTCTTTTCCTTGTTACAGAAAAAAATTCGTCACAACGACATTGAAACGAAGAATTCAGATATACTTAATGTAAAATATGTTCAAAAGTGATGTTTGTGTTTTTTTACATTTTTATGAAATTAAATTGTATAGATATTCAACTTGCTTTGCTTGCTGTGATCAGTGTTACTTAACGCTATTGTATTAGGGTCTAAGTTACTGTAAATAATTTGTAAATGAGAGTATGTGTATCTTTTAAGTAAGCTAGTCAATAATATAAAGCGAGTATCCAAATGGCCTATGATTATTTTATATCTCCTCGACAGTGAAACTGTCTGATGTATTAATAAGTTAGTGGTCTCTAATCGGTGTTTTCTGATCAGACTGTTGAGCCCAGTTTCAAACATCACAATTTTTAGCTTAAGTATTGTAGGTTCCGTTGCTTACATTTCAATTATCTTTGTATATTCCATGTGCTAGTTAGTAACCGTGTTAACTTTGGTAGCTTTAATTATTGTAGCAACAGCGTAATTGATTTTGTCATCATTGACCTACTTAACCTAAAATTTCTTTATACCTACTTTGTTATTTTACATTAAAAATGTAAGCAGCAGAATTATTATTTTAACTTCGATTCGATTGTGTATATATCATTTTCAAAAATGTCGATGTTTGAAATTATGAGTTTATCAGAAAACACAAATCGAGAATCTTTAAAAATATTTCTCATATAAATGAAACTGTACAAACTTTAACTCTTAGATATAAGTAGTGACATTTTGTAAATAAGGTTAAATATGTAGTAAGATCTAATTTAGCGACGTTTTCGTGAATTGCTTGGTAGTGTTATCTGTTAAACTAAATGAATCAATGTTTTAGTATACATGTTTACTGTTACATTTGTGGGAATAAACGAGGGTTGGTTGTTTTGTAATTTACCGTTTTATTTATTACTTTGGAATACCTATTGGTCCAATCTATTCAAATAGATTCGGGCTAGTTTTGCAAAAAATAATATTGGAACCAAATAATAGACCTTTGAGCTTTGGTAGTAAGCAGAGCTTAAATAAATAAAACAATTCAATACATATTCTGAAACTGAGCTAAACTCATTTTACTTAATGAACATATTTTTGCTATTTTGGTATCTCTTATAATGAACAGACTTATTTTCCCTATTTTCTGCGTGACTAAGGTAACACAATTTCATTATTTTTCTCAAATTATAAGTAAACTGTGTCACGAATACTTGAAACTATTTCAATTTTATAACTTTATTATTAACTGACAACAGTGTAGCAGGCAAACGACATGATGTTTATTAAAATACTTTAACAGGAAACTCAATATCATCAGGAATTTCATCATCCCTGTCGCTGTCGGTTGCTAAGGTCCTATCAATAAATATCCCTTTTTAATATAAAATCGAAATAAGTGGACATTTAATACTTTCATTTGTGGCAAGTTAACCACAAACCCTAAAGGGTCGAAAGTACTTTAAAGGAATTTCAATTACAGTATCTGCTTATCAACTTATCTTTTCACTTGAAATATTTTATTGAACACAATTTAATATTACTGTATTGACTTTAGTGTTGGTTTCCGAAGCTTCGGGATCGGGAATGAGAATGCAATTTGCTTTAATGAAAATATTTTTAATATTATTCAAGACCTGGCTGTGAGGTGGCAGTATTGAGGTGGAATATTTAAACTGTTACTGGGAATCTAGAGGGCTCGAACGAGGAATTTACAATCAAGGAACCCAGGTTAGCTAGGACCCATTTAAATAAATTGAACCTGCACAAGCTTGGTTACGAGATGAGAGTAAATAATTGGAATGGTTTTGCCGTAGCCGAATACTGGACCAAACATAATATCTATAAGCTGTTTTTGCCACCGAAACACTAAGAAGAAGAAGTAGATAATTCTTTAAGCTCGCCAGTTTAATGCTCATTGCGAAGCATAATCCTTATAATTAACCACAACACACGAGAAAAATCTTCGTATGTTTTTACATTGTTAATTGTCTAGTTCGATGAACAACAGAATGAGAATATCGGGGTAATACGTATGCAGTGGGAAAGGTTTAGCAATTGCAGTTTGTTTTTATAAGTAGATATGTTATGGATCATGTGATTAATACGGCATCATTTATAATGCCCAGACAATTTGAATAATGCCCAAAATGAGTGGGCATTATGCTAAAAACTATTGAAATAATTAAAGTGACCGGGCTTTCTGAATAACGGCCATCACTTATTGGGCCGGGTAATAAAAAGTAGTGTCTTTTATTTTTTTGTGCATCGCATGTGATTTTAATATGGAATAGGTAAGCATTATTACGATTTATGGAACAAAGTCGACGAATCTCTGCGCGGGGCTCCTATTTTTGTCTTCAGGGTCTAAAGTAACCTAACATGAAGGAGATGACGGGAGCTGAATTCTTTTGCTTGACTTGCTCATTTCAGCTCCCGTCATCCCCTTCAAACCTAACCTATCCGTGTAAGGGTGCCCTAAACTCCCGAGCTTGGATCGCTCGCTCTTGGACTATTTCATTGACCATAATTATCGAATTTCCAAACCATTACGTAGCAATATTCATATTCACCAGACAATGTGATAAATATAGAAGTTTAAATCAGTATTCATTACATTGCCCGATTTGACTTGACTTGATTCATAATGGCTGGGCATTATACATAGTGCACTGACTAATCACTTGGTCCATGACAGATACATACAATACTGGCTTCTTTGTTATTGACTAAGGCCCACTTACAATGCATTCATTGTTAAACAAAATTAAAATATCATTCTCGTTCGTTATCGTTCTTTCAATTGTTTGAAGACGATGGAGACAGTTAATCGCAAAAATAACAAGCTGTTTTTTGCTTTTTTTGGCACAATCTCACCGCACTATTCCCAAACCACTAACTCCCACTAACCAGCAACTCCTGAAAGCCAGCATCATCAGTGGCGACCACCAGAAAAGCGCCAAGGCAATGAAGGTCGACGAAGTCCCGGAGAGTGAATTTAAGTAACTGTCTTGGATCCCGCAACGAAATTAATCAGAAAATAATAACGGAGGAGTAGGAAAAAATATAAATGTCCACTTCCCTCCATATCAAGCAGGAGACAGAAAAAACAAGTTCAATAGGCACAAAGGGTCGTTAACAACTGGGATAAGCCCAGTTGCCTAGCACCACGGATAAAAAATATAATTTCTTTTATTCATTAACTTACTTATTTACTCTATTTTTAAGTAAATATTTTTATAAAACACATAAAAAAAAACATTTAAAAATATAAAAAAGAGGCCCACCGGTATCGGGAACAGGGTCCAAGCTAGCGGCGGTTAGGGCTCCAGAGAGATGAACTTTCGAACAATACGAGCCGAGCCAGAAGTACTGTTTTCTGGATCAGGCCCATGACCCAGCCGCCTAACGCGAGCCCCCTAAGGTGATGGTCGAGGCTCGTGGCTATTAAGCCATTGGCTGACACGACAATCGGTACAATGATCTCTGTGTCCACATCCCACATGTCAACAACCTCGCGAGCCAAGTCAAGCTGCTTGATTTGCTTATCTTTCTTCACGAGGCTTTCACGAGGTTCCCGTCATGCGGGACGGTAACGTCAACAATCATTGCACGCCTCTCGATTCGGTCCATCACCACAATTTCAGGCTTATTGGCTACAATAGTCCTGTCAGTGATGATGGATCGATCCCATTACAATGTGACATTGTCATTTTTGAGAACTGGGTCGGGCACATACCTGTAGTACAGTATCATTATGATTAATGGGTCCTAACATAGTGAGATGTTAAATTTGATTCCAATAATAGACAATTAAGAGTATTCTACTTAGTACCCCGACGAGGTTCGATTCCCGGGTCGGGTAAAGTGGTATTTATTAATTTATAATTATTCTTTATCGTACACCAGAAAATACAGGAACAAAAGAAACTTAAAACTATAAAATAACAACAGGCGGCCTTATCGCATTCCGCGATCTCTTCCAGGCAATTTTCCATCAGAAAATTTCTCAATAGGTTAATAGCAGTAGGCTCTCCCCCTGTTACATGGGACTTATTATTATGCAACAGTTTCGTAAACTACTATTTTAGAGACACCAAAGTCTGGAACGGCAGAAGTGGTTCAGGGGTAATTGTAAAGGTAACAGCATTAGAAATAAGATTCTGTAGTAAAAGTTGCA
This sequence comes from Orthosia incerta, assembly GCA_948252205.1. Taxonomy (NCBI): domain Eukaryota; kingdom Metazoa; phylum Arthropoda; class Insecta; order Lepidoptera; family Noctuidae; genus Orthosia; species Orthosia incerta. The sequence continues at coordinate 6,535,467 of OX411760.1, forward strand.
CCTACCCTGAGATCTCTGTGGAACACCTGTACCTTCTTCCTGTAGCATCCGTTATCCATCTGCTGGTTGAGCAGCCATCTTTCAGCGCGGATGATTGCAGGCGGGACTAACATAACTAGCGAAATGTTTGCCACCTCCGATGAATTCTACAGGGAATACAGTTACGATGACGTCTGATTTTGTTCCTACTACGAGAACAAACATTATTAACATCATCGACGTCTTAAAGAGGATCATATTTTCTATCAACATCACATTTCAAGCAAAAAATATCAACACACTATGCACTTAGAAAAATGCTAAGCAACGAGTTTCTTAGAAAGGACGATAGCCATTAATCGCAGCAGCCTTTTACATCTCAACGAGCTAGAGAAAACGACCTCCCTGCTCACCCGAGCGAAGCATATTAGCGTAATGGCAAATTACGCAGACCAGGTCAACGATAGCTTCTCTCTTATATACGTAAGTATTCTCAGAATATGGGTTAGCTCTGCTGTGTCATAAAGTCTTGGTACCTTGAAGAATTTAATTTTGTTAATGTAAATTAAATAATGGTGGACTGGTGTCCTTATTTTACTAAATTGTTCTTTTTGTTAGAAAGTAGAGAAGAATACTATCTAAATGGAAAACTACAGTGCTGTTCAACGAAACCTTCAGGCATTACTTACTCTGAAAATACGGATAAGCTCTGTAGTGTCATGAAGTCCGGGTACCTTCAAGAATTTAATTTTGTTACTATGATTAAAATAAAATTGTGGATGACCGTTCTTGCTTTTATTTTCTTTAATTTTTCTTATTAGAACTTCAAAGGTACAGTACACCGTGATCTGAATATCGTTTTTTTTTAAGCAACTTTATCATCATCATCATATCAGCCGAAAGACTTCCACTGCTGGACATAGGCTTTCCCCCAAGTGTGCACCTGGTGGGAGGCCTTCCGCAATATCTTCCGGTTCGCGGTCACCACTCCATAACTTTTCTTCCCCATCGGCCATCCGTACAGCGAGCAATGTGCCCTACCCATTGCCACTTATGTTTGGCAATTCTTCGGGCTATGTCGGTAACCCTGGTTCTCCTGCGGCACTCTACATTTTCGATTCGATCGAAGCAACTTTATGGTTGGTTGAAATTACCAGACTTGCCATTATTTTTTACAAAGTGATCCTTTTGATTTTTCCAACGTTAAAGGGGCGAGCCCATTTATATAGCTATCGGTGATGCTTTCAAGAGTTCTCCAGCTCCAAATTACTTGTATGGAAAGACCTGTACGTTATCTACTTCAGTTTAAGTTTTTTGATATAAAATTTATATAATACCGCAAAGGTCCAAGGTATATATTAAGGTTTCCTGCGTACTAGGCAGCTTTGCTGCGCAGCCAGGACATATTATTTTTATTTTATTTTTTAATCATCCAATGACGCAATGATCTAGGTGAAGTGGGAGGGTGAATCTTACATAGCTGAGGTAGTTTTTACCCGACTGCTGAAGGATGTAATGTAATGAGTTTATCAGTGTTTGTATGTATGTATGTGGCGTTCCAGGGACCAAGCGCGTTGGCTGATTTTGATGATTCATACGTTAATCGATTCATCTTAATATTGCGAGTGTCACTGGCTACATTAAAATTGGAAAATAGAAAAATGGCAACTTTTGGGCGCCATATTGTGGGGAGCCAATTTTCTTTTTTCTTCCAAACCCATCGTGTGGGATATCAAAATAAAGGTTTTCAAGAGGTTATTTCAAAAACATATTACACTTATATGTATTCCATCTATATATACAATATATTATATTTATGCAGCTCGCGAATATGTATCCTCCGACTGCACAGCATGATTTTCTTCATGTTTACGTCTTTTCAGTTCGCTTTTTAAGCAGTCGGGTATTTTGATTTTTTGTATCAATTTTTTAGGGTTTCCGTACCCAAAGGGTAAAAACGGGACCCTATTACTGAGACTTCACGGTCCGTCGGTCTGTCTGTCTGTCTGTCTGTCCGTCTGTCACCAGGCTGTATCTCATGAACCGTGACAGCTAGACAGTTGAAATTTTCACAGATGATGTATTTCTATTCCCGCTATAACAACAAATACTAAAAACAGAATAAAATTAATATTTAAGGTTAAATATTAATTTTATTCTGTTTTTAGTATTTGTTGTTATAGCGGGAATAGAAATACAACAAACGTGATTTTTTTGCCGTTTTTTGCTCGATATTAATAACGGCAACAGGTAGACGCTTGAAATATTCACAGAATATTTAGTTGTATATTCACATTAAAAAAAAATTAAAAAAAATTAAGGGGGGCTCCCATACAACAAAGGAGATTTTTTTGCCGTTTTTTGCGATAATGGTGCGGAACCCTTTGTGTGCGAGTCCGACTCGCACTTGGCCAGTTTTATTTTATTTATGCTAGTTTACACATCGCAAACTATGTAACAAGTACGTAAAAATACCTCAGCTATGTGAACTAATAACCATAACTTAGCTCAACTCTTGATTTGCAACCGCACCCGCTTCTTTATCTTCTACCATAAAACCAGTAATTTTTTTTTCATCAGCACAAAAATAAAGATAAAATATTATTTAATTCCAGCCAGTCTGCACTCGCAAAGGCGAGATAAAACTCTATTGTCGCTTTTGTATTGAAAGGATTGAAGCTCTGGGGAAATCAGCGCTTTGAAAGAGAATACTTTAATTTTGATAATGAATTAATATTTTAATTGAATTGGAAACTAAAATAGTATTATTTAGCTTAACCTGGAGGCATTGTACGATAATCCTGTTGCAGAAAAACGGTTAGGATAACAGCTTTTAAAACGAATTAAAGAAACTTTATATAGATCTTGGTTTGCTTTGGTACTTTGGATTATGCAATTGCTCCGGCTTGAGCAGGCTTTATTCGATCCAGAAATCAAATCCAGAGGTTTGATTCCTGGGTCGAATAAAGTGCTATTGTAGCCGTACTCAAGATATATCTCTGCATTACACATCGGGTAATAGGCTTGATGTTATGTTTTAATTGTTGCCTTTGGGTCAAAAATAAAGACTTGCAACATAACGGAACACAATAATTACAATATGGACTAATAATTAACTTACTAGGCAAATAAATAGACACTGTTAATAATAATTTTGTACAAAAGAGTATAAATAATGGAATAGGGGAAGAACTCACATCATCGACAAAAAATGCTGACAGCAATAATCATATCCTCCATCTTGTGATTCGACAGCATCAAATAATTTCAATATCCTTCAGTAATCTCACACACTCGATTGAGTTCGTCAACTCAATCAAGTGTGTAGTTTCTAGATTATGACGTAAGAACCCTTGTGAGAATCAAGTGTCGTATAAATTGATACTATCAAATGGAATATATCAAGAGAGTCCGTTGTGAAAACAATCTAGCCATGTCTAGCCTTTTCCAACCTAGGTTGAAGCCAGTCCCAGTCATACCAGATTCAACTGTAGGTGCCAGTTACATACACGCTAAAATTTAAATGGCTGTTTGTCCGCAGCGAAATGATTTCGTCTTGGTAATACAATCGATTTATAAAATACGTAAACATTAAAATCATGAAATGTCAGATTGACAATTTATGAAAAACAAAACTCGAAAGCGACTTCAAACAAATAGTAGGTAATCCGCCGGCGAACCAATAGAAGAGCAGCGCATCGACGGGCCGCGCGGTCGTTGCCCCGGCGCGCGGGCTGTTCACTCAATACGGACGTTACGTCCAGGGAATTACTATTGGCTTGCACACTTTCGAGTAGTTTTTACCCGAATGCGGGCGGTAAACGTTTTTTTTTTATTTTTTTACTGAGACATTTATATTTGTTAAGTTTAACTCTATGCTACTGGTTGCAAATCGTTCTGCCGCGGGAAAACAACCACTAAACCGACTGCTTATTTAGATAAGCAGTCGGTTCATATACAGGATAAAAATAGCCGGGAGGAAGGGTTGTGGAAGTTAGCTTCAATTTCTGGGTATCACGAACGTCCGACAACCAGTCGTGCAAAGGGTCTTTCCTTTGAAATACATTCTGTGCCTCGAAAAAGGTATTTAACGTGCTTTCCGAGGCACATAAATATGATGTTAAGGTTACACTAGTCGGGTACTTAGTCTGAACGGCCCAAATCGAATGGCACGTGGGCCATTCGAACGTAAACAAAAATCGTCTACGTTCGAATGGCCCGTTGGTGACAAAATCTATCTTAATTCAATGGATAAACTACATTATGTACATTCGGGTGCAAAAGTAAAAAGTTTAAATAAAAGATTATTTTTTCTTAGATTTGTATTATCTTCATTAAAACAATCAACGCAATATAAAATGTTTACAAAAGTTAAATATGGCCATTATGTTAGGTATATGCAGTCTTATTTCAAAAAACCTTTTAGTGAAACAAATCAACAAAATATACAATAAGATAAAACAACAAGCCAAAATAGGCCGATCAACAAAATTTAAAAAAATACAATTAAAAAGTTAGTCAAAAGCAGCCTAATTTTAAAGAATAATAATCCTCAATTCGTGGGAATTTACTATTACACAATAAGGTTTAGTGAAAATCAGTCTTATTTTTGAGAAACAAATGAACAAACATAAAAATATAATTATACAACAATGTTTAGTCAAAACCAGCCAGCAATTGTAAGGAAACAGATTAACAAAATATGAGAATTTACTATAAGATTTACCTAAAATAAGTCTAATTTTAGAAAAACAAATCAACAAAATATAAAAATACAATATTAATCAATAAGATTTAGTAACAATCGGGCTTATTTTAAAATAAAAAATCAACAAAATAAAAAGAAAATACTGACTGAACAATATAATTGATTAAAACTTTAATTTTTCTAAGCAATGCCCCACGCTTATCTGTCCAGTCAATAATTCGTCTACTGTACTTTGAATTTTCCAGTTTCGTGTTAAAGTTTCAGATTTCAAATAATTAAATATTTATTTAGTTAAAATTCATAAACTATGTGATTAATAGAATGCTTGCGACTGTACTTTTGAATTATTTTTAAATTCATTTGACCACCGGGCCATTCGAACGTAGACGATTTTTGTTTACGGTCGAATGGCCCGCGTGCCATTCGATTTGGGCCGTTCAGACTAAGTACCCACTAGTCGACGGCACGAAGTATTTTGTGCGCGAGGTTAAAATGCATTTTATATCAACCGACAACACGTGCGGAAGAGATAGATGCTGTGATGAGCAGTAGGAAGCTAGTTCGCATACGAATACACACTTTTACAAATTTGTAGCGAAATTGATAATGATTTAGGACGAAACCGAGTGCGCGAAATTTTATAAACAGACCTTAGGGAGTCATGACTAAACGTATCTGTTCAAAATAACATTATTTGCATTGTTGAACTACTAATCTATTCCTGTATGGTGGCCGTATTGCAATTTTCCGTCTTCTTATGGTATTTATTTGCGCCCAAAAATGCGTTAAAGTTAGTGTCGAAATGTGGAACTTTCGACGCTCATAACTTTCAAATATATATATATATGTCGGGTTTAGTCAATAGTACGGACGTAAAGTCAAATCACAAGCACGGCTCTAGCGGCAATCAAGAGCAACTACGCATTGGCGCGCTTATTCTAACCGCTTGCGTAGTGGGGACAGCAAAATAGAGCAGTTGAGTACTGGCAGCCGTAGAGCTATTTATTAGTAAGCAGGAGTGTAACTTGTGTCTATTTGAATATACTCAGTGTATCGAATAATTTGTGTGATTTCATTTTCACGATTCACCCACCGACCTGCCCACACACGATGTCTTAACCTAAGGGAATATTTCCCGACTTCCCGATGGTTTGCATCTATCGGCCAGCCTTGATGCGACATATATATATTTTTTGTTCCATCCAGGGCTAGATAATGATGAGACAAATTGATATAATTATTTATTTTGAACGTACATCGTCAAAAAGTGGAGTAATCCCTAGATTACGTTTGTACGGAATTATCGACTAGTGTACCCGTAAAGAATGGTCACCTAAATTGATTCTTTTATGTTTGAGCGATGAATATAATTTTGATAAGATTGTCAAAAAATCTCTTCTTGATATTTCCTCCTCTGCTGTTGGCCATGATAATTTGTGCTCGAGAATGATAATACCTATTCTTCCGCAACTCCTACCCATTATCACTCACATTATTAATTATTCTTTATTCTCTGGCACATTTCCATCAGCCTGGAAACAGGCACACATAATACCACTTCCCAAAATAAACAATCCTTCTTCATTATCTCACTTCAGACCCATATCCATTCTTCCTTTCCTCTCTAAAGTTCTCGAGCACATCGTTCATGGTCAAATTTACAGATTCCTCTCGTCTAATTCTCTTATCTGTCCTTTTCAATCTGGCTTCCGTAGAGGTCACAGTACTGTAACTGCACTTCTGAAGGTCACTGACGACATCCGCTGGTCTATGGAGAATAAATCTCTCACCGTGTTAGTCCTGCTTGACTTCAGTTGTGCGTTTAACTCAGTGGACTTCGACATTCTACTTGGGGTCCTTCAGTCTATTAACTTCTCTTCTTCTGCATTAGCCTGGTTTGACTCTTATCTTCGGGGTCGCTCGCAGTGTGTTCGTCTTGAAGAGATGTTCTCTGATTGATGTGATCTCACTGTTGGTGTTCCTCAGGGTGGCGTTCTCTCTCCTCTTCTTTTCTCTATCTTCATTAACACTGTTACCAAGGTTATCACTTCCAACTTCCATCTTTACGCAGACGATTTGCAGCTTTACCGAAACTTCCTGCTTGCAGATGTGGACTTGGCGGTCGACGCCATGAATCATGACCTGGAAAGTATAAGTAAATGGGCTAAGTCCTACGGATTACAAATCAACCCATCCAAGTCCCAGGCTATGATCATAGGCAGTCGATACTATCGCACTGCGCTTGACATATCCACTTTAACGCCTTTATCTCTTGACGGCTCGATCATCGCTTACACAGAAACTGCTAAGAACCTTGGTGTCTTAATAGACAGTAATCTTTCTTGGCGAGCTCAAGTAAATGAGGTAAGTCGTAAGGTGCACTTTTCCTTTCACTCGTTAAAATCTCTTCAAAGCCTCTTGCCCTTTAAAACTAAAATCTATTTAGCTCAAACTCTAATTCAGCCGATCATCGATTACGCTGATGCCTGCTATCTGGATGCCACGGAGGAGCTCTTAAATAAACTTGAGCGCTTGCAAAACCTGTGTATCCGTTTTGTTTTTGGTCTGAGGAAATACGACCATGTCTCTCAGTTCCGCAAGGATCTCAAGTGGCTCCCTATTCGCCTTCGCAGGAACACTCGAGTATTATGTCTCCTCTTCAACATCCTGTTTAACCCTACTTACCCTAAATATCTGCGCGATCACTTCTCCTTCACTCGCCCTGCCGATGTCCCGTGTAGATCCCACCTTAAGCATCACCTAAACTTCCCATCCCATAGTACTAATTTCTATTCCCACTCCTTCTCTGTTCATGCGGTACGACTGTGGAACTCACTTCCACCTAAAATTCGTGACACCAAAAATGTATATCTATTTAAGAAACAAGTCAAAGATCATTACCTCTCCACCATATTGTAATTATTATATATTATTATGTATGTATTTTTATCTTCTACCTATATATTTAGTTAAGGTATATGTGTTATTTATACATAATTAGTTAAGTTATATAGTTGTTATTCTATTGTAAGTTTCCTTATTTCCTTCTACACACTGTGTCTTCGTATTTCATCCAACTTTCCTGTCGCAGGTCTGCTGGAAGAAATTTCTTTAGAAATAAGCAGTACCTTTGTGCTCTTCTATCTGTATTATTTATTTTCTCTGTTAAGTGTTTTGTGTGTACATAAATAAATAAAATAAAATAAATAAATAAATAATTTTCGGTACACATGTTGTCAATTTCTTAAACTGATTTATTTAAATAAATTTATTCAAATCATTAAAAGCAAGCAAGAATCAATTGAATCATTTGAGTATTACAATTAGTAACAAAACAGATATGTAGGTGTTGCAACCAGCACCCTTGCTAGGTTATAAAATATATCGCAAGGTAACAAGTATACATTTTTTATACCTATTACCTACTTGTTACCGCTCAATATATTCCCTCACCGTAACAGCAATGTAACAAGATTTAAATTTTAATAAAACGCCAGGGCGAAGGTTTGCATCGTACACGGTATTATGACGTCATAACGTTGACGTATGCAAGTCTGTAGCAGACGTGATAAAACTTTATGATCCGACACGTTTTACAGTTAGATCGATGTTTATTCATGTAAGTCCGCTTATCCGGTAGTAGTTACATCATCAGCTGCGTAATCTTTGCCCAACTATTTTATGGTTTCCTTCCAGTCAAACCTACTTGGAGTGACTCTAAAGTTAGACACCTTTACAACCTCGTTACTGGGTTGAAAAGACTGGAGACAGATTATATAAAAAAGCAAGAAAAAAAAAGTTACGAGAGTAAAACAAAAAACAAAAACAATGATTTAAAAAACCTCGTGTGAGACCAAAAGGCTCCTATCTCAGAATGTGCAGCGAAACATTAAAAAAAATCGGCAAACTGGTATTCTGAAGGGCCCACTGTTGATGCCACGGACATACAAATGGAAAAGGAACATTAATAATATAAATAATAAACAAAACAGTATAAAAATACTTTGATCCCTTCTGTGGTGTGAATCAAAGTATGTAGTGTAGTTATAATAATTAAAAAAATCAAAAAATCCGATAGCTTAAAAAGCTAACTAAAAAGACGTAAACAAGAAGAAAATCATGCTGTGCAGTCGGAGGATACATATTCGCGAGCTGGCTGACCAGTCTATCCTCCGACTGCACAGCATGATTTTCTTCTTGTTTACGTCTTTTTAGTTCGCTTTTTATGCAGTCGGGATTTTTGATTTTTTTAATTAACTTTTTTTATTTACAACTTTTTAGTAATTTTTGTTTAGAATAAGGTACATTTAAACATATAACTTTAATATACTTTTTAAATCACCTCTTAAAACCCTTTATTTTGATACCCCAACGAATGGCTTGGAAGAAAAAAAATCCCCCCCCCCCACAAAATGGAGCCCGAAAGCCGCCATTTTGTGCTTTTCCAATTTTTTGTAGCCAGTGACACTCGCAGGGTTAAGACGAATTGATTGAAGTAAGAATCATCAAAATCGGCTAACGCGTTTGATCTCTAGAACACCACATGTGAACAAACATACATATATACATACATAGACAAATTTTTTTCGTGAATAAATATCTATGTGTTCTACACCAAATTATAGCAGGACTGCTTAACAAAGTAGAAACCCTCTCAATATGCCTTAATGAACTCTCTGAAAAAGACATGTCCGTTGATGTACTATGCGTAACGGAGCATTTTATGATGTCAGGTCATGAAGACCGCCTTGTAGTGCCTAATTATAGGTTGGCTGCATGTTTCAGCAGACAAAATAGCAAACGAGGTGGATCTTGTATTCTGGTCCGGTCTGGTCATATATGGAGGGAGTTACCAGAGGTTTCAGAACTTTCTTTGTCTAATGTAGTAGAATGCTGTGCAATTGAACTGACAACTTATAAGATTGTAATAATATGTATCTATAGAGTACCAAAGACAGGGAATTTGAATGTATTTTTTTGTAAACTGGATCAATTATTAACATTACTTACAAGAAGAAATTATAGGAATATTACTGTAGCAGGGGATATAAATATAGATGTATTGAAAAAAAATAAAATGAATCTTGAATTAAGATGTCTCCTAAAAAGTTTTAACATGACATTAGCAATAGAAAAACCAACCAGGATGCAAAGCCAAACCTGTATTGATAATTTTGCCCATAATTTCGAGAAAAAATGCAGAATTGCTGAAGTGTCCCGTACCTATTAACTGTGTTTTGAAATATTGGTATAAATCGCAACGGGATTTAAGTCCAGAGAATATGAAAAAATTTAGAACCTGCCTTGAGAAACTAACGTTCTCTGAAATCTATGAAAATGACGATCCAAATGATGCATTTAACTCGTTTATCGAACAATTTAAATTATTTTATGACCTATGCTTTCCCCGTAGACGTATTAAAATACCAACAAGCAAAAAACCAAAATGGATTTCGCGAGGACTTAAATTGTGTAGCTTAAAGAAAAGGAAATTATTATGGACGTCTAGACTTAAACCTACTCAAATAAATAAAATAAAATATTCATGTTATTCAAAGTTATTTAAAAAAATAATTAAACTGACTAAACGATCTCAAAATGACTATAATATTAAAACTTCTGACAATAAAAGCAAAATGACGTGGAATATAATAAAAAACCCTAAGTTAAGTCTACCTAATGACTCAATAAATAAAATCCAAATTGACAATGAAACAATCAGCAAACCACAATTAATTGCTGACAAGTTTAACGACTATTTCGTAGAAAAAATTATACCAATACCAGGATCAGGTTAAAGATCGAGTGCTTATATAATACCTAAACAAAAATCAATGTTCATGGCTCCATGTCAACCAATATAAATATTTAACATTATAAAAGGTCTCAAAAACACTAATAGCGTAGGCAATGATGAAATTTCAACTAAGATTATAAAACATGTAGCCGATTTTATTTCTGGGCACTTGAGTCATATTCTTAACCTTTGTATCAGCCAAGGTGTTTTTCCTGACCGTCTTAAGATCTCCATTGTTAAACCTATATTTAAAAAAGGTAATAAGCAGCTAATGCAAAACTATAGACCTATTGCGCTTTTGCCAATCTTTTCCAAAATTTATGAAAAATATATTTATAATGAGCTATACGCATACTTAGAAAAACATATGATTCTCTGTAACGAGCAAAAAGGTTTCCGGAAGAATATGACAATTAATATGGCTATTTATGACTTTTTAAATAAAATTATGACTAATATTGATAGTAAAACACCTGTGTGTGCTGTGTATTGTGACATGACGCAAGCTTTTGACTGTGTTGACCACAATATTCTAAGAAGCACACTTGACTCCTATGGTATAAGAGGTAACATTCTGGACTTATTATGCTCTTACCTTTCTAACAGAAAACAATTTACTGCTATATCAGAGTTAAATTTTGAAGACTAAAGAAGAAGTTACATACCTGTCAAACCCAGTATATTTTGGAGTACCACAGGGCAGTGTATTGGGTCCCTTACTGTTTTTGATTTATATTCGGGCGCACGGTTGGCGCAGTGGTTGAGCGATTGACTGCTGCGCTGCGTGTCGCGGGTTCGATTCCCGCACGGAGCAAATATTTGTATGATCTACAAATAGTTGTTCCGGCTCTGGGTGTTTGTGTATGTGAAATTATATGTTTGTAAACGCACCCACGATACAGGAGAAATTCCTAGTGTGGGGCAACGTTTTTAAAAAAAAAAAAAAAAAAAAAAAAAAAAAAATATTAATGACCTGCCCAAAGCCATATACTTCCCAATAACACTCTTTGCTGACGATAGTACGATAACAATACCTTGTAATACACCTGACTCATATGAACTTGATGTCAATAACGCGGTCAATTCATTAATCTCTTGGCTTAATAATAATAATTTAAGAATCAATCTTGGAAAAACCCAAATAATGCACTTTGGCCAGAGAAAACCCAGCGCGAAAATGGAAGTACAATACCAAAATAACAAAATTCACGACGTAGATAGTGCAAAATTTCTAGGTTTGATTATTGATAAGCAGCTCAATTGGAAGGATCACATTGAGGCGCTATGTAAGAAAATTAGTAGTTCATCCTATGCCCTGTATAAACTTGCTCCAACAGTAAACACTGATGCACTACTCACAGCATATCATGGTCTTGTGGCATCTGTATTAAGATATGGTATTATTTTCTGGGGTAATTCCACATATAGAGAAACCGCCTTTAAAGCGCAAAAGCGATCCATCAGAGCCATGTTTGGACTACAAATAACTGACAGTTGTGTACCATATTTCAAAAAATACAAAATTCTGACACTGCCGGCTTTGTATATTTATGAAACTGCTTTATTTGTTAAGTTGAATGCACACTTGTTTCCCCATCTATCAGACACTGTTAAACGTAACAGGCGGAATGATATTTTACGCGGACGAAGAGCCAAAACCGCCTTAATGTGGAAAAGCATATTCTGTACAGCCCCGCAAGTCTATAATAAAATTCCAAAATCAATAAAAGACTTACATTTAAACGGATTCAAAAAGAAACTAAACGACCTGCTATGTAATAAATGCTATTATAATTTAAATGACTATTTGAATGATACTTTGACATGTTAATTGAATTTAAATCTTTTATACTTTGACATGTTAATTTAATCTTAATATTTTATTCTTTGACATCCTAATTTAATCTTAATCTTTTATACTTTGACATTCTAATTGTTACATTTTATAATATGAAATCTTACTCTTTGATACTTTGGCGTTAAATGATACCTTGACATCCTTTAAAAATTGTGTGCGTTTGTGATGTTTTTTTTGTTTGACATACCTTAAATTCTAATTTGTTGAATGGTATTGCGTATTTTTTATTCGTGATTATGCAATTAATAATGTTAATACTAGCCTAATAATCTATGTCCTATAATATATAAATGTATGTACCTATATTTGCACGCCACACTTGGCAGAATGTGATGATACTATCTACTAATCTTAAGACCATAATGTACCATATTCTGACAAATAAATGATTGATTGATTGATTGATAAACAAATTACCCTCCTTCCCTTCGGCAGTCGGGTAAAAATAGCACATAATAAATATATGACCGACCCTCAAGATCATAAAAATTTGTCGAAGCTATACATAGACTCAGAATTCAGATATTTAGTAAAAACGGCTTTTGAGTACCTGTAACAACTGCCAAAGATCTTCAAATGATAGCCGGTAGCATTATAAATCAATTAAAAAGATTTGTAAATGATAACAAGTTAACGTTTTGTCGCCGTGCATGCAACAACAAAGTTATAACTACAATATAGATTTTCGAATTACAGTTAAGCATTTCAAGTAACAAAATTCTTTGCAAACACGTATTAGTAAATATTCACTCCCGACATTCATTTTTTGTTCGTTATGCGGACCTGATTCAATACTTCTCTCTTTGTGAAGGATACTCTCTAATCATTGGCAGGATATTTGCATGATTTTTTGTGCTTTATTGCAACACACGAAATATTTGTTTTTTTTGAAAGAATGTTTTCATACTGACATCATAATAAATGCCTGAGAAATAAAATTAGCAATACATACTCTATTAAAAACTTTTTCTCATGGTTTCCTTTGTTGAGCCACCATCATCATCATCCCCCCACAGACCCCGTCCATTTTTCCGAAAATAAATATCAGTAATTCCTGAGATTAGCTTTTACATCCAAACAAACAACTCTTTTTAACCGAATTCAAAAAAGGAGGAGGTTCTCAATTCGTCGGGATTTCATTCTCCGATTACTCAAAGACGCCTGGCACGATTTGGATAATTCTTCTTTTGTTTCAAATTCAAATTCAAATTCAAATCTTTATTGCATAACACATGTGTTTAACAAGGTCTTATAAATAGTAGTATAGTTCACATGGACCCTGTCGGGCACAGCAATTGAGTAAAACAATAAGTTCATTTAATTAATATTAGATAATTAGGAAGTTTAATTTTAATTTAAATGATGCTAGATTAACAATTGCAGATTAACAATTGTAACATAAAGAATGTCAGTTAAAGATTATGTACAAGTTTGAAAGAGTGAATGTTTGAAAGAGTATACTTTCCAAGTGGTCCCCATGGTTATCAGGTCAGGTTCTGATGATGGAACCGCGGAGAAATCAAGGGAGCTTTTCATATTTTATAGGGATACACATAGCGGTTTTGATATTTTCATTAAATAGTTATATATTCAGAAAGTACCTTTTGGTATATATCCACATATGGCCACTAGAATCTCTCAATGATAAGACTATGTTTTGGGTATCAGATATCTCGAATAGTCAAATGACTGTTATGAAGCAAATTTAAATAAATTGCATCCACTATCGAACTGATCTGGTGATGAAGGTTGGCACCGGAACTCCGTAATAAAACAATGTATGCCAATCGTGTTTAGTCTTGTTGGAATTGTTATGACAATGAGCAGCCCTCTGGCTATAAATGATTTTCAAGGTAATATAGTTTACCAAAACTATAAAAAGAATAATAAAAAAATCTTTGTAATTAAAAAATATTATAATATTATTTTAATATGTCTTTAATTAGACTGCAGTACCTACTGAAAAAAAGTAGATTATGTTTACTAACTTGCGTACCTATAAAATTAACATTAGAAACGGGATATTTACCATGTTTACTGTTTGTTACGAGTTGCCCATATTTTGTGCAAGCACCATGATCACGGATAAACCGTGATCATGGTGCTTGTAACAAACAGTAAACATGGTAAATAACCCGTTTCTAATGTTAATGTTAGTGTTAGTGACCATGACAGTTTAAAAACTTATATTGCGTACCTATGTTCTGTAAGTTATTATGTTTGAGATCATTGATTTCAGTACACTCCTTTTCGTGTAGGTAGACTTGAAAAAAAATGTGTGAAAAAAGAAAAACAACATCTACAGCTCTCTCTGTGGCCTCGTTTGTTAAATATTGGAAGATGCAGGCAGAGTTGTGCAAGAAGGGCAGTGCAGGAGGAGATGTATGCCCTGTGAGAGGATTCCACACAGACACTTTGTTTAGGAGGAGTGGAGGATGCCCCATTTGGCCAGATTATAATGTACAGCGCCCAACCTGGGTTCGCAATCGGTTAAGAGATTATACGTAACATTACACTGTAACGTATTGTTGATTTGCTTTTGACACCCAGAAACAACTCAAACAATGTATAATTATCCGTGTCCCCATTAGTCAAAAAGTCGTTCTTCACATATTCTTCATTATTTTCTCGCTTCAAAATCGCTCTCTACCCACTACTTCCCCTAATTCACACGGCGCCGTCTCAAATATTAGCTCTTCTGTAACGTAACAAGCTCATAAATAAATAAATAAATCACACATGATTGATTGTAACTCACTAATATTGCTCCAGAATTCACTTCTTGCTCATTTGGGGACAACGTGGTGTATTGCCCGATATTATTTTAGGGTTCCGTACCGAAAGGGTAAAAACGGGACCCTATTACTTAGACTCCGCGGTCCGTCTGTCTGTCTGTTTGTCCGTCTGTCACCAGGCTGTATCTCAAGAACCGTGATAGCTAGACAGTTGAAATTTTCACAGATGATGTATTTCTGTTGCCGCTATAAAAACAAATACTAAAAACAGAATTCAATAAATATTTAAGTACTCGTAGGGCTCCCATACACCAAAAGGTTTTTTTTGCTATAATGGTACGGAACCCTTCATGCGCGAGTCCGACTCGCACTTGGCCGGTTTTGTTTGAGAAATTGGCAGAGGATCGGTCGTTTTTAATGATGTATGAATCCTATATACTTATATGAAAAAGAAGCAGGCCCATACAGTCTATACTATGTTTTAAAAAATGCGAAAGTAACTTCGTCGGTCTGTCTTTTTGTTAATATTTCACTTCTTAACGGCAGAGTACGACACTTTTAATTCATTAGAATAATTTGCACGCGGTCAAAGTCGCTAGCAGAAGCAAGTAGGTGATAAAGAAGAGAGGTATACAGTCTGAGGCACGTTTAGGATGCTTTCAAGTTAATCTATTATAAAAAATCTATATAAGCTACTAGCTGACCCGGCAAACGTTATTTTGACATATAAATTATTTTAAAGATGCCCAAAAATTTTGCACGCACTGAGTATTATAGTATTTTACCTGTCGTTTAATAATGGAATCGTTTATACAGGTAACACAATGGTTGGTGCTGGCGGGAGCTCGTGACAGGAGTTGAATACTATTGATTTATATGAGATCACTTAATTAACTGCACGTGAGAACTATCTTGAGCAAAATAGCACCTATCTACTCTACCCTACCCTACATAACTACCTACCTTTTTGTTTGGTTATAAACTATCTTCACATTGCCTTTCTAATGAAACCGGTTTGGGGAATATTGGTTGGATAGTTTCAAAGTCTTTAACGGATATAGGTCGAAACATTTTTTGTGTTTTAAACAATATAATTATATCATGAATTTTAGAAAAATCGACAATGGCGCTGTGTTTGCAAAACGTATGGGAAAATGTATTTTATTTTGGATATTTTTTTCGAAGTTTTATAACTTATTATCCTATTCCAGACAAAGATAATAAATTTATCCAATATCTCAAAAATCATAAAAATTGGTCCAGCCGTTCTTGAGTTATAAGTGGTGTAACTAACACGACTTTGTTTTATATACGTATATAGATTCGATTACCTTCCAGATTGCTACGATATTGCTACGAGATTGCTACGATATTGCTACGAGATTACTACGTAAGTGCTACGATCTTGAGTATTACAGTGATTTTACTAGATTGCAGTCACTAGTTTTGTTTATTAATTACTAGCTTCAAAACATCAACAGACTGATCTCAGCAAGACATACTAAAGGTTGAACGTATTTTTACTAAAGATGTCTTTATTAAAAAACGTTCACATATTTACCTTAGAATCTCTCGATTATCACCTCCCTTCATGAACAGCCTATAATAATATTATCCCTTACTTAATAATTAACGCTAGGATAGAAAATACAAAATGAAATGTTAGAAACAGGCCCAGCTTATGGATTGTGACCTACATAACAGTATTAAAAAACTAATACCTGCAAACTAATTTCCCATAAAACGCTTTTCCAGAGTAAAACGCACTTTACATCAGTAGTAGGCTAGCACTCAGCGTAAGGTGAACTTATAAGCAATATTTAAGGACAGCAAAATATCAAAAATAAAAAGCTTGATGCATCAACAATAAAAATTTACACCGGGCATGCCCAGAAATTTACCAGTTTCTGGGCATTCCCTTATTATATTCTTAGGGAAGTTAGCTAAGTTAATGTTATAATAGCCTTTGTTATTGGGAGGCCTTCCGACGTATCGTCTTCCAGTTCGCGGTCGCCATTCCAGAACTTTTCGGCCCATCGGCCATCCGTTCTGCCAGCAATGTGCCCTGCCCACTGCCACTTAAGTTACTAGGTGGACCGATGACCTGGTTAAGATTGCGAGAATCCGCTGGATGCGAGACGCACGGGATCTGACAATATGGCGACGCCTGGGGGAGGCCTATGTCCAGCAGTGGATGTCTTTCGGCTGGAATCTTGATAATAATGATGTAATTGTAAATTTTTGTGTGTAAATGTAGTTGTGTATTGTTTTTGTCTTTTGAGATAATCTTTAAATATAATTAGTGTAATCATTATCAACTGTCTCGTTGTCAATATTGACTAAAATTTACTGCCCAAACTATTTTTGAAGTAAGACAAAACTGTTTTGTCGACCATGTTGGTCGCCTGCTTGTTAGCCAATAGCATCATTGACAAACATAGGTAAAATCCACTTATTCTAGATAGGTTTTAGAAGAATGTTATTACCTGACATCGTTGTAACTAACCGAACTATCAATAGAAATCGATCACTTTCGCGCGTTTGTGTCACACGTCGTTTTATCTAAAGTCTAGTTTGAAAGTGATCGTGTTTGATGAAGGCCTGTGATACTTCGAATATTTGACGTATGCCCCAAAATCGGCTTTTACCAAATCTCAAATAAAATTGATTTGGTAGTACGTTTAAGTAACAAATTTTTCTACTTTGTCTTATATTAATCCAAACTTAGCAAGGAGGGAAAAAGGGAACTGGATATCCAGACCATTGCTGGCTGCTGCATCAATGGCTTCTGCTCAGTAAACTGTGGCTTCCAGATCTCCGCAACGTACTTCTACTTCGAAGTTCCACTCGCTTCCATCATTCTTCAACCCGGCTCGTCACGCAGCTGATATCTTCAATCCGGCTCGAAGGACCAATGTTTTGGCAATGAAGACAGAAGACAGCAGGGCTTCTTCAATAAGGCTCGATGAATATGGTTTACACTGAGATTTATTACTTTTTATTACAATTTTGATTTTGTGAGAAGTTTTGTGTATACGTGTGAACGGACCTGCAGCCTAATTGCGTAAGTCGTTCCCAAAGCGAAAGAACTGATTCTTTCAAAGAATCAGAATAATTTCTTTCAACTTTTTCGGTATTGTGAAACTAATTTGCAACGAAACCAAACTGACTCCTTTGAGTTGAACTTCATCTACTGCGTTATGTTTCATCAAACTCGAATGATTTATTTCCAAATAATTAGGACATAAATTAATTTTGTTTTACTTACAACTAATGGTCTTCTAATGCTAAAAATGTATAAAACTGACAAAACAATTAAATAAACAGTACAATACGCTATACGCCGTGGCCTACGGTGTAATTAAACGCATTTATTCAGTCGTTCTAGGTAGTGATTTTTAATCTATGATACACAAGGTTTCTGCGCTGCAAGATGAAGAAAAATTAAATTAATTGCATATAATTTTTTGTATAATATTAATAAAATAAATAAAATAAATTTGTGTATTAATATTAATATACAAATTAATTGTATATTAATATTAAATATGAGTAATTAAATATTATTTTACAATTAAAGAAAATTATAGATTTTTAGTTTATTTTGTGATTTGTGTGTATATTCTTTATTTCACACGGCAACACTGTGTGAAGTTTTAAACCTTACAACTATTACTATACTCTATGGTTACAAACGTACCGGCAATTCACGTTCGATTTTCGCTGAGAGCAGTTGTGTTGCATGCGATCGCGCGCGTACCACAGTGTAAAGTGCTTACGAATCAAAACAACGCCGTCAAGTCGGCTGCATCGTAATGACCTAGTTATTGCGTAATGCTGACGGCTGACGGCAAATAATATTGTTAAGGCCAAGTTAATACCGGCTTAAATCTAACAATGGAATCGAAAATGGATACACTGGGTAATACCAGAGTGGACCTAAAAACAGAGACGGAACATCTGTTGTATAAGTTCTATTGTGAAGAAAAGAATGAGCGCCTAAAGCTCCAAAAGAACCTTAATGACTTGAAAAGTCAAATAGAAAACCTCCAGCAACAGCTAAAACTTCAAGCGGAAAACGCATCCAAATCAGCAACAGCTGCCACCGAGATCTCATCAGCGCCTGTTGAATATGCAACGGACGAGGAAGAACTCGCTCGAGAAACAGGGTGGATACGGCAAAAGAGCAGGAAGAAAAGAAAATTGAACACCTCTCCTGCCCAACTCACTCAAAATGAACACGGAAGAGACGTGAATAGAGGTAATGAAAAGGTCACCAAAATTCCTCTGCCACCACCCATGGTTGTAGATGGTATTCAGAATTACCAAAAATTCTTCGACTTTCTTTGTGAGAGTCAATCAGCTGACGCGTTCAGCATCAAAATGATGAATGGAGATACCGTGAAAGTAAATGCCAAAAACGAAGAGTCGTATAGAGCAATTTCAAAAGCCCTTTCAGACAACAATTGCCTTTGGCACTCCTATGAAAACAAGCAAGAAAGGCCAATAAGAGTTATGGCAAAAAAATTGCATTTCACATGTATCCCGGAAAGAGTAGTCGAAGACTTGCGCAGCAAAGGCTTCAAGATTCTAGAAGCAGTCAACAAATTGAGTTGGAAAACTAAAGAGCCACTCAATATGTTTATGCTGACATTCTCAAATGATGAGGAAACCAACAAAATATTCAACATAAAACATATTTTGGGATGTAACGTGGAGATACAACCTTTAAAATCCACAAAACTGGTACCTCAATGCAAAAGGTGTCAGGCATACGGCCATACGCAAAAGTACTGCTCCAAAGAACCGAGGTGTGTAAAATGCACAGGTAAACATCTCACCAAGGATTGCAGAAAATCAAAAGAAGAGAAGCCAAAATGCGTCCACTGCGGAGCCCCACATCCGGCTAACTACAGGGGATGTATTGTAGCCAAAGAAATACAGCAGCTAAGATTGAAAAAGTCGAAAGGAAGTAATGTGAATGCTCAACAAAGTGCACCTGTCGGAAGAGGTGAAGACCCTGGCAAGTCCAAACCAAGTCAAAGCACGATGCAAACTACAAGTAAAAATATTTCATACGCTCAAGTAACTACACGAGGCATAGTGAAAGCACCTTTGGCTGATATGAACAGCAACAAAAAGTTGGATGAAATCTTAAAGTTAATGTCATCATTCGACGATAGATTAAAACAAATTGAAAATAGCAACATAACTGCTACTTCTAAAACAAGAAATGGATAATACACTCAAACTTATGGCGTGGAACTCAAATGGATTACAAAAACACCAGAATGAGTTGCAAGTTTTATTAGAAATGGAAAAAATTGATGTTTGCCTTGTATCAGAAACGCACTTCACAAGGCAATGCCATATTAAATTCAAAGGATACAAAGTATACCATGCACTACACCCAGACAATACTGCAAGAGGCGGAAGTGCCGTTATTGTCAAAGATAATTTGCGACACTACGAAGTGTTTAAATACGAAGAAAAAGATATTCAAGCAGTGGCAATTTGTCTACAAACCAAAAAATACCCCTTAACAGTGAGTGCCATCTACTGTCCACCACGATACATGATTAAAAAAGATCACTATATGTGTTTCCTAGCCCGCCTTGGTAATAGATTTATCTTAGGAGGTGACTTCAATGCTAAAAATACGTATTGGGGTTCCAGATTAACAACTACGAAAGGCAAAGAACTACTGAGTGCCATAAAAGAGCTAAAATGTGACGTTTTGTCTACTGGAAAGCCCACTTATTGGCCAACAGATCCAAATAAAATGCCAGATTTAATTGATTTTTTCATAACCAAGGATCTACCAACTAGTTATATCAAAACGGAACAAAGCTATGACTTAAACTCAGATCACTCAGCAATTTATTTAGAAATTAGCGAGAGTTGTTTATATAAAGAAAATAGTCCCACTCTAGTTAGTAAATTTACGGATTGGGAGAGCTTTAAAGACAGATTGAATGATCAAATAGATCTTAAAGTTCCTTTAAAAACCCCTGAACATTTAAACTTCGAAATTGAAAAGTTTATTATGCTCATCCAACAAACAGCGTGGGAAAATACACCCGACTTTAACAAAAGAACGAAGGGAAACATATACCCTCACAGAATCAAGCAGGTAATCATGGAAAAAAGAAGGCAGAGAAAAATGTGGCATCAAACTAGGTGTCCTGATGACAAACAAAAGCTAAACAGACTTACAAAAAAAGTAAGAAGATTAATCCAGGACTACAAAGACGACTCAACCAAAACCTACCTTCAGAAACTAAGTAACGACCAAGGGACAAACTACTCCCTTTGGAAGGCTACTAAAAATCTAAAGAGGCCGATAGCTCAAATCCCTCCCATCAGGTGTGAAAACGGGCAATGGGCACGTACTAATGAGCAAAAAGCTATGAGGTTTGCAGATCATCTAGAAAACATCTTTCAACCAAATGAGGGGGAAACCATTGAAGACCACACTCTGGTTAATATAGTGATGCCAGATCATGTTGATGCCATAAAACTAGTAACACCGAGAGAAGTTGCGCGAGAAATAAAGCAGAAGATTAACCCAAGGAAATCACCAGGTTACGATCTAATAACAGGAGAAATCCTTCATAATTTACCAAGAAAGGGTCTGGTTAAGTTAACAACCCTTATTAATGCCGCACTGAGGCTTAAATTTGTACCAGACTTATGGAAAGTTGCTGAAGTAATAATGATAGCAAAGCCTGGGAAACCGGCTCACGAAACAACATCATACAGACCCATTTCCCTGCTACCAATAATGTCAAAGCTGTTTGAAAAGCTGCTACTCAAACGCCTTAAACCAATCATAGATAACAGGAACATTATACCTGAGCACCAGTTTGGTTTTCGAGAAAAACACTCAACGATCGATCAAGTGCACAGAATTACAAACGTAATAGAAAACGCATTGGAAAACAAGAAAGTCTGTTCTACTGTTTTTCTAGACGTAGCCCAAGCATTTGACAAAGTTTGGCATGAAGGTCTCATTCATAAACTGAAGAGCTTGCTACCGAAACCGTTTGCAGACATATTAGAATCATATATTTTAAACAGAGTCTTTAGAATAAGACAAGAAGATACCTACTCAGAACTTAAACCAATAAAAGCTGGCGTACCGCAAGGAAGTGTGTTAGGTCCGGTCCTGTACCTACTATACACTTGTGATATTCCTGATCCTGAAAACAATACCATTGGGACCTTTGCTGATGATACAGCCATAATGGCTGTTGGAAACAGCCACGAAGAAGCAGTAGAAAAGGTTCAAATGGCTGTTAATCAAGTTTATGACTGGACCAAAAAATGGAGGATTAAATTAAATGAATCCAAATCCATACATATAGACTTTACCAACAAAAAGCAACAGTATTTTCCAGTTTATATTAATAACAACCAAATCCCTTATGAGAATACAGCCAAGTATCTCGGTATGACTCTTGATGCAAAGCTACGCTGGAAAGCTCACGTTAAGAAGAAAAAAGATGAACTCGACCTACGATTCAAAAGAATGTATTGGCTGCTTGGAAGAAACTCCGTGCTGTCCGTGCCGAACAAACTATTATTATACAGACAAGTCCTGATGCCAGTTTGGACTTATGGTATTCAGCTGTGGGGCTGCACCAAACAGACAAATGCATTAATCATCCAACGATTCCAGAACAAAGTACTGCGGGAAATTGTTAATGCACCCTGGTACGTAAGAAATGATGACCTCCATCGGGACCTAAACGTTGAGTGCATCGATAAAGTAATCCAAAAATCTGCAGAAGCTCATGACAAGAGACTTCATCAGCATGTGAACGTCGAGGCGATCCAGCTACTCGACCACACGGACATAGTGAGAAGACTAAAAAGAACAAAACCGTTCGAGTTAGTGTTTAGTGCTAGTGTTAGTGAATAGTGTAATGTAGCACAAGTGTTACCAAATAAACACAACAAAAAGTGTATTCGCCTTAATAGAGACAATAAGAAAAGTGCCAATGGACACATTCTTAGTACGTAAAGACAATTTTATAGTTTAAGTTAAAATAAAATTACTTATTAGTCTATATAAGGCTAGATTGTAATAAGATTAGGGTCCATCATTTCGATGAACACTAAGATAAGGCATAAAAAAAAAAAAAAAAAAAAAAAAAAAAAAAAAATACCGGCACGGCAGTAAAGAAAAAACTTTGTTTAGCTGAAATTTAGTAAGTACCTAATTACCTAGCCAACAATTTCATTTCTTACTGTAAGGTAAAAACAGTAATTCAAATCAATACCTGCAATGTCTCTCGAGGACTAATAAAATACTTGAACGTTTATCGCTAGTCCTCAACAGAGGCACAGGGAGAGTCGAGTCTGGCCCGATTTTTATGAAAACTATAACTGTAACACACCTCATTACTATATAATATGTATTACCAGTATAACGTATATTACAAATAGCGCCATCTGCGTATAGAACTCCAAACTATCATTGATTACGATTCTTTTGAGGAACGTAAGTCATTTAGTCAACTTTATTGACTAAGTTGCAAGTGGTTCGCAGTAATGACCACTAGATGTCACTTTTTATTGATGTTGGAATCCTGAGTCGCGGTGTTAAGATTTACTCCCAAAGAATGACTACGACAGAGCATCGTCGTTCGTCAATACAAATCCCAGCTAGCAGAACGGTGCATCAGCGGATCCTCGTCCTAGTTGGAAAGGGTCACGCAGGACATCCCTGTCAGCTGGTCTTTTTGGATTAGAGGACTAAGTACCCCGCCTTCGTCCAAGCGGACTTGGTTGTGTGTACTACGTCCTATACTGTATAAATAGTGTTAACAGTCTGTAACTTTGCCTACTAAAATAAATACCAACAAGTTCACAAGTGTTTTTTTCGAACCTGTGACGTCAGCACGACCTACACCTACAAACTGGCGCCCAACGTGGGGCTCGACTGCAAAACCCTACAAACTGGCGACCAATGTGAAGCAAGAAGTCGAAACAAAAAATAAAAATGAAAAATCTTATTTCTATTTAGGAATCAAACCTGTTGATTTTGGACATATTTAACTTATTGGATTTTAACATGTTTTGTATTTGATTATGACAATTATACTTTACCTTGTATGACGTTAGTTAAATTAGTTGCTAGTAGGTGACTTTGTTTTGTCTATAATGGATGAATTATTTCATGTATGACATCGTGACTATTTAAATAAATATTGTATTTTCAGAATATATTGGTTTTATTTGATATTGGATTACTATTTATAAACGTCAGAAATTCCATACCAATGTAATTTTCAATGTTCCGATAACCGTGTTTTCCTGAAGAATAAATATCAGCAGTATAACATTTTCCATGCAAAAGCTGTGCTGTCAAATTGCCATTTTAATTCCCCTGAGTCATCTGACGATTGAAAAATCTGCCCTCAATCTATTGTCCTTGTTATTTTCTATGTTATCACTTATTTCTTAGGTTAATTATTTCATATTTGATGTGAATATACTTTAACGTCGTTAGTGTACCTATAAGCTGTCAGCAGCTAGATAAGTGTATGTATAGAATGGGTAGGAACAGAAAATAATACAACAAAAAATTGTGATTCAGCATTAATTCTACTTTCATATCTTTTTTGGTGGGAAAGCAGGAAAATTTGTAAATGCCTATGCAGTCATGCACAACTAACTTTCACTTCCATACATAAGTGAAGGCACCAGCACACTATTGTGAAAAGGTTGTCGAACCTTTTTGAACATGGACTGGCTGGTCACAATCGCTGTAATAGGAGAATAATGTAATACCCTGTGAGCTAGTAAGCATCGCCAGCGACTCTTCAAAACCCCAATGCAGCGCTCGACCACATTGCGAGTGTGAACATGGATTTTCCTCTGGTGACTTTGGGGCAGAACGAAGCATCGGTGTCTTAAGATCTATCTTTACGCGTATCCAGCGTCTCCTGAAAAAATAAGTTAGTATAGGCAATCTTGTTGAATTTTATCTTTTATTTTTAACAAAAACATAATATATTTTATAATGAATATTTTGGTTACCTAGTAGCCTATATTTCGCCTTCATCATGTAAGTGCTGCATGATATTTTGGACAGGATACTTCCAAATATGGGAATCGCCCCCGAATGACGCATCATTATATTGAATGTGTAGGTCGGCATCACAAATCTAAAAGTTTAGGAAACATTTAAATCTCATCAAATATCCTGCCTTATATACTATACATATGTTCTAGTTGTGCAGTTAATTTTTTTAATCATATCCTTCTAACACTCGTTAAACTTTTAATCTTCAAGTCTTTGTTCATGGAGTTTTCAAAAAAAAGTTTTCAACAAAGTTCAAATTATCAGACGGATATAATTAAATACAAAAACTTAGTCGCAACTTTATTCAAACAAAGAAATTGCAGCAACAAGAATAATACTTACAATTAATACATTAAGACTGTGATAAAGCTTTCTGTTGAAATAAGCTTCCTCATTTTCATGAGGTCGGATCACAGCAACATGGGTTCCATCGATGCAACCCAACACACCGGGAAATTGAAACATATCCATAAATCTAAAACCAAATAATTAGGATTATTATGTATTTATTTAATACATAATAAAATCAAACACTCTGTAGGTAATAAATGTGTTACATAAATGCTGATTTTCATTATTTTTTGTTTAAAACAATGGTAAATAATAGTCATAGATGTTTAAGACTTTATATTATTATTATTATAATATATGTATTGCACTTATTTTCATTGTTATCTAATTTCATACTCACTTCCTTTTTACAGCACCCCTCTCTTCCTGTGTCATAGGAAATTTAATATATCTTCGAAGAATCTCAATGCTGTTGAGAGCCTCAGTAACCTAAAATAAACAGAATATTTGTCAGAAACTTACACCAGTGTTTAAATACAAAAGAATTCAAGTAGCACTTACCTCGCACAGACAATCAAGTACTGTTGTTTGTGATAGCTCCAGATGGTAATACGCACCAATATTTTTTTGATATGCCCCATTAGCATAAAAACTAACTGCTGCTAAAACCTGCAATAAAATATTATTTCTTGAAGCAATTATTTTGAAGGCCTTTTTCCACACTTATATTATATCCAAACACCATATTGTGCTTGGATTTTTTGATAGGTAACTGGGTTTTACTGGCTATGAAGTTTCTGCCCCACATAAGTTACCTACGTTTTGAAACACTAGCTCCCAACTTCGTGACTAATTGACTGGCAGCTTGACTATAGAAATAAATAATTTAACTTTGCCAACCTACGTCTAGCAAGTGTGTAAAGGTTACTTTAAACTTAACAATAAGTACTTAGAAAGGTTCAAAAGTTACCTTAAGCTGAGGGCAAACAGCGGAATTACGACGCCTTTGTAGAAGTGGAAACAGTTCCTCACAAAGCATCAAGAATTGAGGTTTGGTGAGCCTAAAGTTAGCCACGAAGTAATTGTGTGGCAAATCGAGGGGGTTGCTGGCACTTCTCAAAAGACTACGATTTATTTTAAGCATTGCTGTAAGGCGCTCCTCTTCCCCGAGATGCAACAAATAACCCCGTGACATTATGGATGCTGAAAAAACAATAAAATCTAATTAGAAGATAGCTAAAAGTGAGGTCAACTTCACGCTACTTACTTGGAGCGCCCGAGTATTTCGGCAGAATCTAAAATATCACAAATATTGATTAATAATTGCGGTTTCACACTAAATCACTTTCACAATCATTCAAGAAGATGTTGACTTACACTTTTACGTATTAATTTTGAAACTAATACGAGTAAATCACTTAGATAAGTGCAACGACAAATCGGCGCCAAAAAATATTGGACATATCAATGCCAATGTCAAGTTGAGAATGACAAGCGTTTTTCCCATTCACATTTGACATTTGCATTACACAATACCATTATGTGAAGTTTAATCTCGATTCTGCCGCTTTCGTTCATTTTTTACAATCAATTCTACGTCAAAATGTTGGTAATGAAAGGAGCATAACCTTTCCGTTTCAGAGTGTAATATGCAATACGTAAAGTCGGTTTTGGGAAAGAATTGATTCTTTTGCTTTAGGTTAGGTTAAAACGGGCTGTTTTCCGCAACTCCACGACCAAGCGCGTATTTTGCGTACGGGTGGGAATTAACCTTCTACCAACTTTCTCACTCGATCCATCCCAACTCCTCGAGGAAGGCCAACAGCGCCTTCGTGTTGCTGACTACCTCCTGTACGGTACCTGGTTCACCGAGGTATTTGGCCCTGTAACCGGCGATTACTGGGCAGCTTAGAAGCAGGTGCGCTGCTGTCTCGTCCTCCTCCATGCATGCCCTGCACAGCGGGCTGTCCGTAATCCCTAAGACAAAAAGGTGCTTATTAAAAGTCCCGTGGCCAGTCGTTACAGCTGTGACTGCTCGCAACTGCTGTTTCGTCAGACGTAGGGCCTTCTGCGTAAAACGACCATCCAAAGAGGGAAGTGCCTCCTTGGACTGCCTGCATTCACTGTGATCAATCCACAATTTGTGGTGTTGCTCCTTGGTGCGTTTCCTTACCAGATTGCGCAGAGGTAGCCAAATGTTATTGGCACCATTGGCTCCGGACCAACCGCCGCCATACTGGACCCCCTACGCGCGAGCTCATCCGCCGCATCGTTGCCTCGGGAATCACTATGCCCCTTGATCCATTGAATGGTTACTTTATTGCTTGACCCAACCTGGTTTAGGCGTTGGTGATTCTTTTGCTTTCGATTATATAATCACGCAATTCGGCTGCCTGGTTTGTAAAACACACTGGCGGGGCACGCGGGCTCTCGGAGGATTTTACTCCCGTTCATTGCAAGCGAGCCGTCCTCTGCCGTTGAACAGCAGATGTCGTTCCGAACTGTTTATCGATCGTAGACGTAATGTTAACAGATAGGTGGCGCTGCTTGACCCAACAATACCTATATAATGAAGCTATGAATTATTATAATTATAACTATGTACCAAAATGTCCCACAACTTCTGCCCGAATTTTATCCAACGGTCATGATCCTGCGCTTCTTTTTTGAATTTTTAAGGAAAATATCTAATTCGTCTCGCCACGCCCTTCGTGGTCCACTGTGGATGTCGCTGTTTCAGGTCAACAATCCTGTGTTCTGCGGGCATGCAGCTCGTTCGTAATGCGGCACACACGTGAACAGCTTTTTGAGCCACATTCACGATTTGCGTTTTAAACTGAAATTAAAAAGCAATGATTTTTCGAAAGACTTAATCTAGTTCAAGGCGTAGCTGTGCTTACTGTTGTTGATTATTATTTAATTTTGTCACCTGAATGAGTTTATGTTGGTAAATTATTAGAAGGTATACATCCTCCATGATAGGTACTCAACACACGACAACCTCATCTGTATGAGTGCAAATAAGCTGAAGCAATCAATGAGATTCAGAAGATAGCTTTGCCACAGTAAAATACACATCCATGTTTTAATGAATACCGTCATTCCTGAAACCAGTAATATAATGAGGCCCACCCTCATAAAGTATCATATTTATTTGTTTTAAATAAAGCTTCGTTAATTGCAAAACAAAGCTGAATTCATATGTTTTGATGAATTCCTATAAACTTACATAAAAAGGGTTGCTCTAAAACACATTTAATTTAGGTACAGCAATATTTTAGTTATATTAATAATGGTTTACAAATAATACATAATGATGATAGGGACTCCCTTTGTCGCAGACCTCCATTTGGTAAGTTGTTGCGTGGTGGTTCTGGCTAACATAGCCAGTCTAGATCCGCCCAAAAGCACAGAAGCTTTCTGGGAGCTTCACAGGCTTCGCGGAGCAATCTCACTGTTCCGATGATTTCTTCAATATACAAATATTACATCCGTCAAACGACTTAGACTGTGGCATTTTGTCTGTATTTTATATCACAAATAAAATAATATGTGTATTTGGAATTATATTAAATTACATTTATTTCTCCATAAAATGTTGTCTAAATTTATTCCAATTATAACCTTTTCATTTTCATTATTACTTAATTAACAATAACTAGCTATATATACACTTAAATAAAAATAAAATTAAACTAGGAACGCGTATAAAGGGGCAGGGGTCATAGGGCGTCAAAAAATTCGTCCACATCGCTGTCAACGTGAAAAGTGCCCAGAACGCTGGCAGCATTGCCACGTTGAATGGCAATGCTGATTCTCTGGCCAAGGAAAAGCCCAGCCCTCTGGTCACGTGAAGAGTCGACTAACCGTTTACTTACTTCTCGAAACACTCGAAGAGCACTCGGACCCCATGGACCTAATGTTTCAACCCCAAACGGCTCAAATATGTAACTTCCAATAAAGTTGTTGTATTTATTTATTTATTTATTATATACTTTATTGTACACCATAAAAAACATACAGGACAAACGTTCACAATAACAAGTGTACAATGGGCGGTCTTATCGCACTAGGCAATCTCTTACAGACAACCTTAGGATGGACAGAACGATAGGAACAGAATTTAGGGCTGTCAGTGTACAAATTATCATAAATCTACTTAGATTTAATAACATAAAATACAAACATACAATATTACAAAAAATATACTAATACATATAAAATATAACAGAGAATGAAGAATGTATTTGCGCCGTTTGAGGTTTTCCGCACCAGCAGCAGCTGCCCCAGCACAGCCCACCGTGCTAAGAAGATGGGATGGCGCAAGGGTGTCGACACATGTTGCATCCCACACCAAAGGCCTACCCAGCTTCCAAGACATTATGGTCATCACGTCTGGTCTCTTCCCATCGTCGCGCGCCAAGCCATTGGGTTCTAAAACAGCTGGCACCCCGGCGGTGACAAGAGCCCGACGTATGATGTCATTAATGCTAGCGTGCCGTGCTAACCGACCAGCGCTCCTACTGCAGGATAGGCCATGGTGTCCGAGGCGGTCGACACCAAAAAAAATCCAATCTAATCCATAAAATTGTATAGTTTGAACATTATAATTAAATTATTAAAGCCATTACAAATGCACAAAAATAAAATGAGCAATTGCGCCTGAGCTAGGCCGAGCCTGTATTTCAGGACGCAGTACATTTTCCAGACATTATGAACAATATAACGGTGGTTACGTTTACATAATATGATATAACTTTAAAGCAAGATAACATTTTAAAACAGACAGCGTGAGTGTTGTGTGTGCTTGTGTTGAGAGTGTTTGAGTGAGTGTCGTGTGGAATTTGGGAAACTAAATCGTGAATGTTTGTTGAAGGTAATCTTTGGATTTGTTAATCGATTAGAAAAATTCTTCCATATATTAAAAGCTATTCTAATAGCTGACTATCATTGTTTACTTTTTTTCCAGAAATAATGCACAGTCCCTGTCAGAAGTCCAAAAAAGATACACTAATCTTGTCAAAGAGTATTTTTTTATCCAGTTACTGGGTTGTGGAGGTCAGATAGACAGTCGCTTCATGTAAAACACTGGTACTCAGCTGAATCCAGTTAGACTCGTAGCCAACCCCGACATACATAGTTGGAAAAAAGGTTAGGCGATTAAATACAGGGATTTTAACAATAGTAATTGTGATGTGAGCTTGTAATGTGCGTTTTGTTTGTGTAGAATAAAACATTATTATTTTTTTGTTTTCATGTACTCTCATTTCTAAGAAATTCTTCGCAAATTTTCTTGATCCCAATGTCTTGACATGTTAAACACACACCGTGACGAGCATATTGTATGGCGAGCGAGTTCAGTCATTTGGCGGTTTAACCCAGACTGATTACGTTCTTATTCACAATTTGGCAGGCCTGGCTGGCTCCTAACTGGCGGCGTACTTATTCTGGTTCTTTTGGCAATAGAAAATTGCCTTCTTAAATGCTTCCCTTTAAAGGAATTCGAGAAGATCAGTGTGAAATTCGGTCTGAACAAACACGATTAGAAAAGTTATCAGCAAATATTTGAAAACTTTTGATCATTTTCTACTGCTAATCTAAGTCGATATTTTTAAAGGATTTTTCGTTAAAAAAAAGCTTATAAAAATTGATAATAAAGCCTTTCTAATTTAGTATTACATTTCTTTAAGACTTCTCGCGTCAAAATATTGCCAAAATTCAACAGAAATCAGAATAAAAAGTCATTCCTTAGCAACCAATAATGAATTGTAAGTAACACAACGATTCTATCTATAGGTCAATAATTGAAAAGTGGGGACACCGTACTGGGTGGTGACCTTATGCTCTTAGAGCGGTATCAATTTGATATCGAGTAAGTGACAAATGTATACAAGTCAGATACATCTGTCCCTTATTCGATCTCAAATTGATACCGCTCTAAGAGCTTATGGTCACCCCCCTGATCTTATTTTTGTTTTGTTAAAATTTTAACCTTATATGTACTTATCGAAATATAACAAAGTTTTGTCTTGAACATCATTGTTTGAGTTTTAAGACAAGAGAATAGTTATTTATGCTACAAGTGCGGGAAGTAGGTGATTTCCGATGAGTGGTATTTTTATTCACGAGCGAGCAAAGCGAGTGTGTGGATAAATCGACACGAGTCGGAAATCATCTTACGCACGTGTATCATACAACATTTTACTATGCATTGTTCGAGGAAATAAAAAAATATATCCGAACCAAGCAAGAAATTAATAAAATGGCGCTTATTCAAGGGCGCTCAGCTTATCGACCACAGATTAACTAATAAAAGCTGTCACGTCGTAACGCAAAAAGGCACGAGCAAAATATTCATTCTGGCAAACATATTTAATGAATACTTATTTAAAATTAATTTATTGATCAAAATCTAAATCTAGAGTAATAAAAACGCCTTAAATGAAGTATTAGTTTTGTTTTACCTTTTATATGAATGATAATATGTACTTAACTAATTTTTAACACTTTTATCAAATAATAAAAACTCTACGCGGCGGGCTGACGTTGGAGTTAAAAATTTAAAAAGTTCAAGAAAGTAAAACGCACTAGTAAAAAAAAGTGACACTTTCCGCACAGTTTGGCTGCTTGGAAAACGCTCTTTTCGAGGACATGCATTGTAAATATTTTTTTATAACATTAAGTCGGTACTGCTACGGCCTCCAACAGGTAGGACCAATGACCTTGTGAAGGCCACAGGAGTATGATGGAAGCGAGATTCAGAGGACCGGTCGATGTGACGACGCTTGGGGGAGGTCAATATCCAGCAGTGGACGTCTTTCTGTAGAAATATTGAGTAGGTAATATCCAGATGGTTTGTAATCTGTGATTAATTTCGTTGTGGCGTCTAAGTTAGTTGAATCGTTTCTTCGGGGCTCCTGGAGCTACATTGGCTCGACGCTTATCTAGTGGTCACCACTGTCGATGCCCGCTTTTAACATTTGCAATAGTTGGGAATAGTGTTGTGGACTTGTGCAAAAAAAAAACTGAAGAATGAAAAGTCGCATGTGTTTGTAATTTCTACAACATTTTACTTTACAAAAACAGAGATGTGTAGGTCGTTGTCCCTAAAGTACTGAAGTACTTATAAAATAATTTCAACAGTTCTAAATAGGATCAATATCGTTGTCAAGGGAATGAATACGAATATTTATACTTTAATACGCTTATTTATGAAGAGTATGTTCTTTATATTATGTTTTATTAGAAACTGCTGAATTGATGTTGATATTGTGTTTGATAAATAAAATACTGCGTGTTGCTTTATAGTGGGCCTAATGCCATTTTTTTTCTTTTTTTTTAAACTTCTCGCAGGTCAATCCGAGTGATTGGCTTCTGCTTAATATGCGTGCCGATTTTATATTCCTCACTTCTGACAGATGACATTGACATGTCATCAAACATGACAACTGTCGCACCACAGACTTATTATATCACAGATGTGAGCTTTTTTCATACGCTACTGTTAATTGCACGATCCCTGTTAGACCACGGGAGTGAAGGCGCGGGATAAAACTATTCATATTAAATAATAAATGCGAAAATGAAAATTCTGACGTTACTTTATTACGTTTTCACGCCTAAACAAATGAATCAATTTTGATTAATATCTGTCTTTCCCCACGGTTCAATCTTTCTTTTTTGGTGTTGAAATATATTGGACCTTGGGTAAGAACGTAGAATTCAATTTTTGCCAGGGAAAAAGTTCCCTTGGAATAATTTCCAATATTCACGCGGGCAATGCCGCTGGCAGAAGCTAGTATTCCATAAAAACCAATATTCATTTCACTCAGCACTTTATGTACTCAGTAAATTTTTTAAAGTCTTTCATTGAGTTTTGCTCACTCAAACAAAATGTCAAATACCTCCGATATCATTATTTCTAACAGAAGTCAAAATTTTGCGAATTCAACATTTTGCAAATTCAACATTGTAGTCCAGTAGGAAAAAATCAACGAAGGAACGGCAGACGTTTTAAATCGAAAAAGACGTTTATAAGGAGCAAATCAATATAGCGTTACATTTTCCTAGTATTGTGTCTATGTCAATTATTCGCGTCTAAAAAGGACAAAATGAGATCAAGGAAAACTTCTAACAAGCTTTTTTATCGGTCGTGTTTTTTGTGTCTACGATTTTAAATAGGTTAGGCTGAACCGCTGAAGCCTATGCCTTGTTGGTGTTTTTTTTACACTGTCCATAATGTAGCAATAACATCACACAGTAATTCGATATAGGCATATGTGTCAGGGCGTTTTTGGCGGGCTTTTTCGAGTGAAGTTCAGCGGCTGTTAATATTTTTTGCAAATTGATTTTGGATATTGTGATATAAAATTGGTGTAGTTTTGTGTCTCAATTGTCTATGCAACTGGACAATATGTGAAATCATTGACAGAAGCGATCTCGGATAGTAGAGCGGAGTATTTTATTGTAGTATTGATTACCTTCGCAAAACAATATATCACGGGAATTTAACGCGATGATTTCGATTATTTATTTACCTATTTAACCCGACGTTTCGGCCGTGGTCCCGGGTAGACTGGTGTCTTGGTGTACTGGCTCCGTTGGGCAGAAAATGCTTCCTCTACCCTCACATTTCTACACACAACACTGACCGTGTCCTTATTCTGTAAGTTCGCCGACTACACAAAACGAAGTAGTTTTTTGAATCACTGGATTCTACGCCACGGATAATTTGTAACCGTTATCCAGATTGAACGTTTTGTGTTTTTTTATTTCAACCGCTTCACACACAATTCTTGAATAGAAGTGGTGTTCCGTGGGGAGGACTTGTGGACGATTAAATTGGATACAGTGATTGCTGCCGCCTTATAATAGGTCTTCTGCAATCGCCGACTTACTGAACTGCCGATTTTTTACAGCGGCGATATGTTCTTTGACCCCTTCAGCTATAGTCCGCTTAGTCTGGCCTATGTAGGAACTACCGCAGCTGCAGTTGATTTTATATATACCCGGTGATTGAAACGGCAGTACATCCTTTGGTGTGCCCACTATGCTGTTTACCTTTTGTCCCGGCGCGTATACAGTGATAATGGAGTACTTCTTCAATATCAAGCCGATCTTGTCCGTTACTCCTCTGACGTAAGGCAGGTAGGCAGGCTGTCTATTTACCTCAGGATGTTTGCATCTTGCAATGGGCTGTGTCATTAGCCGACTGACCACGTACCTTTTATGTTTTAGTACCTCCTGAACATGGTCCAATTCCCTTGCAAGGTGTTCAGGGTCACACAGGTCATGAGCTCTCTTTTTTAGGGACGTCATAACAGCTTGTAAGTGGCGTGGGTGGTGATGCGATGTTGCGTGCAGGTGTGTGTGGTTCCGGTAAACGCAGTGAGACAGTGATCCATCAGTCTCGCAGTGACTCTGACATCCAGGAACGCCAACGACCTGTCTGTCTCCACCTCGTAATAAATAATCGAAATCATCGCGATAAATGCCCTTGATATATTGTTTTTTCAATTATGAAACGCGAAAGTTTTAAAGTTAATACCTTCGCAAACTCGCTTACTGAGAAGGCTCGATACAATTTGCTGCCAAATACTCCAAAAAATATTAGAATCTGTTACATCCGCATTCTAATGCGGAACAGGCAAAAATAACATTTTGTGAAATCACTTTGCCTCTTAGTGAAAAACTGGATCGATTTTATTCATAATTATATATACTTCCATAACTGATCCAAGGCAGTGCAGTGAATAAGCAACTGAAAACACAAGAAAATAACAATAGTCCTCAAGACCGAATTTCGGCCACGGTGACTAATCTCATCAGAGACTAGCCATTCGCTCGGGAGATATTATAGTGCACAAGTGTGTGCGCAAACGCAGGTACACTTTCTATTCCCTCGCATAGGACAGCAACCCGACACGACCGGAGAGAGACAAGGCATAAGATCAAAGGTTAAACGTGCTCTCCAAGACACATGGGTTTCACACCGACAACTTCCAAATTCTGGGCTGGCACTAAGAAATACTTTTTCGAAAAACTCAATAATAAAGCGTGACCTAGGAGCCGAAACCACGACTTACGCTCAGTAGTTACACTTGCGACCGCGAGATATACGAGGCAGTTAAAGACAAGAAAATACGGAGACAAAATAAAATCACAACAAATAATATACATTCACTGTATGCGTCCTTGTGCAAGACTATCCATTATCAAACCAATCGCACTCGCAATATTAGTTACGATCAAAGAATCCTTTGTCAATACAGCTTAAATATCCCACGGGAAACCATGTTTACCACAGATTCGTCAAGAATATGGAATGCTCACTTTGGGAAATATATAACTCGCATTATCTAGAAGTATTTGTAGGTTATGAGACATTTGCCCACATTGTTAGATACATTGATCACCCAATTTTCTATTATATAAAACATAATATAGATTTTAAGAGGAGTTTGGGTTGCCATTGTGAAATTGGTTGTTTTTTTTGTTTAGTATCTAACCTTTGTCAAATATTGGTGCTCAATAACCACCTATGTTCTGAATCCAATCTTGAGTTTACGCATTGTGATCGCAATCACATCACACGATACGATTTAAGACTCATTGCACGTGCAGAATTAAAACACCTCCCTAAATTACTAAAAGCTGAGTTTTAACAGCTAAGTTACTTTTATCTAAAAAATAAATGAAGCGGTTTGACATATTTTTAAAACAACAGCTGTCAAAGAACCATTTATACTTCTGGTAGAAGTTATCTGATGATTGAAAAATCGCCTTTTAGGCGCATCATTGTCTTTAGCACTTCATTTGTTACGACCGCGAAGCGTCATTGCACTCCATTCATTACTCCTCGATGCCACAAGATCGATCAAAGCACTCATCAGTCACGGCCCCCTGTTGACTTGAATGTATTTACTTATCCGGCAGTTTTCCCTTTTCCATCCAATGTTTCTGTTGGAGTCCTGATTATGTAATAGTCATCTGAGTAAAAGCTGCTGTTATCCCATTGTAGGGACGGGTCAGAGACGGAAATGTAGGTCAGTCCTGTCATTTGTACTTGTTCTGGTATACAGAAAGTTCGGAGATTATTACCCTCCTATTGAAGCAGTCCATACTATGCCCAACTAATCCCAAAAAGAATCAACAGTCAACGAGTACCTTAGAAACGACTCAACTGCCTTGGCTACCGCAGCGTAATTAATCCTACTGGGACAGTTGGCTTCTTACAACTTAAAATCTGACCAACTATCTACTGAATATACAACAAAGCCAGTTGTGTCAGTCGTTATTTAATCGGGAACACCAAAGAATATACCTACAATTATGTTTTTTTGTTGTTCACAAAATATTCGCAAGCACTTTATTTTTATTTTTTAATATTTAACACGACGACCTAAGGCTGCGTGACCATTACAACAGGACTGAGGAAGTACACAGCTCAAAAAATATTAACCGATATTTTTATTTCCACGAAATTTACTGTCTCCTCAACGTTCTGGGGCGGAAATTAGTTTCATATATTTTAAACACGGAATATTATTGCGAAATGTTTGGGATTTCTTGACATTTTGGCAGCACATGTCAAACCTATATATTTCTTTCTTTCGGCAACCACTATCGCTAAAAGAACGTCACTTAGTTTAGGATAACTTGTCTTTTTTGAGGTGACTGAAATTTAATTTTTTTAGGCCTACTTGCACGAAAACTCAAACCAGTCCTTAGTCGGAAAGCACAATACTCCTCACCGCTGAAGCATACTGCGACGGAACAAAAGACCGCTTTAGACGTTTTTCATACGATTTTGTATTATGGCACCGCATACCGCAGCTTTGTGCGCTCCGATTAAGAGACGTTTGAGACAATCCGCTACAGAGTTCCTCTTCTCAACTCCAATACTTACTCTCAGGTCTCCGCTTCAATGTAAAGATAGCCTTATGCCGCACAATTTGCAAGATTCTGCAAAAGATGTTTGGATTTTCTATGAAACGTTGTCACATATTTCTTCCGGATTTTAGTGATTTGTGATTTGTGCCTAGCGTCATTCAGACCGGAATACAGTCTGAATTTATATCTAGTGTTCATGCTATTTGTAGATGTTTCATTTTGTTCTACTTTCAAGAGTTTAGAAAGTAGAAACGTAGGATATACTACTAAATTCTTTAAAATCCGATCGTTCATCGATAAATTCGATCTAAGGTTAGATCAATCACCATAACCTGGTTCCCCGAAAGAATTTATCGACGCGTCACAAATTTATCGCAAGTCAAGTGATCCGATTGGCTGCTGGAAATTCACAATACACAGCAACAAAGCAGCTAAATAAATGTTTCGATATAATTGGGAATTTTGAATTTTTAACAATGTTTGAGGAAAGTGCCTGGTATTAAATATTATGGACTTTTATTAAAGTTAATAATTTATGTACTGTGATCTCAGTAAGAATTTCTACGGATACGTGTTTCGATGTAACTAATTTTGTACCTATTTCATTGTTTTGATACGGCAGGCACGTGGTAAACTCATTATTACTGCTTATGTTAACTTCAGTGTTTTGTTTGATCATTGTTTTGGTGTACTGTCTACTAACCTTGCTGATGCAGACTTGCGGCTTGTTTAGGTGGATCGCTAGGACGTGGCTGTACGTACGGCGATGCGTCATCGTGTAACGCTTCTTACTGGTTTACCTAACTTCCAGGTAGCTAGAGGGTAGTAAAGGAAAAAGCCAACTGAAGGTTAACAAATTTTATTAGACCTCAGGGTCGGGGTTGTCACTCTCGGTCCGAAGTACGTTGCAAGGCCACAAGATAGTGTACCACTGGCCTTAGCGTTAGAGACGTCCGGCGATGCGCAGTGCAGTTTAAACTCGGGGCCAGGTCCCGGGAAGCTGTAGTGCAGAGTAGGTGGTAGGTAGACTCGGAGCGCGGCGACACGGAGTAGGAAGCTAACAGTGCGTTGGGGTAGGCCAACACACGCGCTAGGTAGTAGTGTGAAGCCGAAACTGAAGCCTGGGTAGGAACCCTGGAATTCATTTCCAGACGTCTTAGGAAAAGTCCACATTCCCTGTTTGACTGCGACATCCCATCCTCAATGCAAAAGCGCAATGGTAACTAAAAGCATGAAATAGTGATCGATGATGAGGCAGTCAAACAGTGATAATAATACAATGGTTATGTAGGAATGAAAATGATATAAATACATGAAAAGAAATGACAATAAAATGTTTAGTACCAATTTCTACTAATTAGCACCAATTAGTACTTGTAGTTTTAAGGCAGAAATTAGTTGTTACAATTATAATTTTACCGAAACACTTATATTAGCAATATTGGTTCCGCCATAATAACGCACATCAACTTTGTTCACGTTTTAGTAAAATTTTATAACAATAAGAATGTTCTAGTTATATGAAGACATACCATTATAAAAGCGGTAAATGTCTATACAGATCTAACATAACCGTAGGAGATTATAAAATGTAACAGTCATGATGATATTTTTTGTGAAAAATGTAGGTAGTGGTGTGGGTTTATGAATATGATTTAAAAGATGATCAATATGCGACCCAACCAACTATAATGAGAAACAATATGCAGTTTAATTACAGGACAGCTGAGCATTTAGCCGTTAGGTACAAAGTACAAAGCTACTCACCAATATTACCACTAAACATAACACATAATAAGTTTGAACACTCACCCAACACGTTGGGGTAAACTTCACGTGATTATTATAAGAAGGAAGAGTGCCAATTATTGTCGGATTAGCGGGATTTTACGAGAATTATTTTGCATGGATAAAAATGTGAGCAGTGACAGTGCAACTCGTCTGCTCGCTCACGGTCAATGCAATGACATGCCTCGTTCAAGAACTTTAGTTCCCCACGGCTCGCATCAACGTCATCTCGCTGCGTTCGGATACTTAGTATGCGTTGATAGATAAATAACTGTAGGGATTTTATTATAATTAGGATATTATTAATTAGATTTATTTTATAAGTATTTATTAGTGAATTTAAGGTTGATTTTATTTGTAATTAGATTATTTTGTGTTATTAGTTTAAATTAGATGAAGTTAAGTAAAGTAAGGGAAGATTGTAACAAAACCGTTACAATCGGTACATGGTGGACATCCCACCCATACGCACCAAACGTTTTGGGAATACTTTTATTATGCGTACAGCAAAGGAGTGCTTCAATCTTGTTGCCTTGTCTTTATGTCAATCTTCTACATCTGACTGCGAATATGTACAATCTGCACATCATATCTTTTAGGAGTGTATTTTTTGGCAGAGTTAACGCGCATATTATGTTGGATAATGTACAGGTTGCATCTGGAGTTATTTATTATACGGACCTTCTGGAAACCAGAACAAAATTTGAATCAAATATAAAAGCTCAAAATGTTAGGTCCCATTAATATGAATGTTAATTTTTATCCGTGGTGCTAGGCAACTGGGCTTATCCCTGTTGTAAACAACCCTTTGTGCCTATTGACCTTGTTTGTTCTGTCTCCCGTCTCCTATCGAGGGACGTGGTAATTATGTTTTTGTTTTCCTACTCCTCCTTTATTCTTTTTTGATTAATTTCGTTGCGGGATCCAAGACATTTAAATTCATTCTCCGGGACTTCGTCGAGCTTCATTGTCTCGGCGCTTTTCTGGTGGTCGCCACTGTTGATTCTGGCTTTCAGGAGTTGCAGTAGTTTGGGAATAGTGCGGTGGTATCGTCCCAAACAAAAGTTACCTTGCTGATATTGCTTGCTGATATTGCTTGCTGGTAAATATTTATCAGCTATGTAACGCTCTTCTCGGAAAGTTGTGCAGGAATCAGAAAATAAATGAGTAGACCGTTTAGAATCAATAATTTATGAACTAAACTATAAGACCAGGCTTCCTTACGATGTTTTCCTTCACCGTTGAAAGAAAACATCGTGTTAAAAACAAATGGAAGTAATCCGTAAAAAAACGGGATGTGAACATCGTGATCGTTAAAAAAACACCCAGTATATACTTTATTTAATGTAAGGTTCCTTCTCATCCAACATGTATCGTTTTACTAAAAGAGAACAAAATCCCTCTTTACAACGTTTTGCTACAAATCCCTTAACCCGTTGACAACCATCAAAAGAGGATTTTCTAAAAACATGCTGTCAATCCACGATGATACCCGAGCGTCCCCGATTGGGGCCGAGCGGATTTAGACCCACTTAAACAGATCCCCACACGACCGTCCTTATGTAGGCCGTTTGTATCGTAAATACACATTAGAAGTAATTGCCTTGAGCAAGGACCATTTAATTTTGTACTATATATGCATTTTTTGTCGTAATTCAGGAATGAAAGTAATCTACCATGGATTGCTTTATGGTTATTGGGTGAAAGCAAAACATTGGCCCTTTTTTATAACTAGGGCAATTTTTAACGACATATTTTCTCATAATGGAAATAGGGATATTGCAAGGATTGGATAAATAAATAATTCTGTTCGATCCGTCAATAAGATTGTCAAAAAAATTGGTTGTCTGTAAAGTCGGTTTACGGACGATAGTTTAACGTGACAACATCATAACAAAACATTGATGAAATGATTGCATACTTAACGATACAATTAACGTCATTGTAACGTTATAATCGTAACGTTGCATTGAACGTAACGTTACATTGAGTCATCCTTTTTCGTGCGTGCAGCCGGCGTTCATCGATTTATTAGACGTTGTCACGTCAAAAAAAAATGTTATTAAATAACTTATCAAAAAAAGTTGGACAAAAAAGTGCATCAAAGTTCAAGAGTAGGGGTTTATGACATCACTTTAAGGTAATAAGTGTAGGTACCAGGACGTAACGTAACACGAAATTTCAACTCACAGTATCGTCGTAATTTTTTGTTTACGTGTGTAAATAAATATTAGTATGTACAACATTTTCAGTAAAGTATATTTTCAGGAAACTATTCTATTTCTTTACTATACTTGTATTTCAGATATGTTTACATACACATAAGTCTACCATTTACAAACAATTATACCCAAAATTAATATTATGTCCTACAACTAATTAATTATGTGTACATAACTGCGTCACTATACAGGTGGAGTTTTTTAAGTGGGCGTGGATGGCCAAATCCGTAACAATGAGGAATAACGGAAAACACTCAAGGGAGTCACGACTCCGATTTTGATGAAAACTAAGGATTTTTGAAAAATCAATATTGCTGTTTTCTATATGTTATTACTTCCTAGAGTTTGATCCTTATTAGCGACACTATCGTATGGTGTAATAATTAGTGTTTTTTTTTAAAATCAACGAGTTCGATTCAAAATCATAGGCTTTCCTGGTAACTCATAAACGGCACAAATATGGGGATGTCTCTAACTATTCTCAATCTCTTTTTTTATTTTTTTTCTCTTATTTTCATTAGACTTTTTACAATGT
Source organism: Orthosia incerta (assembly GCA_948252205.1). NCBI lineage: Eukaryota > Metazoa > Arthropoda > Insecta > Lepidoptera > Noctuidae > Orthosia > Orthosia incerta. The sequence continues at coordinate 6,577,365 of OX411760.1, forward strand.
TTTTCAATCATCTTTATAACTCTTTGCTAAAAATAGTTACAGCACTGATAACAACATTTGTGCCACATGTTAAATTTAGTGCTGTTATACTTTTTTTTTCCTTTGTATAGATTCTTTTACCGATTGTTTTGTGAATGTGTGAACATTGTAGGCCTTCTAGATTTCTAGATGCTTGTTAACATTTGTTATCTTTTAATCTCGTTTTTTTTTTTCTAGTTTCTTACGACTTATTGTCGGGCCCACGTTGTCCCCCCATATCTAAGTATCTAAGTAATGCTGTAACATGGAAATATTGTAAAACCAATCCATTTTTTTTAAAGAGTAACCTAGAGTTTCTTGCCGGTTCTTCTCCATAGGAAACGACCAACCCGAACCGTGCGCCTTTTGTCGACGTTTTATAAGTGCCCATGTAGACCAAAGTGAAATAAACAAAAATATATTTTGATTTTGATTCCTGTCTAGCAATATTGATTTTTCAAAAAGCCAATTCTTCTTCTTCTTTCGTGTCGATCAACTCAAACTATACAACCATTCAGATTTTGTCCGACCAGTATGCAGCCACTCGGACAGCTCTATCATTTGCCACGTTCAAATCCCGTAAGGTGCAGGTGGTCGGGCACGAAGGGCAGACAAGGAGGTGGCCCATATCTTGCGAAGGGGCCCCACATTGGCACTGTGTTTTGGATGGGTCTATGATATTCCATTTAACCAGGTTGCTTTTGCAGCGGCCAACCTGGGTCCGCAATCGGTTTAGGGATTTCCAGATTGGCCACTGCTGTTCGCTTCCAGGGGGCAGATTCTCTGCCGGAGTGATGAAGTGTGGAGGAGTAGGGTGTATATGTTTCCATAATTCACATCTCTCGTCAGTTGCGCTGGCTTTCGAGGAGGTCGTAAGTCTCAAGAAGCTCTTAAGACTCTTCAGGCAAAAAGCCAATGATGCAATTATAGTTTTCATCGAAATCGGCGTCGTGACTCCCTTGAGTGTTTTCCGTTATTTCTCATTGTTACGGATTTGGCCATCTATGTTTATTTTTCAAAATCTACGGGTTCAATTCCTGGCTAGGCATATTGATTTTTCAAAAATCCAATGATGCAGTTTTAGTTTTCATCAAAATTGGCTTCGTGACTACTTTGAATATTTTCGCTATTCCTCATAGCTAAGCAATCTGCTTTTAGATTTGGCCATACACGCCCACTTAAAAAACTCAGCCTGTATATTTTGTGTGTATACAAATATTGATAGATAAACCACGACTAGCCCGGAACAGATTAATAATTCAAGCGGATTCTAAATATGCTTAAACACAAAACAAACAACTAGAAATCGATGGGACCATCATAATCAGCCGAAAGATGTCCACTGCTGGAATAAACCCTCCCCCCAGGCGTCGCCACATTGACCGATTCCGTCCCGCAACCTCAACCAGGTCATCAGTCCACCTAGTGGGAAGCCTTCCACCGCATCGTCTTCTGGTTCGTGGTCGCCATTCCAGAACTGTTCGGCCCCATCGGCCATCCGTTCTACGAGCAATGTGCCCTGCAATTCTTCGGGCATGTCGGTAACTTTGGTTATCCTGCGGATATCCTCATTTCTGATGCAGTCATGCAAGGCATCAAAGTGTGTGTTCGCGTACGAATACACACTTTTGCAAATTTGTAGCGAAATGGATAATGATTTAGGACGAAACCGAGTGTAAGAAATTTTATAATCAGACCTTTGGGAGTCTGGATATCATGAAAAAACGACTAAACGTATCTGATTTTTGCTTTCATACAGGGCTAGATAATGATGAGACAAATTGATATCACTTTTTATTTTGAACGTACATCGTCAAACAGTGGAATAATCCCTAGACTACGTTTGTATGGAGGAATTTTCGACTAGTAGGGTACACTACTAAGTGATGAAATGATGGCCATTATTTTTTATAAATAGCTGAATTTGACAACTCAAGCACTGTACTACGTTCAGTATTACAATAATTTTGATTTCGTTTGGAATATTCTCCAAACACTTTTTCATGTCATCAATTGCATGATACGAGACCTCGTAGATTTCATACAAAAAAATATTTAGTAAAAGAGCCTTTTCCTTAAGGTTTTCATATGTTATTACTTCCTAGAGTTTGATCCATATTAGAGACACTATCGAATGGTGTTATAATACATCATGATTGTGTTTTTTTTTAATCAACGGGTTCGATTCCTGTCTTTTTTTATTGATTTTTCAAAAGCCAACGATGTAGTTTTGCTGGACATAGCCCGCCCCCAGGCGTCGCCACATTGACCGATTACGTGCGTCTCGCATCCAGCGGATTCCCGAAACCTCAACCAGGTCTTTGGTCCACCTAGTGGGAAGCCTTCCACCGCATCGTCTTCCGGTTTGTGGTCGCCATTCCAGAACTGTTCAGCCCCATCGGCCACCCGTTCTACGAGCAATGTGCCCTACCCACTGCCACTTAAGTTTCGCAATTCTTCGGGCATGTCGGTAAGTTTAGTTCTTCTGCGGATATCCTCATTTCTGATGCAGTCATGCAAGGAATCGCCGAGCATAGCCCTCTCTATTGCCATAGTCTAGTAATCCCATACATATGTAGAAAGAAAGAAAATGTATTTTATTTGCCAAAAAAACGACACACAAATTTTTGATGACTTTTCATGACATGACATATTAGTCTATACCAATATTATAAAGAGGAAAGATTTTTTTGTTTGTTTGTACCGAATAGGCTCCGAAACTACTGAACCGATTTTAAAAATTCTTTTACCAATAGAAAGCTACATTATTCCTGAGTCACATAGGCTATTTTTTAATCCCGAAAATGGGTCCTGTGGGGTGGTTCACGGGAGCGAAGCCGCGGGCAACAGCTAGTTAGATATGATTTAGGTAGTGGCCAAAAGGCTACGCTTACATGGCGCGGTGACGGTATGTGGAGTAAGGCGGTGACCTAGTGGCCCAAGGACTGGAAGAAGAAGTATCGGTTGTCCAGCAGCGAGATAGGCAGACGACATTGTTGCCATCGCAGATAAAACCTGAATAGAGCTGGCACAAACACGTGGGTAGTGGCATAAGAAAAGAGAGGCCTATGCTCAGCAGTGGGCTAAAACGGGCTGTGAGTGAAGATGATGATGAAAATGTATTGCTAAAAAAAATATTGATTGAAAATCGGGCTAGTTTTCCGCATGTAATATTGTACTAGTTTCTTACAACCTTTTACACAGTTTACTAATTCAAGTGACAAGTGCATCAGCAAAGAACTTAATAAAATTATGAATACTTAATACGCGTCCATCTTGAATTCTGTTTGAAGCACAAAGTGTTAAGTCTAAGTGCAATGCGTAATACCTAAGACATAATGAAGACAGGAAGTAAGTAGCTATGGTACTATGCTTTGGACTTAGTAGGGATCAAACGATACTATTATTGTATCGATACCATACTCGATACAGTATCAATACTAAACTCGGAACAGTATTGACACTTTTACTCTTTTTACTATGTAAGCTTACCAATTTTCGTAACCGAGGTGCATGTCACAAATAAATATTTTTTCTTTCTTTTTTCTTTTCTTTTCTTTCTTCCATTCCTTTTGACACTTATCTATTCTTACCTCGTCGCTGGGTTGTAGAACCAATTAAGAACTGCACTATGAAGTAATAGTTTCACCCTGAACTCATTCATTTTACTAAAATAACATAATACTTAACCTCTAAAGTTTAAGTCTGTTTATTTAGACTGTTTGACATCTGACTATTTTCTGAGCGTTCCGGTTGCTCAGATTCAACGCGAATCGCGTGTGGCACGATTTAAATGTATACTGTCATATATTTTAATTAGTCAACGATTGTGTACAATTCCAATTTTGTTTACAATTCTGCAAGATTATCGTTTCGATTTAATTTGTGTGCCAATCAGTGGAATACATTTAATTCATTTAGAGTTCGTCAATAAATAATGTTTTATGGAATTTAATTATAATTAAGTTGTAAAGGCAGATGTGATGTGATTGGGACCCAGGATAGTGTATCCCACTAAAGAGAGATCATTCTGTGTGAGTTCTTCAATAATTAAAATTAGAAATGGCTTGTTGAGATACGTAAGTTTTGTTGTGATTCAGGTGCGTGGTGTGCAAAACGCGACTTGTCGTGACGTCAGCCTTTTTTGGCGGAGTGACGGACCGAGTGAAGGGTCCAGGCGCGTGTATTTCTGTTGAATGTTTTGGCAAAGCCCTGCTAAAGGGATCACGGAAATCAGACCAGTTAACTGATACCAACAACCCTACCTATGTTTTTATTTTTAACGTAGTTCGGTTCAGGTTCAACTTAAACCATTAAAACTAATTTTCAACTGTGAACTTATGCTTCATTTACCAAGAACCCAAATCTACGTTACACTACTTGGTTTCATAGTATCGATACTAAAAGTACTAGGTATCGGCAGACGAGTATTGTGTATTTACTCGTATCATTTCCTCCCTAGACCTTAGACATGATAGTTTGTATAGGAAACTTGTAATGTATTATGCTCTTGATCAATAGACATATTCATGCCTTTGCATCGTACGATACGATGACGATATATTAATATATAACAAAGGCTACTAATTAATCTTAGATCCTATGTAATGGGTATTTGATGCAAATAACTATGGAAGCTTATTAATGTTTATTCACTTATTTCAGATGGGCCGTCGTTGTGGCTTTTTTGCCATGCAGTAACGAAAATAATGACATTCATAAATTCATCACATTATAGAACATATGCCTCGTTTGGGGCCCGCTTTTTAGGGGTCCGTACCCTGTGATGTAGTAATTGTAAGGTATATAATAAGGTATCATTATTCCAATATAGTCAGTGTATTCTCGAACCCCGTTCCTTTCATTTGTCTCCTAAACACCCGACCTTACATGGCGTAAAGGCATGAAATAAAGAGTAAAAACGGGACCCTATTACTAAGACTCCGCGATCCGTCTGTCTGTCTGTCTGTCAGTCCGTCTGTCACCAGGCTGTATCTCATGAACCGTGATAGCTAGACAGTTGAAATTTTCACAGATCATGTATTTCTGTTGCCGCTATATATACTAAAAACAGAATAAAATAACTATTTAAGTGGGGATCCCATACAACAAACGTGTTTTTTTTTCCGTTTTTTGCGATAATGGTACGGAATCCTTCGTGCGCAATTCCGACTCGCACTTGGCTGGTTCTTTTTTTGTACCGGGATTTCTTAATATTTTTAAGGTTTCGTACCCGAAGGGTAAAAACGGGTCCCTATTACTAATAATAATAATAATAATAAAACTGTACGAAGTACAGTTCATTGATGTCAATCGCGCACGCAGTCAGCAGTTCCACGCTGACCCAAATATTTAGTTTTAGTATTAAAATCATTATAAAGTTAGTTAACGATCGGTCACCAACCAAGCCGCGTTTGCTCTTACCATTAACCATTACCATTTTACCAAACCAATATACCATAATTTAACCATACGTGTTTTACTATTTATTTGTTGGGTTTACTCCCAACAAATTGGTCCTTCGAACCTTCGGAAAGGTGGGATCTATCGCGTTGTGGACATTGTACGTGACGTGTTAGTAACTATCTTTCTATAACCAGTCCTTAGACAACAGTGCATTAAGTGATATCGTCGTGAGTAAGTTAAATTGGAACAACATACTTCTTCGAGTCACCACCCACCACAGTTCGCCTTCAACCAGGAGATTATCAAGTAAGATCTGTCCATTTTATTACTTACCAGAATGTCTACCATTGCCGATTTATTTGCCGTTCAGAAGGAGATCATGGAAAATATGAATAAGCTTTACATTAACTTTAAAAAAGAAGGTAAAGAGCGGAAAACATCGGAAAGTATTAAACGTCGTTTACAATCTTTAGAGACCTTCTGGAGAGAATTCTCGCGTAACCATGACAATTTAGAGAATTTATGTGACGAAACTGAAGATAATGAGTACTTCGGTGACGATTCGTACACTAAAACTAAAACATTTTATGACGACGTTAAGAGGCATTTATTAAGAGTTCTTGAGGGAACAACTACTCGGTCTCCATCACCAAAGAACCAACCACCAGCACCACCATCGCATGCAACGACCGTTCCACAGCCTAGCACATCAGATGACGGGTTTCCAAGTACCGGAACAGTACCGAAAAAGGTTTTACCACTACCACGATTCGTTTTCCATGACGTCGACGAATCAAGTAAAATCGAGGAAATGATGAGAAAACAGCAGAGTAACTTCAAAGCATTAGCCCGAACTATTTCTCAGATCAATCTTAATGTTTTGTCTGAAAAATGGGAGTTTAAAGATGTATTGAAGAATATTGAATCACGTTGGACAGCAATTGATTCCTTACATTGGGAAATCGACTGTAACTTACAAGGAGAAAACAGTAACTATGAAGATCTGTTTAACAGGTATGAGGATGAATATTGTGAAATTAAAAAATCTATTAACCAAAAAATGTGGGACGCTAAGCACAGAGATAATTCTACACCAAAAATAGATATACCAATTTTCAACGGAAATTACCAACAATGGATTTCTTTCAAAGACTTGTTCAATGAATCTATCCACAATAATATTTCTATTTCTCCGGCCCAAAAAATGCAGTTTTGAAAAATGAAACTACGTGGAGAAGCTGAGAAACTGATACAACATCTTCGTGTAAGCTCCGGCAATTACCAGACCTGTTGGGACATCCTAAATCAAAGATACAATAATAAAAAACTAATTTTTAATTCACACATGAATGTTCTCATGTCTTTGCCAGTAATGCACCAACAAACAGCTTCCAACATAAAAAAGCTTCATGATACCACTAATGAATGCCTCAACGCATTAAAAAATCTAGGCATAGACATATCTACCTGGGACCCGATAATCGTATACCTTATCACCCAGAAAATGGACGCCGAAACGTATACAGATTATATTGACTCATTGCCGGACCCTCGAGACCTGCCACATCTGCAAGATTTTCTAGCTTATCTTGAAGGAAAATTTATTGCCTTAGAGACAGTTCGTCGCAAAACTGAGACAATTAAGAATACGCAACCATTCCATAACCAACAAAAACATTCTAACCAAAATTTTAATACCAGTACTCAACGTAAAAACCCAAGAGATTCAGGATTCAATAATGCTAATAGACATGACGAATGCAAACCATTTATTAATCATTCTGCTATCAAACCATATCAAAAATGTGTAATTTGTGACGAAAATCATGCACTGTTTATTTGCAATAAATTCCGTGAACTAAATAACCAAAAAAAACGGAAACAAATTGCGCAAAATAACATTTGCAAAAATTGCCTAATTAACTATAACGGCAAAGAGTGTACGTCGCAAAAAACATGTCGCCATTGCCACGAAAAGCATAATTCGCTATTGCACAATGCCTACGTGATTACTAACCCTGTTACCAACCAGACTCATACCAATCAGCATAACCAATCAAAATGTGTGTCACACGTGTCAAAAGACGACAAGCCAATGACAGACATTCTATTAGCAACAGCTCAAGTTAATGTTTTAGGAGCTGACGGAACCTACAAAACTATGAGAGCCCTCATTGACCAAGGGTCTCAAACATCCATTATTTCCGAAAACGCAGCACAACAACTTGGAATCCCTCGCCGAAGGTGTAAAGGTTCCATCTTCGGGATTGGAGCGAAAGAAAGTAACTGTAAGGGAGTAATGACAATTACCATAGCATCAAAACATAATGAGTTTACCACGAATATTGATGTATTAATAATGAAAAACTTAATCAAAAAGCTACCAAACCAATCTTTCACCAAACCATCCTGGCAGTACCTCAAAAATATACAGCTCGCAGACCCTGAATTCAACCAAAGCCGCCCTGTCGACCTATTACTAGGTGCAGAGGTGTATTCTGAAATTATCCTACACGGCATTATAAAGGAAGATCAATCACAACCCATCGCACAACAGACGCAACTAGGATGGATCTTATGTGGTAACGTGAAATCGTACTACTGTAATGTGATCTTGAACAACTGTGACGATATAAAAAGGTTTTGGGAAATAGAAGATTTGACAGACCAACCCGATAACCAATCTAGAGAAGATTTATACTGCATACAACAGTATCAAGCCGAAACTAAACGTCAACCAGATGGCCGTTATGTCGTAAGATTGCCAATGAAACCAGAAGTAAATGAACTATTGGGGGAGTCTAAGTCAAAGGCCATAGCTCAATTTCACCAATTAGAAAGAAAATTTAGAAAAAATAACCAAATAGCAGCTGATTACAAACAATTCATGAACGAATATTTTAACCTTGGTCACATGAAAATAAGTCGTAATAACCAACCAATAGAGTACTTTTTACCACACCACTGTGTAATACGAAGCGAATCAACAACGTCTGCAATACGAGTTGTATTCAACGGGTCAGCGAAAACATCTACTGGATATAGTGTGAATGACCTCATGTACAGCGGACCTAACTTACAACTTGACCTATTATCTGTAATTATAAAATGGAGACAGTACAAAGTAGGTTATGTAGCAGATGCTGAGAAGATGTTTCGCCAGATAATCGTAAATGAAGATGACCAACAGTACCAGAAAATCATATGGAGAGATTCTCCGAGTAAGCCATTAGGTCAATACCAATTAACAACTGTTACCTATGGAACCAAAGCGGCACCATTTTTAGCACTTATGACTATGAAGCAGTTAGCGAAAGATGAAGCTCACAAATATCCAGAAGCAACGAAAGTTCTGGAAAATAACCTGTACATGGATGATGTTTTACATGGGCAACACAACCTCGACTCTGCCAAAAAGATTAAGGGTCAATTAATTGAATTATTTAAGGCCGGTGGGTTTAATCTGCGTAAATGGAAATCAAATGAAACAGCCTTATTAGAAACCACTCCAAACGATAATGAAAACTCATTTCAGTTCAAACAGCAGGAATCAACTAAGACTCTAGGATTGAAATGGACACCATCCACTGACCAATTTAGTTTTGAAATAAAAATGTTACCATTTGTGCATGATGAACGCATAACCAAAAGAGAGCTTCTCTCAGAGATATCGAAAGTATTCGACCCTCTAGGATGGCTCTCCCCTGTAACCACAAAATTAAAACTCCTATTTCAGTCAATTTGGCAACTAAACCTCAACTGGAGTGATATTTTACCAGAAAATATACACAATGAATGGAACCAAAATAAACTAGACCTACAACAGCTAAATGACATACGAATACCAAGATGGTTGCAATGCCATGAAAACGATAACATCGAGCTGCATGGATTTTGCGACGCTTCAACCAAGGCCTACGCCTGTGTCATCTACTGTAAGGCGCATAATTCAGTGGTGCTCGTAGCTGCAAAGTCCCGGCTCGTACCGTTGACAAAAGATGAGACGTTACCGAGATTAGAATTATGTGCTGCGCAATTAATGACCAAGTTAATGAACAAGATGCAATTGTGTCTCACAGAACACCATATTAAAACATTCGGATGGTCAGACTCCACAGCGGTACTAGGGTGGATTAACGGTAACCCAAACCGTTGGAAACCATTCGTAGCCAATAGAGTTGACCAAATCGTCAAATGTATACCACCTGAACGTTGGAGTTACGTTAAATCAGACGAAAATCCTGCCGATTGCGCAAGCCGAGGGATAACCGCTGCGCAACTGTTAAAACATCCCATTTGGTGGAGTGGTCCTAACTGGCTTCTAACGTCGAAACCAAATCCTAGTACCAAGAAACCAAAATACTACACGCACGAAGAAACTAGAAAACAATACCAAACCAATGTCATCTATAAACCATATGAAAATGACGTCATAAGTAACTTGATAACCAACAACAGTACTTATTTACGAACGTGTCGAGTACTCGCGTGGATATTACGCATGTTCTCACATAACAATAACAAACCAACATACCTAACCATTGGAGAATTGAATAGAGCTGCTAACCAATTAGTAATGCACGTACAAAGAACAGAATTTTATGAAGAAATTACCAATCTTAAAACCCAGACTAATTTGAGTTCAAAAGGTCGTTTATTACCATTACACCCTTACATTGACTCTGAAGATGTTTTACGAGTTGGCGGGAGAATAAAACATGCCAATCTCAGTGAAGACATGAAGCATCCGATGATATTACCACACAATAATCAGCTTACTGATATGCTTATTGACCATGCACATAAAATGACATTCCATGGAGGACCTCGACTTACGTTAGCTTGGTTGAGGAGGAAATTTTGGATCATAGGTGGCAATAATGCCGTAAAGAAGCGTTTACGTAACTGTGTGATATGCCGACGAGCTAAATTTGAAAACCAAAACCAGTTAATGGCAGACTTACCAGCTGCGCGGATAAATCAGACACGACCCTTTTTTCATACGGGCGTTGATTTTACCGGCTATGTAGAAGTAAAAAGTAACAAGGGCCGCGGCATAAAATGCAGTAAAGGATATATAGCTGTTTTTGTATGTTTAGCAACAAAAGCAGTTCATCTTGAGCTTGTGTCGGACCTCACGTCATCAACATTTATAGCTGCACTTCGAAGAATGTCAGCTCGACGAGGAGCTTCTCGACACATATATAGCGACAACGGAACCAATTTTGTTGGAGCTAACAACACCATACAAAAGGAGTATTTTAATTTGACTCAAACCATGGACCAAATTGCTCATCAACATCTGGCAGAAATGCAAATAGAGTGGCATTTTAATGCACCATCATGGCCAAGCGCAGGAGGTCTGTGGGAGGCCGCCGTCAAAAGCCTTAAATACCATCTACGTCGAGTGCTAGGTAACCAAAGGCTAACCTACGAAGAATTTTCGACCCTATTGTCACAGTTAGAAGGCTGCTTGAATACACGACCTCTGTGTGCTATTTTTGAAGATCCAGACGATTTAAATTTTTTGACACCTTCGCATTTTCTGGCCAGTGGACCATTATTAACCATAATAGAGACCGAGAAAGACGAACGTACCAGATGGCAACTCGTCCAGAAAATTAACCAAGATATTTGGAAACGTTGGCAATCTGAGTATTTAACCCAACTAAATACGCGATCCAAGTGGCACCATTCTCATAAAAATGTTAAAATCAATGACATAGTGATTATTCAAGACGTACACGTGTCTCCAGGGAGGTGGGCCCTCGGAAGAATTTTAGAAATTCATCCTGGCGATGACGGTCTTGTTAGAGTAGTCACGCTCAAAACCAAAGGAGGCATATTAAAAAGACCAATCACCAAACTGTCAATCCTTCCAATCCACCAAGAGGAGAACCAACCAAATGTACCGACCGAAATAAATCAACAATGAACCACAACTGAAGTGGACCCCGAAAAATGCTATGAGACACCACCACGTCGAAGAACGAGCATTTCAACGAAATGTAGCATTTTAACCATGGCACTTATGGTGCTTATGCTGTTAGTGTCGCCATCACATTGTACTCTCCACACAAAAAAGCTGCCAGATAACCAAACCATCTACTTCGATAAAATCAGTAACATGAGACTGATTAGAGACGAATGGAAACAAGTAGTATTTTATGATATGACTGCTTATTGGGAAGGCGTATCATTAGCCACAAAGTATATAGACCATTTAGATAATTGTTGTCAAAAAATACAAACCATATCTCACTGTCAACTAGTTCTGTTACATCTGCGCCATTGTCAAGATGAATTAGACCATTATAATGAAATTTTGACCAACCATGGACAGTTACCAGAACGGCACCATCTTCGTCGTCGTGGCTTAGTCAATGCTGTGGGGTCTATAGCTCACAGTTTATTTGGAGTACTCGACGATGACTTCGCACAACAATACCAGCAAGATTTGACTAAGCTTCGAGGCAACCAGAAATATTTTAACCAATTACTGCAAAATCAAACATCGATAATTGAGTCAGAGTTTAATGTTATAAAGAGAATGGAAAAAACCGTAAGACAACAACATAAGAATTTTAACCAGCATCTTAATAAAATAGATAACTTAACTAATAGTATGCAAAAACAAATATCTGAAAACGCATATATCAATGAATTTACCTTGTCTTCAATATCAGCCAACGGTATACTTATGAATCTGAAGGATATACAACAAATGTTATTAAACACAATCACTGACATCTTCCATGGTACATTCAACATACATCTACTACAACCAGAACAATTAACCAAAGAACTTCATATCATCTCAGCCCACATCTCTAAGGAATTATCGCTACCAATCGATAACATTCAGACTGACTTAACCAAACTTTACCATTTATTAACGGTTAAAACAAGATTTACAGGGGACAATTTGATATTCGAAATAAAATTACCGTTAGTAGGCAGAGACACCTTTGAAATATACAAATTGACACCAATTCCAATAGCAATCGGCGACAAAATGCGACAAATAATTATTGCATCTGATCTATTGGCCATCAACTATCAAAAGGACTTACAAATACCACTATCTAGTCTACAACTACAACAATGCGTTCATTATGATTTAGACATCTTGCTCTGTGCCCATCAAATACCTATTTCAATAACCAAAACAGAACCAATTTATTGTGCAAGAGAAATTGAGTCCTTAAGTTGTAAGACGGAAAGTAGAAAGTGCAAGAATACCTGGGTACAATTAAACAAGGTAAACAATTACTTGTATTCATGTTGCGGGCAATGCTCCATACAAGTCATATGTGACGATCAAATTACCATTGAGCGATTAGACAAGGTCGGGATACTCGCATTAGCAAGTGGATGCGTCATCAAAGACGACGGGATCACATTACTTTCGCGCAGACAGTCGAACAATGACTTAAGGTTGAAACCAGATATCATAAACATTGATATACCTACCATTAACAATATTGTAAATGTGACCATGCCCTTACATGTTTATGAGATAGACACTAACCAAACAGACATCCGCTGGGAATTAAAAATGATCGGCGATAAAATTAATCAAGTAAAAAATAACACCAAAACAGATTTAGAAGACGAAACATCTTTAAACTACCACGATGTTCACCACTACATCGCAATTTACATAATAGCTGGAGCTATTCTATTAACATGTTTGGCGTACGGAGTGCGGAGGATCCGCGCACGAATGCAGTGGCGCGCGGAAGCGACGCCAACGTCCCGGACGCTGCCACCGCCCCAACCGCAACCGAGAACCCGCCGCGTAGCTGATCACCAGTGCCAGAGTGAAACTAATCAGTGTTTTAGTGTTAGTGATGAATACAATAGAGTGAATAACCATCCCTGTACGAGGGCGACTGACCATTTATATGCCCGAGTGAATAAGGTGAAATTCCCAAACTCATTCAGTTTTAGTGTAGTGGAATAGAGACTGTAATAAATTGAATTTTTAAGAGTTGTATGTTACTATCATCTTGTTTATTGCACCATATTATTGTTTTATCACCTTGTATCACCATGCACCCTCATGATCCAGTCCCTCGGGAATATGTACAAAGTACAGTTCATTGATGTCAATCGCGCGCGCAGTCAGCAGTTCCACGCTGACCCAAATATTTAGTTTTAGTATTAAAATCATTATAAAGTTAGTTAACGATCGGTCACCAACCAAGCCGCGTTTGCTCATACCATTAACCATTACCATTTTACCAAACCAATATACCATAATTTAACCATACGTGTTTTACTATTTATTTGTTGGGTTTACTCCCAACAAATAAAACATTTATTGCCAGAATACAGTTCCAATTCCATGTCACTATATGGTTTAACAAAACTAAGATTTAAATTAGAATTCTACCTAACACAGAGTTATACACCTCTGACACCCAAGCTAAGATTGAACTTGTGTTATGAGTGTCAGGGCTCTCGTTCACTAGGGCAATACAATGCATACAGTTCGGAGTAAAGTACACGTCAAACAAGAAACAAAGACTGTGACAATTCAAATAATTAAATAATTAATTGAGAGGCAAACCGTGTGTATGTATTGTGTTTATGTTTTGTGTTGTAAGTGTTTATGTGTGTTTAAGGATGTGTTGGATGGAGGAAAGTTTGGATAAGGGGGAGGAGAATACGGTCACGCATCGAGAATTCTTTCGACCTCATCATAGCAAAGAGTGATGATCCATTTACTGACTTGAGCCTTGCAGTCAAATTTATTGCACTTGTAAATGCTGCACTGTTTGTTAATGAAGTTGTATATACGACCACCTAGTACCATATAATGTCGCTGCGCAAGCGTGGTTCTATGTCTTACGGAGGGACAAACGTTAGCAGTCCTACGCATTGCCGGACGATTAGCGTCCAACCTCAGGTCGGTATGTTTACGCAACGTACAGTTCAGCACAAAGAGCTGTCTCACGGTCAGGACGTTACATTCTTTGTACAGTAGTGCGGTACTATGCCGGTAGTGTTTGAAAGTCATGACCTTGAGGACAGCCCTCTGTGCCCTTTCCAGTTGTAACATGGTTGTCTTCGGAGCTCCACCCCAGACCGTAACGCCAAAAGTTAATATTGACTGGCAAAGAGAAAAATAAACCATACGTAAAGTATCCGCATCAGCACTATACCGCAGGCTTTTAAACACCGTAATTAGTTTTCTAACTCTGCCAGACAAAACCCTAATCTGGGCGCCCCACGAGACCAGACTGTCTATAACCATACCCAGGTATCTTTCACTGGTGGTTCTTGTCAGGGGAAGACAAGCACATCGGTTCGGGTGTGCATTGCAAATGTGAGCTTTAACTGTAAATGAGTTGTCGGGTTGCGAGGTAGATTTCAAAGAGAAAGTGATAAGGTTTGTTTTTTCTACATTCAGGGTCAGACTATTCGCCGTCAGCCAAGACATAACAATACGAAGGACATCCTCAGCTCTCTTCCTGGCTTCGTCCCAATTTTCAGCATGTACCAGAAGGGCCGTATCATCGGCATATGAATAAATTGAGCAATATGGGAGTGCTAAATCACATAGGCTGTTTACGTACACTAGAAAAAGTGTAGGCCCCAGGATGGAACCTTGAGGTACTCCGAAGGACAATGTACACTCGTCACTAACATATGTGTCGATTTTAACGCACTGCGTTCGCTCGGATAGGTAACTGGCGAAGACTGCGAGTGCAGGACCTCTAACTCCTATTTGCTCCATTTTTTTTAGAAGAATAGGGACAGAGACAGTGTCAAATGCCTTGGAAAGGTCTAGAAATAAACCTAGACACTTAGATTTTTTATCCAGTGTCTCAACAACATCGTCAATCAAGGCCGCACATGCGTCTACACAGGACTTCCCTCTGCGAAAGCCAAATTTATTGTTGGAAAGGATGTTATTACTCTCTAGGAAAGACACAAGACGGTTATTGAGGACCCTTTCAAGAACCTTTGATATCGCAGGCAGGACTGAAATCGGCCTATAATTATTGACACTGCCTCTCTCCCCAGTCTTATGGACAGGATGTACGATCGCTCTCTTTAAAACTCTCGGAAATTCACCTTTTGAGAAACACACGTCACATATGTGAGTGATGAGGGGCACAAGAGTTTGTCTGCTCAACTTTAGAAGTTTTGAACCGATTCCATCCCATCCCGGGGCAGAATCAGTACGAAGACCCATAATAATATTTTCAACTTCCGTATCATCAGGAGAGAGTAAGGCCATTGAGTTAACCTGCTCATTATGCCTCACATATGACTCATGTTCCCTCCCTGCATTTGCATGACTAGCCGCAAGTTCTTTGCCAATATTTCCAAAGAAGCTATTGACTATATTCAATGAAGCCTTGCAGTCTAGACTAGATACAGACAGCAACTCCCTCGGAGGGGGTTTGGATGTTTGTTTATTAATTATACTATTAATAACTTTCCATGTCTTTTTAGGATTATTTTTGGCTTTCTCCAATTCATTTTTTTCATAATTAAATTTAAGCCTATGCAGAAGTTTATTGCAAAAATTGCGATACCGTAAATAGGTTAATTTAAGATTATAATTGTCTGGTGTCTTTTTGTGTTCTCGATGCATGTTATCCCTGTGTCTAATGCATCTAAGCAGTCCTGGTGTGATCCAGGGATTAGTTATTCTCAGCCTAGAAGGAACGCCAATGGTTACGGTATTATTACGTATAATGGACACAATAGTATTAATAAGAAATTCAGTAGCCCAATTAGCGTTGCTAGTCGAAAGAATGGCACTGAAATCGGTTTTTTCAATTTCCAAAACAACTTTAGGCAGATCTACTTTCGAGATGATTTTTTTAGTTTGACGTATTTTTATATTTTTAACACAGACAAGTACAGGGACGTGGTCGGTTATATGACTGTCCACGATAAAAGATACTACAGATTTTTCTGTTCTAGTCATGACATGATCCAAGCAATTTTTTTCTCTGGTAGGTGATGTGTAGGCTGGTAAGAGTCCGTGTGATGCCGTCAAAATCATGTATTCATTATAATTTGGGTCATTACGTGTTGGGCTAATGTTAATGTTCATGTCTCCCACTAGAAATATATTTCTATAGGAGGATAGCGACGTTAATATATAATTGAGGCTATTTAAAAAATTGTCTAATTTGCGAAAAGATGGTGGTCTGTATATAGCAATAATAACAATGTCAGTGAGTTTGCATATTAGGCAGTTAGCATCAACAAAAACCGGCTCAGTTATGTCATGTTGTAAGTCAGAGAGAACGTAGATAACCTACGAACCTACTAAGACTCCGCGGTCTGTCTGTCTGTCTGACCGTCTGTCACCAGGCTGTATCTCATGAACCGTGATAGCTAGACAGTTGAAATTGTCACAGATGATGTATTTCTGTTGCCGCTATAACAACAAATACTAAAAACAGAATAAAATAAATATTTAAGCGGGGCTCCCATACAACAAATGTGTTTTTTTGTCTTTTTTTGCGATAATGGTACGGAACTTTTCGTGCGCGAGTCCGACTCGCAATTGGCCGGTTTTTTTATCATCACTCATTATGCTTTAGGATAAAAATTTAAACCATAGTGTAGTTGGACTATAGGAATGAAGTAAAAATTAAGCTTTTTATAAATGAACACCGAGTGCCAAGTCAACAATTTTAGTTCAGTGCCCCTGTGCAGAATATGACACATATGCTAGAGTGTCCCAAGTGCCCATACAACTACACTAGAGGATCTAATGAACGCCACTGACGCTGCGATTGGCGTGGCCGCCTACTGTTCCAAAATATTTAAGAGTTTTCCACTGACTCGAAAAGAAGAAGAAAATCCCCATGAATGATCACGTATCGTTACCATATCGTGTGCTATAAAAAGCATGGTAAATATCTGTGTGCTATAAAAATCATGCTTTCATCATCTGCCTAGCCTTTTCCCAACTATATTGGGGTCGGCTTCCAGTCTTACCGGATTCAACTAAGTACCAGTGTTTTACATGGAGCGACTGCCTATCTGACCTCCACAACCCAGTAACTGGGTAACACGGTACCTCTGGGCAAGACTGGTGTCAGATCTCAAGCTTCTGACTACCTGTAACGACTGTCAAAGATCTTCAAATAACAGCCGGGACCAACGGCTTAACGTGCTTGCCGAAGCACGGAGGAAACTCGGTATGTTGAAATGGTCACCCATACACGGACCGACCTCGTCAAGCGTTGCTTAACCTTGATGATCGACCCGTGCGGCTGTTATTATTTAGCCACGCGCTCCTCATGCTTTATAAATCATAAACCCAAGGCAGTGTCCGAAGCATTAAACTTTAAAACTTTACGCATTTCCTTCCCCACTTGTCAAGATCCGTCCATATTAAAATACTAACGATGAAAAATGGACTTTCTGTGTACCTGTATTAGTTCCTTATTGCATCAAAATCGTTACTTTCAGGCTTCACCTTTCTAAAACTTGTAATAATGTTAGCAGACTTTGGTGCTTGGCCTTAATAAAATAGAAAGAAGCTACAATGTATTTTTAATAAATAATGCTTTTGTTTTGAAAATTGAATACCTACAAAAT
Source organism: Orthosia incerta (assembly GCA_948252205.1). NCBI lineage: Eukaryota > Metazoa > Arthropoda > Insecta > Lepidoptera > Noctuidae > Orthosia > Orthosia incerta. The sequence continues at coordinate 6,595,371 of OX411760.1, forward strand.
TGGTAGTGCTGAAATAATCTTGTATTTATGATTGAAGATTTATTAAAAATAAATCTTACTTTGTGTCTTAACACTATGTACTTACTGCACACTGTACCTCAGCCCATCTGCTGGCCACCTGGGGTTGTCACACATATGTGAGGTACAACAGTACTAGACGAAAACTCACGATTAACGTCCCCCTTAAATCTACAGAACCCGTCGGCGGTGCACAAGAAACCACCACACTTGACCTGCCTGTGTTCAGCCAAGGGTCAAAAGTGCAGTCATACTCTCCCAAAACTCAAATGGCTACTTTTTTAGAAGAAGTTAAATTATCTACAACTGATTTAATATTTTGTATAGAAATTAAAGTATAGATTATTCCTACTAATCGCGAAAAGTTTAAATTCTACTGCCTGGAAAAAAAATGCCTTTTCTGTTTTGGTAGAGTTTGGCTGCACTTTTGACCCTTGACTGTACATCAATAACAGAAACCCATTTTACCCTGAACTGATATAATTTAAGAATTTTTCTTAATATGTAGCCCCAAGATTGTCTTAATTTTGATTACTCTCAATCATAATCTGTTTTAAAATATTTTATTTCATTCTCATTCCCTTTATTATATATATTTTTCCTCTAACACCCCGACAATATACACGGGATTGACCAAAAGACCACCACGAGGAACAAGGGTAAGTGCATAGTTGTAAGGATCCCACTTCCCAACTGTCAGACAGGAACCAGTATCTCTCCACAATAAGAAACAGACCCCTAGCTTTCCTCTGCTTGCGATTCGCTGTTTCGTGGGTACAGGATCTGATAGGATCCAGGAGTCGCAGCGCTGTTATGGGCCCCAGCGTTCGCCTCTTGGCTTTGTGATCCGCAAGCCTGTATTTAACAGTAGGTTTTTTATGATATCCATATTTCCAAAGGTCTGTTAATAAATTAATTTACGCGCGCTTGTTTTCGTTCTACATTTTTTGATGACACATCTTTGATATTTAAAATAGATCGTCGGTCACAAAATCTAGATGATTTAAATAACTCCATTCATCAGGTCCAAAATTGGTTCACGGCAAACAATTTGGTGCTAAATGAAAAAAAAAAAAACAAATGTATTAGATTCACATTGCCGAATGTTAGAAGTAGCGAATGTGACATCATATTGAATGGCGGAAAACTGTAATTTGTAAATCAAACAGTTTTCCTGGGTATCACTCTAAACGACAAACTGCAATGGGGTTCTCACTTATCGTCTCTTGCGGGTCGGCTGAGCTCGGCCGCTTATGCTGTTAGAAAGATTAGACAGTTAATGGATGTGGAGACCGCGCGTTTGGTCTATGTTACTTTCACAGCCATACAGTATTTATGTCATACAGTATTTTACTGTGGGTTTGAGCGGCTGACATTGAATCCATATTTATATTGCAAAAGAGAATCACCGAGAATCTTTTAGGGAACTATTTAAAAATATTAATATTATGACAGTTTCTTGCCAATTCATTTATGAAAATATTATGTAAGTAAGAAAAAATATACATCTCTTTAATAAAGTCAGTGACAGACACAATTGTAATACGAGAAATAAAGATAAGTTAGATCAACCATCTTATAGATAAGCTAAAGTACACTCATCTTTCATAGGGTACTGTGTTAAATTCTATAACAAAATACCTTGTGATATATTAAAGCTAAATTAAATTAAATTTAAAACTTTAGTTAAAAGCACACTTTGTAAACAAGCATATTACAAACTAGATGATTATATTCAAGATAGGAATGCTTGGAAACATGCTGGTCCTGCTCCATAGGGCAATCTTTAGTGTAGACAAAATCAAATTTGTTAATTTACATTCATAGTTATTGTATTAATTTTCTTATTTATTTTTTTAACAAGTTGACTCACACACTGTTCCGTTGTTGTTGAATTAGGTATTTTACCTATGTTTGCAATATTTGTAAGTATGTGACAACCATGTTCCTATTTATTATCAATTTATCTATTAATGCTTTTATTACTTTAAACCTGTACGTAGTATAGTGTGTAGTGCTATTTTTGGGTGCATCGTCCTCACATATATGAATTTATTAATGTATGTACTTTTGTAAATATTGTAAATCACCATTTTTTTTAAAGAGTAAGTATGGAGTTTCTTGTGCATTCTTCTCCATAACAAGCTACTTGTCCGAATGCATGGTAGAATCAACTTTTACTACTTCTAAATTTTAATTCATATATGTATGACGTTCAAAAGTGCCGCTTACTGGCCTAATTGAAATAAATATATTTGACTTTGACTTTATATCATAATCCAAATGGACGCAAAAAATTTCAGTATTCCGTTATTTGTACGCCCACTAGCTTCTTACTGCTCATCACAGCATCTATCCCTTTCGCACTTGATGTCGGATGAGATAGCATGCATTTTAACCCCACCCACAAAATAGTTCGTATCGCCGACTAGAACACCCTTAAATTGCTGTTCTGTATTCCAAAACTGTGTGTTATATAAAGATGTGCTTATAATCTGGGTATGTTTTTTTTTTAAATGTGCATGCGTTTTCCCTGATAGTAAGCAATGATGTAGTCGACGTTGAGGCACGCTTACCTAGAAGTAACCTACTATTTGCATAAATTAATAGAACAACCCTCGGGCAGTCGTTCATTATCTAGTCTAGATAAACTGAACGCCCCACTGACTAAGATAATACTCTCATAACATTATTAAACTTTGACTCTAAAACCACACTTCTAATCGAATAGTGCCAAAGCTGGTTAACTCGGTGTTTGCTTTTAGTTGCTATTAGGTAGCTTAGGGGCAAGTTATTAATAGAGGTTCAAATTCTGGACGCGTTTGTACAGGTAATCCAATAGTGTTGCATAATTTCAATTAGATCGGTTAGTACCATCACTGTCTGGTCTAAATATTCGTTTAATTGGAACTACGCCGAGGGAACTAGTGATATATTGTACAGCTTATTTTGTACTAAAAGTGAAAACTCTGGTGGCTTTGTAAACTTATGGAAGCTTCGATTTAGTTAAGTGCTTGGTACTTGTTGACAGGATTAAACTCTCCTTTCATACCTATTATTATAATATATAAAACTGCATTACCACTGACTGACTGACTCACTGACTCACTCATTGACATAATTGTTCTCCCAGATGGTGAAGGGGGAGGTGGGTATATTTTGACAGATTCGTAAACAAGTAACTCCCGTGAGTATGGGAAAAGTCCCAAACCTCCCCTTTTCCTCCCCTCTCCTCCCCCCCTCTATCGTATCTCGGAAACTAAGGTACCCGTATTTTTTGTTTTTTACGGATTCGTTTAGAGGAGGCTCGGAAAAGTAAAGACCATTTTTCAAAGTTGACCCCCTCGCCCCCCTTCTCCCCCCCTTTAAGCGGATCTCGAAAGTTGAGAGACTTGGAACATTTCTTTTTTCAGATTCATATAAAGGGGCAATGCTATAGTCACAAACAAACCATTTTTCATAGTTGACCCCCTTGCCCCCCTTCTCCCCCTCCCCCCCCCCTTTCGGCGAATCTTTTTTTCGTGTTTTTTTACGGATTCGTTTAGAGGAGGCTCGGAAAAGTAAAAAATATTTTTCAAAGTTGACCCCCTCGCCCCCCTTCTCCCCCCCCTCTAAGCGGATCTCGGAAGTTGAGAGACTTGGAACATTTCTTTTTTCAGATTCATATAAAGGGGCAATGCTATAGTCACAAACGAACCAGTTTTCAAAGTTGACCCCCTTGCCCCCCTTCTCCCCCCCCCCCGTTTTGGCGAATCTTTTTTTTTCAGTTTTTTTTACGGATTCAGCGTGGGGATCCCGAGTGGAGCGAACTAAGTGCCTGGCGACGACAAGCAAACATTAGGGTTATGTTTTTTGGAACAAAGTGTAGGGTAGGTGTAGGGTAGGTGTAGGGTAGGTGTAGGGTAGGTGTAGGGTAGGTGTAGGGTAGGTGTAGGGTAGGTGTAGGGTAGGTGTAGGGTAGGTGTAGGGTAGGTGTAGGGTAGGTGTAGGGTAGGTGTAGGGTAGGTGTAGGGTAGGTGTAGGGTAGGTGTAGGGTAGGTGTAGGGTAGGTGTAGGGTAGGTGTAGGGTAGGTGTAGGGTAGGTGTAGGGTAGGTGTAGGGTAGGTGTAGGGTAGGTGTAGGGTAGGTGTAGGGTAGGTGTAGGGTAGGTGTAGGGTAGGTGTAGGGTAGGTGTAGGGTAGGTGTAGGGTAGGTGTAGGGTAGGTGTAGGGTAGGTGTAGGGTAGGTGTAGGGTAGGTGTAGGGTAGGTGTAGGGTAGGTGTAGGGTAGGTGTAGGGTAGGTGTAGGGTAGGTGTAGGGTAGGTGTAGGGTAGGTGTAGGGTAGGTGTAGGGTAGGTGTAGGGTAGGTTAAGGAATATTTCTCAAAAACACGACAAAGCCGCGAGCTGCTTGCAGCTCGCGCACCAAGCAAATACTAGTTATACTATATAAAACTGCATTACCACTCACTCATTGACATAATTGTTCTCCCAGATGGTGGATGGGGAGGTGGGTATATTTTGACAGATTCGTAAACAAGTAACTCCCGTGAGTATGGGAAAAGTCCCAAACCTCCCCTTTTCCTCCCCCCTCCTCCCCCCCTCTATCGTATCTCGGAAACTAAGGTACCCGTAGAATGTTTTTTTTACGGATTCGTTTAGAGGAGGCTCGGAAAAGTAAAAAGCATTTTTCAAAGTTGACCCCCTCGCCCCCCTTCTCCCCCCCTTTAAGCAGATCTCGAAAGTTGGAACATTTGGAACATTTCTTTTTTCAGATTCATATAAAGGGGCAATGCTTGAGTCACAAACAAACCATTTTTCAAAGTTGACCCCCTTGCCCCCCTTCTCCCCCCTCCCTCCCCCGTTTTGGCGAAACTTTTTTTTTTGTTTTTTTACGAATTCGTTTAGAGGAGGCTCGCATAAGTAAAAACCATTTTTCAAAGTTGACCCCCTTGCCCCCCTTCTCCCCCCTCCCTCCCCCGTTTTGGCGAAACTTTTTTTTTTGTTTTTTTACGAATTCGTTTAGAGGAGGCTCGCATAAGTAAAAACCATTTTTCAAAGTTGACCCCCTCGCCCCCCTTTCCCCCCCCGTTTTGGCGAATCTTTTTTTTTTGTTTTTTTTACGGATTCAGCGTAGGGATCCCGAGTGGAGCGAACCTACGAGACCGAGTGCAGCGCAGGGGGGAGGTGGCGAGCGAAGCGAGCCGGCGACCTCCGTAGCGTAACGAAGGTTGAGTGGGTGAAGCGAAACTCAGTGCCTGGCGACGACAAGCAAACATTAGGGTTATGTTTTTTGGAACAAAGTTTAGGGTAGGTGTAGGGTAGGTGTAGGGTAGGTGTAGGGTAGGTGTAGGGTAGGCGTAGGGTAGGTGTAGGGTAGGCGTAGGGTAGGTGTAGGGTAGGTGTAGGGTAGGTGTAGGGTAGGTGTAGGGTAGGTGTAGGGTAGGTGTAGGGTAGGTGTAGGGTAGGTGTAGGGTAGGTGTAGAGTAGGTGTAGGGTAGGTGTAGGGTAGGTGTAGGGTAGGTGTAGGGTAGGTGTAGGGTAGGTGTAGGGTAGGTGTAGGGTAGGTGTAGGGTAGGTGTAGGGTAGGTGTAGGGTAGGTGTAGGGTAGGTGTAGGGTAGGTGTAGGGTAGGTGTAGGGTAGGTGTAGGGTAGGTGTAGGGTAGGTGTAGGGTAGGTGTAAGGTAGGTTTAGGGTAGGTGTAGGGTAGGTGTAGGGTAGGTGTAGGGTAGGAGTAGGGTAGGTGTAGGGTAGGTGTAGGGTAGGTGTAGGGTAGGTGTAGGGTAGGTGCAGGGTAGGTGTAGGGTAGGTGTAGTGTAGGTGTAGGGTAGGTGTAGGGTAGGTGTAGGGTAGGTGTAGGGTAGGTGCAGGGTAGGTGTAGGGTAGGTGTAGGGTAGGTGTAGTGTAGGTTAAGGAATACTTCTCAAAAACACGACAAAGCCGCGAGCTGCTTGCAGCTCGCGTACCAAGCAAATACTAGTTATACTATATAAAACTGCATTACCACTGACTCACTGACTGACTGACTCATTGACATAATTGTTCTCCCAGATGGTGGATGGGGAGGTGGGTATATTTTGACAGATTCGTAAACAAGTAACTCCCGTGAGTATGGGAAAAGTCCCAAACCTCCCCTTTTCCTCCCCCCTCCTCCCCCCCTCTATCGTATCTCGGAAACTAAGGTACCCGTTGTATGTTTTTTTTACGGATTCGTATAGAGGAGGCTCGGAAAAGTAAAAACCATTTTTCAAATTTGACCCCCTCGCCCCCCTTCTCCCCCCCTTTAAGCGGATCTCGGAAGTTGAGAGACTTGGAACATTTCTTTTTTCAGATTCATTTAAAGGGGCAATGCTAAAGTCACAAACAAACCATTTTTCAAAGTTGACCCCCTTGCCCCCCTTCTCCCCCCTCCCCACCCGTTTTGGCGAATCTTTTTTTTTGTTTTTTTTTCGGATTCGTTTAGAGGAGGCTCGGTAAAGTAAAAACCATTTTTCAAAGATGACCCCCTCGCCCCCATTCTCCCCCCCTTTAAGCGGATCTCGGAAGTTGAGAGACTCGGAACATTTCTTTTTTCAGATTCATATAAAGGGGCAATGCTATAGTCACAAACAAACCATTTTTCATAGTTGACCCCCTTGCCCCCCTTCTCCCCCTCCCCCCCCCGTTTTGGCGAATCTTTATTTTTCGTTTTTTTTACGGATTCGTTTAGAGGAGGCTCGGAAAAGTAAAAACCATTTTTCAAAGTTGGCCCCCTCGCCCCCCTTCTCCCCCCCTTTAAGCGGATCTCGGAAGTTGAGAGACTTGGAACATTTCTTTTTTCAGATTCATATAAAGGGGCAATGCTATAGTCACAAACAAACCATTTTTCAAAGCTGACCCCCTTGCCCCCCTTCTCCCCCCTCCCTCCCGTTTTGGCGAATCTTTTTTTCGTGTTTTTTTTACGGATTCGTTTAGAGGAGGCTCGGAAAAGTAAAAACCATTTTTCAAAGTTGACCCCTTGCCCCCCTTCTCCCCCCTCCCCCCCCCGTTTTGGCGAATCTATTTTTTTCAGTTTTTTTTACGGATTCAGCGTAGGGATCCCGATTGGAGCGAAGGGTGAAGCGAAACTCAGTGCCTGGCGACGACAAGCAAACATTAGGGTTATGTTTTTTGGAACAAAGTTTAGGGTAGGTGTAGGGTAGGTGTAGGGTAGGTGTAGGGTAGGTGTAGGGTAGGTGTAGGGTAGGTGTAGGGTAGGTGTAGGGTAGGTGTAGGGTAGGTGTAGGGTAGGTGTAGGGTAGGTGTAGGGTAGGTGTAGGGTAGGTGTAGGGTAGGTGTAGGGTAGGTGTAGGGTAGGTGTAGGGTAGGTGTAGGGTAGGTGTAGGGTAGGTGTAGGGTAGGTGTAGGGTAGGTGTAGGGTAGGTGTAGGGTAGGTGTAGGGTAGGTGTAGGGTAGGTGTAGGGTAGGTGTAGGTTAGGTGTAGGGTAGGTGTAGGGACAACAACACGCGAGCTGCTTGCAGCTCGCGCACCAAGCAAATACTAGTTATATTATATAAAACTGCATTACCACTCACTCACTCACTGACATAATTGTTCTCCCAGATGGTGAAGGGGGAGGTGGGTATATTTTGACAGATTCGTAAACAAGTAACTCTCGCGAGTATGGGAAAAGTCCCAAACCTCCCCTTTTCCTCCCCCCTCCTCCCCCCCTCTATCGTATCTCGGAAACTAAGGTACCTGTAGTATGTTTTTTTTACGGATTCGTTTAGAGGAGGCTCGAAAAAGTAAAAACCATTTTTCAAAATTGACCCCCTCGCCCCCCTTCTCCCCCCCTTTAAGCGGATCTCGGAAGTTGAGAGACTTGGAACATTTCTTTTTTCAGATTCATATAAAGGGGCAATGCTTTAGTCACAAACAAACCATTTTTCAAAGTTGACCCCCTTGCCCCCCTTCTCCCCCCTCCCCCCCCGTTTTGGCTAATCTTTTTTTCTTGTTTTTTTTACGAAATCGTTTAGAGGAGGCTAGGAAAAGTAAAAACCATTTATCAAAGTTGACCCCCTCGCCCCCCTTCTCCCCCCCTTTAAGCGGATCTCGGAAGTTGAGAGACTTGGAACATTTCTTTTTTCAGATTCATATAAAGGGGCAATGCTATAGTCACAAACGAACCAGTTTTCAAAGTTGACCCCCTTGCCCCCCTTCTCCCCCCACCCCCCCCGATTTGGCGAATCTTTTTTTTTTGTTTTTTTTACGGATTCGTTTAGAGGAGGCTCGGAAAAGTAAAAACCATATTTCAAAGTTGACCCCTCGCCCCCCTTCTCCCCCCTCCCCCCCCGTTTTGGCTAATCTTTTTTTCTTGTTTTTTTTACGAAATCGTTTAGAGGAGGCTAGGAAAAGTAAAAACCATTTATCAAAGTTGACCCCCTCGCCCCCCTTCTCCCCCCCTTTAAGCGGATCTCGGAAGTTGAGAGACTTGGAACATTTCTTTTTTCAGATTCATATAAAGGGGCAATGCTATAGTCACAAACGAACCAGTTTTCAAAGTTGACCCCCTTGCCCCCCTTCTCCCCCCACCCCCCCCGATTTGGCGAATCTTTTTTTTTTGTTTTTTTTACGGATTCGTTTAGAGGAGGCTCGGAAAAGTAAAAACCATATTTCAAAGTTGACCCCTCGCCCCCCTTCTCCCCCCCCCCCCCCCCGTTTTGGCTAATCTTTTTTTCTTGTTTTTTTTACGAAATCGTTTAGAGGAGGCTAGGAAAAGTAAAAACCATTTATCAAAGTTGACCCCCTCGCCCCCCTTCTCCCCCCCTTTAAGCGGATCTCGGAAGTTGAGAGACTTGGAACATTTCTTTTTTCAGATTCATATAAAGGGGCAATGCTATAGTCACAAACGAACCAGTTTTCAAAGTTGACCCCCTTGCCCCCCTTCTCCCCCCACCCCCCCCCGATTTAGCGAATCTTTTTTTTTTGTTTTTTTAACGGATTCGTTTAGAGGAGGCTCGGAAAAGTAAAAACCATATTTCAAAGTTGACCCCTCGCCCCCCTTCTGCCCCCCTTTAAGCGGATCTCGAAAGTTGAGAGACTTGGAACATTTCTTTTTTCAGATTCATATAAAGGGGCAATGCTATAGTCACAAACAAACCATTTTTCAAAGTTGACCCCCTGGCCCCCCTTCTCCCCCCTCCCCCCCCCCCCCGTTTTGGCGAATCTTTTTTTTTTTCAGTTTTTTTTACGGATTCAGCGTAGGGATCCCGAGTGGAGCGAACCTACGAGACCGAGTGCAGCGCAGGGGGGAGGTGGCGAGCGAAGCGAGCCGGTGACCTCCGTAGCGTAACGAAGGTTGAGTGGGTGAAGCGAAACTCAGTGCCTGGCGACGACAAGCAAACATTAGGCCCCCTATAAGCGGATCTCGGAAGTTGAGAGACTTGGAACATTTCTTTTTTCAGATTCATATAAAGGGGCAATGCTATAGTCACAAACAAACAATTTTTAAAAGTTGACCCCCTTGCCCCCTTCTCCCCCCTACCCCTCCCGTTTTGGCGAATCTTTTTTTTTGTTTTTGTTTACGGATTCAGCGTAGGGATCCCGAGTGGAGCGAACCTACGAGACCGAGGGCAGCGCAGGGGGTAGGTGGCGAACGAAGCGAGCCGGCGACCTCCGTAGCGTAACGAAGGTTGAGTGGGTGAAGCGAAACTCAGTGCCTGGCGACGACAGGCAAACATTAGGGTTATGTTTTTTGGAACAAAGTTTAGGGTAGGTGTAGGGTAGGTGTAGGGACAACAACACGCGAGCTGCTTGCAGCTCGCGCACCAAGCAAATACTAGTTATTATACTATATAAAACTGCATTACCACTGACTCACTCACTGACTCACTCATTGACATAATTGTTCTCCCAGATGGTGGATGGGGAGGTGGGTATATTTTGACAGATTCGTAAACAAGTGACTCTCGCGAGTTTGGGAAAAGTCCCAAACCTCCCCTTTTCCTCCCCCCTCCTCCCCCCCTCTATTGTATCTCGGAAACTAAGGTACCCGTAGTATATTTTTTTTACGGATTCGTTTAGAGGAGGCTCCCAAAAGCAAAAACCATTTTTCAAATTTGACCCCCTCGCCCCCCTTCTCCCCCCCTTTAAGCGGATCTCGTAAGTTGAGAGACTTGGAACATTTCTTTTTTCAGATTCATATAAAGGGGCAATGCTATAGTCACAAACATACCATTTTTCAAAGTTGACCCCCTTGCTCCCCTTCGCCCCCCTCCCCCCCGTTTTGGCTAAATTTTTTTTTTTGTTTTTTTTTACGGAATCGTTTAGAGGAGGCTCGGAAAAGTAAAAACCATTTTTCAAAGTTGACCCCCTCGCCCCCCTTTCCCCCCCCTTTAAGCGGATCTCGGAAGTTGAGAGACTTGGAACATTTCTTTATTCAGATTCATATAAAGGGACGTGCTATAGTCACAAACAAACCATTTTTCAAAGTTGACGCCCTCGCCCCCCTTTCCCCCCCCGTTTTGGCGAATCTTTTTTTTTTGTTTTTTTTTACGGATTCAGCGTAGGGATCCCGGGTAACGAAGGTTGAGTGGGTGAAGCGAAACTCAGTGCCTGGCGACGACAAGCAAACATTAGGGTTATGTTTTTTGGAATTAAGTGTAGGGTAGGTGTAGGGTAGGTGTAGGGTAGGTGTAGGGTAGGTGTAGGGTAGGTGTAGGGTAGGTGTAGGGTAGGTGTAGGGTAGGTGTAGGGTAGGTGTAGGGTAGGTGTAGGATAGGTGTAGGGTAGGTGTAGGGTAGGTGTAGGGTAGGTGTAGGGTAGGTGTAGGGTAGGTGTAGGGTAGGTGTAGGGTAGGTGTAGGATAGGTGTAGGGTAGGTGTAGGGTAGGTGTAGGGTAGGTGTAGGATAGGTGTAGGGTAGGTGTAGGATAGGTGTAGGGTAGGTGTAGGGTAGGTTAAATCCGTATCGACAAAGCCGCGAGCTGCTTGCAGCTCGCGCACCAAGCAAATACTAGTTATATTATATAAAGCTGGATTACCACTCACTGACTGACTGACTCATTGACATAATTGTTCTCCCAGATGGTGAAGGGGGAGGTGGGTATATTTTGACAGATTCGTAAACAAATAACTCCCGTGAGTATGGGAAAAGTCCCAAACCTCCCCTTTTCCTCCCCCCTCCTCCCCCCCTCTATCGTATCTCGGAAACTAAGGTACCCGTATTTTTTGTTTTTTACGGATTCGTTTAGAGGAGACTCGGAAAAGTAAAAAACATTTTTCAAATTTGACCCCCTCGCCCCCCTTCTCCCCCCCTTTAAGCGGATCTCGGAAGTTGAGAGACTTGGAACATTTCTTTTTTCAGATTCATATAAAGGGGCAATGCTTTAGTCACAAACAAACCATTTTTCAAAATTGACCCCCTTGCCCCCCCTCTCCCCCTCCCCCCCCCGTTTTGGCGAATCTTTTTTTCGTGTTTTTTTTACGGATTCGTTTAGAGGAGGCTCGGAAAAGTAAAAACCACTTTTCAAAGTTGACCCCCTCGCCCCCCTTCTCCCCCCCTTTAAGCGGATCTCGGAAGTTGAGAGACTTGGAACATTTCTTTTTTCAGATTCATATAAAGGGGCAATGCTATAGTCACAAACGAACTATTTTTCAAAGTTGACCCCCTTGCCCCCCATCTCCCCTCTCCCCCCCTTTTTGTTGTTTTGTTTTTTTTACGGATTCAGCGTAGGGATCCCGAGTGGAGCGAACCTACGAGACCGAGTGCAGCGCAGGGGGGAGGTGGCGAGCGAAGCGAGCCGGCGACCTCCGTAGCGTAACGAAGGTTGAGTGGGTGAAGCGAAACTCAGTGCCTGGCGACGACAAGCAAACATTAGGGTTATGTTTTTTGGAACAAAGTGTAGGGTAGGTGTAAGGTAGGTGTAGGGTAGGTGTAGGGTAGGTGTAGGGTAGGTGTAGGGTAGGTGTAGGGTAGGTGTAGGGTAGGTGTAGGGTAGGTGTAGGGTAGGTGTAGGGTAGGTGTAGGGTAGGTGTAGGGTAGGTGTAGGGTAGGTGTAGGGTAGGTGTAGGGTAGGTGTAGGGTAGGTGTAGGGTAGGTGTAGGGTAGGTGTAGGGTAGGTGTAGGGTAGGTGTAGGGTAGGTGTAGGGTAGGTGTAGGGTAGGTGTAGGGTAGGTGTAGGGTAGGTGTAGGGTAGGTGTAGGGTAGGTGTAGGGTAGGTGTAGGGTAGGTGTAGGGTAGGTGTAGGGTAGGTGTAGGGTAGGTGTAGGGTAGGTGTAGGGTAGGTGTAGGGTAGGTGTAGGGTAGGTGTAGGGTAGGTGTAGGGTAGGTGTAGGGTAGGTGTAGGGTAGGTGTAGGGTAGGTGTAGGGTAGGTGTAGGGTAGGTGTAGGGTAGGTGTAGGGTAGGTGTAGGGTAGGTGTAGGGTAGGTGTAGGGTAGGTGTAGGGTAGGTGTAGGGTAGGTGTAGGGTAGGTGTAGGGTAGGTGTAGGGTAGGTGTAGGGTAGGTGTAGGGTAGGTGTAGGGTAGGTGTAGGGTAGGTGTAGGGTAGGTGTAGGGTAGGTGTAGGGTAGGTGTAGGGTAGGTGTAGGGTAGGTGTAGGGTAGGTGTAGGGTAGGTGTAGGGTAGGTGTAGGGTAGGTGTAGGGTAGGTGTAGGGTAGGTGTAGGGTAGGTGTAGGGTAGGTGTAGGGTAGGTGTAGGGTAGGTGTAGGGTAGGTGTAGGGTAGGTGTAGGGTAGGTGTAGGGTAGGTGTAGGGTAGGTGTAGGGTAGGTGTAGGGTAGGTGTAGGGTAGGTGTAGGGTAGGTGTAGGGTAGGTGTAGGGTAGGTGTAGGGTAGGTGTAGGGTAGGTGTAGGGTAGGTGTAGGGTAGGTGTAGGGTAGGTGTAGGGTAGGTGTAGGGTAGGTGTAGGGTAGGTGTAGGGTGGGTGTAGGGTAGGTGTAGGGTAGGTGTAGGGTAGGTGTAGGGTAGGTGTAGGGTAGGTGTAGGGTAGGTGTAGGGTAGGTGTAGGGTAGGTGTAGGGTAGGTGTAGGGTAGGTGTAGGGTAGGTGTAGGGTAGGTGTAGGGTAGGTGTAGGGTAGGTGTAGGGTAGGTGTAGGGTAGGTGTAGGGTAGGTGTAGGGTAGGTGTAGGGTAGGTGTAGGGTAGGTGTAGGGTAGGTGTAGGGTAGGTGTAGGGTAGGTGTAGGGTAGGTGTAGGGTAGGTGTAGGGTAGGTGTAGGGTAGGTGTAGGGTAGGTGTAGGGTAGGTGTAGGGTAGGTGTAGGGTAGGTGTAGGGTAGGTGTAGGGTAGGTGTAGGGTAGGTGTAGGGTAGGTGTAGGGTAGGTGTAGGGTAGCTGTAGGGTAGCTGTAGGGTAGGTGTAGGGTAGGTGTAGGGTAGGTAAAGGAATATTTCTTAAAAACACGACAAAGCCGCGAGCTGCTTGCAGCTCGCGCACCAAGCAAATACTAGTTATAATATATAAAACTGCATTACCACTGACTGACTGACTGACTGACTCACTCACTCATTGACATAATTGTTCTCCCAGATGGTGGATGGGGAGGTGGGTATATTTTGACAGATTCGTAAACAAGTAACTCCCGTGAGTATGGGAAAAGTGCCAAATCTCCCCTTTTCCCCCCCCCCTCCTCCCCCCCCCCCTATCGTTTCTCGGAAACTAAGGTAGCCGTATTTTTTTTTTTTTACGGATTCGTTTAGAGGAGGCTCGGAAAAGTAAAAACCATTTTTCAAAAATGACCCCCTCGCCCCCCTTTTCCCCCCCTTTAAGCGGATCTCGAAAGTTGAGAGACTTGGAACATTTATTTTTTCAGATTCATATAAAGGGGCAATGCTATAGTCACAAACGAACCAAATTTCAAAGTTGACCCCATTGCCCCCCTTCACCCCCTCCCCCCCCCGTTTTGGCGAATCTTTTTTTTTTGTTTTTTTTACGGATTCGTTTAGAGGAGGCTCGGAAAAGTAAAAATCATTTTTCAAAGTTGACCCCCTCGCCCCCTTCTCCCCCCCTTTAAGCGGATCTCGGTAGTTGAGAGACTTGGAACATTTCTTTTTTCAGATTCATATAAAGGGGCAATGCTATAGTCATAAACGAACCAGTTTTCAAAGTTGACCCACTTGCCCCCCTTCCCCCCCCCCCCCCGTTTTGGCGAATCTTTTTTTTTTTCAGTTTTTTTTACGGATTCGTTTAGAGGAAGCTCGGAAAAGTAAAAACCATTTTTCAAAGTTGACCCCCACGCCCCCCTTCTCCCCCCCTTTAAGCGGATCTCGGAAGTTGAGAGACTTGGAACATTTCTTTTTTCAGATTCCTATAAAGGGGCAATGCTATAGTCACAAACAAACCATTTTTCTGAATTGACTCCCTTGCCCCCCTTCTCCACCCCCCCCCCCCCCCGTTTTGGCGAATCTTTTTTTTTGTTTTTTTTACGGATTCGTTTAGAGGAGGCTCGGAAAAGTAAAAACCATTTTTCAAATTTGACCCCCTCGCCCCTCTTCTCCCCCCTTTAAGCGGATCTCGCAAGTTGAGAGACTTGGAACATTTCTTTTTTCAGATTCATATTAAGGGGCAATGCTATAGCCACAAACAAACCATTTTTCAAAGTTGACCCCCTTGCCCCCCTTCTCCCCCCCCCCCGTTTTGGCGAATCTTTTTTTTTCAGTTTTTTTTACGGATTCCGCGTAGGGATCCCGAGTGGAGCGAACCTACGAGACCGAGTGCAGCGCAGGGGGGAGATGGCGAGCGAAGCGAGCCGGCGACCTCCGTAGCGTAACGAAGGTTGAGTGGGTGAAGCGCAACTCAGTGCCTGGCGACGACTGCAAACATTAGGGTTATGTTTTTTGGAACAAAGTGTAGGGTAGGTGTAGGGTAGGTGTAGGGTAGGTGTAGGGTAGGCTTAGGGTAGGTGTAGGGTAGGTGTAGGGTAGGTGTAGGGTAGGTGTAGGGTAGGTGTAGGGTAGGCTTAGGGTAGGTGTAGGGTAGGTGTAGGGTAGGTGTAGGGTAGGTGTAGGGTAGGTGTAGGGTAGGTGTAGGGACAACAACACGCGAGCTGCTTGCAGCTCGCGCACCAAGCAAAAACTAGTTACTTTATATTATTTAAACATTGAAAAAGCCAATTACTACTGTCTGTCTGTCTGTCTGTCTGTCCATCTGTCACCAGGCTGTATCTTATGAACCGTGATAGCTAGACAGTTGAAATTTTCACAGATGATGTATTTCTGTTGCCGCTATAACAACAAATACTAAAAACAAAATAAATTAAATGTTTAAGTGGGGCTCCCATACAACAAACGTGATTTTTTGGAATTTTTTTGCTATACTGGTACGGAACCCTTCGTGCGCGAGTCCGACTCGCACTTAGCCGGTTTTTTGCTAGTTCTTTTCCATAGGAAATGACCAATTGGAACCATGAACCTAGCTTCCAACTTTCCCTTTTGAATCGTTATTTATCAGTTTACAAACAAAACCAGCCCAAAGCCAAATCGTCACGTCTTTTTCTGGCAAACAGGTTTTAACAAGTTATCTGTCAACGTCAAAACCCAATCGAAAACTGTCAATTCAAATGACAGCGAGCTGACGTTGTGTTGCAACAAAATAACAAAAGGGAACGAAACGTTCGTTTGCAACACCTACTGACTGTATCTGTTCAAGATAAAATTATTTGTATTTTTAACTACTAATCTATCCTTGTATGGTGACTTTTTTGCATTTTTCCTTCTTCTTATGGTATTTATTTGCGCCCAAACATGCGTTGAAATCAGTGTCGAAATATGAAACTTTCGAAGCTCATATCTTTCAAATATATTTTTCAATACAGTTGTTAAACTGTTGATTCGAAAATTAAATCTTTCGCATAGGCATCTTTCTATTACGCGGTCGAGACTTTTGTTTACGAGCTCGATCATTAGTTTTGCAGTTGAGTTTTAAATTTATAAGTCAACTAGCTGATCCGCGGCGCTTCGTTCCCGTCAACTGGCTTCCCTGCCTATCCAGTCTACCCTGCCTACCCAGCCTATCTAGCCTACCCAGCCTACCCAGCCTAACCTGCCTATCCTCCCTACCCTGCCTACACTGACTACCCTGCCTACGTATTTTTTTCCTAAAAACCTTACAGTTGTTGGGCGCTTGTTAATTGACGTTCTCGTTGATTAAAGTACTTAACTACGTCACAAAAATAAGAGCGAGTTTAAAAAATAACCCATTTTAAGATATTAAAATATGAAACCTAAACCTAACAAGATAATAATATAAAATCATAAACAAAAATTAAAGTGAATAAACGAAAATCCCCTGAATTTTACCATTTTCCAAGCTTATAAACGTCAACAGGAAAGTATCAAATTATATTAGACTTTATCTTTCGTTGCCGGCAAGATACTGAAGAAAAATAACGATGTCTAACAGGGTTCACGATAAAAGTAAAATAATATTAAAATTAGGTTTATATATTACTAGCTTCTGCCCGCGGCTTCGCTCGCGTATTTTTTGTATCATCCCAAGGGAATACAAACTGGCTCAAAGCCAAATTCCATCTAAATCGGTTCACAAACTCATAAACTTTACCTCTTTATAATATTATGTAGTACTAGCTGACCCCCGCGGCTTCGCTCCCGTCAACTGGCTACCTACCTACCTACCTACCTACCCTACCTATCCTGACTATCCTGCCTACCCTGCCTACGCTGCCTACCCTGCCTATCCTGCCTACCCTGCCTACCCTGCCTACCCCGCCTACCCTGCCTACCCTACCTACCCTACCTACCCAACCCTACCTATCTACCTAATAATTTTGCTACCTTGGGTTACATTATTGCAAATTTTCATAAGGATCTCTATTTTTTTTGAAAATCTATTGTAGCCTATGACACTCAGGAATAATGTAGCTTTCAACTGGTGATAGAATTTTCAAAATCGGTTCAGTAGATCCAGAGATTACCCCTTACAACGTCACAAACTCACAAACTTTACCTCTTTATAACATTTGTATAGGTAGAAAGTAAAGTGTGTTAGCTTGTAAATAATTGTTGCACTTATATCGTGTATATGAATTGTAATGTGTAAACAATTGTAAGCTAACCTGAAATAAATAAAGTTTTTTTTTTTTTTTTTCAACTTTTTCAACAAGTAGTTTGTACATGGCTGACAGAGTTGTCTCACATGCTTAAATGTTATAAACAAAAATGAGTACAACAAATATAAAATAGGTCTTAGGACTCCCTTTCCTAAACTAGACAGGAAACCTGTCTGTATCTTAGGAAAGAGTATCCAAACAAAATGAGTCTTATTGCGGTTACAAAATATTGGTATTAGTATAGATTAAAGGTCGACATTTTTCAGGATATTAGCAGTAGTTGTCCTGAATTTTGATTATTGCCTGAATGACAGCAATAAGTTCGCCACTTATTGCACGCTTCTTGTTCTTCTTCGTATCTTTGGCATAACAGTTATAATTTCCATCATCATCATCATCATCAGCCTTTTTAAAGTTCCCTGCACTGCTCGGACACAGGCCGTCTATGTGAGAGAGAATAGGAAGTTATCCACCACGCGGGCCCAATGCGTGTTAGTGGAGTCACATGTATTCGAATTTTTGTTTCTAGGACATGCCGGTTTCCTCACTGTGTTTTCCTTCACCGTTTTGAGAGCAGTTGTGGTGAAATAATTTCCACAAATTAAAGCACCTGCCTGGATTTGAACCCACGACCTACAACTTATAAGTCGTATGCCATCACAGCAAATGTGTAATTTACATACAGGGACTTAAACATAAATAAAAAAGTACGTTTACTATAGACCTCTCCCGAATCCCTTCGTGAATACCTATAAGCGATAGATGTGTTGTGTTGAGTTTGCAATCATCTAAAATGATTCGTAGTGGTGAAAGTTCTAATAAATATAAAGTACCTAAATTAGTACTATAAAAAGTGAGCAAGTTCATAAATATTAAGGTACCTAAAGAATTGACAAAAATGGCCATAACAACTCAATTTACACATACGTGCTCTTTGTCGCTAAGGAGTTCGGTTGCACGTTCCATATCTTGAAAACTGCTGAACCGATTTGCATGAAACTTGCAAACTACTAATCGGATCGTGACCATTATTTTTCGGAGAAATGCGACAAACATACATACATAAGTACCAAACAAACATACATTTATGAAATTAGGCACACATGTTTAGAAGCCCAATTAGATTAACATATTATGTGAATTTTGAGCAATTCCAACAATATTACATACATACGTGTCGAATTGATTACCTCTTTTTTTGAAGTCAGTAAAAATACAATGAAGTACGTTTATCAGGTTTCTACTACTAGATAATAATGCTAATTATAAAAATCTGTCATTCCAGACGTATACCTTTTCATGGTTCACCCCATAGTAAAACTCGGTTCATGGGGTAAAAGCATTAATATTTATGAGTGCTTTAACCCCCTGAAAGATTCAATGAATTCAAAGTCACCCTGTACAGCAGCTGTTATTCGTGATTTTGTTCACAAGCAAAGTTAAACCCTTCGCTGGGCTGCTCAGTAAAGGTATATGAGTCATTATTTTGCTCTAGTGGTTGCAAGCACAATAAACTGTTGAGCACGGAGGGGGAGAGGGGGAAGCGGGTCGGGCCAAGTTTTACTCCGTTTTCCATCAGAAATCTTTGGAAAGATTGATATTAGATTTAATATTGAAGATGGCGTAGTTATTCAACCACAATTCAGCTGGTGTCTTGACTCTTCCTTCCGTAGGACTTCTTAACCAGGAAGCTAGCTGTTAATAAAGCTTAACCCTATACGTGATTCGAACACAACTAGAAAAGTTAAATCTCATGAACGGTGGGCTACCGACAGTGGACTGCTGACAAACGCCTTGCCCAAGTTTGGAAGTGTAGGCTAATAAAAAAGAATAAAATCCCTCTTTCCATAAAGAAAAACAAGCATTTATTTCCTTTAGTTAACTACATGCTAGCGATTTTAGACTATTTAGAATAAGCCTCCCACGATATTTGTCTACCCTAGCGCTACTTACCAAATATTTAATACATACTGGTAAAATCAACTGTACTAAGCGATAGTATCAAATATCCCTGAGTTTGCTTTACCATTATTTTCTATAGTAAGCCATTTTCCTTATCGACTCTCACTTTGTCACCCATGTCATCGTAGGGGTGTACAAACGTACACATGACTCCTCAATCAAGTTTTGGGTACTTTTCCAATATAATCTCATCTCGTATTGCATTTATTTTTGATACAATGTGAGGTCAGCTATACTGGACTTATCATGTAGCGTCCTGGATACAAACTTACTAGTTTTTCAACACCGAGAATAGCCCAAAGCAATGCTTAAATAGCAAGTAATATAATATTGACATATCTTTCCGAATATTTTCGTTGATATGTGATCCGTTTGATTTGATAAAATGCTTTTCACTGATTTTGTTAGATCGAATTTCATCGAGTTTCGAATGTCGGATAAAGGAGACAAGTAGGTACATGTTTTTTTTTTTCTGACTATTACCAAACCCAGGATGGTTCAAGCCGTCTGATATACAAGTGGCATCTAATCTGAAATTGAACTAAAATAACTGTCACGAAATACATCACGATATTTGGAAAATGGTATAATTTGGTTTTTTGTACAAACTGTTATTTAGTATCAGCTGTCTCAATGTCTGTGTGTATGTAATCAAAGCTCGCAAGTTAAATTTGACCCATTCCATTGAACTGAAATTTAGTACACACATTTGTGTCTCGTACAATGCATTTTTATTATAATTATACTGTTTTATATTTTCCATTTATTATCATAAGCACGTAATGAAGTGGTTTCCTTGAGCCCTTTTCTTCTTCTGCCTGTCTTGATCCTTTGTGATTTCGGGTCGGAGCAAATGTTTTTTTTTTTCCCTCAATTCGCCCCTGTCAACCGTCACATTATCATTCAACCCGTTTTCATTCATGTGTCTTAAAATCGAAGACGGAATGACAGTGGCATGGGATTGATTTTCTTCAGCGTATTTTAGATAGAGAGGTTAATATTCAACTATCTTACTTTTATTTTCATACTGCTCCATTATCATCATCATTTCATCGTCCACTGCTGGACATAGGCTTCCCCTAGGCGTCGATCCCATACGATTTCATACTGCCTCGTTGGTATAATACTGACTTGTCGGTCTAGCGGTCGCAAGGTCACTACTGGTAGGTATAGGTTCTGGGTCCAGGTTTGGGCAAAGTTTCGTTGGTTTTCCATCTGGAATTTCTCAGTAGCAGCCTGAAGCCTGGGTTTGTGCCCGGTTGATTGCTCACCTCCTATTAAAGGCGAACTGGTAAACGTAATGTAGGACGCCTTCAGGCTAGGTGGAGTGACGATCTTCGCAGGGTGGCTGATAGCAGCTGGATGACAGTTGCCGAAAATCGAACCAAATGGCGTGCAATCGGAGAGGCCTATGACCGGCGGTGGACTGCTATAGGCCGATAATGATGATGATGATGAAACATAACGAGTGTAATGTGGGTGTATTACCTATAGATAAATTTCTGGCCAATTACAGAGAATTATGTATCGCTTATATTCAGGTTGTAACAGGAACAACGCAAAACGTGAAAATGGACATTGAACTCATAATATAAAGCACAGACTTTTAGCAAGGGACAAACACTGAAACCGTGAAAAAAACCGCTGTTCAGTAAATTTTGTCGAGTTTCGCAAACATAAATGTATGGGGCAGCATAAGCTGATCAATTTGATGTACAGCAATAAAGTGATATTGTAACTGCAGCATCCAATTTAAGCTAAAATAAACTCCCCATATCTATGAAAATTCGTGTGTACGACGCCAAACATGGCGGTGTGGAGTGAAACCGGGCTTTTTACGCGTCAAGTAAAACGCTTTTTATTGCACATAAAATTATTTTCGTATGGAGCTCCGCTTCTGTAGCCCGGATAATGTAAACTGTTATAACGGATGGGAGTTAGCGATAATGGTTGATTTAATCCTTTCAAGATAATTCAATTCAAATACATTTAATATTTACTACTACTAGACTGGGCAATGAAGAGGGCCATGCTCGCAGTATCCTTGCGTGATCGAATCAGAAATGTAGAGATCCGCATGAGAACCTGCGTTACCGACATAGCCCGAAGAATTGCCAAACTTAATTGGCAGTGGGTAGGGCACATTGCACGCAGAACGGATTGCCGATGGGGCAGAAACGTTCTGGAGTGGCGACCGCGAACCGAAAGACGTTGCGTTGGAAGGCCTCCCACCAGGTGTACCGATGATCTGGTGAAGGTTGTGGGGATCTGGAGACGCACGGGATCGGTCAATGTGGCGACGCTTGGGGGAGGCCTATAGACAGCAATGGACGTCTTTTGGCTGATATGATGATGATGATGATGACTACTAGACTAATTGAGATAAATACAGAAGCCCACCGACTATTGCCCACCCATATTTTTTTTTATAATTCGAATACAATTGAACGATTAACATTTATCGCAATAAAACTTGAGTATGAAAACATAAGTTAGGTAAAACAAAGAGAGACGAAGAAAAACTTTACGGGTGAAGAGGGAGAAGAAAATTTGAGAAAAGATGTGAGATATAACAATGAATGATACCGTGACGCTTGACAAGGTAGAATGGACGACAAAAACGTTTTGCGCCGACCACAAGCAACATGGGATGAAAAGAGGAAGAAGAAAAAATATACTTATAATACTAATATCACCTTGGGCCTGAGTGATATTCTCTCCACTGACATCGATTGTCAAAGATCCAAAATTGTTGGGCTTGATCACATTAGGGGTAGCATGGTGGTACATGTCAATCCCATAAATTTTAGTAATAGAATAATAAAATATCACTGCGTCTAGGTCCTCTTATTTCCTTTAGCTTGCACCACAGCACAACATGTCACGATATTGAATTCTTTTCGTAAAATGAGTGCGAGTAGACATCTGTACATATATGTTGACATTGAGAAGAACTGAATTAATACCAACAGATGAATAAACAGATAAGATGAATTTGTTTCAAGCATTTCTTATGGTTTTTGAGTTTTAAATTATTTAATATAATGGTTCGTTTTAAATTAAAACGTATGCTTTTGGATTTGGATTACTTGGTGAAATGTAATAAGTATGCTGGATTACTTTTAAATACTTTTCGTTTTTGTAGCTACATATTTCATAGGCTTTAAACTACTCAGATCCCAGTGTCACACTTTCTATACTACTAGCTGTTACCACCCCACAGGACCCGTTTTCAGGATTAGAAAATAGCATATGTTACTCGGATATAATGTAGCTTTCCATAGGTGAAAGAATTTTTTAAATCGGTCCAGTAGTTTCGAAACCTATTCGGTACAAACAAACAAAAAAATCTTTCCTCTTTACAATATTAGTATAGAAGTGTAGATAGATTATACTATACTCTTATTCATTACATCTACCATTTATTTAATGTAGAAGTTTGTATGATATGGGTCTGTTTGGATGTTTGTGAATTAATGAAGGCTCAAAATCTGAACGGACAGTCAATACTTTGGCCTGGATTAGGACGAAGGACTGGTTTTATCCCGATTGTACGTTTCTGTTAGATGATTCCTGGAGTCACGTAGGCGAAGCTAAGCCAGCTAAGGGCAAGAGCTACTCGTAGTCTTATTACCTACGCTAAGCGACTACGAATATTAACATCTGGGATTTATCCTAGATGTTAATATTCGTAGTCGCTCAAGATGAGAAACTCTTCCATAAAACCAATATCCCAGTATGTGGGTGCTATACCATTACCTCAGAGGTACATATACACAAGAATAATGTTTAAAATATAGCCCAAAGATCTGTGATTCAAGATCTTAAAATTAAGAACTTAAAATGCAAATTCATTTTCAAATTATAATAGTTGGGTCTGTAGGTGGTACCAATAGTATCCTAAGATATTTTACAGCTTTGAAATACTTAATAGAGAATCTTCAATTTTCTCAGAAAATTAAAGGTTCTGCTTTGAAATTAAATCTTAGTTTTGAGTAACAAATTGCTGTTTAAATTAATAGTTTAGTGAGTCTTGATTCTAGATATATCACATTAATTTAGCAAAGTAAAGCCGTTAGTTCTAAATTAATTTATTTGAAACTAGCTGACCCGGTGAACTTTGTACCAAAAATTCTTTTCTACAAACCTTGTCCTAGTAATTACAAAAACAACAAAAAAGAATTAACGAAATACCTGAACTGATACGACTAAATACATTCGGCAATTTATTTTTATTTAAGCACTAGCTGATCCACTCGGCTTCACCCCACAGGACGCGTTTTCGGGATTAAAAAATGGCCTATGTCACTCAAAAATAATGTGGCTTTCTATTGGTGAAAGATTTTTTCAATTTGGTCCAGTAGTTTCAGAGCCTATTCAGTACAAACAAAAAAATCCTTCCTCTTTATAATATTGGTATAGATACGAGTATAGATAGGTAAAAGAAAGGCATGGTGGTGGTGGTCAAAAACATATTTACAATGCATGTCCTCGAAAAGAGCGTTTTCCAAGCAGCCAAACTGTGCGGAAAGTGTCACTTTTTTTTACTAGTACTTTTTACTTTCCTGTACTTTTTTATTTTTAACTCCAACGTCAGCCAGCCGCATAAAGTTTTAATTATTTGAGAAATGTTTTAAAAATTTGTTGAGTACATGTAAAAGGTAAAACAAAACTAATACTTCATTTAAGGCGTTTTTAATTAGTCTAGATTTAGATTTTGATCAAAAAATTCATTTTAAATATTCATTAAATATGTTTGGCAGAATGCATATTTTGCTCGTGCCTATTTGCGTTACGACGTGACAGCTATTTGCACATGCGCAGTAGATATGCCCGAGAAACTATGAACTATTAGTTAATCTGTCGATATGCTGAGCGCCCTTGAATAAGCGCCATTATATTAATTTCTTGCTTGGTTCAGATATATTTTTTTATTTCCTCGCACAATGCATAGTAAAATGTTGTATGATACACGTGCGTAAGATGATTTCCGACTCGTGTCAATTTATCCACTCATCGAAAATCACCTACTTTCCGCACTTGTAGCATAAATAAATAACTATTTACCATTGATTGTTTTCGAGAGGAACACCTGAAATAACTCATGCATTTGTTATTTGCGGACTGATTTCAAGCATGACTCAAAAACAATTGAATTCATGTTGTTTTTGGGCACACAATATATAAACCATGTTGTTTTTGGGCTGCATACAGAATTTATAATTATTATTTAAAACTCGTACCATTTTTAATTTACGTATAAAAAAAATTTAACAATCCAAACGTAAAATTCTGATTCTTGGTTGTTACATGATTTGATAAATAAGAAGTCAATCACGCACTTACAACTAAACATATTAGAATTATACTATGCACACGGGAAGACCATAACTTGCATTATGACAGATCATATTTTTTTTCACGGTAGTACGTTTCCATTGGCTAATTTTCAAATATCACGCAGGCTAAACCGCTGGTTAACACAGTGTATAATATTCCGATTGTCCACGCCACTGTCTAAATGTCTAGGTACTTTCAATTGACCTATAGTTATACTAAAACACACAATTTGTGGTTGTCACAAGCCTCTTGTAACCAAACCTTGTGACAAAGAGAAACGATGCTAGGACCGCAAACACAGGACAGTCAGCTGTCTGAACACTAACAAAATTTTTAATGGACATTCAAAGAGAGTTTGACCTCTGAGTTTATTTCGGTGAGATGAGCAAGATCTACATTATTTTTAAATGACAAAAAGATTGACGTGTATAAGAATTATTCCTAACCAATTTACAAAATAAATATAATTATCTCTAGGAGCCGAATTAATACACATTTCTTTAAATGGGGCCTTAAAGAACAGCATGAACTAAGTGATGTCAAAACCTGGATTTTTTCTGTATTACATGCAGAAGGTAGCTCAGAAAAAAAAAAAACGTTCGACCTAGAATAATTGAATTGAAGTGGCGAAGAATAATATTACAAACATTATCTTTAAGCCCCGTTACCAACCTTGTATTTTTTTTTACCATGACATAAACAAATAAAATGATTTGGAAATGATCTTCAGAAGCTTTGAATGGGAAAATCTGGGTTTAAATATCAACGGCCGCACACTAACACACTTAAGATTTTCCGAAGATGTTATTCGCAAAAACGCCAGGAGACCTAAATAGAATGTTAAACAAACTAGCATCTGAGAGTGAAAAAGTAGGAATAAAATTAAATCCTAAAAAAACAAAAGTGACAGAAAGCCAGTGTGAAAACCAGCATGAATGTAGGCGAGTCACAAATTAGCTATGTTGAAGAATACATATATTATAAGCAGAACTTATTGTTGGTAGTGGTGGTACCTACCGATTAATATAAAAGCGTGCGCTCGAGCGAGTATCGGCCCCGCCAAGATATACAAGCAAGCCCGCGCAATGCTGTGCCGTAGTTAAATTCTAGTTAGTTAATTGGAGTTTCTTGTCCGTTCTTCTCCACGTAGGGTTATTCCGAACGGATGGTCTTCTTCTTCTTTCGTGTCGATCAACTCAAACTATACAACCATTCAGATTTTGTCCGACCAGTATGCAGCCACTCGGACAGCTCTATCATTTGCCACGTTCAAATCCCGTAAGGTGCAGGTGGTCGGGCACGAAGGGCAGACAAGGAGGTGGCCCATATCTAGCGAAGGGGCCCCAGTTTGGCACTGTGTTTTGGATGGGTCTATGATTCTTGATTCTTTCTTTTCTTTCTTTCTTTTCTTTATATTCCATTTGGCCAGGTTGCTTTTGCAGCGGCCAACCTGGGTCCGCAATCGGTTTAGGGATTTCCAGATTGGCCACTGTTGTTCGCTTCCAGGGGGCAGATTCTCTGCCGGAGTGATGAAGTGTGGAGGAGTAGGGTGTATATGTTTCCATAATTCACATCTCTCGTCAGTTGCGCTGGCTTTCGAGGAGGTCGTAAGTCTCAAGAAGCTCTTACGACTCTTCAGGCGCGCAGGTTGGAGTTGATGCTCTTATAGGGGATGCCGACTGTCCCGTTCCTGTTTGTCCTTCTTGATGCGGCTGGCTACTTCGCGACGAACTTCTGGTGGAGCTATACCCGCCAGAGGGTACAACATCACAAGTGGGGTTGGTTTCAAACACCCAGTTACGATGCGGCAGGTGTCATTTAGTGCTATGTCGACTTCTCTAGCGTGAACGGATCGATGCCACACTGGGCATGCAAACTCTCCAGCAGAAAAGGACAGACATAGACCAGATGTGCGTAGTACTTGTGTCGATGCTCCCCAGCTAGTGGATGTTAGGCGGCGAAGGATATTGTTCCTTGTCCCGACTTTTTGCTTAGTTTTTAAGCAGTGGAATTTAAAAGTCAGGGACCTATCCAAGGTGATGCCCAGATAGCGAGGTTGAGCACAGTGCTCTATGGCAACACCTTGCCACGAGATTTTAAGGGTCCTATTTGACTGACGGTTGCGAAGATGAAAAGCACAGGATTGGGTTTTAGATGGGTTTGGCCTTAGAGCATTTTCACCATAGTACTTTCCGAGCGTTTCCAAAGCTTCCGTTAGTATTTCTTCGGCCTCTTCAAAACTGGGTGACTGGGCGGCCAGGGCAAGGTCATCTGCGTATATAAATTGTTGCGTTAGTGGAGAGCTAGGCTGGTCGTTAGTGTAAATGTTGAAAAGGGCCGGAGCCAGCACGCTGCCTTGAGGTAGCCCGTTTTTTTTTGAACGGATGGTGGAATCACTTTATTAAGATCCAGCCATAATTGTCCCCCCAGCGACGCCCTGAGCCGAGGTTCGACCCAACAGGGGGTAGCCCTCAGCGTTGTCGCTTAGGTTTAGAAATTTGTGCCTGGCTGGAGGCTATATAACAGTTGTCAGTCATTTTGACTGAACTACGAGATGCCCCATAGAAAAAAAAAAGTATCGGCCCTTTGCTCCTGAGTCGTCGCACGGTAAGGTTGTCGGTACCTTCGCTACTTTGCAGTAAATTCGTTCCATATTGTGCTATTTGGGTTTTTGTGTTATTGGTTCTTGTTTTGAATATTAACGGTTGTTTGTGATTGCTCGAATTTTAATGATTTGTTGAACAATTGTTAAAATTAAGTCTATTCTGAAATAAATTCGTTTTAGTTTGTTCGAATTATTTTTTTAATTTGTTTTTCCATCCTGGTCGCTAAAATATTATACCTCAAACAACTGATATCACCTACATATAACATAAACAAAGAAATCGAAAGAAGGACAGCAAACAGTTGGAAAAGGTATTCGGGCCTTAGAGAAGTAGGTAATGAAATAAACCAAGCTAACAAAAGTAGTCACAATTGCCTAACCTAACCTTACCTTGGCCTTGGCCTTTTTGGTCTCGCAAGGGGTTTTTTTTTATATTTTATTATTGTTTGTGTTTTGCTTATCTCGTGTCTCCTGTGCAGGTCACAAATAAATATTTTTTCTTTCTTCCTTTCAACACATTAATGTTCTCTCATTTTTTGTAAATTTTCCTATCATGTCTGGTAAGAAATAACTCGTTACAACAAAAAAAATAGCCAAATTTCGAACATTATCACCGATTAAAAATATTTTAATATGCCTCTCAATAAGGTCTGTTTTTTTATATATTGGTTTGCTCTTGGCTCTAGTTATTTTATTATTTCCTTCATTCAACTCTTTTCTTATTAATTACATTTTTAAATATTTTTACAAAACTCATACAAAAAAGAAAAACATTTAAAAATATAAAAATAATTTATTATTTTATTTATTATAATTTATTTTATTTCATTCAAGTTACCCTTGCTAATCATTTCTTTAGTTCGACTTTCAATTTCGTAAGCTCCCAGGGACAATACATATTATCAATAACAATAATAATAATAATTTAACCTGTAAGGATCGAGCGAGGTATATTCCAGGGCGATAGTTTGAGTCCACTTTGGTTTTGCCTAGCCCTGAATCCTCTAAGCATGCTGCTGGAGAATTCAGGGCTAGGCTATCGGTTGAAGAGAGGTGGTCAGGTTATATCTCACCTTCTTTACATGGATGATCTGAAGCTCTTTGCCCCCAGCAATCTTCAGCTGATGGAGCTACTGAAAGTAACTGAAACTTTTAGTAACGCCATCAGGATGGAGTTTGGTGTGGACAAATGTGCGGTCATGCATGTAAAGCGAGGGGAGATTGTGGAATCCGTAGGAATTCAACTCGCGGATTCCATAAACCTGAGATCCCTCTCTCCAAACGAAACCTATAAGTATTTGGGTATGTCGGAAGCGTTAGGTATCAGCACTACTGACATGAAGCAATCGTTGAGGGAACGCTTCTTTGGCCGCCTGAAAAAGGTATTCAATAGCCTTCTTTCAGGCGGAAACAAGGTGCGCGCCTTCAACGGTTGGGTCATGCCGGTATTGATGTACTCTTTCGGCGTACTCAAATGGACTCAAACGGAACTCGACGCGCTGGATAGGCGGGTCCGTACACTGCTGACTGCAAATCGAATGCATCACCCACGATCGTCAGTCATGAGATTGTATATCCCGCGGAAGTGTGGAGGCCGAGGCTTTTTAAATGCCAAAAACCTCCACAACCGCGAGATATGCAATCTCAGGGAATATTTTCTAAACACCGACGTAGGTATGCATCGAGATGTAGTAGCAGTGGACAAGGGACTCACCCCGCTCTCCATGGCGAATGAGAACTGGCGCAAGCCTGTAGTGCTTGAAACTAACGACCGTAGGGAAGTATGGCAGAGTAAGGAGCTTCACGGACGCTTTTTCCGGGCCCTACATGGGTCTGATGTAGACCAAGCAGCGTCCGTAGCCTGGCTGCGTTTCGGTGACCTCTTTGGGGAAACCGAAGGTTTTGTCTGTGCAATTATGGACGAAGTTATCATGACGAATAACTACCGGAGATTTATTGTGAAGGATGGCACGGTTGACATCTGTCGGGCATGTCACCGCCCGGGTGAATCGATCCGCCACATTATCTCTGGATGTTCTCGTCTAGCTAACGAAGAGTATTTGCATAGGCACAATCTTGTAGCCAGGATCATCCACCAGCAACTTGCTCTGAAATACACTCTTGTGGCATCGGAGGTACCGTACTACAAGTATGTGCCCGACCCAGTTCTCGAAAATGGCAATATCACATTGTACTGGGATCGGTCCATCATCACTGACAGGACTATTATCGCTAACAAGCCTGATATAGTGGTGGTGGACCGAATCGAGAGGCGTGCAATGATTGTTGACATAACTGTCCCGCATGACGGGAACCTCGTGAAAGCCGAGAAAGATAAACAAATCAAGTATCTTGACTTGGCTCGCGAGGTTGTCGACATGTGGGATGTGGACACAGCGATCATTGTACCGATAGTCGTGTCAGCCAATGGCTTAATAGCCACGAGCCTCGACCAACATCTTAGAAGGCTCTCGTTAGGCAGCTGGGTTAAGGGCCTGATCCAGAAAGCAGTACTGCTGGACACGGCTCGTATAGTTAGGAGGTTCCTCTCTCTGGAGCCCTGACCGCCGGTAGCTTGGACCCTGTTCCCGATACCGGTGGGCCTCTATTTTTTATATTTTTAAATGTTTTTGTTTTTTAATTTATTTTATAAAAATATTTAAAAATGTAAATAATAAGAAAACTGTTAAATAAAGGAAATAATAATAATTTATTTATTTCTTACCACAAATTTACAGACAAAAAAATTAGAGAGTCTACAGATACAATTGTATAATTAATTTGTGGAAGACTGGTGCCTAAACTAAGTTTTTAACAAAACCTGTATTTTAGGTCACCAGGCCCCCTAAAAGCAAGGTTTAACATAAAAATTGTTAACTGGAGACGAACTGAAATCACAATAATATTCAAATAATCTCATGCATTAAAACATTGCCAATTTCGCTCATAAAAATTTATATTTACAAAAACAAAAATAATAATAAAATAGTGAAATAAAATAATTTATTAAGGATACATGCAAGGGAGGAAGTATGTGAATGTATGTCGTGTGCGGGGTGAGTGTGTGTGATGTTGAGTGAGTGTGTGTGGAGTGGGGAAATTGTGTGTATGTTGTACGGGTACATTTTGTTAGGAGATGGTTTTGAAAAGGTCTTCAATTTGGGTATAATCTAAAGTGATAAGCCAGTCAGTAATTTTTCTTTTAAAAGTTGTTATATTTAGGGCATGAATTGAGAGTAGATTATTCAGTTTGTTGTATAGAAATGGGCCAAGAAAAGAAAAGTAATTTCGTGCAAATTTGGTTTTTACTGATGTAGGTTGGCATATATCCCTTCTTCTTCTTCTTCTCATATCATTATTATGATGGGTATTTTTAAAAGGAATAAGAGAACGTTGTTTCAAGACAACATGGAGGATAAAAAACTGACGAATTGAAAGGACTTTGGAGGACTTCTAAACTTCTACCGTGGTATGACGGAAAGGAAGGAAAAGTGCAACTTTAAGGACTGCCCTTTGAGCCCTCTCAAGTGGTAAAAGGCTAGTTTTAAACGTTCCACCCCATGAGGTGATGCAATATGTCAGAAGCGATTGGCACAACGAACAATAAACAGATAGTAGTTGCTTGAAGTTAAGGATAGACCGGAGATTTTTAAACACAAAAATAAATTTCCGTATTCTGGTAGTGAGACAATTTATATGTGTGGCAGAGTTCATTTTAGAATCCAAAGTGACCCCCAAGTACTTAATATTGTCGACTTTCTGCAACTCAGGACAAGAACATTTACCGTTATGCGGGAATGTACAGTTGTGAGCGAGAATGGAGTATGGATGGAGAGATGACTGTGGGCTGTTCCTTAGGGCAAAGGCTATATATTTGGTTTTACTAGAATTTAGGGTGAGTATGTTAGTTCTCAGCCAACCATTAACAGTATTAAATCCAACTTGGGCACAGTTATATACCTCTTCCCATGAGTCAGCACTGAAAAGAAGCACAGTGTCATCCGCAAAGGTAATAATGCGTCCGTTTTGAAGAGAAAGATTGCAGAGTTCGTTAATATAAACCAGAAACAACGTGGGCCCAAGGATGCTTCCCTGAGGGACTCCAAAAGCTACGGGAAGGGTGTCACTAAAGTGGTTATCAATTTTAACAAATTGTGTGCGGTTTGCTAGGTAATCTTTGAAGAGTGACAACTGATTTCCACGTATGCCGAGGTTTTCAAGTTTACGCAGCAAGATTGGAACCGACACCGTATCAAAGGCTTTGGCTAGGTCTAAAAAGATGGCTAAGGACTTCTTTTTATCATCAATGTTTGATACAATTAAGTTTGTCAGCTCGTGCACCGCCATGGCCGTCGATTTCTTTGCACGAAAACCGAACTGCTGCGAGGACAGCAGATTGTTTGACTCTAGATATTTCACTAATCTGTTGTTCAATAGCCGTTCCAGAATTTTTGATAAGGTAGGCAGAATAGCTATTGGTCTATAATTATTAATACAGTGTCGGTCCCCACTCTTGTGAATGGGATGGATGAGTGCCTTTTTAAACGCAAGTGGAAAGGTACCAGATTCTATCGCCAAGTTGCAGATGTGAGTAATGGATGGTACTAAAAGATTTTTATGTACAATAATAAGATTTGAAGAAATATTGTCACAGCCCACGGCACAGTCGCGCTTGAGAGAGGAAACAATGGCAGCTACCTCGTCCTCATCAGTGGGCAGGATAACCATGGAATGGGAATAGGTAGGTAGTCGGGTACTAGAGGGGGTGTAATCATGACCCTGCTGTTGGGCGGTTATTTTACTGGCTAAGGTTGAGCCAACATTGGCAAAAAAGTGGTTTATTTTATTTAAGGAATGGACTGGTGGAGCCTGTGGGCTTATTAACTCAGTAGGTGATGACTTAGGTCTTGATCTATTTGAGACCTTATTTATTACTTTCCAAAGGCGGCGGTTGTCCTTGCCTGCCTTTTTAACTTCTTCTCTTTCAAATTCCCTTTTTACTTTTTTTAAAATTTTGTTGCAGTAGTTTCGATACCTTGTGTATGTTGTCTTTAGTATTACATTGTCTGGATGTCTTTTAATTTTTTTATTTAGATTGTCTCTGTTTTTTATACATCTCAAGAGACCTGGGGTTATCCAGGGTTTAATAATTGTTTTTCGCTTGGAGACGGTAATCATTTTAGTGTTTGACTCTACTATAGTTTCAAGAATGTGGACCAGTTTGTCAGCTGCTTCGTTTGCATCAAACGTCTCGAGAACTGTTTGAAAATTTGCTTTTTTTAGGTCGGTTAGTAATCCAGCTGAATCTATCCGTGAGATCATGTGTCTCAAGTGTCTGGGAAAACATTTGTGCAACGAAAGGATGACAGTATAATGATCAGTGAGGGTTGTTTGAACTATAAAAACATTTGCGGGTAATTTAGTTTTAAGAATAATGTGATCTAGACATGTTTTTCCGTGTGTTGGAATTACGTGAGCCGGTAGCAAGCCGTGAAAAGAGGTTAGATCGAGGTAAGGTGACGCATTTTGATCATGATTAGTAGGACTGATATCTATATTAATGTCACCGGTGAGAATAATGTTTTTAAAAGATGAATAGTTTGTTAATATTCCATTTAGTGATTGTAGGAAGTATGAGATATTTTTATACGATGGTGGGCGATAAATAGCTAGAACAACGGTTTCATTATTAATTTGTATTATTAAACAATTTGCGTCATGAAATTCAGGCTCAACAACGTTAACATGTATACCATTTTTTATGTAAACAACTACACCCTCGTTTTGTGTTTTGTTATTGTTAGTAGAGTAATGGTTATAGCCATTTAATACCGGAAGATTTGAGGTATGCGGTAACCAACATTCCGTGAGAATTATTAGGTCCCACGAAGTTCTCGATTGTGCTAATAGGACGTTAAAACCTGGCATGTTGCAATTTATGCTTCTTATGTCTTGACTGATAATTTTGAGACGTTTTTCGTTATTTGGGATGGGGTCTAAGCAATCTGCCAAATCACATGTAGTAGAGTCAGCTATTGAAAGGTTGTCAATGTCATTGTTTATTTGATTTAAGTTATCGAAGATTACGGTTTAAAATATAGAGGCAGAGTTTAATGTGCATAGCTGTACAAATCAGGGAGACATGACATGAATCGATCGCTCCCCATCGGATCCCTCCTGTACAAAAGAAGTTCAGTAGGGAGGCGGCAATCGGTATAGAACAGACAACAACGGTAAAAAAGCTTTCCTTGTTTATATCCTTTAGAATCGAATTCCCAAAAAGAAGCGAAAAGAGTGTGTAATTGTGTGTGGAGTTGTTTATGTGTAATTGTTTGCTTATATGCGTAGGTGTTTTATAGGTAAGAGAAATTAATTGAATAACATTAATTAATATTTTAAAATAGTAATAAAAATACATGCAGGGCTTTAGTGAAAATTGACCAGATAGTCATTTTACAATTATATTAGCAAAATCCATTTCCGAGTTAACGGTAATATATAACGATGGTAGACCAGTTTAAACACAAAAAAACGTGATGTAAACAAAGCAAAAATAATTTGACAGCAGCCATTGCGCCGCCAGCGACATCTGCGCTCAGCTTTGCGTACACATCCCCATTAAACCATTAGGCTTAGCACGCACTGCGATTTTCATTCGCGCGATTTTTTTTCCGCACATTCTGTGACCTATGGAAATGTATGAAGCTGCACGCACTGCGGATAAAAAAATGCGCTCAAATAGTACTAAAAAATTCGCGCAAATAAAAATCGCAGTGCGTGATAAGCCTTAAAGGCACTTTTGGTTTATTAAGCAAAAATTAAGTGAGTTTGCACATTCGCAAGTGCCATTGGTATCTATGCCAAATAATGTGCAAGAAACTCCTCGGACACGTATCAATCAGTAAATAATAATTGGTATTTTATAGGCATAAAAGCATTAAAAAAAGCCGGTCAAGTGCGTGTCGGACCGCTCCAACCGTTTGGCTGTAAGCCCCGCGTGACAGACGACAGACAGACAGACACGTGAATGACAGCAATAGGGCTCCTAGGGAATCCTAAAAATTCCATTAAATAAAAAAAAACTGCTCATTAAACTATGCCCATTAAATAAATTACCATCGAAGATTTAAAACTTTTTTGTTTCAAACTATTTTAAATCATCCTCCTTGCGTAAAAAAACAGCTTTTACATAAATTTTCACTACAGTGGCTTGCACACTTAAAAATTTTAAATTCACAACGTAGCTTGTTTTGCATGGTAAAAAAGCCAATCTGAAAGTAATCGAATTCCATGGGCGTTAGCGTGAGTTAATTAAAAAAACCAGCCAAGTGCGACTCGGACTCGCGGACGATGGGTTCCGTACCATTATCGCAATCAAATCGCAAAAAAACACATTTGTTGTATGGGAGCCTCACTTAAATATTTATTTTATTCTGTTTTTAGTGTTTGTTGTTATAGCGGCAATAGAAATACATCATCTGTGAAATTCAACTGTCTAGCTATCACGGTTCATGAGATACAGCCTGGTGACAGACGAACAGACAGACGGATTGTGGAGTCTTAGTAATAGAGTCCCGTTTTTACCCTTTGGATAGGGAACCCTAAAAAGACATGAACTGACTTATCAAGTAATGAAGGGGTGAGTTTCGACGTAGCTTTGATTCTCCATCTTATGAATTTGTTGATTGAGCCAATCTTCAGGTTTTGGGATTATAAAAGATTTTTAAACTAAGTTCAATCTGCTTAGCCTTTTTCCACTATATATATACCAGTATTTTTCATGGAATTGACTGTCTATCTGACCTCCAGAACCCAGTAACTGGGTAGCACGATACCCCTTAGCAAGACTGATTACCGACTATCAGTAACGAAAATCCCAAAATGTCAGCCCGGATCTGTTGTTCACTTAGGAGCGTAATGATCACCCATCTACGGTCTGACCTCGGCAAGCATAGCTGAACCTCAAAGGTCAATCCGTGTGGCTATTCTTGTTTAGCCACGAACTCCTTAAAATTTAAAACTAAAGGCTAGAGAACCAAAGACAAATTTTAATTAAGGTCTTAGATATCAGAAAAAAATTGGAATTATTAAGAGTATGCAAAGATGGTTTGGCCATGTTGAGAGGATAAATGAAAGGCGACTAACGAAAGGTGTTTACAAGGCAGACGTAAATGGAAACGCCGGGAGGGGTCGCAGTACTCTTTACGTGTATAACCAGATGTATGAACGTGATTGAAGCAAAAGAAGTATGTAAGGATCGTAGCAGGTGGCGTTCTGTAGTTTCTGCCTACCTAGGAAAAAGGCGCGAATTTATGTATGTATGTTTATTTTTTTAATTTTTTTTATCAATAGGCTTGCGCTTGACCACTAT
This sequence comes from Orthosia incerta, assembly GCA_948252205.1. NCBI lineage: Eukaryota > Metazoa > Arthropoda > Insecta > Lepidoptera > Noctuidae > Orthosia > Orthosia incerta. The sequence goes on from OX411760.1 coordinate 6,630,666, forward strand.
CTCACCTGATGGTAAGCGATGATGTGGTCGACGGTGAAGCACGCTTGCCTAGAAAAAACCCATTCACTCTTGACTTAAAGACCCCTAGATTGTAGCTATCGGGAAACACAGACTCCGGCAGGGAATTCCACTCCTTAGCTGTACGCATAATAAAAGTGTCCCCAAAACGTTTTGTGCGTATGGGTGGGATGTCCACCATGTACCGATGACGCATCGCCGTACGTCTGGTAGTCCGATGATGAAACGGGCTGGGCGGAATCAAGTCCTGCAATTCCATCGCACACTCCCCGAAATGTAATCGATAAAAAACCGACAAATAGGCAACTCGGTGACGATGTTCAAGGCTCTGGAGCTTTGACTTGACCAGTGTTTTCAGTGTTTGAATAATTATGGAACTCGTATCGTTAAGGCCGTACCCTGACCAAAAAATCAGCATGAGATATGAGCATTCCTAGTGGCCTAGCGGCACTGGTGGCGCATGAATTACGGTAGTGAATACGCCCAGATTTTAAAATAAAATCGAATAATTGGTCTTTTGAAAAAAATAAAACTTACAAAATGTTCGTTATCAAATTGTCTATCCATTAGTGTAAGTATAAAAAATAATTAATGAATACTTTACGAGGAGATGCATGCTATCAGTAATTATTTCACATTTTTATGGTTTTGTTGGAAGGAGATTAGTGACACATATACCTCTTTAAAAAAAAGAGTACTACCATTTTAGAATCAACATTATGTAAGAATTTAATGTAATTTTATTACTTGATAATTCTTTTTAAATAAAGAGTAGATAAAACTGCACAAAATTCGACTAGTGCGGCGTTTTGCTCGGGGAGGCGCCTTAACAGAAGATAATGACAGAATGATGGTAAGGCAGTGGACGCCACTTTATTTATCGGAAAAGTTAGTGGCGGACGGGACAGAGAAAATAGTGACAAGACGTCTTGGTGGAAGCATACCACGAGGACTGGTTTGAGACGTTGTGGAAAACAGAACCAACCTAAAATGTCTGTGGAGACGCCTTTGCTTAAGGGTACACTAGTCGAAAATTCTTCCATACAAACGTAGTCTAGGGATTATTCCACTGTTTGAAAATGTACGTTCAAAATAAAAAGTGATATCAATTTGTCTTATCATTATCTAGCCCTGTATGGAAGCAAAAAAGTAAAAAAAGAAAATATTTGAAAGTTATGAGCGTCGAAAGTTCCACAATTCGACACTAATTTTAACGCATTTTTGGGCAAAAATAAATGCTATTAGAAGACGGAAAATTGAAAAACAGCCACTATACAGGTATAGATTAGTAGTTCAACAATGCAAATAATTTTATTTTGAACAGATTCTTTTAGTCGTTTTTTCATGATATCCAGACTCCCAAAGGTCTGATTATAAAATTTCGCGCGCTCGGTTTCGTTGTAAATCATTATCCATTTCGCTACAAATTTGCAAAAGTGTGTATTCGTACGCGAACTAGCTTCCTACTGCTCATCACAGCATCTATCTCTCCAGCACGTGTTGTCGGTTGATATAAAATGCATTTTAACCCCGCGCACAAAATAGTTCGTGCAGTCGACTAGTGTAACCTTAACTGTCGAACAGCAACTACTAATATAAAAATAAAATTATGTTAGGTCTAAAAGATAAAACAAGTTTCTATAAAACAATTAAACTGTTATTCACCGTTATTAACTAGTGTAGGTACAATTATGAATATTTAAACAGAGAATGAAACGATAGCAGGGTAATTAACGAAGGTGCCGCTAAAACATTTTTTTATCAAAAGGCCTTCTCATTAAAAAAGTGGTTAGGCGGGTTCTCGGAATATCTAATGTATTTTTAATGAACATGACATAAAACATGTATTCCCAGAAAGGTAGCTAGATGTATATGATTACGCTATGTTATTAGTCCAATGTAGTACGATATGATCGAAATATTAAATAAATAAAAAAAGTGACATGCTATCAACGATTTTCAAGAAGTCAAAAATAGATGTGATTAACATTCTAACATTCGCCACCAAAACGTCACGTAGTCAATCCACAACAATCGTAAACGCTGACATGAGGTCACTTTGTCTTGATGCCGAGGATCTCAAGATTAACAAAAAAACTTGCGATCACGAGGCCAAAATGTTTCAAATCAATTAAGTAGTAATACAATCACTAACATATATTTAGATGACGCCTACTATTACTATTATTCTTGCACTGCGCAACAGAGCAAAAGTAATTAAACATTGCATTTACCAATTCTCTATTCGCTGGAGCAAAAAATAAAAAGGAAACAAACCAATAAACAAGATTTTTTCAGTGTCTTCTTTGCTGTCACTAAAACCCAAAATAAAAATTATCATGAGAAGGTATTTATTTCATACAACAACCAAATATGTCAAACATTTAAATTATTATTTTCTTAACCGTATTTAACAACAATATCGATATTTTAAATGTATAAACAAACAAAAATTGGTATTATTCAAACCAAAACTAATACCCGATAGTAAAAAGCATCTCGGAAAGACTGGAGTTCGGAACTATTATGATAATAAATTAAATAGTGCTACAAAAGTAACCATTTTGAGGTAAGGTTGTATTTTTAAAAAAGTCGGCTTATAACCGTTTGACGTTTTGTTTGTTTTTATTTTTTGCTCCAGCAAATAGAGTATGGTTATGAACGTGTTTTACTTATTACGGGCAAAACCCCTTAATTCCAAGTCATGATTTGTCCTCCAACTCGGTTCCACTTCGAAAAATCAAATCATTTATTTCAGACAAAAAAGTCAATAGACAAGGCAAGGTTGTTAGTAACTAGAATTTTATAACTATGTTAGTAATTAATAAAGGTTGTTGACTACGGAACCCTAAAAAAATCAAATAGAAGAAAAGTATTGGTGACGTTCTTCAGAAAGGCCAGGGGGGTAACCATAAGCTCTTAGAGCGGTATCAATTTGAGATCAAATAAGGGACAGATGTATCTGACTTGTATACATCTGTCACTTACTCGATATCAAATTGATACCGCTCTAAGAGCTTATGGTCACCCCCCAGGAGCGCAGTACTCGTAACGGCGTGCGTGTATGACTAGATGTATGAACGTGAATGAAAAAATTTTCCGCTGTCATGGCGATGGAGTTGAGCAAAAACAAATCGAAATCTATGAAGTTGAGTGAATTCTTTCAAATGACTTAGAATATAGGCCTTTGTCGAAGATTCCATAATGCCTAGAGCTACATTAATTCATAAGCATGAAACTAACATTTTATACCGAGTGTTTTCAGCCAAATTGTTTAGATCTCAAGAAACATTGGGACTCGATTCGAGATTCTTGTGAAATGAATTTGTCTAATTAGAAAATTAATGTCAGTTAATTCTATTTCACAATTCTGTTTCTAGTTAGATTTTAAACACAAAACAAACGTAATGGCTTTTTTAATCATTTGTCATTTCTTATTATAATTGTAACAACATTTGAAATGTAATTTAGGCATGACAGTTTTCTAAGAAATAGAGCTTTTGTATTTAGATTTGTAATTTATTAAACACCTCAGTCATTATTTCATTAATTCTTTTAGGATTTTAACGTCTTGAAAGAACAATGATCGTTGAATACAGTTAGTTTTCTTTAGTTGGGCAGTAAGGGCCTTAAATCTCGCAAGATGTTGTGTAGCGTTCCATGCTTTGACTATTAGATGAAGTTCCAAGCGTTGAGGTCCGGAGACGTACGAACGTACGTTCTTTGATATCGGTAAACGAGTTAGCCCAAATGGGGTTGGGCAGGTCATATTGGCAAGGCACGGTGATGATAGGTGGAGTGGCACACACACTACACTCTAGTGTAGTGTGTGTGCCCTATCCACTCAGTGTAGTCACTGAGTGGCAAGGACTGCCAATAGAAGTGTTGGTCGTCCTGTGGCGAGACGATCGGAACACGTTGTTGCCTTCACAGGCAAAACCTGGATAAGGTTGGCACATGAACGTGGATAAAAACAAGACCAAGGGGCCCAAGCTCAGCAGTGACCGAAGTCGTTGTCTTTGTGACCTATTGTTTTTTTTATTTTTCGAGGCCGACTTCGGAAAAGAAAGTAATTTTTCGCTTTGTAGTGTTTCGGTTTGGAAGTCGGTTTTTCTCTTGTTATTGACAAAGTACGACAATTCAAAAAACACCAATCACGATTAGGATACATTGTTTTATTTTGGAGTTCCAGTGCCTACCTTCCGGCTTTATCATCAATTCAGTTCGATGGTACCATTTTCAGAAGTACCAATTATTTATAAGTATTTGCTTCTTAATAGTCGGCTAACTGTTCGAGATTTCTTATACCCGAGACATACTTAGGAGTTCAAATGACCCTTTATGGTCTTCTTCATCAATTCCAGTTAACCAAATAATACTTTCTGAGTGCTTGCATTATTGTTGAAAGTACCAAAATTGCTATACGTATGCCTATAATATTTGAGGAGTTCCCTTGATTTCTCCAGTATCCCATCATCAGATCCTGACCTGATTACTATGGGAGCACCTACAAAGTATACCCTTTCAAACAAAAGAAGAATTTTCCAAATTGGTCCAGGCGTCTTTGAGTAATCGAGGAACATAAACAAAAAAAAAAATATATGCCGACGAATTGAGAAACACCCCTTTTTTGAAATCGGTTAAAAATCGCTTTCCAGTTTCAATATATAGCTACGTAAGAGATTTACATATCTAGTCCTGTATAGCTAGATGATTAAAAAGCACTATATAGAATTTTATCTACACTCACAACGTAATGTTCCAAATATGAAATCAAAAACTATTGCATAAACACGTACTTTATATTCGTGGATAGGTAAAATTAAAAAAAAAATCCATTATAGTGCAACATTTTCCTTCGATTTTCAAACAACTGCATCATAAAATAACTTTTTTTCTATTACGATACAGGACAAATCCAAGAAGTTAATCACTAAGGAGATTCCAACAATTATTTAAATTTTTTGAAATGCCATTTTTATAGTACCTAATAAAAAAAATGATGCCAATTTTAACTTGTCTGTGACAATGCCCGCTTTAGGCTTATTACGCACTGCGATTTTTATTTGCGCGAACTTTTGTCTCTTTCCACCTGTTCATAGAGCTCAAAATATTCGCGCGAATTAAATTCGCGCTGCGGTGCGGTGGATTCTGTTGCAAAACACGGATTTCATGCGGTATTATTGCCGCACGATTTTTTTACCCCAATGCTAGCAGCTTCATACAATTCCATAGGTCGCAGAATGGGCGGAAAAATTCGCGCGAATAAATATCGCAGTGCGTGTGCTAAGCCTTAGCGCATGCGCGGATAATGCGGTGATGTGCTGGGTTATGGCGCCATTCGCAGGTTTCGCTGTACTGAATTTCATGACTTTTTTAAATTAGTGCTTGAAATGTCTGATATTAGTGAATGTGAAGAAAAATTGAATTGAATATTATTATATGCGGCGAAGGAAATTACTCATAATCTCTTACCAGCAAAGTCGAGATTATTACGAGTATCATCATATACTCGTAATAATCTCGACTTTGCTGGTAAGAGATTATGAGTAATTTAATAATAAACTATCTATATACACGCATACAAAAGAGGTTTGTAAAAGGAAATTAAGGAATTGGCTGTTATACCTTGACTACATTTCCACGGAAAATATATTAAAACCAATGTCATAAACTTTTTAGGAAAAAAGCCTTTAATCATGCTGCCAAGCTCTGCAAGCGGGTTCTGCGTCGGGCACGTTTTGACCATATTGGACGTATCGGGGCCAAGCTGGCATCGCACCCCCCGGGTAGTAAACAGTTTTGGTCCCTGTCTAAAGCGGTTGAAACTAATTTCTGTCGACCCACTTTACCTCCAATGCTGAAACCTGATGGCTCGCTGGCTCACTCTGCAAGTGAGAAAGCAAATTTATTTGCATCTCTCTTTGCAAGCAATTCACGTCTGGATGCTGGCTCTAAGCTACCACCTAATATACCTCAATGTGACTCTTCGATGCCGGAGATCGCAGTTCACACTAAAGAGGTTCGGAGAGTACTGTGCAGCCTAGACGTGAACAAGGCCAGCGGGCCTGACGGCATTCCAGCGAGAGTATTGAGGCAGTGTGCGCCTGAACTGTCTCCTGTATTGACACGCTTGTTCCGCCTCTCTCTTAAAAAAAGAAAGGTGCCGAAATCCTGGAAGCTTGCAAATGTACAACCAGTACACAAGAAGGGCGACCGTGCAGACCCTGCCCACTACCGTCCGATAGCCATTACCTCCATACTATGTAATGTTATGGAAAGGGTACTGAACAGTAAGTTGCTGACCTACCTTGAAGACAATGAGCTCCTCAGTGACCGTCAACATGGCTTTCGCCGGGGACGGTCAACTGGAGATCTTCTTGTGTTTGTCACGCACTGCTGGGGCGAAGCCATCGAGAATCACGGCGAAGCACTTGCCGTATCGCTCGATATCTCGAAGGCCTTTGACAGGGTCTGGCACGCTAGTCTACTCAGCAAGCTTCCTGCTTATGGCATCCCAGCCGGTTTTTGTAGCTGGATATCAGACTTCCTCAGTGAACGGTCGATCCGAGTAGTCGTTGACGGCTGCTCCTCTGACCATAAGGCTATTAATGCCGGTGTTCCTCAGGGGTCTGTTCTCTCTGCAACTCTTTTCCTGCTGCACATCAATGACCTACTTCTGCCTGGTATTGTTGGGTACGCAGATGACAGTACTGTTTCCGAGAGATACTTCTCCAGCGCAAGAACCGGCGGGGATGAAGTTCGTTCCTTGAGAGAGGCTATGGTGGAGCGTACTGATTTGACCTTAAGTCTTGTCTCCCGTTGGGGTGATGACAATCTGGTCTCTTTTAACGCCACCAAAACACAGGCATGTCTTTTTACCGCAAAGAGGACTCATTTCATCAAAACGCCTACTTTTCGGGGTGCATCTGTTCCTATAACTGACCGGCTCGAGCTCCTTGGCATGGAGTTGACATCCAGTCTCAACTTCGGCGCCACCATCGAGTACAAAGCCCAAATTGCGGCAAAGAAACTGGGCGTCCTAAACAGAGTGAAGCGATACTTTATGCCTGGACAGCTATTAACTCTTTACAAAGCGCAAGTCCGATCCTGCATGGAGTATTGCAGCCACCTCTGGGATGGCTCAGCTAAATATCAGCTTGCCGCGCTTGACTCGGTGGAACGCAGAGCCAAGAGACTAATTGGTGACGTCAAACTGGTGGATGCCAAGCTTCACAGCTTAGCTCATCGCCGTAAGGTTGCCTGCTTGTCGGTCTTCTACAGACTGTATTTTGGCGAGTGTGCTCATGAACTCCACGACCTCATCCCACCGGCCCCCTTCTACCATCGGACATCTAGACGCACTGCAAGTTACCATCCTCACCTAGTTGCTATTCCACCAATTCGCACCAAGCGCTTCCAAACATCCTTCATAATGCGCACTGCAAAAGAGTGGAACTCACTGCCTGCGTCTGTGTTTCCGAACGCATATAACCCGAATCTCTTCAAAGTTAGAGTGAACAGGCTTCTTCTGGGTAAGCTCACTCCATCGTTGACTTTGTCTCTGTCACCTCTGACCTAGACTAGAGTCAAGAGCAAACCCATCTCGAATAAAAAAAAAAAAATAAAAAAAAAAAACTCATAACACGCACATTTACACTCACACTCGTACACTCACACTCACACATTTACACTCATGCACTCATGCACACATGTCGTGATAAATCACGACTTTATGGCATGGAAAATGATTAAGTAGGTTCAATCCCAAAATGTATGAGTGTAGATAAAGTAGTGTATGAAACTGCACATAACTAGGTATTAAAACATTCGTGTGAATACTATTAAAAACCTCGCCTACACTCATGTTTTAATACCCCTTATTTTGCAACAGTATCATAAACTACTATTATAAACGCATTGATAATGCATCTTAGAAATTAAGATAACCTTCTACACTACTACGTACTAGGCGAAATGTATTTTAAACTAACTTACCACAAGCTCAGTGCAAATTCAAACTTAGATTCTTACACCATACTACAATATTTCTAATAATGTATGTATAATAAATAATAATATATAATAATAAAAATTCTTTATTTATCTCGACATCGTAATACAGTGACTATCATAATATGTAACCTTGTATGGAGAAGGGTGTCTGAGATAGGTAAGGCCCTGTGTTACAAATCACCCATTTTACACTACTAGTACTCGTTACAAAATCGAAATTTAAGTGTAGATTAGAATACAATTAAATTAAATTTAAAGATAATTAAAATCAAAATCAAAGACAATTAAAATCAAAGAGAAATTAAGTATAAAAATAATAAAAAAATAAAAAACTCAGCGAAAAATGTACAAAAGTATCTTATTCACTGAAGAGTATGAATACACAAACAATAAGTACCTATGTAACTATAAAAAAAATGAGAATGGAGAAATGAGAAGGATGTGTGCATGAGTGTAAATGTGTGAGTGTGAGTTTACGAGTGTGAGTGTAAATGTGCGTGTTATGAGTTTATGACACTGGTTTTAATATATTTTCCGTGGAAATGTAGTCAAGGTCTAACAACCAATTCCTTAATTTCCTTTTACAAACCTCTTTTGTATGCGTGTATATAGATAGTTTATTATTAATAGAGTTGTACAGAAAAGTACCAAGAAAGCAGAAAAACCTTTGAGAGAAACTTGTGTTGTAACGGATGATTGGACAAATATTGGTTAATCTTCTGTTTTGTGTTAGGAGATCGGGATCAAGGGGTAGTTCAGCGTGTTTTTTTAATACCGTCATGATAATGAATAATTGCCGGACTGTAAGTACTTGGCAGTGTTGATAAAGTTCAGAAGTTGGGTAAAGGATTGGAAAAAAGCAACTTACTTTTAATACCGCTCTTTGGGCTCTTTCTAGATTGATCATGTATGATTTAGAGGAACCGCCCCATGTGGTTATACAATATGAAATAAGTGATTGGCATAATGCGAAGTAAACTTTCTTAAGAACTGATGTATTGGAAATATGTCGTAGGTTTTTAAATATATAAATTAATTTGCGTATTCGTTTAACAAGGGATTCTATATGTTGTTGAAAGCTGAGTCTGGAATCTATAATTATACCAAGATATTTAATAAAACTAGTTTTAACCAAGCCAGGACAGGAACACTGGTTGATATTATCACAAGAGTGAGCTTTTAAGTCAAAATCAGGTTGATCTTGCGGCCTAAGTGAGTAAATCATAAATTTCGTCTTATCCACATTTAGGGTTAGCAGGTTGTAATGCAGCCATTTATAGACGGTATCAAATCCTTGTTGAGCATATTGTCTAACCTCATCCCAAGTGTTAGCATGAAATATCAAGGCAGTATCATCGGCAAATGTGATAATTTTCCCGTTTTCTAAGCTGATATTACATAAATCGTTTATGTAAACTAAGAATAATGTTGGGCCGAGGATACTGCCCTGTGGAACACCGTATTGGTTAGGAAGTTCATCGCTAACCCAATTTCCTATTTTCGTTTTTTGTGTTCTGTCAGATAGATAGTCTGTGAATAGTTGCAGCGGCAGACTTCTGACTCCCATATTTTCGAGCTTTTTAATCAAAATGGGAACAGATACTGTGTCAAATGCTTTGGCTAAATCTAGGTAAATGGCTAAGGTCTTCTTTTTATTATCTAACTTATTAATTATGTGATCTGTTAGTTCGTGGACGGCTTCAGCTGTTGACCTGCCAGATCGAAATCCGAATTGAGATGGAGATAGAAGAGAGTTTTGTTCAAGATATTTAGTAAGCCTGGTGTTCATTAATCGTTCTAATATTTTTGACAATGTTGGCAGTGTGGAGATTGGTCTATAATTATTGACACAGTATCTGTCTCCTGCTTTGAATACGGGTACAATCCTGGAAGTTTTGAAGGCCTGCGGAAATATTCCAGTAGAAAAGGAGAGATTGCATATGTATGTTAGTGGGGGACTAATAATTTTGGAAAAACGTTTTTAAAAAGGATCCAGATATATTATCAACGCCGACCGCACACTCGCTTTTTAAATTACTTATTAAGGACTGTATTTCCTCTTCGTCAGTAGGCAGAAGAACAAAGGAATTTTGAGGAGAATTTATCAGATGGCTGTTGCCATTATCATTTGGATCTTTATATGTTGTGAGAGTAACTTTTCTGACAGTTTCCTTCCTACATTTGCAAAAAATGAGTTAACTGAATTTATAGACTCTATAGGATTGTCTGCTGAGATTAATTGTGTGGATTGTTGTTTTGTTTTATTGGTATATGTTATATTTTTAATTGCTTCCCAAAGTTTCTTGTTATTTTTCCCTGCTTGCTTAATCAGTTCTTGTTCGTAATTTTGCTTAACTTTCTTTAATAAGGTGTTGCAAAAGTTCCTGTATCTTTTGTAAGTGGCACGTACTATTTCATTATCTGGATTTTTTAATACTTTAATTTGTAATTGATCACGGTTTTGCATACATCTAAGAAGGCCCGGTGTTATCCAAGGCTTCAATATTAATTTACGTTTGGGTGTAGTGATAAGTTTCGTGTTATCATTTATGGCTTGACTAAGTGAGTGTATGAAATAATTTGTTGCCTCGTTAACATCCGAAATGTTGTAAATATATTGGAAATCTATATTTTTAACATCCTTTTCAAGTCCTTCATCATCTAGTCTTTTAAACGTTTTGAGACCCTGGCTTTTTTTACTGGTACGGTCTAGAAATAGTAAAACGCTGTTGTGGTCTGTTACTGAAGTTTGAGAAACATAGCACTTAGCTGATAATCTTGTCTTTATCATCATATGATCTAAGCACGTGCGGCTATGAGTAGGAATTGTGTGAGCTGGGAGCAAACCATGAGAAGCGATAAGGTTGAGATAGGTTTAGGATCTGTTGTCTTGGGAATTTTCAACAATGTCAATATTAATATCGCCAACTAATATAATATTTTGGAATGATGATAGTTTGCTTAGAGAATCGTTAAGAGATGCTAAAAAGTTATCGATATTTTTATGACTAGGTGGACGATAGACAGCAACAATTACAGTGTTTGTGCTTATTTTTAAAATAAGACAATTCGAATCCAACATTTCCGGTTCCTCAATGCTGTACTTATCTAAATTTTTGCAGTAAATAACCACACCTTCATTTTGAGTTTGATTATTGAGCGTAGCGAATGAAATATAACCATCGAGTTCAGGAACATTAGGGTTACGCGGCAGCCAGCATTCAGTTAGGACAATAACATCCCAATCAACATTAGACCTGGCAAGTAAAGTTTGAAAGTTGGGCGTGTTGCAATAAATACTGCGTATATTTTGAGTTAATATTTTTAGGGTTTTTTTAGGATTTTTTAACAAAGATTTGCAGTCGTCAATATCACAAGACGCAGATTGAGCTACTGTAACAGAATCCAAATCATTGTTAAGTATTACGTTAAAGTCATCCATTATTCGAGATACTATATTTTAGGGTGCAATTTAATTTATCTATGTATTTAAGCAGCCATCGACTGGCACTGTATCCAACGCTTAAGATATCAACAAAAGATATTAAAACCATAGCTATAACAGATAACGGGTGTGAAATTGTGTGTGTCTGTGTGAATAAAATGAGGTATAATGTGAATGAATATTAGAAACAAATGCATCTAATTACGAACAATTTTTTTTTAAAGATATTAATATCAAAATATTATTAAAGTATTGACTAGTCATAGGTATGTTTTTTAACTATATTAACAAAATATTACTAAACGTTAACAATGGCACATAAAATTTTATAAAATACTGCAGCAAAGAAAAAGTGACTAGTCATTCACATACTCTGACTTAAGCTTGTCTATATCATCCTCTGAACTTAAACGTATGCGATTGTCTCCTTCTGTTTTTCGAATAAATATCTTGCCATGGGCGGTCCAACAATACGCAAAGTTATAGGTCTTAGCGAAATCTCGCGCTAAGAAAAACAGCCTCTTGCCTTTGCTCGTTAAATTCTCTGCTATGAAGATAGGTTTACTGGAGCCATGGATATGAAGATGTGATGTATTCAATTTATTTTCTTTATGTTGCTTGTTGAAATTTTTTGTGTGTTCTATAAACTTCTCCTTAAGTAAAACTGAGTTGAAATCCAATATTATAGGTTTATTTTCTTCGGATTTTGTACTAATCCGGAAGACGTCTTTTATATCACTATTTTGAATAGTGAGGTTTACTGCTTGTCCGACTGTATTTATTAACTTTGCGAGATCACTTTTAGTTTCACCTCTCCGAGGAGGAATATTTCTAATCTCTATGCTGGAGATTCTTTGCGCGTTTTCTAGATTTTCAATTCTATTTTCTAGAGTGTAAATGTATTGTAAAATTTCTCGCTTTTCCTTTTATATCAAATCCAGCTGTTTTTTTAGGTTACTATAATCTTCAGATAGATGTTCTATTGATTGTATAATTCCAATATTTTGTTTTTTAATATCGCTTATCTATGTTTGTAGAGTGTCAACCTTACTATTTTGTTCCTGTTTAAACTCAGCAATAATGGATCTTATTTCCGACATAAAATCCGTATTCTCAGAATTTGGCGTCATGTGATCGCGTACGAATTGATGTGCCCATAGCCAAAGTGTCGTTGGTGGCGCAGTTTTTTGTAATTTTACTAATCTTGGGTGTTGTAGGTGGTGTACGTTTAAGAGGCATGCTTATACGTTAAAATATTATTATTATTAAATAATAAATCCAATTGTATCTAGAAAAACTGTTGAATTTAATTCAAATAATCACTTTAGATAGGGTAGTATTTAAACGCAAATCAAAAAATATCCTTTTTCTATGCAATAAAATTCCGAATTCTCATCAAAATTACTGATTGCGCAGCAAAATATTCAACGCAAAATATCACTAAACACACTACAATTTATTTTCGCAGCGTACAGCGATTTTTCCTAAAGCAAAAGCTTTTTTATTAATGCACAGCTAATAATCTTAATGCACATCATACATGTTAACTCTTTTTCTTTTAAATATAGCTTCTATTTTTATATTATTTACAGCACTTTTTCTAAATAAAACAGCATTTTATTAGTCACAGTAGGGGGGGAGGGGCGGAAACCCCCCTGTACCATCCCCACAACTCGGAGCCCCATGGTTATGGAGATATCCATGGTTAAAGTTTTTACAATTACTATTTAACGACAATGTTAAATAAATATATTTCTGTCTAAAGGGTCTAAAGTAACCTAACACGAAGAAGATGACGGGAGCTGAGTTCGCTCGCTTTGCTCGCTCACTTCAGCTGCCGTCATCTTTTCGAACCTAACCTGTCCGTATCGGGGTGCCCTAAGTTCCCGAGCTCGCTTCGCTCGCTCTTGGACTAATTCATAAAGACCACATGGAAAGTGGGTGCTCTATATATCTCTAAATATGGAAAATTTGCTGTGCAGTTAGTATTTCTGCTATGTATGTAGTATTTTTGTACAAAAATAAATTTAACTGTATTGCATTATGAGGAAAAAAGTAATGTCAATAGTTAGTCATATTGATGCGTTGTGTTAAGTTAGTGTTATAGTCATATTGATGTATAATTTCGAATTATCTGCAGTTTGAGTTTTGCTAAACATTTAGTTTATTTGTAGTGAAGTAAGTTATTTCATGTAAAAAAGAATATAAATGATGAGTATGTATTGATAGACGATTATTTTATTTGATATGCAATTTATAATATCCCCTTTAGATAGTTATTTGTGATAATAGCATCACAAAAAGAACAAGCCTGTAGTGGGATCCGAACTCACGCACTATAAGTCGACGATCTATGACGTTCGTGTAAAGTCTATTGCGACGATTAAGTACAAAGTCGAAATTACGGTTCTGTATGTGCAACTTTTTTTTTAAAGTTCGTTGTAATTGGAAAGGTGGTTAGCAAGCTTTCTATTCAAAAACCGACGCACTGTTTGAAAATTTAAAACACTGATTGTTCTAGAGAGTTTTTAGTTTAGAACTGATAAAACAAGTCTTTTTATGTGTACAAAGCTAGTAAGTTCTCAATAGTTTACGTTCTCAAGATCCCTGGAGTTCCTATGTTTCGCAACAGGTTTGCTAGTTAGGTGTTTTGTTTATCTTTTTTATTTGATTCATTGAATCACGATACTAGAGGCAATACAGATTCCAGGCAATACATTATTTCAAGGAATAATATGGGAAGATTAAGAATTTTAAGGCTGAAAACTTACTGAATGGTCATTTGGAAAGCTCTAGTCGCTAAAAACCACGTATCAGTGCATTTTCGGCTTAAAGGAATGGAATAAAAAAACAATCTACTAACATAACGAGTATAATTTGTAAAAATCTGCGTGTTTGATTGTTTGTCAATCAATCACGCTGCAACGGTTCAAAGGATGTGTATGAAAGAAGCAAGGGTAGGCAGATCACTATCAAACAAAGGACACTTTTTCTCTCGGTAGTACGATCCCAAACTTATCCCAAGTTTCGACATACACGCGGGCCCAGCCACTGGCAAAAACTAGTATGTCATAAACCATAAATAAATCAACTTACTTTGCATTTGGAAGGAAGAAGAAGAAGGGAGAAGAAGGAAGGTATTTGCCCAGCATTGGGACAGATAACTGGCTGAAAATAAATAATAAGTATACTCGTTATACAATAACCTTTTACATGCTTTTATTTAACTTGCAATATATGTATGTATGAATGAATGTGTGTTCAGGTCAAATATTGCAAATGAGTTTTAAAGCAGTTATTTATTTATTTATTTATTATATTTGGATGACAATGCATGGTTAGCTAGGTGACGTCATTCTAAGACCAATATGGCGGACGGCCCAAGGTGGCGAACTAGTATTAGATTATTTTTTGTTCACTGCCATAGTATAGGTATCAAATGAAAGGGTTTGCAGAGTGGAATACGAAAAAAGCTTGTTTAAAAAAAGATTTTTTAATGAATAATTTTAATAATACAATAAATATCTAAATAAATAATAATAATCGGTAGGTAAATATTATCAGTGTGCGGTAGGTAACAAAAAACAGTTTACGTTCTTTTATGGCATCGAGATAGTAAAAGTTTTATTTTTCATATCGTTATTCTGTGTACATAATATAATATATCGTACACTGCACATTTCTCCCACAGCAAATATTAATTCCAAACTTCCAAGTAATAAGGCAGTTCCAGACTTACCTCAGCTCAGCAATATTGCGACACCTGAAACACGGAGTGTAAATCAGCTTTGCAAACTTCGAGCGCTTTGAACAAACAACGCTTGAAGCACTTCGACTAAAGGCAACGCTCCACAGTGGCCCACGGTTAAGCTGCGCACGAGTACTTAGCTTCGTTTTGTATGAACACTAGCTTTTAACAGCGGCTTCACCTGCGTGAACGTTGAAAGTTCCAAGGGATCAAACCGTGATAATAAGTCATAAATCAGATCAGGTAAGCCTAAAGCGGCAGACCGCAGTTGTCGCATGCGCGCTTTTTTAGGGAGGAATCGCGGTGGTCGGATCGTTTGCACTAGGTGATCATCTATGTGCAAGAATCATCCAAATCCCTTCAGCCATTGAGGCGTGGTTGTTCAAAAAACATCCAAACATAATACACGTGGGATCGTTAATTACTACCCACGGCCAAGCTACGCATAGCAAATTATTGCAGCGGCCTGTAGACTGTAGAATATTCCTAAGGGTAAAACAATAGACGATCGCTTGCTAGTTAGCATGTTTGCTCAGTTCCTTCGTGTTAGGTGTCCGCCTCGCACCTATAATCTATACTCTATACTAATATTATAAAGAGGAAAGGTATTTTTGTTTGTTTGTACCGAATAGGCTCCGAAACTACTGGACCGATTTAATAAATTCTTACACCGATAGAAAGCTGCATTATTCCTGAGTAACATAGGTTATTTTTTATCCCGAAAACGGGTCCTGTTGGGTGGTCCACGGGAGCGAAGCCGCGCGGAGCAGCTAGTATGATATAATACGAGGTAGCCAGTCACTTCACTATGAACACCAACGAAGGTTTCCTTCAATCTAAACTAATATTATAAAGAGAAATAAAATAAAATTGGTTTACATATTTGTAAAAGAGCCGGCGATTTCTGGATTTACAGAACCAACGTATCTATCGTATCGTTTTCCAAATTATGTTGGGGTCGGCTTCCATTTTTATGGGTAGCAGCTGAGTACCAGTATTACATGAAGCGACTGCCTATCTGACCTCCACAACCCAGTAACTGGAACCAATTACAAAAATACTTTCATAGAAAGAAAGTTACACTATCGTTGAATCATATCCTATGTTTTATCTCTCTCTTTAAGGTTTCTGTGTGATAAGCCATGGAAGAAAAGTGGACAAAGCTTATGATTTATTTTTCATGCCCACCTCAACAGCCGCGTATGCTTCGCACTATGAACAAGGGTTTACTTGCTTCTTCTCGTGCAATTTAGTGTTTCAGTCACAAGTGTCAGTGTACTAAGTAAAATGACTTCTTGTTGAAAGCAGGGGTTCTAAAGTAAGTCTTGATCACTTAAGTTGCGAGGGCAAAGCTTAAAAGTTAGCTTCGAAGTTGGGTGTTCTGAAACTTTGTATATCAAGGTTCGCGTCCCATTTTCCGTTCCGATGATGTTTGGTAGAAGAGTCAAGATTTTCTCCTTTTCTCGTATTGTCTTATCGTAGTGGGTCCTTATTTGGGCTATTTCTTGGGTGGAAATACTACCTCAAAGAAAATTCGTCTTTTATTTTCGCCTTGTCGAAATAGCTTAATTTTATTAGCCAGCTAATATCTGATTACACAAGTATTTATTAACCTGCTCTGGGTGCGCAACTATTAATAATTAGATACCTAACATCTATATACAGTGTAAACATATTATTTTGTTGTTCTATTGGCAAAAATATCATTAAATTTTGACGTTCAGACATTATTCCACATCAAAACTAATTATTTCACTTTCTCCTCTAAAATAAAATTTGAAAAACACAATAAAAATTCCAAACACAAAGCGAAATTGCAGATTACTACGAAATGCCAACCAAACATCTCATTATACCGCCGGAATCCATTTTTTCATCAGAAGTGAGACTCAGTCAAACCTTGTTTAGGGGTCGTTTGCTCACGAAAGAAAATCGGCCATTACGTAAAATATCATTCGGAACAATTCTCAATTCTTTTGACTCAAATTCTTGGAATAATGAAAGCGAAATTGGAAATAAATTTATAAGAACCTACCATTTTATTTTTACACAAAAGATTACCTATATTTATTTTCTTATTTAACATTTAGAGAGAATGAAGTTCTGGGTTCGACTCGATTGGGCAGTATTTTTGAGGCTTTTTATCTGGCATTTCTTAGCAGGCTCCCGGAGTCCGAATTATTGCCCAGTCGGTCAACCTTTTAGATATCCATGTAAAACATAGCTGACAGAATATGGATGCGCTATAACAAAACGGTGAAGGAAGACATCGTGAGGAAACCGACATGACCTAGAACCAAAAATTCGAAGACATGTGACATCCACCAACCCGCACTGGGCCCGCGTGGTCGATAACGGCCCATTCCCTCTCACAGAGAGGAGGCCTGTGAGGCCAGTGGGAAAATTAATAGGCTGATGATGATGATGATAACACCTATGACTGAACTTTCTTGGAATATAAGCGTGGTATTATGTGTTACCTTTGTGGGTTCAGGTATCTCCTGTTTCCGAAGATGTCCCAAAAATACTTCGTTTGCTCTACTACTTGAAAGGAAACGTCTCAACAAATTTAGCACATAGTTTTTAATAACCTTCGTAAAACGATGCAACCATTACACAAGCAATTTTCAGTCTGACCTTTTAACATATAAGTCACCTACAACATTCCAAAATATTTAAAAGCAAATAACTAAAGTTCTCTATGAAAAAGGAGGTTGTTATCCAACCAAGTAGGCGGATTGTACGCCGCCACACCTTCATTGCTTGCCATGTGAAGAATGAATATTGTGAACAGCCGAATTAAAATGTATTATCTGGCTTGACTAGACTAAGCCGCGTGTGACCTAGTCAATAAACATGAATCTTACAATCTATAAAATTAGAAATTGTAACAAAGTTGTATTGCAACAATGAAGAAGAAATTGGTAGTGTTTGGTACATTCGTGTGAAAGCGTTTTAGGTATGTTTTACGATATAGATCCGGCACTTTATCTTTCGTATGTGGGCTCTCTGCTAGCGATCGCTTTAAAGTAGGTAGTCAGGTCAGGTACGCAAAAAAATCAAAGAAGTCATACTGACTCAAAATCAGTAATTCCTTGAATTAATTCAAGGGATTACTGATTTCGAGTCTGTACCACTTGATATAGTGAAAAATAAGACATAAAAAACAATCATTGTAATTACATTGTCACGTCACGTAAAGGGTCCTTCCAATACCGCACCTTAAAAAAAAAAAAAAAATTACAGGAGAGCTGATTTACGATTATTGCATTACTATTTACCTCTTAATAAAAAAGTAATGAACACATATGAGATATTTCTGGCATTATTTGTTAAATTATTAGTTTCTTTTTAAGGTTTATTATCATATAATTTAATATTTTCTATAATTATTTTTATAATCATTTTAATTTTTATAGTAACACTTTTGCATTAATTATTTTTTCAATTAGGATTCAATTAAGTAAAGTTAGTATAAAGACAATGTTACTATATTAAAAATCGAATTCTAGCTATTATACTGGCTGTTAAAATATATTTCGATGGTATTTTATTCACAGGTCAATTAAAACATAATAATTCAAATCAATATTTAATTAAAAAAACTTAACATATTATGTATATGATATGTTGCAGCGTGACAACGCAACATCGCCTTTCATAGAAATTCTCATTCTTTTTAAATGGGTAGTCACATCTTTCGCGCATTATCGGGAGTCGGTACTTCATATCTGGCAGTCACAGCTTTTCAAACTTTCGAAAGAGTATAGGTACCTAAAAAAATATAAAAAAATCTCTAAGCCTGTGTGGGCAGATAGAGCCCTCAGGTTGTTTTAAATCTATCCGATTACCGCGACCTTTCCAACACAAACAGAATTACGAACACAATCATGCCTAATCATTCCAACTCCCCACAATTGCGTTTAAACAGCACCGCTATCCTTCATTGCTTTAAAAATAGAACCATACAGTCTTTTTACAACGAGTTCTTACTAACTCCTACTCTGTGGTCATTCAATAATGGAACCCATTGACTAGTTTAATAAAATCTCTATTCTACCGCCACAAGCAAAAAGAGCGCACAGACCTGACCGAAACCAAATACGGAAAAAAAAATTAAATATTGAACTGTTCAGCATAACTAGGCTGTTCACAAGTGTGACATTAAGCATAGGCGTGATTTTTTTATCTGTCCGTCTGTCTATTTGTCATGTCACAAAATTTTGGGCCGAAGAATTTATTAAGTTCCTATTAAATATTTAGCTTGAAATTTGGAGATAATGTTTATTATTACGTATATTTTAGTAATAAATAGCAATATTCTACATTAGGTACGCAACCCTAAATGTGCAAAGTCCGACATGCACTCGGTTGGTTTCGTTATGTATAAAACATGTACTCTTGCACTTGTGGAGTTTCTTGTCCATTCTTCTCCATAACAAGCTACATTTCCGAATGGACGGTAGAATCAATTATTATAACTTGTAATTTTTTTTTTGACGTTCAAATGTGCCGCTTAATGGCTTAATTGAATAAAGAAATTTTGATTTTGACTCACGCCTTTTTCTCATGGGGAAGGCAAAACAGATCACCATCCGCTACTCCTTTGTTTCGGTTTCGCTCATACACCACGTCGTACAAGCATGCCGGTGGTGAGTAAATACGAACCTGTCGTACGCCAGTTGTAAGAACATCACCAATGAGGTCTGTGCACTGTGTATGTCCTGTTAGGCCATCCCCTCCATGGTCCTTTACGTGGAGCCTGTTTAGCTAACTAAGTATGGATGCTGCAGGATGTGATTTTAGTTCTGCAGCATCAGACATCTGAATGTCTGATGCTGCAGAACTAAAATCACATCCTGCAGCGGTAAATGGCCATACGAATTACACGAGGATACCGCATACTTTGGGAAGGCAACATTCTTGGCACGCTTTCCAACGCTGGATATCTTTGTGGATGTCACGCCTTTGATGGTCTTTGACCGGATTCGCGCCATCCGTCTAACTGGTAATACTGCGCCAGGAATCGATGCGGCAAGGCTGAGGTGGCAGCAGCGGGCACTCCAGCGGAGCCGCGAGCGGTTACAGCAGCCGCAATAGTCGAGCAAGCGCGTGTCAAAGCCATCCTGCCGTACTTCGAAAACTAGCTGAGAAGGGGGTAGCGCATCTTCTACAGGTTCACGTAGGTATTGACCGGACAAGGTGGCTTTGGTGAGTCTCTGAATAGGAACGGGCGTTAGGCCACGGTGAATTACCACCATTGCGGAAGTGACCTAGATTCTGCAAAGCACCCGCACGCTCGAGGAGTCTCTCTACGTTGGCCTTTGAGCTGATGGTGATCACCAGGGTGGTTTTAGTGAGATGAAAATCCCACGCTCCCTGGTCTTTTGCTCCAAAAGTTCAGGCGCCTTTTGACGATTTCCCCACGATAAATAAAAAGGCCATCGTCTCCAGAAGATGTTTTCCTGAGGCCGACTTCGTAAGTTACTCAATTTTGCCCAAAAAGCCGAATACGCCCCTTTTTCTTAGAACGCCAATTCTCGGTCAGTTGGACCCCGCAGCAAATGCGAGCAACCATTAGTGTGTCAACCGACGGTTGTGAACAAATACAGCTTGTCAGCTGTTTGCAAAGCCTGTGTCACAATGTAAACGTTGTGATTCCTACCGGAGCTGGTCAAGGTTTTCACCGTGTCGGTGGGCAGTGGTACTTGCAGGGATTTTGGAGTTTGGCCTTTGTGAATATGTACAGGAATTTAAGTGAATCTGCCTAGCTATATATGCTGGATCGTAGCAGGTGGCGTTCTGTAGTTTCTGCCTACCCCCATGGGAAAAAAGGCGTGAGTTTATGTATGTATGTATGTTTATATGCTGGCTAAATATCAGCTGGCTAGCTGATTCAATAAAATAACGAAAATATACAGGTTCGGGTTTTTTTTTTATAAAATGAAAAATAAAGACCATATGTTGAAGTAATAAATTATAAATTAGATTTTTACTCAGTAAAATTTGAATCCTGGCATTGTCCCGTAATCCCGGGATTATCAGTATTCAATTCCAATATCCCGGGATTATAAAAAACAAATGGAATCAATTTCTCCAGAACAACAATTTTTCATAAAGATTTTTGTTCATTGGTTTGTCAGATTGGGAAGGGTTGTCAGGAGCTGTTAAAGTAATAGCTGTGGTTTCGGTTTTGCAGTTGAGATTACTAACTGACAGAAAAAACAAATATTTGATCAAGGTCACCACCGCCTATGGAAATTTGCAATACGATAGAGACATTATAAGTGCAACTTCTCCGTAGAAATGGAACTTTTATAAGCTGACGTCATGTACTTGAAATAAAATGTAGCGGAATCTAGCGCCACATACTCGTATGAACTACGAAAAGAGCTGACGTCACTCAAAGTTCTCCCAGATATTTTCACAGATACAATGGACCATTAGGCATTTGCCCACCATACACAACACCCGTTTTGTCAGAGGAATCTCCTTTTTAAAAGCTTTTATTTAACTTGCAATGTAAACACATCAACACGGTCTAGGGATATTTCACACTCAATTAAAAAACTCGAAAAGTACTGGCCGCATTGGAATCTTTTATACACCGATTTGTTTGTAATTTATCTCAGACTAATTCCAAATTCAAATTTTTGAAAATTCTTTTGTTTCGGTGGCATAAAAATGTCTTGATAACTAAAAAATGTCTTGAAATGTCGTGTAGGAGAGGGAATTTTCATTTGTGCGAAATTTAGAAAACAATACGAATTACGTTCAGTTACAGTTTTTTTTCATTTTTAAACGAAAGATAAAGTTAAAATTGAGGTATTGTACCATGCAACGCCAACATTTGACGAGGGCGGAGATGTTACGAGCTGTGGGAATGCTGGAAGCTGGGTCTGTTCAGCGTAATGTTGCTGAGGCCATAGGGACCCACCAAAATGTAATTTCAAGATTGTGGACACGCTATCGTGCCACAGGTGAAGTAGCGGAGAGGCAGCGGGGGCCAAGTCGCATCACTACCCCCAGATAAGACCGATTTTTGCAAATTACTGCGCGAGCTCAACCAAATGCAACGGCGACTCAATTGGTCCAAAGGCTGCGAGTGGAACACCAAGTGCTTGTGAGTGACCAAACTGTAAGAAGGCGACTGCATGAAAGCAATCTACGCTCTCGTAGACCACTCCGGGTCCCACCTTTACGGAGAGGCAATCGTGGACGACGATTAGAATGGGTTCGGAACCACGTGGACTGGGGCCGTGAGCAATGGTCCAATGTGCTGTTCACGGATGAATCCAGGTTCGGCTTCCATCCAGATTCACGAAGGACGCGTGTTTGGCGAGTTCCTGGACGATGGAGCCGTCTTCAGAACCCTCAGGAAGTTCACCCATACCAAGGAGGAACAATTATGGTTTGGGCAGGAATTCGTCTTGGAGGACGGACGGATCTCGTTTGGGTGCGGGGCAATATGACGGCAGAACGATACGTCCAACAGGTGCTGGGGCCCGTAATATTGCCCCACAGAACACAAATGGGGCAAGATTTCCTGCTCATGCACGACAATGCCCGGGCACACACGGCGAGAACGGTAGCAGCTTGGTTACATACACACAATGTTAGGGCCTTAGACTGGCCTGCTCAATCGCCAGAACTAAATCCCATTGAGCATGCGTGGGATATGCTGCAAAGATATCATGCGTGGGATATGCTGTAGTTTTACATAGTTTACCGAGATCTGCACGGCAAACGAGGTCTCCGGGTTTTATATTGTTATAAATTGTATAAAGACGCTTAAACACTCATCTGTGATTGGAAGTTCAAGGTTAAGGTTATCAGTGGACCATTGCATTGTGAATTAATTTGGTGAAGTGTATAATTGCTGCAGAATTCGTAAATAACATTTGCATTATATTACAATCTACCGGCGAAAACAATAAGTGAGAAGTGATCCAACGTAACGCGTAAGCGACGAGCTACGCACGGCGTTTACAACCTTTTTATCGCGACCGAGTACGTACACAAGGCATTGGAGCGACGCACAAGCTAAGTCATTAAGAACACCTACGTTATACACCTACGTTTCCTTACTCGTTTGTTGAAGTTGCCACATAAGGTCACACTATAATGTCAGATCATTCTGTCATATTGCCGAGTCCTGGCATGTCATGGGGATGTTGTGACCAAACGGCTGACAACGAAAAATATGCTATATGCGTAAAATGTCTTAGGGCGTATCATTATGCATGTCTTGCCTTAGCTGATGACCACAATGTACCTGCTAAGTGGCATTGTAACGAGAGCCTAAACTCGGTCCCGAAACTGAGTAAATCTGATAATACGCCGCTGCGTAATATTACTACTACCAGAGGCAACAAGAGGCAAGCCATTGGGTCTCCGCCTCAGGCGCCTGCTGAAATAATGTTAGCACCCGACGCAATTCGTCAACTTATTCAGGAAGTAGTTAAGAAGGAACAGGCGGAGATGCTAACTAAGTTCATCGAAAATATGAAATTTACCTTGAATCAAGAATTGCAACCAATAAAGGGTCAAATGGAGAATATGGAAAAATCTATGGCATTTATGAACCTTCAGTATGAAGAACTTTTAAAAGAGTACACAGCGTCCAAGGAACGTATGAAAGTTCTACAAAGGGAAAATTCAGAGATGAGGGTGTGTATTAACGATTTGTCTTCACGCATGAATCAACTGGAACAGCAATCCCGCGCAAATAATGTGGAAATTCAGTGCCTGCCGGAAAAGAAGCAGGAGAATCTTATAGAGATTGTGTCACGTGTATCTGAAGTAGTGGGGAGCGGTATTCAAGACCACGATATTAAACATTGCACAAGAGTTGCAAAACAAAATGCCAGCAATTCCCGCCCGCGCGCTGTGGTAGTACAACTTGCTTCCCCCCGTAGTCGTGATCAATTTCTTGCAGCCACCATAAAGTTTAATAAATTGAATCCAGACAACAAACTGAACACAACACACTTGGGATGCTCGGGACCTAAATCCCCGATCTATATTACAGAGCATTTGTCCACCACCAACAAGGCACTCCATGCTGCCGCTAGAATCAAAGCCAAGGAGATCGGTTTTCAGTTTGTCTGGGTACGTGGTGGTCGGATATTCATGCGGAAGGCACAGGAATCGGAACACATTCTGGTTAGGAATAAGGATACTTTGAATAAGCTGGTTTAATTTCTATGTTTCGTCTTTGTGTTCCTTTTTATTCATTTTTCTTCTTTCATTCTTGTTTTTGTCAATGTAACAGTCGGTAAAATTCATTATCATTCTCGGATTTAAGGATATATTATCAGAACACTAGAGGCTTGCGCACTAAATGTCATAATTTTTGTCGTCAAGTATCGTGCGAAAACTACGATGTAATAATGTTAACCGAGACATGGTTAAATGATTCTGTGATGAGCTCAGAGCTATTTGATAACATATATGTAATCTATAGGCGAGATAGAGATAACAGGAAAAAAGATGGTGGGGGTGTTCTGATTGCCGTACTAAAGGGAATAAATTCAAAACGCATGACGCAATGGGAAAGCAATTGTGAAGATCTGTGGGTTATCATAGACATCTCGATTGCAAAGTCTGTCCGTCAACTAGCTCTGTGCGCAGTCTATTTGCCTCCGCCTGTACTTCGTTCAACCCTGGAACACTTCTTGGACTCTTGTAATACCATATTTGAACAGTTGGGTTTGAAAACGTGTATAGTTGGTGACTTTAACTTAAGTAATATTGATTGGAGCTTGGTAAGTGAGTTGGATAGTGGTTATGTGGCTCCAGGTATTGGTCACTTATTAACTGATTTTAGTTACGTAAACAAATTATCTCAACTTAACAATATAACAAATAAGTCAGGACGTGTTCTTGACCTTGCGTTTACTAACTTAACATCCGGTATCGTATGTCCTGCTCTAAATCCCTTAAGTATAGTTGATCCTTTGCATCCACCAGTCGAAGTTAACTTGAAGTCATATAAAGACACAAGACTGCCTTATAATAGTAACAAAAGACTAAATTTTTACAAAATGGATTATGATATTATTTGTAAACACTTAAATGAGATCGATTGGAACCTTTTATTTGATGGTACTCACGATGTAAAAGATATGCTCAGTATATTTTACGATAAGAATGTTATAGAAATGCAAGATCCCCCTACCACACGAAAACATAAGACACACCCTCCTTGGTTCGATAAAAAATTAATAAGAACTTTGAGAGAGAAGGAAAAGATACGCCAGCGATACAGAACCTACAAGAACCCCATGGACGAGCTTGAATTGAAGCTGCTAAGTAAACGGTGCTCAGTTATGGCTGCCTCAAGTTACAATAAATATGTTAGCGATCTGGAAACCGTAATAACTGAGGATCCGAAGCGTTTTTGGGCTTATGTCAAGGGCAAGCGAGGTGGTACCAGTTCTTATCCCCTAACAATGACTGATGGCATCGCATCGTCTTCGGATGGCATCAATATCTCAGAAATGTTCGCTGCTCACTTCTCTTCCATGTACTCTCAACAAAATTCAAATGACAATTTACCTTCCTCAGAATACATGCAGGACATGTTTGCTTATACTGGGTGTCCCAAAAAGGACGCAAGATTTGAAATTGAAGAAAAGCACTTTTATTTTTTCGTTATAATATATTTGTATATAAAATCTTGAAGTACATAAAATAGGGTTATTTGTGGAATAACACGTCAGGCAAATGTCCTCCT
This sequence comes from Orthosia incerta, assembly GCA_948252205.1. NCBI lineage: Eukaryota > Metazoa > Arthropoda > Insecta > Lepidoptera > Noctuidae > Orthosia > Orthosia incerta. Next base: position 6,656,631 of record OX411760.1, read on the forward strand.
AGGCTTTGCTGGCACATACGCACTCTTTTGTCAAAGTTTTCTATGACCATTTTGCATAGATGCAGCTGAATTTCCCCGATGCAGCGTCGAATTTCCTGTTTTAAAGCGTGAATAGTTGTAGGCTTATTGGCATAGACTTTAGACTTTAAATAACCCCATAAAAAGAAATCTAAAGGCGTTAAATCGCAAGATCTAGGGGGCCAATTCTGATCACCGAATCGAGAGATCACACGACTAGGAAAAGTTTCATGCAGTAATTGCATCGTTTCTCCGGCTGTGTGGCAAGTGGCCCCGTCTTGTTGAAACCACATTGCTTCCACATCGATATCTTCTAATTCGGCTAAAAAAAACCTTGTTATCATGTTGCGATATCGAGCCCCATTAACAGTAACCGCTTGACCGGCCTCATTTTGAAAAAAATATGGTCCAATAATGCCTTCAGCCCAAAACCCGCACCAAACAGTGACACGTTGTGGATGCATTTGTTTTTGAACAATCACATGTGGGTTCTCTGAGCCCCAAATGCGGCAATTCTGACGATTAACAAAGCCATCGAGATGAAAATGTGCTTCGTCGCTAAAGATGATTTTGTTTGAAAAATCTGCATCCCTGTTTTGGCGGTCGATAATCCATTCAACGAACTCTCTTCGCTGTCCATGATCACGGGGCTTCAGTTCTTGTGTTATTTGAACTTTTTAAGCATGGAGATGCAGATCTTTAGTGAGAATACGCTGGAGAGAGCTTCTTGAAATTTGCAATTCTTGTCCACGATGCCTAATGGATGTTCCTGGATGTTCACGGACATTCTGACGCACAGATTCAATATTGCCATTTGAACGGCTTGTTTTTGGACGACCAGTGGAATGAACATCATTAATTGATCCACTCTCCCTGAATTTTGCAACCAGTCTCTTCACAGTTGATGAACTCAAGCCAATATTCCGACCATATTTTGCACGGAATTTTCGAACCGTACCCGCCAAACTTTCATTACTTTTCAAATATTGTTCAATAATAAAAACGCGTTGATCTTTCGTATAACCCGCCATTTTTACAAATCCTAAACATTCAGCTGTCAAATGTTTTTTTTTCAGGGTTGCCAGCACTAAAATACAAAACTGGCGGCAAATTGAAATCTTGCGTCCTTTTTGGGACACCCGTTAGTTTATCTTTGACGGCACCCACGATTGTAGGTGATGCATTGCTCAATAAAATGAAATCACTGGATCGTCGGAAGGGCGCTGGGCCTGACGGAATCCCTCCTTTCTTTGTCTCCATGTGTGCTTCGTCTCTGGTGGCTCCCTTATTACAAATATTCAATCGATCACTTGCGTCCGGCATATTCCCAAATATTTGGAAGGTAGCAAAGGTAGTACCTATTCATAAATGCAATGATCGTGATTATGTGTGTAACAATAGGCCAATTTCAATTTTATCTACCCTAGCCAAAGTCTTTGAATCGTTGGTTTGTCCATACATACAGTCTCATTTGAAGCTTTACCTTAGTAACTCCCAGCATGGCTTTGTGAGTTCCAGATCCACATGCACAAACCTGGTGACTTTCGTGGAGACCCTAACAAGCGCCATCGACTCTGGGAAACAAGTTGACGTGATATATACTGATTTCAGTAGAGCATTTGATCGCGTCCCCCATAATATACTTCTGCATAAATTATCTGCTTATGGCGTAACTGGCTCCTTCCTTGATTGGTTTAAATCTTATCTCAATGATCGAACTTTCTATGTTGCCCTCAATGGCTACCAATCAAACACCTATAAGGTAACATCTGGCGTCCCACAGGGAACACATGTTGGCCCGGTATTATTTAACTTATTTAGTAATGATCTCGCCAATGTGTTGAAATTCTCAGAGTGTTTCATGTATGCTGACGATTTAAAATTTTGCAGAATTATTGAATCAGACCTTGATGTTGAGCTGCTACAGAGAGATATTGACATGTTAGTGAAGTGGTGTGAAGATAATGATATGAGCTTAAATATCAGTAAGTGCTACCATGTGAAATTTACCAGGAAAACTAAATTAACAAGATCTGCTTATTTCATTGGTGGCATCTTAATTCAGGAAGTGGAGCAGATAAGAGACTTGGGAGTTTTGTTCGATAGGCAATTAACATTTGTACCCCACATTGAAAATGTAGTTAAAAAAGCTTCCAGAATGCTTGGGTTTGTCATAAGAAATGTTACCAGTTTCCGTCGCATTAAGACTAAAATTCTGCTGTATAACTGCTTGGTTCGCAGTTCGTTAGAATATTGCAGCACTGTTTGGAGACCTCACTATGCCACCCACACTCTAAGATTGGAAAGGGTTCAAAAACGATTTTTGTGGCATTTAGCATACTCTTCCGGAATAGCTAAAAAGAAACGTTCGTATAAAGAGAGACTCTTGCATTTCAAGATGATATCCCTACAGAAGAGGAGGGATTTATTGGATTCGTCGTTTTTATTTAAAATTTTGAGATGTTTAATTGACTGCCCTCAACTGTTGAGCAGGATTAAAATCCGTGTACCCACGAAAAGCCCACGAACTCCTATAACCCCCTTATGTCCTCCTTTTCGCAGAACTGTCCTTGGTGCTAATTCTCCAATCCCCCGCCTTTGTAAGTTAATAAATAGTTGCAATGATCTTGTTGATGTGCACGCCGACTCACTTGGTAGGTTCCGAAATATTGTGTGCAAAAATTTGTAAAGTCATAGAATTTTATTATAAATATCATTAGATTTTATATCGTTCAATTATATTATGTTGTTTAATTTTGTTTTGTTTGTTATTTTAATTTTAATCTCGATGTGTATGGTATGTTGATTTTATTTGTTAATTTAACTGTTATTTTAACTTTTGTTTTAATTGTAAATTGTGTTATCTTGGTGCTTGCTTGAAATTGGATGAGTATAAGAACTCATCTAATTGTAAGTAGCCAACCGGTATCCATCGCCCAGTGTCAATCGGCAAATAAGTAATGCATGATGTGCTTACCTGTAAGAAATTGGTACACTGGTCTTTATGTATATTGGATGTATCTCATATCTTTGTATCTGTGTATTCAATTGTTGGTGAGCCAAATAAATAAAATAAAATAAAGAAGAGCTCTGAAGGAAGTTCCTGAAAATCTGGCTACAGAAGATCAACTTTTTGCGCACCTCAGAAGGACATGGGACAATATTCCGCAGCAAGACATTGACAACCTTGTTCTGAGCATGGCGAATCGTTGCCGATGTGTTATGAACATCATGGGCGCTTTGTCAGACTACTAACTTCAAGTTTATAAACACAAATTAAATGATTTTTATACTTTTTTCAGTTTTTACTCATAAATTAAAAGTTAATTCATATACGGTTTCCTTCATTTTTTTCCATAAAATCCTGAAATTTTAATCGAAGTACCTTAACCATTATAAAAAAAATGGTAGAATATTAAATAACGTATCTTTTAAATTTATACATGTCATATAAATAATTAACACATTGATAGTAATTTGCTTTTTTAAAAATATCCCTAGACCGTGTTGATGTGTATATGTATGTATGTGTGTTCGAGTCAAATCTTGCAACTGAATTTCAAAGCAGTTATCCTACACCGATTAAGATGAAATTTTGCGTACACTTTCAGTTTGGATGACAATGCATGTTTAGCTAAGTGACGTCATTCTAAATCCAATATGCCGGACGGTCCAAAATGGCGGACTAGTTATTTATAATGCACTGCCATGATATGGATATCAAATGAAAGGGTTTGCTGAGAAGAATACGACAACCAGTATTTTTTACAGGCTGTCCACAAATAACCCTTGTTTACTTTAATACAGTCCGACAATTCCGATTTCTACCGTTCGTTGGCAAACATGATACTGCAACCTAGTTATTGATACATCAAAAACATTCTAACGCACATAGAAAGTTAGTGTTATACTGGGCCAGCAATCGATAGCGAAGTCGATTGCAAACAAAATTTATCTAGTAGTAGACACGCTTCTATCGACAATCTATTGAGCACGTAGTAATGACACGATACCTTGCTAAAACACCCAGATTCAAACGGTAAAACGCCCATAACTTTCGAACGGCTGAATCGATGTTCATCAAACATAGCTAAGAACACTCGCGAAAAAACCAGCCAAGTGCGAGTTGGACTCGCGAACGAAGGGTTCTGTACCATTATCGCTAAAAACGGCAAAAGATCACGTTTGTTGTATGGGAGCCCCACTTAAATATTTATTTTATTCTGTTTTTAGTATTTGTTGTTATAGCGGCAACAGAAATACATCATCTGTGAACATTTCAACTGTGTAGCTATCACGATTCATGAGATACTGCCTGGTGACAGACGGACAGACAGACATACAGACAGAAGACAGATGGATCGCGGAGTCTTAGTATTAGGGTCCCATTTTTACCCTTTGGGTACGGAACCCTAAATAACAACTTAAATTAAATCAAAAATCAAAATCGACAGAATACAAATGACAAAAAAAAGACACAAATAAACAAACGCACAGGTACAAATTGTTTTAATAAAACAATTTTACTCCAAAACAAAAGTAGTAGATACGATCATGGATCAAAAGTATGTTTAGTTTGCAATCAAACTCCAAATTGTCTGACTACAGTACGCCTGTACTAATAACAGACGCCATCTTTCAAAAATACAGAGCCACCCAAATTAATTTACATTTTAATATATAAAATTAAACAAATGATAGACCAAACTCAAGTTAATTAAGGAATAACGAACCTTCTGGTTGTAAACAAAATTTATATAAGAGGCAGTGAAAAATAAGGCATACTTTTGAATGATTTGTATTAATTTTTTGTGAAATAATCACTGTGGTTATTGTGACGACCAACCCGACATATAAAACGTAAAACACGCTTTTCATAAAAATCTAATTTCAATATTGGAATAAAATTGTAATTTTCTTTGATTCTTTGCTGTTGATTCTGTGCTGGTCACTGAAATTAATAAAATTAAATTATAACTAGCTACCGCTCGCGGCGCGCCCCGTGTGTTATTAGTATTTTCTACCCATATTTTTAAAAATATTATAGCCATGAGTGTCTCTGATGTATAAGCCATATTTCTGCATAGTTTCATCAAAATCGGTTCAGTAGTTTTTGCGTGAGAGAGTAACAAACATCCATCCATCCTCACAAAATTTCACGTTGTAATAGTAGTAGGATATTGTGGAAGAATATTTTAATACTAGTTCGCCCGTGTGAAAAAGCCCAAAGGAACTACTACCTGGATGAAAACCTGTTGAATATTTAAATTTAGCGCATACATACTTTAGTTTTAGTTTGTGTTCCGCACATCACTATTTGTTGTGATCAACACTACTCTCTATACCCATATCCTGTATCCGGTGCCCTCTTGACATTTAAATTTATGTTCAGCTTCAACAGTGTATTTATTTCAATCTCCAAGTAATTAGTGCTACAATCTCTAATTATATCAAAACCTATTATATTAATCCAGGCTAAAAACTTAGCCAAATCCGTAAAGTAGTTTTTGCTTGAGAGAGCAACAAACATGCATCTACTATTATAATATACTAGCGGACGCCTCGCGGTTTCACCCGCGTAGTTCCCGTTCCCGTGGGAATACAGGGATAAAAAGTAAATTTGGGGATAGTGTAGCTTCCCAACGGTGAAAGAATTTTTGAAATCGGTCCAGTAGTTTTTAAGTTTATTCGTTACATGCAAACATACAAAAATACAAATCTTTCCTCTATATAATATTATATTAGTATAGATAAGTAGGGCTTTTGTTATATATAGCGGTGTAGTGCTGATTACTCCGTGAGGTAAACACTTAAATTTTGTGTTGTAATTTTTCTTTTATTTTTGTTTAAAATGTTTCAACCGTGTCAAATTTTTCATATTTTTTTTGTGTTTTCACAGAATTTGAATTGCTGAGAAGTACAAGCGTGATGTTATGTTATTTAATCATCTGTGCACAATAAATTATGTTCACGAGTCGCTTTCACGGTTTTGATTCATTACAAAATGTGGCAAGTCTATTTCTGGGCTGTTACTGAACTCTCAGACGCAAATCCTCAAGAACTAAACCAAACTTGAAATAACCGTGATATCAATTGAGTTCTGCAAACATTATTTCGTTGGAACTGTGTTGAAGCGTAAAGGAGAATGCCCATTTTTCATTTGACTATAGTAATGTCAAGTGATTAATCAGTTATTATGATGCAAATAAAAATCATCATCTGCCTAGCCTTTTCCCAACTATATTGGGGTCGGCTTCCAGTCTTACCGGATTCAGCTAAGTACCAGTGTTTTACATGGAGCGACTGCCTATCTAACCTCCACAACCCAGTCACTGGGTAACACGGTACCCCTTGGCAAGGCTGGTGTCAGATCTCAAGCTTCTGACTACCCGTAACGACTGTCAAAGATCTTCAAATAACAGCCGGGACCAACGGCTTAACGTGCTTTCCGAGGCACGGAGGAAACTCGGTATGTTGAAATGGTCACCCATCCACGGACCGACCTCGTCAAGCGTTGCTTAACCTTGATGATCGACCCGTGCGGCTGTTATTATTTGGCACGAGCTGATGCAAATAAATATGAACATGACATAAACAGTACACTCACGGATATTGTGAATTGGCTTGACGACAGTAAATTGGTAGTTAATTTAAGAAAGACTAACATAATACATGTCTATTAGCGCACTTCAATACCAAATTTAAAAATTGAACTTAATCAAACTATAATAGACCAAGTACAAACCTATTTTAGACCAAACTTCGAGCATTAATAATTAGTTCTAGCACAGTTGTTTCTTTAAATTTGGTAAGGGCAAATCCTGGTCAGCGGGTCGTCTTAGGCCTAACCTAAAAATAAACATCAATATTTTTTGGACTTTGTAGGGTTTAAATTGTAAAATTTACTGAAAGACATTATTTTCTAAAATTACAGGGAGTCTTACTAGCTTATAACTGTCACATTTAAAACTAGTTTTTAGATAGATCGCGTTTTCACTAGTTAGAACTAGTTTTACTAAATGCCTTTGTTAAAACTAGAGTTAACTAATGCACACAATTTTATATCAGTTAATGCCCAATATGAGTAGACAATGTGATAAAAACTATTTTAATGTTGACATTGGTTTTAATATAGAATAGGTATGTACGATTACTATTTAAGCAACAAAGTCGAAGGAGCTCTCCTATTTCTGTCTGCAAGGTCTAAAGTAAACTACCATGAAGGACATGACGGGCGCTGAGTGCCATCGCTTTGCTCGCTCACTTCGGCTCCCGTCATCTCCTTCGAACCTAACCTATCCTTGTCAGGGTGCCCTAAGCTCCCGAGCTCGCTTAGCTCGCTCTTGGACAAATTTAGCTAAATAGACGGATCTCAAAGTCCTTGAAAAGCGACCTCCGCCGCTTAAATACTGAGCGTATTAAAGACGCGATTGAGCAGAATAAGTGTTGAAGTGTTTGTGCAAAAACGCCACCATGTCAGTTCGACTTCAGGATCAGACCTCGGAACCAGTCCTTCTGCAGCGAGGTGTGAGGCAGGGAGACATCATATCTCCGAAGCTGTTTACATCTGCATTGGAGGATGTCTTCAAGGTTCTGGACTGCTGAGGGCTAGGCATCAACGTCAATGGCGATGAATCACTCACCTTCGGTTTGCCGATGATATAGTGATTATGGCTGAGACCATGGAGGACCTCAGTACAATGCTCGATGACCTCAGTAGAGCTTCCGAAAGAGTGAGTCTTAGAATGAACGTGGACAAAACCAAGGTGATGTTGAATGGCCATGTTACACCCTCTCCTATCAAGATCGGAGAATCTACACTCGAAGTTGTGGACGACTATGTCTACCTGGGACAAACGATCCAGTTCGGTAGGGCCAACTACGAGAAAGAGGTCAACCGTCGAATCCGACTCGGCTGGGCAGCGTTCGGGAAGTTGCGCGGTATCTTCTCGTCCAACTTACCACAGTGTCTCAAGACGAAAGTCTATGACCAGTGTGTGTTGCCAGTGATGACATATGGCTCTGAGACGTGGTCGCTTACAATGGGCCTCATCAGAAAGCTTAAAGTCACCCAAAGGGCAATGGAGAGGGCTATGCTCGGAGTTTCCTTGCTTGAGCGAATCAGAAATTTAGAGATCCGTAAGAAAACGAGGGTTAGCGACATAGCCCGAAGAATTGCCAAACTTAAGTGGCAGTGGGCAGGGCACATTGCTTGCAGAACGGATGGCCGATGGGGCAGAAAGGTTCTGGAGTGGTGACCTCGAACCGGAAGACGTTGCGTTGGAAGGCTTCCCACCAGGTGGACTGATGACCTGGTGAAGGTTGCGGGGATCCGCTGGTTGCGGGACGCACGAGACCGGTCAATGTGGCGTCACTTGGGGAGGTCTATTTCCAACAGTGGACGTCTTTTGGCTTTTGATGATGAGTATGAGGAGTTACCACTGAAAAGTAAGCGCGTATCATCCGCAAACGCAACAATTTTAGAATCGGGTAACCCTAGCTGACATATATTGTTTATATAGACTAGCTAAGTTTTCTATCTATAGCATTATTTATGCTACAGACAGAAAACTTAATCAAAGACCTATTTAATAAGGTATAACTTAAGACGGAAGGTTCACTTGGAAACATTACTTATGACCCTTTTCTAAAGTATTCTTTATTTAAGCTTCTGATTAATTTTGATAACAATTCTCAGTAAATTGTCAATGAGTTCGTGGCGTCGACTAAGGCAACCTTAAGTAAATTCTAGATTTTGATTAAAAAGGTCCAGAGATGGAGTACAATAAGCAGAAAAACAAATGAAAATCCTATCAAGGCCTTATCCCAACGTTAAGCCCAAAATCAGATTTCCATGTTCAAGCTTCGTAAATCTTCAAATCCTGTTTAAGAAATGATTTTACAATAGTTTTTCGTCTCTAGCATATTTTCCTGTAACTTGTGAAATTTAACAAATAGATATCTGATCTCGATTTATATTTTAGCAACGTATGGACTATGCTGGTTCTGAGGGATATCATCTTCTATATGTTAAAACGATTTCAGTTTAACCGGTATTGGTTTCTGGAAAATACCTGTATATTCTGCAAATATACAAGAAGGTACTTACCTTCTTACTTCAAATGATTTTAAATTGCAATCGTTTCTTAAATAAGTGGTAAAAAGTGACAAATAAATGCATTCAATCATAAACAATAGAGTCAGCGTAAAAATAATGAAATAATTTCAAAACGTTTAATAGCGTTTTTTACATAAACTTTTGGAAATTATTTTGGGTACTGTAATGGTGTTAATAATAATACTTATTAATACTTTAACTAATATGCGACGGTTTGCGCCGATTTGGATGTTTCTCGATTATTGTCGATTTCACAAATATGACACTAGAAAAATCCACAGTGAAAATATAGAATCAAATTCAAAATAAAACGCATACATAACCCCCAAAAACTTACACAAATAAAGCATTTAAAGGGTTTGAAAAATAGTTTGTAGACTCATTTAAGTGCTTTTTGTGTTCGTGTGTAATTTATGGCAGGGTTTAAGAAATATAAAACACTTTGTAAACATCTAACGTACAGAATATGTTTATCAATATTTGTAAGTTCAAGTATTAGTAGTAGTATTTCTGAAAGTAGTAAATAGTTTAAGAATTACCATTTGTATGGGTATTGTAGTTATAATATTGCGGTACTTTGTAAGATACCTATTGTTAGAAATATGTATACCTGTGAGTAAATAAGCTGGGTGAGGGGAGCAGGAAAAAGACGAGTTGTCCCGTTTTACGATGTTTAATGAGTAGTTCTGAACGAGAATTGATGTAAAACAGACCTCTGTTCACCTTATACATTAATATTAATTGCCCTGTGATATCTTTTTCTGTATCTTTACATCCCGATACGTATTTATGAGTCTTAACTGGTATTTATCGTTGGTTAAATAGATTTTTATTTATGAACTTATTAATGTATTTATTAAAACTTTATGCACAAGTATAAAGACGAACTTATTACAACAACGTGGACAGCACAACAAAGCGGACTTTATTTTACAAGCTTGACACATTTTAGATCCTACCTAATCAATCTGCCTACCATGTTCCCAACTTTGTTGGGTTTGGCTTGCCGTCTAACCGGATGTTGCTGAGTACCAGTTTTTTACATGTAGTGTCTGCCTATCTGACCTCCACAACCCAGAAACTGGGAAACACGACACTCCTTTGCAAGTGTGTCAGTTTCTCTGTGTTTTGATAATCGTAGTGACTGTCAAAGATCTTAAAATGACAATCAAGACAAACGGCTTAAAGTTTTAAACGAGTCACAGAGGAGTCTTGGTAGGTAATGTCTGGTCACCCATCCACGGACCGACCTCAACAAGCGCTGTTTAACCTTGAAGCGGTGCGAATGTTATAACGTAGCCACGAGCTCCTCAGAGTTTTAGAATGCCCAACGACCCATAATTAGCCCCTACAAGATAACAAATTACACTGTCTCTTTATTCGATCAAAACTGGGTTAATGGCATGTTGCAAGGGTGTGTTAATTGTCCCCTTTAGTTTATGAAAATTGTTTGTTAGGGACATTTTAAGTGATTAGTGCCTTTGTTAATAGGTAATTACTGCGTTTTGTTTAGTTTCTACCCGCTTTGGAGTTCTGAATGCGGGTTGGGGTGTAAATAGTTGGAAACGGCGGGTTCTTTGATGGTAAGGGTATTGAAGGGTTTTATTGGAGTTTCGGTCAATTACATAGTTGGGTTTGTCTATTTTGTACTACTCTAGCTTTTCTCGTGGCGATACGATTCGTACGCAATTCGGGTATCTCGTCTCTCAAATTATCCGTGAAATTGTAGCTATATTGGCAGGCTGCTTGCGCCAGCTATGCTGTGGCATTCCACTGGCCCGTAATCCCGATATTAGCATGCGATATAGTTGCAATGGCGCTATATTGGTAGGATATACAGGTGTATTAGATACACGTTACGAGTCATCGAAGGTTGGAGGTAATAACTCTAAGGCACTCGACTCAACATTGACTCATTCAAATTGACAGTTATAACTTGTTATTTATTAACATTAATCTGGTGAGTATTTTTCATTGTCAAAGTGACTAAGTTGGTTTGGGTGTGAGACATATTCCTGCAAAGGGACTTAGAATGGAAACACTTTAGCAACCGCAGAAATCGGAAAAAACTAATTTAATATATTCATAACGTTTAGTGACCCACATAATTTGAATATCCTGTCATATTAAATTTTCAATATCAATTTTTCCAACAAAACATTTTTGAGAACAACAATCATCCTTAATGGATGAGGTGCGAGGTAATTTTCAAAAATTAAGGATTATTGAAAATTCACCCGCTAAGGTCCGCTTGCACGAAAAAATTAACTGAGAGTTAGTTGCTAGCAAGAGGTTAAATTTGCAATATTGTATGACATTATTAGAGGGATTATTAGAAAACTACTGAGTGTTCTTCAAGTTTGCCGTATATAAATTATAAAAACTGTGGGTTTTGTACTAAAAACACAATCGAACTGTGATAAAGTGTGCACGCCAGTGTCTTAGTGTTATCTAGCGATAAAATTGCTTAATTATGCTGTAAATAGAATCTGTTAACATCGGTGTCAAGAAGAAGCTCTTTGACATATCAATACTACACTATTTGACTTATGGTTGTCAAAGTTGGTCATTAAGGGTACACTAGTCTAGTTTTTTTTTATAATCTATAGGCTCGCGTTTGACCACTATCTCGCCTGATGTTAAGCGATGACGTGGTCTACGGTGAAGCACGCTTTCCTAGAGAAGAAACCTATTCACTCTTGACTTGAAGACCCCAAGGTTGTAGCTATCAGGGAACAAAGACCCCGGAAGGGAATTCCACTCCTTAGCTGTACGCACAATGAAAGTATTAGCAAAACGCTTTGTGCGTATGGCAGGGATGTCCACCATGTACCGATAGCGCATGGCCGTACGTCTTGTAGTCCGATGATGGAAAGGGCTAGGCGGAATCAAATTGTGTAGTTCCGTCGCACACTCCCCGAAATGTAACCGATAAAAACCGACAGGCTGGCAACTCGGCGTCGATGTTCGAGGCTCTGGAGCTTTGAGGTGACCAGTGCATCGTTGCCAATAAGCCTTTTGGCCCGTCTGTCGATCGACTCAAGTGCATCAAGCTGGTATTTGGCAGATCCATCCCAGAGGTGAGAGCAGTACTCCATGCATGACCGAACTTGCGCTTTATACAAGTTGAGCAGCTGTTCAGGCGTGAAGTACCGTCTCACCTTAGCAAGAATCCCCAACTTTTTTGCAGCTAACTGAGCTTTCGCCTCAATGAATGGACCGAAGTTGAGGGTTGATGTCAACGTAACACCGAGAAGTTCGAGATGGTCCGTTATCGGCACGGTTACCAATTCCACTGCCAAGCCAGAGCCAATTCCAGGGCCAATTCCACCCGGCTCCTTCTTTCCGTGGGAAAGAAGGAGCCGGGTGGAATTGGCTCTTTTTAGCGGAAAAAAGACACGCCTGGGTCTTCGCAGCATTGAAACTGACCAAATTGGCATCACCCCATTCGGAGACCACCTTCAAAGACAGGTTCAAGCGTTCAACCATGGCCTCCCGGAGAGACCGAATCTGAGGCCCAGTAGCCCGTGCGCTGGACACGTATCTCTCAGCAACAGTGCTGTCGACTGCGTACCCAAAGGTGCCGGGTTTTAGCAAATCATTAATGTGCAGCAAGAATAATGTTGCCGAGAGCACTGACCCCTGAGGGACTCCGGCGTTGATATCTAACTGACCGGACGAGCAGCCGTCGATAACCACTCGGATGGAGCGATCCCTCAGGAAGTCCCCTATCCAATCACACAGACAACTAGGCAGACCGAAGGAAGGAAGCTTACCAATGAGGCTTTCGTGCCAGACCCTGTCGAAAGCCTTCGAGATGTCGAGGGAGACGGCTAGCGCTTCCCCTTGTCTCTCGATGGCCTCACTCCAGATGTGAATGGCATACGCTAGAAGATCCCCAGTGGACCGATTTCGGCGGAAGCCGTATTGGCGGTCACTGAGGATGTCGTTCGCTTCTAGGTATGCCAGGAGCTTACCGTTGAGTACACGTTCCATACTCTTACATAGGATGGACGTTACAGATATGGGTCTGTAGTTGGCCGGGTCAGCTCGACTGCCCTTCTTGGGCACGGGCTGTACGTTGGCTTGCTTCCATGCCTTCGGCACTTTGCCAGCCTCTATCGAAAGGCGATACAGGCGTGTCAAGATCGGAGACAATTCAGGCGCACAGGTTTTAAGTACAATTGCTGGTATCCCGTCGGGGCCACTCGCTTTGTTCACATCGAGGCTACGCAGAACCCTACGGACGTCCTTTTGATGGATGCGGATGTCTGACATACTCATCACACATCCATCAGGAGAGGGAAGAGGCTGCGCGCCATCAGAATTCAGATGCGAAGATTCCGCAAAAAGGGAGGCAAACAAGTTTGCCTTCTCCTCAGCGGAGTGGGCCAGTGACCCGTCAGGTTTCAGCAGTGGTGGTAGTGACGGGCGACAGAAATTTGATTCAACCGACTTAGCCCCCTGGCTAAGTCCAATCCTGGCAAAGCGTTTTGGTCCCTACCAAAACGCTTTGCTACCCGCTGGATATAAAGCAAGTTTGTTCCCGATTCTACTAATGTGGTCAAACCGTGCTCTTCGCATCACCTTTTTGCAGGTCTTGGCAGCCGTGTTGAAGGCTCTCATCTTCTGACTCACGTCATTTGCCTTGCGCGTTCGAGCGACGACCCATGCCTGGTAGGCCTTGTGTTTAACCGCGTTAACTATTTTGTACCCGGGGTTAAAATGCATTTTATATCAACCGACAACACGTGCGAAAGAGATAGATGCTGTGATGAGCAGTAGGAAGTTAGTTCGCGTACGAATACACACTTTTGCAAATTAGAAGTGAAATGGATAATGATTAAGGATGAAACCGAGCGCGCGAAATATATTGTATAGGCAAATTTTTTCATAAATTATTATTTTATTAACAATAAATTTTATTCAGATATATACAATTGAATATTGTTAAAAAAAACCTATATACAAAAACAAAGGAGAGAGGGAAAAGGGCTAATTGTGCATCAAAAAATTCGTAAAAAATTGGATAATTAAGTTGAATTGAAACTGTAATTGAATTGAATTGGAATTGTATTGAAATTGAATTGACATTTTTTTGTAGTTTACTGTAATTTTAATGAAATTTTTACATTTATTTAGTTTTAATGTTTTTATTTAATTTTTTAAATCTTTTTTTATTTTTACAAGTGTAATGCATGAATGATTTTTTTTATTTTTATTATTGTCAATTTAACCCCCAAGAGGGCTAAGAGTAAGGGTGTCAAATAGGGAAAGTAAGTTTGTAAGGAGTTACATTATTTTTGCCGATGGTAAATCTCATCGGACACAAGGCTTGTGTCATAAGAAATGTGTTGCAATTGCATCGCGCGTTTTGCTACGAGCACTTGCTACGGCGTAGGCCGCGTAGCACGATGTCATCTCGCTACGCGTTGTCTACGAAAGTACGTAGCAACTTTGAATCTCCAGAAGCATACTTTCTTGTAGCAATGGAATATACTTGATTTTGGTTACTACACTATGTTCATTTACAGTCAGTATGTAGGTTGACATGACTCGGATATAAAATAACAATGTATCACAAAATACATTTCCTACAGAAATAACAATTCGAAGAACCCTTTACATATATTACAAAACAAAACGACTTACAAGCGAAATTCAACAATCTCAAGCAATTACACGTCACAGAAAATTTTCCGGATTGCGGAACATCTTAGAGAACTGTGTTATTTTGCGAGTGAGAAACTTTAATCAATTTGACGCCCATTTGAATCACAAATTGTTAAATTAATTAATTTTCTTGAGACGTGACATGTTTACAGCGACTTGCTCTGTTTATAGATAGAATATAATTTTGTTACGAAAATATTTTAATAGTTTTCACTTTTCTAAAACTAGATGAGGTCGGCGTTTTCTACTACTCCTTTTCTACTCTACTCTGAGAAAAAAGGCCGAAACAAACTCAGAGGTCAGTGTCTTTTAAAGTCCAATAAAATCTTGGTTAAATCATGTGAAGACCATGTAGATTGATGCCTGAAATGGTCTGGAGGAAAGAACCAGCCAGATTGAGTGGACCTGTCGCGACAGTGCACGCACTTGTCAACCGGCGAGCTCAACTCAGAATTTTAGGAGCTCAACGATTCGACGAACAATACCAAATAAAAGACATTCGGGTAGGCCGCATAAATTACTCAAACTACCAGACCATGATTAAAAACTAACTGAGATTTTTTTTAATAAACAATAATAAAATAATGATCCACATAGTCTTCACATTCACAATAATTAAAATAATATAATACGAGCAGTGGTAGCCCAGTGGTATCGGCCGCGACTTGCAAGTTATAGGTCGTGGGTTCGAGCCCAGGTAGGCGCTATACTTTGTGTAAATTATTTTCATCACCACTTCTCTCGAAACGGTGAAGGAAAACATCGTGAGGAAACCGGCATGTCCTAGAACCAAAAATTCGAAGACATATGACATCTACCAACCCGCACTAGGCCCGCATGGTGGATTACGGCCCATTCCCTCTCACAGAGAGGAGGCCTGTGTCCCAGCAGTGGGAACATTAATAGGCTGATGATGTGATGTATGATGTGAATATAATACGAGTACTTTAACAAGTAAACATTCTTGTCATTGCAAGAAAACAAAAGAAAAAAGAATTAAATTCAGGATGCAAAAAATAAGTAATAAATTAATTTGAGCAGCTCAATCCCTAGCCTTTTTGTCCTCAACGTAATCATTAACGGTATAAAACGCTTTCTGGCACAACTTATGTTTGTTGATGCGTTAAATGATGAAACTGATTGACAGTGATCTGGTAGTTGAGTTCATTTTGAAGTTGCTCATCCTATGAAGTATAACCATCATCATCATCATCATCATATCAGCCGAAAGACGTCCACTGCTGGACATAGGCCTCCCCCAAGCGTCACCACATTGACCGGTCCCGTGCGTCTCGCAACCAGCGGATCCCCGCAACCTTCACCTGGTCATCGGTCCACCTGGTGGGAGGCAGGCCTCCCACCTCCTCCCAACGCAACAACTTCCGGTTCGCGGTCGCCACTGTGGCGGGCGATCCGTTCTGCGAGCAATGTGCCCTGCCCACTGCCACTTAAGTTTGGCAATTCTTCAGGCTATGTCGGTAACCGTGGTTCTCTTGCGGAACTCCATTTCTGATTCGATCACACAAGGAAACTCCGAGAATAACCCTCTCCATTGCCGTATAACCATCTTAAACATGTAAAGATATATACCTACGGAACAGGATTAAAGTGCCGCAAACTCCATTGAATAAGAAGGACGATGTGGTGGTCGTTGTGGGTCAGTTTTATACCAGTGGCCAGTGCATCACATGTGCACAGAAGGTGCTCTATACATTCCGTATGTTCCCCAACCTGCACATGGGTGTCGCAGTTAGACCCATCTTCATGAGCATATCGTTGGTTCCAAAGTGCCCAGTAAAGGCCTCAATCAGGTAGCGGATTTGCCCCCTTCTCATATTCCAAATGCATTCCCGTGCTTTGAACGTAGAGTCCAGGCATTTCTTGGAGTGTTCAAGAACGGTATTAGACAGCCAATGTGTTGTTGTCTGTGATCTGCAAACTCTCTAAATTTGGCTTTTACGAGACACGTCGAAATGCCTACACATGGCTCTGAACCCACAAAATCTTTTGCTGACCAGTCAGTCTTGCCAGTTCATCTGCCACTTCGTTACCATGGATTCCTTTTTACCCAGGGACATCAGTGTTATTCTGTTATGCTTCCCAAACCTGTTTAGGGTTTGGATAGCATCCAGAACAAGTTTGGAGTCCACTTTGTAGGATGTCATGGCATTGATTGAGTTTTAATCTCGAGATGAACTTTGTTAGCGCGATGTAGGGTTTGTGTGCTTCAGTTCTTTAAGTAGTTCGTATATGGTGGCAAAGCTAAACACAATCAGCTGTCAAGTAGCGTTGTTTGTGTTTTTTTTTGACAGTGTGAGTGCCAGTCTAATTAAAGGCACATGATATGTTTCAGCTTTGTTTTTTGCAAATTTAGGTCATCTGTGAGATAAAGTCTGTGATGCCTATAGAATTTCAAAAGTCCATAGGCAATGGTTATTATTCCCCTGAAGTAGAGTTTTCTACAAAAGGTTGCCCTGTTGTCCCTTAGTAGACATTTAAGGGACATTGTCACCCTTTTGCCACGAAACCCTCACAAAATTGCAATTACAGTCCCGAACAAATAAAAATGCTGACTTATGCGCCTTTAATCAGGTCACAACTCCATTGTATCGAAACTTGAAACACAATGCGACACAGCGATTTATTATTTATTTTCCATCAATACAAAGAGAAATGCCACAAATAACTTGCTAGCAATAAACTTTTCAGATAAAAATGAATATTTTAATAATAATTCGCTTTGATGTTAACATTATATGCAAATGAAAGAACTCTGAAATTAAACAAAGCCGTCTACACCAGCATCTATCGTGAACCTCAACATTTTAACGAGTCAAAAACTTTATCCACTGATATGCAAAAACGTATAAGCGAAAGGTATCTTATCTTATCTTGTGGAGAGTCCGAGAAATAACTCGGACTCTTCGACCCATTGGGATCTAGTGTGGTCCCCTATATAAACTACCAACCCGCACTGGGCCCGCGTGGTGGATAACGGCCCATTCCCTCTCACAGAGAGGAGGCCTGTGTCCCAGCAGTGGGCACATTAATAGGCCGATGATGTTTGATGTGATATAACCTACTCCGCCCCAATCTCGTTGAAAACTCTCTTCATGACTTTTACAGCGAGATATGAGCCTATATTCTTCTGGTATTGGATATCCAACCCCTAGGAGATTCATTTGCTTACCAGCCAGTGCATCACATGTGCACAGAAGGTGCTCCAAACGTTCCGTATGTTCCCCACACAACCTGCACATTGGTGTCGCGGTTAGACCCATCTTCATGAGCATATCGTTGGTTCCAAAGTGCCCAGTAAAGGCCCCAAGCAGGTAGCGGATTTGCCCTCTGCTCATATTCCAAATGCATTCCCGTGCGTTCAAAACGTAGAGTTCTCAAGCTTTACAAGATGGACAAGCTTCGAAATATGTTGTATTAAAGATGTTGATACTGGTCTGTACATATGTTGTTGTTATCGTAGCCCTTATGACAGGAATTTTCATATTTTTATGAAATGTATGGAACAAATGCTAGAACATTTATTTAACAGGAATTGCATAATTTGCGGAGACTTTAATATAGATTTACTTTCAGATAGTAGGAAACGCACTGAGTTTGTTAGTTTGTTGACATGTTACAATTTCAGGCATCTTGTGAATGATGTAACTTTTATCCGTAATGGATCTTTTTCGTGCATCGACCATATAATGACTAATTTGCCTGATTTCTACATAGAGAAGTGTGAAGTTGACCATAATGGCCTAGCTGATGGTCATGGTGGTGTTTTCGGTATTTTTCGATTGGAAGATCTTGCGAGCAAGGCGAAAAACAACAGCCAGCATATTGTTATAAATAAAAGAATACTCAGTTCAAATAATGGAATACTTTTTAAGCAGGGAATATTAAGACATAAATGGTGTGGTATGGGAATTAATGCATTCTTAAAGACTTTTTCAGATGTCTTCAAAAACTGTTACAAAAAAAAGGAACGGCAATTGAACGTCATTAAGAGCACTAAGATGAAATGGATCAAAAATGGTATCCGAACGTCTAGTAAAATGAAACGCTTTTTATGTGCTAACAATAGTAGTAATCGTGATACCAGTATTCCAAGTTATAAAAACAAATATATTAGAATTTATAGAAGGGTTATCACAAAAGCTAAAAAAATGACTATTAGAAACAAATTAAATGACTCCACTAACTTAAAGTAAAGTGTTTAGTAAGTAAAGAAATTTGGCAAATTGTCAACAATTGCACAAACCGAACTAAAGTTGGACATACTGAGCGACTTCTACTTAAAATTGACGGTAAAATTATTGAAAAGCCCTCGGAAATAGCTTACATACTCGCACAGCATTTTAATTACAAGTGTCTTACTAGCGAAAATTATAATGCCGATGCGATCGCATTACTGCAGGATTGTACAGAATGGGTAGAAAATGATATTTATTTCACGCATACCACTCCAAATGAAATAAGTGATATTGTCAGAAAGATGGGTAATAAACGATCCTGTGGCTATGATGAAATTCCTATTTCTGTTATTAAAGATCACTTAAGTATACTTGCCGTACCGCTTTCTTGCTTTTTTAATAAATGTATTGATGACGGAGTATTCCCCGAGCAGCTTAAGATAGCCAAGATCATTCCCATTCACAAAAAAGGCACTAAGTCTGATCCAAAAAATTATAGACCAATCTCCTTGCTGCCAACCCTTTCAAAGATATTCGAAAAAATAATCAAATCCCGGCTTGTACTTCATATCAACTTAAACAAAGTCTTACAAGGGAGACAATTTGGTTATCAAAAAAATGTTGGCACGGGTGATGCTATATATACTCTTATTAATGATGTGATAATTAATATTAATAATAAAATGAAAGTAGCTGGTGTATTCCTAGATCTAAGCTCAGCATTTGACACTGTTGATCATGATCTACTCATTGCTAAACTTAATCACTACGGAGTAAGAGGTAAAGCTTTACTACTTTTATCTTCCTACCTTAAAAACAGGAAAATGTTTGTCGAAATCACTGAGACACATGACGGGCATAGAAAAGGTTATAAATCATCGTTTTTCAATTTCAGTGCCGGTGTTCCACAGGGATCTATTTTGGGTCCCATATTGTTCATTATATTCACTAACGACTTAATAAATTATAAAAATAAAATTTTACCCGACTTACGACTTGTAGTTTTTGCTGATGACACTAACGTTATTATTGCAGCAAATGACATTAAAGAACTTACGGCAAAAGTTAATATGGCACTTAGCTATCTTCATTCATGGTTTTTTGTAAATAAGTTAAAAATCAATAGTACAAAGACTAAGATAATGCTATTCAAAACGACTGCGCGCAATAAAGAAACCATGGAAATTGTACTAAATGAGGACAAAGTTGAACTAGTGAGTGAAGCTAAATTCTTGGGAGTATATGTAGATGATTTGTTGAATTGGAAAAAGGAACTAGCCGCCATAGATGCATACATATCGTCTGCGTGTTATGCGTTAAGAATCCTTCGAGATGAAATAGACATAAAACAATTAAAAATCGTATATTACGCGTTAATCGAGTCTAAACTAAGATACAGCGTGCAATTTTGGGGCAATAGCTATAATTATAATTGTCAAAGAGATTTTATCCTTCAGAAAAGAGCTATACGTACTATAGTCCGTATATCACAGAGAGAGAGCTGTCGTCCTCATTTTACTCAATTAGATATTCTCACAGTTCTCCAGTCTCTACGTTTTGGTACTCCTGACTAACCTTAAAAAGTATTTACATGAATATGAAACAAATGAAGAGAGATTAGATAGAGAGGAATCACGTAGAATGGATCTGAGAAATAAGATGAGTCCCCATTTCAACATTGTGAAACACAGTCCGCAATATCAAGCAGTGCAAATTTTCAATAAATTGCCACTTCACTTATAAAGTTTGATTTACACATCTGCATTTAAAACAAAGCTTCGTGCGTTCCTGTTGGATAGGTGTCTCTACTCAGTTGAAGACTTGTAGGCATAAGAGAGAAGGGCTTTTTCTCGTTTTTTGGTGTATTGTTGTACTTTTTCTATTATTATTTCCTTATTACTATTATTTTGTATTTTATTACTTTAATTGTTAAATGACCTCTTGATTTTGCAGAATGTGACATTGAATTTATTAACTTTTATGACATGTAGTGATTTTCGTTGTTTTCTTTTTGTTTGTGTATTAGATAATTTTAAGGTTGAAATTTAATTTTTATAACTATTTGACTTTCTTTAGTATATTGAATTTGAATATTTTTTTTTGACATTGAATTGAATGTTGTTTATTTTGTTGTAATTTTTGGTTGTGTAATTTAAATTGTATAAATAATAATTCAATCATAATATGTTCAAACACAATGTATATTGTTTATGAATAAATAAATAAATAAATAAATGTTCAAGAATTTCTTGGAGTGTTCCAGACCGGTATTAGACAGCCAATGTGTTGTTGTCTGTGATCTGCAAACTCCCTAAATTTGGCTTTTACGAGACACGTCGAAATGCCTACACATGGTTCTAGACCCACAAAATCATTTGCTGAGCCCTCTCTTGCCAGTTCATCTGACACTTCGTTACCATGGATTCCTTTGTATCCAGGGACATCAGTGTTATTCTCTTATGCTTCCCAAGCCTGCTAAGGGTTTGGATAGCATCCAGAACAAGTTTGGAGTCCACTTTGTAGGATTCCATGGCATTGATTGCAGCCTGACTGTCATTAAGAATATATTTGGATTAACCTTTGGTTCCTCTATCTATATTCTCTTGAGCACAGGTTATTATGGCATATGTTTCTGCTTGGAATACAGTTGCCATCTTCCCTTACCTTTTGCGTATATTCCCGCTCCTGTACCTGATTCCATTTTGGATCCATCAGTGTACCACACCAGGCTATCTTGTTCTGGTGGATTGAGTCCTTTATTGTTGGGATTTGGACCTTGAATGACCTTTCAAATACAAACATGGTTTGCATTTTATCGTATATCATGCTTTTTACCCGATCCAGGTCTTCATTTCCATCGAATTTTGTATGGTTAGTCTTTGGCTTAGAGGCAACCATAATATGCAAAGGAGGGATATAGAGGTATCTCTCAGTCGCAACCGTATGTGTTGTCCCGAAAGCACCCGTGATTCCGAGACGCACTTTTCTTTGTAGCCTGGTGAGTGGCGCTTTGCACGAGGCAAGTTTTGTTCTTAGCCACCACACTATGCTACCGTATGTGATGATAAGTATTATCATTGTCCGGTACAGCCATCGTATCTCTTTAGGCTTTAGCCCCAAAGTTTTACCGTAGGTGGAACGACACATGATAGAAATATAAGAATTATCTCAAGGCAGTTTCACGTGGTATCATTGATGCCATGTTCCTTTACAACAATTCGTATGGACTCAAATGTTGTTTTGTCGAAGGCTCTCTCTATGTTGAGGAAAGCCCCGCCACAAATCTCATGTCCCTCTAGCGCAGCCTCGGCTCGACTCGCAACATAGTGCAATGCCGTTTCCGTTGATTTGCCAGGGCTGTAGGCACACTGTAGTTTATGTAGAGGGAATTCTTAAAGAAGTCCCTCTCTTAGGTACCTGTCTACCAGTTTTTCCAGAGCTTTTAAGAGAAAGGATGATAGACTGATGGGTCTGTAGGCTTTAGCTTCTTCGTAAGTTGGTCTACCAATCTTCGGTGTAAAGGTGACTTTGACCTCCCTCCATGCCTTGGGTACGTAACCAAAGACTATGCAGGCTCTGGAGAGCTTACTCAAATGGGGTATCAAAACAGATGCCCTTTCTTGCAATAGTATTGGGTAGATGCCATCCGGACCTGGGGATTTGTGAGGCTGGAAGCAAATGGCAGCACTTTCTTTGCCGTGAGCCAGTTATTTTTGGACGTATGCCTTGTGAGCTCGTCCCTTGTGACTGGTTCTTCTTTATCGCTGTCACGCAGTACACATTCTGGGGAGTGAGTCTTAAACATCACCTTCAGAGTATCCTGTCCAGTTTCCATGAGACACCCATTCTCATCTTTTACAGATGAATTTGGGTTTGTCTTAGTCATGGATATTGCTTTGCACAACCTCATTCCATTTGACAGAGCTTCGATGGAGGTGCAATGCTTCCGCCAAGTAAATCTTTTGGTCTTGTGTACCGCCTTGTTATACCTCGTCAGCATGCTAGAATAACCAGAAAAATCTTTCCTCTCTTTTGCATCATTAAAAGACTGTCGTGTTTCCTGACGTATTTTAGCTAGTTCAGGAGTCCACCCTGGTTCCTTTTTCCAATTATCTTCCCAAGCATCGATGGTGCCCGCCTTGATTCTGTCCACTTCAAATTGTATATCCAGTAAGGAATTAAGCTTACCTTTAGGGCTCCCTAGATTTACTTTGAGGTCCTCGCGTCATTATTTGGACAGCCATAGAGCACCATGCTCCCTGTCCCACCTAAGCCTTTTATGGTTCCTTTATATTTTATAAGTAAGGTTCCTGTATCAAGGCAACGTCGTACGTATTAAGCTTCAGTCGCCAAGCCAGAAGGGCAGTAGCGGCTCTGCAATGATGAAAATTAATTTGTACACACCTTAGTCTCTCCATCTTGGATGTTTTGATGGGCCTGTATTGATACCAACCCGCACTAGGCCCGCGTGGTGGATTACGGCCCATTCCCTCTCACAGAGAGGATACCTGTGTCCCAGCAGTGGGAACATTAATAGGCTGATGATGTGTTGTGATGTGATGTATTGATACAGGGCCCTCCTGTATATATATACATACAATACATACAACAATACATACTTAGTTTCTTGCATTCATTCTTTCTGCATCTGACACACTGGTCTGGATCTCTATCTCCTGGGCTGGGTCGTGAGCAGAGATTCCGTCGATGGCCTCCTAACGTTGTGGTGTTCCATCTTCAGAGGGTGCCGCTCCTGCTTCCGCAGTGGGTACCTTTACCTTGTCTTCTTCCGGGAGCTTGAATGAGTATCATTCAATTCCTCCTGGAAATGAGTAGCCCGCGGCCTTGATGACCCTCGCAGACACCCCGTCTATGAGGACGATGCGACGGATACCGGTCTGCTTAGTGAGAGCATTCACGACTTTCCATTCGTCCGTCTTCAAGGCAGGGTTAAGCCGCTGGAGCAATCGAATGGCCCGGGCAGAATCTTGCAGCGCCAATTTGCGACTCTTTCATGCCATTTTTAGTGGCTTTGGAAGTCCTTGGTGTTGACGACCTTCAACTTCAAGGAGCCAAGTTTTACGTTATGGATGGCACGCCGAAACCATCAAGCTGCATCAGAGTTGTCGCAGGTTACATGCACTGCACCTGTGACAACTCCGGGAGCAACCGTGAAGTCAGGTAGAGGATCCGACGCTTCTTCCAGTTTTTCAATTATGAGCTCCTCGATTGGCACCAGATCCTTCGCCTTCAAGTACTCCTCCGGGTACTTGACTGAGACGACGGCGAGTTTGACAGCCGCCACCGCAACCCTAAAGGATCCGGTCGAGGACATTTGCCCTTGGGTCTTCATCCTCTTGGCCACCATTTCCGCGCTGTCGCCGCTGAGAACGGGACGCGGCCGCTTTGATAGTCCTCCCGTAAGAGTCCCTTCTAGAGCCGCCTGCTGTCTCAGCTTTTGGCGCTTTTTTCTTTGCACCCAAGATCGTCCATCCGGGACCTAGCCTGATTCATGCCGGCCACCGGGAGACGAAAAGGTGCGCGTCCGGGGTCGAAACGTCCGAGGTCGTTCGACCTCTAACGCTCACGAGACTGCATAGTACCAACTCACACCGCTACCACTAGCGATGCGAGCGAGCACCGCCGTCTGCAAGCCCCCAATGGGAGTGAACTCGCCTGGGGACCGTCTGACCGGTCCCCGCAGCCGCTTGACCGTAGCTGGCTAAGCTACGGCCTCCCGTGTAATGAGAAAGCCGGGCCAAGGTGGAGTGTTGCCTCAAAGACGTTAATCCGCCTACGCTCATTCCATCATCTTCCCGTACGGGTTCCCGCGCGCACGGCACGAACACGTGAAAGGTATGTTATGTACTTTTACAACCAGGGGGGTGACCATAAGCTCTTAGAGCGGTATCAATTTGAGATCAAATAAGGGACAGATGTATATGACTTGTATACATCTGTCACTTACTCGATCTCAAATTGATACCGCTCTTAAGAGCTTATCGTCACCCCCCAGAAACAAATTCAGTTTTTTAGAATATGAAGCCGTCGTTTTAAAATAAAACTCAAAAGCAAAAATAACAAAATATTTCTACTTAAGAATTGCCTGGTAATACCATTTACAACACTTAAAAAGCTTGTTAGCTTAATTAATTATACCAACAAAAATAATTTCCTGCATAAATTGTTTAGTAAATTAACGTCGCCGGGCTAAGAGCAATTTCACACTACGACTTTTAGCAGTGATTCATTCGCAATACTGTCGCTTCTGTTGGCATAAACGTAACTGGGGATATATGAACATACTACCTTATAGCCCGGTCAAGGTAGACATGCAAGGTTACATAATACGCATACAGCAAAAAAAAAATTACGAATGTTCGGAACACCATTATAAATGAAATGTGAAAAGTCCCCATCGTTCCGACATTTGCAAAAATATCTATTCAACAATCTGAATCGGCCTACAGATCCGGATCCGGATCCGGTTCCGGATCTGGGTGTCTTGTGTATTTGAGTTTAAATGTTTGTAAACGCACCCACGATACAGGAAGGAATTACTAGTGTGGGGTTTGATCTTAAAAAAATAGATTCGTTACCGCTTTAAGAATATTAATCTGTTCAGTCCCTCTTGCTTTATCACTAGTATAGCGTTTTAAGCTTCTCGACAAAGTTTCATTATAGCGGTGATAGCGATTGTTGAAATGCCTAAATGTTTGAGATTTCGGTACGTCGTCGTACGGTCGCGACATTTCGGTAGTGCAGATCTATCCCACAAATTTTTGACGCCACGACAATTGTTATCGGATATAATGGTACTTTGTCTCAAGCCCCTTATCAGCGTTCAAAATCACCGTGTGAAACCGCTCTTAGCCTTAACAATAGAGTTATGTAGCCTATTAGGTAGGAAGGCTATAAAGTGTAGGAAAGGCCACGGTCTCGATTCACGTGGCAGGCCTGCCTTGCTTTGTTCTTAAGTGAAACAGTCACATAACAGGAAAATAAATATCAACTTTGATGGTGTCAATATGTAGAATGAAATATCGATGGTTTGTGTTTTCTATTGACAGGAAGATCATGATGAGGGTAGATTATGTTAGGTTAAAACGGGCTGGTTTCCGCAACTCCACGACCAAACGAGAATTTTGCGTACGGGTATAACTGAACGGTGCGATGATATTTTAAATACTGTTTTTGTCCTTAAATGTGAACATGAGAAAATTGATTATTACAAGGGCAAAAGCTAGTAGCATTTTTGTTTAAGAATTGCTTAAGATAAATTTTGAGATAATTGATCATTTACATGGGCAGAAGCCAGAAGCAGTATTTGTTTAAGAATTGCTTAAGATACGTCACATCATGAGGCTAATAATGTTCTCACTGCTGGGACACAGGCCTCCTCTCTGTGAGAGGGAATGGGCCGTTATCCACCACGCGGGCCCGATGCGGGTTGGTAAGATACATTTTGAGATAATTGATCATTTACATGGGCAGAAGCCAGAAGCAGTTTTTGTTTAAGAATTGCTTAAGATACATTTTAAGATAATTGATCATTTACATGGACAGAAGCCAGAAGCAGTTTTTGTTTAAGAATTACTGAAGATTAGTTTTGAGAAAATTGATCATTTAAATGGCCAGAAGCCAGAAGCAGTTTTTAACGCACCTTTCCGAAAACACTGTAGAAGACTGATTTTGGTATTATAAAATACAAAACTTCAGAAAGTACCTCTGAGAAATAACAACGCAAAAATATAAGTTAAGCATACTTCGTAAAAGGTCAATAGAAGACCTATTGAATTCTTTTGAAAAAAAATATTTTTATTCAACAGCTCATTACACAAGTTTTTCTACGAAATGAAAGTTCATAAAAATCTTTATTTATATTGGTCTGCAGAGAAAATTCTTTTCTTTGATTTTTATTCAATAAGTAGGTATAATTTCAATTTAATAAATTATTTATAGGTAGTCGGTAGTTCCGTATGGTGCCGGACGTAAAGAATTTCACCATCCCATGTCTTCCCGTGGGTGTCGTAAGAGGCGACTAAGGGACAAACCAGATCATGGGTAGCAGCGTCCTCTGTGCATCTATAAAAACCATACTGCAATCGCCAACTCGTCTGCCAAGCGTGGCGATTATGGAAACCACCCCCCCTCCCCTCCATGAAAAGCACAAATAAAAAATGGCCACTAGTACCCCGCAGCTTGCCTAACCTCGACTACGGTAGCGGTCGAGGTTACGGCATGGCAAGGGGTGCTAAGAATCTTCGGACGAGATCCGGCTACCCCAAAAAACACCGACGACTGGACCTGGACCTGGCAACGTACAACACGCACACACTTCCGAATGACGAGAAGATCACCGAACTCGAAGAGGAATTGAGCAGGTTACGATGGAGTATTGTTGGGTTATCTGAAGTCCGAAGAGAGGGGGAGGACTCGATAATCCTCAAATCTGGTAACTTGCTCTATTTCCGAGAGGGTGACCCACGGTGGTGTCGGGTTTATCGTCCACAAGTCTCTTGTGAATAACGTGGTGAAGATCGAGAGTATGTTGACCAGGGTGGCGTACCTTATACTCAGAATATCCTCGAAATATTCGCTAAAGGTCGTACAGGTCTACGCCCCGACCTCGGCACATCCCGACGACGAGGTGGAGACTATGTATGAGGATATTTCTAGAGCCATGCATGGTTTCAAAATTCACTTCACCGTTGTCATGGGAGACTTCAACGCGAAACTGGGCAAACGAGACGATGATGAGTTGCAAGTGGGGCAATTTGGAGTTGGACGACGGAACCACCGTGGTCACCTACTGACCAATTTTATAGAGAAGGAGGGTCTCTTTATGATGAACTCCTTCTTCAGAAAGCGTGAACACAGGAAGTGGACCTGGCAGAGCCCCGATGCTGCAACAAAAAATGAGATCGACTTCATCATGTCAACCAGGAAGCAAATGTTCAATGATGTCTCTGTGATCAATTCGGTGAACACCGGGAGCGATCACCGAATGGTAAGAGGCACATTGAACATTAACATTAAACTTGAAAGGACTCGACTGATGAAGTCCACGCTCTGTACAGCACTGATCCAAGTTCAAAACCCCGAGAGCTTTCAGCTCGAAATCCAGAATTGTGTGTGTGTGTCTTGGGAGCACCGTGGACGAATACAGCGATGGGTTCGTGGAAACTGTCCATACGGTCGGATCTAAATTTTTCATGATTCGTTGTACAGATAGAAACAAAAAGCTCTCTGATCCTACTCTCAAGCTTATGAAGGAGAGGCGTGAGATGATCCTGAAGTCCGCATGAGGCGTGCATTCCGGCAGCTCAATAGACAGATCTATAAATCCTTGAAAATAGACCTCCACCGCTTTAATACCGAGCATATTAAAGACGCGATTGAGCGAAATAAAGGCTCCAAGGTATTTTCAAGGGATCTGGCTATTCGGCAGAGCCAGCTCACCAAACTGAAGACCGACGATGGCAGAATCGTATCCGCCAAACCGGAGCTTCTGAGGGAGATCGAGTCATTCTATAGGCAGTAGTACACATCAATCAGCAAGCCCGTTGCGAGTGTAGCAAACAAACCAAAAGCTAGATGGACCCGACGCTATACCGAAGATATCCTGGACGTCAGCTTGTACGAGATTAGGATGGCTCTGAAACAGCTTTAAACACAACAAGGCGCCGGGTGATCACGGAATCACGGCCGAACTCCTGAAGGTGGGTTGGAAAACCAGTCCTAAAGGCCCTTCAGAAGCTTTTTTATTCAGTCATACTGAGGGCAAAACGCCACAGGCATGGTGCGGTGGTGTGGTGGTACTCTTCTTCAAGAAGGGCGACAATGCCCGACTGAAGAACTATAGGCCCATCTCACTTCTTAGCCATGTCAATGTCATGTGTGTGTCATGACTGTTTTCAAGAGTCATCACGAATCGTCTCGCGCGCAGCTTTGACGTTTTCCAGCCTCCCGAACAAGCTGGATTCCGAAAAGGCTTTAGCACCGTAGACCACATTCATACGCTGCGGCAGGTTATACAGAAGACCGAAGAGTATAATCTGCCTCTCTGTTTAGCGTTTGTGGACTACGAGAAAGCCTTCGATTCGATCGAGACTTGGGCTGTACTGCAGTCTCGCCGACGGTGCCAGATCGACTACCGGTACATTAAGGTGTTGAAGTGTTTGTATAAAAAACGCCACCATGTCAGTCCGTCTTCAGGATCAGACCTCGAAACCAATCCTTCTCCAGCGCGGCGTGAGACAGGGACACGTCATTCCTCCGAAACTGTTAATTGCTGCGCTGAAGGATGTCTTCAATGTTCTGGACTGGAGGGGGCTCGGCATCAACGTTAATGGCGAGTACATCACTCACCTTCGGTTTGCCGACGACATAGTGGTCATAGCTGAGACCATGGGGAGCCTCAGTACAACCCACTAGGTGGACCGATGACCTGGTTAAGGTTGCGGGAAGACGTTGGATGCGAGACGCACGGTATGGGTCAATGTGGCGACGCCTGGGGGAGGCAAACGTCCAGCAGTGGACGTCTTTCGGCTGAAATGATGATGATGATGATGATGAGTCGGTTTTCATCCAATTATTAAATCGTATTTATAAGCCATGCATTTTCCAGGACATAAATTATCATCATTATCAGCCTTTTAACGTTCCCACTGCTGGAACATAGGCTTTTTTTTCTTTTTTATTTAAGACTAGCTTTCCGCCTGCAGCTGCGTGGAATACACGATTTTGGCTGTTTTGTTTTTTTATTTCTGGTGGGATTTTGCAAATTATTATCCAAACATAGCTTTCCGCCCGCGTCTTTGTTCGAGTAGACTGCAAAATTTTTTCAACTTTATTCTTTTAACGGATTATAAAAATTACATGTAAACTGAACGTGTTCTTATTGTAACACGACGGCAGTTCAGTTTATGCTCAATCAAAGTCCAACGCTATTGCGTTGGAATTTCATTCCGGAGGTCTCGTGGGATCGATTTCCACGGGGAGGTACAAATAGTGAAAGACCACTTTGCTATCAATTTCTGAATCCTACTACCGACACGATAGAAATTTAATACAGGATGGCGCAAAAGTTACCACCCGATGTTCTTTTGCAGTAATTTTGTTTATGAATGAAATACTTTGTTTCAGCTTTTGGATAATGTTTATTTGGTGTCTTGATTTATTTTCCCATTCAGTTGAGAAAATGATACGACCGCGCCGTCGCCAGAATTTCGAAAAATTCTTAGGGATTTAATTTCGAAAAATCCTTCCTTGTTCCTTGTCTACATTATAAAGAGAACCTTTTTGCAAAATTTCAGCTTTCTAGGTCCAAGGATTTGGGCTGGGCGTCTATGAGTCAGTCAGTGAGTCAGGACTTGTCTATTTATTCATAACAAAAAAAAATAGGCTCGCGCTTAACCACTATCTCACCTGATGTTAAGCGATGATGATGAAATGTTGATGTTCTCGAACTTTTGGTACTAGGACATGCCGGTTTCCTCACGATGTTTTCCTTCACCGTTTTAGAGCAGTGGTGATAAAATAATTTACACAAAGTAAAGTGCCAAAGCAGCTACCACTGCCTGCTTGACAAAGTAGACCATGGAAATCCAACGATAATGTACGAACATGTAGCTATCTCTGATATAATACCCGTAATTGGATCGGTAAGTACCTTTTAATTAATAATAACAGTCTGTTATTTTCCCACTGCAGAGCAAATACCTCTTGTCTTACTTAGGTGACACGAGCATTATTCGCCAGACTTGCTCAATATGGTTTCGTGATTTCAAACTCATCATTACATATTTTAAAATAAAGTCCTCCTCCGCTGTCTGTCTGTCTGTTCGCGATACACTCAACTACTGAACGGATTTTCATGCAGTTTTCACCATTAGAGATAGTGATTTATGAAGATGGTGGTATATAATTTATTTGTTGTGTTGTGTACCTGTATTAGTTGAAATATAACGATAATTGTTTAAAATTACGGCAAATGTCGAGCCGACTGGGAAATTTCATCGAAAACGCTGCCTAATCCCTTTTAGATATAACAAAACAATGTATTGTGGGATATTTCTCTTTTATAGGTCTACAGAAAAGTACGCACTGGCATATGTCTATAATGATGACTTATAATACCCTCTACTACCCATGCGAAGCCGGGGCGGGTCGCTAGTATTAAATATACCTAAGCTAAGTCCAAATTTGTCAGTGATGTCCAAGATAAATTTACGAACAAATAATTTAATGTCTGTATGATTTTACAATACTGTAGTGATTCTGCAAGGTAAAGGGCAAAGGACAGACAGAGTGTCAAGAGAAAGAGAGGGCAAGGCAGAGAAAACCGGCATGTCCTAGAACCAAAAATTCGAAGACATGTGACATCCACCAACCCGCACTGGGCCCGCGTGGGCCCCCGTGTGTGTGTATAACGGCACATTCCCTCTCATAGAGAGGGTGCCTGTGTCCCAGCAGTAGGAACATTAATAGGCTGATGATGTAATGTGAAAGGGCAATGAATGTGAAAAATCGACCAATCACATGCGAGATGAAAGACGGGATGTGGATTTCCGTCCATGTGATTGGTCGATTTTTCATACTCTTTGCCTTGCCGAATTCATTACGCAATAAGGCTGCAGATGTGATAAAAAATAACGTATAGGCATAAAAACAACGATCATACTAAAACACAACAAGATTAAAACATAACAGTCACAGACTAATTAGTTTTAACAAACAAGGGTTCTGCATTATGGTAATGTTAAAATTTATGTCACCGCGAACAACTCAATTTGGAGTTCCTGCGTTAAACCACTTACTTCAGTCACTCCAGGTAACAAAGAGACGAATGTCATTTAAAGAGAAATTAAATATTTCTGTTAATGTTGACTCATTCGATTCAGTAAAAGTACATAAAAGAAACATTTATTTTACCCATAGATTTGAGGTTTTTTTAAAAAAGATGTGTAATGGTTTTTTGGTGTACAATAAAGTATATTTTATTGTATTAATTTTTGTATTACTTTCTTTTGATACCCATAATTATCATAGTTAATAATTATTGATCTGCCATCTTTGAGGTCCGCCAAATGCATTGTCATCCAAATTAAACGTATAAGTAAAATTTCAGCTTATACGCTTGGGTTTAACTGTTTTAAAATCTTTTAGCAAGTTTTCTGGGTAGAAAATCTAGCTGGTATTATTATACAGGTTCCAATTAGCTATCAAAACGCCACAGGTGTGATGGGTATCAATATCTATTGAAGAAAAAAAAAAGTAAACTCTTACTATAGTTACCTACAGGTACAGGTGAACGACCTCTGGTAGTATAGTAACTTCAAATTGTGTGTATGATTATTTTTAACCGACATCAAAAAAAGAGGAGTTTCTCAATTGGTCGGTTTTTTTTTTGTATGTTCCTCAATTACTCAAAAGGCCTGGACTGGTTTGGAAAATTCTTCTTTTGTTTGAAAGGGTATACTTCCCAAGTGTTGCCATGGTCATCAGGTCAGGATTGATGATGTGATCCTGGAGACATCGAGCGAACTCCTCAATTTTTATAGGCATACATATAGCGATTTTGGTATTGTCGTCAACAATGCAATCATTTGTACATCATTTGTACTCAGAAATTATCACTGAACCTAATAATATTATGTCATAATTACGCGCGCCACTTACTGTAACTTAATAATAAAAGTTAAAAAGTTTTACAACAATTGAAATTATGTGTCAGCGCATAAAATACAAACGAACAAAAATTATTTTTTATCCACCTGTTAGATATTAGAATTGATTAATTATATTAGAGTAGTTAACCTACTTAGATATAAATTTCTAATTAAGAATCTATTTTACTTCATTCAATTTCAAAGCACACTTTTACGATGCATAAAACGGTTCGATCGTGGATCTGATCAACTTTACTCATTCATATTATGGACTGAACTTAATTCACATGTTTTATGTCCTGTTAACTCTCTAAAACTAGACATCGTTATAATAGTGTACCTATTACTAAAATATTCTTCTTGCGAAATAAATTGTTTATTTCGCAAGAAGAATATTAGAATCAATTTTACACGTCATTAATTTACTAATTAGCTGGAGTCAGCATATTAGTAATAGTCATCATCATCATCATCTTTTCAGCCGAAAGACGTCCACTGCTGGACATAAGCCTCCCCCAGGCGTCGCCACATTGACCGATCCCGTGCGACTCGCATCCAGCGCCTTCCCGCAACCTTAACCAGGTCATCGGTCCACCTAGTGGGAGGCCTTCCAACGTATCGTCTTCCGGTTCGCGGTCGCCATTCCAGAACTTTTCGGCCCCATCGGCCATCCGTTCTGTGAGCAATGTGCCCTACCCACTGCCACTTAAGTTTGGCAATTCTTCGGGCTATGTCGGTAACCCTGGTTCTCTTGCGGATCTCCACATTTCTGATTCGATCACGCAAGGAAACTCCGAGCATAGCCTCTCCATTGCCCTTTGAGTGACTGTAAGCTTCCTGATAAGGCCCATTGTAAGCGACCACGTCTCAGAGCCATATGTCATCACTGGCAACACACACTGTTCATAGACTTTCGTCTTGAGATACTGTGGTAAGTTGGACGAGAAGACACCGCGCAACTTCCCGAACGCTGCCCAGCCGAGTCGGATTCGATGGTTGACCTCTTTCTCGAAGTTGGCCCTACCCAATTGGATCGTTTGTCCCAGGTAGACATAGTCGCCCACAACTTCGAGTGTAGAGTCTCCGACCTTGATAGGAGTGGGTGTAACATAGGCATTCACCATGACCTTGGTTTTGTCCATGTTAATTTTAAGACCCACTCTTTCGGAAGCTCTACTGAGGTCATCGAGCATTTTACTGAGGCTCTCCATGGTCTCAGCATTCATGACCACTATGTCGTCGGCAAACCGAAGGTGAGTGATGTACTCGCCATTAACGTTGATGCCAAGCCCTCTCCATTCCAGAACCTTGAAGACATCCACCAGCGCAGCAGCGAACAGTTTCGGAGAAATGACGTCTCCCTGTCTCACGCCGCGCTGGAGAAGGATTGGTTTCGAGGCCTGATCCTGAAGACGGACTGACATAGTGGCGTTCTTGTACAAACACTTCAACACTTCAATGGTAGTCGATCTGGCACCGTTAGTCGATCTGGCACCGTTGGAGAGACTGTAGTACAGCCCAAGTCTCGATCGAATCGAAGGCTTTCTCGTAG
This sequence comes from Orthosia incerta, assembly GCA_948252205.1. Lineage (NCBI taxonomy): Eukaryota > Metazoa > Arthropoda > Insecta > Lepidoptera > Noctuidae > Orthosia > Orthosia incerta. Next base: position 6,690,861 of record OX411760.1, read on the forward strand.
TCCACAAACGCTAAACAGAGAGGCAGGTTATACTCTTCGGTCTTCTGTATAACCTGCCGCAGCGTATGTATGTGGTCTACGGTGCTAAAGCCTTTTCGGAATCCGGCTTGTTCGGGAGGCTGGAAATCGTCAAACCTGCGCGCGAGACGATTCGTGATGACTCTTGAAAACAACTTGTAGACATGATTAAGAAGTGAGATGGGCCTATAGTTCTTCAGCCGGGCATTGTCGCCCTTCTTGAAGAAAAGTACCACCACACCCCTGCACCATGCCTGTGGCGTTTTGCCCTCGAGTATGACGGAATCAAACAGCTTCTGAAGGGCCTTAAGGACCGGTTTTCCACCCGCCTTCAGGAGTTCAGCCGTGATTCCGTCAACACCCGGCGCCTTGTTTTTAAGCTGTTTCAGAGCCATCCTAATCTCGTACAGGCTGATTAGTAATAATATTTGTAGTAAATAATAGTAGTAGAATTTTCTTCCAGCCAAAATGACGTTGTTATGACGACAGAGATTTTGTGTATATATTTTTTTCTTTGGCCAAATTTTCGGCTACCGCGTTACACAATTTCAGTCACAGTCATTCGGTCCTTCTATTCGACCGTGATGATCCAGAAGGAGGCCGTCGAGCGGGATCGTGAGAGGGCCGATCCCTCTCAGAGAAGAAGGCATCGGGGAGGCAATCACCTCAATGCCTAAAACGCCGAAATTCCGGACTCCGGGGTCACGGGTGCTCAGACTGGGGACTCTGTCCGCCTACCAAGTGACTCCAGGTAAGACGGTAGCACAGTGATCACGTGCTGCCGTGCACAGCGAGGCTCAAGGGAGACGTTTCTCAGTCTCCCCAGAGACGTGCCCTAACAGGCGTTGCACGGAGGGGGTTCCGGAGTGTTCTTTTAAGAGGTCACGGGGCCCTTCCAAGTTATGATGGTGATCACCGGGGTGGTTTTAGTGAGGTAAAAATACCACACTCCCTGGTATTTTCCCAAAAGTCTAGGCACCTTTTGAAGGTTTTCCCCCGTATAGAAAAAAAAAGGTCCTTCCATTCGACAAAAACGCATCGAAACCTCTCACCACACCGCGACTACCCTAGTCGAGCATGCACGTGACAGCCCCATTGTTGCCGTATAACAGCATTGTTTAGCGTCAGCCCGTCAATTGCCGAGTGGAACCAGCATTAATAGACATCGAATTATTATGATGAAGTATGTGCATGTTCTTAGCACTCGTATGTACATTCGAGCATTCAGTATTATCCAAACAGTGGCAGCCCAAGCATTTTTTTAAGTAGGTCTAGATCTTCAACTGGCGGCCCTATAATACAAAACTTTCGTGTTCTTTCCATCCAGTTGATAACCAGTGATTATGCTTATGATTTGATGATGAGATTAAGTCTTTTATTGAAGAGTTATGTTGTATAGGTACCAAAGCTATTCATCATATCTTCATCAAATTGATATGGGAACACGGTGAAGTACTATTTCAAGCACAAAAGAGTTTTCAAAATCAGACCACAATTGACGGAGAAATCGGTGAAAATACAAAAAAAAAGTTAAGTTCAGTCGAACATAGAACCTCCTCCTTTTGGAAAGTCGGTTAAAAAGGAATGTGATATTTGACATCGGTCGCATTTTTCGCATCTGCTTAGAACCGCTACTGTCTCCAAATTCAGTAGAAAGTCGTTTTATGAGCATAAAATCTGAATCAAGGTTCAAAATGTACAATTTGGTTCTATCAGATTTTTTTTAAGCGAAAATTTTCCTTACTTTATTTTTTTCCTTTTTTTGTTTGTTCAGAAAACTTGTGTTAAGTTTGTACTAAATATTTTTTTCTTATTTTGCTTTAGTTGTTGCAAACATGACTGCTGCATATTGGATCCTTCAATTTCCAGTTCGGGCAGTGACAGTTGCCGTAACATCCTGTGTCACCTAGGCGGGCCAGAGAGGGTCGACCGGTGTAAATCTACCAGCATGATTTAAATCAAGGGTTTTTAGTAGGAAAATGCACCCTGGTGTCTGTATTGGTCCCATGCTAATAGCAAAAAGCTCGCTCCTGTATGAGTGTGATATCAGTCCGGGGACACACGATGAGTTGCGGCGGCGGTGCGGCGCCGGAGCGGTGTTGCTGCGTCGTCTTACATAGTATTATCTGTGGCATGTCACACGATGCGCTGCGGCGCCGCACTGGACTTGCAACCACCGAGACGAGGCGGGGAGGGGTGAATGCGTTGCGACGCCGGAGTGGCACTGCTCCGACGTTTTTTATTAACAGACTGTCCAACGCTGCTGGGGTGCTAGCGGCGCCGCTGCGACATAACAACGTTGCGGCGCCGCACCGCTCGTATGCCCGCCGATACGGTGAAATATTTGCAGTGCGGCGCCGCAACGCATCGTGTGCCCACTGCCTTATGTAAGTAAATTCCGCCGTAAATGGCAAAAATTATACCAAAATAACCTAATACGCGAACAAAATTATTTTAAACGTTAATCCAGGTTGTGAACTACCTGTGTGCAAAATTTCATTGAAATCTATTCAGCCCTTTTTGGTAATTGAAACTCAGAGATACACATTTTCACATTTCCAGTTAATATTAGTAGAATTATCTACCGGTACACTGTTTTCAATAAGGCAATATTAGCCAATGAAAGCACCTTTCGCTGAAATACATAACACACAATAATAATTGTGTATCCTATACATAGATAACACGGCAATCATGGTTGACAATGGGCCAGCGTGTTAATTGAGCCAACAGTGCATGCCCATTGTGGTCAATATCTGCCTCATTGTGTAGTTTTCAACCGTCATATTATACTAGTCAATTGTTACTGACAGACAGCCAACTATATGTACCACTAAGTAGAACGGATGTTAAATAGGCACCTTATTGTGATTTCCAGGCCGGTAACAAAAGCATAATTTTATTAGTAATGCTGGGACACAGAATTCTCTCTGTGAGAGGGTAGTGGGTGGTAATCCACCACGCGTATGCAGTGTGCATTGATGAATGTTACCCACAGCCATCGTTTTTTTTTTGAACATTTTCCGGTTTTCTCACAATGTTTTCCTCCTGTGATTGCAAGCCTCCACTGCTCTCTAAACGGGAGCAGTGAATGCGTGCAGTGACTAACAATTATTAATAAAAAACCAAAGTCTTTTATTTCGTCGCAGTTGTCGTCAGCGGTGAGGAAGATTATGTGTCCGACACCGCATACCGCAGCGTTGTGCGTTTCGATCAAGGGACCAAAGCTTTACGCACAATACGACGTTGTATCGTGTGTACGTGTTTTGACCCCTATTTGTTCCATGATTTGGTGAAGTAAGTTAAATTACCGACCCTCAGTAGCTTGACCGCCAGGTTGGAAAACCATACGCCGTTTCACCCGAACTATTAAGTCCGCTTCATAAATTTTTATCACGCTTGTGAAAACCTCAAGGTTGAACTTATTTAAATTCATTGAATTATGACTGTCAGCTTTGGCACCGCATTTTATTATGCAAACGAATAACTAATGTGAGGTCTTTAAAATAGAGTAGGTAAAGGAGTAATTAGGTACTTAATGTCATGTATGACAAAAGACAAAGATATTTTATTTCAAGTACGTTACCTTACGTTCAAAAGTGCCGCTTGGTGGCCCCAAGCGGCACTTTTGAACGTTAGGTAGGTACATAAAAATTTACAAGTTATAAAAGTTGATTCTACCGTGCATTCGGAAAGTAGCTTGTTATGGAGAAGAATGCACAAGAAACTCCATACTTACTCTTTTAAAAAAAAAGTTTTTTTACAATATTTAGTTACATAAGTACATTCATTAATAAATTCATATATGTGAGGACAATGCACCCAGAATAGCACTATACACTATACTACGTACAGGCATAAAGTAATAAAAGTACTATAATAGATGCTAGAAAAACATTAACATCCGAAGCAGTTAAGTTATGACCAATCTCAACTGACGGCGTCCGTTCACGAACATGACGCATGAATTGGCACCACCCAGCTCAACCATCATGAAGGGAACCGGATAATCCAACACACGCGCCACCATCAGAGAGACATTTGAGAGAGCATGACACACTCAACTGCCAGGGCACACACAAGTCAACGAACGACACACAGGTACAGTAAATGGTAGATTTACAGTTGGGTACATAGTACTCACACACGTGCTTTGCAGTTATACAATAGTAAGGAAATTGAGTGTATACTATACAAATATATTCATTCAGTCTTCAGCAGTTCCAACAACACTTCAAAACAATAATGTTCTGCATATCACTTGGTTTTGCGCCCTAGTGGATGTGGAGCAGGAATAGCATTTAGCCAAGCATTTTTATCAGTGAATTAATCCCCCAACTTATAATATGCCAGCCTGCATAGTGTGCGTTTTGTACAAGTTTTAAATTTCGTCTCATTCAGTTCAAGAATGTGGGGTGGAATTTTATTGTAACATTTTGTACAGTACCCCAGTAGGAGGGGCTACTTTTGCCAGTCTGAAACCTGGTTGAGCTAATTGGTCCCTATTTATAGTAACGTAATTATGTCTGTTGCCGTTTTTACTAAAAAGATGTAAATTCTTTCTCACGTACATGATGTTTTCATAAATATATTGACAAGGAACCGTCATGATGTTAATGTCCTTAAACAGTTCCCTTAGGGAATCTGAATATGATAGATGAATATGTGTACGTTAAGTCAGAGAAATTGGTACCTTTAACAAAAATTTGCAGTGAATCGAAACTTTACTAAGTTGTATATTATGTAGATAAACGCCATATAGGCATATAAACGTTGTCTCTGAGTTTGAGGATTTGCAAATGATGTTCAACTTCAAAGTGGTAATATTAAATTTAAAACATTCGCGTTACATAATGAAAAAAAAAATAGGAAAATAAATAATCGAAATCATCGCGTTAAATTCACGTGATATATTGTTTTTTCAAAGTGGTAAGCAATCAATTTCGCTGACTACACCACGTGATTCCCTATCAGCCTATTTTTACCAATGCTGGGACATAGGATGCCTCCGTGTGATGTAAAGTGGTTCGTAATCCACCATGTAGGTCCAGTGTGGGTTAGTGGATGTCACAGTCTTCGAAGTTTTAGTTTTTGTTGGTACGCCGATTGCCCCAATGTTTCCCTTTGTCATTTTGGGAGCAGTGATGATGAAAAATTTCATAAGGAATTATGTTTTAACTAAAACGACAAAAATGTCTTGACACGCCTCTGGATGTCCCAAAAAACTCTTTATCAATCATCCTGTACTATATAATCCAGTTCCATGCTCGTTCAGAGAGAAAATCAAAAAATAAAAATCACTCTTTTACGCCTAATAAAGCATAAAATGTTACCTACAAAAGGATATTGATGGAATGGAATCAAACCTTTTTGCTCTGAGTAAAACCTCTGATGTGCGAAATATTGAAGGAGGTGACAGTACAATATGACTAAATTAGCAATACTTCTGATGGTTCGACGCGATTCGATTTCAATGCGTGACCTTATTCTGCTTCCCCTTTTCCAAACTTTCCTCCATCCCACACATCCTCAAACACTCGTACACACTTTCCAACACAAAACATAAACACAATACAAACACACGGTTTGCCTCTTAATAAATTATTTATATTTTCTGTACCCTTAGTCTTTGTTTCCTGTTTTACGTGTACTATACTCCGAACTGCATGCATTTTATTGTCCTAGTGAACTTAGAGAGCCCTCAATCTTAGCTTGGGTGTCAGAGGTGTATAACTCTGTGTTCAGTAGAATTCTCAACTTAAATCTTCGTTTTGTTAAACCACATAGTGACATTGAAATTGTAATCTGGCAATATTTTTATTATAATTTTTCACACCGTTAAGCGATTTTTACCAAGCGAAATTGCAAGTACGTTAAAAATTCACCCGATTTGCACCTAAAATTTTCTTAGACAACGTGGGAAATATCGCCTATCGATGTAATTAAAATTGCGTCTCACCATCAGGAGATCTCTTAGAGTCTCTCTCTCATCCAATCTCTCTCTCTGAAGGAGGATTTCTTCTATCAGGAATCCTCCTTGACTGCTTAAAATCGAACTAAAAAGATGTAAACTAGAAGAAAATCATACTGTGCAGTTGGCGGATAAATCTGGTTTTGGTCAGCCAGTTCGCGAACGTGCATCCTCCGACTGCACAGCATGATTTTCTTCTTGTTTACATCATTTTAGTTAGGTTTTTAAGCAGTTGGGTTTTTTGATTCTTTACATCATGTGTTTCTCAAAAAAAAACAATCAAATTACATGCGTAGTCGTAGAAGAGACTTGAGGAACTTCGTTTTTGGCTGGTGTTTCCCGACCGAACTCGTCTTTTCATTCGTTCTTCCACTCTCAACATTTAATGTAACACATTATCGTACTTTAAGTGCGTGTTGCTTTTAAGATGTAAGTGACATTTTTTTTACCTTTACTTTAGTACTTAGTAAGAGTTTTCAATAGGAAAATGTTGCCATCTTTAATAATAAATAAATCAAGCTTTTTATGTAACAAAGGAAGGTGTTATTCGCATCTGTTCAAGGTTTTCTCTTAATTCCGTACACGTGTCGCTAGAATAAGACGGCTGGGTCTTAGATGACGGTAAATAGTCCAATATATTTGGAATAACAAGTCTACAAGCGCTTTTCGATATGAAAGTACCAGAGTCCCATTTAATATAAATGACAGGTGACAGGTGACAAACTGTCAATTTTGTTATTGCCTTTCTTAAGTTTTTTGCTTTTGTCATTATTTAACAATATGGCTCGGATTTTTTACTACCAGTGTCTTCACTGGTAGTAAAAAGATATTTGATTATTTTTGTCGTCCTATGAAAACACCAGTGGATATGATTCGGAATCACGAGTTGAATGAACGCAGCCAGGTGCTTTTCTTTGTGTAATTTATTTCTTCACCAGTGCTCTCAAATCGGTGAAGGAAAACATCGTTAGGATTTATCGGCATGACTAAGTGCTCCTTCAGACAGAGGTCCGTTTTACAGCTCCAGTTTATCAGATACGTTTTTATTCGGTGCTGACGTATGTAGCGTGAGCGAGTTCACACACATGACCGTATTCCAAATCCAGTAAAAATTGTGAACCGAAGAATATACAACAGTCCGTTTTACAGGTCTATAGGCTGCCAATAACGCCGTGGTTTCCTCCGACGCAGACGATGATGGTACCAATTCCCGTACAACACGAGAACGTCCATCCTTGTACAAAGTTGGTGGTACACTGACTAAATGTTTTTTGGACATTACCCCCAGTAGCGAGGAATGGGAGTGGGTCGATGACAGTCGATTTGCACAGTTATTTTAACCTTGTTGTAGATCCAAAAATTCGATGACAGTCGATTTGCACAGTTATTTTAACCTTGTTGTAGATCCAAAAATTCGAAGACATGTGAAATCTGGCAATCCACACTGGGCCAGTGTGGTAGATTATGCATAGCCGGCTCCTCTCTGTTTCCCAGCAGGGGGAATATTATGGACTGATTAATTATTATTATGAAAACAATTATAGCGGATGCACTCGCAACAAAACGAAACGGATGCGTAACGAAGCGTGACAAGAAGTACGGTCAAGTACAAAATACAAATACAGTTATTTAAATTGATATAAAAAAGAACAACTCGGTGACTATTATAAATTAGTTTAGGAATTTTTTTAAGAATATTGAAGCCTGATGTGTTTGATAATATACGGGATCTTAAAAAAAAACAACTTAATTTGGTAAATGCATATTTATTGAACATATTATTCTGTATCGCTACTAGAAAAATCAAATAATGAATTTTATAAACTTTTCAGCGAGGGCGAGTTCTTAGGAAAGAACCAATACAGTAAAACAAATAATATTAATAATTAATACTAATAATATTTTAAGGAAAGTGTTCTTCGATTATTCGCGTGACGAGAGGGCTGGGCTTTTCTTCGGCTAGAGAATCAGCACTGCTATCCAACACGGCAATTCTGCCAGCGTTCTGGGCACTTTTCTTTTCACATTGACAGCGATGTGGATATATGTTTAGATGCCCAATGAGTCCTTTTTTATAACCATGTAAATACTTTTTTAATTTTAACCATTTTAATCAGAAAATACAATAAAATTGTCATCATATATCAGCTGGCCATAAAGCAAACTATGAATTATTAAAAAGATGCATAGATTTCGGTTCTGTCAGAAATAAAGTGCCAGTTAAATGTTCGCTCGATTCAGAAAATCGTGACCAACTCGACGAGTGCTCGGAGTAATTTTTTATGCAGTTTCTTTAAAAAAGGATTTGAAATCGGTATATAAGTAAACTTATGTTCAATCGTCCACCGCCTTTATTTATTACCGATTAAGAAAAAACTTAGTTCATAGGTCGACCAACAGATGGCGGTGTTCATGTGACGCAAATTCCTACATCGCGGTGTTAAGATTCTCACCGAGATAGTGACCCTCCGCTGATTTATTCATTTAATATACGGTTTTAACAAAGGTTCAGTGTTGTTATTTGCATTTAGTCAGTAACCCTGAAAAGTATCCACCCGCTCAGCCAGATCGGCAGTAGGTAGAAAGTAAACTCCAAGAAAAGAGTTTGATGTGCGTCGTGACCAAATTAAACATTGGTCCTACGAGTCGGAGGTGACAAAGTCACAGTGAGTGGTTGCGGAGAGGGTGCCGACACAGTAGTGGATCGCTACTGATGGCGCCAAGGTGCTGGTGAGTTGATGCACCGGGTTCAATAGACCCAGTTCGAGAATCGGCGGTTGCGGCGCAGAGAGGAGCAGTTCAAGTTCAAGCAGCAGGGCGAGTACGAGTCGGGTGTGGAGGAGCAGTTCGAGTCGAGTGGAGGAAGCAGTACGTGATCGAGTGAAGCCGGGCGAGTTCGAGTTCGAGGAAGCAAGTGTAGTGAGTTCAGTGGATAACCGTGAGTACATTTGAATAAATAATCTGAGTTCTAGAAGAAAAAGAAGTTCATCAAGAAATAATAATATAAGACTGAGTAATTTAGAGTAAAAGTGCAAAATTATATTATTCAACAATTATTTGATTTCCTAAAATAATTCGAGATTTGTTGATAATAAATAAATAATTCGAAGGTTTATAAGTTAATTTGCAATTTGTAAATTATTTCATTTTGTTAATTGGTTGCAAGCACTTGGCGAAATTTGAATTATTTTAGACTTGTAATAAGTTTGCAAACACGCATAAACAGGGAATTGATGTCCGATTGTGTTGTTTTAAAATTGGTAAACATTTTGCCTTGGCGAGTAAGTAAATTCAATACGGTGGCTTTATTCAGTTATTCAGGGAATTCAATATTTTAAAATGGAATCTTTAGTGAAGTTACAAGTCGATGTCAAAAAAACGATAGAGAAGGGAAGAACTAATTTCAAAAAGTCTCCCAAGGAAAGATTAACTCGTGGTTATGTAGAAACGAGATTAGAATCTTTAGAAGACCAGTGGTCTAAATTTAATGAAACACACAGTAAAATAATTGAGAGAGCCACCGTAACGGATATGAAAAATAACTATTTTGAATCGGACTTGTACGACGAAACCGAGGAAGTTTATATAACTTACAAATCCGAGTTGAAAGATAATTTATATTGTGACAGTAATGAAAGGAGTGTAAAGACTCAAATAAGCGAACCTTGTACACGGCCGCCTTCAAACGTTAGGTTGCAGAAAATTAATATTCCTTCATTTTCTGGCAAATACGATGAATGGATTAGTTTCCGCGATCTTTTCAAATCGCTAATTCATTCCAATAAAGCTCTGGATGACGTACAGAGGTTACATTATTTGAAGGGATGTTTAAAAGGCGAAGCAGAACAGTTGCTTCGCCAAATACCAATTACTGCATCGAACTACTCAGTATGTTGGGAGAAATTAGAGCATCGGTATAATAATAAACATCACTTGGCAAATTCTATTTTACAACGGCTATTCAATCAAAAACGGGCAAATACAGAGTCAGCTGTAACTCTCAAATATCTGCTGGATACAACTACCGATTGTATGAGTGCATTATGTAACCTAGGTATTAGTATGGCCACCATTGTGGATATCATGGTGATATATATAGTTTCGGGAAAGTTGGACCCGGAGACCCGTAAGCAGTGGGAGTTAAAGGTTGCTTCTGATGAGTCAACTGAACTGTCGACTTTAGTACAGTTTCAAGCATTTCTTGAGAGTCGGTTTAGAGCACTTGAATTTATTGAACCACAGCGGACATCGGGACAGTGGCGAGCTGGTCCGCGAACAGAAGGGTTATCAGGTCAAAAGACTTTGCTTGCTCGGAGTGGTAATCCTGACCCACATGGCCAAGTTAAAATTAGTTGCGAATACTGCGGTAACAGTCATAAGCTATGCTTTTGTACACAGTTCACAAAGATCAGTGTTGATCAACGAAGAACTTTTGTTCAGTCGAAGAAAATTTGTTTTAACTGTTTGGGCGGAAATCATTTAGTTTTTCAATGTAGGAGTTCGTCAGTATGCCATATTTGCAATAGGAAACACCACACTCTTTTACACATTAATAATGACCATAAGGCTAAGGAAGAGAAGTCAACTGCTAGTTCAGCTGACAATGATACATCAACTGATACTGCTCCAGTTGTTTCATGTCTGTCAACTAAACACATCGTAAGTCCTAATCAAGTACTGTTAGCCACTGCATTGGTCAAAGTTCGAACCGCTGAAGCCAACTATCATATCGTTCGGGCCTTATTGGATCAGGGGTCTCAGGCTTCTTTTATCACGGAAGGTACGGCACAATTTTTACGTTTGAAGAGAAGTCCGGTTAGGAGTATTGTTTCTGGTTTGGGTAGTGTAAAGTCATCAGCGAATTCTGTTGTAACCTTGGTGTTAAAATCAATAACGGAACCCTGCTTTACGTTAGAAGTAACCGCATATGTTTTGAAAACCATTACCTCATACATACCGGAAAGACAGGTAGCTCCTTTTGATTGGTCTGAATTAGAACAGCTTACATTGGCAGACCCACAGTTTTGTACACCCAATAGGATAGATATTTTATTGGGCGCAGACGTGTACAGTAAGATATTAAAAGATGGTCTTAAGAGAGCGCCTAGTGTACCAGTAGTAGCACAGAGTACCACGCTAGGTTGGATTATTTCTGGTGCAACACAAATAGAAACTAAAGATATCGCGAGTAACATCACAGTTATGCACACAGCAGTAGAACAAAACGATCTTCTAAAAAGGTTCTGGGAGATCGAAGACCAGTTCCCACAAATTAGTATGTTAACAGAGCAAGAGTTAAGGTGTGAAGAGATATATGAATCTACGACTTCAAGGTGCGAGGACGGTCGTTACATAGTCAAGTTGCCATTTAAGGATTCAAAACCCGCCTGCGTAGGTGGTAACATTAAGGAAATAGCTGTAAGAAGATTCAAAGCTTTGGAGAAAAGGTTTACGAAGGATGCACACCTGAAAGAAAAATACACAAAGGTTATAGAGGAATATTTACATTTGAAACACATGAGAAAAGTACAGAAACCAGACACCAAATTAAATGAAGCAGCTTACTTACCTCATCACGCTGTTATAAGGGAAGATAAATCGACTTCAAAGGTGCGCGTGGTGTTCGACGCTTCCTGCAAGAATGAAAAGGGAGTATCGCTCAATGACACGTTGATGGTAGGACCTACCTTACAGTCGGATTTGCGGCATATCGTTCTTCGCTGGAGAGTCCACCAAATAGCACTTACTGCAGACATAATAAAAATGTATCGACAAGTGAGAGTAGCAGAAGACGAGGTAACCTACCAGAGAATAGTTTGGCGGAAGGAGCCTTATGAAGAAATACAAGATTATGAGTTATTAACCGTAACCTTTGGTACGGCTTCGGCACCTTATTTGGCAGTCAAGACATTGCACCAAGTCGCTTTGGATTATAACCAACAATTCCCGACTGCATCTGAAATAGTACCAACTAGTTATTACATGGATGATTTGATGACCGGGTGTTCCACAATAGAAGAAGGAAAGACTTTGTATATTGAAATGAAAGCATTGTTAGGAAAGGCTGGGTTTGAACTACAGAAGTGGAACAGTAACAGTTCGGAATTACTGAAGGAAATTGAGTCATATGAAAGTAAGGATGAAAAGGAAATATTAAGTGATAGTACCAAAATCTTGGGACTTACCTGGTGTCGTAGTGCAGATCACTTTAAGTACACGGTGCAGCTGCCTTCACCATCTGAGAACCTAAGTAAACGTATTATTATATCGGATATTGCCCGATTATTTGACCCTTTGGGTTGGATAGCGCCCAGTATAATACTAGCTAAAATGTTGATACAGAAATTGTGGCTAGCAGGAGTAGGTTGGGACGATAGTGTACCAGACAAAATAAAAGAAGAATGGATCACTTACCGTAAAGACTTGGAACAGTTAAGCAAGGTGCGTGTTCCAAGATGGTTAGGAACAACAAATAGTTCAATTATAGAGTTGCATGGGTTCAGCGATGCGTCAAAAGTGGCCTACGCAGCAGTTGTGTACACTCGCTGTACAGATCCTTCAGGCAATATACAAGTCACTCTTCTAATGGCAAAAACAAAGGTTGCACCTATAAAGACAGTTAGTATCCCTCGCCTAGAACTATGCGCAGCAGTGCTTTTGGCACGTTTATTGACCGATGTAGCACGGGCTATGAATATTGCTAAAGACAACGTGCGCGCTTGGACTGACTCGACAGTAGTATTGGCATGGCTAAATAGTCACCCAAGTCGATGGAAAACCTTTGTTGCTAATAGAGTTTCGGAGATCTTAACCACCTTAGAAGCAAGCCAATGGGCACATGTATCTTCGAAGGATAATGCCGCAGACTGTGCATCAAGAGGAGTTTTACCGTCGCTTTTACACGAAAATGAAATTTGGTTTAACGGGCCACAATTTTTACATAGTGTAAATATACAGTACAATAGACCATTGAATGTAGATATTAGATTGGAGGAGAATATCAAGTCTCACATAGCTGTAAAACAGGAAAGCTTACCATGGAAAAGGTATAGTTCTTTAAGAAAATTATTAAGAGTAGTAGCTTTATGTAGAATTTTCTTTTATCGTTATGTTAAGGATGAAGGTATACCCAAATATTTAAAACGGTCGGATCTTGACGAAGCGTTGAAATGTTGTATAAGAAGATGTCAAAGAGTCGAGTTCGAAATAGAGTACAAACAGATAAAAAGGAACATGCCGGTAAATAGTAAACTAAGTAAAATTAGTTCTTTATGTCCTTTTGTAGACAAGGACGATATAATACGTGTTGGTGGTAGATTACAACATGCTTCATTGTCAGATAAAGAAAAACATCCCATAATTTTACCACATAATACCCATCTTACTAAGTTGTTGATCGCAGACGCACACGATCGGACGCTACACGGTGGTCCGCAGATAATGATAAATTATCTAAGATCAGCTTATTGGATTATAGGTGTAAAAAGTCTCACTAAAAAATATGTACATAACTGTGTCGTTTGTGCCAAAAATAAAGCTAAGGTGTACAATCAATTTATGGGATCACTTCCACCATCACGTTGTACCCCATCGCGACCTTTTATGAATAGTGGTGTGGATTATGCAGGTCCAGTTCAAATTAGGACGACAAAGGGTCGAGGTCATCGCTCACACAAGGGCTACATTTGTGTATTTGTCTGTATGGCTACTCGAGCCATACATTTAGAGGTAGTGAGTGATATGAGCACTCAGGGTTTTCTAGCAGCCTTTCGACGATTTGTGTCGAGACGTGGACATTGCTCAAACATCTGGAGCGATAATGGCACTAATTTCGTGGGTGCGGCAAGAGAACTTAGAGAGTTAGCTGCGATCCAACAAAATATTGCAGAAGTGCTAGAAGGTCGTAATACTACTTGGCATTTCATACCACCGCATGCTCCCAACTTCGGTGGTTTGTGGGAATCGGCTGTGAAATCAACGAAATTTCACTTAAAACGTGTAATAGGTAACTCAACACTCACCTACGAGGAGATGAGCACTCTGTTGAGCCAAATAGAAGCGTGTCTAAATTCTAGGCCAATGACAGTGATCAATGGGGAAGACATTCACGAGCCCATGCCATTGACCCCTGGTCATTTTTTAATTGGTGAGCCACTAGTCACTGTTCCGGATGTCAGCTATGAAAATTCAAGTATCAGTTCCTTGTCTCGTTGGCAGCATTTACAAAAACTAGTCCAAGGTTTTTGGAAACGCTGGTCCGTAGAATACATAAGCAGCCTGGTTCATAGATACAAGTGGTCGAATAAAACTCCTGAGCCTGAAATCGGTGACGTAGTTCTGATTAAGGAATTTGATATGCCTCCTGCTTGTTGGTTTCTGGGTACAATAGTTGAGAAACATCCGGGTCCCGATGAAATCACACGTGTGGTTACATTACGCACTAGCAAGGGCCTTCTAAAGCGGCCTACATCAAAGCTCTGTATTCTGCCAGTCAACGAAGGAAATTAAGGATTTTGCTTGTGTAATTGTTATTAGATCACTCAGACTGTGTTAAGAATATATAAAATTTTTGTTAATACATTTACCATTAGTAAGTTTCATTAGTGCCATAATTCAAAATTCATTCTGAACAGTTCTTGTTATACCTAGCGATAGGTAGTTAGGTATACATTGAAATTATCTAGTTTAAGTAAATACAAGTTCAAACTCCATAAGTAAATGGTTTGTATTAGGTTAAGATAGTTCATTAAGGTTAAGACTTTGTTAAGGTTTCTAAATGTTGATGTAAACCGAAATTTATTTTCATATGTTTGTTTTAAGGACATTCTTCAATAATGTCCTTGGTGGGCGGTATGTTCAATCGTCCACCGCCTTTATTTATTACCGATTAAGAAAAAACTTAGTTCATAGGTCGACCAACAGATGGCGGTGTTCATGTGACGCAAATTCCTACATCGCGGTGTTAAGATTCTCACCGAGATAGTGACCCTCCGCTGATTTATTCATTTAATATACGGTTTTAACAAAGGTTCAGTGTTGTTATTTGCATTTAGTCAGTAACCCTGAAAAGTATCCACCCGCTCAGCCAGATCGGCAGTAGGTAGAAAGTAAACTCCAAGAAAAGAGTTTGATGTGCGTCGTGACCAAATTAAACAACTTATTTGTTTAATCATCAATTCGAATCCTAAATCACACACAGCTTTAATTATATTTCAGTGTACGATACAGACTTAATTACAGCGTTCTTCACGAAATCGGGTCAATTATTTGAAATAACTCAGCGCACCTTGAAATTTTAATGGAGTATTTAAATATACGTCGAGACTGAACTGAGAAGTAAGCGAGATATGGTTGTGTCTGATTTGATTTAATTTAGTTTAGACAATGCGTTAGTTAGTAGTATTAATTATAGAGAAATTAGTAACAAACCTAGTTATTTATTTATTAATACGTAAACCCCTGATTTCTGATTGCGTGATAGAATCAGAAATGTAGAGATCCGCAAGAGAACTATTAGGGTTACCGACATAGTCCGATGTATTGCCAAACTAAGGTGGCAGTGGTCAGGGCACATTGCTCGCAGAACGGATGGCCAGATGATGATGGGGCAGAAACAATCTGGAGTGGCGACCGCGACCCGGAAGACGTTGCGTTGGAAGGCCTCCCACCAGGTGGACCGATGACCTGGTGAAGTTTGCGCAGATCCGCTGGATGCGTGACACACGGTACCAGTCTATGTGGAAACGCTTGGGGTAGGCCTATGTCCAGCAGTGGAGGTCTTTCATCTGATATGATGATAATGATGATAAGTCTCCCAATTTCAGAAATAAGCATTTGAAGTTAAGTATTTATCAATCTTTACTTAAACATGAATATTCTTTCACAAACGTAGGGTTTGAGACGTTTTTAACCTCAAATACTCAATTCAGAAATGGTTCCTTAGTACATTAATACCAAATAAGAAATCAGAGGCCTCTGATTTCTTACAAAACCGCAACCATTTTTACTGGGTGTAATGCTGGTTTCACACAGGGGCAGCGCAGTGACACAGAACAGTAGACAGCGCAGTACTGCTACTGTTTAAACGCACACGCCGAGACAGAACAGTACTGTCTTGACAGTAACCAAGGCAGAACAGTTTATAGCTCGCCAGTCTATTTTTTCGAGGCAGTTTGCTCCCCCACCACCTTTCTCGCTCGTCTGCCTTGTGGCTGGACTCGAGTGAACGCGAGGGCAGTGCAGTGCAAAGAGCAGGACAGTGTGAGCGCGTGCGTCCCGAATTATTTTGCATAACACATAACTGAGATGCGATGCGATTTAGATAGCTTTAGTACGAGCGAGCTCGCATATATTTGCGATGCGTTGCGAATTCGCAGTTATGTGTGGGAGCCCTAATGGCGTTTGTCGGACTGTCCTATTATTTGGCCCTATATTTGAACGCCACTGTCCTTCTAAACTGTTCTGTCCTCCTGTTCTGCCTCAATGTTCTGCTCTCTTACGAAACCAACATAACGCAAGGGTGCGACCATGTATTAAAACTGCTTCTGTCTATGAATATGAACAATAATTTCTCAAGGAATGCCATAAACAATTCTGAAAAAAAAAATGATTTTCTATACATAGTTGTCGTCAGCTTCTTTTTTGAGCATTATCTATGACTTTCTTGGAGAAAATTGTTAATTTACATGGACCGAAGCATTTTTCAAAATATGATCTCACCCTTCACTATTTCTAATGTGTTATTTAACTATGGTAAATGAAGCTGTGAAATAATAATAACGTCAGAGTTTTTTAATCACCTTCGTAATTTGCCGGTCTTATTTCCTGGTTGACGGTAGTAGGCAAAACTTTATGATGGAGAATGGACTGAGCATTCCATATTCAGGCAAAAAGTGAACGTAGGCAGAAAAGTGTAGGAGAGATAAAACGAGTGTATGGTAAGTTGTCTAGAATTCTGATTGAGCCATATCACAAGCTTGCAAGAGCGGAAAAGTTCTGCACAAAATCAGAGATTTTGAAAGAGGCAGGTATTGGCCGCACAGTCGCTTTTTCTTTCTACAGAGAGGTAAATTTTGCACATGTATTCGGCTCAGTCTATTCTCTACCTTTGTGGTTACCTATAGCCAAAACTCCATGGTAGAAAACTCAACAGGATTTAATAAACTTAATGGTTTGCAGAGGGTGCCACCGGTGATTCTGATAATAGCGTGGCGCCAAGTAATTGCTAATATAAACGTGATAATTAAAGCATAACTCAATTTGGGTAATTTAATACCTGTTGTTATAACTTAATGGTTAAGTTCAACTGGTTAATAATATCGCAGTAATTGTTAGTATGCCAGTCAGGCTTTTTGAAAGAATTGTTATTTAATTGTTTGGAAAAATATAAATTAACGCGATTACTATTAGGAAAATTTAGATTTGTACAGAAGGCTAGGCAAAATTATTTTATGATAGAGAGAAGTTTATCGACCATCTTGGAGGATCGAATCTTTCGTGGTCCACTTGGGCCCATGATGGACGCGGAGCTGAGTCGCAAACTGTTTTCCACCTGCTGTATGCACAAGGGCAGAATAGCAGGAAAATATACAGCAAAATTGACACATGCACTATCTAAGACAACGCCGCCGCGTCGTGGCAAAGTTTTGAAATACGTGCAATGAGATAGGAGCCTTTTTAGTCTCGCATTTTTACTTTATATTGTTGTTTTTCTTTTGCCTATCTCGTGTCTCCTATGCGGGTCACAAATAAATATTTTTCTTTCTTTCTTTCTTTTAATGACACCAAAAAAAAGAACCACAAAAAATTCAAAATGAGAATATTCCCGAACTATTTTTCCACGAACATAGACATTTATTAAGTTACATGTTACCTAAACCAAACACTCAATAAGTATACCAAAAATAAAACACAGTACACTATTGTTAAATTTACCCTTCCTTAAACCCGAATTTGTAGGCAGAAATACCGAAACATCGGATTATCCGGGACTTGTCAACTCTTCAAAGGGTTTGAAAGGGTTCCATTGAGTTGCTGTACAATATTGGATATGTTTTATATTCCCTGCGGCTACGACTTACGAATGTATTCGTGGGACGGCCTTTCTGATGTAACAGACTTTCTGTGTACTTACTTGTATGAAATGTAGCTTGTTCAGTCGACACGATGCTTTTTTTAGTGTTCCGTACCCAAAGGGTAAAAACGGGACCCTATTACTAAGACTTCACGATCCGTCTGTCCGTCTGTCACCAGGATGTATCTCATGAACCGCGATAGCTAGACAGTTGAAATTTTCACAGATGATGTATTTCTATTGCCGCTATAACAACAAATACTAAAAACAGAATAAAATTAATATTTAAGGGGGGCTCCCATACAACAAACGTGATTTTTTTGCCGTTTTTGCGATAATGGTGCGGATCCCTTTGTGCCCGAGTCCGACTCGCACTTGGCCAGTTTTTTTATTAAGTTTACCAGTTTTCTCTTACATATGAATAATTACCCGAACCGTAAGACCGTCCGTTTGCGAACCGGAAGATGATGCGTTGGAAGGCCTCCCACTAGGTGGACCGATGACCTTTTAAGGTTGCGGGCATGCGATTGATGCGAGACGCACGGAATCGGTCAATGTGGTGACTGGGGGAGGCCTATGCCCAGCAGTGGACTTATTTTGGCTGAAAGGATGATGGTGATGATGAACAATTATGCGGATGCTCCAAATATCTAGACCTATTTGGGCCACATAATGCGTAGGGGAGATGACAGCATGGAAAAGCTTTTCCAGGTTAGCTTTGCCGGTAATTGTTGGCAATACCAAAGGAAAGAGAGCACGAGGCCGATCGCCAACACGATGATCCGCCCAAGTGAAAGACGCTACGTCCCTGAGGACGTAGCGTCTGAGCAAATTGCTCAGACGCTATGCAGGTCATATGCAGGTTAGCTTTTCCGGTAATTGTTGGCAATACCAAAGGAAAGAGAGCACGAGGCCGATCGCCAACACGATGATCCGCCCAAGTGAAAGACGCTACGTCCCTGAGGACGTAGCGTCTGAGCAAATTGAAAAATTTGCCGGAGCAAATTTTTGCAGGCGGTGATGGCAAGCTTCTATGGACCGGAACCGATGGAGGCAGATTGTTCGCTGAAAGGGGTCCAGTGACCACGATCCACAGTATTGAGGGACTGATTGAATAAGAAGATAAATAATTACATAATTACATTACATATTTTAACTACATAAATGTGGATGAAGGTACTACACTAAACCTTTGTCCTTCGGCAAAAACAAATTTTAATGTTTTACCAGCAACGTGGATTTTTGTTTGAACTGCATGTTTGTTAGTCAATCAACAGAAGAAAGGTTTTAGATGAAACTTAGCACACGGGTAGACCATGACCTGATTAGGACATAGGCGTTCTCATGGAATAATAATCTACTTCCACGTGGGCGACACCAGTCGCGAAAGATAGTCTTATAGGTAAAATCCTGAATGTGTTTAATTTATGCTACGTGTATTAACTAGATTATGCAAAAATGCAGGTAGAACAGAATATCTACAAGTTAATTTCCCTAAATCTTTATAAATAATAATTCACTCATTCATCTATACTAATATTAAAAAGAGGAAAGATTTGTATGTAACGAATAAACTTAAAAACTACTTGACTAATTTCAAAAATTCTTTCACCGTTGAGAAGCTACACTATCCCCGGGTGACATAGGCTACTTTTTATCCCTGTATTCCTACGGGAACGGGAACTACGCGGGTGAAACCGCAAGGCATCCGCTAGTTTTTATCAATAAATTCACTAAATCTAAATGTATTAATTTAATTTAAGGACCGCAGCCGTTGAAATCAGACTTTATTAATAATGGAATTAATGTAGGAAATCTGAATCTCATTTCAAATTCTCTGATGAGCTCTTTGATTATATCTTACATTGATTAATGAGGCGTCGAGCAGTATTCATATTTTACAATAGTTAGTTGAGTTTACCACGCACCCAAGTAGGCCGCTGCAAACACAATTTAGCAAAATGGGGTTTTATAGATAGACCCGTCTGATACCCAGTGTGAGTGCGGTGCCCCTTTGCAAGATATGGCACACATGCTGGAGTGTCCCAAGTGCCCATACTCCTGCACTTTGGAAGACCTTATGCTCGCCACTGACGCCGCAATCGGGGTGGCCACCTACTGGGCCCAAAAATTATGAAGAGTTTCCCATCGACTCGAAAAGAAGACATTAGTTAGTGGCCCCGAAGTACCTTACGAGCCACATACAATATTAAAATCTAAGGGCCGATTGTTCAATAGTCATATAACTTCTTAACCCACGACGGAAAAAGAGGGGTGTTATAAGATTAACGTGTGTTGCTGTGTATCTGTGTGTCTGTCTGTGGCATCATAGCGCCTTACTGTCTCATGAAATATCTGAGCGAGGGGAATCGGTTGCATCATCGACCCACATTGAGCTTGACAGCATAAGCAGTAAAGATCTGCTGCAAGCTGTCAAGCGCTTGAAGCCCCATTCAGATGGTATTCCCCCATTTTTTGTGAAAGACTGCATAACGGCTTTTAAGGTACCCTTATTATTTATTTTTAATCTTGCTGTTGAAAGCGCAATCTACCCGTCGCTTTGGAAACTTTCTCGTGTGACTCCCATACACAAGGATGGCTCAAGGTCTCACATCTCAAACTATAGGCCTATTGCTGTGCTTTCGGCCTTTGGCAAGTTATTCGAGTCTATATTGAACCGACACATAACTAGACAGATCGGACCGCTACTGAGCGATTGTCAACATGGGTTCAGAGCCGGTAGGTCAACTGCAACCAACCTAGTCAATCTTGTAGATTATGCTGTCACTGAGATGGATAGCAACAAGCAGGTAGATGCAGCTTATTTTGACTTTAAAAAAGCTTTTGACCGTGTCCATAATGGCGTGGTATTGCAAAAATTTTCAGCCATAGGATTAACGCCAAAATTATTAAAACTATTTTGTAGCTATTTTGGTAATCGAAGGCAATATGTTCAGCTCGCCGGTTATCGGTCTGAAACGTATGTAACGCAGTCAGCAGTAAGTCAGGGAAGCACTTTTGGCCCAACCCAATTCCTTGTCATGGTAAATGACTTGCCGGAGGTCATTCGGACGGCTAAGTGCCTCATGTTTGCTGATGATCTGAAGATCTACTTTAGCATAGGGACGGCGGCTGATTGTGATGCTCTTCAGCGGGACATCGACAATGTGGTAGCCTGGAGCAACCGCAACCGCTTGGAATTCAATACATCTAAGTGTAAGACCATTACATTTTCTCGCCAGCGCTCCCCGCATATGTATACGTACAGTGTGTCACAATATAACGTGGTTTATTGATATATTTTCTATACAAAAGATGGTATATCATTCGAGCCGAACGGAATTGGATAAAAAAAACAAGTAGACTAAGGCCTGGTTGGTCTTCTTAATTTTCGACAATAATGCAGGTGATACTACTAGTAAAAACTTCAGGGGGCTGAATCACCCACGTCCGTAGGAGAGTACCCCATTCTGATACCATACACGTGGTCCCCGGGAGGTGCAAATCAGGTGACACCAACTGGTGGTAGGCTTCGGCCGAAGGCTTGCGACCACCCATCGGGCAAAGACGTACCACCAAGCGTCTTAGGCGTGTACTGGTACGATGCTCGGTGTAGCAACTAGAGGAGTTGGGTCGAGATAGCTGTTCCACTGCAGGCTGACCAGCCTGACGCGCACTGTTACGGACGTATCAGGAGACTGGTCGTGGAGGATAGCGGGCTCCGAGGCACGGTGCTCCGCTGGCCGACCGCAGGTAGTTGGGGGTTTTTTTTTTTTTTTTTAAACGTTGCCCCACACTAGGAATTTCTTCCTGTATCGTGGGTGCGTTTACAAACATTTAAACTCACATACACAAGACACCCAGAACCGGAACAACTATCTGTAGGCCGTACAAATATTTGTTCCGTGCGGGAATCGAACCCGCAACACGCAGCGTAGCAGTCGATCGCTCAACCACTACGCCAACCGTGTCGACAAATTGCCAAAATTAAGTGGCAGTGGGCAGGGCACATTGCTCGCAGAACGGATGGCCGATGGGGCCGAAAAGTTCTGGAATGGCCACCGCGAACCGGAAGGCGATACGTTGGAAGGCCTCCTACTAGGTGGACCGATGACCTAGTTAAGGTTGCGGGAAGGCGCTGGATGCGAGACGCATGGGATCGGTCAATGTGGCGACGCCTGGGGGCGGCCTATGTCCAGCAGTGGACGTCTTTCGGCTGAAATGATGATGATGATGAGAAGATGGAGGAAAGTTAGATTAGTGAATAATTGTATAGGTATTCTTTGTACATTTTTACTTCTGTATGTTTTTTCTGTTTTTTTTTGTTTTTTTTTCTTCTATGTTTTTTGTTACACCGTGTTTTTTTTAATGGTTTTATTTGTATATAGATATTTAATTCTGAATAATTCTTGTATGTTTCGTTTTAACGCCTTAGGTCACAACATGTAAAGTTATACATGTATACTTAAATAACTAAATAATACGTGGTCAATAAACTACACCTCATCTTACACAACCTTTGCTGTTAATTAACCCTTTAACCCAGCGAATAAATCAATTAAAACTTTATTAAAAACAAGGAATAACTTCTTTGCAATATAATTTATTCTGTGGTTCCATGTTTATCGACCGATAGACGAGGGTGACCGTAACGAGAATCAATTTGCGTCTTATCATTAAGCCTGTCTGTTATCAAGGATGAATTTTAATGCCTGTCCAGCCAATTATTAGCTGATAGTTTATTCTGAACAGGGATACTGTGGGATGCCTTAACACACAGGATGTTTTGTAATTTCAATTGAAAAATAAGAAAGATAAAGATTAACTTTGACGTCAGCCGACAAAAAAATGGCTGAAAAACAACAGTGTTCGCCATTTTGAATTTCTTATGACGTTTTAAAACGCCTAGAGTAGATTCTGGATGATTGATGTGATTGGGTTCAAAATTGTTTAAAAGGAGGTTCAATATTGATATTTTGGCATCGAGCGGGCGCGGGGCCAGTACTGCGTTAACATTGTGGCGTATATATTGCCTTAAGAAGCGAACTAAAAAGAGGTAAACAAGAAAAAAACCATGCTGTGCAGTCAGAGGATACATCTGGTTTTGGTCAGCCAGCACGCAAATATGTATGCAGTCGGGTTTTTTGTATTAACATTTTTTTGCACAAAAGATATCATACTTTTTCAACAAACTGGCATTACAATTTCATAAAAATTTGGCCTTTTTAGCACCAGACCATAGAATTAATCTTCTGCATAAAACAAGTAGTTTACCCGATCACTCGACTGGTTTCCGAGAGCCCTGAACATTGTTACCATCTATGAAAGGCTAGAGAGGCCATTGTTCTACCATCTATACCTACTAGCTCGAGTGCCCTTAACATTTAAAAGGGCACTAGAATGGCATTATTCGTAATGAACACTGTATTTCTAGGTTACTGTATCAGTTTTGTAGATTTGTTTTTGATGGAAATTGGCCTTGAGATTTTCGCACAATGTATTAAAGGAATGAACTGTAGGTACTTAATTTTAGGACACCTTGAAACCGCCAGTACCTAAGTATCATCCTTATTCTAACATAATTTGTGTCTCCTGACAAGTCACATTCTACCAAAACAAGCGGTGAACAAATATTTTATTCGGTGCGAGCTTCCAATTATGAAGAAGAGAGATGTGAAAAAAGAAATATGGTTGAAAGTAATTTGCGTAGGTAGTGTAGAAATTAATAGTCATATGAACAATCATGTTATTTTATATGATAAGAAAACAAGGCATCATCTGTTGAGCATCTCACGGTAATTTTAAGAGACTGACGCAAGAATAAATTCTATTCCTTTTGCTTACGATCACAACAATGAATTCACTTACATAATTATTTGTAGAACGCCGGCACTGTTTTGTTTGCAAACAGTTTTCTTTGTAATCTGTTTGATTCTATTGTAAATTACGCCCACTTTATCCAAGGCTCCTGGCACGTGCAAGAAATTAAATCCTACTAATATTGTAAGTAGAGTTTCTTATCCGTTCTTCTCCATAATAATCTATTTTTGCGATTGAATTGTAGAATTAATTATGATTATGTTTTTTTGTATTTGTTTTTTATTTTTGCTGACATTGAAAAATACCCTATATTGACATTTTTGGCTTAGTAGCCTAATTGAAATAAATAATTTTACTTTGAAATGTGAAAGTTTGTGTTTCAATCACGCAAAACGGACTACGAAGACATTTTACACACAGGGAATGTCTAACCTGAAAATAATAACCTATGTGTTACTCGTACATAGAATATTTTTATCATAACACACTTTTCACATAGGCGTAGTCGCGGGCAGAAGCTAGTCTACCATATACTTGAAGTATATTATTTGTTTTATAAACTTCTAACTACAGGGAAAAAATCGAAGTCGTGTGACATCCACCAACCTGCACTGGGCCCGCGTGGTGGATTGCGGCCCATTCCCTCTCACAGAGAGTAAACCCAGCAGTAGGAACTTTAAAAAAGGCTGATGATGATGATGACAGGGAAAAATAATATTTTTTTTGGAAAAGATTGGCAGGCGTGATGGAACAAAAAGCATACCATTGGCTTTTTCTGTCTAGCATTTCTCAGTCTAGCCTGGAGTCTAGACTTTTACGTATTTGATGGCAATAAGCTCGCCCCCATGGAACTGGACCTTAACATCATCATGATCATCAGCCTATTAAATAAAAAATAATCAATATATAAATCTTTAATTTTGAAAAATACATTTGTTTTCAAAATTACAAACCCACCAAACTGCGAGGCAGTTTATCGGCGGGATTAGCGCTCTTATAACAATTGGTTTACACTTAAATATAGGTATACAAACAATACAATTTAGTGGCAACGCGGGCCACCGCCGTACATTCACTGGCGTGGTGGTACATTTAGATAACTATAGGCATAACAAACTCAAAACAAAACAACGCACGTGCGCGCGTCAGCCAATGTTTATAAGTAGATTCAAACTTACTCACGAGTACTCACGACTGTACTACAAAAAGATTGATGATATATATGGATAGAAGTCTCACACACACGTGGTGGCACACACACACGCGTACCTACACATATCACAATGCAGACATATTACAATCCCGCCGTGAAGTAGCCGCTACCTGTGATAGTGCTGATGCACTATCTCAGGCAACGGCCACCCCATCAAGCAACACATTTATAAGTCTTCTTTTTAATTTTCCATTGGCAATTCTACCACATTAATGTTCCCACTGCTGGGACACAGGCCTCCTCTCTGTGAGAGAGGGAATGGGCTTTAATCATCCACGCGGGCCCAGTGCGGGTTTGTGGATGTCTCATGCATTCGAATTTTTGGATCTAGGATATGCCCGTTTCCTCACGATGTTTTCTTTCACCGTTTTTAGAGCAGTGATGACGAATCCACGACACGTAAGTCGGGGCCGTTACCACTGGGCCACCACTGCCAAACAAACAACCAAATGCGAGTGTAAGGAAGGTGGACATCTGCCTAAACCTTCTAAGAATGGTGGTGCTATGTTATGTTGTATTTATATGTGTGTATAAATTCCAATATACTTCCAGCAATTAAGAGGTCAACGGCCACAAGTACGCGTACTTGAAATCCGAGTTTAAAAATCAGTTAAGTTTTTTTTTGTTTTTTTTCTACTTATCAACGGAGGAGATTTCATTATAAATAAGCATAACCTCTGTACCTATTTTTATGTTCCTTCATCTTGTCTTTGTATTATGTGTGTGTACAAAAAGTGTAAAATAAATAAATAAACATCCACGACTGCCGCAAAGTGCTTATTTATTTAATTCGGCCCTGTATGGTAAAAATTTCATGTTAATGCTTTCCAAAGATTATAATTCTTAAAGGGTCTTAGTATGCACTTAAAGTAAAAGTGGCCATATTCGAAGAAATCATAGTTTGAAATGGCAAATCGCCAATGTTTGTGCAAAGCCAAGTGAAGTTTTATCTGTCCATTTAAAAATGCATGTTTTGGCACATTTCTCTGTTATATTTTAAACTTGCTTTTGTTAGTGGCATCGCCCGCATGAAATGCGAAAATTATTCTATGGGAATATACTATCCTTACAAAAAAAACTTATTAACAAAAAAAAATAAGCTGACTTCTAAAGCGAAATACTACAAAGCGAAAAATATTTTTTTTATCCCAAGTCGGTGTTTTGGGTACCTATTGTTTTTCGTTTTTCGACACCGACTTCAGAAAACAAAGTTATTTGACGGATGTCGGATTTATGCTAGAAAATACAAAAAAAAATAGAAACTTCCGAATTGAGAACCTCCTCCTTTTTGGGCAGTAGGTCAATAGAATCCTATTGACTTAATCCAGGCTACGATATATCCATGCCCAATATATATAAACCTGATACAGTACTAGTGTAGCCAAAAAGCGTGATATTGTGGTGGTGGACCATTTCGAGAGGCGTGCAATGATTGTTGTCATTACCGTCCCGCGTGACGGGAACCATGTGAAAGCCGAAAAACTTAAGCAAATCAAGTATCTTGACTTGGCTCGCGGGGTTGTCAACATGTGGGATGTGGACTCAGCAATCATTGTACTGATAGTCTCACTACGAACGAATAGAGCTGCCAACCCATCTGATCAAGGTGGAATGACAGTGCACTTAAATTTTCATGGTGAGTTGTTTACAGAATAGACCTTCTATGACGCGTGATTGATTGCGTCCAACAAACAGACTTTCACATTTAAATACATAAGAAGGAAGTCAAAGAAGCAGAATTTAACCGCGTTCCTCACGTCTGCTTCCACCTATTTCCAACAATTCCCAGTAATCCTTCAATTCCACCAACGTGACTCACTTTCAGGTGTTCCGGCTGAAGACCTACGCGAACATGGCTGCCGGTGTAAACAATAACATTCAACTAAACTCCTACGTAACTACACAAGTTATATAAGTACCTGTGCTTGAATAACCCGCAGCCTAATTGCGTAAGTGAATTCTGCAAAGCAAACAAGTCGATTCCTTCACAAAAACGACTTTACGTATTAATATGCAATACGTAAAGTCGTTTTTGGGTAGGAATCGACTTGTTTGCTTTGCAGAATTCACTTACGTAATTAGGCTGCATGTCTTGGCACTAGAGAGTAGAAAATATGTAGATACGGTGTAAATCACTTTGGAGGATATATATCACTAACTAATATTGTCCTTTCTAATGTGATGTGGTCTAGGGGTGCACAATGAAGGAAATTTCGGAAATTCCAAAAACCTTTAAGGGAGTGAATAGGGGGATTTTTTTTATGAAAAAAAACACATTTCCTTGGGGATAAAATAAATTATCAATCTGACTAATCAGATGGTTAAGGGGTGTTAAAGTTTTATTGAGGAATCTTACTGCGCAATTTGAATAACATAAACAAAAAATATAATTGAGAAGAAAAGAGTGAATAACATATTTGGATTGTTAAAAACTTGAGCCTCATCAGGGCTAAAAGGGGTTATTTAGTTTTTATGGAAGTAATCTAAAGTATATTATAATTTAAGTGAAATAACGAATCGTCCCAAACCAATTATCAACTCTAGATATTTACGATAGCCCATTTTCTTTATTAATATAACAATAGCTTTTTTATGGTCGCCTTCACTAACTGCACATAAGAAAGTCATCTTTATATACGAATATAAAATAACTATATACGAATTCACGCGAACAAAGTCGCAGGCGGAATGCTAGTTCTGTATACTTTTAAGATTCATGTAACAGAACCTTAAATGGGATCAGAAGTTCGGAAACCAAAGGAAGCCTTGTTATTTGCGTCCGATAACCACTAATTGAATTAATCTGTTAATTATTTAAATCTTACGTAGACAGGGAAGTTCTCAACTTTGAACTTTGAATCACTCCCTATTAATTGGTACCTATTGGAATTTATAATCCCTTGGTAATAAACCTGAACGTCGGTCGGTACATTTGCGTTTAATTAAATGTTTGTGGTTCCTGATATTTTTATACACGGGCATTTTAAGGCGGTTGCTGATTTTGTAATTTTGATTTAGAAACGTGTCATCCTCTAATTGAATGCTAAAGTTTGATAGGTTTCAGACTAATGACTTATACTTATATATAACTTCAAATTCTCAATTCAGATATCGCGGCTTAATTATCATACTGTAACAGGGAAAAACTAAGCTTAAATGTTAAAATACTATCATAAAATGTTCATACATTTAAATGCGTTACTCATTTCAAAATTATGATCGGCTTTCAAAAATTAATAATCAGAAATATCATGGCAATTTCATCCTTTTGAGGCACTTGGAGTATCTTTCAAAAACTCCTTTATCTACACTCACAACGTAATGTTCCAAATATAAATTCAAAAAATATTGTAAAAACACGTTCTTTATATTCGTGGATAGGTAAAATAAAATAAAATAACATTACAGTGCAAAATTTTCCTTCGATTTTCAAACAACTGCATAATAAAATAACTTTTTTAATTTTTATAGCACACGTTGACTTAGTGTAGAAAAGTAGTGTCATTGTCTATGGATGCGCGCGCTGCGCAGTCATGCAATGAGAATCGAAATTCCCCGCCATACCACATTTCTTTTCCGTTTCCACTTTTATTTTATTTCAACTCTACGAGTGAAGATAAAATAGTGTATGCAAAGGTATATAATTAGGTATTAAAACACTCGCGTGATTTTATCATCATAAACCCACGCTCGTGTTTTATTAATCCCTATTATATGACCATTGCATAAACTACTATTATTGTCAAATTGACTGTCGCCGAGATGAGATTGCGACTTGAGTTGAGGCTTCTGAGTGTGTATGAGATTGGCCATCTGTTTAGTGTTTAATGTATATCACATTTTTAAATGTTTATCCTTCTGATTATATTAGTATTATCTATCGAAATCGCTATAAAATCCGATCAAAAACCAGACGCATTTTCCCGTTACCATTAAAATATAACTAACCACATTAAAGTAAAATAAACAATATAATTCGGCTAACATTCGTCACCCGACCATACACGTTTCTCTAAAATTATCGACGAACGATTTAACCGGCTTTACTAACGATTGAAATCATTATTTCCGGATCAAAACTGATTTAATTAAAATACACTGTTGTATGTGTGACTTTTGACTGTATTCTGTATGATATTGGTATTATTTATTTATTAGTTTACCCTCGCACTGGAACATCATCATCACATCATCAGCCTATTAATGTTCTCACTGCTGGGACACAGGCCTCCTCTCTGTGAGAGGTAATGGGCCTTTATCCACCACGCGGGCCCAGTGCGGGTTGGTGGATGTCACATGTCTTCGAATTATTGGTTCTAGGACATGCCGGTTTCCTCACGATGTTTTCCTTCACCGTTTTGAGAGCAGTGGTGATGAAATAATTTACACAAAGTAAAGCGCTTGCCTGGGCTCGAACCCACGACCTACAACTTGTAAGTCACGACCGATACCACTGGACCACCACAGCTCTACTGGACCACCACAGCTCTACTGGACCACCACAGCTCTACTGGACCACTACAGCTCTACTGGACCACTGGAACGCCTTGCTGCAATTACACCATTGGAGCACAATCTTATAATACTCACTATAAGTCCAGGTTTCCTCACGATGGTTTCCTTCACCGTTGGCAGCGATGTCCAAGATAAACTTAGAAAGTACATATGAATTGAAAAAGTCACATTGGTACTTGCCCGGATTCGAAACCACGACCTCAAGCACGAGAGGCGAGGTCTTAGCCACTGGGCCACCACGAACGAATAGTTTTAACCGACTACCCTAAAAGGTGGAGGTTCTCAATTCGGATGTTTTAGTTTTTTTATGTATGTTCGGGCATAACTCCGTCATACATAATATATGTTATAGGAAATGTATAAAATCAGGAATTCAATACCTAGGAAATCTATAGAATTCCAAAAAACGTCCGGAAAATTACCTATGAAATAAATTGTATTTCATACATTTCCTAGGAATTCTATAAAATTCCTAAACGGCAACGGGAAATATGTTAAAAACAGGATATCGGCCCGTCAAGGGGTAAAGGAGGGTGCACGGGTATTGGGTATTCAATCGCTTGCGAGTCCCTACAAGTTTCACGAGCCAAAAACAGAAAACAGCTAGTTTTTCAGCGAAAACTTCTCAATAACTACAAGATATATGATAAAAAACATAATGACAACAGTAAAAACTACACAGGTCCGTCGAAAACAAGCCTTTGAGCGAGACTGAATTCCTCGCGCGAGCGCTACGGTTTATAAGGCATTCTTTGGACAATTTATTACAATAAAATAAGTACTCAAAAATATAATATAAAAATTGGATTCGATTGATAAATACCTCAAATTTCAAATTATTTATATTTTAGCCACGAGCTCCTCAATTATTATCCTTATTTTCTCTTGCAATGTAAACAATTTGTTGGAACACGTGTAAATCGAAACTAATCTATAGTAATAATATTAAGGCTCCGAAACTACTGGACCGATTTAAAAACAAAGCTAGAACTATTTCTAGATAATGAGTTATGGCCCGACGGAATTACTTTTAGACGTTTTGTAAACGAAACTTACAAGATAAAGACTGGCATAATTAAGCAAACATTGACACAATAATAATGGGTAGCAGCAATTATCAGACGAGTAGATTTATAAGTTTCAACTGCAAATCAGTGAAGCGGTCTGTTGAAGCAGTTAAGTGTCTGTGTTAGTCAGCTGACATAGTTGCCCTCCAGGAAACATGGCTGCTTCCCCATGATATACCTTTTCTTGGACAAATTCATAGCGATTTCGAGTACACAGGAAAGTCAGCTGTTGATACGTCAGCAGGATTATTGAGGGGACGACCGTATGGTGGCGTTGCGATCCTGTGGCGTAAGCGAGCGTTTGAGGCAGTGACGGTTATCAGCTGTGTAAGTGCGCGTTTGACAGCGATTAAAGTTTCGCTTGGGGACAGATGCGTAATAGTATTCAGTGTCTATATGCCGACTGATTCTAGTGAAAATTTGGCAGAATTCATCGAATGTTTAAGTGAAGTGAGTGCAATCGTCGAAGCTAGTGACGTTGAAACTGTTTACATTCTCGGGGACTTCAACTCGCACCCTGGTATGTCTTTTTGTTGTGAACTTTTAGATTTCTGTCACGAACAAAAGTGGATATGTGCAGACATTGAAAAATTAGGGCTACATTCGAATAGCTATACCTTTGTCAGTGACGCGCACGGTTGTAGGCGATGGCTTGACCATTGTGTCGTCACACAATCTGCCTGGTTAACTGTTGCTGATATAGGTATAGTGCACGATGTGTTTTGGTCTGATGACTGTCCCAAATTTGTTGAATGTAGATTGGATAAGATTAAGCCTAAGTTAAATGATCATAAAACATCTCGTCTCTCATCTCTAAAGTAATTTGGGGGGAAAGGGACAGCGATCAAGTAAACATGTACTATGAGTTATGTAATAGTAAATTGAAGCTAATTGATTACCCCCAGGAATTTGGTCTGTGTAGTAACAAAAACTGTAATAATACTTAACACAGACAAATTCTGGACGAGATGTATGGCAATATTGTTGCTATTTTGTCGGAAGCCGCGATACAGAGCTATGTGGAAACTCGGACTCATAGACATGTTGGCCGTATTGTCGGGTGGAATAAGCACGTACTAGAGGCTCACGCGAGGGCGAGGCTTAAATATCAGCTTTGGTTGTGGCATAACAAACCAACTTCTGGCGATGTCTATAACGACATGTGCCTTACACGAAAGGTGTTTAAAAGCAAACTTGTGTGGTGTCAGACTCATCAAGAACAAATTAAGCTTGATATTATAGCTTCGCACCGTAAAGCCAACAACTTTCAAAAGTTTTGGAAGGCTACTAAAAAGTTCGATGTTAGGCCTGGCCTTCCTGTGAGTGTCGGGGGTGCTGACCAGCCGGACACCATTGCCAACATGTTTATGGACCACTTCAAAGTGGAGTCTCCACTGGGCTCGTCGTTGCGAGTTCTCGATGACGGCTGCTGTCGTGATTCTGATCTGGTTCGTTTTTCGGCCAAGCAGGCGTCTAGAACAATTAAGAAGATGACGAGAGGGAAGTCCCCGGGTCACGACGGTCTAAGCATTGAGCACTTGCAACATGCTGGTCCTCACATGGCCAGGGTACTCGCTATGTTTTACTCACTGTGCCTGTGTCACTCGTACCTCCCCTGTGATCTCATGCGAACTATTGTCGTGCCTATTGTAAAAAACAAAACGGGTGACGTTGCTGATAAGTGTAACTATCGACCCATCTCTCTGGCTACTGTTGTCGCGAAGGTGCTCGATAGCCTGCTGGATGCACGATTAGATAGCCTTTTAAAATTACACGATGCACAGTTTGGGTTCCGTAATGATCTTGGTACTGAAAGTGTGATTCTCGGACTCAAACATACGGTGCAATATTACACTAAACGTCGGACATCAGTGTATGCTTGCTTCTTGGATCTCTCTCGTGCCTTTGACCTGGTATCCTACGAGGTGCTGTGGGAGAAGTTACGGGAGAGAGGTTTGCCGGCGGAGCTGTTGCGTATCTTCCAGTACTGGTATCACAACCAGACTAACAATGTGAGATGGGCCGATAGATTGTCTGTGTCGTATGGGCTAGACTGTGGGGTTAGACAAGGAGGGATAACATCACCAAAGTTGTTTAACCTCTATATAAACGATCTTATCGTTGAGCTCAGCAGCAAGAAAATCGGATGTCGCATTGATGACGTTAGTGTCAATAACATCAGTTACGCTGACGATATGGTGCTGCTGAGCCCAACGGTTAGGGTGCTTAGAGAACTTCTGACTTGTTGTGAGGGCTTTGCTCAGAAGCATGGCCTTATCTACAATGTCAGAAAGAGCGAGTACTTGGTCTTTAAGGCTGTCGGTGGTAAGTGTCCGGAATACGTGCCCCCGATTAAACTCAATGGGAATGAGTTGGAGCGAGTGTACCAGTTTAAGTACTTGGGTCACTATGTCACCGACAGCCTTGATGACCGGGTAGATATCGAGAGGGAACGTAGGGCGCTGGCAGTCCGCTGTAACATGTTGGCTCGCAGGTTTGCACGGTGTAGTAAGGCAGTAAAAATAACACTTTTTAAAGCTTATTGCCAAATATTTTACACGTGCAGCCTGTGGACCAACTACACTCAGCGGGCTATCAGCGCCTTACGGGTCCAATAGAATAATGGGTTTAGGATGTTGATAGGGCTGCCCCGTTTCTGCAGTGCATCAGGTATGTTCGCGGAATCTCGCGTCGATGATTTTCATGCCATCGTCAGGCAGAGATCTGCCTCTTTGCTCTGCAGAGTGCGGGCTAGCTCCAACTCAATCCTAAAAACCATAGCTTGGAGGTACGACACTCCGTTATTAGGGGATGTTGTTCTGAAATGCATTCGGAACAAGAACCTCGTCAGTAAATAAATTATTTTAATATTAGTGTAAGTTATTTTAAGAGTGTACTAACATAGGTATAAGTTTTTCTCGTTTACTAACCCATATGGATGTTACTTGTCCGAAATAAAGACTATTTTATTTTATTTTATTTTATTTAATCGTTGATGATAATCTCTGGTCTCTAGCAGTCTTATTAATAAAAATGGCGTATTACCAGCTTACTCCGAAGTTACTCTTGGACTAGCTAATCCCGGAGTAACTAAGGATTAACATAGGTTTAGCAATGTAATAATATAATGTATTATATATTACATAATTACCTCAATGGAGTTATTTTGAGATCCTGGGAAGGACATACGATAGTTTTTATCCCGAAAATCATCCTTATGGGGTTGGCAAGGAAGGTAGAAATTTGTATGGTGAACTAATAATTTCTCAAGTATGGCGTCACATCCACAATATAATTAGCGCGACATTGAAAATAGGCTATTAGGAGTACCTACTAATGCTACGCAGACGAAGTCACGGGCAACAGCTAGTATTTGAAATGTTTTGATAGATCTGATGACGCACTCGTCGTATTTTACTAACGTATGTTAGTAAAATACCTAAGTATTAAACACATCTCCTTCATGCCAATTCCTGAAATAGTGTTTCCTGTCTATTACAATATATTTATATTAAACTAAACATTTTCATTATCAAATCACAACGAACAAAATGTCAATCAAAAATAATAAATGCAGTCACCATGGATACACTCTTAATCCAACCTTAATCCGACCTTAAACTATCTAGCACCATGAAATAACTTATAGTCCAAGACTGGAGTCAGATTAGTATAATCTCTCTTTATTCCGTGTTTATTAATACGGAAATTTGTTAGTACCAACCTAATGCTTGGAATAAAGTTAATCTCACCTTAGTCCACGTTTATTAATAAGACGGTAGAAGTCAAAACATGACTTCGAAAATTATTTCACTGATAGAAAATAACTTTATCGTTGGGATGCAGGTTAGGAGGGAAGTCACGGGAAAGTCCTAGCAAATTATAAGTGCGGTGATTTGCACCCGCTCAGTTTGGGCGATTTGCGATGAAACCAAATCTTTACTGGTTAACTTAAAGGCCTAAATACATGTAAATTTTACCAACAACGTATATCAAACATGTACTATCGTAATCAACAACCTTGATCTCATTTCCCGTTGGCTTCTGCTCCCTTTGTACCAAAAAATAAGCACCTAACAAATAAAAAATAACGACGAATTTTATACTAAGACGGTAAACAAATTTAAGACCAAATTGTAAATGTATTTAGAAAGCGCGAGATGAGGAATCTCGTCAAAGACATGGCAGATTAGCTAGTCAGACGTAATCTTGTGGACCATGACAGACTTTGGGGAAATATTAATTGAGTTTGAAACTTGTTATTAAGGTAACCGCGATGATGAAGCCATTTTGAGAAGATGTTTAGTCTCTTCTTGACTTGAGACTGTGCGCAGATTTGGTTCGAGACTTCATTATAGTTTAGCCAAACAGTATCTAGTCAATATAAATCTTAAATTCATTAATGTATTTAGTAACAGACATCTCACAACCTAATCCTTAGGCGCAGGCCACATAGAAATGGAGTCGGGCGCGGATATGGCACGAGCAGCTTCCTATTCCATTCAAATTTCATACAAAATGCATGGAAATAAAGCGCAATTTGATCAGGTGCGGGCGCCAAAATAGCGCGTCATAACTACGTCCGAGCAATGACATACCGTGTGTCATAAATTGCCCTTTATTTCCATGCATTTTGCATGAAATTTGAATGGAACAGGAAACCGCCGATTTCCGTGCCCGACGCCATTTCTATGTGGCCAACTACCCTATTGTAAGGAGTTATATTAGGGTAGTTGACAAAAAGAAAAGAAAGAAAGAAAAAGTGTTTATTCACAGGAAAAAAAATTGTTACAATTTAAATATTACCTCTGCCAAACTGCAAAGCAGTTTGTTGGCAGACGTAGCTCCTTTTTGTTTGTATCTAATATTAGCATATATTTTTTAGAAGGTCTCACCTTCACAAAATGTATTAAGGAGGTACTTGTGTATTTGATTAACCGAATTTCTAAAAAGGAGGAGGTTCTATGTTCGACTTCTTGTGTTTTTTTTTTGTGTATGTTCATCCGATTCCAAAAATTCTTTTCTTGTTTGAAAGAATATGTTCCGAAATTGGTCCCATTTTAATTTGGTGAAGATCTGATGAAGAACTTCGAAGATTTACAACAGAACTCTTCAATAAATAACGGCAAATCTTTAGGGACTGCTGCAATTGCATGTCTGTTTATTGTTTATACCATTTCATAACATAACATCACGCCAGTACACTCTTAAGGGGTAAGCAGATCTCTCATTTGATCGGTTTTGTTCAAGTTTCATAATATTCGGGTAATCTATTCTGGCGTTATAAGAAACCTACTAAACAACTTGCCTATTAGGTAGGTACAACTAAAAAGTGAAAAATAAAAAACTTTTTTACAAAAAAATACTACCCACTTCCAAATAAGAAAACTATAAAGTGAAAAATAACTTTATTTTTGGAAGTCTGTGTCTATAACGCAAAAAAATGGTACCTACGAAAGACACCGACTTCCAAAAATAAAGTTATTTTTCACTTTATAGTTTTCTTATTTGGAAGTCGGTAGTATTTTTTTGTAAAAAAGTTTTTTTTATAGGATGCTTTTGTGATACAACTGTTCATATCTAAAGGAATTTCATTAAAAATAGTTGGGATATATCTATTTAGTCCTTCACTTGGATCAACAAAAAATATTGCACACGTATTTTTCTTTTGCCACGTAAACAAAAAATTACGACGATACAGTGCGTTGAAACATCGTGTGACGTCACGGTGTGCTACACTTTATACTGACACAGTGACGTCACAAGCCCCCACTCCTGAACTTAAATTGCTTTATCTTTGTCAATTTTTATTTATTTGATAAAGCAAAAAATATGGGTCCAATATTATATCACAGAATAATATAAAATAGAATTATCATTTTCTACCCATGAAACATCCTTATTGTACCTATGATGGAAGCGATCTTGCGGGCAAATTTTCTTCGTACAATCATTCATTCGACCAACAGTTTTTCGGGCAAACGCTCGGGCGGTTGTTCTTCGGTCATGTGAACTTCGGCCAATCATGACGCACTCGAGTTTCGCATTTATGATAGGGGAGGGGCTAAAGGAAAAAAAGGAAAAATCATCCCCTAAAGGGAAAAAATCACATCATCATATGTAGCCAGACTTCGCCCACTGCTGGGCCTCTTTTTTCTTGTGCCAATCCCCCATACTCCTGTGTGACCCTTTTCCAGGTTCTACCCACGATCGCAGCTAACGTCTACAAGGAAATAAAATAGGGGATGACTGTAATAGAACCTCATCATTTTCGCCAACGAGAAATCGGTATGCTTAATGCATGCAACGCATACTTGAAATATTTCAACTGAACCTATATGAACGGTTTGTCGGCAAATCTCGATTGTTTGATAGCCAAAGTAGAATCTATTCATTAAGGGTACACTATTCGACGGCACGAACTATTTTGTGCGCGGGGTTAAAATGCATTTTATATCAACCGATAACACGTGCGGAAGAGATAGATGCTGTGATGAGCAGTAGGAAGCTAGTTCGGGTACGAATACACACTTTTGCAAATTTGTAGCGAAATGTATAATGATTTAGGACGAAACCGAGCACGCGAAATTTTATAAACAGACCTTTGGCAGTCTAGATATCATGAAAAAACTACAAAATCTATCTATTCAAAATAAAATTAATTGCATTTTTGAACTACTAATCTATCCCTGTATGGAGGCCGTTTTGCAATTTTCCGTCTTCTTATGGTATTTATTCGCGCCCAAAAATGTGTTAAAATTAGTGTCGAAATGTGGAACTTTCGACGCTCATAACTTGCAATTTTTTTTTTTGCTTCCATACAGGGCTAGATAATGATGAGACAAATTGATATCACTTTTTATTTTGAACGTACATCGTCAAACAGTGCAATAATCCCTAGACTACGTTTGTATGGAAGAATTTTCGACTAGTGTAACTTAATATAGGTAGGTATTACTTATTCATATTATATTTGGCTTTTCTGAGTAGCTTCCATCATCGGTCTACAAGACGTACGGTGACGCGTCATCAGTACATGGTGGACATTCCACCCACACGCACCAAACGTTTTGGAAATACTTTTATTGTGCTTAGAGCTAAGGAGTGTAATTCCCTGCCGGAGTCCATTGCTGGACATAGGCCTCCCACAATCGTCGCCACTTTGATCGGTCCCGTGGTGCGTCCCTCATCCAGCGGATCCTTGCAACCTTCACCAGGTCATCGGTCTACCTGGTGGGAGGTCTTCCAACGCAACGTCTTCCGGTTCGCGGTCGTCACTCCAGAACCTTCCTGCCCCATCGATCATCCGTTCTACGAGCAATGTGCCCTGCCCACTTCCACTTAAGTTTGGCAATTCTTCGGGCAATGCCGGTAACCCTGGTTCTCTAGCGGATCCCTAATTTACTCTCACAGAGAGATGGCCTTTGTCCCAGCAGTCGGAACATAAAAAGGTGGATGATAATGATACTGGTAGGTATGTCCATACAATATTTGTTCTCAATATACTATTTGTCTTTACCAGTAAGTTTATACCGTTGAGGGAATTATGCTAGGGATGTAGGTAAATAATCTGCCTCTATCTGTAGGTAGGTACATCTCGTTTAAGAAATTTACGTAGAGTAACGAAACATCCTGTTCCAACAGAACATGTTCCTTGAACGGTGAACAAATTAAGACACATTCATCTTTGAGACGTTTACTCCGAACTAATGCTCTACAAACATATGCATAGCTTTGTACAGAGCAGTTTCCATCGTACTTTTGTGAACTGTTTGCAAGCTTTGCTCTCCTGAAGTTTTTGGCTGTATTAAAAAGCTTGGGTTATGTATATTATGTTGTCTTTGATTATGACCGCACTACCTCCTCTAGCAGGGTGGAGCGTTATATACCATATAGCCTCGAAATTTGCGTAGTAGTAAACACACTTTGCGTTTCGGAGACCAAAAACACGTCTATGTTGTCTGTTTCCTGGACCACCTGCAACTCATTTTGATGTTTTAGGAGCCCATTAGAGTTCCACGCCATTGTTTTAAGAGTGTTATTCATTTTTAATTATTTAAAACAGCTGTTTTAGTGCAGAATTGTCAAGTGAGGTTATACACTTTAAGATCTGATTAACCCTGACCTCTAGATTCAAAGACTTTGTTTTGCAGCATCTGCATAAGAACCAGTGTTGGTTACTTGCATGGGTTTTGCAGTTGACTGGACATTTGCGTTCTGTGCTTGTTTATCAAGATTTTGTAGGGAAAGAGACTGCTGGGTAGTTGGTATTACAAGTTTATTTTTAACATTTACATTTTTCATAATTGGCATCTGTTTAGCTACTTCTCTATAGTTGGCAGGATGAGGAAGACCACAGTGAACACATTTTTTTGGCTTCTCTTGCGGAGATTTGGTACAGTTGGCTGCCATTGTATTTAATACACCTTGTCTCTTTTCTGCTGCAATTATGAGAATATGCCTGGCATCTCTTGCATTGTGGAATGAGTTAAGGATTTTTGAGTGGGTGTATTTCAATTTTACACCCTAAATGGACTTTATGCCACTGATATTGTTGACATCTTCGTCATTATTAAATGATAAAACGAACATATTGTGTGGTTCTTTACTCTTCCAACTCAATTTGTTGTCTCCTTTTTCTGTTTTCACTCCTTGTGATGTTAGATCGCCTTTGATTCGATCAGATTGGCAAGAGGAATGTAACTTCTTCACAATAACTCTATTTGGTCTAGCCATCTCATTCTCGTACGAATGCCAATGTTTCTGTCAAAAGCCTGACAATTACTCTATGAGAGTCTTCTGTATTGGCGTTCACCTTCACACAATCCCCATTCATCATTTTAGCGGTTAATAATTCAGCTGGTATTGTTTCAGTTAGTGAGTCGTAGAACGTTTGGTAGTTCTTAACTCCGTCTATTATGACTGGCGGTGGTGGAGCCACTTTTTTGACGGAAATCTCTTTCACATATTTTTGTTGTTTTTCTTGTTCTTTGCTGTTATTTTGGAGTATTAAGCTTCCTCTTCTGCCTGCTCTTGGGCCTTATCCAGTCAGTCTCTTTACCGAGTTCATCCTTGTCTGTGCAATATTCAACTTCACTTTTAGTTCGCAGGGCAAATATTGAATTTTAGTTAATAATATTGTGTGATATACTAGCTGTCCCCCGCGGCTTTGCTCCCGTCAACTGGCTATCTACCTACCCACCTTCCCTACCCTACCTACCAACCTACCTACCTACCCTACCCTTTTATACCCAACCCTACATACATGATTGTTGCGTAACTTAAACCGTTTATGCAGCGCACGCAACGGAAGCTCTCAAAAAGGAATCATTTTGCCCGTTATTGCAACATTTTTCATTTACGCTCCGCTCTTATTCCGGTCGTAGTGATGTTATATAGCCTATAACCTTCCTCGATAAATGGACTATTCAACACAAAAATAATTCTTCAATTCCAACCAGTAGTTCCTGAGATTAGCGCGTTCAAGCAAACAAACAAACAAACTCTTCTGCTTGTTTTGATATTTTATTTTTTCCTTAAAGCATTTTAAACATTCGACAAATTTATGGATTTAAAACATTCGATAAAACACACTATTTTCAAGTCAAAACCTCATAATAGTGTAAAAATCTTTTATAAATCAAGAATTTAATGGAGTAAAAATTACGAAATGTAATATCGCTTGTCAATACATATTCAATGAGCCTAAACACGATGGTGCTTTCTTGTCTGGTTGAGGACATGCTATGGCTAACTGCCGGCTCCATCATGAGCCCAGCTCCATGGTACCGTATTATTTCAATTTACATAAGTACGCCACGATTTAGCTTAATTGGATGGCAGGACGTGCTTGAGAAATCAATCACTAGTTTTCGGACACACATACGCAATTAGGGTAATATAAAACTTGTAATAATAATAATATAAACCGCTTCAACATTGGACATCCTTATTCATTTAGCAATTTATGTAGCAGTAAAACTCAAATTTTCCTTTATTTCACTCAAAAGTAGAGCAATAAGACTAATACCGCGGCACGGCGCGGGTTGCAGGCAATTATCGCGATTGCCGAGTTTAAGCCTGGTTACAAACGACCTCCATGTAGGTATTCTGTGTTGAATTAGGCTGGCTATACTGTATCAATATTGCTTGATGCTTGACCATTTTGAGGTTATTCACAATCATAGCCTACAAACGTATGCCAAACTCTACAGCATTTGCGTGTAAAGTTTGACATTAAAGTAAAGTTTGACAAGTTTTAAATTCAAAATTCTCTATTCAGAAACCGGGTGATAGTCTACAGATTCATCAATTTTTAAATAACGCCAATCATC
Organism: Orthosia incerta; assembly: GCA_948252205.1. NCBI lineage: Eukaryota > Metazoa > Arthropoda > Insecta > Lepidoptera > Noctuidae > Orthosia > Orthosia incerta. The sequence goes on from OX411760.1 coordinate 6,731,872, forward strand.
CTCTGGTTCACTGGTAGAAAATGCCTCAGGCATTAAGTCGGCCTATGTATCTAAATGTTGCATGAAGTTTTATTAAATAAATAAACAAATTCATACGAAAGTGTATTTTTTGACAATATCTGAAGATAGAGGACATTTATCGCCCAGAATTGACCACAAAAACTGACTTTAATATGGATATAGGCGTTTCCTACTAGGATGTTGCGGGTAGAAATTGGTGTTTTACTGGACATCCAACATGAATAATAATCTAATGATATCAATAATTTAATGTATATCGTGTAATTATATGAAATGTAATGTGTAAACAATTGTAAGCTAACCTGAAATAAATAAATAAATAATCTAATAATCCCGTCATGTCGCACTGCTATGCTAAGTGCTCCCTCTTTGAATTCCATTATGTACATAATATCGCCGGGTTAAAGGCAAAACCAATTATTTAGTCCAAAAAAGTCTATATAAAGTTTTGCGTAAGCGCATTTGGAAAGTTTGATATTTAAATTAAGTCCTTAATAATAAAATTATGTCTGTCGCATTTTAAGAGCGTGTTCTATAATTATCTGAGTTTCAAACTGTTGCTTAATAAACACATAAATTTGTATCAATTGCTCAAAAAAAAAAAAAAAATTTTTAACTCCCTCCTTTTAGTTGGTTTTGCCTGTATAGTACAAATACAAGCATATCTGGCAAAGTACTTGTCCTGTTTATAACAGACTTTGCATTTACGTGAGTTAAAGTATTGTTTTGATAATTTGCTTGTAAGGCTGATTGTTGAAACATTCGTTTCGACACAATTTAAAAAAATACGAAATAATAGTTGGTTTTGCCTTTTTATTTCCTAATCGATGTCTTTGAATGTAGAATGCAAAATTGTACTAACATTACAAGTTACTGATTTGTATTGCTTAAATCATTCAAATTGTGTAATCTTATTCAGTACAAGAAAACAAACAAAAAAATACTGACGGGTGACAAGAATAAGCATTTATTTTATTATTTTTTACTTTGTATGAAACTAAAAGTTTTGTAATCTAAACAAACAATAATTGGTCTATAAAAATAATTCTAGAAAAATTAATCACTCAGAGTCTTCTGATTCTATAGAAACCGTAACATCAGGTATACGATCCACTTTTTGGCCATCAGCTCCCAAACTTTTGAGTCACAATGTTTCAATAAATCGGCTTTTTTGGCTTTTGAAATGCATAATGGTTCTTTATATAACGGATACAGTATCTGTGGAAAACATGGGTCATTTTTGGCTTGTGGTGGTGGTTCAGTCACAACTTTTTGGATTGGCTCGACGTACTTAGACTGGAGTCGCGTACCGTAACGATGGCAATTCTTTGAGGGGCTTTGGTCTTGTGTTATTGACTGTGATTCCAAAGAGGGTTCTACATTATCGACACCTATATAAAAAAAGTTTTAGACATGTAATTAAAAAATATTTTTGATTCACTTTTAATATATCGCATGCTCTTAATTTTAAGCCACCTGAAACGTTCAACGTTCACGTTGTCCATTACTGGTTTTTGCTTCAGTAATCATCATACTGATGGCTATGCATAGAATCTACCTCCCATGTGTGTGACCCGATTCTAAAATTTTGCTTAAGTAATGTAAAACTAAGCTTCCACCAACCCGCACTGGGTTCGCGTGCTGGATTACGGCCCATTCCCTCTCACAGAGAGGAGGCCTGTGTCCCAGCAGTGGGAACATTAATAGGCTGATGATGTGATGTGTGATGTGAATGTAAAACTATCGATCCAATCTCAGAGCTGCCTTTCTTGCCATTAATTTCCGTTCACGAATAACAAAATGCTTCATTTGGAAAAGCGCTCTCATAAATCATCAGGTTGTATAGTGTTAGTTCTTTCCAATAATACAAAAGACCTACATCTCTACTAGGGATTTGTATAATTGCCTACAAAGGTTGCCGAAGTGAAGATTGTTTCTCTTTCTGATCTCTCCTTGTCACTTTGTTTCTCGCTATTTCACGTATTTTTCTTTAAATGTGCTGTTTATATGTTTGTCTTCAATTTTAGTTCTCTAGATGGTACCAAAACGACGATACTTGGTGCACAAAAGACACTGGTCTTTTTTGGGAACAAAAAGCCCAAGTTGAATTCGGGGCAAAATACATTCTGATATATAGCCTCCGAAGCGGGTGTAAAACTCGGCTTCTCACACTCCTACACATACAATGCATACATTTTTGTAATTGATATACTCTAGATATTGGTGTTTAATATCTGTGCGCACATAATGGCTTTCCATTGTAAGGAAAGCTTTGATATGACGCCAGATTTCTTCAGTTTTTCTGGTGGGGTTTTGTTTTGGGACTCATATCGTCCTCGCGGATCCCAATCACTTGAATAAAATCCCATCGCATCTGGATTTTCTACTGCTTCTATTATAACTAAAGTAGAAATGCACAGAGTTACGCAGAAGAAGTTTTGGTATATCTGAAATTTTACGCCTTGTTTATAGAAAAGGTACTGTTTTGCATGCTTTTCTTTGCAGTATAGGTTTGACCCCAATATTTCCAACAAGAGCTCTCACGATCAGTTTCACTTAAAAATTACACATCTATTTTATAAGAAATCTTAATCTACATCTTGAGCAGTCTACAGCCTTTGGTACTTTAGCCAGTCAATATTTCTTTGCAGTTATGTAAGAGAGACCTTCAACTCTCCTTTTTTTTCTACATTTCTGTTCCAGGTGGTAGGGTTTAGCATATGGCATACGCCAGGGACTTTTGGGTTTCAATAATTTTCCAAGCTTTCACAAAGATTTCGTTTATAGCGGTGGTGGCGGCTATGATAGTCTGCGTAAGATTCGACTAAATCCCCGTAAAACGGGAGAGGGACAGCGGCAGCGCGGAGAAGTACCGACTATAATAATTTAATCGGTTTTGCTTCCAGGCAATTCGCTAAAAAGAAACCGAAAAACCGAATGCCAAAATCAACTATATTTATATAATATTTATTTAGTCTGAATGTTCAAGATCAAAAAGGTGCTAATCAAATATATAATTTTTTACCATTAGTGACTAAGACCTTCCTTTGACATTATTGTGAAACTAAAACCCACTAAAAAAGTTTGGTATTTTTTGCATCTATATTTTGAAGTATTTCGGTCAAATTATTACGAATTATTGGTTTTTTATTCTCTAAAGATACACTTTCTCGATTTATTTGTTTCTTAATTCAGTCAAATAACTATATAATCGGTTTTTACATTCGGTATCTCGGGAACGGTAAGTCCTGCGGTTTAGTTGGTTTTACCATTAGATAAAGAATCAAATGCTGATTCGAATGGTATATTAAAGTGAAAAACTGAAAAAAATCGCAGTTAGTCGGTTTTGCCTTTAACCCGGCGATATATATTATATGTTCTACTATTCAGAATGACACCCTGTCCCCGGCCTAAAAGCCTGTAAATGAGGTAAAAAATAATATTTGGAACATCCGTGAAAGGATTTGCTGGCTTCCGGTAAACATTAACGTTTTGATTTGGTTCAAAATTTGATTTTTTCCACCAATTACTTTCTGCCATCCGGATTCAGGTAAATAACTGAGTGAATTAACTTTGTCTGGTTTTTTAGATGAAATAATTTTTCATGAGGACATTAAATACTAATTTGTGGCTTTTGGTATTTTTAGCGAGGCTTTTAGGTATTTTTAACGCCGGATGAAAAAGAGGGGAGTTACAAGTTTGTTTTTTTTTTTTATCGTAGATAGGCTTGCGCTTGACCACTATCTCACCTGATGGTAAGCGATGACGTGGTCGAAGGTGTAGCACGCTTGCCTAGAAGTAACCTACATTCACTCTTGAGCTCTATTTATTTTTCTATCTATTTCTGCACTAATTTTAATCCTATTTTTAATATCATAAATATTCTCCAGTTTCTACATAAAATATATATACTTAAGTAAGCGCCAGGTGTACAGGCGAAAATATCCTGGCGTGGATATTCATATCTTCATAGTAAATATGAAATATGAGTACACTGTCCGCCCGGAAAGCATTTATCAAGACCAGGTATGCGCAGTTAAAATGTGTTTTAGTTTTCATAACTCTGTCATATAAAATATGCTTTGTACACTTGTACAGTCAAGATATTTATATCTTCGTCAATTTACTAATCTTTTTCATTATCATTTCAGGACACTTTAAACCTGATGCTAAGGCACTCAGAAGATTATTGCTTAGAAATCACTTGAAAAGTCGAAATTGTGTAAACTTTTCACCAATATTTATAGCACACACATTACAAATAACATAGACATTTTATAAATGGCCTGACTATTTTAGAAAAAACAAGCAAAATAATCTATTTAACAGTATTGTCAGTGTCACATTTAATCTATAAACTGAGTAAACATATTTTATCATAACTTAATGCAGCAAACAAAATGACGAACCTATTTTCACCACCTCTGTACTTCCATCATATAAAAGGTACTTTAAACATGACACTTGCATCTGTCACGTTAGTAAATATACCTGAAATAGCCTCCACGAGAGATAATATTAAAATGTTCGTTGGATGCATTCGGGGCCTCTGCACTTAGTTCATTGGATAACGAATTTTGACCAAGGTAGTTATGATTTTAGTAATTTTTTTTAAATTTCATGCATGATATGGCTAGATATGAGATTTTTTTTTATTATTTTTTTATTTTTAGTAATGTAATATGATATGATAATGTAATTTTGATTAATGTATTTGTGTCTTAACAATGATTTAAGTTATGTAAGTAATGAGGAATATTTTATTTTGAATCGTTGTGTGAAAAATTTATTATGGTAATGTTACTATAGTTATGTTATAATGTTAATAATGTAACTTGACATTTTATATAATTTAGTTTTTGGAGTAAATTTATTGTAATACAAATTTAATCACAGACATGTATATTTAAATTTTAAATTATTTTATGTTGATTTGATTTTATTTTGACAATTTTTTTTTTTTAATTTGTGTTATTTTATTTTATTTCTAATTTAACTTTATGTCCTTTGATTTTACATTATGTTTGTTTAAAATTCTTATAAGATCAGGAGTTATTTTTCTTCTTGAAGCATAACACAATGTGATTCATCTAAAACAGAGTTTTATTTATTAAATACAGATAAGTTTTACATAACAAATATCAACTATTGAACTAATTACTAACCTAAAACAGAGAATCGACAGTCAAATGTTCAAGCTTTACAATTCTTATTATAAAAACTTAAATCATCTTTTGCACTTTTAAACTAAAGCAAATTCACAAACATAACTGTGTTTTAAAGATATTATTAAACATCATTTGTAATATTACTATTCGATTGAGAAAAAAACACGCTGTTTTCATTCTCAAATGTCAATGTCAGTCTCCACGTCAATACACAGCTCACAGCTTACATCACCCCCCATCCAAATGCATTTTTTTTTCAACATAAGTTGATTAAAATTTTGCTACAAAGGCTAAGTCAACAAGCATAGGAATGAGCATTGTGACATGATATAGTCCAATAAATCTTGTACCACGACCGGTATTTATTTTAAATACTGAATCCGACATTTTCTCTTCAATTTCAAAGGGACCAATTCTAATTTCATCCATCTTTTTTTTTGTTTAATTTGTTTCCATAGTCGACATATACCTTGTCTCCTTTTTTAAATTCATGTTGTAATCTATTCTTGGCAATTAAAGTTTTATTATATTCGTGCGTTTTTATTGATCTTTGGAGTGCTATTTTCCTGTCTTCTTCCAAACTTCTAGCAAATAACTGTTTTTCTTTTAACTCATGTGGTAACAAGTCTGTGGACTCACCAGATAACAAATATTTAGGAGAAAAGCCTGTTACAGAATTGTTTTTTTATTGTATCTATTTCTACATTCTTCTGCTATTTTTGACCAATTTGTTTTTTCTTTTGATTCATTCATTTTGCATCTTATTTTGTTCACAATATGGTTTAGCCTTTCGTTTAAACCATTTGAGAACGGTGCGTCTACCGCTGTAAGTTTCAATTGAATATTGCGGTTCTTAAGGTAATTTTTGATGTCAATCGAATTAAAAGCTGGATATTGATCAAAGAGTAAGATGTCTATTGTTTCTTCTTTAGGATTTTTTTCTATAAGTTTGGTGAACTCTCGAGCATGTTGATTCTTAGAACATAGGATATATGCGTACCTGGTGAAGTGGTCCACTAGTAAATGTAGATATCTTTTTGTTGATCTTTGACCCCCAAATCCTCCTATTGTGTCCAGTGACATTATTTGAAAGGGTTTAGTAGCTGGGCCTAATTGCGACATAAAACCATATTTTCTATTCAACCTTGTTTTTTCTTTGGAAAAATTTTTTTTTATGGAAAATACATTCCGAGTGTCTCAATAGTTCTTGATCCTTAATATAAATTGCTGAGAAAAGATCAGAGATTTAATTGGACGGAACAATGTGAGGATGCATTCCGGAAAATTAAAGATTATCTTTGTACCAAACCAATACTAGCCATTTATGATCCACCAGCACCAATATTTATTTATACAGATGCCAGTGCCATAGGAATAGGAGCAGATGATATCATCAATAAAATTCACTGCAAATCCTGTCAGACCATTTTTCCTTATGAGATTTCCCAAAATCCGTTGAAATATGGCTGGTGATGTCTTAAGGCCGAAGGGTAAGCAGGTCCATTGGTGATGTCAGTACCATAGGAATAGGAGCAGATGATATCATCAATAAAATTCACTGCAAATCCTGTCAGACCATTTTTCCTTATGATATTTCCCAAAATCCGTTGAAATATGGCTGGTGATGTCTTAAGGCCGAAGGGTAAGCAGGTCCATTGGTAATGACCTTCTTGAGTTACAAAACCAGTTTTGTGTCGGTCTGTAATTTTTTGTGGTATAATTATTTTATTTCAATCTCTAAAGTCTATTAATAATCTACTTTTTTTCCTTCATCCCTTTTAAAAGCTAAGGTAACAGGTGCTGCAAACGGGCTGTAGGATTCCTCGATCAATTCATGTTTTAAAAGTTGTGAGATTTGATTTTCTATTTCTATCTTGTCTTGGACTGAACATCTATATGGTCTTTTATAACAATATTTTTAACTTGCAAATCTATACAGGCATCTATCTATACTTCTTCACTTTTCCAGTGTCATATTTATTTTTTGCAAAAATTGCCGTGTAATTGTCCAATATCTGTTTTCTTTGATCAGTATTTAAGTATTCTGTATCTATATTAAATTTGTTTGTATCTATACCTACATTAAAGTTTACTGCATATTCTTTTTCTTCTGTATTTATTTCCGTATTTTCAATCTGTTTTCCTTCAAACATATTTTTACTACTTATTTTGAAATTGTCTGTTTTTTGCATTTGGATATTTAAATTCTCATCATGAGTCAACCCAAATTTATGTATTGAATCTAATCCTAGTATCAGATCATACTCAAATTTATATTTTCATAGATAAATGCATTTATTATAATCTTCTTACGCAATAACTCCGCATCCAGTGTAATTAACACTTTTGTTTTACCCCCTCCACTTATTGATTTTATTGCGTTATAAGCATAATTTGGCTTCATATTCGTCACCTGAACGAATTTTGAATTTATTAATGTTATTCGTGAATCAGGGTCATACAGCCCCTTGGCTTCTAATGTATTATTTAACATCACCGTAATCTCAATTAGTGAGGGAATTTTAGTTTTTTGGATCTTCGTTACTCAGTTCAACTTTTAATATTTAATTAGAATTAAGGTTTCTGTCATCGGTTGTTTTTTTTTCATAGTTATACCAGCAAACATTTTCTGGATGAAATCTATTTAATTTTCCTTTATTCTCACAAATCCTGCACGATTTTTTTTCGCTTTGTTTTATTTCTTGTTTGTTGTATTTATTTCCTGTGCTTAAGTTTTTCTTTGTGTCGTTTTTCCTTGTTAAACATTCTAGTCCTCGTATGCAGTTAAATAAGTCATTTACTTTTTTAAGGCTTTCTCTGTCTATTCTATCCATTATGAAGTTTGGTAGATCGGTGGCAATCAAATAAATCAGGGTTTGTGTATCTATTGATTTGTTTATATCTAGTAACAGTCTTTCTTTTTTAAGAGCATATTCTAACGTTGATCCTTGTATATATTTATAATTCATAGCGTACCTGATTGGTGACCAGCCTTTATCAGCAAATGTTTCACTTAAACTTTTCTTCCATACAGACCAATCTGAATCTATAGTATGTTTGATAATCATTGAGTAATCTTAGAATCTTAGAATTTATACTTTTTGTAAATCTGTATCTATTTGTAAACGTGCACATTCACTTTCAAAAGTATTTAACCATTGTTTAACATTTGTTGTATTTCTCTACTGAAAGTTCTGCGACTAGTCTCGTCTTATTTTCTGTTTTTTTTAACAATGTTGGTTCTGTTGATGACAAATCAAGACTTTGTTCTAATTTTTCAAGTAAAAACCCATCAAATTGTAAGTTGTCGTCATCTATATTTGTTGATTTCATTTCCTTGGTTAATGTTATCCAAACCTGTCTCTTATCGTGCCTTTTCTGGAGAGATTTTTTATTTTGTCAAATATATCATGCTTTATTATTTCTTTGTGTAAATGCACTAATTGGTACTCTCTAGGCACAAAAAATGATTGGTTTTGTGTATCCGTAATGGAGGTTATGGCATAAATATTTGGCTTTTATAATAAATTCAAATCTCAATTTCTCCATTTTTTTTCACATGTACTATATGAATTGTCGATTTATAAGATCAGGAGTTATTTTTCTTATTGAAGCATAACACGATGTGATTCATCTTAAACAGATTTTATTTATTAAATACAGATAAGTTTTACACAACAAATATCAACTATTGAACTAATTACTAACCTAAAACAGAGAATCGACACTTAAATGTTCATGCTTTACAGTACTTATTATAAAAACGTAAATCGTCTTTTGCACTTTTAAACTAAAGCAAATTCACAAACATAACTGTGTTTTAAAGATATTATTAAACCTCATTTGTAATATTACAATTCGTTTGAGAAATAACACGCTTTTTCCATTCTCAAATGTCAATGTCAGTCTCCACGTCAACACACAGCTCACTGCTTACATTCTTATTTTATTTTATACGACTTACCTACTATGACAATGATGTGCATGCCTGTAAGTGACTTGCTTACACAGGATCATGACGAAATAGAGAATATGAAAGAAGACGAATGTTACACAGATCTCAAATAAACTGATATAAAGGCTGGCGGATTGTGTTAATTATTCAAACTTCGTTCATCACAAATGGTACTACAATATGGGCTTCCTTGATCCGTAGTTAACTCAACCAATGGTAAAATATGCTGACCTATTTTTTTTTTTAATTATCTGTAATTTTAATTTTCTATTTTCTGACATTTTAATTTAGTGTCATTTTAGTTTTATGTTTTTTTTTTTTGTTGTTCAATTCTGTGACAATTTACTTTTTGTCTATTTTAATCGAAATTTATAATTGTGTCTTTCTTATTTAATTTAAACTTGGATCCCTGTAATTCTTATAAATTTTAAAATTGTTTTCGTGACATGTACTGATTACTAACATTAATTATAAGGTTGTGTACTAACAAAAAAACCGGCCAAGTGCGAGTCGGACTCGCGCACGAAGGGTTCCGTACCATTATCGCAAAAAACCGCAAAAAAAACACACTCGGGTTTGTTGTATGGGAGCCCCACTTAAATATTAATTTTATTCTGTTTTTAGTATTTGTTGTTATACCGGCAACAGAAATACATCATCTGTGAAAATTTCTGCTGTCTAGCTATCACGGTTCATGAGATACACCCTGGTGACAGACGGACAGACAGACAGACAGACGGATCGCAGGGTCCCGTTTTTACCCTTTGGGTACGGAACCCTAAAAATGGACTACACAATAGTCTGAATTTAAAATATATTTAATTTAATTTTACTCTGTATTCTGTAATACCTTTCCACGTGATGTATTTTTAGTATCTACGTAGGTTGAGAGACGGGAGATATTTTTATAGAAAATCTAATCAAGATCCACTCGACTTGTGTCGAAGCAAAGATAAGTCTGATCCGATCGTATTATCCAATACATGCAATCTCCGATGTGTGAAAGTGGCACAAGATGCATACCTACCATCTTTGTAGAAATATGTAATAAAAAAAAACCGGCCAAGTGCGAGTCGGACTCGCGCATGACGGGTTCCGTACCATAATCGCAAAAAAACGGCAAAAAAAATCACATTTGTTGTATGGGAGCCCCACTTAAATATTTGTTTTAATCTGTTTTTAGTATTTGTTGTTATAGCGGCAACAAAAATACATCATCTGTGAAAATTTCAACTTTTTAGCTATCACGGTTCATGAGACATACAGCCTGGTGACAGACACGGACCGTGGAGTCTTAGTTATAGGGTCCCGTTTTTACCCTTTGGGTACGGAACCATAAAAATATACATTTATACGTTTCCCGAAATGCCGTGGTTGGCGTTTCAGTAAAATCGAATACGTTTGAACTGTATGAAAGAAGGTGCTCAATCTACAGATTGTGCAAGCACTAGATATTTTCTATAGAATTTGTGTTTCCTCTATAGCGTATTAATAAATTATTGTAATATAATAAGAGCACTGAGCAATAGCAAAACTGCTCGTTTAAAAATAAAATCACTAAATTAAATGAATCTTGCTCTATTTGAATCCATATTTTTTGCATTTTGGTATTTCGACAACTTTTATAAGAAGAAAGGAAGAACTTTTACCGAGAAACTTCAAGTATACTTGTAATTTAATTGCGTATTTCTTTTGGCGCTGCGTCGAATCGAAAGTGTTTGGGTCACGTTCGCCATGCCTATGCCAGTTCCTCTGGCAAACACACGATAACAACTAATCCTTGAGGGAGATAACTTGGAAATACCTTGTTGCTAGTTAATCTTATTTATGGAATTACGAAAATTTGCGTCTTTGGTGTTCATTTAAGGATTGGTAGCGTTTTTGCCTTAAAGCATTAAGGCCTACTTGCACGACCAATGCTTATCGCTTATCTTGACATCTTAATAAATTTTGATGAAATTTAACAAATATTCAAAAGGTAAAAAACTTTGATAATTTCTTCAAAGTTGCGGCGCACAAGGACACAGATACTTATAAGTACAACCACCAATAAGAGCAAACAAAACACGTTCTGATATAAATGTACCCAAAGATCGCCATATGAGAACTTTACATTCAAATGTTTCGACAACGTGGCAATTTTTAAGTGTCCTCTACCCTTATACATCAGTTTTATCGGGCACCGCAACTTTCTAAAGCCTATGTCAGCTTAACTCGAGAAAAAATTAAACCCCATAACACTCTCACTTTTATAAACGCGTAATATCTTCCTTGCTTCGTACTTGAGCGTCATAAAAAGTAACTTGATTGCCTGACGTCACACCTCACCCCCCCCCCCCCCCCTTCTGTACACCACACCCTTTGCCCCATACCAAGGAAAATGTTTTGGTGGTGAGATCAAAAGGCAGTTCCCTACTAATCGCATTTGTTTAGACTTGGCATCGACTCGTGTTATCGGGTGTATTGGTGCAGCTAATATGGCGCTTACATACGAAGAAGAACAAACCTCCAGACTAATTTTCACTCAACATAGTCACTGGTTCACTGCTGGACATAGAACTCTCCAAACGCATGTAATTTATCTCAATTCTCGATAATATAATAACATAGGTTTAAGACGACGACTAACGACACCGACCTTGAGGGAACAAAACGCGCACTCGTTTCACACCCGCGCGACACAAAATTTCGTAGATTTTTGTACTTTCCTTATTATTCTATGACTTATAAAAAAAGCCTCAGATCAAAATGTAGCTAATTAAATTGTCTTTGAGATGGTGTCGATTTCATTAAAATACAAATAGCGGTTTTGGTACGATTGTCGTGTTTTTGTCCGTTTTAGACATAACTTTACAAATTAATTACACTATGTTATACGAATAAAACTCAAAATTTTCTTAAATCAACTTATTAAGAAAATGCTCTCGTGTAACATATATTTTTCCAACAAATTACGACTAGCCGTTTAGACGTGATTTTCATTTTAAAATCAGCTACTCAAGGGAATCTGTGCCTTAAATAGTAAAGAAACAACCGTTTGAACGTTTGCTTTACGCACACTATACAAGATACACGACATTTTTAACCCCGGATGCAAAAAAGGGAGTGGTTATAAATTTGACGTGTGAGTCTGTGTGTTTGTGTATGTGTGTATGTGTGTATTTGTCTGTGGCATCATAGCTCAACGGATGAACTGATTTTGATTTAGTTTTTTTTTGTATGAAAGATGATTTTATCGAGAGTGTCCTAAGCTATGTTTGATGAAAATCGGTTCAGCCGTTCAAAAGTTAAGGGGGTTTTACTGTGTGAGTCGGGGTGTTTTCGCAAGATATCGTGTTATAATTACGTGTACAATAGATTGTCGATCGAAGCGTGTCTACTACTAGGTAAGTTATGAAACAAGAAATAAAAATGTGTGTTTTAAATTGTACTTGTTTATGTCTCGCGCTCACGACCGCTCCCCAGCTAGCCAACCGCAGGGCGAGTTCACTTCGGTCACCTATGTATCATTAAATTGTGGTGTCTGAAAAACGGACAATCCACCCTATCCTTACAACTTTATTTAAATGCGCCACTTACCACTACCACTTTTTGTGCAAGTTAAATTTAGTGTTGTGTTTTTTTTTTTTTTCTTTGTATAGATTCTTTTACCGATTGTGAATGTGTGAACATTGTAGGGTTTCTAGATTTCTAGATGATTGTTAACATTTGTTAACTTTTATTCGTATTTTTTTTTATTTGTTTGTTTTTTTTCAATTTTGTACGACTTATTGTCGGGCCTACGTTGTCCCCCCATATCCAAGTACTAATGCTGTAACATGGAAATATTGTAAACACAAAAAAAAAAAAAAGAGTAACCATGGAGTTTCTTGCCGGTTCTTCTCCATAGGAAACGACTAACCCGAACCGTGCACCTTTTGCCGACGTTTTATAAGTGCCCATGTAGGCCTATGTAAAATAAAAATATTTGATTTTGATTTTTTGATTTTGAAATCATCGAATGGGAAGGTACAAAAAGTTAAACAAAGTATATTGAAGACTCGTTGTAAAATTTGGATGACTTCTGTTTCAAACTTGCCAGTTAAATAACTTTCTAAGTAACTTAACTCTAACACAGTTTATATTCAATTGAAACGGCAAATGAGAAACTGATTTTTGAACTGGGGAATAATATTTTCATGATGAAAGGCAGATCGCAATAATGAAATTACTAGGAACCCAATTTTCAATATTAAACAAGGGGCTGATTTTACATTTTCCGGAGTAAAGGAAGGCAACTTATTAAAAAAAAAGCGAGGCCTTGTGCCTTTATTGTAATAAATAAGGTTTTATTTAAAGTAGAAAATAGCAATTGTAATGATGTAAATATGCCATGTGTTTCCACCTTTTTTTGTTTTTACCTTTGATATTTAAAAAAGACAGAAAAAGTATATTTTATTTCACTGAAACCGTCATGCCAATACAAAAATTATGCTGAAACTAAACCGTAAAGACGTCTACTGCGGTTAAAATCATCTCCAAAGCGTCGCCAAATCGACCGGGTGTGCTTCTCGCATCCTTCGAACACACGAGGCCTTCACCAGTTTACTTCATTTACATTGAACATACGATTTAAAAAAAATGAGACCAATCGCCTGCACTTTAAACAATTACGACTTTCTCAATTACAACTTCAATAATAAGCTGAGCCTTTTTGTTCTCGCACGGGCTCCTTTTATCTAACGTGTCTCTTGTACTGCCCACAAATTAATGTATTTTTCAACACACTTGCTCATAAAGTGGCTCTAATTTCACTGCAATTAGTCACATAATGATACAAGTGAGTTGTAGAGTTTTTTTTTAATTTATTGGTTGAGTTGCTTTGTTCTTAAAAAAGTTTCGATACAAAAAAGATCGTGCTCAATAGTACAAATAAATTAATGTACCTACTGCTTGCTCATTTCATGAAACTTCGTATTAATTTCAACTTGTACGTGCTTAATAAATAAAACTTTCATTCAAATATGAATTTTGTATGTGAGTTGTGTATGTGAGTTTGTATGTTTGTAAACGCACCCACGATACAGGAAGAAATTCCTAGTGTGGGGCCAAGTTTAAAAAAAACAAATAAAAACAGATAATTAAAAAAACATACATACAGCGTCATTTTATCGGCCTAACCTTAATGCGGTTAGACCGACGGCCGTGTCGAGTTAACTCGATAATCCTGGCAATCTATTGACGTAATATCTTATGGACATACCCGCATTAATATTCATTGGTGGGTATCTCTTTCAATGATCCCCCTGGACGTATATGTAGATAGAAAGTTTTCTTAAATGTACTGGAATATCAACACTGTTGATTTAACATTTCTAATTAAAAAGAAACACCCATATTTATGTAATCTCGAGACTGTTTTGCCATTGCTTAGCACAATCTATATTTTATTTTTTTATGGATAATTTGAATTTAGAATCTGCTAAACAGCTTTGTGGTCGATGCCCACAGCCGCATTCGGCAGCAGCGAATAGAGCTAGAGCCTAGATACGAGTTGGCAAGCAGCGAGAAGCGAGTGTGTAGTTACGATATAGCCGAGTGGTATAACTACGAGCGGTATAACTATCGGAAGACGGACTCGCCCATAGCACATAAATAATCGCTAATGCGAGTATTTTTGTGCTACGCGACGGGCGAGTACTCGCACCACTCGCTCGGATGGTCAGTCGTGCATGCGTTGGTCGGTTGGTCTCTCAGCGTGAGTACTGACCGACAAGCGATCATCGCCGAAGGAATATCGCTGAGCGAGTATTATTTGATAGACCGAATATTGTTGCTGTGACCAATTTGTGTCGAGCGAGAGAGTACTCGCTGGCAGTGTGAACAGCCAGAAATCAACTATGAATATAATTACGTCTCTTTTATTGACACGGGATCTGTATATTTTGTTCGTTACTTCAGCGAGAAAATAGTCGACAGCTAATCGCTTCGTTGCCGACGATGGGGTGACACAGACTCGAAGAGCTTTTTAAAACAAGGCAAGTATTCAAATACATATTTATATAAGAATATCTATCAATCAATTTGCGTTGTATTTTCTCAACTATGTTGGGATGGGCTACAGTCTAATTGGAGTAATAAGGAGGCTGCTTAACTGATAACCCATTAACTGTCAATCCAGTAAAGGGGCACTAACACGATGCCTCTTCGCAATGAATGTTTGTCAGAATTTCTGATGATAACCCGTAACGACTGCCAAACATCTGCATATGATAGTTGCGATCAAAGGTTGGTGAGCATTCAGAGGGCCGGAGTCTCATTGTTTAGTGAATGGTCATCCAGCCACAGACAGACCTTGGCAATCGTTGGTAAACCTTAAAAAAATATCCGTGTGGCTGTTATAATTTAGCTGTGAGCCCCTAACGATAGCAACTTATGTTGCACCAAATGTTTTTTGATGAAAAATATCGAGTTGTAAAATGTAAAAAAAAAATGACGTCTGCATTCCTCAAAGAGTAAAACAGAGGTTTTCCTATGTGTCCACCTATTCTTCGCCAGTCATGTTTAAGTACCTTGTAACAGACGACAATACTATTGCCATGAACCGGGAACGAACCCGACTCTGGGGTCCTACTGAGAAACTCCATATGAAAAACCCCATAACACTTTCCCCGATCCGAGAATCGAACCCAAAACCACATACTTGCAACCACAAGACCAAAGAAAGGCATGACCTATATTATTACGGCCATAAATCAATTCAAAACTTTATATAAACCAGACTAGACTGTTTGTAATAAGGTTAATAATACTATCTACGTCTCTGGAAATACCGTTCTTTAATTTATTTTTATTATTTTGTTTGAAAGCGATATTAAACCGGCCAGCTATAATTATTGCCCGCCAGTTTTGTAATCTTTTACGGTAGGTTTCAAGGTGAACTATTCAGTCGAATGCTCGAATCTCCTGGCCCATTTTTAGGACGGACGGTGTAATGCAAATAATTATTTAGGTAAAATGAAGGGTTCATTGTTAGAATAATAATTAATTTCGAATGGCTCTAATATTGAATAGTTAAAAAAAGAATCCCTGAAATTCTCAGTCGGAGACACACGGGTCAGAGAAAAGTTTTATTATATGTTTCGATTCGAAAATTCGTGTTTCATTTTTGACCCGTGAATTACAATAACAAAATCGAATTTGAGTATTTGTCTAACTCAACTTTAGCATAAAATCTGTTAAACTTTGGAATTAAAGCAGGGTTTGATATGTTCGTATCTCTTAATTCGATGCGTTTTTGGATAGGAATCCTTCAGGGAAAATAAATGTGGAGACGCCGTCGCACCGTGTTGACAGAAGTGACGCGTATCGAAATAACGTGGAGTGAAGTAAACCGTGGAGCTTAATACCGTTCGCGATGGAAGACTACTGTGAACGCCCTCAGCTCAATCTAGGGGCGGTATAGGACATTAAGTCAAGTACTCCAAATTCTCAATTCAGAAATCAGGCGACAGTCAACATCGCTGTTCCTTTGAAACTTTGCCAAATTGATACTGTATTCTCCTCTCTGTCTTATCATATCAGCCGAAAAACGTCCACTGCTGGACATAGGCCTCCCCCAATCGTCGCCCCATTGACCGGTCCCGTGCGTCTCGCATCTAGCGGATCCCCGCAACCTTCACCAAGTTATCGGTCCACCTGGTGGGAAGCCTTCCAACGCAACTTCTTCCGACCCTACTTTAATTATAATTATGTAACACTTGACGGTGAAACACCTGAAAATCAAGACAAAATATTTACCCACCTTGTGACAAATACCTTGACTAGGGAACATATAGTCAACTACTTAAGTCTGAGCCAATGATTATACTAAAACCTGTAACAATCCCTATATGTTAACCCTTGTGCTCAAGAGATAAGCACAAAATAAATCGAATTTTGCCTCCTTCACATTTTCAGAAAAAAAACTCTGTAAACGTGAAAAGTTTGATAATTCAAGCGTTCATTCAATTTGACGGCTTCTGAACTTATGAAGCAAAGAAAAGTTTTCTAAATAATATAAAACACTGTATAAAAGATAAATCACTGATGTCATGGTGGCCCAGTGGCTCAGACCTTGCCTCTCGTGCTTGAGGTCGTGGGTTCAAATCCGGGCCAATGATTTATTAATTCATTTATTTATTACGTTTACATATTTTTACATTTTTAAATATTATTCTATACAAAATAAAATAAAAAAACCCACTGGTATCGGGAACAGGGTCCAAGCTACCGGTGGTCAGGGCTCTTGAGAGAAGAACCTCCTAACGATACGCGCCGTGTCCAGGAGTACCGCTTTCTGGAACAAGCCCTTGATCCAGCTGCCCAACGAGAGCCTCCTCAGGTGTTCGTCGAGGCTCTTGGCTATTATGACATTGGCCGTCACGACTATCGGCACAATGACTGCTGTATTCACATCCCACATGTCGACAAGCTCGCGAGCCAGATCAAGATACTTACTTTTCTTATCTCTCTCCGCCTTCACGAGGTTCTCGTTCTTATTATTAATGTACACCCAGAAAATACATACAGAAAACACATCATGACAAAGGAGTACAAAGGTACTGCTTATTTCTTATGAAATTTCTACTAGCAGAACCGCGAAAAGGAGAAATGAAGAAGAAATGTAGACAAATAGTGTGTGAGAACGGGAAGTGAAGAAAAGTGAACGACTAACCTAAGATATAGTATACATACACATATAGTGTAAGTGATATATACTTAAATAAATACATAACTAAAATATATATACATATACATATGCTTATAAAGATCAGATTTGAGAGGAAAGATAATGCTCTGATATTTTTTTAGCCGACTTAAAAAAAAGAAAAGGTTCTCAATTCGACTGTATTTTGTTTATATGTGGAACTTTTTACTAGATGAACCGATTTTGATGATTCTATTTTTGCTTTTTTATGAGGTTCCATTTAACTTTGATCAAGGTATGATGAAGAACTTCGGAGATATACAACAGAACTTTTCAATAAATGACGGCTAATCTCTCGGCATTGCTACAACCGCATGTTTGTTTAATGTTTACACCATTTCACAAAATAACTTTATACGCTTTAAGGAAGTACGCACAAGTGTACAGTTCACCCTTTTTTTTGTGTGTTGGAAACCATCCAATGACTTCTCCCGCTCTGGGCGAAGCGGGAGGCCATACAAACGCAAGCATGTTAGACTTTTACTGACTAAAACCCACCCGTGTTCCTTCAGTTGCTTGTGCCAGGGCCGCGGTAACTCTCTTTTAAATTTTTCATCGGCCCTATCGGACCCGGTCACTTTTGCTGACATCTCTTTGAGGCGCGCGTGGAACACTACGCGCCATAAATTCGGGCTTGGTCTTTATCGGACGGCGAGCTACCCATTATTCTCCGTCCGCAAGCCCGCGCCTACGGTACAGTTCACCCTGGCACACAAATTTTACCGGTTGTGTTGAAGTTTCATGTTATTTCTGTAATCTATTTTGGCATAACTGTGGGCATTGTAAGTGTGTACCACAACTAAAAAGAGAAATATAAAACTTGATTACAAAAAAAAACCGGCCAAGTGCGAGTCGGACTCGCACACGAAGTTTTCCGTACCATTATAGCAAAAAACGGCACAAAAATCACGTTTACAATGCAAGTCCTCGAAAAGAGCGTTTTCCAAGCAGCCAAACTGTGCGGAAAGTGTCACTTTTTTTTACTAGTGCTTTTTACTTTCCTGTACTTTTTTTAATTTTTAACTCCAACGTCAGTGAGTTTTTATTATTTGAGAAAAGTTTTAAAAATTAGTTAAGTACAGATTATCATTCATATAAAAGGTAAAACAAAACTAATACTTCATTTAAGGCGTTTTTAATTACTCTAGATTTAGATTTTGATCAATAAATTAATTTTAAATATTCATTAAATATGCTTGGCAGAATGAATATTTTGCTCGTGCCTTTTTGCGTTACGACGTGACAGCTATTTGCACATGCGCAGTAGATATGCCCGAGGCACTTTGAATTATTAGTTAATCTGTGGATATGCTGAGCGCCCTTGAATAAGCGCCATTTAGTTTTTAGGGTTCCATACCTCGAAAAGAAATAACGGAACCCTTATAGGATCACTTTGTGTCCGTCCGTCCGTCTGTCTGTCTGTCTGTCAAGACCCTTTTTATCAGGAATCCGTTGACGTATCAAGCTGAAATTAATATCAAATACTCAAGTCTACTGCAACTTCTTAGTCAACGCAATGAAAAGATACAGTCGTTTATGCCGCAAATTTCCGCAAATTTTCGACACTGGCAAAGGAATCAAAACCTACAGGGTACTTCCCGTGAACTCCGAATCTTGAAATTTGGTACGAAGCAACGCCTTATAACACATATAAAGGAATAATTGCGAAAACCGTATTTTTTTTGTTACATCATATAATAAAAATATTTTTAATAATTTTAAACTTACTCCCCCTTTCCTCATGAACGCGTAGAGGTATTAAATTAAAATTTATATCAAATACTGAGGTCTTTAATACGTTTAAGCTGAGATTTGTACGGAACCCTCGGTGCACGAGTCTGACTCGCACTTGTGCCGGTTTTTTATTCCTTAAATAATCTTTTAGGGGTGGACACCTCGGGTAGAAGTTTGTATGGTGAACTAAAAATTTCTCAAGTCCACACGCCCATAATATTATGGTGCAATATAAAAAAATTGGCTATTCAAAGTACTAATGCTACGCAGACGAAGTCGCAGGCAACAGCAGTTGGTTTTTTTTTACAATCCCACCGCACTATTCCCAAACCACTGCAACTCCTGTAAGCCAGAATCAACAATGGCGACCACCAGAAAAGGTAATGAAGCTCGACGAAGTCCCGGGGAAAGAATTTAACTGTCTTGGATCCCGCAACGAAAGGAGTAGAAACAAAAAAGCCTCCATATCAAGCAGGAGACAGAACAAACAAGGCCAATAGGCACAAAGGGCCGTTTACAACTGGGATAAGCCCCGTGGTGCTAGTCACCACGGATAAAAATTAGCATTAATATTAATGGGTCCTAACATTGTGAGCTGTTATATTTGATTCAATAATAGGTATGGCAAAAACGCTGAAAAACAGCAGTTGGTTATATATCTGACCTACTTCAGATTTCATGCAAATTATTTCACGTCAAACTTGCTTCGCGTAAATATTTCCGACATTAGATAATTTCCCGGACAGATTTGGAAATGTGAAACTTGTGTGAAACTTGGAACATATTCCGGAGTTTCTGTCAACCAAAAAGTAAATGCGAGCAACCTACGATAAATACGACTTCGTAATATTTTCCGACTGCAGTGGCTTAATTTCGCAATTCCTACTTAAAGTCTGATATCAAATGTGTAACAAAATCTTGTTTGTTTCGTATCATAGCTAGAATGATATTTTAAATAAATGTAAATAAAAATATGCCTTCATCTAGCATTTGGAATAGGAATTTTAATGTCGCCAAATTTGTTTTGTTACAATATCATCGAATTACCGACTCAAAAGTTACAAAACTTTATGAGTCAATAGCAAAACTTATTCGAAATTTACTCTAGTTTTGTAAAGGTATTAAAATTGAATCATTTTAATTATACCCATATTTTAACGCTGTATATACTTACAGGCAAAACATACAGAATTATTTATATAGAGATCACTTTTTAGAACAGTTTTCAAAAAAAGACAACAGATGTTTTAAAATATCGCCTGTCAGTTAGAAAGGTGATATTTTGTCTCATCTTTTATTCTTCAAAACTACTGTTAGACCACTTAGTCCAGGAAACGTAAATTACTGGGGTATTCCTCGAAGCACACCCACTTTGAATCGCACTTAAAGTATTCCTCGAAGCGCACTTACGATGAAATATTGAGAAGAGTATGAAGGATTCGTAATAAATGATATCGATAGACATTTTAAAATTCAACTGTCCTAATTGTTTATTTATTAAAACTACCAGGAAACCAGAAATTAACTGAAAGTTGCTTATGCGATACTATTTAGCTCATTTATGTGGAAATATATGTGGAATACGGAGTCTGTAGGTTACAGCACTATGTTTGCAAATATAAATAAATAAATAATTGAAAATGAAATAGTTAACTTAAAGTAAAAGTGAGTGTGTGAGTGAGTGCGTGAGTGTAAGTTAAAGTTGAAAGTCAACGTGTGTAATTTCAGTGCAAAATTTTGTTGAATTTTAAGACTTCTATCGATACAGTGAATAATGATGAATACTTTATTTTTCTCTCTGTGTTTAATCGTTGGTGCATGACTTAGTAAATGCATTTGGGCGCCTAATTTCTGTTCATTTCTGTCACTCTGGTACTTTTCAAAACAACAAATGATTCAACTTCAAAACCTGTATTTTTACCATTATTGAGCCTAAGTAGTAATTCACTTAAGCACCTAATTCCAGTTCATTTCTGCTTTCCCGGTGGTAGTTTAAATAAATAAACAATTAGTACAGTTTAATTTTAAAACGCCTATCGCCTATCTCTTCTCTATGTTTCATCGTAGCTGCGCTTCGAGGAATACCCAAGTAACTTAATAGGATTTCATCGCAACTTCCGACGAAATTCATTACTGTCTTAATTATTACACTAGCTTAATTGGTAGAGCACTCTAGCTAACTTCGGAATCAGTTTAACTAGTTTTTTCAGGAGTCGTAATACCACTCAAACCCTACTTAGTAGGTCATTGGTAGCTAGTACCAACTAGTTAGGTAATTTGTAAATGTACTACTAAACACTAAAATAAGTTAGTTCGGCAATAAAAGTAGTGCCTAATCTAGAAGAAAGCTTTAACAAACGTGCGCGAACATTCTCACATAATCTGATTGTATGAGGTTTTGCCAGAATAAATTGGCCCCAATTCAGAGACTTCAATGTGCCTGTTACTATTTATTAAGCACCGACTTATCATGATACTTAAGTCCCATTTGAATAAATCTTTCATCAACTGATATCAGCTATGCCAGTATAGAGCCCGTTCACAGGATACGCACCATCTCCTCTCCTGAAAGGCATGCAAAACTACCTGGACACAGCTGCACATGGATACGACGCGCGCAAAGACATAGCTGTCCAATCAACACGTAAAGGAAGAAGATTGATATAAATCTTTATAGATAGTTCAAGTCATCTTTACGCGTGGATCTATGTGTGGGTAAGCATATGTGGGTAGTAGGTGGCACAGCGCACGCACACATGGTGCCGCGCGTAAAGATGAGTTTAACTATCTATACTATCGCTGAATTTCAGCAACTTTGGGTCTCAGAAAGTTTAAGGTTTCCTATGGGATAGATACGCCATTTGAGTGAAGCCAAAGCTATACCACTATATACTCCAAGGTAAGTTATCCAAAGGCTATAAAAAAGTTACTTTCCATCAACGAGGATTGTTGTTTTCCTTTGAAAACCTACTGGAAGCTGTTCAATCTCAGGAGTATATATTTATTTGAGGCTCTAACTAGACAAAGAGTCATATGATGTCAGCGATGGCGTTGTTACAAATGCCAAAATGAATGGGATTGTCAAGCGCTATCAATATGTCATTTGATCATTGACCTTCATCATGATCAGCCTATTAATGTTCGCACTGCTGGGACACAGGTCTCTTCTCTTAGGGGGGAATGGGCCGTAATCAACCACGCGGGCCCAGTGCGGGTTGGTGGATGTCACATGTCTTCGAGTTTTGTTCAATATTTAGGCATTTTAACCTTCACCATCGCTAACTTCGAAAGTCACTTTGTTCAGAGCCTCAAAAATATACTACCAAGATTGCAACAGCTTCCAGTAGCTTTTTAAAGAAAAACAGTTGTGTCAAACAATTCTCTCACAGTGTGGCTTTAAGACTGGTAACTTTAATTGTTGCTCGCATGCAGCAAACATGTTTAACTGAAGCCAAATTCAATTGTCTGTCTAGAATGTTATTGGAGTCAACAACGAAGCAAGATTAGAAGGTTTGTGAGGTGTTTCTATGTATTATTACGAGACTGGAGTAAAAAAAAAGAGTGTTTTCGCATTGGCATGTAACTTAGCAAGGTTTTTAGGTAAGTTTGCGCCATCGGTTCGCGCATATTGCGAGATCTGACCAACCACCACATAGAGCGAACGGAACGTGGACGTGATGCGATTGGTCAGTCGTTCCTTGTGTCAAAATGACCAACCAATCGCGCGCTCGGAACGGTGCTAAACGATCCCCGCGTCCCGCTTGGTAACCAAAGAGACCTATAAAACGACTTGTGCACATCTAACGACTCTTACCAAGTTACGTACCGATAACTATAAAGCCTCAACTCGTTGGTTTAGTGGTCGCAAGCTTTACTGTTCAGTTGAGCTTGAGGTCCTAGGTTCGAATACCAGGTCGGTCAAAATAATCTCAGCGTCATAGAAATCACACCTTTTTAGGGTTCCGTACCCAAAGGGTAAAAACAGGACCCTATTACTAAGACTCCGCGATCCGTCTGTCTGTCTGTTTGTCTGTCACCAGGCTGTATATCATGAACCGTGATAACTAGACAGCTAAAATTTCACAGATGATGTATTTCTGTTGCCGCTATATTAACAATAAATACTAAAAACAGAATAAAATAAATATTTAAGTGGGGCTCGCATACAACAAACGTGAAAACAAATACTTCATTTAAGGCGATTTTAATTACTCTAGATTGAGATTTTGATCAATAAATTAATTTTAAATATTCATTAAATATGTTTGGCAGAATGAATATTTTGCTCGTGCCTTTTTGCGTTACGACGTGACAGCTATTTGCACATGCGCAGTAAAAGTTACTCTGTGGATATGCTGAGCGCCCTTGAATAAGCCCGCCATTTTATTAATCTCTTGCTTGGTTCAGATATATTTTTTATTTCCTCGCACAATGCATAGTAAAATGTTGTATGATACACGTGCGTAAGATGATTTCCGACTCGTGTCGGAAATCATCTTACTCACTCGCTTCGCTCGCTCGTAAATAAAATACCACTCATCGGTAATCACCTACCTTCCGCACTTGTAGCATAAATAACTATTGTTTTTAATGTAAAGGTATACCTATATACTTTCAGCAGATGTAAATATTAACTGGGTATAATGTTTGCGTTTTTGCCAGGACTGGCTTGAATGCTAGTTTCGGGGTGGTGAGATTTTTTTGATGCTGAGTGTAGTTTAAAACAAGAGGATTTAAGTTTAGTTTGTAATTATTTTGTTGAAGTGTTAATCTGCTTATGTTGTAAACTTGGATTGCTAACACTTTTTAGTAATGTTTAGGGTTCCGTACCTCAAAAGGTAAAAAAGTAACGCTTATAAGATAAGATCACTCTCTTGTCCGTCTGTCTATCCGTGTGTCACCACCGATTTTTCAGGAACGGGTGGACCTCGCAAGTTGAAATTTATACCAGATACTTAGGTCTGTAGTCCCTTAAGTGTATAAAAATCAAAGCCCTGAGTCAACACGATAAAAAGATATGGGCAAATATAGATTTTTGCGAAAACTTGCAAGTACCAAAATTTACCTTAATTTTCAACTTTTTTTATTTACGGCATTTTCCCTTTACGTATGCTGTAAGACCTTTCTTTTAAACAAAATTGACAACTCTAGGTCAACTGTAAGTACCCCATAGGTTTGATATTATGTTGTTAATGAAAAAAACTTTTAACATTATTATAGCCTCCCAATCTGTATTATGCACAGGTTCATACCCCATGCGAACTTATGCGTCACAGTACCTACTTGTTTAGTGCTTTAAACTAAAATGAATTGAATTTTGACAAATTCTCTTCGTCGACACTATAATATTGTGAACGCAACCGACAGCCAATCAATCACTTGAAATGGAGCAGAACTATTAAAATTGCTGCCACACACACAAAAGCATTTAAGCTACTCCTATGTGTTTAGTTTTCGCCTTTGACATTGAACGTTTCGACCAATTTGGCACCGTTGTAATTTGGGATTTTAACGTTACTCAGGAGCGTCGAAGTACTCTAGCTTCACTTCGCTGGCAGCGATATGTACGAGAAAATGTCCAGTAGTTCATATAGAGACCTGCGTGATGGCGGAAAGCATTTTAAATTTCTAAGAAATATAGTATTAAAAAAAAAAAACAAGTGTCAATCGGTCGAATTGCTTCGCTTTGCTTCTATGTGAAAGTACTTGCAAGATGCCTAGGTTCTAAAATCACTAAATCCATCATCTTTGTTTTGTGATATGATAATTCAATCGGCAAAAAAAATTGTGTATAAATAAAATTTTAAATAAAACTATCGAAAATACTCTCAGTCTCTTTTTCTGGTAGCTTTTCTTTGAATTTGCATCGACATTTTGGTATTTCGCGCCTAACATGGTTCTTGGAGTTCTTCTTCCTGACCAAATTTTGCTCCCAATTTACTGGCCTAGATGTTAATTTTTTTCCACAGTTTTTTAATATTTACTTTTTTACCGTTCGTTTCATATATTTCATCTTAATTGGTGAAACAGACTTCAAATCTACTAAGGAATATTCTAGTATCATTCTCCACATAAGGAAAGTACTCGAAAATATTCAACACACAAATGTTGTTCTCTGCATGCCGACCTACAGTAGGAGTATTAGTAATGTTAATTTGTATAACATGAGAGTAGAGAATTTTAATAATCTGCTATATCAAGACATTTTAGCACATGAACATGCCTACTTCATTGACTCGAATAAGAACCTTACATGGGATTACAAAATGTACAGACAAAATACAGGATCAGTAAATAATTACGGCATGCAAATAATTTTCCAAGATATCGCCGCGCTTACGAACTACATACGTGAAAATACCTTCGCAAATACAGAAGACGAGCAGATTAACAATACGGATGAACAACAAGCGACTATGCAGTTTTTTCGATTATAAGAACCTTAACGTGATACATCAAAACATTGCGGGTTTACTGAATAAGAGCGATGAACTTACTGTATGTCTTGAAGAGATGGCAGAGAAAAATACCAAAATCGACATAATCTGTTTATCTGAACATTTCATGATAGCTGGCCATGAACAATTATTGTATATTCCTAATTACACTTTGGCGGCATGCTACTCCAGAAAGGACAGCAAGAGAGGTGGTACATGTATCCTTGCGAAAAAAGGTCACCAGTTCAAAGAGCTTCAAGGTATCGCGAAACTCTCCATAAATGGAATATTTGAATGTTGCGCTATTGATCTGACAATGTATAATACGATTATTGTTTGTGTGTATAGAGTACCAAAGTCCAACAACCTACCTGTATTCTTTGAGCAATTAGAGAAAGTGTTATGTACTATTTGTAACAAAAATTTAAAAAGAAATGTCGTAATTGCAGGTGATTATAATATTGACTGTCTTAAGCGTAATAATACTTTGTTAGATCTAGAATGTTTGCTCTTAAGTTATAATTTAAAGCTAGAAATAAATCAGCCAACTCGACTCGCGA
Organism: Orthosia incerta; assembly: GCA_948252205.1. Classification (NCBI taxonomy): domain Eukaryota; kingdom Metazoa; phylum Arthropoda; class Insecta; order Lepidoptera; family Noctuidae; genus Orthosia; species Orthosia incerta. The sequence continues at coordinate 6,758,475 of OX411760.1, forward strand.
GCGGCACTTGCATAGATAATTTTGCACATAATATGGGGAAGAAGTGTAAATCAGATGTGATTGACTTCGGCCTGTCCGACCACACAGCGCAAGTACTAAAATTACCGGTTAATAAAAGAGTTCTAATAAACTATTGGCGAAAAAAGAGACGTGACTATAGTAAAGAAAATATGCAAAAATTCAAAAATTATATAAAAACATTTCCTTTTTCTGAAATCTATAATACAAATAATCCTAGCATAGCATATAATGCATTTTTGGAAGATTTCATGATGCTGTATAATTTATGTTTTCCTTTCCAAAACATTACAATAAGGACCAATGTAAAACCTCAGTGGGTATCACATGGCATAAAAATCTGTAGCATAAAAAAGAGAGAGCTTATGTGGAACTATAGGCTAAATCGCAATGAAGTAAATAAAATTAAATTTAAAAAATACTCTAAACATATAAAAATATAATTAATTTAACACAACGAGCACAAAACAACCATAAAATAAATTCATCTACTAACAAATCTAAAGCCACATGGGCGATTATAAATAGGTCTAAACACAATTTACCAAAGGGTAGTATCACATCCATAAAAACAAATCATAAAACCATAACCAGGCCACGAGAGATTGCGAATGCTTTTAACAATTTTTTTATAGAAAAGATAGAACCAGTACCAGACGCTGGTAAGGACGTAACCGTAAAAATTCCCAAATCAAGTCAATCTATGTTCATGGCACCAAGTACTCCTTATGACATACTTCAAATTATAAGATCGCTTAAAAATACTACAAGTGTTGGATACGATGGGATATCTACTAGAATCCTAAAGTATATCGCTTATTGTATCTGTGACCACCTAAGCCACATTATTAATATGTGTATATCCACTGGATCATACCCGGAAAGTCTAAAAACTACCATCATTAAACCCATCTTCAAAAAAGACAATAAGCAGAGTATGAATTGTTACAGACCCATTGCACTTATTCCTATAATTTCGAAAGTTTTTGAAAAATATATATATTATCAAATTTATAAATATTTAGAAAAATTCAACATCCTCACAGAAGACCAGAAAGGTTTCCGCAAGAATAAAACAATAAACATGGCCATTTTTGACTTTATAAATAACGTCATGGGTAATGTGGATAAAAGGACACCGGTATGTTCCATTTACTGTGACATGACCCAGGCTTTCGATTATGTTAATCATGACATTCTCCTCCGAAAACTGGAAGCTTATGGCGTAAGAGGTAATGTACTGAATCTAATAGAATCTTATTTGAAAAATCGTAAGCAATATACAGAAATTTCTAAAATAAACACAAATACCAAAAATGAAGAAATATATGCATCAAAAAAACGTATAGTTAAATATGGAGTCCCGCAAGGTAGCGTATTAGGTCCATTGTTGTTCATAATCTATATAAATGACTTGCCACTAGTAACTAATTATCCAGTTTCACTTTTTGCCGATGACAGCACAGTCACTATTAATTCTATAAATAAAGATAGGTATGAACATGAAATTAATAATACAATCAATTCAATAATTAACTGGTTAGATAACAATAATTTAAAAATTAATCTTGAAAAAACAAAAATTATGTTCTTCAGTCAACGTTTAGAAGCACCAAATATTAATGTTCAACACAAATTAACTGTTATAAAAAAAGTAGACACAGCTAAATTTTTAGGTGTAACCATTGACAAACGTTTGAACTGGAAAGCACACACAGAAGAATTGAATAAAAAACTATGTTCTTCTGCCTATGCCCTCTATAAGCTAAAACCTATTATAAGTACGCATGCCCTTATAACTGCCTACCATGGTATTGTCGGCTCCCTATTGAGGTTTGGAGTTATATTTTGGGGAAACTCTACTAATAAGGAAATCATTTTTAAGTCACAAAAAAGGTGTATTAGGGCTATGTTTGGTCTGAAAATAACTGATAGTTGCAAACAGTATTTTATTAAATATAACATTTTAAGTTTACCTTCCTTATTTATTTATGAAATAGCTAATTTTGTACGAACCAATCCTAACCTATTTAAGAAACAATCAGACGTTTCTATTCGTAATCGAAGGGATAATAATACATTATGTGTACCAAGGTCAACCACGGCATTGATGCGTAAAAGTATTTTTTGTTTAGCACCAATTATTTATAATAAAATATCAAAACCTATTAGACAAATGCCTACTGCTCTGTTTAAAATACATTTAAAAAAATATCTCATTGCCAAATGCTATTATACCATATCGGAATTTTTAAATGACCACAATTAATTGAATTTATTCCTATAATTACGACACCCAAATCTTATAAAACAATACTTTCTTATAATTTTTTATTAAGTTATTAATTTCATAGTTTGCTGTGTGGTCTCAATTTTTTCTCTTATGGTTTATTCTAAACCAAAAATATGTTGTTTTGTACGCCAAAACTGGCAAAACATGCGGATCTCCCTGTTACTTTAAGACCATGCACATATTATTATTATTTAACTTATACTCATGTTTTATTATTACTCAAATTTAATTTTAAATTTGATATACTGATTTTTAATTGAATTTAAATTTTGACATAGTGATTTTCAATTGAATTTGAATTTTGACATAAGTAGTAATTTTTAATTGAAATTGAAATTTTGACATTGTGATTTCAATTTAATTTAAATTTCGACATAGTATTTTTTTTATAGAATTTAATTTTTTTTTTGCTTTGTAATTTCAATTTAATTTCAATTTTGATATTGTATTTTTCTTATATTGTTTGTCCAGTGCAACAAATTTTGTACGCCATACATGGCAAAACATGTAGCCACCTCATATTAATATATAAGACCTTCATACTGTACTCATGTTTTACAAAATAAAATATCTTATCTTATCTTATCTATCTTATCTTCATCTCTCATAAAACTCGTTGTTTTCATTATTTGACCCATCCTCAACTACTATTTATTCAATTACACTATAATCAACTGCATTATCTGATACGATTTCACCCGTTTTTTCATTAAAATTTTCTCATTTTTCATTTTTTTATCTGAAAGGATTTAGCAAGTAAAATTGTTATATTTTTTTAATATAACCCTCACGTTCTCTCATAAGCATGCCTCCATATTGTATTGTGTTAAATATGTCAGAAAAAGTTTCAAATTTTTCATTTACTATGAGAATTAAGTCAGAGAATATTTTCTTAGAGGCTCTACAGTTAAAATCTGGTTACCTATCATATGTTCGAAAAACATTTGACCGAATTTAATTTCACCTAAAACTTATCAACTATTATCGTTTCGTTTTTTAGGGTTCCGTACCCAAAGGGTAAAAACGGGACCCTATTACTATACTAAGACTCCACGATCCGTCTGTCTGTCTGTCTGTCCGTCTGTCACCAGGCTGTTTCTCATGAACCGTGATAGCTAATATATAGCTAGCAAATTTTCATAGATGATGTATTTCTGTTGCCGCTATAACAACAAATACTAAAAACAGAATAAAATAAATATTTAAGGGGGGCTCCCATACTACAAACGTGTTTTTTTTGCCGTTTTTTGCGATACTGGTACGGAACCCTTCGTGCGCGAGTCCGACTCGCACTTGACCGGTTTTTTTACTTCATCGATGTCACGTCTGCCACTGTCTCAGTTGACCTATTATCAATTTGATTATTTTCGTTACTCCGATGTTTCACTTGGTCGAAAAACTTTTTACCGAAGTTACACTTAGCCGAAATAACAATTGTTAGAAATATTTATTTATAAACGCATATCAAAATACTCAGTGAGATAGAAACAGTGGGCGAATACAAATGTTTAAAACAGCGACTTAAAAAAAAATTTCGTCGACGGAGCTCTCTCGAGGGCTCCTATTTCTGCCTGCAGGGTCTAAAGTAACCTATCACGAAGGAGATGACGGGAGATAAGTTCGCTAGCTTTGCTCGCTCACTACAGCTCCCGCCATCCCCTTCGAACCCTAAACTCCCGAGCTCGCTTCGCTCGCTCTTGGACAATTTTTTCGAAATTATTAATTAATAAAAATGTCTAATGCATGACAGCTATTAATAAATCATTAGCACTAAAATTCGAAATAAATAAATAAATAATAATTGACTTTTTATGACACTATTTCAATTTTAAATTGAAAATGCGGTAAGTAACCGGCTATATATTTTTGACTAAATAATATTCTAATGTTGTTTCGGTTTGGTGAAAATATGGCGAATGTAAAAAGTTCAAAAGAGGCTTCAGCCAAAAGCAAAAAAATATTTTGTAAATCAGCGAAACGTAGTTCGTTAAAATAAAACTTTTGCCACATGATACTTAGAAGATCTGAAAATATGTCAAATAATGCATATGGCAAAAAAGACTAATATGGTAAATTGAATTTCGAACAAAAAAAAATCGGAAAAGTGATTGGTTTCCTTAAAATCTGACAATTGTCGCCTTTGAAAAGGGTTTTTAGTTTGACAATTTTGTCAGTAATTACCTGTCGCTGTCGAAAATAAAGATGACAATTATGTCCAAATTGACATAATTGTCATCTTTATTAAAGGCACTTGTCGAGACAATTCGACTTATTTGTCAAAAACTGTCAAAATTGTCGGATTGTCATGTTTATTTAATAGGCCCCATGATAAATGCATGGACTTACAAATAAAATATCAGTGGATTTAGGTATTTGTTGCTTTAATTTGGATTTAGGGACTTTTTAAATTCAGTTCAGAGAATTAAGTAATTTAAGAATTTCGAAAATACCAACTATTCTTCATAAAAGATAGCTTGATCTATGCGACATATGTCAAACTGACGTATACGTTAATGTTAGCATGTCAAGCGCTATTATTACTGTATTGATACTGACAGCTGTCGCAGAGATCAAGCTACCTTTTATGAAGTGTAGTCGAAATTTAATTGAAAAAAGGATTAGACCAACGCATAGACAAAAATATATTTTCTTGAACTGTTAAACTCAATATCGATAAAAACAGACTTGGTGACTTTTAGAACTAAGGCATACTCACTAAGTAAAAATTGCTTATCAGTGTAATATAAATCGAACCGTGTCAAGCAACAAAAAAATCTAAACAAATTACTCAAAACTTTAATAAAATCCTACAACATAAGCAGACAAACTTCTGACACTACAACAACAAAATTACAAACAAAACTTATATCCTTTAATTCTAAACTAAGTGTTTTCAAAGTATAACTTCTGTAGCATTATTCTCCAACACGAAACTGCTAAACTTGACTAACTATTGTTAGCAACTCAATATCTTGCAGGCTATTCATTTAGATTACGAGTTAGCTCGGGTCTTAGCGGATTTAGGCTTAGCCTCAAATTAATAATACTTGGCCTAGCATTAGTAGTGTTACTAAAGGTGCAGTGTCTTAGGATTAACTTTCATAACAGGTTTGGGTCTTATCGCTTTTCTGAGAATTGTATCCGAATCATATTTCGAATTACAATATAACAATTGTGCGTCCGCGCATGTATTTTCAAACCTAATCCGATACGCTGTTTTTTTTTGATGCGACGATATTCAATGAGTATCGGTATATGTATATTTGTATAATATATATAATTATCATCTTTTCGGAGCTAATGCTGATACTATACTCGTAGTTTAGATAACTATCTACCTAATTTAAGGTTTCGGTTAGGTCAGTTTAGCACAATTTGCTCATAAAGTGAATTTGCTGTAAACTATGTATGCAGGTACATGTTAATACGTTAATTAGAACAAGGTTAATTTACAAGTTAGTTACGCGGTCGAGCCGAAGCTAATGCGGAGCGAGCAGTACGTGAATATCTAGATTTTGCAATGCATAGTTTTCGAAATTGCCAGTAAGCGGTGTTATACGAAATCTTTATAAACCGATATTGTACCGATATAAAGATTTCGGATTTCGTATGGTTTGCATCGCCCATCACTATTTCTTAATGCTTCAATAATAGCTTACAAGTTGTAGTAAGCCTTTAAGTTTCAAGAGGCTCTAGAAACAGAGTCATTGTAACAGAAATAGTGATGATCGACTCGAAATACCAAAATGTAAAGGCGGATACTGAGCGGCGTTACGGGGTGTAATGTAACGTGTTACACAGCGAGCGTTCGTGCAGTCAGTGCGGGGAAACAAGACGTTCGCAACGAGCAACGAGCGGCTCGTTGCTAGTTGCAAGTGCTCCACCCCGCTGTCGGTTTTTTGGCTAATCCTTTGAGTGTTACACGCTTCAGTCCGTACGTCGCAGCGAGTCGTCACGCATATCGTGATTCCAGACAAGCGTCGATTCTAGGTACTTCGGGCCTTTATTTTATTATTTGTGATTATTCACATATTTCTGTTTTTAAACAAGTTTGATATCCAATACCGTTTCTTTTTTTTTTCTTCCTAATTTGGGTCATAAAATAATTGAGTAAAATCAAAGATCAATACAACTTCTCGCCCCACATCTTGACTACAAGTGGCAACGAATCTGGAGCAGGACGAGCAAAGAATTTGAAATGAGCGTGTTACACGGATTTTAGTAAACAGCGTAAACGTATCATGCTCGCTGTGAATGGTACATTATGCCCCGTAACACCGGTCAGTATCCATCTTAAGGGATTGGTCAAGTGACAGGTAGTTTCGATAGCCGTTTACATTCGCCAATATTTTTGTCATTAACACGCTTTTATTAGCTTGGTATGTATCTATGTATCAATGTAACGGAATCTTTGAACGTGATTTTCACCCACTTCAAAACGTTGGATTGATTTGAAACTTTGCACACTTATCAAGGACCGATGACAATGCAATAATTTAAACAGTTTGTCCCATTATCCTTACCAATAAAGCGTGTTTTTTAGTTTTTAGAACTACAATTTATTTTATTATTTTTCCAATCGCTATCGTGACGCTTTCGTTGACATAATGTCTCTTGTCTAACTAAAGTCTAAGTACACTCTCATGTTTAAAACTTATTGTTAATGTCCCGCAGCCTTTACCAGGTTATTGGCATGCTAATACAGACCCAAGGGGTCTAATGGTGTGCTTTGTGCAATCCTAAGGACAATATGATTAATAAAAAAAATCAAAATGTTGGCCCACCCAGAGGAAGGCCTACCAACGTTGCGTCTTCCGATGGACGAGACGCATAGGACAGATCAGTGTGGCGAAGCTTGGGGGAGGCCTATGTGCAGCAGTGGATCATCAGATGATGATGAATTTATTTTACTCATTAACGTCGCCGCAAGAGGCGCAGGGTTCATCTTCTTGCCCATCTTTTTCTAGTTCCATTTTATTTGTACCTACATTGTGTGTCACTACTGTGTGTGCCAAATAAAGTCGTTTTCTTTCTTTCTTTCCGAAATTATTTGTACAACCCGGAGATTTGATTGGTTTGATTCAAGATTTGTATTCAGAGTTTACAGGTGTGATGTTATGTGATTGTTTTTCTTGCTAAATATTATTGTTTATTATCGTTTATCTAAATCTTCTATACTTATTTGTCTCAATATTGCTGAACTAATAAATCTGCCCTACGTTTCTGGGAAACGCGGGCATGGTCAACCGCAAGACATACATAACATACGACTAACGTATATGTACATCATTCATGTACAAGATATGCTTGAGATAATCTTAATAAATGTCCAGTTTAAGTTAGACAACCGAGCAAGAATTCGTGTCATACACGAACAATTCATCATATACATGGCAAGAATTTTGTCGGATCTAGGCATGAATCTAGTCTAGTGCAGACAAGATTTTTTCTTGTTAAGCACCGTGACAGTTTACACAGATCACGCGAACACACGAATTCTTGCCTGACGCGGTTACCAAGCATTTGTCAGTGTCTCTGCCCCATATGACAAATGCTTGAATGGTGCCCAATACATTTCTAGTCTCACTGCGTTACTGACCTAAGGCCGCTTCATTCAGAAGTCTACTTTAGCTGTAGCAATAAAAGATGTACATTCCGTTGCTTGACAAGTTCTTAGTATCTGAATAGTTTATTTTCTACAGAAGATATATTAAACTTTAGTGCAAGGCACTTGTGAGATTAATTGCAGAGCTAGTTAAGCAATTTTTATTAGACATACCAACTAGCAACTGCAGTTCTGTTCAGTTACTCAGAAAGTTAAGCAGACTCGCTAAAGCAGGCAGCCCATCCGATGGTAAGTGGTCACCGGTGCCTACAGATATTGATCCTAGGTTACACTGGCACCAAAACAAAGCAAAATCGACAATAGAGGTAAAGTTGTTTGTTTATTTTGTAGGAGGTAACAATATTATTTATTTATTTATTTGGAACAAGAACACATATATACAATTACATGAATTGTGTACGGTAATGGTCGCATTAGTGAGACTGTTTTGCAGCCATTAATGCCCACCTCCAGAAGGAAGACGACAACATTCCAACATTATTTGAAACAAAATAATTAACAACAAAAATTTATTATCATTGAAAATCAATCAACAAAAATTCAAATCAAAAGTACACTAAAAATACAAATTAAACCAAATATTAAGAATTAAAATCAAAAATATTATTACATATTAAAATTCAATGTATAAAAAGTAAAATCAAAATTAAGCACAACACTTACAGAACGAAATATTTGTTGTCTGAATATCTGTAAATACTGATCTCATTACGAATATACATATCTTTGAGTGCCTTAGATTGTAACGGGTAAAAATTGCCAGTGCATATATTAGCAACATCTGGGGTCATCCGTCAGACACATGTTCGATATTGAAGTGTCCCAAGTTGAGTATCATGTCACCAGATGGCGTTGATGTATGTTTGACACTATTTAAAATGTTAATAATAAAATATATATCTTATTTGTGTGAAATCATTTAATACAACAAACACACAAATTCAATACATAGAATAATTAATTGTAAAGTCTTTTCACATTGGTTACAAAAAATGATAATTTAGTAAAAGGCCTATGGCTTAAAAGCAAAGTATTCAAGGCCTGTAGTTGCGATGACTTGACCTTTACTACGAGTGAACTTGCGTTGAGAGGACGGTGTCCAAAAATAACCTCAAAGGCAAGGATCCAAAAATATACGGGATGTTATATGGGGCAAGGCTGGCTAGCGTCAAGATGAAAAGCTCATCATAATCAATGATGTAGGCGCTGTGAGTATTAGTTTGAATTTGTCTGAATGCCCATTTTCATGACACATGTGCGTTTGATCTTAACATGCAATTTTCTTCTCCTTGGCAGGGCTCCAAATGCCTCTTTAGGTATAATTTTATATATATATACATAATAAAGCTAATGGTCAACTAGCTGTTCAAGCTACAGCAGTCTCCTCTTGCAAAAGGTTCCGAGCATAATTGTCATCATCTGGTATCCAGCAAGCTCACGGACAGCTACACAGAGAACGATGCTGTTTGAGGAATCATATCTCCAGCATTGAATATTGTGGGTAAACTATATCCCTTCAGAAAGTGAGTGGTTCATACTTTGTTAACCTCAAGATATTGTATTGATGGAATGTGTGCTTGAAGAATTAAATTAGTTGACCAAACTTAAATGTGTTTTACTTCAGTCAGCTTCATGTGAGTTAGTCCCTGCAATTGTCTCAAGCTACTTGCTACCCATGAGTTAGCCGGTTGGGTAAGGAAAAGCTGCCTTACAAGATTACTTTTTTCCTGTAGGACTGCGAAACCGAGTCCGCAGGAAAAGCTTCCCTCAACCGTATTCTTCCCATCAAAACATCCTCTTACTAATCAGTCACGTCTCACTGCTCCACCGCGCTTGTTGCTCGTCTCAATCGAGATGTAATTACAAGGTGTAGTGTCTGTTAATGATTATTCTCGCAGACAAGTGCGACATGACAATGCGACAACGATGCGGTGACCATTCTTCATAGAATTTTATTTTGAAAAGTGGGCAAGCGCGACCCTATAGACTAGACAAAATAAAAACTACGAAATTGATCACATGGTCGTTGCTTTGCTTCTGCCTACCGAAGTCTCAACTCAAAACTAGTTCTTTTATAACAGACTTTCGAAAAAGGAGGAGGTTCTATGTTCGACTTCATGTGTGTTTTTTTTTTTTTTATTTATGCTCACCGATATCTCCGTCAATTGTGAACCGATTTTGATAATAATTTTTTGTTTGAAAAAGTATATGTTCCCAAATTGGTCCCATTTTAATTTGGTGAAGATCTGATGATGAACTTCGAAGATATACAACAGTACTCTTCAATAAATAACGGCAAATCTCTCGGGACTGCTGCAATCGCATATATGTTTATTGTTTATACCATTTCATAACATAACATCACGCCAGTACGCTCTTAAGGGGTAAGCAGATCTCTCATTTGACCGGTTTTGTTCAAGTTTCATGATATTCGGGTAATCTATTTTAGCGTTATAGGAAACTTACTAAACAACTTGCCTATTAGGTAGGTACAACTAACTTTTTTTGTTTTAAAAAAACTTTTTTACCAAAAAATACTACCGACTTCCAAATAAGAAAACTACAAAGTGAAAAATAACTTTATTTTTGGAAGTCGGTGTCCATAACGCAAAATATGGTACCTACGAAAGACACTGACTTCCAAAAATAAAGTTATTTTTCACTTTGTCGTTTTCGTATTTGGAAGTCGGTAGTAAGACACCTTTGTGGAAGAGAAATAAATATTTATGTTATGTTATGTTATGTTATTATTTTGTAAAAAGTTTTTTTTTATGAAAGATCTTTATTCAAGATTCTCGACTCACCGATTCAGACTGGGGTGGCCGTTGAAAGACCAAGCTAAGCTATTAACATTGTTATACCGCCACAGACTCACAGCCTCAGATAGCCACGGCCACGTAGATGCTCATAAAACCAGGCTCTGATCAAATATCCTTTCAGTAATCAGTCACGTCTCAGTGCTCCACCGGTGATGTTGCTCGTTTCGATCAAGAGGTAATTACAAGGTGTAGTGGCTGTCGAAGATTGCCCTGTTGTAATTCTTTAGTGGGCTGATTGATGTGGGCAGACTGATCAACAAATGTTTTGTGTGGTTTGTAAGTTTGGGTTATTTTTTAGGGTCCCGTACCTCAAAAGAAAGAACGGAAGCTTATAGGATCACTTTGTTTTATTTATTTTTTTATTGGCCTATCTACAATTGTTACACTAATAATAACCTTATAATACAAGCAATTATAAACTAGGTGTACAATATGATGTGATAGACACAGCATGCAAAAACAAAATTACAATAGAAAGTTACAATAATAGTGCAGAAGTAACACTCATAAAAGTGAAGTCTTCAAAAATTAATAGGTACAGTAAAATAAATTTTATGTAGGTAGATATAAAACAGAAAACAGTATGGTGATTATTTATTGACGTGACAACGTTTAATAAATCGATAAACGCCGGCTGCACGCACGAAAAAGGATGACTCAATGTAACGTTACGCTCACGTTACGTTAATTGTATCGTTAAGTATGCAATCATTTCATCAATGTTTTGTTATGACGTTTTCACGTTAAACTATCGTCCGTAAACCGACTTTTTTTGATGGACTTGACGCTTGAATTTTTGAAGTGACGTGCAACAAATATCTATTCTTTCATCGCAGTTATTAAAAACCTACAAAGTCTGAGCATGGGGGAGTCGGACTGGGGGACGTATAAGTTTGATAGGGTGACGCGGATGGTAGTAGTTTTCAAGTAAATTCATGTTAAATTTTTAAGATGTTTTGCGTAGCTCCAAAGTTTTTTGGCTAATCCCGCAGAGTAAGCAAGATGGTTTATAAACCAGTAATGGTTTATAAACCATCTAACCGTGGATCAGCTCTAACCTAAGACTATGTGTTGCATAGTGGGGACGCCACGCAACATCGCAGTATTCCAATATGGTATGGACGAGACAGTTGAAAAGGTAAATTTTGGTTTTGGGCTTGCGAAAACATTAGGCATTCCGTAATACAAAGCCGATTGACTTGGAGGCTTTTTTATAATATTGTCCAAAGAATAAATGTTAGCTTGTGATCAAGAAAGACTCCCAAGTCTCTGATCACATTGACTTTACTGAGGAACGTGCCATTCATACTGTAATTGAAATCTATAAAATTTTACTTCCGAGTAAATGTAATTTGGGAACACTTTTCTAGTTTAGCTGCATGTTATTATCCCTACACCAGTTTAAAAGTCTGTTCAAGTCCTCTTGAAGTAATGTTGTATCGGCTTGAGAGATAGATTCTTGCGAACTATTTTCAGGTCATCGGCGAATATGAATGGGGTGGAGTTAATGTAGCAATGAGGAAGGTCATTTACAAACATGATAAATATAACTGGACCTAGGTGGGAACCCTGCGTAACACCGGAGGTTATGATAAGGGTTTCGGATTTAACACCATTGGCCACGACATAAAAGGATCTATCCGTTAAGTAAGAGTGAAGCCATATAAGAAGAGAACCAGCAAAACCGTAAGCCGAAAGTTTTTGAATTAACACTCCGTGGGAAACTTTGTCAAAAGCCTTGCTAAAATGTGTATAGGGTCGTCGACTTGCTGATTCGAATCAAGTGGAGCTGCGATATTATCAACAAAAGTTACTAAATTAGTACAGGTGGATCTTGCAGCAGTAAAGCCATGATGGTGGTCAGAAAGATACTTTTTAAAATAGTTTTGAATATCTGAGCATACTTTCAAAAACCTTGGCAAGGGTCGGAAGGATAGAGATAGGACGATAGTTCCCAACCAAATCCTCAGCGCCTGCTTTGGCCAGCTTCCATTTTTTGGGGAAGATACCAACGCTGAGGGATTTGTTAAAAATCAAGCATAGAGAAATTGTTAGTTGGTCAGCGCAACTTGCGATAAAGTTAGGGGGTATTTCATCGCTGCGGGCACATTTGGATATGTCTAGTCTTTTGAGATGCTCGACAAATCTAACGGAGTTGTGAAGTAGGTTATCAAAGAATGGCGAGGTGTGAACTACGTTACAGTGTAGGTTAGCTGCGCTGTATACGGAAGAAAAGTATGTCTCGAACATGTTGCAAATCTCATTAACATTACAAGTTTTACTGGCACCATTTGACATTGAAGCACCCTTTATCTCGGGAACACGTGGAAGTCAAACAAACTTATCAACGCAATCAAAAGGTATACCCGTTAATGACGCATATTTTACACTCGCAAGGGATTCAAAATCTACAGGGTACTTACTACTAATCTACTTGGAATTATCCCTATTTTTCGATTTTGATTCTAGCCAGTGCTTCATGGTTCAGGCCTCTAGACAATGTGTCATAGAATCAACCATAACGATTGTCAAAAGTGATTATTGACAAATGCGTGCACTGACTGGATAGGTCCACTCAATCTGGCTGGTTCTTTCCTCAAAAGACCATTTCAGACATCAGTCTACATGGTCTTCACATGATCTAACCAAGATTTTGTCTGGACTTTAAAAGACACTGTGACCTTGAGTTTGTTTCGGCCTTTCTTCTCAGAGTAGTTATATAGAAAACGCCGACCTCATCTAGTTTAAAAAAATATAATCGACATGTAAAAGTGTTTATACAAACCAACTTACAGAAATAAAATCATTTATCCCTAAGCAGCTTAAAAGAGTCACACGGTAGAAGTTGCTGCTCAGGCAACTCGGTAGGAGATCGAGATTAGCAAACGTGCGTTATGGCAGACGGCTTTGTCCTTAATCCTAATGAGACTCTCCGCTCGGCCCGAGCGCAGCGGTCACGCGTCGGTTGAACGGGAAGTGTGGGCTGGATTGGTCACGCACGAGCGAGTGAGACAAAACACTAGAAAGGTCGCGGGCTTCGTGTGGAATTTTCCGTTGATCAATGCAAAATAATTCTTACTTAGATTTAGGTACCCACTTATATTGATTACATCCTACGAGAAGGTATTTGTGTCATGTCACTCTGTCTACCCTCTGGGTTAACAGGTTTTCGTTACTTATTCTAGTTTGTCATGCTCCTTTCCAAATATCTTCAACAAACCGCCACACCTATATAAACAATTCATATTCTCAAGAAGAAGCCTCAAAAATATTTTCTTTTCATCCAATATACAGGAAGTTGCTGTCGATCGTAACCGTATCAAGTTGGCACCTCGGTTTGTCACGCTAAACAAGAAACAATACAAGTTGAATGAACTCACCGCTTACTAACCACTGAATATAAACGAAAGAACTACTATGAGTTTTAGAAATAGTTAGACACGAATCAAGTTTTCATAGGTGAAGAAAACTTATGCGCGTTATTGGTTAAACACTAACAATCTTACAGGGCTTTATGTCTATCATCATAACCAATAACTTTTGTTCTACGACTTTTAAAAATTCAACAATCTGGCGAGCTGTGTCAGTATAAATATCAGCTGTATAAAATTAAAACCAAACGGAGTTTAAGCTGCCTCGTAGCACAGTATAAATATGGACAAACAGTACGGACACTACCTACAAACGCTCGGAACGGTACACTCACACAAACATGCGCATTAACAAGATCCCTAAGTGGCTCGCACTACTGACAGCACTGCGGACGCTGTTAAGGGGTCTCGTCGGTGCGCATGTTTGTGTGAGTGCTCCGTTTCGAGCGTTTTTAGGTGGTTTCCATACTGTTTGTTCATATTTATACTGTGCTCGTAGGTCTAGTGGTTACAAGTGCTGCTGATGAGCATGAGGTCCGGAGCTGAATTCCCAAATTAAACAGATTTTTTATTGGATTTTTCTATCTGGAATTTCTCATTAGTAGTCCGAAAGCTGTATTTGTACCAGACTGAGGGCAATATTGCCACCCCCTAATCATATCAGCCGAAAAAAGACGTCCACTGCTGGACATAGGCCTCTCCCAAGCGTCACCTAATTCACCGGTTCCGTGCGTCCCGCATCCAGCGGAACCCCACAACCTTCACCAGGTCTTCGGTCCACCTGGTGGGAGGCCTTCCAACGCAACATCGTCCGGTTTGCGGTCGCCACTCCAAAACTTTTCTGCCCTATCGGCCAACTGTTCTGCGACCAATGTGCCCAACCCACTGCCACTTATTTTGGCAATTCTGCGGGCTATGTCGGTAACCCCAGTTCTCTTGCAGATCTCTAAATTTCTTATTCGATCACGTAAGGACACTCTGAGCATAGCCCTCTCCATTGCCCTTTGGGTGACTGTAAGCTTTCTGATGCGGCTCATTGTGAGCAACCACGTCTCAGAGCCATAGGTTATCACTGGCAACACACACTGGTCATAGACTTTCGTCTTGAGATACTGTAAGTTGGACGAGAAGATACCGCGCAGCTTGCCGAACGCTGCCCAGCCGAGTCGGATTCGACGGTTGACCTCTTTCTCGAAGTTGGCCATACCCATTTGGATCGTTTGTCCCAGGTAGACATAGTCGCCCACAACTTCGAGTGTATAGTATAGACTTTTGTCTTGAGAAAATGGCTAACCCTTGGAGAGGGAGCACAGGGGTGATTTGATACTATGAAAAAATCAGCCACTACTACTGTAGCTGGACCAAAACATCTAATAGAGATAGTTCAACTCATCTTAGCGCGCGGTGCTATGTGTGGGTGGTTGTTTGCTATGATGACGACTGCCGCATCACTATATACACATCACACTATTACAAGGACATGCACAGCGCACGCACACATGACGCCGCGCGCACTGGTGAGTTGAACTATATTTGGCCCGACACATTTCAAAACCATGCAACGCGTTCCAATGGCAAAATTCGCACTGTCATCCACGGCATGTGTTTATGAAATATCCGATGTTTTTACGTTGTGACGTAAGCCTTCAGTTGCTTACCCACATCGTAGGTCCGTTACATAATTATGTACTGGGCTGTACGTCAGTAATAAAAGCAAAAATTTAAATAATTAATATTCGATATGAATGATTGAAAATGTCAATAATTAATCTATATCTATACTGTAATATATAATATTATAAAGAGGAAAGATTTTTTTGTTTGTTTGTACCGAATAGTCTCCGAAATTACTGGACCGATTAAAACAATTCTTTCACCAATTGAAAGCTACATTATTCCCGAGTGACACAGGCTATTTTTTAATCCCGAAAACGGGGCATGTGGGGTGGTTCACGAGAGCGACGCCGCGGGTAACAGCTAGTATATTTATAAACAAAACACTACAAAGTGAAAAATAACTTCAATTTTGGAAGTCGGTGGTCCTGTTTTCGTTTCTTTGCTTATTGACACCGAAATTGAAGTTATTTTTCACTTTGTAGTGTTTTTTACATTGTGACGCATCCCGACTGCGTCATAACGTAAACATTTCTTAGCTGTAAAAATGCACAAATTATCTTTTGGAATAACAGTTGGCTTCTAGCTGATTTCACCAGTTTTCAAGTGGCTGGTGGTTATTAAGATCTATTATGACTAGACGCACTGAGATTCAACTGTATTTGTTAACAAAGACAATAGGTAAACTGCAATAACCATTGGTCCTTAGCAGCAATCTAATTACTCGCTATTTCTTACTTTCAGCATTTAGCTTAAGCATAATAACTTCCTTAAGAACAACAGTTTGCTCAAGACTTTTGATTACTTCCCTAATGAGTACCTACTGAAACAATTATTTTGTTCACTAGCTTTTCTCTGCAATTTACCAAACAAGCAAATTACCGGAATAAACGTTTATATATCCTAATCCTGAAGCATAACTGCGTAACATAAAATTATGGAATCAACCAGCAGCCTAATTGCCTAAGTGAATTCTCCAAAGCAAACGAGTCGATTCCTTCAAAGAATCAGAATCATTTCTTTCAACTTTTTCGGTATTGCGAAACTAATTTGGAAAAAGTACAAACATCCTCCTTTGAGTTGAAGTTCATCTACTGCGTTATGTTTCATCAAACTCGAACATTACACAATACCAATAGTGAAGTTTTATTTCGATTCTTCCGCTTTCGTTCATTCTTTACAATAAATTCTACGTCAAAATATTGGTAATGGAAAGGAGCATTTTCACCTTTCCGTTTCAGAGTGTAATATGCAATACGTAAAATCGTTTTTGGGAAAGAATCGACTTGTTTGCTTTGGTGAATTCAAATCAAATCAAATATTTTTATTTTACATAAGCCTACATGGGCACTTATAAAACGTCGACAAAAGGTGCACGGTTCGGGTTAGTCGTTTCCTATGGAGAAGAACCGGCAAGAAACTCCATGGTCATTCTTTTTTTTTTTTTGTGTTTACAATATTTCCATGTTACAGCATTAGTACTTGGTTATAGGGGGAACAACGTAGGCCCGACAATAAGTCGTACGAACTTGAAAAAAAAAAACAAACAAAAAAAATTATGTACGAAATAAAAAGTTAACAAAATGTTAACAATCATCTAGAAATCTAGAAAGCCTACAATGTTCACACATTCACAATCGGTAAAAGAATCTATACAAAGGTAAAAAACTTCACTTACGCAATAAGGCTGCAGTATTCATTACGTGTTTTACGCTGTCAAGTAGACGAATTTTTAAGCACATGAAGCAATGACTAATGATATCACGCGTGCCTTGAGCTATTAAAAAAGTAAAGCAATGGACTGCTGGCCATGATTTAACCGTGTACAAATGTTTAATCCAGTCAGCAGTTAAGTAGATTATAAACATCTAAGCATACAGACTTTCAGATGACATGACATTTAAGTATTACTAGCTGTGCCCGTAGCTTCGCTCCCGTCAACTGCCTAACCCACCCTGCCTACCCTACAAATTTTTTTTCGAGTGCCATTCTTTCGTGGAGAATCTTAACACCGCCATTCAGGAAATGACTTCAAATGCACAACGCCATCTATCGAATATGGAGTTCAATTGTCGGAGTATCTGAATTGCGTGTGTTGTGTGTGATATTTTACTTTTTGAACACTTTAAATTCATCTAACTTTTGATAGAGTTAACCAATTGTGATGAAGCAAATACTAAGTATCACAATTTTTAAGTGTAAAAGTTATCTACATGGTTTCGTACATTTTAAGTGATGAGTGTACAAATAAACAGTCAAACAGAAAAACCGACAAACAGACAAAAATGCTGGAAATGGGTTCTGTTGGTTATCCTTTAACACACTGGCAATTTTTTTTGGAAATGTTTATGATGTACAAAAACTAATTTTCTACAGATTTTATTATATGTATTGATGATATGTTTTTACTTCATCCTCGCACGCCTTGCAACAATTATTCCAATGTCGCACAAACACACACACAATACACATGAGTTTCATATAATATTAACTTGGATTTCCTCAATCCAGTCGAGTTTCCGAAGTAAGGTCGAAGTGAACGGCGAAGAAAATTGGATTCGGGTTACGACCGACCAAAGTTTAGTGTCGGGAACCAATGGCATATCGGATCTGTGGTGCGACGGTTCAAAATGGATTTAGTGAATTAACTTCCATGGTTAGGTAACGTATGTAAGTTTGAGCGGGATGTTTTTGTTTACAATATTATTTGTAATCACAATACAGTTCCAATTACTACATATTTGTAGTATCGGGATATAAGATACAGGAAAACAAATCACAGGGCAAGGAATTAATGTAAATGTATAAGATCTTAATTGAGGAACAGAAGTCTGTTAATATTTCTGTTACATCAATACTCGCTTTAGACATTTTTTTAACACCGTACAACTGGACATCTCGTCTTTTACCTGCGTGCCTCAAAAAAGAGAAAAATAACTATCTTTTTGGAAGTCGGTGTCTTTGGCACAGAATAATACAAGGACAAATTTCGGTACCGTTTTTGTGACAGATTGCCGAAAAAAATTGTTATTTCTGCTACAAGTGCGGAAAGTAGGTGATTACCAATGAGTGGTATTTTTCATGACACGAGTCGGAAATCATCTTACGCACGTGTATCATACAACATTTTACTATGCATTGTGTGAGGAAATAAAAAAAAAATCTGAACCAGTGGTGTCTCATCCCATACAAAAAAACCGTGCCGACGTTCTATACTGATTATTCTGATTATTTTTTGTACATCGATCGCATTCGGTTCCGTTCCGTTCCTTTCCACGGATATAAATGGTGATCTATCTATCGCCGTGGAACGGAACCGAACGCGATCGATTTACAAAAAATAATCGGTTTAATCAGATGAAAAACGCTAGTTACGTCGGCACGGTTTCTTTGTATGGGATGAGGCATCTGTATGTTAGTATTATAATTATCTGTGATCTGAACCAAGCATGAAATTAATAAAATGGCGCTATCAAGGGCGCTCAGCATATCCACAGATTAACTAATAGTTCATAGTTCCACGGGCATATCTACTGCGCATGTGCAAATAGCGTCGTAACGCAAAAAAGCACGAGCAAAATATTCATTCTGCCAAACATATTTAATGAATATTTAAAATTTATTTATTGATCAAAATCTAAATCCATAGTAATTAAAAACGCCTTAAATGAAGTATTAGTTTTGTTTTACCTTTTATATGAATGATAATCTGTACTTAACTAATTTTTAAAACTTTTCTCAAATAATAAAAACTCTATGCGGCGGGCTGACGTAGGAGTTAAAAATTAAAAAAGTACAGGAAAGTAAAAAGCACTAGTAAAAAAGTGACACTTTCCGCACACACTTTGGCTGCTTGGAAAACGCTCTTTTCGAGGACATGCATAGTAAAGTTATTTTTCGCTTTTTAGTGTTTTGTTTTGGAAGCCGGCCGATTTAATGTTTTTTTTATATATCTCTTTTTAGTTTTGGTACCTTATATTACCATGAAAATACGCATTATTAACGATAACTCAAAATCTACTCGTCGGATCTTGACCAAATTTAAATGTGATCACATTAGAAGCACCAACAGCTAAAAAAAGAAACAGTCGAATTGAGAATTTACCCTTTTTGAAGTCTGTTAAAAAATATTTAAAAGTTTGCTGCTAATTTTGCACTTACCACAAAATTTATCAAAAATTTGACCGCATCATAAAACATTTGTGCTGATCTATAAAAAAAAGACTAACAAATAAATTGTATTTAATTGAAAAGGCTCTTTGGTGTGCACAAAACAATTAATTCCTGACATATAATTTGTTTACCACCATTGTACAGTTTACTGAACAAATGAATTAATTTGCATAAAATTATTTATTGATCATAGGTAAACCAATTATATGCTTTGTGGTGGCAATGTTATTTGAAAATTAATTCGATGATTAGCAAAATCATTTATGTATTTTTAACCGACTTCAAAAAAAGGAGGAGTTTCTCAATTCGTCGAAATCTTTTTTTTTTTTATTTATGTTCCTCGATTACTCAAAGACGCCTGGACCGATTTCAAAAATTCTTCTTTTGTTTGAAAGGGTATACTTTCTAGTTGGTCCATAGTCATCAGGTCAGGATCTGATGATGAATCCTAGAGAAGTCGAGGGTACTCCTCAAATATTATAGGCATACATATAGCGATTTTGGTATTTTCATCGACAATGCAATCATTTTGTGTGTTACAGTTGTAAAACAATATGGAATGCAATAATGTAAAGGAATATAGTTAGGTAGAAATGACTGATCGACACTGCGCCTGACCAGAGGGCCTTTTTCTATGCCTAATGAATCAGCTTTCAATGTGGCAATGCTGCCAGTCTGCTGGGCACGTTCCCGATTGACAGTGATGTGGAAGAGTACTTCGACGCCTAGGTGTACCTTGTTTTAGTATATGTACTTAGGTAGATATGTTTAGTTGGGTAGTTATGTTAGTGTTTTAAGTTTATCAAAACTAATATTATAAATAGGTAAACCGGTTTTAAGTTTGAGGCATCGCGGTGAAAGGATACGTCAGCTAGACCCTGCATTACCGGGTATTAGCTGTCCAGGGTGCGCTGTGCGTTTAGGATCGCAAGAGGATATTATGTTTAACGCCACTCAATGTGGCTCCTTTCATGCATGACTCACCTCCTTATCTGCCCTTCTTGCCCAGCCGCCTGCACCTTTCAGGATCTTAACGTTGCAAATGACAGAACTGTATAGGTGGCTACATACTGTTCAGACAAGATTTGAGAGAAGTTGAGACAAAATTTGAGATTATTTTATCGATATGAAAAGAAGGAGATGAAGGTAAACTGGTTTATGTATTTGTAAACGGTAATCTCTGGAGGTACGTACTGATTTGAGGAGGAAAATCCCTTTACTGACAGAAAGCTACAGTACTTGTATACTATAATGTATTTACTGCACCTTTGGCATAGGCAACCGGAGAGAAACCACGAAAATGTACAAGTACAACTATTTCCTTAATGTCCCTCGGCAGTCATCGCATTTCCTAATACAAACCAATGCTAATTTCCATGTCTATTAATTATTAGATTTTTCGTGTCTTTTTTTTTTATTATTATTATTTTTTTCCTGTTAGTTGGTTTGTACAAACACTTTTACATGTAAATCATATTTTTTTAAACTAGATGAGGTCGGGGTTTGCTATCTGACTACTCTGAGAAGAAAGGCCGAAACAAACTCAAAGGTCACAGTCTCTTTTAAAGTCCAGACAAAATCTTGATTAGATCATGTGAAGACCATGTAAACTGATGCCTGAAATGGTCTTTTGAGGAAATAACCAGCCAGATTGAGTGGACCTGCTCAGACAGTGCACGCATTTGTCAATAACCGTGCAGCTCAACTCAGAATCTATGGAGCTCAACGATTCGACGATCAATACCAAAGAAAGGACATTCGGGTAGGCCGCATAAACTACTCAAACTGCCAGACGACGATTAAACACTAAGCTAAATTAAAACTAAAAACCAAATAAAAAAATAGGTCCACATAGTCTTAACATTCACAATGATTAAAATAAAATAATATCATACTTTAAAAAGTAAATATTCTTGTCATTGCAAGAAAACCGTAAAAAAAAACAAAATCCAAAGTGCAAAATATAAAAAATAACAAAATTAATTGGAGCAGCTCAATCCCAAGCCTTTTTGTCCTCAACGTAATCTTTAATGGTATAAAATGCTTTCTGGCACAACTTACGTTTTATAAATAATTTGAATTTATTAAGACTTAGATCTTGTACGTGGCTTGGAAGCTTATTATAAAAGCGCACACATTGACATCTAAACGAGCCACCTATTTTCTTGAGCCTTGTTGTACGTACTACAAATTTGTGTTTGTTCCTAGTATTTATGTTATGGATATCAATCACTGTATTTTATAAACAATTTTATATTTAAAAAAAACATAAGATAAAAGATTTTCATAAATTTACTGAGAAGGCACAGTCATTACATTAATCTCCTTAAATTTCTCTCTGAGGGAGTGTCTCGGGTTTAATTTATAAATTGATGGAACAGCTCTTTTCTGCAAAACAAAGATAGTCTGGATAACGGTGGCATTTCCCCACAAGAGAATACCGTACGACATTACACTATGAAAATAGCTAAAGTATACTAAACGGGCTGTCTCTATGTCAGTTAAATTACGAATCTTTCTAACAGCATATGCTGCGGAGCTTAGCTTTTTTGACAACTTATCTATATGTGCGCCCCACTGAAGCTTAACATCCAAAGCTAAGCCCAAGAATACTGTGCTATTTTCAGGATTCAATTCTTCGCCCTTTATCAACACATCAGTTTTAACCTGCCTAACGTGAGGTAGGGTAAACTTAATGCATTTGGTTTTTTTTTTTCATTAAGAAGTAAATTGTTAACATTGAACCAGTGAACTACTTTTGAGATCGCGCTATTTACATCGTCAGTAACCAGCTGGTGACGTTTAAGTTTAAACAAAAGTGAAGTATCATCCGCAAACAACACTATATCGTGGTTATCCTTTATGAGGTATGGCAAGTCATTAATATAAATAAGAAACAAGAAAGGACCAAGAATGGAGCCCTGCGGGACTCCTATTGTTACTATAGAACCGGGAGAACCCCTCTCACAAAGAGGAGGCATGTGTCCCAGCAGTGGGAACATTAATAGGCTGATGATGTGATGTGTGATGTGATCCGGGAGATCTTTTTTCATTAACGTCAACGCTCTGAATCCTATTACTCAAGTATGAAGTAAGAAGATCTAGAGCGCTGTTCCAGATCCCGTAGTGGCAGAGTTTCCTGATTAGCGTTTCATGAAGAACACAATCAAATGCCTTGGACAAGTCAGAAAAGATCCCCAAGGCATCGCACTTATCTTCCCATGCATTATAAATATGTTCTAAAAACTCAACACCATCAGTTGAACGACCCCATGTAAAACCGAACTATTTGCTATGTAATAATTTATGTTTATTGAAAAATCTTCGCAATTGCTCTAAAATTAATTTGTCCAATATTTTACTTTTTTTTTTTTTTGTAGTGGGTTTGCTCTTGACTCTAATCTAGGTCATAGGTGACAGAGACAGAGTCTACGATGGAGTGAGCTTACCCAGAAGAAGCCTGTTCACTCTAACTTTGAAGATATTCGGGTTGAATGCGCTCGGAAACACAGACGCAGGTAGTGAGTTCCATTCATTCGCTGTGCGCATTACAAAGGATGTTTGGAAGCGCTTGGTTCGAATTGGTGGAATGGCAACAAGGTAAGGATGATAACTTGCAGTGCGTCTAGATGTCCGATGGTAGAAGGTGGGATGAGGTCGTGGAGTTCTTGAGCACACTCACCGAAGTACAGTCTGTAGAAGACCGACAAGCAGGCAACCGTGCGGCGATGAGCCAAGCTGTGAAGCTTGGCGTCCACCAGTACAACGTCGCCAATGAGCCTCTTGGCTCTGCGTTCCACTGAGTCAAGCGCGGCAAGCTGATACTTAGCTGAACCATCCCAAAGGTGGCTGCAATACTCCATGCAGGATCGGACTTGTGCTTTGTATAGGGTTCAAAGCTGTCCAGGCGTAAATTATCGCTTCACTTTATTTCGGATGCCCAGTTTTTTGGCCGCGATTTTGGCTTTGATCTCAATGGAGGAGCCGAAGTTGAGACTGGATGACAACTCCATGTCTAGGAGCTCGAGCCGATCAGTCACAGGAACAGACGCACCCCGAAAAGTAGGCGTTTGATCGAACAGACTCCTTTTAGCGGTAAAAAGACACGCCTGTGTTTTGGTGGCGTTAAAAGAGACCAGATTGTCATCACCCCACTGGGAGACAAGGCTTAAGGTCAAATCTGTCCGCTCAACCATAGCCTCCCTCAAGGAACGAACTTCATCCACGCTGGTTTTTGCGCTGGACAAGTATCTCTCTGAAACAGTACTGTCATCTGCGTACCCAACAATACCAGGCTGAAGTAGGTCATTGATGTGCAGCAGGAAAAGAGTTGCAGAGAGAACAGATCCCTGAGGAACTCCGGCATCAATAGCCATAAGGTCTGAGGAGCAGCCGTCAATGACTACTCGGGTCGACCGTTCGCTAAGGAAGTCTGATATATGATACTAAACGTAGGTAGTACTGAAATAGGTCTATAATTGGTAGGGTCTGTTTTACTACCTGATTTAAACGTAGGTATTATTTTACTATTTTTCATTAGGTCAAGTAACTCCCCACAGTCGATAAAAGGTGCGACAATGTCAATAATAGACCTAGCAACTTCAACAGAATGACCCCACAGATCTGCAGTATTTTTAACATTTTAAGTGTGTTTTAATTATGTCTCTACAAGTAATATGTTCAAAAAGAAATTCCGAATCGCAAGCATTAACATTTTATTTGAGCAGAGACTCAGCAACAGAAGGTGATGAGTTTAGGGATTTCATTGTTGAAATGGGAAAAAGAAATTTTCAAAGGCCACTGCGACTTGTGAGTCTGATTTTATGATATTGTCATTAATAGACAGGCTGTAGTCAGTATTTCGGTTACCAGATCTTCCCGTTTCACTATTAATAATATTTCAAGTTGTTTTAATAACATTACTACTGTTTTAAATCTTTGAACTCAAATAACGCGACTTGACCAACCAACAAACTTTTTTAAATAATGTTGAATAATTTCTAACATATAAATTAAATTCAGCAGTATTTACATAAGTCCTTTCATCGTACAGCTCATAAAGCCGTGTTCTACTTTTATGAATACCAATGGTAGCCCAATCACTAAATTATGCGTTACTTTTAACGGAGATAGTCTTGGGAATAAACGTTGAATTAAATTGTTTCCAGTATGTACTAAAAAAATCATCATATAGAT
This sequence comes from Orthosia incerta, assembly GCA_948252205.1. Lineage (NCBI taxonomy): Eukaryota > Metazoa > Arthropoda > Insecta > Lepidoptera > Noctuidae > Orthosia > Orthosia incerta. The sequence continues at coordinate 6,783,585 of OX411760.1, forward strand.
AATTAGGATCAGCATGAGTTGTCTAATAATTAATTTGAATTCAGAACTAAGTACCCTATTGTTGTTTTGATTTGATTGTCATTTGAACTTTATGGAGTTGTAAAACTATTTTCCTTTTTAACCGACTTAAAAAAAGGAGGTTCTTCATTTATAATAGCAATAGCTACCGCCCGCGTGGTATTAGTACTTCGCCCAATATGTTTATAAATTATAGCCTTTGTGTTATTCTGATGTGTAAGCTATATTTCTGTAAAATTTATCAAAATCCGTTCAGTAGTTTTTGCATGAAAGATTAACAAACATCTATCCGTCTATCCATCCATCTTCAAAAACTTTCACCTTATTAATATATAGCAGGTTTTGTATAGGATATGTTCTTTCCTATACAAAACCTGCTTTTAACAGTGGCTCTACCCGCGTAAAAATCGGCAATTATGCCAAGGGAACATACAGGTACTCTCGGAATAAGAAGTATCCTGTGTTATAAAAGAAAACATAGAGGCTCAGTATAAATCTTTCTCTTTTAGTTTATGGAATAACTTATAAATTGGTTCAATATTAGAGGAGGATACAGGTGAGAGCCAAACCTTGAATTATGACTTTTTACTTAGGAAATTCAGTCGAGTGTCTGCGAGCATTTCTTCTTAAACCATTTATTTCTAACAAATAGAATCGGGTCTGTCGATGGGCATTCTGTCTCATTGTTTCTGTTCACCGAGAAGCTTTTCAAGTTTATTTACTTAAGCTTTTTGTTGGTTTATGTTAGGTAAAGAGTTTGACAAAAAAAAATAATAAGATAAATATATTGATGAAAGTTTTCGGTACCTACTTATATGTGTAATATACCAAGTTATATTTGAAAAAGAAATATTATTAAAACTCTCAGCAACAACATTCAAAAATCACGTTTAATTCAACATCAAATAATTTATGTGTAACACCTACCTAATATAAGTGTTAGGTGCTGTTATTACATTATTCAGATCATCTTTTATATAAGAACGAATCACATCAGCAAAATTCAAGTCTACCGTAAACCCAAGTTTCAGAGCGCGGCTGTTGTCGAAGTTGGTAGGAAATGTTGCGACCATGCGGGCAATGGTATCATTGTACTCGAATCGGACTAGAGAGGCGACGCGATCTCCAGCAACCGAATGTAGAGCAGCTAGCATATCTCCAACAGACACACGCAATCCTGGCAGGTTGACCGCTCGCCATTTTCCCAATAAACTGGCATCCAATGTCGCTGCATGCACGATGTTACGCACCACGGTCGCAGGGCTCGTCAACCACATCTCCTGCTCCTTTGCAACAGGACATATAGATATTTTCCCATTCAAAGGCTCCCGAACTATACCACTGGCAAATGACGTCACAGCAGCATTCGCTACTCCTGCACGCACGCTCACAGCCGGCAGTCTCACAACCCGACCATCCACGAAGCCGCGACGAGAGTAGTCATTCACCAGCAATTCAGACATGGCTTTGGCTGTACCGTATGAAGTCTGAGGATGCAAAGCAGTCAAATCATCGATGACTGGCGGCAGATCTCCACCGAAGACAGCGCTGGTGCTGGCGAAAACGAACTTCGCTTTAGGTGCTTTTCTTCTTACTACTTCTAGGAGAAGTCGTGTTGCGTCCAAGTTTGCTTTTAGTCCGAAATCGAATTCTGCTTCAGCTTGGCCACTGACGACAGCGGCGAGATGGAAGACAGCATCGCACTTTTCGTCGATAAGTTCTTCGGCAGCTGATGGTTTTGTCAGGTCGAGAGCTAGTACTTTGACACGGTCGTCTTGTCTTGCCTGAGGAGTGATGACGTCAGTAAGTATGAGTTCCGTCAGGTTTAGAGGACATGGGGGCTGTTTACTCAGCAAAGCATCAGCCACCCGAGAGCCAACGAACCCAGCAGCACCAGTAACTACGACCTTCATGATTGACGTTCACAGATACACTGCAGCTAGAAATAGTTGCTTATCAGTCAGATGTTTTGATTTTAATAAAAATATATTGAACTCTGCCATTTTGTAGATAACCGTGTGAGCAAGTAATCGCTGTTTCTATTGATAACATTATTAAATAACAAATTACATAATAGTTTGCTTGATTTATGTTCTTTTAACATAAATATTTAGATTCGTATACAGTCAATGTCGTAACTTACCTTAATACGTATAACGTACGTAGGTCGTGGGTTCGAACCCAGGCAAGCGCTTTACTTTGTGTAAATTATTTCATCGACACTTCTCTCAAAACTGTGAACATTGTAACGAAACCGGCATGACCTAGAACTAAAAATTTGAAGACATGTGACATCCACCAATCCGCACTGGGCTCGTGTGGTGGATTACGTCCCATTCCCTCTCACGGAGAGGAGGCTTGTGTCCCAGCGGTGGGAATATTAAAAGGCTGATGCCGTTTGCTTATATATAAAGAACTAGCTTCTGCCAGCAGCTTCGCCCGCGTGTTAAGTGTTGTCTTACCCCAAGAGAACATTATACTGGAATGAAAAGTAGCCAATGTGCTATTTTAGACTATAACCTGTTTCTATTCCAAAGTTCATCCAGATCCGATCAGCCATTCTGGCGTGATTGAGTAATAAACATGCATCCATCCATCCCTCAAACTTTCGCATTTGTAATAATAAAATTTGAGATTCTCGAGACCCTGGGGTCCCGGACCTTTTAAGGCGTACCAGGGGCCGAAAACAACTCGAAGAGGCCTTGTGCATTTAGGATGAAATGTGACACCAATTGGCGATTATCCCTGTATGCACTAGTCACTACGCAAGAGTACCCAAGGACAATCCCCGGCTGGTGCAGGACTATTGCAGTATATGGAGACAAAACACATTGGGCTATAGGTTTGGGAGATTTCGTGGATCGATTACCCAAAACTATAGAAGGACTATTGGCCCCTGCCTGACCACTGTTGATCTACACGGCTATAAAATGGCATTCATACTCATTTAATAGGCCCATCCATAAACAGTCGCTGGCACTTTAGTGACGCAACGCCAAGGGGGCAACATATACAATACGGATGTGCTTGAGGAGTGGAGAGGTATGCCACGGCTATCAGGACAATCCCAGAAGTACGGTCAAGATCCCTACCAGCATCTTACTGGGTTAACTTCCTTTCCCCGAGCACGTTTTCTCTTGCGAATCCTCACTCAAGCCAGCCAATTAAGGCAAGAGAGAGGTGGGAGCTCTGTTCCCCGTCAGTGTTCATACCGACCGGCCAATAAAGGCAAGCCGGAGACGAGAGACAATACTTCTCCCTGGAGATCAGGTCTTTGGGGTTGCCACTGCCACCAGCTCGCCAAAAAGCTGCCCTGCGGATTGTATCTCTTAGTCTGGCCCCCCACCCTAGGCATGTTGCGGCAAAGTAGAATCTACAAATCATTTTTTTTTTATTTCTTTGAGATTCTCGGGATCCCGGACGTACACTTTTTAAATCCTAGGATCCCGGACGTTTAAAAGATGTACCAGGGCGCGAAACCAACTCGCAGAGGCCTTGTTAGACATTCAGGATGAAATGTGACACCAACCAGCAATTATGCCTGTATGTACTAGTGAGCACCCAAGGACAATACCCGGCTGGTGCAGGACTATTGCAGAATATGGAGACAAACACATTGGGCTATGGGTTTGGGAGATTTCGTTGATCGATTACCCAAAACTATAATAATAATAATAAATTCATTTATTTGCAAACAAGTGTCACAGTTACATAAAAGCTCTGCCTCCTGAACTAGGTAGTTAACCTGTATCTCAGGAGACAGATCCCTTCCAAATTACATAACTCAGTTGGTTTACATTCTAGGTACAGTGCTAATTAAACATTTTAAGTAAAAGAAATATTAATCTATGAAAAGTACGATTACAAAATATATATAAAAAAACGGGAAATAATTAACCGAGCGAAAAATATACTGAATGGGCGACTATTATACTTAGTAAGCGACTATTTATCCGATTTGAGTAATACCTTTTAGGAGATTTTTGTGAGCTGCGGTAATAATATTGTTACATACTTTAATTGTATTTGGGTTTCTATTTTTTCTATTTTAGAATATTATTATTTTGAAAATAGCTGAACAACTATCGAGGCGACATCACTGTGCAGTGCGGGAGTTCGGGTTTATTCGTGTCCAAGAGCGAGCGAAGCAAGCTCGGGAACTTAGGGCACCCCGACACGGATAGGTTAGGTTCGAAGGGGATGACGGGAGCTGAAGTGAGCGAGCAAAGCGAGCGAACTTAGCTCCCGTCATCTCCTTCATGTTAGGTTACTTTAGACCCTGCAGACAGAAAAAGGAGCCCTGTCGACAAACTTATATTTTCAAGTCGCTGTTTTAAACATTTGTATTCGCCCACTGTTTGTCGCCCACTTAGTATTTCAGTAAGCCATATTCAGTATTTTTTACACCTTTAATTTGATTTTTTTTTCGCTCGTTTAAATACTAGCCTAAAAAAACTAAACCGAATAAAAAATTAATAAAATATAAAAAATATGAAAATATGATTGCCCGTGTGGTGTGGTGTGTTGTGCATGATGGTGTGTTTTGTATGTATGTATTCGGAATTAAAGGTGGATTTATAAATCTATAGAAGGACTATTGGCCCCTGCCTGACCACTGTTGATCTACATGGTTATAAAATGGCAGAGGATGACTTGCACAATCAATTTAAGGGCATAAGAAAATTGTTGTACTAGATTAATAACATAAATCTAGCTTATTTCCAAGACAGGCATTCAATTCTGTTATTTTAAGAAAATCCTAAATTGGTCGGCATTACCCATATCAGTCATTTTAACAGAAACGTAGTGCCATCAAAAGCCTTCATGAATTATATTTTTATTATTTATTTTAAGCCTGAATTGTTTCACTCTAGGGCAAAGAGGCCTCCCTTTCTTCCTTTCAATTCTGCCGGTTTTGGGCAAGTGTAGACCAGTCCTTTCCAAAGGTGTAAAGTTCGTCGCACCATCTTGCAAAAATTATATTTTTAGGGTACCGTTCCTCAAGAAAAAAAGTTGTTTGTTCAAAAGGAATAAAAGGATCCCTAAGGACTTGTCCCCATCACCACATCACGACGTCGTCAACGTGGTACAATGCGGTGTCGCGGCGCGGCACTTTGGTGTGACGTGCGAATTTACGTTTACCTGTCGTAAAAATAAATATTACGATGCGGCAACGTTACACGTTGTCGTGCCATGAAATATTGCGGTACATTTTTCTGACAGGATGAAACTACGTTTCGTTTCGTGTCTTGTAGTGTACGTCAGTTACAGCTTCGCAGCAACAACTTTTTAGCACAACTAACTGCTAAGACATTTAAACTTCAACTAAGCGAGTGCATCGCCACGTACCACTTCCGACGACGTTTAACGCCTCGTTCCGTGGTGGCGTTGCCGTACCGTACTATAGCACGTCGCGTCAATGCAACGCGCCACGACTTCGCCCACTTCCACTTTGACGACGTCGTGACGTAAGTTACAGTGACTTATTAACTTAACTTACTCATTTCGTTTTCAGTCTGTCTTTCCGTGTGTCAAGACCTTTTACTCTGGAACTTTTGGAGATATCGAGTTAAAATTAATGTTATATAGTCAGCCCGCCTCTATAACCAGTGTGTTTTGCCCACCATGACCTACGGTGCCGAGACGTGGACGCTTACACAGGAGGCTGTGTACAGGCTTCGAGTTGCGCAGAGAGCTATGGAGCGTTCCATGCTTGGCATACGGCTAATAGACCAAGTTCCAAACGTTGAGATCCGAAGACGTACGAAGGTTTCTGACGTCGGAAAACGAATTTTGGAACTGAAATGGAGCTGGGCAGGACACCTGGCAAGGCGCGTTGATGATAGGTGGAGTAAGGTGGTGACTGAATGGCGTCCAAGGACTGGAAGAAGAAGTATTGGTCGTCCAGCAGCGAGATGGGCAGATGACATTGTTGCCATTGCGGGTAGAACCTGGATGAGGTTGGCACGGGAACGTGGTGACTGGTACAAGAAGAGAGAGGCCTATGCTCAGCAGTGGGCGAGGTCGGGCTGTGGATGATGATGATGATGAGTCAGTTCTGCTGAAAAAAATCAACGCGATCAAAAGATATATAGCTGTTTATGTCATATATCTACATTTTGAAAAAAAGCTATGTCTTACAGCTCAATGTAAAGAAAAATCTGTAAACTGTAAATTTGTACCTACATAAAAAAAGATTATTAACTTATTTGCTATTGGTAAACTAACCGAGACCTATATTGATGTATGGAGACAACAGTTTACGAACGGCAAAGTTAATTTTGTGCCTTCGTTAGAGCAATTTTTGGTTCTTTCATTGTTTATGAACGTCAGTAATGTTATCAAATAATTTTGGTGAATGTAGTTGTTTATATGAAACCCTTGGTGCGCTAGTCCAACTCGCAGTAGGCCGTTTTTTTTTAAAGTGTTTTTGTATTATACCATTAGCAAATTAGTTACAATTATCGTTTATCTCATTGAAGCTAACAAAAAAGGATGGTACATTTTTCACCGAGAACTACGACAAGATATAATTTATTTTTGCAGAGCGGATCGCAGACACTCTCCGTTAAATAAATCAAAGTTTTAATCTTATTTATAAACCATGGACCTCTACTTAATAACCTGTGCATAAAATTAAGAGTTTTCTCGTAAAACATAAACTATGAACATTAGCGGTAAACTATAGTAAGTTTTGAACTAACAAACCTTAATTAAGTAGTTGTTGCAACGACTCCGTATCAAAATTGCCTTTTCGCAATACAACCGAAATCCTTAACGACAAACAGCACGAATGTGTAAAAAACATTAAAAAACATAAAACATTAAAATTTTATTGCAAAAAATATCACTAATACAACCAAACTTACATAGTTACATTGTTGGTGCACATTACAAAAAATAAAAAAGTTAATAAAATCAAAAAACCCAACTGCTTCGAAAGCGAACTAAAAAGATGAAAATCTTGCTGTGCAGTCGGAGGATACGTATTCGCTAGCTGGCTGAACAAAACCATATGTATCCTCCGACTGCTTAGCAAGATTAGAGGAGATTATGACATGAGTTTTAATCACAAGAAGAACGTGAGATTAGAGAAAGCAAGCGGAAAAATTTTTAAGCAACTAATATCACCAAAATTTAATATAGTTGAGCATTGCTCGAAGTAACAAGCTGTAGAGATATTTAATAAGTTGCCTACTGAGCTAAAGATCTTGATTTCTAACACCCACTTGGTTAAAGCAAAATTAAAGGCCTTTTTATTAGAAAAATGTCTAATATATCGGAACTTATGTCAAACAATACCTGAATTCAGGAATGTCAGCAGTTGGTTCAGGTTGGAGATTCTTCATCTCGCTGGTGTGACTTGGAAACTGGCGTTCCTCAAGGCGGCATTCTTTCTCCTCTTCTATTTTTATAAATCTCAATACTTCCGAACTTCAGTGTGCGTATCATTTGTATGCAGATGACCTACAGTTGTACCATCAAGGGAATGTCGACGAAATACCTGACGTTATCATAATACGTGACGTAATATGGATTGTTGTATTGTTGTATTGCTACATTAAGACTTGTAATGTTGGGACCAATATAGAATGTAGTGTTTGTTTTTTTTCCTGGCTTGATGATTGTTGTGTTATATCTATTGTTAAAACCACTGTTCGACACAAATGTAAATTTGTTGAAGAATAAATAAATAAATAAATTATCAGCAAATTAAATAGGGATTTATCGGCTATAAAAACCTGGTCCGATAAGTTTGGTGTTGCAGTAAACCCCAATAAATGTCAGGCGATCATCATTGCAAGTCATCGAAACATTGCTAAAGTGGATGGTGCAACTGTGCCGCCTGTTTTATTTGACAGTAAGATTATTCCATTCAGCACTGATGTAAAGGACCTGGGCTTGCACATCGATAATACTCTTAACTGGCATACTCAAATCGCTAGTGTGAGTCAGAAGGTCACTGGATCGCTGCGGGCACTGTATCGTTTGAAAAATTTATTACCAATCAACACGAAGTCAATGCTTGGCAGTCCTTAATTTTGCCTATCATCGAATATGGTGATGTGTGCTACTACGACCTGAATGCAGATCTTCTCAACAAACTTGACCGTCTTCTAAATTACTGCATTCGATTTGTTTTCAATTTGCGTAAATATGATCATGTCTCTGCGCATCGATCATTTCTAAAGTGGTTGCCCATACGCCAGCGCAGAGAGCAAAGGACACTAACTAACTTGTTCTCATTGCTCGACTCTTCCAATGTCCCTAGTTATCTGTTATCTGGCCCCTTATTTTCAATGCATTTGCGCCAACCACAGTAAAAATCTACGGTCATCACATAACCGCCTTCTTCAATGTCCCACTCACCGCACTGACTTCATTCACCGTTCCTTCTTTGTTCAGTCTATGTCTCTGTGGAATGCGCTCACCCAGGAAATCAGGATGGCAACCAACCGGTTAACCTTCAAGTTAAAGTTCGCGAGCATATCCGTAAGAAGTTGGCAGTAGTATCGTAACAGCGCTAATGTTTTTCAATTATTTATCTATTACTACTAATGTTTAAGTATATATGTATTTAGTTTATTATTTTGAATATTTATGGTATAATTATATTGTATTTATAGTTTTTAGGTATATTTAAATAATCGATATAACTTTCAATATTGCACCTACCACTGTTTATCTCTCCATCACCCAAAGGTCGACTGGTAGAAAATGGTCCGCCTCTGTACTTGTTTGTGCGGGTTTAGGTGCCTGCATACTAGTTGTAAGTCTAGTTGGGGCGGGTGTGGGTACTGTCCCTTGCGTCGCGCGTGTTGTAGATCGCGGCGGCGCGGGGGCTCGAGGCGCGTTTGTATTGTTGTTTGTTTGCGCTGGGTGAGTATGCGTAGCACTAGCATTGTTGCTACGCGGCTGCTGGGTTGAGGGTTGTGCTGGGTGGGCGCTGGCGTGGCTCGCTGATGGTTTTATATTTGTGCGGGTAGTTGTTGGTGCCGAGTAAAATTGAGATTCCGGCGTTTTTACCAACGGATTTCTAACTGCGGGTACCGGAGTTTTTGTTTGTACGGGGCGACACTTTGTGGGGACATTGTACCTACTTGAGTGTGCTGGTGGTGATGTAGGAGAGGCTGGGGAGTCGGTGGCAGTCTGCCTACCTTGATCCCTTCCCTCGCTGGTTGAGGCTGCTAGCTGGTCTCCAGTCGCCATGGTCCTCAGATTGGGGAGCGATGACGTCCTGTCCATGGCTTGGTGCTGTCCTGTCGAGCTGGGGGCGCCGCGACCCGGAGGGCCGCGGGCGCCTGGCGGTGACATCTTCTTCGCTTCTCAATTATTTTTTTTTTCTGTGCATAAGCTGCAATGCATGAAAACTAGAGGGCTAGTTTTCCGCGACCACGATAACACTTGTGCGCGAGCTCCAAGCGTTAGGTAACAGCGAAACCTGCCCTGGATACTCCCGACAGCGCAAACTCGTAAGAATTTACACAATCGACAGTATAGAGGGTAGGCGATGAAGGTGGTCCGAGCGGTTGTAGATTTGCGTTGAACTTGTTGAAGGTGCGCGACTAGTGGCTATCCTGATCCGCTGGGGGGCAGCAGCTTTTATTTATAGTAAACGCGCGCTAGAATAAATTTGATAGCGGGCTATGACGGCTACTGACGTTATGTGTTAAATGTTAAGGTATCCTATGTAGTAGCTAAGATAAATTAAATTGTTTAATTATCTTCATGAAACCCTCAAAAAAGGGTCAGGGTCGTTTGTAGGGCCGTGTACGATGCATACACGCGTCTTTTGTATTATTTACCTAACACACATTAGTCTGTCAGGACACATAACCTAGGTGTCCTACCCTGGGGCTATGACCGGGAAATTATACAAAATAACGGTACATGGCCAGATAATAGAACTTCACCCTAGAAAGGTGAATACACACACATTTTCCTCAAGTAAACACTAAGAAAACTGGTTTTTTACCAATCTAATGCTTTCAGATAGCCTAGACTTCTGCCTAAGCCCTATAGTTGAGTGGCGCTTATGTAACTCTAGTACATAAACACTGTTTACTTGAGATAATGTGTTTGTATAAACAATGATAGACATTTCTATGCGCCAGTCGGCAGGCTCACCGCCTTCAGACACACCTGGTGCCTGAAGGGTAGCTGATATGCCATCAGAGGCATTACCTTAGGCAGCCTACGGACAGGCGCCTGGATCTGGTCATCACAAGCAGTCAACATGTGGCTCGCTTGATGACCTAGGCTCATTAAAGCTGTGGAAAACGCACACGTTTCCCCGTTTTGGCCGCTTCCCGGCACCTTAAGTACCAGAAGGGCTGGTGGTATACCCATCAGAGTACCATCATATGATGGCCCAGTTCTCTGGCCTCCCAACCGCACTTCGGCAAGGAGCTTAGCTCTAGCGGTTGGGGAGATAACCTTGTTGAAAGACTACAAGGTTCCACAGCTTTCATGTAGCAACAACCACATAAGGGTGAATTCTACTTCGAGGGTTAGGGTTACACCCACCTGTTCACATCGGCGTCGAGTCGACGATGAAGTACCTGGGACTCGTCCTCGACAGCCGGTGGAATTTCGTCGAGCATTTCCGACGTTTGGCTCCCAGACTGGAGCGGGCGGGGGCTGCCCTTAAGCGGCTGCTGCCCAATCTAGGGGGTCCAAACGCCTCCTGCCGGAGGCTCTACGCGGGGGTCGTGCGTTCCATGGCCCTTTACGGGGCACCAGTATGGGCGCGTTCCCTGAGGCGGCGACCAGCCCGCCGGTTGAACGCGTCCCAAAGGGTCATGGCCATCCGGCTGGTCCGGGGATACCGCACGGTCTCCGGTGAGGCGGCGAGCCTCCTTGCCGGATTGCCGCCATGGGATCTAGAAGCAAAAGTCCTCGCGCAAATATGGGAGTGGCGCGAGGAGGCGAAATGCCGGGGCGAAACACCGTTGCCGCGACAAATCGCGGCTCGGCGGACAGAGCTCCGGCAGGATCTCATGGCGACATGGAGGGGGCGATTGTCGCAACCCAGTGCTGGGCACGCCACAATTGCGGCGGTGAGGCCCCTCTTTGAGGAGTGGCTTGAGAGGCGTCACGGCGTCCTCACCTTCCGCCTGACACAGGTCCTCACCGGACACGGCTGTTTCGGGAGGTTCCTGTTCAAGATAGGGCGGGAGGAAACGCCCGGGTGTCACCATTGTGTGGACCGCTCGGAGGACACGGTGGAGCATACAGTGGAGATCTGCCCTGCCTGGGCGGAGCACCGCCGTGTCCTCATGGAGGCGATCGGCGGTGACGACCTCTCGCGTCCGGCCCTGGTCCAGGCCATGGTACGGAGCGAGAGGGCATGGGAAGCTGTCTCCTCCTTCTGCGAAGCAGTAATGCTCGCTAAGGAGGAGGCGGAACGCGTGAGGGAGACGCAAAGGAGACGCCCTCACGCCCCTAGGCACCGCAGGAGACGCCCCGGGCGTCGGGAGTCGCGAGCCGATTCCCGGCCACCGTAGGCGCGGGCTTGCGGACGGAGAGTAATGGGTAGCTCGCCGTCCGATAAGGACCAAGCCCGAGTTTACGGCGCGTAGTGTTCCACGCGCGCCTCAAAGAGATGTCAGCAAAAGTGACGGGGTCGGATAGGGCCGATGCCTGTCTGGGTCGCGGATAAATTTGAAATAGAGTTACCGCGGCCCTGGCACAAGCAACTGAAGGAACACGGGTGGGTTTTAGTCAGTAAAAGTCTGACATGCCCTCCCGCTTCACCCAGAGCGGGAGAAGTCATCGGATGATTTCCCACCCAAAAAAAAAAAAAAAAAAAAAAAAAAAAAAAAAAAAAAAAAAAAAAAAAAAAAAAAGGATTACACCCACCGGCATGGTGTCATGGGGTAACTTGTCGCAAGAGCTACCGGATGGTACTAAATCGGTGAGGATCCCTCGGATAGTTTAAGTAGGATATAGCCTTTTATGTGTAAAGTTAGTACTTTTCGTTAAGTCTAGCACTTCCAGACGGCTGAGCGCCTGGAAGATGTAAATATAGGCATAGAAGTGGTGTCACTCTATAGCCTCATATAAAGGCTACAAGACCCATATAAGTATCTAGCCCTAAGATGTATAGTCTAGGAAATAATAGATGATAAGTCCCAAAATCGACGGAAAATCCTCTCCTTCCTCATTCTTCCTGGAGAATCTCTCCAGGGACACCAGATAGGAGCCTGGTCAAGGGTTCGTTAGAAAGGCCGTTCCGAGGCGCTTCCAACAAGGTATCACACTTCGTGATACCTTCAGGGAAAAGGGAGGTTCTGTCGATTTCTAGCTAAGATCTAGGTTTAGAAACTTTGTAAATAAAGATCGGCGCGTGCGCAAATTCAAGGCGCTCGTTACGGTCAAGTTTGGTGGTTTAATAGGACGCATGCGCGGCGTTCATTTCGTAGCCATATTTCTAACAAGTCAAAATCCACGCAACTTTACCTAACGAAAACCTCAAAGAACATCGCACAGCATTAAGAAGAATACAATGTTTCATTTACTGAACGTCGGACCATCACCAACACATATAGAACGGACCACAACAGGCTCCAGGGCTCCTGATTTTCCAGCAAGAAAGAACTATAGGTGCAGGGGCGTCAACGCGCTTTGAGCAGGAGCCTTACAACCTCCAAATAGTTCAGGCGATCACGTCCGTCCCGTACAAATGTCTTAGCAATTAGTAATGCTAAAAAGTTGTTGCTGCGAAGCTGTAACTGTCGTAAGCTACAAGACACGAAACGAAACGTTGTTTCGTCCTGTCAGAAATACTGAAAAATATACCGCAATATTTCATGGCACGACAACGTGTAACGTTGCCGCATCGTAATATTTATTTTTACGACACGGTAACGTAAATTCGCACGTTACACCAAAGCGCCGCGTCGCGACACCGCGTAGTTCCACGTTGACGACGTGATGTGGTGATGGGGACAAGTACTTAGGGATCCTTTTATTCCTTTTGAACAAAGAACTTTTTTTTTTGAGGAACGGTACCCCAAAAATATTTTTTTTGTAAGATGGTGCGACGAACTTCACACCTTTGGAAAGGACTGGTCTACACTTGCCCAAAACCGGCGGAATTGAAAGGAAGAAAGGGAGGCCTCTTTGCCCTGGAAGGATTTTGTTGATTCAGGCTGAAAATAAATAATAAAAATATAATTCTTGAAGGCTTTTGATGGCTCTACGTTTATGTTAAAAAGACAGATATGGGTAATGCCGACCAATTTAGGATTTTCTTAAAATAACAAAAATGGATGGCTGTCTTGGAAAGAAGCTAGAATTATGTTATTACTCTAGTACAACAATTTTCTTATGCCGCCCTTAAATTGATTGTGCAAGTCATCCTCTGCCATATTATAACCTTGTAGATCAACAGTGGTCAGGAGAGCCCATAGTCCTTCTATAGTTTTAGGTAATCGATCCACGAAACCTCACAAACCCATAGCCCAATGTGTTTGTCTCCATATTCTGCAATAGTCCTGCACCAGCCGGGTATTGTCCTTGGGTGCTCACTAGTACATACAGGGATAATTTCTGGTTGGTGTCACATTTCATCCTAAATGTCTAACAAGGCCTCTGCGAGTTGTTTTCGCCCCCTGGTACACCTTTCAAACGTCCGGGATCCTAGGATCCCGAGAATCTCAAAGAAGTAAAAAATAATACTAATTTGTAGATTCTACTTTGCCGCAACATGCCTAGGGTGAGGGGCCAGTCTAAGAGATACAATCCGCAGGGCAGCTTTGTGGCGAGCTGGTGGCAGTGGAAACCCCAAAGACCTGATCTCCAGGGAGAAGTATTGTCTCTCGTCTCCGGCTTGCATTTATTGGCCGATCGGTATATGAATGGATCTGGACGAAATTTGGCACGGAGATAGATTATAGTCTGGAATGGCACATGGGCTACTTTTCATCCTGGTATAATTTTTCCTTGGGATAAGACAATACTTTTCACGCGGGCGAAGCCGCTGGCTGTAATTAATTATTAATTTCGTTAATAACTAATTGGTAGATACAACTTCAATCCCGTGCAGGTATTTCGTTCAAATGGAATCAATTCTGTTGATCCGCAAATTAATTATCATTTCAAATTATGTAACACGTGATTTTGGTGCAGCGTTTCTATGCAAGGATTGAAAACGAGGGCTTATTAACAAACTAATTTTGCTAATTAGTTATACGAATTAGCTAATTTCCTAATTTGGTATTTTCACAAAATTATCAAGCATGCAATAGATAATAATTATCTTTTGATTATTTATAAAACTTTATGCATGATTAAAATCACTGTACAAATGCCAACTTATGCCTTCGGCATTTTTACTCAGTCGACTTTTGGGTAGTGCAGATATAACACATGGCACGTGAAAAATAAAAGAGAAACAAAAACAAATTAAATTAAAAATACTCTCCGTCACAAAAACCTCTAAAAAGTTAAACATAATGGATTATTGATAACACCGTAAGTTATAATAAATAGTGTATGTTATCAATATAATGTGAACATACACTATTACAACAAAACCCAACCAATCCCATACAAATTTAATAATTTATTACTGTATATATTTGTAAGTTATCGAGCAGAAAAAGTTTTCCCGAAGAGAGAGCCTCCCCCGATTTATTAAAAGTTACGGTATTTATAACTCAGTGACAGATACATTAAATCTGCAAGACAGTTTGACATTTAAAAGTTCACCGCACACTCAATAGTGGACCCCTGTCAACCACATTCGTAAAGGTCACGTCATAACCTTCGTGATAGAGGGAAGATGACGGGTCCTGTGCTTGCCGAGTGGCACGTGATGATTTCGCAAAATGTTACGACATATTTGGACAGATATTTGAGGTTTAGTGATAACCGAATGAGTACAAATATGTCGTCAAATATTAACGTCATATAGCGAAGAAGTGAGCTTCCTACGTTGCATTTCTACTAACCTCTCGGTTACATTTCGGGGAGTGTGCGTTGGAATTGCATGAACTAATTCCTCCTAGCCCGTTCCATCATCGGACTACAAGACGTACGGCGATGCGTCATCGGTACATCGTGGACATCCCACCCATACGCACCAAACGTTTTGGGAATACTTTTATTACAGCAAAGGAGTGGAATTCCCTGCCGGAGTCTGTATTTCCTGTTGGCTACAACCTGTGAGTCTTTAAGTCAAGAGTGAATAGGTTTCTTCTAGGCAAGCGTGCTTCATCGTCGACCACATCGTCGCTTACCATCAGGTGAGATAGTGGTCAAACGCAAGCCTATCAACAATAAAAAAAAACAAACCTAAACTGCGTTAAGAATGCTATTTATTGGATAAATACTTATTCATTAAAATAGTCTACTTAAGTAACAATAGCTGTAATTTAAAATTGCCACAGCTGTTTGTAATGCCAGTTGTCCATGTTAATAGGTAATGTTATATTGGGATGCAATATTAAAAATCTAATACATTTCTAAATTATGGTTCATCATCATCACATAACAGCCGAAAGCCTCCCTCAAGCGTCCTCACATTGACAGATACCGAGCGTCCCGAATCCAGCGGATCCCCGCAACCTTCAGCAGGTTATCGGTCCACATTGTGAGAAGATCGCAACTTCTTCCGGCTCACGATTCACATCACAATTTACAAAGTCCCATATCATGCAATCCCCACGTAGCTTGCTTCAAGACTGTCTACATATATACTCAAAAATATATTGTAGGTAAACTTGGATTGAAAATGTCAACATTTGTATTGGAAAACCGTTTTCTTGTCAGAGTATTTTGGCTACAAATGATTAATTAAACTAGGAAGCACCTGCTTCCGTGTTAAGGATTAACATTGTCAAACCTAAATTGTGAAAATACCTGAAACGGCTTAGAGTTACCTTAAAATGGGTCCATGAAAGTATCAGGCATATTGGATGGGTGTAATCAATATAATGGCACAGGTGAGCAGTTTCGAGTCTGGCCTTGAAACCGAGAAATAAATTGTGGTATTACACCTGTGACGGTTTTTCCAAACGAGTGGCTGTCAGTTCAGTGATATTTTATTCGTTAGAACATTATTTCAAGACAATTTTTTTAAAAGCTTTAAAAAGCTCCTGAAGGAATAGAATAGAATAGAAATACTCTTTATTATGTACTGGTGTATATCAGTTACAGAAACTATAGACGAAAAAAAACATTACACTGGGTGACACAATGGGCGGTAAAAGCGATCTTTTCAAGACAACCTTTACAGACAACCTGGACAGTAGATTCACTTATCATTAATTACTATTAACTGTAAGAGCTGAGAGCAGTGGCGGCCCAGAGGTAATGACCCTGACATAGGATTCGTAGGTCGTGGGTGCGGACCCAGGCAGGCGCTTCACTTTGTGTAAATTATTTCATCATCACTGCTCTAAAAGCGGTGAGGGAAAACATCGTGAGGAAACCGGCATGTCCTAGAACCAAAAATTCAAACACATGTGACATCCACCAATCCGCACTGGGCCCGCGTGGTGGATTAAGGACCATTCCCACCCCTCACAGAGAGGAGAACAGGATCCAAAACCAGCAATGGGAACATGAAAAGACCGATGATGATAATGACGTTGATTAACTGTAAATATTGATATTCGTGTGCCGTTTGCTGGCTTAATTGAAACAATTGATTGGCTTTGACTTTAGGTTTTCTCTTTTTTTTTATCCCCCGACGGAAAAAGAGGGGTGGTATAAGTTTAAGATGTGTACCTGTGTGTTTGCGTATTTGTGTATCTGTCTGTGGCATCACTGCTCCAAACGAATTAAGGTCTATCCACACATATCAGCGCCGCGGCCTGGACGTGGACGGACCGTGCCCCGTCAGGAGCTCAAAAACATATCGGTGTGTACATTTTATATGAACTCGTTCACACACATCCGTGCACGGGTCGTGCACGGGCCAGTGACGGAGCTTCAATGCCTGGGCCCGGCCCTGTCACGCCCCTGATATGTGTGGATAGACCTTTAACCGATTTAGATTGCATTTTTTTTTTGTTTGTTTGAAAAGTGACTTTATCGAGAGCGTTCTTAGCTATGTTTCATGAATATCGGTTCAGCCGTTCAAAAGTTATGGGCATTTTACTGTTTGAATCGGAGTGTTTTCATAAGATATCGTGTCATAATTACGTGTTCAATAGATTCTCGATCGAAGCGTTTCTACTACTAAATAAATTATGTAGCATAAAATAGAAATGAGTCAGTTTTATTTTATTTTTAAACTAAACTTGTTTTTTCATCTTACAATATTTTCAACATTCTACTATTATTTTTTTATAACATAGACAGAGGCGCAGGTATCCTATACACACATTTTAGTAGTTATGTTTATTTCCAAGCAGTTAATGTTCTACTGCAAGGCAATAGCCTATTCGGCTATTCTTATTCAGCGAAAACATTGACCACTACGCTTATCCAAGGCGGGTTGGCGTTTTTAATGATAATATTATAATGCAAAAGTAACTCTGTCTGTTGGTTACGTTTTCGCCCCTAAATCAATTTTAATTAATGTTGGTGTAGAAATAGATTGGAAAGGCACCAAGGCCTTTTCCTTAGATAGGATATCCTTATATAGGATATTTTTTCTTTTATTTAGGAGTATTCTATTCTATTCTTTACACAGGATATCCTTAAATAGAATATCCCTTGCACAGGATATCCTTACATAGGATACTTTTTTATCCCAGAAGTTTTTCCCTTTGAGTAATTTCCTATTTTCATGAGGGCTAAGTCACTGGCATACATAAAAAACAGCCAAGTGCGTGTCGGGCCACGAGCAGTAATAGGGTACCGTAGTTGCACAATAATGCGAACTAAGAAGAGGGCTTTTTGTTGTTACATGAACATTGAAACAGTTTCAGCAGATCACGTCTAAAATTGGGCCCACTTAGGACGATAGTAACTGAAGAATGAGTTGGAGTTGTAAACTCCAACTTCACAAGTGATGTTAGAAAAAATATTATCTATTTGAGTACCACCGCGTGTAGAGGCAAGCTTTTGTAATCATCGTCATCATCATATCAGCCGGAAAACGTCCACTGCTGGGCATGTACCACATGGACCGGTCCCGTGCGTCTTCACCAGGTAATCGGTCCACCTAGTGGGAGGCCTTCCAACGCAAGGTCTTCCGATTGCAAGTTGGTACAATCGTTTGTAATAAAGATTGATAACCAGCGTCACTTAATAATTTGAATACTGCAGTATTTCCATCACGGAGATAGCCTTCGTTAAAATTTCCAAATATTATGCAAGGGGTGTTATGCGATAAAAAATCACCTACGAAACCTACTACGACACTGTTAGGGTTATTTGCATGATCTTCACATTGTTCACTTCCAGCAGTGTCACTGTAAGTTCGCGCCCCGTACGTCACTACCCAACTAGCACAAAAAGCTGCAAGAGTTAGTTGCATAGCGCGCTATGCAACGCTTCTGCAGCTGCTATACCCCTAAAGGGGCGCCTTATAGCGCCTATTTAATAGATCTTAAAGAGTTGCATAATAGCGCTTGTAATTTCTTACAACCGCTATTTTCACTCCTTAAGCACTCTTATGAAGTGAAAATAGCGGTTGAAAGCTGATATTAACACTAAATGAATGAACGATGAACGTCACATTCAGTGCGTTGCAGTGAAATATTGTGTTGCGTTTATGTTGTTGGTGATTTTAATGTAAGTATTGAATTTACATTAAAATATTAAAATGGCGACATATTTATAGTGTAAATAAAGATTTGAGTTACGCGGCTTGTTTAGTTGAAAAACATCGGCAAATTTAATTTACTGTGAAACATGTATGGTGTTTTCGGCATAAAATTATTGGGCCCTCAATTAATTGAAGATTTTACGAAAATATAATGAATTTGTACCTGCAGGTCCAAAATTTTTGTCTCAATTTTGAAAATTATAACCTTGATTTATGTTTATATAAGGATAACTAACGATTATATGACGATTGGGATCAGACTAAACTGTGCTGTGTGTTAAATAAACAAAAATATATGATCAAACAAAGTAATGGTCTCAGAAAATGGCGTCAATTTTATTGCAGCCTTGGTTTCTAATTTTTGCTACTGTAGCTCCCTTTTGCAGAACTGAGTGATAAAAATCAGTGTTCAGAAGCTCCTAGTTCCATTTATGCTACTAAATTCATTGTTCTAGAACTTCGACCTCAATACAAAGCCCAGTAGAGTGAATATTATGCCCTAGAGTGTGAATTTGATATCATATAAAGCTCGCACCTGCATTGCAGTACATACAATAAAATTAATTTAGGGATCTGTAAAATAATGCTAGAAACCCTTGCTTTTCTTCTGGTGTACTTAACTATTTATTATCTCTGAAAATCAACTTAGAGGGCAACGCACCTACAGGTTGTAAATTAATCGTCAAAAAAAAACAATGTTTGTTAATATAAATTTTCATTCTTTCAATGTTTGTTAAAAATTACATTAATTGTAAAAATAACTGCACAAAATATGAATTTACCTTTTATTTACTTCCAGGTCACCAGTCAAGATCATGAAGCCAATACTAATAATAATTCTCATGCGCTTACATCTTTGACCGAAGAATATTACATTATTGTATAGTGATAAATGATAATAATGATTATAGTGTATAATTTTCACAACTTTGGCGTTGTTCGTTAAGTTTTTTAAGGGTATTTTAAAGGAACATCTTTTTGCTAAGATACCTACTTTCTGCGGCTATGTGATATCCTTAACACAATAATTATAAATGTCTCGTTAAATACGAAAAATCGTGCATCTTATCCATTTCTGATTATTTAAAGTTTTTGTTTGTCAATGTCTTTTCTTAATAAAACATATTGATTTGTAAAACTTGTATTTTATTGTAAAGTAACAACTATATATGAATACCACCTCATAAAGTATGCAGTACCTAGAGGTAAAAATATAATTCAGATTTGTAAGGGATACCTACTAATTTACATTTTGCGTCTTTCGGAGAACAAAGAGATTCTGTTTTTGTGTTTGAACAAGACTCACATTTGAAAATGTTCAGATACGAAGAATTAAAAGGTTGTTGAAACACGATCATTTTACGATTGAATTTATTACATTGAGTAAATATTTAATTTTCTTGTACTTCAATGTATCTTGTTTCCATATCTGCCGGTGTCACTGATAAAATGAAGTCCTTAAAATGAAGCACCAGTTTTTGATTTTTCGTGTATTTTTTTTACAAGTGGATACACTGTCTCTTTGTGGTTTATAGTATCATTTATATCTGCTTCACCAAATTCTCTAAGCCTTTTGGATACCTGTGACAGTGGCCTGTTCCCTTGTCTAAGCATGTTTTTAATCTGATGATGTATTTCTGTTGCCGCTATAACAACACATACTAAAAACAATAAAATAAATATTTAAGTAGAGCTCCCATAAAACAAACGTGATTTTTTGCTGTTTTATAGCGATAGTGGTACGGAACCCTTCGTGCGCAAGTCCAACTCGCACTTGGCCGGTATTGCTTCATGGTCCCTAACTATTATTTCCTAACATAAAGCACTGCAGACTCTATAGTAGTTCTACAAAAAGGAATTTTACAAGCTGAGGAGTTAATTTTATCTCACATGCATAACAGAAACCATAGGAAGTAAAATAGTCACAATTTCCTATCCTATTCAGAACAGCGTAGCAAAGTAGATCACGTGGGACCGTAATGCAACTAAAAGTGCGAATAAGGATGCAATTACAACTACAGTGCAGTCAATGGTAGTCTAAAATGCCATGCGAAACCATTATGCGACTAATAGTGGCAAAAAAGATACAAATCTAACTATTGTGCAGTTTATGGTGCCCTAAGGTATCACAAAAACACCTTAGGTTTCTACTGCGTTCATAAGCTATAGTTTGAGCTGTTATCGAACTCGTGCCTAATGCTGACGCCCTTATGCCACCCCTATAGATACTGGAGCTTTAAGGAAAGCTGCATTTTTCACTAGTGTGCTAGTTGGGTAGTCTCCGATTTTGTTGAAACTTTGTGAGGAGATAGTTCTCAAATTGTTCTATTTAGTACCTTCAAGAAGGTTTCGCAAAAAAATTTAAAACAAAAAATGACTTCATACCCCGAACGTCATTATAAGCTATTTATTTATTTAACTTTTAAAATTACCATAATATGCCGCTGCTAATGTAAAATAATCGTTTTTAGGTTGTTTCGTTTTACGTTCAGACCAAGTGACAAAACGATTTTAATTTTTAATATTCACATTTCAGGTTTCCATGGATAGTGGTCAAGCGCGAGCCTATCAATAATAATAATAAAAAAAAAACAAAAATTGTAGTTTTTAATTTTGCAGGTAATAAGTTGATTTAAAATAAAGTACCATTAACGGAACATATTCTCGAATCTTATTTGACGCTAACGTTAGACAGTAATTGTAAATGATATCTACTGTTAATTTCGACTTCGATTATCGACTTCCCAAAAAGGAGGAGGTTCTCAATTCGAATGTTAACTATTTTTTATTCATTTTTATGTATTTTCGGGCATAATTCCATCATATACAAACACATCTAACTTTTTTTTTAACAATACATCAAACTTACTATCTTAAACTAAAAAAAGCTTAATTCAATTTATCTGCGATTCCCACACAAAATCTCTAAAGTCATCAGATAACTTGCGACTTAAAATGCCAGTGCATTCCACAACTTTCATGGATAAATCTTTTACTGTCCACGCTGCTCGTCAGTGGAATGCATTGCCTGACTCAATAAAACGTGCTCAGTCGTTGCCTGTATTTTAAAACTTGTCAAAGAATATTACCTGTCGCTGTGATTGTGCTCTTGGTTTTTTGACATAATGTGCTATGATTGTTGTACATAATTTATTTTCATTGCTTATATATTAAGTATGTATGTATTTATGTATCTATTATTTAGCATATGTATGTATTTTTATTTTTGTTTCTAGTAAGTATTATTGTAAAAATATTATGTTCATTGTTGGTATTGTCGCACCACAGACAACCCCATGTCCAGGTAATCTCTGTCCATTCCAGGTTGCCTGGAAGAGTTCGTGGAATGCGATAAGGCCACCCATTGTATGTTTTTAGTATTAAGTTTCTTTTTTTCTTGTTTATTATGGTGTACAATAAAGTGTATATAAATAAATAAATAATATTAAAATTACCTTTTGTGCATAAAAACAAAACAATTTCGCATGAAGGGAAAAGTGGAAAAATATTCCAGGTATTACAACTGATTGGGATAGCGATACTTTAAAAAATAATAGCAAATCAAAATATAACTCAACATTACCAACACAGATCCAAAGATGTTTGCAGTGCCTAGATGTGGCAATCAAATTTCAAGTAGGTGCGTACTGAACTATCCTTTTCTAGAGGTTTTTTATAACTGGTCCCGGCTCCACTGTATAATACCTACATTGCATTGATTTGGTTATTAATATTTTTAACATGAATGTGTCCGTGGCATCAACAGTAGACCCTATCAGAATATCAGCGCAGCGATATATTTCTCTTTATTATCGTTGCACATGCTGAGATAGGAGCCTTTTTGGTCTCGCACGGGGTATTTTATTTTTATTTTTTATTATTTGTTTGTGTTTTGCTTATCTCGTGCCTCATGTGCGGGTCACAAATAAAAATTTTCTTTCTTTTCTTTAACGTGTATAACACACGGCGACCATGTGAAACTTTGTAAACGACAGTGTTCTAAAGAAGACCTCATACTTATCGAGAAAAATATCCTTAAGATTCAAACATTTCTATTCTCTTTACTTATTTAAATTTTAAAATAAATTAACATAATTTGCTAATACTAGTGTAAAATGTTCGTTTCTAGGTTGTTTCGTTCCCAAACGCTACGTTCCGTACGCAAACAGATCCCTAAATCGAATAATGGTTTTAACAGACCCTTGATATTATGTGTTATTTAAAACACAGGTGTTGAGTTTGTAGTAAGCTGTCTGTAAATATGCCTTTACATGGTGATCTATGGGTAAAAACTTACCAAATTGTCCATGGTTATATACCTGTCTCTTTCCCTCCAGCAGCGGCGCTCATGAGAGTGACGTTGACGGATGCATTATCTGTCAACTTCATAGCGTTTGTAAATTTTTGCCGGTAAAGACGGAAAATTTTCAGAGTTAAAAAAAGTGTGGAAATACGATAAATTATTGTATTAAATTAACACACGGTGTCTTTTTAGAATACGTGTCAGTGTTTTTCAGTTGTGTTTTAGCATTCTTTGATGATTACGGACAATATTGTCCCGGTAAGTTTGGGAGGTGACCAAAGTTCGAATAGATATTATTAATATTCGAACAGGCGATCTGACTCTGGACTGACGAGTCCAGAGGACATATTCATCCCCAGAGGATGAGGGCATTGTATCACCTCCGGCCGAAAAAGACGAAAATGCTTCACGTAAGTACAAGTCTGTACAAGTATGAAGGTTGACACTTTGTTCGGATTATGCGGCACTGAGTGCGTAAAAATTTATTCAACATTTCTTCATAGTAAAATTATACTAACGATTGACTATTAATAAGATGAGTGATTCGACTTCATACTTGCCGCATTTTATGTAAAATACCTATGACACGCTTAGTGAACTTTCTTTGAGTACCTACTTACAAAGTTAAGAATAACCAATTAAATATTTTAGTAGTAATATGCCAAATCACAATTTTAAGAAAGAAATTTGGTTCTTCTATAATGGAAGGACAGTCTTTACAAGAAAACTTTGTATAATCTTGTATTTGTGTAGAGTTGTGATATTTTGGCAAAAACAAAGATTATTTTGGATGCCGCTGACTAACTGAGCATTTATTAGTAGGAAACTATATTTGGATCAATAGCACTATCCAAGTCAACAATAATCTGTCAACTATACAAGACAACTGGGCTTATACTGATAAGTCTGTTTATGACAACTCAAATGAAATTAATGCTCACATACATGTCCTTCAAGGTTAAAGACCTCAAAGACTACAATGCTAAATATATTGTGAGCAATAAATAGGCTGTATGCGCAGGGTTATATTTGAAGATATTGGAAATCAAAGACAATGATAAGAAAATCTTCTCAACCAGAGACCTTGCAACCAGCTACAGCTTCTTTAGGTTGAACGGACCTTAAACATATTTATTTGTTGTTCTAAAACAATATATCAATAAACTCTTAAGAGTCAAGAAATTTAGAGAAAGTTGTCCTTTTATGACAACAACAGGAAGAAAATAAGGTTACTAAATTAAAATATTGAATAATTTGATTATTTATATTTTATTAATAAAATAGGCTGCTTTTCATTCATAAAGATACCCAATTTTTAATATTCACACAACTATTTGTAAAAAATATCAGGTACTTAAGATAATAAAGAACAACCCACCATGTTCTTCACATTATCCTTCACCTACAACAGAAGAGAAATATAAGAGACCACTTATATCCTCAATGCAGACATTCTATAATGAATGTACTAAATATAACTTGGAGATTGTATTATACCCCTTTTTTGACCTCGGAGGTCTCAGGTGGTTTTTGTTAGTGAAACATGTTCATTCAATTTCAAAAGCAGGTATGGTCAATTTTTTCTCTTTTGTAGGTAGCTTTATGATGATTTGAAATTAAAATGTAAGTGAAAAAAGCTAATTTCATGAGCCTACTGGAGATGCCTCCAGAGTGTTTTCATATGCACAATTATAATTAACAGCATTTCTTAGAAGAAGCTTAATGTTTTAGCACCATCAACTTAATGATGAGAGACAAAAAAAAAAAAAAAAAAAAAAAAGAAAAGGTTGGATTGCGGAAATCCTATGAGACCTATTTCCCTGTCTACGGAGACACTGAGAACATTGTTAACTTTTGATCAACATAAGATTATCATCACACCTTTTTTCTCTCAGGGAATAAGCAGGGATGTGCTTATAGTTGTAATTCTTCCAGTTATGTTTAACTCTTAGATTCCCATGTGAGGAGAGCAATGAAACAGTGACTCCATATTAAGCTCAGAGCTTTTTAATAGATTTACATGTTAACTACTGTCACAGAAAACTAAACTTTTAAAATTGTTCTATCAGAACAGAAAGAAATACTCCCTCTCTCCCTATTAAACAAACCTCAAATCGCGATTAAAAGCTGTAGACTACAGTTCTACACTGTTAGTAAAGTATAAGTAATTTCCTGACCATGGCCGTACCAGACTTAGAGTAATCCACCCTTGCACAATAAATAGTCCGTAGTCGTCTATCTGAGAAATGAGCGCCATTTAAATAAATTCTAACATTCAGAATTAAAAGGAATGTGGACATGCTGTATGCAGTCATAAATAGTCAGCGGATGACTTCACTGCCACTCTAATTAAAAATTAGTCAGGAAGGATATTGAAGAAAATGGAGTTACATATAGATTCGGAATCTTAATAATGATCTAACCTCATAAATGACTGAGGTGCACACATTTTATTTACAGTCCGACAACAGGATTTTTGTTACATATCTCAGAAACTGGAGGCGGAGAGAGGGGGGGGGGGGGGTGACAATCCCTTCACTAATCTAATAAGGCCTACAAACGTGCTCCTAAAACTTGTAGAGCAGTTATACTTAACACTCTTAGCCACTTACCTTCCGAGTAGTTTAATCAAAATCGGATTGCCTTTCAAGGAGTCGCAAAGTAGCTAGTAAGTACATTATAGAATGTGGCAACGTTTGTCCCAGGCCGCGGAGGTTGTATTCAATTCAAAATGTGGGACTTCTGGCCCAGGCCGCGGAGGCTATGTTCAATATGTCGGGCGTAGTACATTATAGCATATGGAAACTTTTGTCCCAGGCCGCGGAGGCTGTATTCAATTCAAAATGTGGGACTTCTGGCCCAGGCCGCGGAGGCTATGTTCAAATTGTCGGGCGTAGTACATTATAGCATATGGCAACTTTTGTCCCAGGCCGCGGAGGCTGTATTCAATTCAAAATGTGGGACTTCTGCCCCAGGCCGCGGAGGCTATGTTCAAATTGTTGGGCTAATACATTATAACATATGGCAACTTTTGTCCCAGGCCGCGGAGGCTGTATTCAATTCAAAATGTGGGACTTCTGCCCCAGGCCGCGGAGGCTATGTTCTAAATGTCGGGCGTCCCAGACGTAGATTCTTTCGCGTCAAGAAAGATGGCTGTCATACCAAAGGATTCCAGTGATGGTTCTGCGACATTTTCAGCCTAAATTGGGACTATTAGCCAGGCTGGGCATTCTACCCACTCAGCTTAATACTAGCTCACTGGAAACGTGACAAAATGGAATGTAGGTCCCAATAACAAGGGTCATAGCAGAGCCAAAACGAGACAATTAGCTGGGCTGGGCATTCCACCCACTCAGCTTATGACTAACTCACTGGAACAGTGACAAAGAGGAATGTATATCCTAAAAACACCAATGTGGACCAGAAGTTTTCTGGTTGCCCAATCTGCGAGCGAGGGTCATAGCAGAGCTAACTCCGATAAAGAACATGCGGAAGGTTTTAGTAGCTCGGGCTACATGCGACAGAATTCACCCTAGTCCACCAGTTGGGCTTAAAAAAATCGGAGGAGGGCTAACCAAATAGCTCACTGGACCAGACAGAAGTTGTTAAGAAGTAACTGGCGGACAGGGCTGTTTTAACAAACTTGCGCTTTGAGCCCTCAGCGACAAGCCCTATGGGGCTTGGCTTTGTCGATGCAGTCCTACCTTGTCTGACTCCTTCAGAGACGGCAAGGTGGCGTGGTCTTGAGGGAGAGCGCACGGTCGTGATGATCCTCAAGGCAAGTTCGGTGATTTTCCTTCTCGTGGTTGCCGCCCTGTTTTTGGTCTAATTCCCTATGAAATAGACGTAACAGAAATCACCGGGCGCCCTATCACAGGGGTGGCGAGGTCATGCCCCTGGGTGTCCACCATCGGAAAAAATCAGATGATGGATAGTAATGACCTCCTGCGTGTTTGTGCCGTGCGCAGGGACCCGTACGGAAGGATGATGGGATCCTGGTGGCTGAGCCGATGAGCGTAGGCGGTTTAACGTCTCTGCGGCAACACTCCACTTTGGCCCGGATTTCTTCTCACAAGGGTGGCCGTAGCCTAGCCAGGTACGGTCAATCGGCTGCGGGGTCCGGTCAGACGGCCCCCAGGCAAGTTCACTCCCATTAGGGGCTTGCAGACGGCGGCGCTCGCTCGCATCGCTAGTGGTAGCGGTGTGAGTTGGTGTCGTGCAGTCTCGTGGGCAACTAATGGGGGGGGGCTATATCCCTCGACTAATCACTGGTGCTACCGTAGCATCGCCACTTGAGCACTCCATGGCGGGTGGGGATAGTCGAGGGATGAAATATAAAATCGGGATTTAAATGGATTATAAATCTAAAAAAAACCACAAGGCGAAAGGACCGGCGAAAGCTGGGACTGCGCACCAAAAGGCGGGACCGGCGAAAGCTGGGACTGCACACCAGACGGCGGGACCGGCGCAAGCCGGGACTGCATCTTCCGCAGGAACGTCCAGAGGCGATACTGCAGTGGGATCGTCTCAAGGCGGGGCTGTGGCGGGACTGTCAAATGACGGGACTGTCGCGGCACTGTCGAGGGCCGGCACTGCTGCGGGACCACCGAAGGGCGGAACTGCACACCAGACGGCGGGACCGGCGCAAGCCGGGACTGCATCTTCCGCAGGAACGTCCAGAGGTGTTACTGCAGTGGGATCGTCTCAAGGCGGGGCTGTGGCGGGACTGTCAAATGACGGGACTGTCGCGGCACTGTCGAGGGCCGGCACTGCTGCGGGACCACCGAAGGGCGGAACTGCAAACCAGCCCACCGGGCATAAGGGTACTGCCAAAGCTGGCGCGATACGGGACGCTTGCGTTAGAGATCGTATGACCTCGGACCTTGCGGCCCCGGACGCGACCGGCAAAGACAGCACCTCGTCGTCTCTCGGCGGCCAGCATGAATCAGGCTGGCTTCCGGTTGGACGATCTGGGGCGCGCAGGAAAAAGCGCCAAAAGCTGAGACAGCAGGCGGCTCTGGAGGGGACTCCTACGGAGGGCCCATCAAAGAGACCGCGTGCTGCTCTCAGCGGGGACAGCGGGGACATGGCGGCCAAGAGGATGAAGACCCAAGGGCAATCATCCTCAACCGGATCCTTTAGGGATGCGGTGGCGGCTGTGAAACTCGCTGTCGTGACAGTCAAGTACCCGGAGGAGTACTTGAAGGCGGAGGACTTGGTGCCGATCCAGGAGCTCATAATTGAGAAACTGGAAGTGGCGCCGGATCCTCTGCCTGTCCTAACGGTTGCTCCCGGAGTCGTCGCAGGTGCAATTCATGTATCCTGCGACAACTCTGATGCAGCCAACTGGTTTCGGGGTGCCATCCACAATGTGGAACTTGGTGCCCTGAAACTCAAGGTTGTTGACGCCAGGGACCTTCCAAAGCCAGTCAAAATGGCATGGAAGAGTCGCAACTTGGCGTTGCAAGACTCTGCCCGGGCCATTCGATTGCTCCAGCGACTCAACCCTACCTTGAGGACGAACGACTGGAAGGTCGTGAATACGCTCACTGAGCAGACCGACATCCGTCGTATCGTCCTCATGGACGGGGTGTCCGCTGGGGTCATCAAGGCCGCGGGCTACTCTCTTCCAGGAGGGATTGAACGATACTCGTTCAAGCTCCTGGAAGAAGACAAGGGAGAGGCGCCTGCTGCGGAAGCAGAAGTGGAGCCCTCCGAGGATGGACCACCACAACATGGGGAGGCCATTGAAGAAATCTCTGCTGACGGCGCAGCGCAGGCAACAGAGATTGGGACCAGGGCGTCGGAGACAGACCACGAGGATGACATCCTCGGGGACTTCGACACCCTGGGAATCGAGTCGCCGACTGCTCTCGAGGAGAGCCAGGTGATGGAGGAGGGGCCTCAAGACTAAGGCCCTCCCATATCAACACAGACCCATCAAAATCATCCAAGATGGAGGGACTAAGGTGTGTACAAATTAATTTGCATCATTGCAGAGCCGCTACTGCCCTTCTGGCTCGGCAACTGAAGCTTAACACATACGACGTTGCCTTGATACAGGAACCTTATCTGTATAAGGGGACTATAAAAGGCTTAGGTGGGACAGGAGGCATGGTGCTCTATGACTGTCCAACTAATGACGCGAGGACTTGCATCTATATCAGGGGCGGTGTAGAGGCAATGCCCTTACGTACTTTCTGTTACAGGGATCTCACAACAACCTTGATCCAAGTGGGACGGGAACAGAGAAAAGGAGAATCATCCTTGCCTGTGCCTATCTCCCATATGAACAAAAAGAACCAGTAACACCACTAATCAGAAGACTGGTTGATTACGGCAACCAAAAGAACCTTGACCTGATACTTGGTTGCGATGCGAACGCACACCACGTCGTTTGGGGCAGCTCGGATGTCAACAAACGAGGGGAGGATTTGTTGGACTTTGTGGTAAGCTCTTCTTTACAAATCCTTAACGTAGGCAATAAACCTACTTTTAGAACTTCTGCGAGGACTGAAGTTATTGACCTTACGCTGGCCTCAAACAGGGCCAGCGCTCATATTGAAAATTGGCATGTATCGGACGAAATCTCTTTGTCTGACCATAATTATATATGCTTTAGGTTTAGGACGGCGGGAGAAGCCGAAACTAGACGAAGGAGAAACCCAAGGTATACAAATTGGGACTCATACAGGAGGGACCTCAAAGTAAATTTGGGGAGCCCTAAAGGTAAGCTCAATTCCATACTGGATATAGAATTTGAAGCGGACAGAATCAAGGCAGGCATCATCGGTGCATGGGAAGATAACTGCCCAGAGAAGAAGGCCTTTGGCAAAAAGGTACCATGGTGGACTCCTGAAATAGCCAAAATACGTCAGGAAACACGACAGGCCTTTAATGATGCAAAAGCCAGGAAGGATTTTTCCGGCTATCATAGCATGCTAACAAGGTATAACACGGCGGTACGCAAGGCCAGAAGAACTTATTGGCGGCAGCATTGCACTTCCATCGAAACTCTGCCAAATGGGATGAGGTTGTGCAAAGCAATGTCCATGACCAAGACAAACCCACTAGCATCTGTAAGGGATGAGAATGGGCAACTCACGGAAACTGGACAGGACACTCTGGGCGTGATGTTTAGGACCCACTTCCCAGAATGTATACTGCGCGATAGCGATGAAGAGGAACCAGTCACAAGGGACGAGCTTACAAGGCACACGTCCAAAAATAACTGGCTCACGGCAAAGAAAGTGGTAGATGAAAATAAACTGAAGCTGGCCATAGCGGGCTTCCAGCCACTCAAATCCCCTGGTCCAGATGGCATCTACCCAATACTATTGCAAGAAGGGGCATCTGTTTTGATACCCCATTTGAGTAAGCTCTACAGAGCCTGCATAGCCTTTGGGTACGTACCCAAAGCATGGAGGGAGGTCAAAGTCACCTTTATACCGAAGGTGGGTAGACCGACTTATGAAGAAGCTAAAGCTTACAGGCCCATTAGTCTATCATCCTTTCTCTTGAAAACTCTGGAGAAACTGGTAGACAGGTACTTAAGAGAGGGTCCTCTGAAATTATTCCCCCTACATAAACTACAATGCGCCTACAGCCCCGGCAAATCTACGGAAACGGCATTGCACTATGTTGCGAGTCGAGCCGAGGCTGCGCTAGAGGGACAAGAAATATGTGTCGGGGCTTTCCTCGACATAGAGGGAGCCTTTGACAAGACAACATTTGAGTCCATACGCACTGCTGCAAAGGAACATGGCATCAATGATACCACGTGCAACTGGATTGACTATATGCTGAGAAGCAGAACAGTCAGATCGGAACTAATGGGAGACAGACTTAGTGCAAAAACAACAAGAGGTTGTCCGCAAGGCGGAGTGCTGTCACCATTATTGTGGTGCTTGGTAGTAAACTCGCTACTAACCAAGCTCAATACCGGACCATTCTACACAGTAGGCTATGCGGATGACATAGCTATAATGGTCAATGGTAAATTCCCGAACATAGTGTCTGGATTATTACAACAGGCATTGAGGATGACAGAGGAATGGTGTACAGTGAACCACCTCTCTATCAACCCAAGCAAAGCAGTCATTATTCCCTTCACGAGGAAGAGACAACTAGGAAACCTAGGAGAGCTCTCCCTCAATGGAATAAAACTGCCCTGGTCCACCGAAGTTAAATATCTGGGTGTAACGCTTGATAAAGAACTCAGGTGGAAAACTCATGTGGAAAATATTACGACAAAGGCCTTACGAGTGTTCGGCATGTGTCGTTCTACCTACGGTAAAACTTGGGGGCTAAAGCCCAAAGTGATACGATGGCTGTACCGGACAATGATAATACCTATTATCACATACGGCAGCATAGTGTGGTGGCCAAGAACAAAGCTTGCCTCGTGCAAAGCGCCACTCACCAGGTTACAAAGAACAGTGTGTCTCGGCATCACGGGTGCTTTCAGGACAACACCTACGGCAGCGATTGAGAGATACCTCAATATCCCTCCTCTGCATATGATGGTTGAATTCGAGGCAAGGAAGACATTACATCGTCTCGCTGTCGCTGGACTATGGGATGCCTCTAAGCCAAAGACTAACCATACAAAGTTCGATGAGAATGAAGACCTGGATCGGGTAACAAACATGTTATCCGATAAAATGCAAACTATGTTTGTGTTTGAGAGGTCTTTCAAGGTCCAAATCCCTACAATAGAGGACTGGACGAAGGGACTTGATCCACCAGAACAAGATAGTCTGGTGTGGTACACTGATGGATCCAAAATGGAATCAGGTACAGGAGCGGGAATATACGCAAAAGGCTACAAATGTAGCAAAAGCTTAGGGAAGATGGCAACTGTATTCCAAGCGGAAACATATGCCATTATAACCTGCGCTCAAGAGAATATAGATAGAGGGACTAAAGGTAAATCCATATATATTCTTAGTGACAGTCAGGCTGCAATCAAAGCCATGGCATCCTACAAAGTGGACTCCGGACTTATTCTGGATGCTATCCAAACCCTAAACAGGCTTGGGAAGCACAACAGGGTAAAACTGATGTGGGTCCCTGGGCACAAAGGATTCCATGGTAACGAAGTGGCTGATGAACTGGCAAGAGAGGGCTCAGCGAATTATTTTGTGGGTCCAGAACCATGTGTAGGCATCTCGACGTGTCTCGTAAAAGCCGCATTTAGGGAGTTTGCAGATCACAGACAACGAACTTGTTGGCTGTCTACTACCGGTCTACAACACTCCAAGAGATTCCTGGGCTCCACTTTCAAAGCCCGGGATTGCATTTGGAACATGAGCAGGGGGCAAATCCGCTACCTGCTTGGGGCCTTTACTGGGCACTTTGGAACCAACGACATGCTCATGAAGATGGGTCTAACCGCGACACCCATGTGCAGGTTGTGTGGGGAACATACGGAACGCATGGAGCACCTACTGTGCACATGCGATGCACTGGCTGGTAAGCGAATGAGTCTCCTAGGGGTTGGATACCCAAAACCAGAAGATTATAGGCTCATATCTCCTAGTCTCGTTGTAAGACTAATGAAAACGGTTTTCAACGAGAATGAGGAGGAGTAAGTTATCTAGGGGACCACAAAAGATCCCAATGGGTCGAAGTGTCCGAGGTATTTCTCGGCCCCTCCATAAGATAAGATAAGATAACTGGCGGACAGCAACTTTAACGACATAATATGTCTTAGGTTCCAATAAAAGAGGTTTATTCTGGTGTGATTCCATTAAATTTACAACCCAAAAGCATCTTAAGGCCAAGCAAGCACCTGCTAGATTATTTGGTACTTATAGAACTATTTTCTTGCATACATTTGCTGTTTTAACTACATCAGCAGTTATAATTTCAAAACATTTTTTCCTTTCACTACCCAGTTTTTTAGCTAGTCAGTCTAAAGCTGAACATTTATTTATTTATTTGGTTTACTACCTTAACAAAGAATTGAATAAATTCAAGTTCATTACTTGAAATCACTAGCTGTACAATTATAGTATTATTGTTGGCTTCAGGTTCTAAGATTTATAATCTTACTATTCTAGAAAAGAACGATGAAAATCTAATGTCTGTGGAAGATAAGATGACTTTGTGGCCAAAGTTTTTATCAAGCAGATAGATATAAATAGACAGTCAGGTAGGTTGTTGCGGAAACACCCAGACCATTGTGTCTTTATTGTCAAACACATGTACTGTCATAAGTTCATTTACTTGTCTGTCAGGAAATATTAAACCTGCTACGAGTACTTCTAGTATATTGCAATTTGTGTGGGAATAGATTATTAAAGCTACCAACAAAGTTAACCCACCGGGCAGTACCTATTAGGTCAACTGTGGCTTTTAGAGTAGCCTGGAAGTATGTTTAGAAAGTAGATCTGAACAGGAAATTAACTGAAAAGTAAAAAAATAAAACTTAACGTTAAGTATTGTATCCAGTAAATAATTCAATATATTAACAGCTTGCATTCAATGTTGGCTGTGAACTTAAAAAACTTTTTTATATTTTTGTGGAAAACTATAAGAATTAATTAATTGACAGAATTATTCAGAATTAATTTTCTGATTTTCTGTTGATTTTGCAGAAATTTATTGTTATTGTTTATATTAACATGAATGGTATAAGTGTATAATAAAACTGATTATATTTCAGAACAGTTCAGATTGTTCATCATAGCGTTTGTGTTTATCACCAGCAGATACCAAACAGGTCTACAAACTCAACACCTGTGTTTTAAATAACACATAATATGACTGTTTTGCATTACAACAAAACAGGTATTATGTGTGGATAAAACACAGGTGTTGCAGCAATTCTCTTGCTGGTAAGTTGAAGACCCTATGAAGTTGACAGATAATGCATCCGTCAACGTCACTCTCATGAGCGCCGCTGCTGGAGGGAAAGAGACAGGTATATAACCATGGACAATTTGGTAAGTTTTTACCCATAGATCACCATGTAAAGGCATATTTACAGACAGCTTACTACAAACTCAACACCTGTGTTTTATCCACACATAATACCTGTTTTGTTGTAATGCAAAACAGTCATATTTTTAATGGCCTATCCAACAATACCCCACACCGTGCGATAGATGAAAAAAAAACCATCCCCACTTTACGTCTACAGGAGGTACTGTGAGGACGTAGTCAGGTGCTGCGAGAAGGAAACAATGGTTTTACTTTTATGAGATATATTTTAGTAATAATGTGCCTGCTTTCAGGCGACTCATCTAGAAGTGAACCACATGGCACAAAGCAGGGCCTTTATATACACTGCACAAGCCTAGCAAGAACATCTTCATTTATTCTATGTTCGAAATTCAATTACCTTACAATACGTTATCTGTTGCCAGTCTTAATATAGGCAAGTAGGTTGCCTTCTTAGGCAGAGTCCTCACAGTACACAATATTTTTTTCCTAATTTTATTTTACCACTTTGTCGGAGTGATTAATATGTAAATCCATGCAAAATTATAGCTTTCTAGTACTAAGAGCCTCTGAACTAAGCTGCGTATGGATAGATGGACATGCCGAAACTATGACGGTTCCTTCTTGACTACGGAACCCTAAAAATGTATCGCCGAAATGTTTGTAAGCGCAGCTGATCTTCAGAACGGCTGCACCTATTTAGCTTATTCTTTTTTTGTTTGCTTCGTTAGAATACAGGAAAGATAAAAAAAATAGGTAGGTAGGTAAGTGAGGTAGGTAAGGTAGGGTAGGTAGGTTGACGGGAGCGATGCTGCGGGGGAGAACTGGTTTAATATAAATCCAGGTTCCCCACACCTTTTCGTTTAAAAAACAATTGTCAATCTTGGCATTGAATTTTTAAATTCCCTTCGTATTTCACTGCCACCCTGCCACTTAGCATTTAGTAAATAATTTTGACGTGCATTGGTATGCAGATGCTTCTCATCATGTTTTGAAGCTTCATTAGTAACTGAGTAGTTCCTTGAAGCTGAAGACAAGCAAATACTAAACAGATTCACGGTGAGCGCAGCCTGCTGATTGCAACGCTAAATAACTTCGCAACGCCTTTGCTTAAGTGTTCAGCTCAACTTTGAGCTAAGGACTTACGGAGAATTTTAAGAAATAGCTACTAACTTCGTGTACCTTTGAGTCTAGGAAAGTTTTAAAATTATTTTACTAATATTATAAACGCAAAAGTTTGGATGGATAGATGGATGTATGTTTGTTACTCAATCACGCTGGAACGGCTAAACGGATCTGGATGAAATTTGGAACAGGGATAGATTATAGTCTGGAATAGGCTACTTTTCATCCCGGTATAATGTTATTTTGGGATAAGAAAATATTTTCAACGCGGGCGAAGCCGCTGGCAGGAGCTAGTATGTCATAAAGGATGAATTTTGACCAACGGGTGTCGTGTATCGGCGTTCCCGCGGAAGGCTACATGACACCACGACTCAGCGCAATACCTCGCCGACCCAACGTACTAAATAGATTTGTTCGAACTTTGTTAAGAATTATTGTATTCGTTTATTTTTGTATGTTATATTTGTGTATTTTATCTATGGGACTTAGTTGCCTGAAAATAAAGAATTATTATATATATATACTAATATTGTAAAGAGGAAAGATTTGTATTTTTGTATGTAACGAATAAACTTGAAAACTACTGAACCGATTTCAAAAATTCTTTGACCGTTGGGAAGCTACACTATCCCCGGGTGACATAGGCTACTTTTTATCCCTGTATTCCCACGGAGACGGGCACCACGCGGGTGAAACCGCAACGCGTCCGCTAGTTATAATTATTATAAAGTAACTTCCTAACCTATATCTTTTTCTGTACCTACTGAAAGGAAATTAAATTGGGAGTAGTAGAATTTCCCAAACCATGTACCTACAGGTCGATTGCCAGTCGTCCGGGTGCAGATGAATACTAGTATGTCACATGGAGTAATTGCCTTCAGAACGCAGTTATTGAGTAACACGATATCACAGACAACGAACTTGTTGGCTGTCTAACACCGGTCTACAACACTCCAAGAAATTCCTAGGCTCTTCGTTCAAAGCCCGGGAATGCATTTGGAACATGAGCAGGGGGCAAATCCGCTACCTGCTTGGAGCCTTTACTGGGCACTTTGGAACCAACGACATGCTCATGAAGATGGGTCTAACCGCGACACCCATTTGCAGGTTGTGTGGGGAACATACGGAACGCATGGAGCACCTACTGTGCACATGCGATGCACTGGCTGGTAAGCGAATGAGTCTCCTAGGGATTGGGTATCCAAAACCAGAAGACTACAGGCTCATATCTCCTAATCTCGTTGTAAAACTCATGAAAACGGTTTTTAACGAGATTGGGGAGGAGTAAGTTATCTAGGGGACCACAATAGATCCCAATGGGTCGAAGTGTCCGAGTTATTTCTCGGCCCCTCCATGAGATAAGACAAGATAACACGATATCGAACATACGGTGTGTGTTTCGACTGACTTGGCCCGCCCTAGATTTCAATAAAATATTCAAAAGCTTTTAAAAAATCCACAGTGAGTGCTAAAATTTTCGACCTTGCGGGTTAATCGCTCTTGAGTTCTACTTCTTTATTTTTCAATCTATTTGCATAATTTGATAAATAGTTCTCTGTACAAATGGGCAATAAGAGCCCATCCTAATTCAGGCAGAGTGCTAGGGGTGCACCTAGAAAACAGTCCTGCTGGCGCCCTTGATCACTAGCTAGATTGACAAGGGATCGAAACATGCAATCTTGAATAATAAATTCTACAAGAACTAAGCAGATCAACAGACAGTCATGAAAAATGTTGCCAATTACATACACTTTTAAAAAAATCCCTTAGCAAAACTGGCATGAGATTCCTTAGTTTCTCATAGCCTGTAACGACTGTCAAAGTCTTCTTATTTTCGTGTTAGGATGTGGCCACTTCTGGTGTCAGATTTAATTCATGGTGACTTACATCTATACTATAGAATAGGCTCCGAATCTACTGGACCGATTTGAAAAATTCTTTCACCAATAGAAAGCTACATTATTCCTGAGTGATATAGGCTATTTTTTAATTCCGAAAATGGGTCCTGAGGGGTGGTCCGCGGTTTCGCTCCCTTTCCCTTTCCTTCACCGTTGCCTGTAATGACCAAGATGAACTTAGAAAGTACATCATCATTATCTGCTGCTGAGACACAGCCCTCCTTTTTGTGAGAGGGAATGGGCCTTAATCCACCACGCGGGACCAGTGCGGATTGGTAGGTGTCACATATCTTCGACTTTTGGTTCTAGGACATGCCGGTTTCCTCACGATGTTTTTCTTAACCGTTTTGAGAGCATCGGTTACAGTGGTGAAAAAATAATTTGCACTAAGTAAAGCGACGGCCTGGGTTCTAACCCACGACCTACGACATGTAAGTCGGGGACGTTACCACTGGTCCATCACAGCTCTAAAGTCTATGAATTTCAAAAAGTCTCATTGGTTCTTGCCCAGATTTGAACCCACGACCTCAAGAACGGAAGGCGAGTTCTTAGCCACTGAGCCTCCACGAAATTAAAACTGTCAAAGTCTACAAATGACAGCCGGAACCAACACATCAATTTCCGAGGCATAAGAAGTCTCGCTACGTAGTTGAGGGGTGGTCAATTAACCACGGACCAAGCTCAGCTACCGTACCTCAACCTTGAAGATCTACTCGTGCGGGTTCTATTACTTTTTAGTTAGTTATTTCTTTGATCACAAAAGGAGAGCCTAAAAATAAATAAGAAAAAAAAGATATGAATCGGACAACCATTCAGCGGAGTGATGGGAAATTGGCGTTTCCGAATCGCACCAACTGAGATCAATTGGAACATTTTATCCCCGACACGTGATACCTTAGACCAGCGGAGCGGATAAGAGCAATCGACCGGTTCATTCGTGATAGCGGACGTTTAGGTGAAGTATTCCCTATTATGGTATATATTGGAGAATGTTTTTGTGGATCTTAGTTAGCTATTTACAACAATAGTAAAACCGACAGGCAAATATTAAGAGGCAGGATTAAATTGTGTGAAATTGATTGACGAGTGGGCATGGTAACAATGCTTATGCTTTCTCTATATGAGAAAAGGCTTGACTATAAGGGCTCCAGACTGCTGCGGCGCCGTAGCGGTGCGGGCATCGGATTGCTGCGGCGCCGCAGTGGTGCGGTGTCGAAATGCGCAAGGCCAGTTGATGTTTTCCATACAATTTATGCACACACAAACTCGTCCTGATGTCGTGCGTGCGCGGCACCGGCGAGGCACTGCGATCTTTATGTATAAATTGTAAGTACGACACCCGCACCGCTGCGCCACCGCAGTAGTCCGATACCATACGTTTAAATTGAAAGATCCCCAAAGGAGGTCGCCTACGGCTATTTTTTGCAGCGATACAATGGCTAAAAGATCGCAATACAGTGGTGATGCACTCTGCTGGCCTTTGCCTACGTTACCATGATTTTGCATCGCTACTATAGTGACAAATCATTGATACAGATGCGATGCAGCATCGATACGGTCATGCGCTGTAGTGACTACTTGTGAACGCCTTTGTGAACGATTGACTCTGATGTTTGCATCGATGGAGTCGCGCGTTGGTAGTGATGGTAGCATCAATACAATTGCGGTCAAACGCGCTACTGAATCGATGCATACAGACTTGACGCTGAAATAAAATGATAGAAATCTTTAATTCTTTGAATGGAACGTTTTCCTCGTCACTATCTTTTTGCCCCTATCCCTTGTTACTTAGTCGGCGCAACAAGTTTTTCTTTTATTCGCCCGTGTCAACCGTCCCGCTATCCTACACTGCCTTATCAAATATATTTCATACTAGCTGTTGCCCGCGGTTTCGGTCCCGTGGACCACCCCACAGGACCCAATTTCGGGATCACAAAATAGCCTATGTCACTCAGCAATAATGTAGCTTTCTACTGGTGAAAGAATTTTTCAAATCGGTCCAGTAGTTTCGGAGCCTATTCGGTACAAACAAACAAAAAAATCTTTCCTCTTTTTAATATTAGTATAGATGAAAAAAAAAACAATAAAAAAAAATTGCCAAGTTTAGCTCATTATTTTTTCTTGTGTTTATTATATTATTAGGGCAAAGTTTTTATGATAGATAAAGAGTTCAAAAGCTTCATTTTCTTCATTATATTTCCCGAAGCCGGGGCAGGCAGCTAGTATTTAAAAGAATATTTTCTTACCAAATTGGAAATCTACCAATTAGTTGTTGTCGATAATTAAAATGAAAACATGAGCTCCAAAAATACGACTACGGTACGTAAACAACTTGATCGAAACAGGAAAATAATCCTTTTTTTCTTTAACAAACTCCAATTAGTGCAGCAAGCCCCACAAGTACTAAATTATTTTTAAAAAGTTTATGCCAGCGGAGTCATCCACGTGTAAGTCGTTATAAATTTTTACAAAACTCAAAAGAATAAAGTGGATTATGGACCTATCTAAAATTGTGCTTATTTTGCTAGCAAATTACCAAAGAACACAACAAAATATTACTTTTCGTTATTTTGATTCGTAATTGCATGTCCAGGCCCATTGCGTTACTGATTTATCTGATACCACGAAATTGAAATTTAAAATTGCTTTACCACGTATTTCAGTGAGAACCACTTTGTATTGTAATTATCTTACTACCTCAATTCGAATGAGAAAATATAATTCGATTGGTCTGAAACAGCTATTTCCTTATAAGTTTTCTATTTGTGAATTTTTGGTAGGGGAATTCTCGATCCTTACTAATACTGTAAATTACGCACAGGACCTAATCGGTACTGTGGATCGTGGCGTCACTTGGGGGAGGCTATAGGCTTTTTTTGCAGTTTTATTTCGGCTGAAATGATGATGATTATAAATGTTGATGTCTGTATGTGTAATTTATCTATGACCTGGATTAGGTCAAGATACTCTCGGGGACTGCATGAATTAATCCACATGTGAAGTGTGACGAAATGCACAAAACTCCAGTACCCCAGCCAGAGGAAGCTACAGAAAACCGTGTGGTTTTAGTTAAAGTCTGACATACCCCATTTTTCTTTGTTTTTGGTTTGGTCAATCATCCAATGACTTCTCCTGCTCTTGAAGCGGGCGAAGGTATCAGATTTTTGTGACTAAACCTACCCATGTTTCATCAGTTGCTTAAGCCAGAGCCACGGTAACTCTCTTTCAAATTTATCCGCGACCCAGACAGTCATCGGCCCTGCGGGACCCGTCAGCTTTTGGTGATATCTCTATAACGCGCGCGTGGAACACTACGAGCCGTCGACTTGGGCCTGGTCCTTATCGGACGGCAAGCTACCCATTATTCGCCGTCCGCAAGCCCACGCTTACGGTAGCTGGGCATTGGCTTGCGACTCCCAACGCCCAGGGCGTCTCCTGCAGAGACTAGGGTCGTGAGTCTCCATTGCGTCTCCGTCACACGTTCCGCCTCCTCCTTCGTGAGCATTACTGCTTCGCAGAAGAAGGTGACAGCTTCCAATGCCCTCTCACCCCTTACCATGGCCTGAACCACGGCCGGACGCGAGAGTGCAGGCCAGGCGCGAGGCAGTGCTCCACCCAAGCGGGGCACACCTCCACCGTATGCTCCACCGTGTCCTCCGGGCGACCCACACTATGGTGGGTCTCCTAGGTACTTCATCGTCGACCCGAGGCCGATGTAAACCCCTCCTACCGTTATTTGGGAGCCATGGCGTGGCGCATTCCAAGGTCCATGAAAACACAAAGCCTCGGAATTGTGCAGGGCCATCTCGAGTCCCAATTGCCGGCTCCACTCGACGACTATCGCAACCCCGCGTGTCGCTATTTCAGCCGCCGCCGTGCCGGGTCGTCAGTATATAAAACCACGTTGACGCCCTTAGGGAGTTCGGCGCACAGCACCCAGTCGTATCCACTCACCCTAGAACGGAGTAATTAGAGTCAGAGCTATGTCAATGAAAATTTCTATCAATAAACAGTAACACG
Source organism: Orthosia incerta (assembly GCA_948252205.1). Lineage (NCBI taxonomy): Eukaryota > Metazoa > Arthropoda > Insecta > Lepidoptera > Noctuidae > Orthosia > Orthosia incerta. Next base: position 6,824,623 of record OX411760.1, read on the forward strand.
TATGATTTGTATGGAAAGTTTTGACAATGCTGTCTCTAACAGTGGCCGCCGAGGCGTCTTGATAAGTCAGTACTCTATGAATAGTGCCAATAATCTCTTCTTCGTCGGTATTGGCAGAGTGGTCGTGGTCATCACGTTGCAGTGAGACTTCGGGTTGCCATAATTTGCTTAACGATGCGAAGCCATCCCTCTCTATCGGCCAATAATACGCATGGCTAATAAAAATAAACGACAAAGGCTTCCTTTTCAGACCTAGACTGTTATAAACCCAATTTTTTCTTGAAACTAATAATAGCACCCAAAAATGTTTAACAACGCCCAAACAGCCTGTGACCAAAATTAGAACCGAATTTGTCATCCATCACACCCCTAGCAAATTATCTTTTGTGAATTATTCCGAGGGTAATCAACTAAGAACCTTATTGCTCTACCTTTTGATGTGGCTGCATGAAAATGACCCTTAATGAAGAGTCGATTTGGGAAAGGTGATTAAAGGAAAGGCTATTTTGAAAGTGTCGTTCTGATGAGGTTAGAGGCAATACATGTGTTTTTGAGGAATGAAAAGGTTGCAATAAATGTGGTTTTGAGGACAGGCAAAGTAGCGTAATCAAAGATACTCATAATTAGCCCGCTTTTGCCCGAATTCTTAGTTAAGTACCGGTTTCAGTATTTTCTGTTTTTCTATAATACTATATCTGTAATAGCTAGAGCAGCGGTGGTCCAGTGGTAACGGTAAAGCAGTGGTGGCCCAGTGGTAACAGAAGAGCAGTGACAGCCCAGTGGTAACGGCCACGACTGCCAAGTTTTAAGTAAGAATAAGTTCGAATCCAGGCAAGCACTTTATTGTATGTAAAATTTCATCACCACTGCTCTCAAAACGTTGAAGGAAAACATCGTGAGGCGACCGGCATGTCCTAGAACTAATAATTCTAAGACATATGACAGCTCGTGGCTAAATAATAACAGCCGCATGGGTCGATCTTCAAGTTTAAGCAAACCTTTCCGAGGTCGGTCCGTGGATGGGTGACCATCTTTACATAGCGAGTTTCTTCCATGCTTCAGAAAGCACGATAAGCCGTTGGTCCCAGCTGTCATTTGAAGAACTTTGAAAGTCGTTGCGGGTAGTCTGAAGCCAGATATCTGATACCAGTCTAGCCATGGATATTGTGTTACCCAGTTAATGGGTTTTGGAGGTCAGATAGGCAGCCCCTCCATGTTAAATAGTGGTACTCAGCTGCATCCGGTTAGACTGGAAGCCGAACCCAACATAGTTGGGAAAAGGCTAGGTAGATTGATTGATTGAGCTGTAATCTCAGTATTCAGGCACAAGATGCCATAGGTATCATCTGCGACCTGTCGAAACCATTTGATTGCGTTAATTACGAAATATTACTTCTGAAACTTGAGCATTACGGTCTAGGCCAATCAGCGTTAATTTTAGTAAAATCTTATTTGAATGATAGACAGCAGTTCGAATAAATGGTGTCAATTCATCGAGGTTAAACGTGAAAATGGGGAATGGGAATGGGGAAAACCCCAGGGCTCAATTTTAGGTTTCTTATTTTTAGTATACTTAAACGATTTACCCCGTTTATTGAAAACCAATTTCCAATAACAATGTGTCATTAGCAAATTATACCACGTTTAGTTAAACACGGATTTATTTGCTGCTGACGACATCATCTTTAATTTTCTCTGTCTTAATGTCTCTCTGAAGGTAGCACATGTATTGGATCATTCGGTTCCCTTCATGATGGTTGAGCTGGGTGATGCCAATTCATCCATCATGTTCGTGAACGGGCGCCATCAGTTTTAATTGGTCATAACTTAACTGCTTCGAAATGCTTTAAATTACGTAGTTGTTTTCTTTTTTAATTTCTTATTTTGCTCTCTAGACGTTTTTACGTACACGTCTTTTTACAGCGTTCTCACATATGTATCTTTCCAACAAGAACCACCAAATAATTGTAATAAAAACTGATGGCAAAGAGTGTCCGTGGAGTTTCTTGCACACTCTTCTCCATAGAGACCTATTGACGCTTGCGAATGTGCAACTAGGTTCATATTTTGTTTGACAATTCAGAAGTACCTACCTATGTATGGATTAGTTGAATAAAAATATTTTAATTTTGATTTTTGATGCATTTTAAAATCAGTCCATAGTTTACTTAGACCCGTTCATTTGTATAGACATTTGCAATCTGCCTGTCGGTGTGTGTGCTGTAATTATGTAGAGCTATTCTGTTAACATTTAACCGCAAAGACTAAGCTGAAGTGAGCTGTCTTCTACCTAGGTGCAAGCGGGTTATTGTCGATTTGCCACAAAGTTGATTCGTCACACTTTTGTTAGGTGCAGACATTGAAAGTAAACTCGTCATAAGCATGAAAATGTATGCGTTAATACGTCACAGGTAGATACAGGTTGTTTTAAATTCGTCACACATCTTCACATTATACCATTTTTTTTAAAAGTACCGTTAGCAAGCAATTTTCTAGTTCTAGGGTTTTAACATCAATCAAACTCTTCATTTATTTATTTATTAAAACTACATGCAACATAAAAGTACATAGGCGGACTTAATGCCTGAGGCATTCTCTACAAGATATTTAAAATAATATATATATATATAAATTAATAGAAAGGCGCGTATTGTGACGACTCTGCTATTCGTTTAGAAAATAATGCCGCAACTTCCGCTTAAATGCATACTGAATGGTGGCCGTCCTGATATCGAGAGGAAGCGCATTCCAGAGAAGAATGGATTGAATATGAAAGGAAGAATGAACAAAATCAGAAGTATGAGAAGGACAGAGCAAGAGAAGATTGTTAGATGAACGCAGAACGCACTTCATGCTCCAGCCCTTGAGTCTGGTTACAGTTATGTATCCATCTAGTTTCACAATCATACTAATCAAGCTGCTGTGCACCTGGGGGCAAATCGACAATTTCCCGTACCAGGGATTGACCACACCACTCACTTCATTCACTTACCTCACAATGTGATTTTAACAGATTAGACCGACTGTTTCACAGTTTGTCATTTCATTTAGACTCAGATTGACATCTTTAATTTCACCGATATTTCTTAAAATATCAGCCATATTTAAAGAAGATATCTTTTTTCGACACGAACATTCTTCCTCGTTCCAACCGTTATTTCAGACTTCCGCAACTCAAATAAAAACTTTCTGTTAAAAATAATTAAACTGTAGCAGAGAGCAAGTTCCAGCTTATCTTCAAGAGCACTACAATAACTTCAGATCTTCAATTATCTCATAAGCCAAAGGAAAGTAGTCGGTAAACTGTTTTTATATAAAAACCTGATGATTCTACAAAGTTAATGCACAAAATAGTGCAGAAGGTTGGCTCCATTAGCATGATCCTTTTTTTTGTGTGTACGAATTTGGTCTTGACTCTATGCTAGGTCAGAGGTGACAGAGACACAGAAAAATGTAATAATAATGTGCCCACTTCTGGGACACAGGCCTATGTGTGAGAGTGGGCTGTAATCCACCACGCGGGTCCAGTACCGATTGGTAGATGACATATGTCTCCGAATTTTTGGTTAACCTTAAGAAAAGCTGTGCCTGTGTGTGGTGACGTATTCCATATGAGCGATGTGCTAATTGCTGGTTGGGGAGCGAGACGAACTGTTTTCTGAGCCACGGCCAAAGGTAGATAGTAGGACACTGGGATTCTGTTTGTTGAGTGGATGTGTGTTTGATATGGTCTGATCTGGATGAAATTTGGCACAGAGATGTATTGTAGTACGGAATAGCACATAGGCTTTTTATCCTGATATAATGTTTTGTTGGGATGATAAAACACTTTTCACACGGGCGAAGCCGCTGGCAGAAGCTATTTAAGTTATACGTGAGAAATTTATATGACCATAATGCCTTGGAAGGTGGGTAGGCATTTGGTGTGGGATTCACCATGTTTCGACACCCTTGCGCCATCCCATCTTCTTAGCACGGCGAGCTGTGCTTGTGTGGCTGCTGCCGGTGCAGAAAACCTCAAACGGCGCAAATATAACAACCTTATTGGAAGTTATATGTTTGAGCGTTTGGGGTTGAAACATTAGGTCCATGGGATTCGAGTGCGCATCGAGTTTTTCAAGAAATTTGCACAAAGCTCGTCGACTCTTCACGTGACCAGAGAGCTGGCCTTTTCTTCGGCTAGAGAATCAGCATTGCCATCCAACGTGGCAATGCTGCCAGCGTTCTGGGCACGTTCGCAGCGTTCTGTTTTTTTTACAATATTCAATTGTACATATGTTAATAAATATTATTTTTTGTGAGAAACTACACAGTTTTGCAATTAGTCATCAGTTCATCACATACGGCGATTGCATACTGTCTCACTCTTCATATGTCATTTGCTGTATTTCGATCATTGTTTAAAACGGACCTTTTATAATATTTTATAGTTTATGAAAGCTTTGCCTACATTTCCTGGTAATCGTTAAGCAGATAGAGATCGTTTTTTCCTTCTGTTTTGCTCGGTAAGTGGATTGTGCTATCTCAATTTAATATTTACCTTATCTGCCGAGAGAAACTTTTCCATATCTAGCTGAATTGATAAATCATAAGTTTGAAAAGATTTGTTAGTGTCCTTGGGCCTTGGGTGTTGTCTTGGTTTTTTTTGTTCTTTTTATGGTATGCGTCGTGCCTGGTGCAAATAACCTATTTTTCTTTCTTTCTTTCCTTATAAATTAATTAGCAAATACATCTTTGCCTTCAACTTCTGGTAATATATGCGTGTTTTTAGGGTTCCGTACCCAAAGGGTTGCCTCAACCTCAAAGTAGACGCCGCGGTCCGTCTGTCAGCTAGACAGTTGAAATTTTCACAGATGATGTATTTCTGTTGCCGCTATAATAAAAAATACTAAAAACAGAATAAAATTAATATTTATGTGTGGCTGCCATACAACAAACGTGATATTTTTGCCGGTTTTTTGCAATAATGGTACGGAACCCTTCGTGCGCGAGTCCAACTCGCACTTGCTTGACCGGTTTTTATGAATAAGTATTATCCACAAATATACTATGACAAGCCTCAATACCTTCTGGAAAAATCGGGGTAAGTTTATTTATATATTGTTATAAAAATGTCGCGATAAACCCAAAAACTACTGAAAGGATTTTCATTTAGATTTCACCAATAGACAAAGTGATGCTTGAGAAAGTTGTAGGTGTATAATTTGTTAAGGTTTTGGTCAAGCCATCTGGGAGCTTTCACCGAAAATGCTGCCTAATCACTTTCAGATATAACAAAACAATGTATGGTGGGATATTTCTCTTTTATAAGTCTACAGAAAAGTCCGCGATGACATATATATATATACATATATCTATCTTTTAAAGATTACTTACTATACCCATTCTAACTTAAAAAAAATGGTCACGTACAATGCGGTAATTGAAAAGCTATTTAGACGGATACAGTATTCATCGTTATCAACTTAAATACATCAGTTACGTGAAGCCTTTCGTGCGTTATGATAATCCTTTACAGCGTATAATTTACTACTTATTTTAAGAAAATACATGAAGCCATAAATGCTCCACTCACCGTGCGAAGCAGGGGTAGGTCGCTAGTAAGTTATAAAACCAAAACCCGTTTGTTTTCAGCACATTTTTTTCCGATTTTCCTCAATGGTGTTGAGATTTGGACAATCCAAGCAAGATAAAGGCAGAGGATAGAAGCATTTGAAATATGGTGCTGAAGGCGGTTGCTCCAAATACCATGGACAGTCGGACGCACAAATGTGTCTGTCCTTTCTCAACTCGAGATCTGAGCGCATCTAATTTATTTTGGCCACACAATGCGAAGGGGAGATAGCAGTCTCGAAAAGCTGATCATTTTTTGCAATACCGAAGGAAAGAGAGCACGAGACCGGTGGCAACACTGTGATCTGACCATGTAAAAGAAGCTACGTCCTAAAGCAAATTTCAGCAGGTGGTGATGGAAACTTTGTACCGGAATCCATGGAAGGCGCAGATACACCTAAGTAGCTGATTTTAAAATGATAATCAAATCTAAACGGCTTGTCGTAATTTTTTGGATAAATTATAATGTTATAGAACACCATTATCTAAATAATTTGATTTAAGAAAAAATCGAGTTCTATTCGTATAACATAGTGTAATTAATTTGTAAATATAAGTCTAAATCGGACATAAACACGACAACCGCACCAAACCGCTGGGCATATTTTAATGAAATAGACAATCATCCCAAAGACATCTTTAAGGGCTAGTCGACGGCACGAACTATTTTGTGCGCGGGGTTGAAATGCATTTTATATCAACTTACAACACGTACGGAAGAGATAGATGCTGTGATGAGCAGTAAGAGGCTAGTTCGCGTACGAATACACACTTTTGCAAATTTGTAGCGAAATGGATAATGATTTAGAACGAAACCGAGCGCGCGAAATTTTATAAACAGACCTTTGGCAGTCTAGATATCATGAAAAAACGACTAAATCTATCTGTTCAAAATAACATTATTTGCATTGTTGAACTACTAATCTATCCCTGTATGGAGGCCGTTTTGCAATTTTCCGTCTTCTTATGGTATATATTCGAGCCCAAAAATGCGTTAAAATTAGTGTACAAATGTGGAACTTTCGACGCTCATAACTTTCAAATATTTTCTTTTTTTACTTTTTTGCTTCCATACAGGGCTAGATAATGATGAGACAAATTTATATCACTTTTTATTTTGAACGTACATCGTCAAACAGTGGAATAATCCCTAGACTACGTTTGTATGAGACTTTTCGACTAGTGTAACCTTAATACCTTCATTTTGATCAGAGGCTTTTTTTAAAAGTCATAGAATTATAAGGAAAGAACAAAAAACTACTAAATTTTGGGTCGTGTGGGTGTGAAACGAGTGCGCATTCTGTTTCCTCAAGGTCGTTGGCGTTAGTCGTCGTCTTTAAGGGGTCCAGTGACCACGATCCTTTTGATTTGTTTCATTCCATTTTTATTTCAGATGTTTTTACCAACCAACCCATCATTTTTAGGGTTCCGTACCCGTACAAAGGGTAAAAACAGGACCCTATTACTAAGACTTTACGATCCGTCTGTCTGTCTGTCTGTCCGTCTGTCACCAGGCTGTATCTCATGAACCGTGATAGCTAGACAGTTGAAATTTCAGATGATGTATTTCTTTTGCCGCTATAACAACAAATACTAAAAACAGAATAAAATTAATATTTAAAGGGGGCCATACACCACACGTGATTTTTTTGCCGTTTTTTGCTCGATATTAATAACGGCAACAGGTAGACGCTTGAAATATTCACAGAATATTTAGTTTTATACTCACTTCAAAAAATAAAAATTATTAAATTAAAATAAATTAAGGGGGGCTCCCATACAACAAACGTGTTTTTTTTGCCGTTATTGCTATAATGGTGCGGAACTCTTCGTGCGCGAGTCCGACTCGCACTTTTAAAATTCTGTCAAGCCTACGATTTTACTACAGCGTAGCATGCTGCTACGAAATCGTAGCTATATGCTACGCCAAATCTGCCGAATTTTGCTAGACTTTTCTCACCCATTGAAATTGTTGGAATTGGTCTCTATTTTAAATGAATACAGCTGAAGATTGAACAAAATTGTTAGTTTTTTTTTTAATATTTCCAGGAAAAGCCTTTGCTGTCATAATGTATATGAGGTTTTTCTGGAAATATACCATACTTATGTTATATATGTGAAAGTAACTCTATCTGTTAGTTGTCTTATGTAACTTAAACAGCCGTAAATTTGGTATGGAGATAGTTTGAGACCTTGGGCAGGACATAGGATAGTTTTTATTCCTGAAATTATCCTTTATGGGTGGAAATTTGTATAGTAAACCAAAAATTTCTTAAGTAAGGCGACCCAGACAACTACAATATTATTTCGCAATATAAAAATATGCTATTCGAAGTACTAATGCTAGGCAGACGAAGTTGTGGGCAAAACTTAGTAGTAATATATTTTACGGAATTAATTGCCCAGGTATATTTTGCTTTTAAACGGGCAGCAAAAAACCATAAATCCACAGTTAAACGAAAACTTCTCTTTGGATTATTGAGTACCAACTACTGCGAAATGATTAAAATCATGAAAAATATAATTTTATTTTCGCAAAATAATATAGCTCACATTTCACCGATTCAATATTATTCTTCGAACCGTGAAATTCAAGTTAATGGACGGTCTACATTTCTTTTATCATTCGTTCATTGTCAGTCACTCACTCGTTTCGTTCATTCAATCGTTCTGTATGTAATTTTAGGGTCGAGTTGCACATGGGTGGATCTTGACAGAGGCTTATAGAATATTTTTAACCGACTTTCGAAAAAGGAGGAGGTTCTATGTTTGACTTCTTGTATGTTTTTTTATGTATGTTCACCGATATCTCCGTCAATTGTGGACCGATTTTGAAAATTCTTTTTTTGTTTGAAAGAGTATGTTCCGAAATTGGTCCTATTTTAATTTGGTGAAGCTCTGATGAATAACTTTGAAGATATATAACAGAACTCTTCAATAAATAACGGCAAATCTGTCGGGACTGCTGAAATCTCATGTCTGTTTATTGTTTATACCATTTCATAACATAACATCACGCCAGTATGCTCTTAAGGGGTAAGCAGATCTCTCATTTGATCGGTTTTGTTCAAGTTTCATGATATTCGGGTAATCTATTCTGGCGTTATAGGAAACTTACTAAACAACTTGCCTAGGTAGGTATAACTAAAAAGTGAAAAATAAAAAAACTTTTTTACAACAAAATACTACCCACTTCCAAATAAGAAAACTACAAAGTGAAAAATAACTTTACTTTTGGAAGTCGGTGTCCATAACGCAAAAAATGGTACCTACGAAAGACACCGACTTCCAAAAATAAAGTTATTTTTCACTTTGTAGTTTTCTTATTTGGAAGTCGAAAGTTTTTTTTAGTAAAAAAGTTTTTTGTTATCTATAGTTTGCCTGCAATATACGCCATCCATTTGTAAATAATGGAATTTTATTTAATCCTAATATACCCGAACTTCAAAGAACCTTTATTTGAAATCATAAAATGTCTTTATTTTTATAAAATTTCTTTATTTGCCAAGATCGTCCTTTTCTTTTGTTTATTACATTTCTGCATCAAGATCCAATTTCCAATACGTCATTCGTCATTAAAGAAGTTGTATTTAGATAAAATATTTATCATACTAAGACACACAGACACTGAAGCAATTCAGCAACAGCTCTGTTTTCACCCATTCTACTATGCAACACTAAAAATCCAGGCTAAACGAACATTTACTTTAATAACCTATAAAATCACAAACTACAGCAAAAACTATAAAAAGCTGTCAATAGCAGCAGGACATATATAAGTACATAGAGTTTATGAACACTGCCCTGAAACGAGTTTAACAGTTAACTAAACTGTGAAAAGTATGCCACGGTCCGAGCAAAAGTTCAGAGGTTAGTATACACTAGTTAGTTCCCTTTTAAGGGTAAGTGTAGTGAACGGGGAGGAGCGGAGATGTGCAGAACTATAGCAGTGGTGGTTCAGTGGTAAAGGCAGCGACTTACCAGTTGTAGATTGTGTGTTGGAGGGTTGCCTGGATAGGCAGGCACTTTGTGTAAATTATTGGTCAGAGCATTAATTTTCCCCTGGAGGCGGATGCCCCGAATACTATGTGTCTATCCCTTCCCATATATCAAGACCAGATTGTCTACAATATGCCTACAGCATATTTTGCCCTATTTCGGTCACTTAATGCGAAGGGGAGATAGAAGACTAGAAAAACTGGTCATTGTTGGCAATCCCGAAGGGAAAAGAGCACGAGGCCTGTCGCCAACACGATGGTCTGACCAAGTGAAAGAAGCTACGTTCTCAAGCAAATTCCAGCAGGTGGTGATGGCAACTTTGGAGCGGAATCGATGGAGGCAGATTGTCCGCTTACAGGGGTCCACAGTAATGAGGGACCGATATATAAAGATGAGAAGATTTTATCACCACTGCTCTTAAAACGATGAAGGAAAACTCGTGAGAAAACCGGCATGTCTTAAAACCAAGAAATCGAAGACCTGTGACATTAACCATCCGCACTGGGCCCGCGTGGTGGAGCGCTGCCCATTTCCTCTCACAGAGAGGAGGCCTGTGTCCCAGCAGTAGGAACATTATATAAAGGCTAATGATGATGAACATAACATTACGCCCATATTCCCCGACAGAGGTGTACTGGATACTCCCAAATTTAGCCAGTTATGTTTAAGTCATATATATATTTATTTTAAGTCATTTGAGATGCATCGGTATGACTACACGGTAGAACTAAGAATTGGATGTATCAGAATGTCTTTATTTTTTGAAGCTTAAAAAAAAGACACTAGAATTAGTTAAACCTCGGTTTATTTACTGTTAAATTAAAGAGCAGTTTTTCAATTTTGTTGATTAAAAACAATGTTTAGTAAATATGCACCCTCCACTTCCTGACACTCAATTATCCTATAACTAAAATCTTCAACCACACGCAAAAAAGTGAGAGGCCGACAATTCGTTGACGTGATATGGCAGCCCAAATAACCCAGATTAAACGCTTGCTGATGTTCACAAACTAGTGCCACCCAACCTGAATGTTTAAAAGCAAGCAAAGACTCTCAGACGAAATAAATAATGAAAATTTTAGTTCCAGGCTAAACGAGTGTCAGGAAGTGGAGGGTGCGAATTTACTAAATTATGTTTTTCCCAAATAAAATTGAAAACGGCTCATTAATTCAACTGTAAATAAACTGAGTTTAAACTAATTCTAGTGTCTTTTTTAAGTATCAAAAAAGAAAAACATTCTGAGACACCCTTTACAATCTCATTATTCTCATGCAGAGCTGTGTCCGTTCACATTCAGTTTGGACGTCTAATCGCTCTTTCTTCGCTTCTTTGGATAGGAGGCTCCAAAAAAAGTGACAGTTTATCAGCGAAAAGCGATACTCAAAAACTTAAAATTGCATGACGTGACATTGCAGCAGCGCCGGTAAATGGCCTTTTTCAATTGCTATCATAAGACCAATGGAGAGGGAGATGCTTGTAGTTTCCTTGCGTGACCGCATCAGAAAAGAGGATATACGCAGAAGAACCAAAGTTATCGACATAGCCCTAAGTGTCTGACTTTGTCCGCTTATTTCCGCTTTAACACTCCGCCTCAATGGAAATGCAGCCTTATTTGCAAATGAACCAATTGGTTCTCTTCCAATATTTTCAACTCATTACGCTCGCAGCTGGTCAGGTATAAAAACTAGTTTAAAGTTAAATGATTTCCGTTCCAGTTGTTTTAAAATGTTGTTCTGATACTTTTTACCCGACTACGGCGAAGCAAAAGGGAGGGTTTTGTTCTTGACCAGTAAGTGTATATTTAACGTGAGTTTATCTATTCCCTCATAACTTCTAAACTACTTATCATAATTTGAAGAATGAGGTGTTGATAGAAGCGTTTTAATTGTTCACTGGTTAATATAAGGTACCAAAACTAAAAAGATAAAAATAAAATATTTTTAACAAGAAACTAAGCCGACTTCCAAAACAAAACACTACAAAGTGAAATATAAACTTCCGAAAAGAAAGTTATTTTTCGCTTTGTAGTGTTTTGTTTTGGAAGATGGTTTAGTTTTTTTGTTAAAAAGATTTTTATTTAAACAGAAAAATTGCAAGGAGATTAGCCACGCTTCTCTACAGGAATTCAAAAGTCCCATCATTTACAAAGTCACATCTTTTTACTCGACTGCTGAAGGAGTGTAATGTGTTTATCAGTCTATGTATGTATGCATGTTTGTTCCTATGTGGCGTTCTAGAGGCCAAACGCGTGGGTCGATTTTGATGATTCTTACGTATCAAATCGTCTTAACCCTGCGAGTGTTACTGGCTGCATTAAAATTGCAAAATAAAAAAATGGCGGATTCTGGGCGCCATAATGTGGAGCAACAATTTTTTTTTCTTCCAAACCCATCGTGTAGGGTATCAAAATAAAGGGTTTTAATAGGTGATTTCAAATCAAATTATTCATTTTTGCAGAAAACACTGTCACAATGGTGTTATTAAATGGTACATGTTTTAAGTGATTCGATCGAAAGGCATGCAAAATGTGTACAATCATGTTTTATTAAAATCAAGATTCGCATTAAAACATGAAACAACATAAATTATGATCTAATTGGATTGAAATAAATGGAATTTGTATTTTGAATTTGAAAACTATATAAAAATATTTTAAGATATAAAATTAATGTAATGTCCTCCTTAAAATTAATTTAAGTAATATAGATTTTAAATGTATATATTTGTAGTCTATAAATTAACATATAAATTATTTGAAGATACATGCATAATTGTTCTATAATTTGATGTCACTGTGAGGTCTTGAGTTTGGAAAATTTATCGTTTAAGTAGTCATTCAAATTATAGTAGCATTTATCAACTTAAAGGCTCTTTAGATTTTTCTTAAATAAGGCAGTATTCATTGCCCTAATTTCTTTAGGTAGTTTATTGAAAATTTCAGGAGCCATCCGAAACACACTTTTGTGCATTAATGTGGCACGAGTTTGGCGCACACAGAGGCGAAGTGCGTCACGTTGTGCCTATTATTGACTTCTGAGGCCAATGTAAATAAGTTATGATTGACCTTAACAAACATTGAAATCTCGTAAATATGTATGCTTGGGAGAGTTAGTATTTTGTACTCCTGAAAAAACGGTTTACAGGTCTCAACCATTCTAAGTCCAAACATAGCCCTTATGCACCGCTTCTGTGCTTTAAAAATTAGGTCAATGTCAGTTGAATTTCCCCAAAAAATTACACCACACCTTAGAACTGGAGCAACTAAACCATGATATGCAGTTAACAAGGTGTTGATATTTGAAATCTGTTTCAATTCATGTAGCGCATCATCATCATCATCATCAGCCTATTAATGTTCCCACTGCTGGGACACAGGCCTCCTCTCTGTGAGAGGGATGGGCCGTAATCCACCTTGCGGGCCCAGTGCGGGTTGGTAGATGTCACATGTCTTCGTTTTTTTTTGTTCTAGGACATGCCGGTTTCATCACGATGTTTTCCTTCACCGTTTTGAGAGCAGTGGTGATGAATTAATTTACACAAAGTAAAGCGCCTGCCTGGGCTCGAACCCACGACCTACAACTTGGAAAGTCGCGGCTGATACCACAGTCGCGGCTGATACCACAGCGCATATACTGATTTATTAATACTTTTGCATAGTGTTTCAATCTGCGATTTCCATTTTAATTTGTTATCTACATTTAAACCAAAAAATTGTTGTTCGTAATTCAGATACAGGTTTACCCTTAAAGTTAATCTGAGGCATAAATGATTTCATACGCTGATTAACCTTTTGAACGCCAATGTCGGCTATAGCCGACATGAGCAAGCGTGCCCTGTGCGCCAACGACGGCTATACTCGACAAAAAACAGGTCGCAGAAAAATACTTGGCGTACAGGGCATAGGAATACCGATATGGCGTGGCGGTGAAAAGGTTAAAGTGGATTATTTTAGTTTGCCCTATGTTTGCCTGCAGATTATTAATGTTTAGCCATTTAATATTTGAATTTAGGGTACTGCTTATATCATGCTCATAAGACGCTCTGTCATTACACTTTATTTCAACGGTGCTGTCGTCAGCAAAGAGTGACATTGGGTTTGAGTTCGCATTTGGAAGGTCATTAATGTATATTAAAAATAATGGTGGTCCCAATACACTTACCTTGCGGGACACCATATTGTATTTTACGTCCCTTCATAAGTATGTATCCTCCATCTTAGTTCTAATATTAATTCTGTTAATTTGTATATACTGAGTGTGGTTTTGAGTAAGTTTTATTTAATTTTAATGATGCCTCTTATGCCATATGTATATAAAATACTTATAAGTATATTTTTTTTTAACAGCCACAAGTTGATTTTCAAGATTACGCAAAGCTTCCGTTGATGGGTTCAAGATCTTTGCATACGTTCCTAGGAAAGCACTTTAAAGCGTTGGTCCCGACCTGTCATCTATAGATCTTCGAGAGTCGTTACGGTTGTCAGAAGCTAGAAAATCCGACATCAATCTTGCCAAAGGATATCGTGTTAGCCAGATATTAGGTCATTAGGTAGGCAGTCGTTGCCTGTAAAATACTGAAATTCAGCTACATCCTGTTGAACAAGAAGCCAACCCCATACATAATTGGGAGGTTGAAATAAAAAAAAATTGGCGATTTTTTTACGTACTTTGAAACTTTACATATCATAAATTATATTGTCGTTTCAAAGAACTCTTATGTTTTTGTGCAATTTATTATAAGCAATTGAAAATCAATAAAGATTTAAAAAGAACCACGTGACTATGAACGGGCCACGATTGGTCGCCATGTTGGTGACCTCATAACGTTCAAGGAATTTCACGATAATACAGTGTCAACTACACACCGAAAATTCATGCAGAAATATTATTTATAACAGCAAATTTAGAAACTAGCACATCGCCCGCGACTTCGTTCGCGTGATCCGTATTTTATCCTACTTTTTAGTTTCACCCCCTTAAAGGGTGAGTTGCCAAAAATTCCTTCTTAGTGCTCCCCTAAATAATAAAAAAAACCCTGTAGAGTAAAAAACCTTCAAAAACCTTTAATACTAAAATCTTTAATCGCCTTAATCGTCTTTTAGGAGTAGTATTGAAAAAAAAAAATCCTTTACTACTTAGGTTAGTATTAATGCCAAGTTACAAATAAATAAGCCAAATTTCAAAAATAAATTTTCTACTTTTCGTCTCCTCAGGGGAGAAAAACCAAAAAATACATGAATTATTTTTATCAACCAAATTCGTCAATCTTTAATTTAAGAGCTGTACAAGGTTCACGAGCCAAAAACAGAAAACAGCTACTTTTTCAGCGAAAATTTCTCAATAACTACAAGATATATGATAAAAAATATAATGACAAAAATAAAAACGACACAGGTCCATCGTCGAGCGCAACGGTTTATAAGGCAATATTTAGACAATATAATAAAATAAAATAAGTACTCAAAAATGAAATATAAAAATTGGATTCGATTGATAAACACCTCAAATTTTAAATTATTTTGCAGTTATTTATTTATTCAACATATTCTTATACGTCGGCGACGCTTTCGCACATGATAAAATTGCCTTTTTTCCGCGTGGTCAATATTTTTTTTAGTAAAAATACACCTTTAAAAAACTAAATTGGTGGCTCACTAGTATACTATTGCCCAGTCCACACCATTTTTTTCATGTTGTTATTTGCCACCAGCAAGCTGAAAAAGCAATTGAAAAACCTGGTGTTTCGTGATTACGTAAAAACGTGTGTTGGGAATTTATTTTTCCTAATTTAAATTGAGCAGTTATAAAAAATATGTAATATACATTTACTAGATAACTATGTGACGCAAAAAGTTGCACTAAAAAATTTATCATATATCTTGTAGTTATTGAGAAATTTGCCCTGAAAAAGTAGCTGTTTTCTGTTTTTAGCTCGTGAACCTTGTAGGGACTCTTAATGTGTCACACTTAAAAGCGTATAAATTTCACAACAACTTTCAACCCCTTTTTACCTCCTTTCACGTGGAATTTCCAAAAACCAATAAATTAATAAATTGTTTTTATCATTAAAGAGCGTAAATTTAAAATTTCACGTGTCCAATTTACAAACTGTAGAAATTTCTTTATTTTTTAATATTTAAGGGTGGATTTTCCAAAAATCCTTTCTTAGTGCGCACTTACGTCACTTGAGGAACCTCCTTGCCAAATGTCATCTTTATACGTCAAGCGGTTTTCGATATTTCATGATAGGTGAGTGAGTGACCTTTCGCTGTTATATGTATAGATATAGATTTGTGATAAAGGATTCATAAAGGCTTATTTCGATAATATACCCACCTGATGGTTTGGAAGTTTTGAGCACAAATAAAGTAGTCGTAATGAATATTAAGTGTTAGTGTACCGGTGTTTGTTATTGTTGTTTATCAGGTACATTTAGAAACATAATTGTCATAACGTAATCGTTTTTACATATTTGCAGGTAGGTGATAATATTAGTGTAAAATAAAAAGTAAACAAACACGATTGGCGTGAAACTTCGACTTTCGATATCAAAAAACTTTATTAGAAACCACTAAATATGATAAAACCCGAAATCTTCGTCGTATCGTAAAACTTAATATTATCTTCAACACACCCAATAAACAACCATAAATAGCTTGTGGCATATGGTTGTGTGTAACAATTTTTTGCAGCTCATGGCCCCATCTAACCCCTAGTTGAGTTTGATCCACAACTTTTTGGCCATTCTGTATATATACATTATTTAAAGCTGGCCTAGTGTTTGTGGGTGTCTGTGGACAGGCTTTGCCTTAGTCATGATTCCATATACCGAGAGGGGCAAGGGCCGTGTTGTGTCATGCTGTGGAAAATGAACGGTGTGAACACTCATTTCCCCGGGGATGATATTCTTGGGTCATGCCAGTCTCTATACAGAGTGGCAGAAGGCCCATCAATTATGTTTGCCTATGTAAAGCCCGGTGTATAAGATAATAGTTTTCCGTGTTTTAGCGATTGGTCTGTTCCGTATAACAATAAAACCTGTGTGTTTGATTTAAGTTTACTTTCTAAGATGTCCTTATTTTGTAACTTCAGGAGGTGTCTGGCGGGGAGCAGAGATTGTCGTGTTGGGGTCCGATATTGCCTGGCTGGGGCTGGCTGTCCGGCTAAACCGACTGTTTGGCTAAGACCGAGGGTTCGGCTAAGGCTGAGACTGTCCGCTCGAGGCAGGGCGTCGCGGGGTAATCTGGGGGGCCCGAGCGCTGCCTGTAGGCGGCTCTACGTGGGGATCGTGCGATCGATGGCCCTGTATGGGGCCCCGATCTGGGCGGCTGACCTGACGGCCGGCAGCATCGCTGTTCTGCGAAAGCCGCAGAGAGCGATGGCCGTCAGAGTCATCAGGGGGTATCGCACGATCTCCTACGAGGCGGCTTTTGCACTGGCCGGATCCCCGCCCTGGGACCTTGAGGCGAAGGTACTCGCGTCACTGTATCGGTGGCGCGAGGAAGCGCGGGCGCGGGGCGAAGGGCTGATGCAGCGACATATGGAGTTGCGTCGGTCTCAGCTTCGCGAGGTCCTGGTGGCGGAATGGCGGGACAGGCTTTCACGCCCTACCGCCGGCCTCGTTACCATCGAGGCGGTCCGGCCAGTGCTCGAGCGCTGGCTCGGGAGGAGGCACGGCTCCCTGTCGTTTCGGGTGACGCAGGTGCTCTCGGGGCATGGTTGCTTCGGGAAGTACCTGTGTCGCATAAACAGGGAGCCGGACGCCCGGTATCACCACTGCGTCGACTGCCGGGAGGACACGGCGCGGCATACGCTGGCAGAGTGTGCCGCTTGGGAGGAGCCACGCCGTGCCCTCATCTCTGAAGTGGGCAGTGACCTGTCGCTGCCGGCCGTAGTCGAGTCTATGGTCGGCAGCGAGGAGTCCTGGGACGCGGTGGTATCCTTTTGCGAAACAGTCGTCTCGCAGAAGGAGGCTGCGGAGAGGGAGAGGGAGATTTCATCCGCTAACCCGATCCGCAGCAGACGCGCCGGGCGTCGGCGGAGGGCAGACAACGCCCTCTTCCGGCCCCCCTAAATGGGTCCTAGGGCGACGGACTCGGGGACGTCCGTCGCCCCCCACACATCTGGACCCGAGGTGGTGGCGCGTAGTGTTCCACGCGCGCCCCTCTTAGACGTTGCGGGGGGTGCAAACACCTCACTCCCCCCCAACCCGAGATCGAGGCCCGCAGTGGCGGGCCGGCACTAGCTGGGGGTTGCGGAAGTATCGTTGTTCCCGCGACCCCCAGCGTAGGTGTGAGATGGAACACCGGGGTGGTTTTCAGTCAGTACGAGTCTGACAGATCCCTCCGCCCTCCCCAGGGCGGAGGACATCCAATGAGGATTTTCCACCCCGAAAAAAAAAAAAAAAAAAAAAAAAAAAAAAAGGGCGTCGCGGGGTGGAGTTGGCTGGCGGCACTACGGCCATCCGAGTGACCGGCCTCCTGTTTTTTTATTTTTGTTCTTCCACCCTTAACTTATTAAATAGTCTATGAAATTTTGATGAAAGGAAGTTTGACCAACCAACTGCAACCAGCGACCCTATATTAAATATTTTTTTGTGTGACGGATTTCGGGGGTACCGCAAAATAAACTGTTATTTCAGTTTTTGGCAGATTTATAGGTACTTGGATATTGCGCGAATCACACAATAATGGGGATTTTTTGTAGTATTCGTACGTATTGGTAAGAATCAAGCACGATAACTTTTAACTTTTGATATTTTTGATCAATATATTGACGATAATAACAAGATTGAATCGGTTACAAGTCAAAACACTGTATCAGCACAAAGTACGACAGCGGCGGCGCGCCGAAGACAGAGAGGCCACTACGAACAAAGCTTCATTTTGCACACCCACATTGACATTGCGATTTTACAGGCAATATTGGCCAACAATGGACCGAGATCAATCGCGGCTGTCACGAGTGCTTTGTGCGGGCATTTGTCACGTCATCCATACATTAAGTACTGCAACAAGGTTGCACTGGATGGGCTACCTTTATTAATTGTTACAGACCGATTTTACCTTTAATTAATTCTTTAAATTCGTTCTTTCATTAATTTTTTAGTTTTTCAAGGTGATTGAAAGGCCATAATTTTTTTTAAGATGATTAGTTAGAAATTAAATATCTAGGAAAACAATAAATTATTTTAAATCCATAAACGAAATTGGTGGTGTCTCATCTCGTACAAAGAAACCGTGCCGAAGTACTATAATGATTATTCTGATTATTTTTTGTACATCGATCGAGTTCGGTTCAGTTCCGTTTCGTTCCACGGATATAGATGGTGATCTACCTATCGCCGTGGAACGGAACTGAACGCTATCGATTTACAAAAAAATAATCGGTATAATCAGATGAAAAACGCTAGTTACGTCTGCACGGTTTCTTTGTATGGGATGAGGCATCTGTATGCTAGTATAATATTATCTGTGGAAAGGGTATAAAACTTGTCATAATAATATGGTTTAAGTCATCCAGCTCACAAATACGTTTCCTCCGACTGCACAGCATAATTTTCTTCATGTCCAAGTACTTTTTTTTAGTTTACTTCATAAGCAGTCGGGTTTTTTGTTTTTTTTTTTCACATTTATATTTTTGTAGAGCTGTTGGTGCTTTTCACATTTTTATGTTTTTGGTGAGATTATTATTGGTGTAATAATAATCTCACCAAAAACATTGTTATGTCTTGTTACTATTCAATCTTCGTCGTATGTGGAGTCATGATTGTTGAGTTCATAAAAATGTATGCAATGTAAAATTTTAATGTATTTAATGTTTATCTCTTTTTATTTTTATCTATGTTTTAATTTCAAGGATATCAATTTCCCGTTTGAATCTTAGTTTGCATACCTTATAATGTGTGCATGCTATAACTGTATTATTATTAGTTTTTAAATTTTCTGTCTATCATGCTCCTTCCTTTTACATAATATTCCCCGTTTTTGGAGAGGTCTGGCTCTTGTGATACAAGACTTCCTAGTACAAGAGCCAGGGCTGCACTGAGATCTGTGTCATAAAGTGTGTGTTAATAAATAAATAAATGATCTTTCATGGATATGTGATGCTCTGTCTACCCTCTAAGGCATGTAAGCATGATATGATATATGTTTAGACGAATCTATGTATTTATGTTTGTAACTTAGACAACCTACTCTTTTTTTTTTAAATTCGGAATTATTATAGTAGCAACATTAGTGAATCTGTCAAGTTCAGCTGTCAATTTTAGAAACGGCGGGAGTGGCCCTTCTGTATACTTTATATTTTGTGGTATCAACTATGTGCTACAATGATTAGAAATGAACGTCGTGACGTCACACGGGCTCGGCTTTGTTCGGAATCTGTCGGTGTGTTTTCGGTACTGGATTTCGGTTTAAAGATATTTATTTCTCAAAGAACAAATTACAGTTCACTTAAAGAGAAACTTAACTAAATTAACAGTAGGTAGAAGTTAATAATACGACATTCATAATTATATCGAAGGAACTTGACGTCATAGTAAAATTATTAAAACAAGGGTAGATTAACAATAACAAACAAAGTAGCTTTAACAAAACTCACATATACCTTCATCTGTTGTTATTAGGAAAACAATATTAAAATAAAACAATTATTCTTACTCTAATATTATAAAGAGGAAAGATCCGACTGTAAGTTTGTTTGTTTGTAATTTTTTTTGTAAATTTGTTTGTTATGGATAAACTCAAAAAGCGTTTATCTGGTTTTAAAAATTCTTTTACCAGTAGAAAGCCACATCTTATATGACGGAAACGAGTCTTGTGGGAAGGACCAGGGGAGCGAAGCCGCGGGGAAAAGCTAGTCGTCTAATATAAAGTTCCGTAGACCTTTTTTAAAGGTCGCTATACTAGTACACTCTCTGACATGTTTAGGTAATCTATTGTATAACTTAACACCCTCACATTGGATAGTTTTCATGCCGTATAAGGTTCTCACTGTTGCAGCTTCTAAGTCGTCTTGGTTTCGAGTATTGTATCTATGGATCTTCTGTTTGAATGATATATTCGTGTGTATGTTGGTAGTTAGAATTTTTCAGATAGTCATTGTAAAATATGCACATTTATCAATATTAATAGTCGACTCGCCAACGCACCACCGCACAGGCCAACAGACCGATAACGACTGATCGCCCCACTACTCGGACCGGTATTTATAACCGAGCGACGTATGCGTACGAGACAACATTACAATACTGTTATCGGCTTGTAGCGCGATCTATTGACATCTACATACACTACATTCCCTTCCTTGTTTTAACCAGTTGTATGTAACCAGAATTATTAATAAGACATTTAGCATATTCTTATTTTTATTATTAATGAACTGGCATCTCTGGCATAACAAAATGAGAGCACAATAATATTTAAAAATCATTTACTGGTTTAATTTAGTGCTTCCTTTGACCCTTCCTCTTCTTCTTCTATTCCATTTTCTGATACCCATTTCAGGCCTTCTGATGAAGGTTCCCCCTCTCCATCAAATTGCTCTAACGTTAGTTGAGAACTCATGTTATTAATTAGTTACCTGGCACTAATGAATTAATACACGAATCGTCTCGCGCGCAGGCCCGACGACTTCGAGCCTCCGAACAGACTCCAGCACCGTAGACCACACACGTACGCTGCGGCAGGCTATACAGAGAGCCGAAGACAACTACCTGCCTTTCCGCTCAGCGTCTATGAGACACGTAAAAGTCCTCGACTTGATCGAGACTTGGGCTGCACTGCAGTCCCTCCAACGGCGCCAAATCGACCACCGGTACATCGAAGTGCCGAAGCGCCTGCACAAAAATGCCATTACGCTAGTCCGACCTTGCGACCTGGCTCCGGAACCCATCCCTCCGCAGCGAGGTGTGGTACAGGGAGACGCCACCTCCGAAACCTTCCACCGCTACACTGGAGGACGCCTTCAAGGTTCCGGACCGGAGAGGGCCAGGCACCGAAATCAACGGCGAGCACTTCACTCGCCTTCGGTTCACCGATGATATAGCTGTCATGGCTGAGACCATGGAGGACCCCAGTACAACGCTTGATGACCTCAGTAGAGCTGCCGAAAGAGTGGGTCCAAAAAATAATTTGAATAAAACCAAAGTGAGGTTAAACGCCCATGTCACACCCATTCCCGTCAAGATCGGAGACTCCACACCCACAGCCGTGGACGACCATGCCTACCTGGGACGAATAGTCCAGCTAGGCATGCCCAGCCTCGAGAAAGAGGTCAACTGTCGAATCTCACTCGGCCAGGCAGCGTCCGGGAAGCTGCGCGGCATCCTCTCATCCAGGTTTGACGGGGATGGCCACGCTTTCTTTTGCCTTGGGGATTCCAATCCAGCGCTTTCTTAGGTATATGATCAGAATCCCTTCGCAGCGTGTGGCCGATCCAACTCCATTTACGACGCTTGATCTGGCGGTCAATTGGGCTCTCGTGGCATTGCCCCAAAAGCTCTACGTTGGTGATGGTCTCGGGCCAGTAAATGCCGAGTATGCGACGAAGACAGCGGTTGACGACGACTTGGATCTGGCGTGAGATGTCTTTTGTGACCGTTCACCGTAAAGCAGCACGGATTTGAGTTGAGAAAGTTTTAAGTTTGATCCTTCAGGTCAGTTTCCGCGATTGCCAAACAGGTCTCAGCTGTGCGAAGGTAGCTGATCGTGCTTTAGCAATCCATGATGCGATGTCCTCTTTACTACCTCCAGTCTATGACACGACGCTCCCGCGGTAAGTGAATTTGCGGACGCCTGCCACTGCCTCTGTTCCAATCAGCAACGGTGAAGTATTCTACACACCAGATCTCATCTCTTGGGTCTTCCGGGTGTGACCAGTATGTACATATAAAGTACCACTACTGCTGACTTCTCTCTTTTTTTTCTTTGATAACTGTCAATTTAATGACCAGTAGGCATAATCTACTGCTATTATTTTCATTCTCTGATGACTGTCAATTTAATGACCAGTAGGCATAATCTACTGCTATTGTTGTCATTCTCTGATGACTGTCAATTGAATGACCAGTAGGCATAATCTACTGCTATTGTTGTCATTCTCTGATGACTGTCAATTTAATGACCAGTAGGCATAATCTACTGCTAAAACTGTCATTCTCTGATGACTGTCAATTTAATGACCAGTAGGCATAATCTACTGCTATTACTGTCATTCTCTGATGACTGTCAATTTAATGACCAGTAGGCATAATCTACTGCTAAAACTGTCATTCTCTGATGACTGTCAATTGAATGACCAGTAGGCATAATCTACTGCTATTACTGTCATTCTCTGATGACTGTCAATTTAATGACCAGTAGCTATATTCTACTGCCTGTCAATTTAATGCCCAGTACCTTTATTCTACTGTCTGTCAATTTAATGACTAGTAGCTATATTCTACTGCCTGTCAATTTAATGACCAGTAGCTATATTCTACTGCCTGTCAATTTAATGACCAGTAGCTATTTTCTACTGCCTGTCATTTTAATGACCAGTAGCTATATTCTACTGCCTGTCAATTTAATGACCAGTAGGTACGTTCTACTGCATTTGTGTGCTCTTTGATTTATTATTTTAGAACTAATCATGTAGCTCAAATCAAATAACTAATCATGAGGTCATGGATTCGACTCCCAGGTCGGCAGTGTCACTCGGTTTCTCCATCAGGAACTTCCCAATAATACACCACATGCGTAATTTTATGTTATGCCTGCGGTTGCCACCTAGGCTCACAGTTGCCACAAAGGCCAACTAGACTATTCTTAACCAATTCAATTCAACTCTTTTAGAATTTGATTGAACACAGTCACAGTCGTTCCAAAGAAACTTCGAAACTCTACTGCAGCAAAACTGCCAAGTCAACAGAAACCCTCGAGTAAAGCCTCTAACGCCACGGCTCTCAAACCGTCCAGCAATCGTATTGCCCTCACACAACGGTCTATCTAGACCCAGACCTCCAAAAGAGCTAAACGCAATATCGCGAACCTACGGACTACTTGTGTTGCCTCAATTATACCGATTTACGGCCAAGATTAGGCTTAACCACTGGTACGGTACATGCTACGGCTGATAGACTGAATTACTCGACCTTCTACAGCTTGCTCATCAAATATCATTATCGAAATCAACATCGACTGGAACGTGAGTACGTGATCCACTATCATCTTCCTAAACCTATCGTGTGTATACTTCCAAGTTCTAAGCGTGCCTATTTAAAGCCTTCAGTGTCTAACGATCACCGATAGCGAAAAGTTCCTCTAAGCCTTAGTAGTAATTGATCAGAAACCGTATCAGCTTAGATCATATACAACGCTCATGGCACGACTGCCGCAGCAGCTAGTGACACTCATGCCACCCATATCGTCACAACCTCAAGTGATCATCACACATCACTTCACATAGAGTCTACGGCTTCTAGGTTATTACAAAACCAATACAACGAATCTCCTATGAGACCCGTGTCCCCGCTACACCACCAGCTGCCCATCGCCCCCTGAACAACTCACAAGTGAATTGCAGATACGACTACAGAAAAGTGCTTACAGTGTGAGCTACGGTATGTGCTCTCCTGCTCGGTGGAGGAAGCCTCCTCACTGTTTTCTACGTTTAACTCGTTAGGAGCACAACTTAGAGGCATCCTTTGTATGCGATCGTGAGCGTCATTATTCATTCTATAATATTTACAGATTTCAAAAGATAGCGATCGCGGGATCTAATACTATCATCATGTTACTTTAAAAGTAAGCAAGTGAATTAAGATCTGAAGACGAATGAAAACGACTCACCAGATTGGCATAAAGAGCCGTGTGTATGGATCCACACATACACACGCTCCTCATTGACCTGTCCAGCTCCTTGTTTGTTGCTAGCTTTCTTGTTGCTCCACTCTGGACTTATTTTTCAGTATTCGAGATTCTGAGGGTAGTCGTAGAAAACTAGAAGACTCCTTAAATTAGTCCCACATTGTTCCTGCCATGTAGACGCGAAGCAGAAGGGCTTACTTCTACTGCATTCAGTTTTGGTGGGACCA
Source organism: Orthosia incerta (assembly GCA_948252205.1). NCBI lineage: Eukaryota > Metazoa > Arthropoda > Insecta > Lepidoptera > Noctuidae > Orthosia > Orthosia incerta. The sequence goes on from OX411760.1 coordinate 6,849,311, forward strand.
AAACAATACGACGCAGACGGTGTTGTGTGCCAACAGTGTGCACAGTGTGTGTTTACGAGGTTGAATTCCACAGCACTACTCAGCAAGTGCACTACTTATCGTATTCATTTGATGCGCTTCAAAACGAACCGCCACTGATTTTAACTGTCACCGTCACACACATTTTTTTTTCTTGTTTTTTTTTTTTTTTTTTTTTTATTATGTAATAGAATGGAATATAATGCATTGTAACCAAAGTCTTCATGTTCCTTTTAGAGAAAAACAACTTTATTTTACTCTACGGTTTTATCCTCGTCGCCAATGTAAAATATGCACATTTATCAATATTAATAGTCGACTCGCCAACGCACCACCGCACAGGCCAACAGACCGATAACGACTGATCGCCCCACTACTCGGACCGGTATTTATAACCGAGCGACGTATGCGTACGAGACAACATTACAATACTGTTATCGGCTTGTAGCGCGATCTATTGACATCTACATACACTACAGTCATGCATGTGTGATACGTATACAGTTGTTGTAGGTTAAATAATTTTGTTTTTTTGTATAGTAGTTCCGTAGGCGTATAATAATCGTAATTGAAGAGGACTTTAATGATTTTATTTTGTGTTCGTTGCAGGTGTTGTTGATTTGTCTTCGCAGCCTGTCCCCATACTTGGATCAGATATTCCAGATGTGGTTTGATTAGGGTGTTATAAATAGTGTGTCTTAGGTTGTAGGGTACGCATTTTGCAATGTTACGTATTGTTCCGGTTAGAGGTAATATTCGAGATCTCACGTAGTCAACATGCGCTCTGAATGTTAATTTACTGTCCAGAATTAGGCCCAAGTATTTCTCATGCGTTGATTTTCGAAGTGGTTGGTTATTTATTGTTAGGTTTGGAAATATTGGTATTTTTTTATTCTTTGCTGCGAAAATTATATACCCTGTTTTGCCAACATTCATAGTCAGAAGATTTTGATCGAGCCACATGTTCAAAACGTTAAGATCCTTCTGAGCTTCAAGTACAATATCGTTGATGGAGTCGCCAAAATAAAAAAGACAAGTGTCGTCTGCGTACAATGATATGTGTCCAGTCAGTCCAGCGGTACTGATATCGTTAATGTATATGAGATAAAGCAAAGGACCCAGGACTGATCCCTGGGGAACTCCGCATAGTATATTGGCCGTTGTGCTTTCAAATTTATCGAGTTTGACGATCTGTTTCCGGTTAGTCAGATAAGACTCAAACATTTTGTAGGCTGTAGAAGTAATACCTATGATTTCCAGCTTCTTAAGGAGAATAACATGGCTAACAGTATCAAACGCTTTTTTTAGGTCGATAAAAACACCAAGGACTAGTTTTTTCTTATCTATATTATCTTTTATTTTAGTTATTAAATCAACAGTGGCCGAAAGTGTATTAGAGTGTGGACGAAATCCATACTGGTGCGTATAAAGAAAGTTTGTATTTGTTAGGTGTTTAAATAAGCGGGTGAACAAAACCTTTTCAAAATTTTTAGATATAACAGGTAACACTGAAATGGGTCGGTAGTTCCCGGGGTCAGTCCTAGTTCCAGACTTATATATAGGGGTCACTTTTGCTATTTTGAGACTGTCTGGAAACACACCACTGCGAAGACAAATGTTTATGCAATTAGTTAGGTTAGTTATAATTAGGTTCTTAATACATTTAATCGATTTTGTTGTTACGCCATCGATTCCACAGCTGGTATCGTTATCCAAATTATCTATGATTTTGGATATCTCATCCTCAGTGCAGGGTTCTAGATTTGTAAGTTGAAGGTCTGTATCAGGAGTTGTTAATGTACTTTGTGCGTTCGGATTTGTTTGTGTAATATTCTGAGCCAATAAAAAACCAATAGTAGCAAAATAGTCATTAAACGTATTACAGATTTCTGTACCATTCGTTATTACTTTATCATTAAATATTAATTAAGGTAGATCACAGATGTCGTTTGTTTTATTTTTAGCTAAGGTGTTTATCAATTTCCACATTTTTTTGGGGTTCATAGTACATTTTTTAAATGCGTCATAGTAGTAATTCCTTTTATCTTTTTTTATTTTAGATTCTACTCTCTTTTTTGCAGCTTTATATTTTGACTGCAATTGTATGTTTTCTGGATTTGTCAAACAACCATGCCATAATTGATTCCGTTCATTAATATATTTAATAACTGTTTTATTGATCCAGTCCTTTTGTGGTAGGTTTAAAATTTTGTATTTTATTAGTTTCGAGTCATTTATTCTTCTTAGAATGTATTGTGATTTAAAAAAACATTTTCAATCTTATATTACTTTGTATTTACAGCAAAAAATAAAAAACTAAAAACAGCTTTGTACAAAAACTTATATACCTCTGCTCTTTCCATTTTTTACAAAAAAAAATTGTTCAACAAACCAATTGGAATAAGAATATGCAGATTGATTTATTCTTTTGCCTTGAGCACTACTTCCACTTTAATATAGATATACGAACTAATTATAAACAAAATTATTAGTCTTCACTTCAATGAAATTGCGTAGTATCAAAAACTTTTAACAAGGCAATTTCGATACGAGTTCAATGTACCGGTAATAAGCAGCAAAAACAAGACTTTTCTTCGTAAAATTTATTCAGGTAGGAAGAAACTTTAGTCTATTGAAGCTAAATAATACTGTACAAGTAATTGTTTGTTTTTAGGATATAATCTTTGGATACAGATCCGCTTACAAAATTTATTTCACTGAGCTACACTATACTTGAGTATTATCCTCCTCTTCGCATTACGATCCTCATTACTGAAGTGCGTTATTCATCGTAGATACATATTTCCTTCACCAATTTGCGCTATCTACCTCTGTATTTTTGTGCGTCGTGAGGAGCATCATGCAGTTTAGTATTTAAGGCGCCGATTCCCTTGAGTAGCTGATTTTAAAATGAGAATCACGTCTAAATGGCTAGTCGTAATTTTTTGAAAAAAATATATGTTATATTAGACTATTTTCTTAATAATTTGATCTGAGCAAGTTTTCTTCGTGTAACATAGTGTAATTTATTTGTAAAGTTAAGTCTAAAACGGACAAAAACTCGACAATCACAACAAAACCGCTGGGCGTATTTTAATGAAATCGACACCATCTCAAAGACAATTTAATTATCTAAATTTTGATCTGAGCCTTTTTTTTTTTAAATCATAGAATAATAAGGAAAGTACAAAAAAATACAAAATTTTGGGTCGCGCGGGTGTGAAACGAGTGCGCGTTTTGTTCCCAGAGGTCGTTGGCGTTAGTCGTCGTCTTAACGATATGCGAACCTGGTGTGACCATCTTATTAAACTGCAAACTCTAGCAGTCTTATTAATAAAAATGGCGTATTCCCAGCTTACTCCGAAGTTACTCTTGGACTAGCTAATCCCGGAGTAACTAAGGATTAACATAGATCTAGCAATGTTATTAATAAACATGGAATAACCTCGGACTAACTATTCATTTCTTAGTCTTGGATTTACGCGTAAGCTCTGGCAACCCAGTTGAATTTAAAATTAAAAAGAATGAACTAGTGAATGAAAAATAAGCAAGTTGAAGACATTATGTAGAAAAAAAACTAAAAATGACATCTGCCATAGAGGTTTGACGGTAAAGGTGAAGGATCCCTCCTTTTCAAATTATCGTAGGTATTACCTTTAAACTTAAAAATTACATAAAATGATGATTAATTAATTAATTAATTTGTAATTTCGTTGACTAAAGCTAAACAGCTGCCAATGATCTTATTTTTTTTAATGTTCCACATCTACGAAATAAAAAATCAGAGTCTATGTAATAATTGTGGTTGCGAGAATATTTGGCGGGATTTTTTCGAGTGTAGTTCAGTCGCTGTTAATATTATTTGCAAATTGATTCCTAGTGGATTTTGTGATATTAAATTGGTGTAGTTTTATGTCTCAACTGTCTACGCAACTAGTCAATCTGTGAAAGCATTGACAGAAGCGATCTCGGGATAGTGGAGCGGAGAATTTTATTGTAGTATTGACTTTCTCCCGCAAAGCTTACTAGGAAGGCTTACTGGGGCTGACTTGATACAATTTGCTGCCAAATACTCCAAAAAACATTAGAATCTGTTGCATCCGCATTCTAATGCATACCTACTAAAGAATTCAAGAAGGATATTATGCACTGATCACGAGGCGGTATGGTCTAAGACCTTAGCCTGCCCGAATAGGGCGATACAAAAAAATTAAAAAAATTGTGGTTGCCATAGTTACACTACTCTTATTCCGACCTTAAACTAGCTGGCACCATGGTTTAACTTTTAGTCCGAGACTAGTGTCAGATTAGTCTATTCCCTCCTTATTCCGTGTTTATTAATACGTATTTTTTTTAGTACCAACCTAATGCTTGGAATAAAGTTATTCTTACCTTAGTCCACGTTTATTAATAAGACGGTAGGACTTTTCCCTGCTGAGTAACTTACCACTTTTTTCCTGGCAAAATGCAAGATACTGGTCACGGCAGCAAAATCCCAGCTAAAAACTAGTTATATATAGATCAACTAAATAAGGTGAATTATTTACCTGGCTGAAGCTAGACTGTTTATGTGAACCACCTTGTGCCAGCGGTTACGCCCGCATGGAAATCGAGAAGTACTCTAACCCAAGAGGTTTATTATAAGAGCGTTATTCCTGGTATAACTTTATTCCGTGTTTATTAATAAGAACTAATAAACACGGAATAAAGTTATACCAGAAATACCAAAGGAATAACAATACATTTTCATAGGTTTATACTTGGTATAACTTTATTCTGTATAGCCCTCTTTCTAATAGAAAGAGGGCTAGAGTGTATGCCCGCGATAAAAAGTATATTAATTCCTTCTCCAAAGTCCAACATATTTCTGTACTAAAACTCAGCGGTTTAAGCCCGAAAACGTAACAAAAACGTGAAAAAAAGAAATAACTGAATAAGTTTTGTAACTTTAAAAAAGTTATGTTATTAGTGGGACGTCAATTAAACACGGAGATGTATAGCTGACTGTTTTATTCATAAGAGCGCATACCTACATTAGAAAATTATAAAAGTAGACACAAATACATACCTTACACTTTTCCCCCTTAAGATTAGATGTTAACTTATCACTACAACTTATAACTGTAACAGAAAGTACCATAACAAGGTTTATTAAAAATAACAACTCCATAAGATAACTATTTAGACACATTTGGCCGGTTTCTGATTTAAGTAAAGCAGCAATAATCAGTTGAGTATTGTCAAATAATTTAGGAAGCGTTTGAGTATTTTACGTTTCACAATTGAGAATCTACCTAGATCAGTTAAGTAAGTACCTACTTATGTATGGACCTGCCAAAGTTCCATTCACTTTCTCTTTCACCCTTACGTTCCATTTTACAAAAGAAATCCGAGACATCACAAGATTGCATAAATAGTATTTATACATTTTATACAGCCATAAAAAGTACAATAGTATTATATAACTTTATTCAAGAGTAAAAAATCAAGTTAATAAAGATGTTATAATCTGTAATAACTTGATTTTTCATATTTAAGCAATTCCAAAACGGTGAAGGAAAACATCGTAAGGAAACCGGCATGTCCTAGAACCAAAAATTCGAAGACATGTGACATTCACCAACCCGCACTGGGCCCGCTTGGTGGATTACGGCCCATTCCCTCTCACAGAGAGGAGGCCTGTGTCCCAGCAGTGGGAACATTAATAGCCTGATGATGATGTGATGAAGCAATTTCAAAGATATCTATTTGAAATCTATACAACCTTATTATGAAACTATGAAATGGATCGTAGGCACTAGTCAATTACTTCAAGATTGTCATGGCAACCGTATTTATTTTGTCAATGATGTCTTATCGAAAGAAAATAATATCTAATATAATTTGTTATTGCCAAAATAAAGAATTTAAGCTTATAATTACTAGGAGTGAATGTGTTCAGGGCGAGCAGTTGCTGGTTCTTGTGATACCTCATAGAACTATAGAATATTTTACTCAGAATTTCACAAGATCTCTCAAGTGCCCCTTGTTCATCTGTATTGGAATCTGGTTGAAATTGTGATTTACGAACATAAATGGACTATTGTGATGCAATTTTTAATGAGTGACCTGGGTTTTCAAGATCAAAGGCTTTGCTAGCCATCGAAGAGCCTCCGAAGAAAAAGAGTAGTAGCCAGGGTCGGTGCCATTGGATATGTGTCGGATATTATGAAGGAGGACTGTGTTTTAATATGTGTTAACAAACAATATACTATCTGCCTACTTATTTTGTAAAATAATAAATAAATAAGACCTATCATGTTGTTTTATCGTCTTTTATTATTCTGATACCAAAATCATATCATACAAAAGCCAAATTCTGTACACAATTTCATCGTTGTAACTTCTTCTTGTCTTGTGGATCCTACTAATACCTATTCTATATAGGTATGAAAGTCTGTATATTTGGCTATTTGTTAATCACACCTTAATGGTTGAACGTATTTGGAAGTATATACTTTGGAAAACAATTACACAAAAATAAAATAGATTAATAATAAATACACGGCACGGCATAATAAAGCCTTTTATTCTGAAATCAGAGATATTAAACTGTAGTCTATACAATACATGTTTATAGTTTATAAAATGTCCCTAATCTCAGTGTGCCTCTTGGCATAGGCCTCCACTCCACTAACAGTTTCCACTGGGGTCTGTCCTGTACATCTTGGACCAGCGGTCTTTCCCATATTTCATTCACGTCTTCCACGTCTTCTTTTCCCATCTCTTGTGTACTAGTTTGTCACTTTTTTCCATGTCCCTTGGTTATCGCGCATCACTTTTCACATATTTCCTGTTGATCAAGATTCGGTTTTCGCGCACCACGCGACCACAAACACATTAACTGGCACTTTTTGAATATTTTTCTTGAAGATCTCACTCAACATCGTCATAATTTCTGCCGAAAGACTGCTGGATACAGGACTTCCCCAGCGTCACCACATCGACCGGTCCTGTGCGTCTTTCATACATCGGATTCCCGTGACCAGGTCATCGGTCTACGGAGGCCTTAAATGCGTATTCCACCACGCGGTCACCACTCCAGAACTTAACAGCCCCATTGACCATCCGTTCTTCAAGCATCTGAGATTTATCAGGCATGAAATATTTCCATCCAATCTTATGTTTTCGATAATTCAGGGCGAACACTCTTCTTCCACGCATCGGTCTTCGTTGAGGAATCTCCAAGGAAGACAAGGATGTATCTTCGTCACTCGTTTTATAAGTTTATATATTATTTTGTATTTATTTCGCTTGATCACCGTTTAAGCACAGGCTTGTCAACTATCAACTGCCAAATGTAACCAGTGTAGCCAGATTCGACGAGCCCCAAATCGGCAAAAATTTCGTTTTTCCATTTATAAAAAACTCAAGTCGAACATTATTCACTAAAACCACGAAACATTCTTCGAAACTTCAATGCGTTAAACACAATAATCATTATAGGTTCCATATAAAACATTTTTCAGCATTTCTCTATTTTCCGTGTTGTCGCGACTGATGTATAATTTAAAATAGTGATGAACAGTTAAAAGCATTTTGGTTTCCAGTTATTTTCATCATTCCTCAGATAATGTTGTATTAGATAGTCACATTCCGAAACCATCTAAAATCACCCCATTTTTTTTTTCTGAGGTAGCTTAATTGCCACCACTCGTAAAAATTGGTCGCCCCGACACCCTTCCGAGTAGCCTAAATGGCAAAAAGTCGCACAATCTGGCTACACTGTTGATGTAACGTTGACAACGGTTTGAGAAAACTTTGAGAATTTGAGAATGATCAAATGTGTTTTTCTCAGTTGAGAAACCCAATTGAACGTCAATGAAGGTTTTTTGTATGGCATAAGGTATACTTTAGCATGACTTTGACTAAAATACTCAAACCTTGCTCAGTAACGCAGAAAACTTAAAGTGGCAGATGATCAAGAGTGACAGATGCTTAAATCGAGATCAGCACATACTTAGCGTCGAATACTCAAATCAGAAACCCGCCCATTGTCTTTATTGACGGCGCGCGCATGCGCTCGTATTGCTCGGGCCGAAGCCCGTGGCGGCGGCGGCGGGGATTGCAGCGCCGTTGGTGCGGCCGGGCCTGCGCTTCCCGCTTCCGTCTCCAGCTCACTGATGGGTGCCTCTGATGCATCCTCAAAAGCATAATCATCGTGATCATTACTCTTCCCCTTATTAGTACCGATGCTCGCTCGCGATAGTGATAACCGCGACTTGTTCCCAACTGGTATTATTTGGTCGCGATGTCTGCGCCACTGGATACCGTTTTCCATGTCAATGCGGTACGACACCGGTCCCGTACTTTTGGACACTGTTCCCGTGGACCATTTATTTGGATTCGAGGTGTAATCGCGTGAGAGTACCGGTTCTCCTACACGAATAGGGGGCTGGGGCGTGCCTCCTGCATGAGCTACCTGACGCAGCTGCGCCGAGCGCGCCGCTTGCGTGACGTCTGGCCGTAACTCATCCAGTCGTGTCCGCATTCGACGCCCGGTTAGCAATACTGCCGGTGGCACGCCCGTGGGTGCATGCTCACAGTTGCGATAATTGAATAAAAATGTGTTTAATGCTTGTAACACATTTTCGCCACTAAGCACTGCTATTTTTATTGCTTTTTTTACTGTCTTTACCGCATTTTCAGCAGCGCCATTACCCTGTGGCCTGTAGGGCGCCGTTGTCACATGTGCAATACAATTCTGGTTACAATAATTTTTAAATTCTGCCGATTGGAATGGTGGTCCATTATCCGTAAGTAATTGCGAAGGTAAACCAAACCTACTAAAAACTGTAATTAAAGCTAATATTGTTGACTGTGTATCCGTACGACCCATCGGAAGTGCCTCAATCCATTTCGAATGCGCGTCGACTATAATAAGGTACTTTTTGCCCGAATACTCAGCAAAATCTGCATGTAAGCGTTGCCATGGAAACAAAGGAAATTCCCACGGATGCAGGTCTGCACGCGGCGCTGCATCCCGCACCATACGACACGGCTCACACGAACGGCACATTACTTCAAGGTCATTATCTAAGGAAGGCCAGTAAACATAATTGCGTGATAGCTTTTCATTTTTCTAACTCCTAAATGACCTCCTACTAAATGAAGTTCTTCTTGAATTTTGGTTTGAAGTGATTTTGGTATTATAATTCGATATTTATAAATTAAACAACCAAAATCCATAGTAATATCGCTTTTTCGTGCAAAATACGGTTTTTCTTCTTCGCAACCAGGTACGGATGGCCATCCAAATTTTACAAATCCAAAAATTCGCGATAATAAGACATCTTTATTCGTTTCTTTACTTACGTCATGGAAATTTATTGGCATACATTGATGAACTAAGTTAACGTAACACATTGATTCGGTTGGACGGCGCTCTTGTGCTAGCGGTAAACGTGACTACGTGTCCGCTGGTCCATTTTGCTTTGAGGTTATATATTTTATAGTAAAATCATATGCGGCTAATCGTGCAGCCCAGCGTTGCAACCGACTGGCGGCAGTTTGGGGTATACCCACTTTCGCTCCGAAAATGTAGCTTAAAGGCTGATGATCTGTACGTAGTTCAAATTTTCTACCAAAAAGATATTGATAGTGTCGAGTGACGCCATAAAATATTGCCAGAGCCTCCTTATCAATCTGACTGTAATTGCGCTCCGCATCATTGAGTGTGCGCGACACACAACTGACCGGTCGCTCACTGCCGTCTGAGAAACGATGCGCCAATACTGCGCCCAGCCCGTACGCGCTGCTATCCACCGAAAGCACTAAAGGCCACCCCTCCTCATAATGTGCGAGTACTCTCTTACTTGATAGGACTCGCTTCGCTTCCTTAAAAGCCTCATCGCACGCATTACTCCAATTCCAACTGACACCCTTTTTTAAAAGTTCATGCAACGGGTGTAATAGAATACTTAATTTAGGAATAAATTTGCCATAATAATTTAGCAAACCAAGGAAGCTTCTTAACTGTGTGATATCGATAGGTGTTGGTGCCTTCACAATAGCCTCCACCTTCTGGGGATCTGGGCGCAGACCACTTTGGTCAATAATAAACCCGAGATATTTAACGCTAGCTTGTAGAAAACAACATTTGCTTAGTTTAACGGTCAAACCCATATCTCTTAATCTAACCAGTACTTGTCTTAAGTTAACCAAATGTTCTGTTCTCGAAGGCCCCGTCACACAAATATCGTCAAGAAACACCACCGTGCCGCGCACGCCGCGCAATGTCTCCTCCATTAATTTTTGAAATTTTTCCGGAATGCAAGATAATCCGAATGGCGTATGGCGATAAACAAATGTACCAATGTGTCTTGTAATAGCTGTACACAGTTGTGAATCATCCGTCAACATCGTCTGTTGATATGCATGAGTTAAATCAATTTTAGTAAATTTCCTACCCCCACTTAGAGTGGCAAACAACTCTTCGATGCGTGGGAGTGGGTAAAATTCACGTTTAAGTTTCGGATTGATGGTAACTTTATAGTCGCCACATATTCGTATATCGCCGTTCGTCTTGATAACCGGCACGATGGGTGTGCCATAGTCCGAGTGCTCGACCCGGTAGATGGTGCCCTCGGCCTCCAGCCGCTCGAGCTCGCGCTCCACGCGTGCGCGGAGTGCCAGCGGCACGGGGCGCGCCCGTACGTACACGGGATTCTTGTTGGTCAGTTGTAATTGGAGCAATTTTTTACATTTGCCTAATTTATCAGTAAAAACCTCGGGAAATTCAGTAGCTAACTTACTAATACATGGATCTGCAATAATATCATTGAAATTAATTTGTTTGATATTGAGGGACTTTAACCAATCCCTGCCCAATAATGGGCGTCCACCATTTTTAATAACATAACAAGACAAATTGTTTGCCGTAACATTACCAAGTTTAACATTAACTAATATATAACCTAATGAAACAATCCGCGTGCCTGCATAACACCGTAACATTAGATTATCTGATTGAATTGTTTTATTTGAAAACATCTGCTTATAAAAGTCTTCACTAATCGCCGAAATGCGACTTCCAGTGTCGACTTCACATTTAATTTCGTAACTGTCAATGTTCACGTTAATAAAGTAAGGTTTGTTACCTTTAGACGCCAGTTCGATGTTAAACAAATCCTCTTCCCCCGAGTTATCTGCACTTACGTAGTTTTGCCTACCTGACCGACCACTACCACGCACCTCTTTGCACATCACTTTCAAATGTCCACGTTGGTTACACTCATCACAGTTATACTGTATGTACCGACATCTTTCCGGCTGATGCGGCCTCCCACACCACCAGCACTGTTGAGTCGACGCGGCCTGCGCCGGCGCCACAGGGGCGACTCCTCTCAACGCCGCGCCGTCAGCCCTAGCGCCTGGGTTGCGCCCCGGCCGGCGCGCGCCTCCGCCACGGACTCGACCTACGTCGGTCCTGTGCAGGCCTTCGCCCGCGTCGCTGCCTGCACCTGAGGTCGTTGCTGCGGCGACGGTTGCCGCGCTCACCTCCGCGTGCCTCTCTGCGGCCTCTAACGCCAGAGCCAGCTCCACCGCCTCCTTGTATTTAATATTTTTCTCAGCAAAAATACGCGATCGCATCGCGCTGTTGGATAGTCCCGAAACAAATTGGTCGCGAAGGTTTTCTTCCAGCATTGCACCAAAGTTACACGTGGTCGCGAGATGTTTTAAATCTTGGAGATAGTCCGTCATGGATTCCCCAACACGCTGTCTACGTAAGCGAAACATGCGACGCTCGGCAATTTCCGATTTCTGTGGTTCTAGGTGGTCCGTCACCAAACGTACCAGTTCGTCAAATTTCTTCGTCTCTGGATCCGCCGGTGCATATAGATCGCACATTAACGAGTATGTAGTTTCACTCACAACCGTAATTAACAACAGCACACACAGCTCATCTTTTATCTCATTTAGTAATATGTACTGTTTTACAAGGCGAATATACGACGGCCACTGCTTCGAGTTAATATCAAATGGTTCTAGTCGACCGATCGGCATTGTTAATAACAATGTTACACGCAATTGGAATTCGAATTACTCGTCGCCAAATGGGACGTCAATTAAACACGGAGATGTATAGCTGACTGTTTTATTCATAAGAGCGCATACCTACATTAGACAATTATAAAAGTAGACACAAATACCTTACAATAAATTAGAGCATAAACTTTAATAAAACAATACAAAACTGAGCAAATAGCATAACTCTGTTTTGATGCTAGTAAGACCAAAGTTCGCCAGTCCCAATAATTTCTTACCCGACAGCCAAATCTTCGGTCAGCTGTTACCAAAGAAAAAATTTCAGTGCATACAGACAGTTTACTTTCACACGAATAAAACTATATGGTAAGATTTAGATCTACGCCTTGGAATGGGCATCTACGGTACTTTCACAGTTATTATGTCTTGTGACTGGGACTGTAGCACCATAATTTTGTAATATTTTATTTTGTCTTTTGACAATTCAAAAGTGCCTGTAACTGGCCTACTTGAAATAAAGTGCTTTGACTTTGACTTTGATTAAGACGGAGTGCTATTCAGATCATATTATATTATTCAACATAAAAGTATATTATTATTTTCATGCCTTTCCTAAATTAGAAATAGCTTTGGGCCTTTATCTATAGTGTCCCACTCGTCATCCTCCAGTTAATAATAGTAACATTATACAGGGATCTCTTGACACCACGGACATAATAAGGAGACTGAAAAGGACTAAGCCTTTTGAGTTAGTATATGAGACTTAGAGTGAAATTAGTGTTACGAAGTGCAGTGAGTGCTACCTTTTAAGAACACATGAACTAAGTGTCTTCCCATCATAATAGAGACAATAAGAAAAGTGCCAATGGACACATTCTTTACCATATAAATTATTAGCAAATTAGGTTAAATTTAAGTTACTTATTAGCCTCGATGCTAGATTGTGACTGTTATGAGGTAACTATTCAGTTACATCGTAATGATAAAAAAAATAAAAATAAAATATACAGGGATCACTTATCTGTATTATATTTTAGGATCATCCTGTAAAGTAGCTACCGCCCGCGTCGTTATAGTATATTCTTCCTTTAATATCTTCATAAACTCTAGCCTATTTTTTTTATTTTTTTTTATTTGTTTGTTTGCTCTTGACTCTAGTCTAGGTCATAGGTGACAGAGACAGAGTCAACGATGGGGTGAGCTTACCCAGAAGAAGCCTGTTCACTCTAACTTTGAAGAGATTCGGGTTGAATGCATTCGGAAACACAGATGCAGGTAGTGAGTTCCATTCATTCGCTGTGCGCATTATAAAGGATGTTTGGAAGCGCTTGGTTCGAATTGGTGGAATGGCAACAAGGTAAGGGTGGTAACTTCGTTGGTACAAGGGAGCTGGTGGGATGAGGTCGTGGAGTTCTTGAGCACACTTACTGAAGTACAGTCTGTAGAAGACCGACAAGCAGGCAACTTTGCGGCGATGAGCCAAGCTGTGAAGCTTGGCGTCCACCAGTTCAACGTCGCAAATGAGCCTCTTGGCTCTGCGTTCCACTGAGTCAAGCGTGGCAAGCTGATGCCTATGTGTTATTCTGATGTATAAGCTACATTTCTGTAAAGTTTCTTCAAAATCCGTTCAGTAGTTTTTGCGTGAAAGAGTAACAAATATCCATCGATCCATTCATCCTTACAAACTTTCACTTTTTTACGAGCTTCTGCCAGCGGCGTCGCCCGCGTGAATGTCAAAAATAGTCCCAAGGGAGCATATTCTTGGGATAAAAAGTATCCTATTTGCTATTCCTAGCTATAATCTATCTCTGTGCCAAATTTATCCACAAGTAGATCATGGTCTTGCATTAGGACGTTTGATACTTTTATCCTGGCATTAATATGTAACGCAATTAGACTTAGAATATGTTACGGAATTCATTGCGTGTGTTTTACGCTGTCGAATAAACGGATCGAAGCAATGAATACAATCTAAAGGGTGCTATTTTGTTCCTTAGGGATTGTTTTAGACTTTTACGCGAACGCTGCCGATGGCAAAAGCAAATACATTAGGATAACATTAATTTAGGTATTGCTACGCTTTGGTCAAAATGCTCAACTTATTACTTTTTGAGGCAAATGGCACAAGGAAATGTCAAGTAACGAAAGGAACACAAATAAGGTAATGGGCTTTTTGTAAACCGAGGGTTTTTATACCCTACCGAAAACCCTTTCAAGCCAAATCAAATTATTTATTCTTTCGCAAACATGGGTAGATTGGGTCCTACAGAGGCCCATCCCAGAAAAAAAAACTAATTTTCATAAGATAACATGTATTCCCCGAGGGGTGACCTTACGCTTATGTGATATCCTGATAGCTCGATGCAATGACGGCTACCGTTTATGCCCACCGATTGGCTCCACGGGCGAGTAAGCTCCTTAAATATATTTGTTAAATGTTCTTATTACGCGTACAGAAGCAAAGTTAGAATTAAAGTCATTGTCATTTGTAATGTCGTATAAGTGCAATTAATTATAACATCGCAGTTTTGCGGTGCCCCTTTTTTCGAAAAAAAGGAGAATACAATTTTCTTAAACATAAAGCTCTATTACTCTAAACGTAAAAACCGTACCTATCTTAATCTGCCATATTTGGCAGATATTCACAACAATGAAAAGTATTCAAAATTCAAAATTCAAAAGTCATTTATTCAAACTAGGCTGAGAATCAGCACTTTCCGAACGTCAAAATTACATAAGACAGTCCCCCAAAAACGCCCGCCCTTCACCACTTCCTAGTGCTTTTGCTGGGAAGAAGAAGTGGCGCAACAAACTCCCCAGCAGCACAGCTGTCTGAGAAGTAACTAAACTCGCGCTAAAAGCCAAAAAACTGTGAAATTTGACATTTTGAAGAATCACTCTACGCCAACACCCTGGCGGCAAATTCAAATGCACACCGCTCGATTTATAGCACAATGAAAAACAAAAAAAAAAAACATTTTTTTATTTTATTTTACATGGGCCTACATGGACACTTATAAAACGTCGACAAAAGGTGCACGGTTCGGGTTAGTCGTTTCCTATGGAGAAGAACCGGCAAGAAACTCCTTGGTTACTCTTTTAAAAATGGTTTGGTTTTACAATATTTCTATGTTACAGCATTAGTACTTGGATATGGGGGGACAACGTAGGCCCGACAATAAGTCGTAGGAAATTAAAAAAAATATAAAACGAAATAAAAAGTTTACAAATGTTAACAATCATCTAGAAATCTAGAAGGCCTACAATGTTCATACATTCACAAAACAATCGGTAAAAGAATCTATACAAAGGTAAAAAAAAAAACTAATTAAAAAAAATGGCTACCAACACTAAATTTAACATGTGGCACAAATGTTGTTATCAGTGTTGTAACTATTCTTAGCAATGGGCTATAAAGATGATTGAAAAACATTGTAAAAAGTCTAATTATAAGCGATTATTACTGAACGAAATGGATAATACGTACACGTGGGCCCAATGTGATATGATTTACACTTGAATATTACTTCGAAAATACGTGTATGATTTCGCCTATAGACGCAATTTAAATTGCACAGCGCCATCAGGAAGGTCAGGGGGGTGACCATAAGCTCTTAGAGCGGTATCAATTTGAGATCGAATAAGGGACAGATGTATCTGACGTGTTATACATGCGAACACAAGACCATTTTGCAAAAAACATCTTGTATAATACTTTCTTTGTAGTAAATCGCGCTGAAAAATGAATGCACTCTATTTAAATTACAAAAACTTATTTTCTTATTTCCGTCGAAAGACGCTATAGTTTTATCAGATAATTATATCTTTTGCTTCTACCTTTGTATACTTTGTCATAAAAATGTTTATTGAAACTTTTGTAACTGAAGAAATTCTATGTTGCATAACTTGACTTTCTTCAGCAATATAAGTTCTTGACGATTTACTTATGTTTTGACTTTAAACCAAAATATTTTATTAAGTTGCCTGCAGACAGGTTACACGCGACAATGTGACAAAAAATATTCTGAAATTGTCTCTACTTATAGGATACTGAATTTCTATGAAAACTCGTTTTCGCATTAAGTTCAGTGACAGTGACATTCACCATCTGACGTTTGTCGAAAAGTTGTATGGCACTAACAAGTACTATTGAAACGACATCGACGCGCGGTTAACACTTTAATACTCTTTACTGATATCATTGATAGACTGTTAATGTGTCTATAGCCTCAGTAGACCAAGAAACAATAAATATTTAAACCATTCTATTTCGGTAATGTTAATTTTGTTTCCAAAAGTAAACTTAACTACAAGGTTTATTTGACGGATAAACGGCGGCATCCTTCTATTGTCTTTGAAGTATTATCTACCCACGAACTTTTTGATGAGTTTGGTAGGGGATATTTATAAGTTTGATATGAATTTATAATCTTTTTGGATAAATAAAAGTCAAAAAGGCTGATATTAATAAATTCATCTATCTGTAAAAATAACTTATGGATTTGTTTCAGACACTTTGATAGACCAGAACCTTACACCAGAGATGTCAAGAGTTCCGTGTTACCCAGTTACTGGGTTGTGGAGGTCAGATAAGCATTCGCTCTATGTAATAATACTGGTAATCAGGAGCATCAGTTTAGACTGGGTACCGATCCCAAAATATTCGGGAAATGCGTTGACAGATTTATTGACATAATTTTTTTAGGGTCCGTACCCAACGGGTAAAAACGGGACCCTATTACTAAGACTCCGCGGTCCGTCTGTCTGTCTGTCTGTCCGTCTGTCACCAGGCTGTATCTCATGAACCGTGATAGCTAGAAAGTTGAAATTTTTACAGATGATGTATTTCTGTTGCCGCTATAAAAAAAAACAAATACTAAAAACAGAATCAAATAACGTGATTTTTTTGCCGTTTTTTGCGATAATGGTACGGAACCATTCGTGTGCGAGTCCGACTCGCACTTGGCCGGTTTTATGATTTTTTATTCGTAACGTTGTATGTATTTTATATTAGAGCTCTACGCTCTAATAGAGAGGAGAGCAAATGGCATTACATATCTTTTCATTTCTTGACTCTTCCAATTTCCCTAGTTATCCCCTCACTACCACAGTGAAAATCTTCGGTCTTCGCATAATCATCTTATTCAATGTCCAACCACCGGACTGACTTCATTTACTGTTCTTTCTTCGTTCAGTCTATTTTTCTGTGGAATGCGCTCGCCCAAGAAATCAAGATGGCACCAAATCGATTAGCATTCAAAGTTGCTTGCCATGCAGTTCGCGAGCACATTCCTAAGAAGTTGGCAGTAGTATCGTCACAGCGTTAATGTTCTCCAATTATCTGTTTAATGTATTCGTATCTAGTTTATTTACTTTTTTGTGTGTATTATGTATGTATTTATAGTTTGTATGTTTTCAATATTGCGCCTACCACTATTTGTCTCTGCATAACCCAAAGAGTTGCCAGCTTGGTTTTTTATTCGAATTGCACGATCTAATTCCACCTAGCCCGTTTCATCATCGGACTACCAGACGTACAGCGATGCGCCATCGGTACATGGTGGACATCCCACCCATACGCACAAAACGTTTTGGAAAGTGGAATTCCCTGCCGGAGTCTGTGTT
This sequence comes from Orthosia incerta, assembly GCA_948252205.1. Taxonomy (NCBI): domain Eukaryota; kingdom Metazoa; phylum Arthropoda; class Insecta; order Lepidoptera; family Noctuidae; genus Orthosia; species Orthosia incerta. Next base: position 6,866,981 of record OX411760.1, read on the forward strand.
TCCCGACAGCTACATCTGCATCTGGGAGTCTTTAAGTCAAGAGTGAATAGGTTATTTCTAGGCAAGCGTTTATCACCGTCGACCACATCATCGCTTACCAACATACGTGAGATAGTGGTCAAGCGCGAGCCTATAGTATATAAAAAAAGAAAATGTTCGACTGGTAGAAAATGCCTAAGGCATTAAGTCCGCCTCTGTACGTTTGTGTGCATGAAGTATTAAATAAATAAATGTTTCGATAAATTCAAATTCAAAATGTTTATTTGCAAGAAAATACATAGTTTACAAGGGAAGATCTAACAGCCTTAAAGTCATTGTATTCTGCCTGCAAGCAAGCGTGTGTTAGTATTGGAAGTACGTGTAACGTCATTTAATCATGAACTTTCACTTTTTAAGCACAATATTTGCTACAAAATACAAACTGTCATATTTATTAAGCATCTACCGACAAATGTCTAAGTACCTACCTAAATTATTATTGTGTTGTCAAATACCTACAATTGTTAGAGTACCCACCTGAGTAAATATTGTTGTGTGTACAGGAAATAACTCTAAACTTACAAATAAACCATAGTGATGATATTCCAATAAAATATTACGTAATTTATAATGATCATTGTGGTGTATCCTGGCTTTTACATTGCCATTTTAATATTATAAGTCCTTTGAGACAATTAGTACAAGACTGTCAGTTAGTATCAATATTCTTTCGAATATTGATTAAGAATGACTAAATAGGCGATATTCAATTCCTTAATTGTCTTGATAAGTTTTAAAAAGGTTTCATTGCTCAAGAATTGATTATTGACCTAATTGAAAGATTATTTATAGAAATGTAGAAAATGGTGGGGACATTTGACAGTTCGACTCGTTACTATAAATAGTGTGTAATTAGTTAGTTGACACACTTTGTTGTGAACTACAAGCCAGTACAGACCAGTTGTTATGTTGTGATAGTGATATTATTTCCGGCATTGTTATATTTTGAGAAATATGGACTACACAAGCTTCACGTAAGTTATTTGGTATTATAACTTGATTATTGCTAATGGTTGTGTTGAAAGTCTATTTCATGTTGTGGCCTTTATTCATAATGATGATGTTAAATTGATTTAAGGGCTAGTCATGTTCTTTGCCTTATCCTTGTTGTTTTGATTATGTAACATTGTGAAATATTACAAGATTCATCATATAATGGCCATAATATAATTAGATCTTTATTGTGATAAACGATATTTATATGGTTGTAAAAGATATAAAAGATAAATACTTTTACAACCGTAGTTGCTACTTTTACAACCGTAGTTGCTTCCGTGGAGTTTCTTGCCCTTCTTATCCACGAGAACTAGTTTAGCGAACGGGCGGTAAGCTCTCTGAGCCTCGATATGAATTAATTGACAAGCCTAATTGAAATAAATACCTAGTCTTGTCTTTCTGTGCTTTTATTCATAAAACCTTTCCCTTATACATCACATACACAGTAAATAACCAGCGACCATCATGACATTCCAAGCTTGCTATCTTCGTAAATATCGATAATTTTGTATGGGGTTCCTCTTTAAATCTAACACGTGCAAATTATTTATGTTTAAATATCATTATGCAGAAATAAATTATATTGTTAGTACATTATTATTACATTCTTATCACACATTATTACATACAAATGTCATAAATTTATTTACAATAGGTACACTAATTAATGCACTGAACAAATATTTTAATGTTCCAAAAATTCCTTAATGCTATAAAAACACTTTTTTAGTAACCACTCTGACAATTTTGTTTTAAAAACATTACCCTGCAACAATTTCAATTCGTTTGGTATCGTATTATAAATGATTATACACATATTGAACACATTTTTCTTATAAATATCTTTATGTGCAGCTGGCTGATATAATAAGTTGCGAAACTTAGCCCTTTTCTGTCGTGGTATAACGTCGGTATGTTGCTTAAAATAATTCATGTGTGTTTTTGTAAAAGTGCAGATATCTCTAATATACATGCAGGGCAGTGGAAGAATTTTCAATTTTTGAAAGAGCGGTTTACAGCTATCTAAGAACCATGCTCTGTTTATTACCCGGATGCAGCGTTTTTGGAGCTTAAAGACTCTGTCGGTATCGGTCGAGTAAACCGCAAGCGCAGCTTCGACCGACACATTTTGTCTCAACTTTTTCAAAGCAAACACGAATCTATCTAGTTTCTGACATATATGCTCCACATGGCTTTTCCAATTCAGGTTTTTGTCAACATTCATTCCTAAAAATTTCAATTGATCCACTTGTTGTACCTTTTCACCATTACACAGAATATCTAAAGCTAATGGTTTGCTATTATAGGAGTTAAATTCGATTAGTTTTGTCTTGCTAACATTTATATTTAAGTTATTATTTTTCATCCAACTTATTAAATCTTTTAGGGTCTTTTCCGTAGCTGATTTGTAGTCACTTTTATCCTGACATTTTATGACAACTGTAGTATCATCTGCAAAAAGTATACATTTCTGCAAAGTGGCCTCTGGAAGATCGTTTATATAAAGTAAGAAAAGTAAAGGACCGAGAATACTTCCCTGAGGCACGCTACACTTATTTATTACCGCTACTGATTTGAACTTCTCTTTGGAATATAGTCTTTCACTTTTCTTTACAACTTTGGATATTTCGGTACGCTGCTGCTGATAGCGTTTGACATTCCCATACATTTTTGACATTTTTCCAATCGCTATCGCCACGCTATCGATGATAGAATGCCACTTGTGTAGCGCCTCTGGTCATTGATGTCAAGTGTCAAAGTTACATAAGTATTTCTTTTTCAATGTACAGACGGTTATTGCACCCGGTCCGCGACTCGTAAATTCTTCCTCCCACGAGCCAAATGAAGGGTCGTAAAGACCAAGACTTTGTTGAAAGACCACGACTGTGATGTCGTTGAACTGACTGGATGGGTAAATGTAGCGGATTGCTTCTTGAATCAGGTACAATTGAACTTGAGTCTGTTTAGGTGTCTGGCTCTGTAATTTTTTTCAAAGAAATAGTTTCTTTTAAAGATTTATTAGCTTTTCCTGTGGTTTAGCTCCCGTGACATATCCCAAAAGATACATTTTTACGGGATAATATTGTTTTCCAATTAAGAAGAAATTTTTTTAAACAACCTTTTGCAAATTGTGCATTCACGTTTGGTTTGGATGACAGTTATCCAAACCAAATGTGAATGCAAAATTTCCTCTTTCCTGAAACTTTCAAAATTTCTCTCCGTTCAATTTTGCAATGCACGGCTAAGTAAGGTCAAATCTTGCAACTGGATTTTAAAGCAGTTCTGACAACAAGAAGAAAATCACGCTGTGCAGTCGGAGGATACGTATTCGTGAGCTGGCTGACCAAAACCACATGTATCCTTCGACTGCACAGCAGGATTTTCTTTTTTGATTTTTTGTATAAACTTTTTTATTTATAACTTTTTAGTTAGGATAGGATAGATGGACCCCTTTTCCGCACTTAGACTCGGTTTTGGTCCATTGTGCGTGCAGGCCTCCTCTCTCTGTGAGAGGGAATGGGCCGTAATCCACCATATCCATTTGAACTTTTTAGTTACCTAACTTTTTTTTTCGAATTAGGTACTTAAGTAGGTAGGTTAGGTATTTAAAATTAATAAGTATTATATATTTTTGAAATCACCCCTTAAAATCCTTTATTTTGATACCCCACACGATGGGTTTGGAAGAAAAAAATATTAGGCCCCCACAATATGGCGCCCAAAATCTGCCATTTTTCTATTTTAATGTAACTAGTGACACTCGCAAGGTTAAGACGATTCGATCGATTGACGTATGAATCATCAAAATCGGCCAACGCGTTTGGTCTCATGAAACATACATACATAGACTGATAAACACGTTACCCTCCGGCAGTCGGATAAAAACTTGTCAAAAAGAAGTTTATCGCTACTACACAAGCTGGGTGTTTGTGTAGCGTCATATTTAAAATAAAAAATGCAATGGCCTTTTTAGATTACATTAGTTCTTTAGACCAAACGACATGGCGGAGGTTACTAATTAGTAACTTATTGATCCCCACTGAACTAAGTATGTTGCAATAATTTATCTGAGTGTTAAAAGATGTTAGGCATGCTATATTGTACCGAAATATCATTATGCATATTGCAAAGAGTATCTTTTAAGTCCCAATTATCTACAAATAATGAATTTTAATGCTGCGTGATGGCTTATTTACATTAGTTAGTTTTGACGGATTTGGTTGCAGCCCGTTTACGGTCACCGACTAGTGTAAACAGGTTTTCAGATAGCCGTATTCAGCTGCAGACCGTTCTCGGTGACCGAACACTGAAATGGTCGACCGAAAATTCCTTGTCGTAACACAATGTCTGTCCCTAATGATGCTTTCAATATGACTGTACACAGTTCGGCTAAATTCGTTAGACAAATCCGGTAAACCGACAACAAATGCTGTCGTCGTATTCAGTGACCGATATAATATAAACAGCCCAATTGGGTTAACCGATCCGGTTCAACCGAAAGCGGTCGCCGTATGCGGTGGCCGACTTAATGTAAACCTGCCATGATAATTGTGAGATAATACGTAGATCTAAATAAAGCATTCACAAATGAGGCAAAAACTATGTGTAATCCAAACACGAACACGACATAGTTTTCCTTTTCACCCATGGGGATTGCCACGGACCAACGTTGAAACCTGACAAAAACGCAATTTGCTAAGTTAGAAAACAGTTCAAAAAAGCGTTTGTCACGTTGCGTGCTGAAATTAGTTTCGCACGTCACGCGCTGACCCGTTGACGCAAGGATGGATAAGTTTCAACGTTATTGAAGAAAAAAGGACTTTGGACAGAAAAAGCCGAGTGACCGTTGTCCGAATATTGTTCGGAGAAAAGTTTACTGTCTGGTGACTTCTGCCGATTTAGAGTTATATTTATCGCATGTAGAAAACACTTTTGTGGCTAGACTGACTGACAATACACTAACGAAACATTGACATTTTAAAGAATATCACAGGTTCAAATAAGAATGTTTGTAAACATATTGGTCCTGCATCATTTGTGTGGACAAAATCAAACAAGTTAATTTATATTATTGTATATTCGTAATTATAGTAATGCTTTATTTTATTTTTTCTTCTCTTTTTGTTTAAGAAATTAACTCGCACACTGTACCGTTGTTTTTGAATTAGGTAATTTACCTATTTTTGCAATATTTGTAAGTATGTGAGAACCATGTTCCTATTTATCTTATCGACTATCTGGAGAGTTTAATGAAAGGCAAGGTGGAAGTTTACTGACTTTTATTCGTCTACCTGACATACGGTTATTTTTATCCTGGAAATATAACACGAGAGCGAATGCACACACAAAATCTGGTATGACCACATCATCGCTTAAAATAAAAAAATGAAATTAGAAAGGAGATATTCTCAGTACCTACATGCAGCAAATGCCAGTAAATACTCCATAGTTCCTCTTCAGTTCACAATAAATATTCCCCCGTTCGTTTAATTACAAATTACAATAGCTTCCGTAACTCCATTTACACTCAACCGTAAGTTTGAGTGAACTTGAACGGTCTACGGTCTGCGAGCAAATTCGTATTAGACTTAATTATAATTTGATTTGGAAGTGCGGTAGTCTGAGGCTTGCAACTTGCCAGTTGGGGGTGGAACGAAAATGTTGCACCCAGCAACATTTTATTTTCATTTTGTAGTTTGGTGTAGCAGTAAATATGGATGGGTCTTGTGAGCTCGTCCTTACAGAGATATTATTATTATTGATATATCTTTAAAATTCTCGGGACCCTAGGACCCATTTGAAAGGCGTACTAGTGGCCGAAACCAACTCGCCTTGTTAGACATGTAGGATGAAATGTGAATTATTTATTATTATGTTCAACCCGAATTATCCCATTGCAGAACCAAGGCTTCCCTTTCTTCCTTGCATTTCGCCCGGTTTCGGTCTAGTGTAGACCAGTCTTTTCTATAGGTGTCAAGCTCATCTCGCCATCTTCGCCTGGTTCTGCCGCAATGTCTCCGATAAGTGGAGATAAGTAGCTAATTCGCTTTATCATTTATCACAACTACTCTCTGCACTTACATTTTGACCTAACACGTTCAGTGAGTCATCAATTTCACTATAACACATATAGAAGAATGTTAATAATTATAATGTGAAAAAACATAATACAGCAATCATTGTGCCGATAGTCGTTACGGCCAATGGCATAATAGCCAAGAGCCTCGACGAACATCTGAGGAGGCTCTCGTTGGGCAGCTGGATCAAGGGCTTGATCCAGAAAGCGGTACTCCTGGACACGGCTCGTATCGTTAGGAGGTTCCTCTCTCAGGAGCCCTGACCACCGGTAGCTTGGACCCTGTTCCCGATACCTGTGGGCTACTATTTTTGTATTTTTAAATGTTTATTCATTTTTAAAAATGTAAAAATATGTAAATATAATAAATAAATGAAATAATATGAAAACAGTAAAAACACAAAAATCAACAAAAACATTACAATGCCCAAATAATCAAAATAACATTAGAACAAACATTTGTTGGTAACATAGGTAAAGAGGTATTATAATTATGTAGGTATTAGGTACAGAGTGAACTCTAATTTCAGAAAAACTACTATTTCTAAGCCTATCAGAGAAAAAGTGGTTAAAGTGCGTGCCAGTCTTGTTCCAATGAGTTAATCCCATCAACCTGCACAAACTTCTACAATCAAGTATCATACATGCAAATTAAGTTTACCTACCTACAAATGTTTGCAGTGGGATCTTAGACTAGGAAACCCCAAAAAATAAATCATATGCCCCATTCATTTTGTTTGCATTTTCATTTTCGAATAACTCGTCAAAATGATAAAATCCTAGGTTCAAAACCTTTTCAATTACCTAAACCTTGATGGTCTTTGAGCCTCTCAACAACACAGCCATTAAGTGCCTTACTATAATTTTCATAGTCCACCCAAAACAATCGTAAAATACTTAAACTAAATCTGAAACAACGTTGACACTCTAACTTGTCATAATGCGTCCCCAGACATGGACTGCATTGCAGACGAAACTTTGCAAGTTAATTATGCAAACAGACGAACAATTCTCTGACTTGTATTAGTGTCACTTTTGTAAATTCTTGAACAACTATGCATTGCGATCGCTATTTTTAAAGCCCGACGGAAAAAGAAGGGTGTTATAAGTTTGTACCTGTGTGTTTGTGTATTTGTGTCTATGGCATCATAGCTTCTAAACGGATGAATCGATTTAGATATTGTTTTTTTTTTTAAAGGTGTTTTTATCGAAAGTGTTCTTAGCTATGTTTGATGAAAATCGGTTCAGTCGTTCTAAAGCTAAGGCCTTTTTTCTATTTTTTTTTCTTTTTTCCATGACACGCGCACGTCAATTCTAAATCAATCTTATTATTAACTAGCTGTCCCACGCGGCTTCGCTCCCGTCAACTGGCTACGTACCTACCCTATCCTACCTACCCTACTCTACACCTACCCCACACCTACCCCACACCTACCCTACACCTACCCTACACCTACCCTACACCTACCCTACACCTACCCTACACCTACCCTACACCTACCCTACACCTACCCTACACCTACCCTACACCTACCCTACACCTACCCTACACCTACCCTACACCTACCCTACACCTACCCTACACCTACCCTACACCTACCCTACACCTACCCTACACCTACCCTACACCTACCCTACACCTACCCTACACCTACCCTACACCTACCCTACACCTACCCTACACCTACCCTACACCTACCCTACACCTACCCTACACCTACCCTACACCTACCCTACACCTACCCTACACCTACCCTACACCTACCCTACACCTACCCTACACCTACCCTACACCTACCCTACACCTACCCTACACCTACCCTACACCTACCCTACACCTACCCTACACCTACCCTACACCTACCCTACACCTACCCTACACCTACCCTACACCTACCCTACACCTACCCTACACCTACCCTACACCTACCCTACACCTACCCTACACCTACCCTACACCTACCCTACACCTACCCTACACCTACCCTACACCTACCCTACACCTACCCTACACCTACCCTACACCTACCCTACACCTACCCTACACCTACCCTACACCTACCCTACACCTACCCTACACCTACCCTACACCTACCCTACACCTACCCTACACCTACCCTACACCTACCCTACACCTACCCTACACCTACCCTACACCTACCCTACACCTACCCTACACCTACCCTACACCTACCCTACACCTACCCTACACCTACCCTACACCTACCCTACACCTACCCTACACCTACCCTACACCTACCCTACACCTACCCTACACCTACCCTACACCTACCCTACACCTACCCTACACCTACCCTACACCTACCCTACACCTACCCTACACCTACCCTACACCTACCCTACACCTACCCTACACCTACCCTACACCTACCCTACACCTACCCTACACCTACCCTACACCTACCCTACACCTACCCTACACCTACCCTACACCTACCCTACACCTACCCTACACCTACCCTACACCTACCCTACACCTACCCTACACCTACCCTACACCTACCCTACACCTACCCTACACCTACCCTACACCTACCCTACACCTACCCTACACCTACCCTACACCTACCCTACACCTACCCTACACCTACCCTACACCTACCCTACACCTACCCTACACCTACCCTACACCTACCCTACACCTACCCTACACCTACCCTACACCTACCCTACACCTACCCTACACCTACCCTACACCTACCCTACACCTACCCTACACCTACCCTACACCTACCCTACACCTACCCTACACCTACCCTACACCTACCCTACACCTACCCTACACCGAATCCGGTGAGCAAGTCCTGGACAGGATCCGGAAGGTAGTGAACGCCAAGGAAGGGGACATTCAAGTTGAAAAAGTTCGTAAGGCGAAAGACAGAAAGGTCATAATGGGCTGTCGCACGGAAGAAGAAAGGCGTAAGCTGCGAGAGAGGATCAGCAAGGCGCCTGAGCTGGAGGCTCAAGACATAAAAAATAGAAACCCTCAAGTAATAATTAAAGAGGTGATGCAGTATCTTACTAACGAGGAGATACTAAAAGCCCTGCAGAAACAAAACTCCAGTATTTTTGCTAATCTCAAGGACGAGCACAGTAAGGTGGAAGTCCTCTATAGAAAGCGCGCCAGAAACCAGCTCAAGTGTCATGTAGTGTTGAGGGTCGCCACAGAGGTCTGGCGGCGCATGCTCGAGGCCGGATCGGTGCACGTGGACCTTTGTCGGGTTAGGGTCGAAGACCAGTCCCCGCTTGTCCAGTGCTCGCTCTGCCTCGGGTATGGGCATAGCCGACGCACTTGCACGGATACCATGGCAAAGTGCAGCCACTGTGGCGGACCTCACATGAGGACGGAGTGCGCGGACTGGAGCGCCGGGCTACCACCGACCTGTTGCAATTGCATACGGGCCAAAATTGACAGCACGCATCATCACGCCTTCAGCTCAGAGTGCACAGTCAGAAGGAGATGGGACGCTATAGCCCGCTCATCCATAGCGTATTGCTAAGGGCGCCCCGGGGACTCCTGCCCAACAAACAGCAAGACCATACCGAGTGGCCCAAGCGAATCTTCAACGCAAGGAACTGGCGACCACCGAACTCTTTATAGAGGCCAGTGAACGGCAGATCTCGTGGGCATTGATTCAGGAGCCGTATGTGGGGGGAGCACGAAGTATGAAGAGCTACCGTGGAGCGAGAATCTACCAGTGCGAGGTCGATGGAAGTGGGATCGTTAAAGCGGCGATAGCCGTCTTTGATCATGACTTGGACGTCATACCCTACCCGAAACTCACCTCAAATAACATCGTTGTGGTGGGGATCCGAACCAAAGCCTGGGAAATCGCAGTAGTCTCTTATTACTTCGAGCCAGACCAACCCATAGGGCCATACTTGGACCAGATGACCCGGATCAATGCGGAAGTGGCCAACGGTAGGTTGCTGATAGGTGGCGACGCGAATGCGAAAAGTGCCTGGTGGGGCAGCATCAAAGAAGATCCCAGGGGAGAGGAAATGTCCGCTACCCTGGACGAGTTGGAGCTTCAGGTGCTAAACGCTGGTGACACTCCCACCTTTGACACCATCAGAGGTGGTAAAGCGTATAAAAGCCACGTGGACGTCACGGCATGTTCGCTCGACCTTTTTGACCTGGTGGACGGCTGGCGGGTCGACACAGGAGCAACATCCTCGGACCACAACACGATATTTTTTAATGTCAATACGAAAAGGGAAAAAGGTGTTAACATTACTAGAACTACTAGGATGTTCAACACCAGAAAAGCAAATTGGGAAGACTTTAAGATCAAACTACAAGAATTTAAATTTAGAGATAACATCAACTTAGAAATAATAGAAGAAATAAACAGTAAAGTAAAATTAGAAGAAACCGTTGTAAATTATATAAATATTATCACAGAAGCTAGTAAGAGTGCTATCCCAAAAATAAATAAGAAAACTAAAATCACCTGTCCGTGGTGGTCCGAGGAGCTCACTGTGAAGAAGAGGGAGGTGATGACGAAGAAGAACCGCATCCGCAATGCTGCGCCGGTCCGGCGAGCGAAGGTCGTTGGCGAGTACCTGAAAGCAAAAGAAGAATATGAGATGCAGGCAAAGAATGCCCAAATCGCCAGTTGGAAGGAGTTTTGCCGGAAGCAGGATCGTGAGGGAGTTTGGGAGAGTTTCTACAGGATCATTCGTAGGACCGCCAAAAGGCAAGAAGAACTGACCCTTTGCAGCGATGGTGCATTCCTCAATCCGAGTGAATCGGCCGCCCTACTGGCGGATACGTTCTACCCCGAAGACAGAGTAGACCAGGACAACGCTGACCACAGGCGAATTAGAGAAGCAGCCAGCCGAGTAAATGAGTGGGCCCATGATGAACATCATGATCCCCCATTTACGACGCTGGAGCTGAAGACCGCCGTGGCGGGTTTCAATCCCAAAAAGGCACCAGGAGGGGATGGACTGACTTCTGATATCTGCAGTCGAGCGATCCACCAGGACCCGGACGCTTTCCTTGCCCTCTACAATAAGTGCCTCGAATTGGCACACTTCCCGACCACCTGGAAGGAGGCTACAGTCGTAGTCCTCAGAAAGCCGGGCAAGGATAGCTATACCACCCCTAAGGCATACAGACCAATCGGTCTACTGCCTGTTCTGGGGAAGGTCCTGGAGAGGATGGTCGTAGCGCGTCTAAAATATCAGCTTGTACCACGGTTTAGTACTCGTCAGTTTGGCTTCATGCCCCAGAGGAGCACCGAGGACGCCCTCTATACGCTAGTGGAGCACGTACGGGACAAGTTGAGGCTGAAGAAGCTAATTGTCCTGGTGTCATTGGATATAGAGGGCGCCTTCGATAGCGCCTGGTGGCCAGCCATAAGGGTCAGACTGGCTGAGGAAAAGTGTCCGGTAAACGTCAGGAGGCTGATAGACAGCTATCTCGACGGTAGGAAGGTCAAGGTTCGGTATGCCGGGGAGGAATGCATGCGAGAGACTAGCAAGGGCTGTGTCCAGGGGTCGATCGGTGGTCCAATCCTGTGGAACCTCGTTCTCGACCCACTACTGCAGGACCTTGAGCAGCGTGGAATTTTCGTGCAGGCGTTCGCGGATGATATCGTCTTGGTCGTGGATGGGGACACGGCGACTGAAGTCTCAAGATCTGCCAATGCAGCCCTCGCCCATGTTCAGAGTTGGGGCGTCCGAAATAAGCTGAGGTTTGCACCGCACAAAACCTGTGCGATGACCATAACCAATAAGCTTAAGTACGACACTCCAATACTGAACATGGCCGGGGTCGGCATCGGTATGGTCAAGAAAATGAAGTTGCTGGGTCTAACCATAGACGAAAAGCTCACTTTTAATGAGCATGCCGCGAACGTCTGCAAGAGGGCAGCTAGCGTATACAAGCGGCTGTCCCGAGCCGCAAAGGTGAGCTGGGGATTAAACACGGAAGTCATACACACAATTTACACAGCAACGATTGAGCCCATAGTAACGTACGCAGCCGCAGCCTGGGCACCCGCTACAAAAAAGTTGGGTATACGGAAGAAGCTAGGCTCTGTTCAACGAGGATTCGCTCAGAAGCTCTGCAAATCTTACCGTACTGTCTCTCTGAACTCGGCACTGGCGCTCTCTGGGATACTACCTCTAGACCTGCGCATACAAGAGGCAGCCGCCCTGTATGAAGCGAGGAGAGGGTCATCCCGGTTTATGCCAGGAGACAGGGAGATCGAGATTGCGGTAAGGTTTGCAGAAGCCCCTCATCCAGCTACACAATTGCCCCTGGAGTTCATGTGCCTGGAAGATCAAGAGTTACTAGACAGTAACAATGTGCAGGCGGTGCGAATCTTCACCGACGGCAGCAAGATTGAGGGGAAGGTCGGAGCCGCATTATCCATTTGGGATAATGAAGGTGAAATCCGGAACCTCAAGCTTTGCCTTGCCGCGTACTGCACAGTCTACCAGGCGGAACTCCTGGCCATTTGTAGAGCGACAGAAGTGATCCTCGCGCGGCAAGAGGCGAGCTATGGAGTGTACAGCGACTCAATGTCCGCATTGCAGACGCTTACAAACCATGGCTCTCTCCATCCCCTGGCAGTTCGCGCGCGCGCCAACTTGGCTCATGCCCTGTGCCAGAACAAAGCTGTGACTTTGTTCTGGATCAAGGCCCACGCGGGCCTGCCGGGGAATGAGCGAGCGGACGAGCTAGCCAAGGATGCAGCATTGTCGTCACGGAGGAAGCCGGACTACGACCAGTGTCCGGTTTCATTTATCAAGCGACAGATCCGTTTGGAATCGCTTGATGAATGGAATCGGAGATATGTGTCGGGCGAGACTGCTTCCGTGACGAAAATGTTTCTTCCGGACGCAATTTAGTGGCTTTCCGTACTATACAACAGGTGCGGCCAACCGGCGTCCTCACGCAGGTTTTGACGGGGCACGGTGGGTTCTCTGAATACTTGAATCGCTTCAAGTGTAAGGAGAGCCCATCGTGCGTCTGCGATCCTGGCGTGGCAGAGACTGTCCAGCACATACTAGTAGAATGCCCGTTATTTATCAGGGAGCGCTACCAACTTGAATGTGAGCTGGACAGGAAAATAACGAAGGAGAGCCTGCATGGGCTCATGGACAAGAAAACTAGGGAAAAGTTCATAGAATACTGCATTCGAGTAGCCACTGCGGTTATACAAAGGAACAAAACCTGAAGCGCACCGTGCTTCATTAGTATTATGTATGATATTTAAATGCAAGCACGGAATGCAGCTCAGGCACGTATAGCCGGCAGTGTTTTATGTTAGTACCTAGGTCTATAATTGTGTAATAATACTGTGATAATATTGTTAGCTGTGCTTGTGTTTTATCCCTAATGCAATATGTAATTGTACATATATTCTGCACTTCTGCTCTATTGTATATGTAGCACCTTTGCTCAAATTGTGATACTAGAAAGCACCTTTTGCTCTATTTGTTAATATTTTACCTTTGTATATTTACACTTTTGATCTTAAATAAAGAATGCCATTAGATTAGATTAAAAGTGGGTCTCACCCACAGAATGCAAGATGATGAATGCAAGATGAACAATTAGTATGAGGAATGAAAGTACGAGAGGCATGGAAGATTGACCGGAATGACAGAGGTTAAGCACATAAGGCGCCAAGAAATATCGTTGGCGGGATTAGTGTTAAGAAAAAAAAAAAAAAAAAAAAAAAAAAAAAAAAAAAAAAAAAAACCTACCCTACACCTACCCTACACCTACCCTACACCTACCCTACACCTACCCTACACCTACCCTACACCTACCCTACACCTACCCTACACCTACCCTACACCTACCCTACACCTACCCTACACCTACCCTACACCTACCCTACACCTACCCTACACCTACACTACACCTACCCTACACCTACCCTACACCTACCCTACACCTACCCTACACCAACCCTACACCTACCCTACACCTACCCTACACCTACCCTACACCTACCCTACACCTACCCTACACCTACCCTACACCTACCCTACACCTACCCTACACCTACCCTACACCTACCCTACACCTACCCTACACCTACCCTACACCTACCCTACACCTACCCTACACCTACCCTACACCTACCCTACACCTACCCTACACCTACCCTACACCTACCCTACACCTACCCTACACCTACCCTACACCTACCCTACACCTACCCTACACCTACCCTACACCTACCCTACACCTACCCTACACCTACCCTACACCTACCCTACACCTACCCTACACCTACCCTACACCTACCCTACACCTACCCTACACCTACCCTACACCTACCCTACACCTACCCTACACCTACCCTACACCTACCCTACACCTACCCTACACCTACCCTACACCTACCCTACACCTACCCTACACCTACCCTACACCTACCCTACACCTACCCTACACCTACCCTACACCTACCCTACACCTACCCTACACCTACCCTACACCTACCCTACACCTACCCTACACCTACCCTACACCTACCCTACACCTACCCTACACCTACCCTACACCTACCCTACACCTACCCTACACCTACCCTACACCTACCCTACACCTACCCTACACCTACCCTACACCTACCCTACACCTACCCTACACCTACCCTACACCTACCCTACACCTACCCTACACCTACCCTACACCTACCCTACACCTACCCTACACCTACCCTACACCTACCCTACACCTACCCTACACCTACCCTACACCTACCCTACACCTACCCTACCTACCCTACCTACCCTACCCTATCCTACCCTATCCTACCCTACCTACCCTACCTACCCTACCTACCCTACCCTACCTACCTTTAGTACTATACGAATGCAACCTGTAAACTTTTGTTTCTACCGGGCGGCGGCGGCGATCTAATTAAAATTTAGAACATAAAAGCTGCTATTGTGAGTCAATCTTAAAAGATAGACATATGCTGTCGCGGACTTTTTTTTAGAACTTTTAAAGAAGAACAATTCCATCATACATTATATTTGCGTAATTTAAACCGTTTACGCAGCGCACGCAACAAAAGCTCCCAAAAAGGAATATTTTTGCCCGTTTTTGCAACATTTTTCATTTATGCTCGGCTCCTATTAGTTGTAGCGTAATGTTATATAGCCTATAACCTTCCTCGATAAATGGACTATCCAACACAAAAAGAATTTTTCAATTCCAACCAGTAGTTCCTGAGATTAGCGCGTTCAAACAAACAAACAAACAAACAAACTCTTCAGCTTTATAATATTATATATATATATATATATTATATATAATATAGTATAGTATAGATGTATATTATCCAGCGGACTCTTGCTACCTTAACCAAATCATAATATCAGTACATCCTGTGGGAGGCTTTCCTACGGTGCATTTTCTGCTGTCTGAAAACCTACAAGCGTAATTTCAAGTTCAAGGCCGAGCGAAGCGTGCGTGAACACCACGAGGCAAACTTCATAAAACGCGGCGGTCTAATGATTTCTCCAAATGAAATTTCTCGCTAGTTCTGACGCGGCGACGCCAGCCTGCGTTCAACTCAGCTACTCCAGGACGCCGCAGCCGAAATGCCTTCTGGACTTCGCGGCGCCCCAGGCTACCAACGCGACTGCGCCGCTTTGATACACTTTGTCAACCTTATGTGACATTTTTAGTGTGTTTTTACTTATCGTTTAGTTTTTTATTTATTTTAATTGTAAATATTATTTAAGTGTGAAATCATTACAAATAAAAATAGTTACATGTTAAGTGGTAGCAGTGATGTGGTGGAAAATAGTGCAGGTCAACCTTCATCATCTCTAAACATCCTGGAGAGTTGCCCTCTGTGCACCCAGGCTCGATTCTTTAAAGGTAAGCGGGGTTTGAACGTGCATATTGGGAAGGCACATAAGTCCCAAAATGCAACCACTTCAGACCCTGTTGTTACTACACCAGCTACATCCACATTTGACCCGTTTTGGAAAACACTTTCAAAATTTAAAAATTCTATTCCGGTTTTAAAACGAGTTCCCCGCGGCGCTAGACCCCTAGTGGCAAAACATCTTGCAGGTTGTATCCGCCTTGCCGTCCGGGAGAATTCACAAAGTGCTTGGGAACAACTTCTCACCTTCCCTTACAGAATTTTAAACGTTCAAAAGAATTTGGCTAGCAAAAAGACATTAACTTCACAAATTAAAGAAAATTGTAACATTTCGGTCCATAATCTGGATTCAAAATTATCGACACAGAGGTTTACCTCTTCAAGAGGTATATCCCATCTGGTCGAATCGAAATTAGGGGAAGGTGACATTAGCGGAGCAGCCAGGATTCTTTTTAGTAGTGATGTGGTGGCACCGTGTTGTCCAGCTCTGGAGAGTAAACACCCTGCCCCAGTGGATGGTCTTTCTTTTCCCGACCCCCCCGATCCTGATATTAATACCCTCACCATTACAGGTCGAGAGGTGATCAGGGCCGTGTGTTCCTTCCAGAGTGGCTCTGCTGGCGGCCTCGACGAGTCCTCAGCACTTAAAGGACCTTATGTGTTCAGGCGCTGGGGAAGCTGGTGAGTTACTCTTGAAGGAGCTTACGGCTCTGATGAACCTTATGCTCGCCGGTAAGGTTAACGAGACCGTCATCGACGTCTTGTACGGGGCCAATTTATGTGCCCTGCGCAAGAGGGATGGCGAGATTCGTCCTATTGCCGTAGGAACTACTTATCGGCGTATGGCAGCCAAGATTTGCTGTAAATTTTATGGTGAGGTAGTTTCGGAAAAATTTCAGCCCCTGCAGCTGGGTTACGGCTCCAAAGGGGGCTGTGAGGCTGCCGTACATGCATTATCGACCTACCTAAATTCTGGTAAAGGAGAGGTCATCCTGAAGGTTGATATTAAAAATGCATTTAATTCTGTTAATAGGGACACCTTGCTGGCAGAAACTAAAAAAGAAATACCAAACATTTTTAGTTTTCTCTGGCAATGTTATAGGCATCCATCTAAATTACTTTATCAGGACAACCTTTTGGAATCTGCTGTTGGCTGTCAACAAGGTGACCCTCTCGGGCCAGTGATCTTCAGTCTGGCTATTCACCCAATTATTCGACAACTAAATTCAAAATTTAACGTTTGGTATCTCGACGATGGAACCCTAGGAGGCGATGTAGACACAGTTTTAGATGACCTGCAATTTTTAAAAAACGAACTACATTCTATAGGACTGGATCTAAATTTTGCCAAATGTGAGTTATTTTTATCAGAGAGTACCGACAGACCCCGAAATCAAATTTATTGAAAAAAGTTCTCTTCGTCTCCTTGGGTCCCCAGTCTTCGATGATTCCTTTCCCGATTTTATTGAGGAAAAAATACAAAATTTCAACATCATTTCGGAAAGATTGTTCCAAATTAATATGCATTCGGCTATCACCATAATTCGATCTTGTTGTTTTGGCCCCAAATTAACATATTTCCTGCGTGCTTCCCATCTATGGAAGCACCCTTCTCTTTTAGAAAAAATGGACCAAATTATCCGTCATACATTAACTTCAATTTTAAATGTGGCTATGGACGACCGAGCTTGGGCTCAAGCTACTCTTCCCATCCGTATGGGAGGCCTCGGCGTCCGCAAAATTTGTAGCATTAGTTTACCGGCATTTATATCCTCGGTCCACGGTACTGAGAAATTAATCAGGAATATCCTAGCACCCATACTGATTAATTTTGATGTGCCGTGCTTCACCGAGGCTATTGATGCTTGGAGACTCGCTTGCCCGAATTGTAATCCCCCCGACTTCCCATCATCCCAGAGACGGTGGGATGAGCCGCTCTGCAGAGCAGTTCAGGAGCACCAAATTGCTACTTCTGCCACACCTGCCGAGCGCGCTCGCCTGCTGGCTGTGGGTGAGTGGGAGTCGGGCCTCTGGCTTCACGCACTACCGTCGTCGAACATAGGCAACTTGTTTGACGACACTACTTTTCGCCTCGCTGCTTCCCTACGACTTGGCGCTCCTTGTTGTACTCCTCATCGTTGCCACTGTGGCGAAGTTGTCAACAGCCTCGGTCACCACGGTCTTTCATGCAGCCGAAGTGCGGGTCGCATAGCTCGGCACGGAAACTTAAACGACATCATCCGACGTGCTCTCGTCACCGTCGGCGTTCCAGCCGTATTAGAACCACATGGCCTGGCACGCGACGATGGCAAAAGACCTGACGGGTTGTCTTTGTTTCCATGGAAGATGGGTAGGCCTTTAGTGTGGGACGCTACTTGTGTCGATACTCAAAATCAAAATCAAATATTTTTATTTTACATAGGCCTACATGGGCACTTATAAAACGTCGACAAAAGGTGCACGGTTCGGGTTAGTCGTTTCCTATGGAGAAGAACCGGCAAGAAACTCCATGGTTACTCTTTTAAATTGTTTTGTTTACAATATTTCCATGTTACAGCATTAGTACTTGGATATGGGGGGACAACGTAGGCCCGACAATAAGTCGTACGAAATTGAAAAAAAAAAAAAATGCACGAAATAAAAAGTTAATAAATGTTAACAATTATCTAGAAAACTAGAAAGCCTACAATGTTCACACATTCACAATAGGTAAAAGAATCTATACAAAGGTGAAAAAAAAAAAAAACCACAACACTAAATTTAACATGTGGCACAAATACTGTAATCAGTGCTGTAACTATTCTTAGCTAAGGGCTATAATGATGATTGAAAAATATTGTAAAAAGTCTAATTAAAAGAGAAAAAAAAATGAGATTGAGAATAGTTAGAGATATCCATATATTTGTGCCGTTTATGAGTTACCAGGGAAGCCGCATGCGCAGAGGGTGTCAAAGCCAAATTTTTTATCTTCAACGTAGTCCTTGATTTTATAATATGCTTTTTTAACAAGGACACGTTTGATGTAGTTTTTGAACTTTCCATCGGTCAGTTCTATAACTGACTTAGGCAACTTGTTATAAAAGCGTATACTGTTTATAAGAAAAGACTTGCTAGTTTTCGTTAATCTGAATTTGGGTATTACAATTTCGTGCTTACTGCGTGTATTTAAATTATGGAAGTCACTTCTAGTTTTGAAAAGCCCTCGATTTTTGCGGACATACAAAATACATTCCAAAATATAAAGTGAAGGTAGAGTCAGTATATCGATCTCTTTAAATTTTTCTCTGAGGGACTCGCGAGGACCCATTTTATAGATCGCGCGGATTGCCCTCTTTTGCAAGATAAAAATTGAGTCAACGTCTGCTGCTGACCCCCACAGCAGAATGCCATAAGACATAATACTCTTGCGCCATCTCATCTTCCTAGCTCGTCGAGCTGTGCTGGCGCTGCCGCTGCGGCTGCAGAGAACCTCAAGCGGCGGAAATATAATAATCTCATCAGTAGTTATATTTTCGAGCCGTTTGGGGTTGAAACTCTTGGTCCGTGGGGTCCGAGTGCTCACGCTTTGTTTAAAGATCTCTCCAAACGCCTAGTTGACACTTCGCGGGACCCAAGGTCTTGCCTTTACCTTGGCCAGAGATTAAGCATTGCCATACAACGTGGCAATGCTACCAGCCTTTTGGGTACATTACCAGTGGACAACGATGTGGAGGAGTTTTTTGGCGCCATATTATAGTTAAGTATATTTTTAGGTTTAGGTAGTGAGTAGTTTTTGGTTTAAATGTATATATTTGTAGTCTTAGTTAATTAAGTATTTTATACACGGTATATTGTCAAATAATTAAATAAAAAAATACTTCGTTCTTTTACCGACTTAGAAAAAAAAGGTAGTAATCAATTCGACATGTATGTATGTCATATCGTTGGCATTGCACAATATTCTCTGTATCTCCTAACACACCTAACACGTGTGCCAAATTTCATAAGTGTATATGTTTTATTTATTTATTTATTCATCAACAAATTTACATTTGTGTCGAACAGTGGTTTTAACAATAGATATAACACAACAATGAAACAATCATCATAAAGCTAGGAAAAAACAAACACTTCTGTCCACATTGGTCCCAACATTATTAGTCTTAATATAGTAATAATTATACACAACAATCAATCCTAACATCAACTCAAAATCAATATAAATACATTTCAAGAAATGTATGTCAATAAAATAATTATATTAATATGTAAAGTCATGATAGAATACTGGATATATCCAAAGTCATTAAAATACAATCACATATTAATTCGAACTACTTTTGTGTTTGAGAAACTCTTCTATGCTGTAATAAGATTTCCTCAACAACAATGACTTTAATTTTCTCTTGAATTAATTTGGATTCTAGAGTTTTTAAATTCTGTGTTTGTCTTTACCGACTTTATTGTATGTTTGTGCGTTTGTATGTACGTATGCATGTTTTTTCACGCATTTCTCCGAAACTACTTATCGGATTAATCATTATTGGATTAAGTATCTCTCACTTTAGGGAACAGTGCAAGTTTCATCAAAATCGTTTAAGCAGTTTTCAAGACATACAACCGAGCTCCTTGGCAACAAACAGCACGAATGTTTAAATTCATTTATTGTAGGTATTTTGTCAATCTTTCAGTACCCTACAACAGACTTTGCTCACTTTTTAGTGATAGGGTACTAAAACTAAAAAGAGAAAATAAAAACCTTTTCTCAAAAAATAAACCGACTTCTAAAGCAAAACACAAAAAGTGCAATCAATTTGAGATCGAATAAGGGACAGATGTATATGATTTGTATACAACTGACACTTACTTGATCTCAAATTGATACCGCTCTAAGAGGTTATGGTCACCCCCAGAAATAAACTTTCTTTTCGGAAGTCGGTATTGAAAAACGACAAAAACAAGAGGTACCAAAGACAAAGTTTTTACGTATTTTAAAAATCAAAACTCTAAAAACAAACACCCTTTAAGCCTGTTATACACGGGTAGAGTTAACGGCATAGTATTTTGGGGGTAGGTGGACCAAGGTGTAAAGTCCCACAAACCTCCATAGAAAAGGGAGGATCCTCCGACTAGACGGGTGTTGTGTTTGGTCCGGGCAACTCCCCGACAGTTGTTGTCGGACTATTGTATGTGTTTTAAACGCGCCGAAAACTTTGCTTGCGCGATGCAGGATTTGTGTGACTTCATGGCTTTAGTTCGTAAGTGGCGGCGTTGGTGCCGCTACATCACTACCCTCCGGAGACCGGAGGTCGATAGCAGGTTGAGTCGTCCGTACATCTTGTGATGCGTGCCTGGCCAGTGGAAGGTTGGTTCCTGTGAGTCGAAGTCGCAGAGTTAGCGGTGAGTCGGAACTGTATTCGGTTGTGCCCCAGTGAGTCGGGATAGTGTTGCTGGCTCCAGTAGTTCGGAGCGGTGATGATGTCCCAGTGAGTCGGGACAGTGCTGCTGGCTCCGGTGGGTCGGAGCAGTGATGAAAGAAGCTGGGGGTGATGACCAGGAATTCGCGTCCGCAGCATGCTGTTGGTCAGGGTAACCCCGTAGATGCCGTGGGTACTAGCTGGCTGTGTGACTCACTGCTCGAAAGCTTGAGGAAGTAATGCTGACGTCACGACGAAGTTGTTCTGCACGAAGGCTGCGCTGACGTTCATGTTCGAGGGTCACCAGTTTGGGGGTAGGTGGAACAGGGTGTAAAGTGCCACAAACCTCCATAGAAAAGGGAGGATCCTCCGACCAGACGGGTGTTGTGTCTGGTCCGGGCAACTGCCCGACGGTTGTTGTCAGACTGTTGTATGTGTTCTAATCGCGCCGAAAACTTTGCTTGCGCGATGCAGGATTTGTGTGACATCATGTCTTTAGTTCGTAAGTGGCGGCGTTGGTGCCGCTACAGTATCATGGTAGAGTAGGATTATTGCTACTGCTCTTGCACCAGGCTTTAGTTCTAATATGTCGATGCTCAGTTAAACTCTGCTTTTATACATAGAGATAATAATGGACTAATATTCAGACTTATTTTAGGTCCTTCCTGAAATCTGATTGCGTAGATTAAGGAAAATTTTTCCTTGTTTGTTAAATTGACTTTTCATGTGGATGAAACTTAAAAGTTCTGGGTGGCTTGGAAACATGAGTACCGATTTTGTTGAACGAACTAAAATATTCAAGGAAAGGATTTGATAAGGAGCTTTCGCCTTCGTGAATGTCAAAAATGATCCCAAAGTAACATATTTCTGGGATAAAAAAACCACAATAATCTATATCTGTTTCAAATTTCATCCAGATCCGTTCAGAAGTTTTTGCATGAAAGAGTAACAAACATGCAAACACACTCACAAAATTTCGCATTTTAATATTAGTTTGATGATCATCATCATCATCAGCTTATTAATGTTCCCACTGCTGTATACAGGCGATGTGATGATGTGATGTGATTTTGTAAGCGGCTTTCTTGTAGTGTTACAGTGTAGTTTGCTATCAGTGTGAATTTACGTAATCGCTTCAATAGATACTTACAAATTACCACAAATAAAAATGTTATTTAAACTCTTTGTACTTCAATATTGTATACGATTAGGAAAAGGTGATATCAATCAGAGCTCTACAAGTTTTGCAATACCTACATCTACAAGAGGTAAATTGGACCAACCAACAGCTTTAAATATTTCAGCTTTGTAAGTATGCTCGGTCTCTGAAGCCTAATATTAATCGAACCAATTCTACAAAGAGCTTAGGAGAAACAATTCCAAGACGTTTTATTCTAGTCACACTTAACGTCAAGTGGTCTTATTTAGGAACAACATTACTGAAATGTATGTATGTTTTGCACAAAGTGTCGTCTAAACTTATGTCTTTCTGCCTCAAACGACGCTTATTGTTCATCCGTCGTCCTCGTCGCGTGACCTTTTGTCCCCAAAAAGAACACACGAAGTCATTGCGTAAGGAGTTTTTAAGGGTTTGGTTATTCAACATCCTTTAAAGAGATCTTCTTTTTTCAGTCGAAGGTTAACTTTTTACATAACTTAGGCCCAGTGGGCACCTTCGTTATATAAAAAAATAAGTGGCGCTCATTAGGTCCACTTAAGTGCTAGAGTGCACCGCACGTAGATTAGGCTTTAGACGGGTCCAAGACAATTTTGCCAAGCTTTGTTTGCAGCTAAGAGATGTATTCGAACTTAATAATCTGCCCTGCTGTATATTAAAACCCTCTAAAATATTAAGTGCCAACTATATTACTTACAGAAATAAATTAATGTGTTTTTGTAAAAAGTACGAAAAGCCTACTCAAAATTAATGTTTCAGTGTTTTGTTTGTGTGAAGTGGTAGGAGTTCCTGTAGGTTTTCATAACATCTTAAACTTATTACTGGGCTATTTTAACTCGTATGTTTTACTAAACGTCAAAGTGACATATTTGACGTAAGACTGTCAACAGCCTGTTTCATTTCCAAGTATAATAAATTTAAGCCATGGAATTATTAAGCAGCTGTTACGGTCTTTAATTTAGGCTGACACCTATAGTAAAATAAAGGAGACAACTGAGAATAATACAAGTGTTATAATGTCACATAATGACCCAGAAATAATGTTTTTCTTAGAACATTGTTCTCGTCCTGTCGCTGGCGTTTTAAACGATGGTGTCCGCCAACACCTTATGAAAACATTTAGATGCAAACAACATCCATGTCACAAGACTTTGTCACATTTAACCCGTTACTTGTCAATATATTGTTGTACTAGTCTTTATACTTTCTCGTAACGTCGCTTTACTAACGTTATTTAGCATATGGGTACTGCCAATCCTGTCACTCACTCGATAAGGACCAGACCCGAGTCGACTGCGCGCAGTGTTCCACGCGCACCACAGTGAAATGTCAGCAAAAACTGACGGGGTCCGCTAGCAGACCCCGTCATTTCAAGGTTGCGAATAAATTTGAAAAAGAGTTTCTGCGGCCCTGGCTCGAGCAACTGAAGGAACACGGGTGGGTTTTGGTCAGTAAAAGTCTGACACGCCCTGCTGCTTCACCCAAAGCGGGAGAAGTCATTGGAAGATTTCCAAAAAAAGGTATGCCACTTTGTAAAGGTGGAATCAGAGTGATAATTAACGTATTTTTGTGGAACTTTCGCAGTCGCAATCTATCAAAATCACCTCTAATTTCCCTACGTTCTGAATTTTTTATGCGGTGATTGTCGCTTAGATGATAAAAAAATGGAACATGTTTAAAGTATGAGAATTGGCCTTCTATTATACAATGTGTCCGGACTTGTAGTAATTAAAATTATAAAATAGTTTTAGTTTTAAAACACGACATAAGGGATATAATCACCACACCCTCAAAGATAGAGCAATTTTATTACCTGACTTACTTATTACGATACTAGCTTCTGCAACTGGCTGCGCTCGCGTAAATAGTGTTTTATCATCCCAAGGAAACATTAAACCGGGATAAAACTGATATGATCTATCTATGTGCCAAATTTCATCCGTTCAGCTGTTTTGGCGTGATTGAGTAAAAAACATACATCCACACACACACTCATACAACCAAACTTTCACATTTATAATATTAGTGAGATCCACACAGTCTAACAACCATAACTTTGGACCTAGGTCTCACAGAGGCGTACATTTAACGTTATTTTTACGGCCATAGCATAGTAAACCTAAAAAAGTATTCAACTAACACTCAAAATATAAGATATTTTCATGTTGAGACTTAAAAACTAATTTTTTACGTAATTTATAAGTTTTATTTCATTTCCTTAAATTCTGCAAAATTTATAGGGATTATCACATGTCTTTTATGAGATTTTTTGTTAGCACAGTTCTAAAGCAATTAGTTTTAATTTTATTAATACCGAAAAAAACATTTTTGCAGATAATTATAAAAATTGCAAAAAAAAAATTTGAGATTCAGCCTCTTATGTGGGGAGTTTTGTTCGATAAAAATAGCTGACACCCGCGGTTTCGCCCCCGTCAACTGGCTATCTACCTACCTATAACCTATCTATCTACGCTACCTACCTACCCTACCTACTCACCTACCTACCTACCCTACCTACCCACCTATCTTACCCACCTACCTACCTACTCACCTACCAATCCCACCTACCCTACTCTATCATACATACCTACCCTACCTATCTACCCACCTTCCCACTTTCCCACCTACCCTACCCTACCTACCTACCTACCAATTTGTTAAACTATTTATATACGAATGTAACCAACTTTTGTTTCTACCGGCGATATAATTAAATTATAGAACACAAAAGCTGCTATTGTGACTTAACTATGATAGTGAGATTAAAAATCTCTTCTCTCGCAGCTTTTATTGTAGGTAATAATGAGTACTTTAATCATGTAGTACATAAATTTTATGCGTCTTCAATAGTTTTCTCAGCGCACGCCGAATAATGAAGTTAATAGGCAAAATGTTGCTACTTTCGGTAACATTATTGCATTTTTTATAAGAATCTCTAATTTTACTAAAAATAAATTATAACCTCTATTACTCGGGAATAATGTAGCTTTCCACCGGAGAAAGAATTTTTAAAATTGGTCCAGCAGTTTCGGAGCCTACTCGGTACAAACAAACAAAAACATCTTTCCTCTTTATAATATTGGTATAGATAAATGTATTTTACGGCCTTAAAGTTTTATTACTACAAGTCCGGACACATTGTATAACTTACCCTCACACACCGCAAAGCTTATAGACTACATTTTATAATAACCTACGAATCAAAATAAAACGTAATTTGTACACTCAACAACTCTTTGTATGCATTTCAAATAGAATTCTATGGGCCGTCAAAACGATCGCTAAACACGGTCTGCGTTGAATGGGACTATAATAGACTCACATTTACATGAATGGGACTACATAATGGAACTAAATAGGGCTTAGATAAATGTGGAAGCCTATTGTAGGCTAATTATCAAGACTGTGTTACGTATAAAAGAAATTTTGTTAACGTTGAATGCGTCGTTTTATTTTCTTCAGAAGAACACCATTTCCGATAAATGATACAAAAATAAAATAACTTAACTTACTTATACTGTTATATTTTCCATTAGTTTATTTTTTTATTATTTGATATAATTTAATAATTTAATTGTAATTTTAATGTATATAATTTAAGTGGCGCCGTCAGTTGGGATTGGTCATAACTTAACTGCTTCGGATGTTAATGTTTTTCTAGTACCTATTATATAACTGCATAGTACATCGCGAGTACTTTTGATACTTTATACCTGTACGTAATATAGTGTGTAGTGGTATTCTGGGTGCATCGTCCACACAGATATGAATTTATTAATGTATATACTTATTAAAGTATTGTAAAACACTTATTTTTTAAAAGAGTAAGTATGGAGTTTCTTGTGCGTTCTTCTCCATAACAAGCTACTTTGCTGAATGCACGGTAGAATCAATATAATTAAACAGAAATAAAAAATTAAAAACATCCAATAACCCAGAACTTTATGGTCGGCAGTAGGGCTTGCGACCACTACACACAAAATAACGAATATTTTAGTTTTCTTCATGTTATCTATACTATATCTATACTTATATATTATAAAGAGGAAAGACTTTTTTGTTTGTTTGTACCGAATAGGCTCCGAAACTTCTGGACCGATTTAAAAAATTCTTTCACCAATAAAAAGCTACATTATTCCTGAGTGACATAAGCTATTTTTTAATCCCGAAAACGGGTCCTGTGGGGGTGGTCCACGGGAGCGAAGCCGCGGGGAACAGCTAGTTTTATATATAACACAAAACTAGGTCAGAACTGGTATACCGAGAGAACACCGACATTTTGTCCGTTGTATATTTTTTAATTGTAACATAAAAATGGTGCACCTGTTAATATCGGCAAATTCATACTCAATAACTTGGGAAAGAATAGAATTTACTTTATTGTACACCAAAAAGTCCCGAGATTAAAACCAGCGGGCCTAGCCAAATTACAAACGTTTCGTATCGAATCTCTTTATAAAATAATCTCTTTATTTTTAATTGTGAAGAGTTTTTAATAAGCTTTTGTTGTGCACATGGATGTACTATCCTCAAATGCAAATTTCTCTACGCAACTGAGGTTTGCTGTTAGAGAACCCAACTATGGGTTAAGCTCGCCTTTGTACATAAACTATCCTATTGTATTTGTATGTTTTTTTATGTTTTGTGTACAATAAAAAATAATAACAAAATCGTTAACGCCTTCGATTCGTTTGGTTAGTGCATTGTAGCCAAGTTGACAATCTACAATTGATAACGCTAAATTCTGAACGTTAACTCACGTAGTCCGACCATACAAATAGTGTAAGCACCAGTCCAAAAATAATGAAAGATTAGCAATAGAAATCCAAACACATCATTAAAACATAATATACATATTTATTTCCTTTTCCACAATGATTCAAAGACACACCAGAGCAAATTCTTAATATTCCGAAAAATATACCATATCAAATCACAAAATTATAATAGTTTTACTTACATGCTAAAAAGCAAGAAATAATATTATTCTTTATCGCACAGATTTGTAAACCTGTCGCTGCTCGGCGTCCCGCAGGCTTATTACGTATCTTTTGCAAGAGCGAAACGATAGCAATCAAACGCTTTGTCATAAAAATCGGCATTACTTGCAGTGTACGTATGGTCAGTCCTACACAATCGTTTGCTAATCGCTCAGTGCAAATGCACTAATTTAAAAAAAAACGCCAACAACTCTAAAACTTCTGTATTGAAGAGCAATTATTGCGCAAAAATCGCTATCGTTTAGCTCTTGCAAAAGATACGTAATAAGCCTGCCGATTAACTATTTGACACTGAAGTTGAGAGCAAACGTCATGACTGACGGACAAACTTATCTAGCTGTCTAGTGTTAGTCGATTAAGTTAATGCATTACCAGATATAAGCTAACAATAG
The DNA here is from genome assembly GCA_948252205.1 of Orthosia incerta. Taxonomy (NCBI): domain Eukaryota; kingdom Metazoa; phylum Arthropoda; class Insecta; order Lepidoptera; family Noctuidae; genus Orthosia; species Orthosia incerta. Next base: position 6,894,954 of record OX411760.1, read on the forward strand.
AAGGCGTTACCGATTGTAGAAAGAGATTCGATACGAAACGTTTTTAACTTGGCTAGGGGAACTGAAAATCACGTGGTCAGACCATACAAATAGATGGCGTTAATGATTGTAGAAAGAGATTCAATACAAAACGTTTATAACTTGGCTAGGTGGAGTCATTCCCATAGATTAATTCGTTTTCTAATAGCGTTATCGATTGTAGATTGTCAACTTGGCTACAGGTGCAGATCAATATGCTCAGCAGTCGTTATTTTGATTCAATGGCACACTTAAATAAGCTTTAAAACTAACACCGCGACTCTTTTCCGTTGGCAGATTCGCTACAAAAAGCGTGTAGTGAATAATTCGCGAAGCCATACAACACAAATAATTAATAATTAATACTAACGTCACAAAACAACAAATCAGTCGCAGTAAACTTTAAGTAATTAAATCCGCTGCTAGCCCTACGGCTATGCAAACCGATTAGCTAATTAATGTGAAACCAATAAATGCGGCAGTTAAGTTCGGAGGAGAATAGGCAGCTAATGTACCGATATATTGCCTGGTGTGGTTTAGTAGTGAAGTGTTGTACAGAAGGCTCACTCGGTTTGCAGTAGGAGAATAAATAAGTAATTTCATTTTTAATAAATTGGGTGTTCAGCACTGTACACGTGATGGAAGTGAAACTTCTTAATTAGAGGGATTTAATGCATAAAGAAGTTTCTTCTCCCTCACGTTATTAAAGGTGCCTTAACGTAACGCGTCCTTGAAATTTTACTCTGGATTTACCCTCGTCCTATTATCGAACCACAGCGTATGAAATTTCACTTCAAAAAAGAAATGTCATTGTTTTCCAATTGCATAAAAAAAATATCTACTAGTAAGAATTCTCGAGCAACAGTCACCGAGGTGTCTTCACAGTGTCATCACTTTCCATACAAGCCAAGCGCGTCAGTGTCAACGTTCACAAATAGAAATTGACGGTACATAATAATTCTAAATGTGGCTATGAGAGCTGAAACTTGTGCTCTACCCAATTGCGCTGTCACGAATGTATTGGCACTGCAGCCAATATTACAAAAAAAAAAAAAACTTTTCATAATTATAACAAAAGTAAGAAAAGATTACTATTAGAACACCAAATTTGCGTCAGATTGATTATGGCTATTTGGGATTTCACACGAACAGATTGGACTTAACCTGCTTTCTTCTCTTCCATGTGGTTTAAGTACCAGCTTTACAAGCGTCTGCTTCTGTGTTCTACTTCATTTGATGACGTCATAATGTCTCGGTCAAGTGATTTTAATGTGCTGATTATACGCAGTTATCTATGTCAACAGGATCAACATTATACTATTAGAAATAGTGCTTTTGGCGACAAAAGAATCACATCTAAATTTTATGGAAACATTTTAGGGGTATATAAAACTGGGTACAATAAATACTGCAACTATTTGACTGCCAAAGTTCTGCTTTGTCCCGCGGCTTTGCTCCTGTAAGCTTGCGCATAAAAACCGTGTATTTAACAGGGGCAAAAAGCAGTGATAGTGTAATTTTCTATCATATGAAAGAATTTTCTTAATTGAATCAGAATTTCCAGAGATTATCTCCTACAAATCAACAAACAATTTAACCTGGTAATAAGATTATTTCACATTACTTACTTAAGATTTTTTTTAAATCTATACACCTCGGGAGCGTCGTGTCAGAGACTGGAGGTGGTGAGGAGAACTTCACGGATCGCCAAAGCCCGAGCTACCTTCGTGAAGCTGAGACCTGTTTGGCAATTGCGGCAACTGACCCGTAGGATTAAACTCAAGATATGCGGGTCCAATGTCAAATCCGTACTCACAAAGGACATCTCGCGCCAAAGCCAAGTCTTCCGCTGCTGTCTTCGTTGCATTCTCGGCATTTACTGGCCCGAGACCATCTCCAACGTAGAGCTGTTGTAGAGCCCGATCGACCGCCAGATCTGGCTTCGCAAGTGGGGTTTTTTTTTTTTTTTGGGACAATCCTACTGCTCTATTCCCAAACCACTGCAACTCCTGAAATCCAGAATCAACAGTGGTGACCACCAGAAAAGCGCCGAGGAAATGAAGCTCAATGAAGTGGAGATGGATTGGCTACATATGCTCTGATGGGGTCCCGACCACATACCCAAACAAGTTTTAGACTGGAATCCCAAAGGGAAAACAAAACGTGGCCGTCCCCGTCGTACCTGGCGTCACACCGTGTTGGCAGAAGTGGCAAGCATCGGAATGACGTGAAGCGAGGTGAAGCGTGTGACAAGAGTAAGTCACTTACTTATGATAATAGTTTACATTACAAGCATTTGAGAGCCCATAGCATTAATCTTCATCATCATTTCAGCCGAAAGACGTCCATTGCTGGACATGGGTGTCTCCCGAGAGTCGCTACACTGATCGGTCATGTGCGTCTCGCACCACTAGATTACCGCAGCTTTAACCAGATCATTGGTCATTGGTTGGTGGAAGGGAGCATTAATGGGCATTTCAAATGCCCTGTCACATGGACTCAAATATAATGTTAGTAAGTGTTCTCATGCTATACAAAGCAGGGCTCGAACTTTCCACCAATTAAGATCGGTGGGTCGGTTCTAGAGAGGGTTTCTGGAGTTAAATATTTGGGTCATATTCTGACAGATCGGCTACAGGACGATGAAGACCTAGAGAGGAAAAGGAGTGCGTTGGCAGTCCCCTGCAATATGTTGGCCCGCAGATTCGCACGATGTACCACAGATGTAAAACTGCTACTATTCAGAACCTTCTGTCAGTATTTTTACGCGTGCAGTCTGTGGATGCTGCGTGCTCAGTACAATGACGCTCTGAGAGCAGTGTTGAGAAAACCCAGGGTCTACCGTGCTTCCGCAATGTTTGCGGATGCTCCCGTCGATAATAACTGCTTCGATGATATGCAGGGTCCGGGGTAGCACCAACACTGTCCTCAGAACGTTAGCATGCAAAATAAACAGTACTTTTACTGTGTACTGGGCAAGTGTACACCTGCTCAGAAATAGGAAATAGACTTCGGTAATTAGGGGGGATGCGTGCAAAATGATCCCCTTAAGGGAAAAACTTTACTGCGATCAAATTTTAAAAGTATAACACAATTATCTTTGTAACTGCATACTTATTTCTCATGATAAATATGTGGTTTATTAATGTCGACATATTTTCTAAAAGTTTAGTAAGGAATCGTTTTATACACATGTATGTATAAAACGATTCTCTACAACATTTTATATTAACAAAATAAAACAACCAGATGTTTATTTAAATCACATATGTATTGCTTGAAGCAACACAAATATGTAGGCGAAGAAAAATATTTACACAAATAAAATTTTAAGTCTTGTTACCTCCTTGTTGTTGTTTGTTGTCTTGTTTTGTTGTTGTTTTTGTTGATGTGATGTGTGTGACATTGAAGATCATAAATTTTTTATTTGCTAGTACTAAATCAACAAAATTAAACGTTATATGATTGTAATAAATTTTTAAGGTTCATTCTCGACTCCATGTTTTAATGTGATCAACAATTTCTCTTTCCTGTTCTTGGCTAAAAACTGTTCGTCTACCACCTACAATTTTTGCGTTTCCTGCAGCTATTTTATTTTTACCTTTGGCTCTTCTTTTTAATGTCATTACAGGCAAAGAAAACTCTTTACTTGCGGTTTTATAAGGTACTAGCTTCTGCCCGCGGCTTTGCCCGCTAGTGAAGCGTCAATGTCCCTTTTTTAATACATTCGCCATTCACGTATCATCTATAAATTTAAATATTTCGCCTAGTTGCTATTTTACCTATTCATCATTTATTGACAGGAATCATTAGAGTCACTAGGTATATTTGTGGTGTATTGAGCTCATAAGCTGAATTGCTGTTAGAGATCATCGATGGATCTCGCTAGATGACGTAAGCTGTCTTTCATTGTAACAACACTGCAATTAAATAAGGAGCTCTGATTGGCTAACGCTGAACGCGCGAATGACAGTAATCTTCTTACGAGCGGTGCGGACATCGTTCCTCCTAAATGTGTGCTAAATAAAAACAATTTTTAATTAATAACCGAAACTCCAAGTGTCAAAATAAATATTAAACCTTAAACTAGAATCTTCAGACATTCAATCGTGATGCTGATATGGTGTTAGTGCCCTGAATTCGCTGAGATTACGTGTGATAAATTCCGCCGGCCGGTGATCGTCTGGATACTCTGGCAGACCACTCCTGCTGCTGTTCCCGTCTTCGGATTTCCTGAAGTGATACTCGAAACGGTCTGAAGGTGAGTGGGCTTACATACACATTGCAAATTGACTTTGGTGTTCTTGTTGTCAAAACCGCGGTCATCCATCTTTTATAAGTAGGTATGGACTATTAATTATTATACATAATATATATATATAACATTACTCTAACATTTAAAATTATTCTGCATATGGTGGGCTATTTACATGCCAGCGTTATTACACGAGTCATCACCCGCGTAAAAAGTGTTTTATCATCCCAAGGGAATACAAACTATCTCCATATCCAAATTTTATTTAAATCGGTTCAGTAGTTCCAGAGATTACCCCTACAACCTCACTAACTCCCAAACATTACGTCTTTATAATATAGTATAGCTAAAGAATACTATCTTTGACGGCATTAAGAGACTTGTTCCTCAGGCCAATTTTGCCGAGTGATTTTTCGTTTGTAAACTCGCGTTCATCATCATCATCTGCCTAGCCTTTTCCCAACTATGTTGGGGTCGGCTTCCAGTCTGACCGGTTTCAGCTAAGTACCAGTGTTTTACATGGAGCGACTGCCTATCTGACCTCCACAACCTAGTAACTGGGTAACACGGTACCCCTTGGCAAGACTGGTGTCAGATCTCAAGCTTCTGACTACCCATAACGACTGTCAAAGATCTTCAAATGACAGCCGGGACCAACGGCTTAACGTGCTTTCCGAGGCACGGAGGAAACTCGGTATGTTGAAATGGTCATCCATCCACGGACCGACCTCGTCAAGCGTTGCTTAACCTTGATGATCGACCCGTGCGGCTGTTATTATTTAGCCACGAGCTCCTCCTGAACTCGCGTTATGATCAGTGAAAAATAAAAATTCATATGGGTTACCCCATATGATTCCAGGGATCGTTTTATACGCACGAAGAAGGATCATTTAACCTCAAACACCAACATTCAAGATATCGATCAAAATGTATAGGCTTCAAATACAACGTGCGGTATTTATTTAAACATTGCTTAAACATAGCTAAACGATATTGGAATCCGCTAATAAAACAACATTTTAATAATTAATCGTATCATGTAGAAAGTAATGATATTCGATAAATAGACTTACCTAATAGATGAGGAGCACATTTTCAGGGTTCCGTACCCAAAGGGTAAAAACGGGACCCTATTACTAAGACTCCGCGGTCCGTCTGTCTTTCTGTCCGTCTGTCAGCAGGCCATGAACCGTGATAGCTAGGTCGTTAAAATTTTCACAGATGATGTATTTATGTTGCCGCTATAACAACAAATACTAAAAACAGAATAAAATAAATATTTAAGTGGGGCTCCCATACAACAAACGTGGTTTTTTTTTGCCGTTTTTTGCTATAATGGTACGGAAGCCTTCGTGCGCGAATCCGACTCGCACTTGGCCGGTTTTTTTAATTTTTCTCTCACAAAACCACGTTAAGCGCTTACACCGCCATGACACTCGGAGAGGCATCTGGCGGGGTTGTGGGGATGAAGTATATTATTGCGTATTTCGATAGATGCCACTAGTAGTCATCTCCCCTCTCGTATTATTATTGTGTAACATGTTTTGTTTACTAACAAATTACTAACAACTTGTTATGTTTTATTTTTGTGTGTACTACTAACAACCCTACTAACGCTACATCTGGACTTTCGTCTGAAATAAAGATTAATTAATACATTAATAATCCACAAGAACCCGCAACTTTTAAGTAAATCTGTATGGCTTACACGTAGCCCATTACACAAAGGTAAAATGCACTTAAGTGTGGCGCAAAATCTCAGGGGTCAGGAGAGCAAGGAACTTTAGTGGGTAAAATCTAAGAGGGCAAGGAACTTTTGCGGGTAAAATCTCAGGAGGGCAGAGAACTTTTATGGGTATAATGATACCACTTAGCTATTTGCACGTGAGAAACTTCGCTCTTAAGGTACGTGTTTCTGCTTTGAGTTGTCCCTTAATGACTGTCAAGGGCTGGTGTGAAGAGATGAAAATTAATGATGATCTATTTTAGTAGTTATCTTGGTTTCCACTGATATATCTTGTTGATATTGATAAATCTAAACGAACGGATGGTCGATGGGCCTGAAAAGTTATGAAGTGGCGACCGCGTACCGGAAGACACTGCGTTGGAAGGCCTCCCTCCTGGTGAAGCGTTAACCTGGTTAGGGTTGCAGGTGTCCGGTGGATGCGAGACGCCATAGCTAATTCATAATTAGCCAATAATTCCCACTGCTGGGACAAAGACATCTTCTCAGTGAAATTTAGGATAAATAAATAAAAAATAAAAATAAAAATGTTTATTTCATCAACTTATGTAAATTACATTGTTAATTTTGAAGTCACCTTTTAAGCAAAGATTTGCTTGCATTAGGTGGCTTCGCTCCTCCAGATTACATTAACTATACATATGTGTGAGAAAAATAATAATAAAAACAGTAGATAATTTTGAAAAAATGCCAGAAGACTAACAATACAAAAATACTAAAACTATTGTAAGTAAGGAATAAGGAGTGCGCGCGGTGTTATGAGTGTGTGAGGGGCAGTATGTGCGAGGTGGCGGTGTGTGTGATGTAGGGGTGTGGATGTTGGTGTGGAAGGTGTGATTTATGTACTTTTTGTTTAGTCTAGCGACAGTTTATATCTGTAATTATGTGATTGTATGGAGCAGAGCCTCCATTTCTTCGTAGGTTTTGCTCCTCAACCATTCTGTGAGTGTCTTTTTGCAGTCGCGGTATGTCATTGGGTATATGGTGAGAGTTTTGTTGAGGAAATTGTATAAGCGAGAGGATTGCTTTGTGAATTGTCTTGTAGCGAATGCAGTTTTGACTGGGGTTTCTGGAGTTACTTTATTCTTTCTCCTAGTTTGTATTCTGGAAGTGACAAAGGGAAGGGATTTATGTTTTTTCAAAGTTATCAGGAGGACATAGAGCTTTCTAACTGACAAGAGGTTCGAAGTTGAGTATAGGGTTTCAGTGGAGAATAATCGTGGTTTAAAATACATGACCTTCAGTAAAGCTCTCTGTGCCCTCTCAAGTTCCAAAAACTTTGTTTTTGATGCTCCACCCCATATTGGTAAACAGTACGTCAGTATGGATTGTCCAAGAGATACATAAATTTGCTGGATAAGATCTTTAGTAGCCACGTGCCGAAGAGTTTTGAAGGTCCAAATTAATTTCCTTACTCTGTTCATTATCAGTTCTAGATGCAAGTGCCACGATAGTCTTTGGTCGAGCATAACACCAAGGTATTTAGTGCTACTTACTTTACAAATTTTTAAACAAGAGCAGTTGGTGTCAGGGGAGTCTGAGCAGGTATGTATTTTAATCTGGAGATCTTGAGATGGCTGAGTACGATTGTCAATGGAGAAACAAATGTAGTTAGTCTTTGAGACATTTAAAGTCAAAAGGTTACGTTCGAGCCAGGCAGCTATCTTAGACAAGCCACATTCGGCAGCATGACTGACGCTGCTCCAACTTTCACCCGAGAAAACAATTGCTGTGTCATCAGCATAGTAGAATATGTGTGCACCGTCAATTTTCATGTTACAAAGGCTGTTAATATAAATGAGAAACAGCGTCGGGCCGAGCACACTTCCTTGTCCCACTCCGTATGTGACTATTTCTTCGGAACTAGTGACTGATCCTATCTTAACTACATATCTGCGTTCGCTTAGGTATTCTTTAAAGAGTTTAAGTGGTATTCCTCTTACGCCAATGCCTTCTAACCTGCGCAAGAGTGTAGGGACACTGACTGTGTCGAAGGTCTAAAAATACTGCCATACACTTATGACGACTGTCCATATTTTTTGTGACTATAGATGTAAGTGCCAAGACCGCGTCTTCTCTAGACTTACCCTGTCTGAAGCCAAACTGTGAGGGCGAGATTAAATTATTTTTTGTTAAATATCTAGTCAAGCGGTGATTTACTACTCTTTCAACAATTTTTGACAAGGATGGAAGTACAGATATCGGTCTGTAGTTAGACGGGTCAGCTATGTTACCGCTCTTATACACAGGTGTTACTACAGCCTGTTTCAGGGCGGGTGGAAAAGTTCCTTGTTCAAAGCAGAGGTTAATAAGGTGTGCGATAATTGGTGAAATAATGGACTTGGCAGCTTTTAAGTAATTTATAGGTATTTTGTCCAAGCCAGGTGCACTGTCGGATTTAAGGTTCATGATTACGGTTGCTACTTCGTCAGGGTCATAATTGTGAAGAACGAAGGACGAGCCCGGTGAAGCCTCTACGTCCTGAGCTAAGGCGGAGTGAGTTTTATTCTGAGGGTTATTAATTATGTCGTCAGCAAGACTTTTCCCTAAAGTGGCGAATTATTTGTTAACTTTGTTTACTGCATCGGAGGGTTAGCGGCTGTGTCCAGTAATGCTGTATTTTGTGTTTTAGGTGTTTTTCGTTGGGAAATATTGTTTATTGCTTTCCATAGTTTTTTAGTGTTTTTGTGTGTATTATATAGTAGTTCGCGATCGTGTTTCCGTTTTTGTTTTTTAATGATAGTGTTGCAATAATTCCTATATCTCCTATAGGTGATTTTCAGTGTTTCGTTAAAAGGGTCTAGTTTTAACTTTTTTTGCATATTGTTGCGATTTTGTATGCAGCGCAGCAGGCCTATTGTCATCCAAGGTTTAATCAATCTATTTTTAAGGGGGATTCTCGTAATAAGAGTGCTGGCTGTGAGGCATTTTTGTAACAAGCCTATTAGTCTATCTAATAGAATAGTAGGGTTTGTCAGGTTTGTGAGGTCGTGAATGTTGTTAGTTGTTAAAAGCTCGAGTGCATGTTCTACGTTTAGTGTTGATTTCGTACTAAGTGTTTTATGTATATTCGTTAATTCAGCCAGTTTTAAGAAAATCATAGAGTGATCGGTAATAGTAGAGTCGATGATAGCAATGAATGCAGATTTTTTGTTAGGTCTAAGTTTTAGCATGAAGTGGTCTAGACAACTTTTGTCTCTCGTGGGATATGAGTGTCCGGGGAGTAGGCCGTGCGTTGCTAACTTATTTAAATAATTAAGTCTATTTGATCTTTCGTATGATTGCTCTTCTAGCCTGTGTATTAAATTTATATTAATGTCACCAGTTATTATTACATTTTTATTTGAAGGAACGGTAGCTAGGTGCAGAGATAAGGAGTTTATAAAATCTTCCGCATTTGTCTTTGATGGAGAGCGATAAACTCCTAGGATTACAAGATCGGGTTTAATATTAACTTGTAAGCAAGAAGCGTGTGTTAATTATATCTCCTTTATTTGAAACTTGTGTGTGTTATTAACAAAGACGACGACACCGTCGGCTTTGTTTAAATATTTAGTAGTGCGGCCAGCAGAATAAGTACTTAATTGAGGAATATTCTTATTAGGGTTAAGCCTGCATTCACTCAATAAAATAACGTCAAGGTTATGATTTAAATTGGCTAGATTCAGTTGTAAGTCGCTAAAATTAGAGTATATACTTCTGATATTCTGTGATATAATCGTCAAATCGGTGCTCTTAATTTTTATTGTTGTGCTAAAATCGCGTAGGGAGCAGTTTGACACTTGGGCTATTTCTGTATTATCTATTTCAGTAATAGTGTCTAGAGTTCTATTATCCATACTTGAATGTTAGGTGACTGTAGTACAAAAACATATAGTGTTTTGTTATTTGAGGTGTGTGTGGTTGTGTAAGTGATTTGAAAGAAAGGTTATTCACGGAAGGTTTATAAGTGTGTGATTTTAGTGTGTGTGCGCGCGTAACAATTATATTATTTTTAATTCTTAGACTAATACATAAAAATATTACAGTAATACATAATTTTTGGTTATTAACTATATGACAAATTCTTTTAGGATTAAACATATAGCAGATACAAAGACATAAGTGCTTAAGTTTTTCACATGTAGCATGTTGGTTAATTGATACTAGTCAAATTTGTTGCATAAGGTGGTTAACTTGCATTTCGCTCTTAATTATTATTTTTGGCGAGCTATCATCTTTTTTGAGACATACTTGTCCAAAAGAAGTCCAACAATATTTATAGGGTTTAGATTTGGCCAGATCTCGGGCGAGAAAAAATAAGCGCGCTCCTTTGGAGGTGAGCTGCTCAGATACATAGATTGGCGTGTATTCATTAGTAGTGAATCCTAGATGTTTTGCACACAATTTCTCTTTGTTTGATCTGTTGTAGCTTCGAGTGGATTTTAAAAAGTCACTTTTTAGTATAGCTGAAGTTAGCTCGACTACGATTGGTCCATTTTTCACATCACTGCGCTTATTTGGGACTCGGAAAATGTCTTTTATATAATTTTGTTGGATAGGGCATTTAGTGGCATTTGACAAAGTTGTAACCATCTTTATCAAGTCGCTCCTAGTTTCATTTGGTATTTTTGGTGTGTTTTTTACCTCGATCGTAGTTTTCCGGTTGCCTCGCTGCAGATCCTCGATTTTATTTTCTAGTAGAATTATGTACTCCTCATCTTTCTTCGACTTTATTTCAATTTGTTCAATTTTCTTACTTAGCTCTTCGTTTTGAGAGGTGAGATACGCCATGGAGTTTTCTATGTTAGTATTTGCGGTCCTGATTTCCATTAATGTAGCAGATATCTTTCTTATTTCTTCGCTTTGGTGTAACATCAAAGATGATATAAGTGTTTTGACTTCTTCTTTGAAATCGCTAAAGTCTGATTTGTATTCATAGTCTCGCGGTCGCTTGTTCCGTTGAGACACAAAGTTGGGCGGAATGATTTGGGTGTCAGTACATTCGGAGATGTTTGATTCAGATAATGCTTTGTTGACTGAATGTTCCATTTCTAATATCAGGGTATGTCAAATGCGGTGTACGAGAAGTAGTTAGTTGTCTTGAGACCAGAAATATTACCACTTTATCGTGCGTCAGAAATATGCCGCGCGATATCGCCTCAGAGCGTTATTTGGCAGCGACGTAGGTCGTAGCAGATGTTGGCGATTTCGTAGCACAGCGCGGAGCGTGTGCGAGCGCGCGGTGCTCCCCTCCGCGCTCGTAGCGGGTGACGTAGCTGTCCTTTTCGTAGCAGTCGTAGCCGATAAACGTAGAAACAATCCCAAAAAGACGTTTCTATGACTGCTGGGATCCCAAGTCACGGCGGCCGGCGATCGGAGGCGGTCACTTATTGCTAAGTGCTATTTATATCTTAACAGTCTAGCGCGAAATTGTTGATCCCTTAAGATGGTGACAACAAAATTAGTGATTGGCGGTAGATGGTTATAGATTTTATTCCAACTATTAAAAAATCACTTCTAGTTCACCACCATAACACACTTTAATTTTAAGATTTAATACACTATTACACTTCAATTCGGCTTGCAAATTACATAGAAAGTTCCATCAAAGGTTTATTTATAAAAGTCGCAACAACATTTAGCCGGTAAACAACTTTTTACCATGAATTTAGAATTATGAGTCCGGAGCAAATTATAACGTGATCGCACTGTGTACTGGTCAAAATGGAGCTGGAAACGATAATCTTTGAATTCTTGTTTCGTGGATATGCCGATAACTTCACAATATTTTTTCATCGTTCTGTTCTAAGGAAAGTGACTGCTTGAGTTTTTAAAATTTTAATTTTAATTACGTTGCCCAACACTAAGAATTTTCACTGTATACTGGGTGCGTTTACAGACATTTAAATTCACATACGCAAACACCCAGGATCTGTAGGCGATTCAAATATTAGTTCCATGCGGGAATCGAACCCGCGACACGTAGCAGCCGATCACTCAATTATCTCCCAAATTAGAGAACAGTGCAAGTTTCATCAAAATCAGTTAGCAGTTTTCAAGAAATTGAACATACAACTGAACTACTTAGCGACAATCAGCACGAATGTGTTTTTTTTTTATACTTTAGAAATGATATCTACAATTTTCTTGAGAATAGAGTTCCTCATTTGCGTAGATTTAGACAGTGAATGGCTCCGTAATCGAATACATATTTACGGAGACAGGATTGATTTTATCAACAAAAATTAAATCAGGTTTGTATTTCAAAGAATTTCTCGAAAACTTTTAATAAATAAAGTTATTTCTGCGGTTGTTACTAGAAACAACCCCTGTCTCACAAACGAAACACATAAAACGTTGCGCGCACAATCAAAACAAATATCAGCATCTTTTAAATAATGGGTACCCAAGATAGAGAACCCTACATGCTTATGTGCCTAAGAACCCTACAGGTGTGTGACGTTATTATTGGATCCCAATTAAAAATATTGTAATGTTTTTAAGTGACTTTTTTATTTAATTCAATGGTTGTGAGATATGGGATGTTTTTGGTTACTACCCTAAAGATAACTTTGTTTTTCACAATTTTGATAAAAACCAATAACATTCATCCTAACTACGGAATTTTTCACTGCTTCTAATTCTTCCCGTCATTTGATTCTTCTTTGATTTCCTGTGTTGTGCTTTTTTCTTGATTATCTAGTTCATAACCTGTGGTAATTTATGTCAATTTTAATACTTAATTGTTAGAAATTATTTAAACATATAAGGTCTAATTTCTCAAAAACTACATTCTTAAGTAATAGTTGTTTTGACTCATAAATACGAGTTTTTTTTTTAATGATTATAAAATTTTCAATAGCTTTAAACAAATTCGATAAAACCGAATGTCGATGTAATTGTAAATGTACAATCCCTAGTATCACTGACAGCCTGCTGACAGCTCACTTCAATAAGCTTTCACGGTGATTTTTTTTACAGACTCGACTAGCAATAGTTTGTAAATTCACTAAGGGAGCTTTTATTTGAACTGAAACTTTTTGTGTAAAAGGGGGTTTGTTCCAGAACTCTTGTTGGAGTTAGTGACAGAAGGCAAAGAAAAGCCCTTTATTTAGCTGTAGTTTGTGGAAAAGTCAAAGATAGAAATAGAATAAAGTTGTTCCGTGTTTCTGTTGACCGACAAGTATGGAATGTGATCAATCTGTCTAGTCAAAATAAATAGGCTAGGAATCAATTTAGCTGATAAGTCCGTTCAAGAGACTTGGAAATTGCCATATTATGAAAATAATAATTGTTAGCTTTACGAGTCTAAGGATCATATGACGATTGTCAAACACGCATTATCTGCTGTACCTAATTGGTTAAATGAATTTCCAACAACCAATCGACACATTTGGTTTGCATTTAAGATGACGACAGTCGCCAACGACTTTGAAAGAACAAAACGTGCACTGGTTTCACACCCGCGCGACCCAAAATTCAGTAGTTTTTGTACTTTCCTTATTATTTATTCTATGACTTTAAAAAAAAAGTCTGTGTTTGTATGACTTTACAAATTAATTATACTATGTTATACGAATAACGCTCAAAATTTTCTCAAAATTTTCTCTTCTTTCGACCCCTGCATTTCTGCCCCGTTCTTTTATTAAGAGTCCCTACAAGTTTTACGAGCTAAAAAGCGCAAATTTCTCAATAACTACAAGATATATGATAAATCTTTTAATGCAAATTTTTGCGTCACATAGTTATCTAGTAAATGTACATTACATATTTTTGATCACTGCTCAAAAAAATTTAATTCCTAACACACGTTTTTTCGAAATCCTTTAACACCAGGTTTTTCAATTGCTCTTTCAGCTTACTGGTGGCGAATAATAATCTGCAAAAAATGGTACATAGTATACTTGCAAGCCGCCAATTTTGTTTTTCAAAGTTTATTGTAGTTGTACTTAAAAAAAAATGTTGTCCACGCTGAGACGACGCTTTAGCACATGATAAAATTGCCTTTTAATTTTATCATGTGCTAAAGCGTCGTCTACGCTTAAGAATATGTTGAATATAAAAATAACTGGCAAATAATTTGAAATTTGTGGTGTTTATCAATCGAATCCAATTTTTATATTATATTTTTGAGTACTTATTTTATTGTATCGAGACTTGGGCTGTACTGCAGTCTCTCCAACGGTGCCAGATCGACTACCGGTACATTGAAGTGTTTAAGTGTTTGTACAAGAACGCCACTATGTCAGTCCGTCTTCAGGATCAGACCTCGAAACCAATTCTTCTCCGGCGCGTCGTGAGACAGGGAGACGTCATTTCTCCGAAACTGTTTACTGCTGCGCTGGCGGATGTTTTCAAGGTTCTGGATTGGAAAGGGCTTGGCATCAACGTTAATGGCGAGTACATCACTCACCTTCGGTTTGCCGACGACATAGTGGTCATGGCTGAGACCATGGAGAGCCTCAGTAAAATGCTCGATGACCTCAGTAGAGCTTCCGAAAGAGTAGGTCTTAAAATGAACATGGACAAAACCAAGGTTAAGGTGAATGCCCCTGGTACACCCACTCCTATCAAGGTCGGAGACTCTACACCTTAAGTTGTGGGCGACTATGTCTACCTGGGAGAAACGATCCAATTGGGTAGGGCCAACTTCGAGAAAGAGGTCAACCATCGAATCCGACTCGGCTGGGCAGCATTCGGGAAGTTGCGCGGTATCTTCTCGTCCAACTTACCACAGTGTCTCAAGACGAATGTCTATGACCAGTGTGTGCTCCCAGTGATGACATATGGCTCTGAGACGTGGTCGCTTACAATGGGCCTCATCAGAAAGCTTAAAGTCACCCAAAGGGCAATGGAGAGGGCTATGCTCGGAGTGTCCTTGCGTGATCGAATCAGAAATTTAGAGATCCGCAAGAGAACCAGGGTTACCGACATAGCCCGAAGAATTGCCAAACTCAAGTGGCAGTGGGCAGGGCACATTGCTCGCAGAACGGATGGCCGATGGGGCAGAAAGGTTCTGGAGTGGCGACCGCGAACCGGAAGACGTTGCGTTGGAAGGCCTCCCACCAGGTGGGTCGATGACCTGGTGAAGGTTGCGGGGTTCCGCTGGTTGCGGGACGCACGAGACCGGTCAATGTGGCGACGCTTGGGGGAGGCCTATTTCCAGCAGTGGATGTCTTTCGGCTGTAATGATGATGATGATTTGAGCTTTTTATCCCCGACGAAAAAAGAGGGTATAAGTTTGACGTGTGTTGCTGTCGTGTCTATGTCTGTCTGTGGCATCATAGCTCCTAAACGGATGAACCGATTTTGATTAAGTTTTTTTCGTTTGAAAGATGAATTTTGTCAAGTGTGTTCTTAGCTATGTTTGATTGAAATCGGTTTTACTGTTCAAAAGTAATTCGAATGTTACTTTTTGAATCGGTCTGTTTCCGAAAGATATCGTGCCATAATAAAGTGTTCAATATAGATTGTCGATTGAAGCGTGTCTACTACTAGATATATTGTATATAGTTTAAAAAGAATAAAATAAGAATAAAATTTTAATTAAAAAAATTCCCGACATAAGAACTTCTAAAAAACAAAAAGTAAGCCTCGTACTCGCGCATCGGGGAATCGCTAAGTATATAATGGTGGGTCCCCGACGCGAGTATGAAGGATATCTTTTGCTTTTTAGAGGTTTTTATGTCGGGGGTTTTTTAAATTTCAATTGAATCATAATATTATTATTTATAGTCAAATAGAACTGTAATCCTATCAACACCCTGCGTCAAACAAAGGTTGAAACATCCTGAAAACATTATTTTTTGTGACTAAAATTAAAGCAGAAACAACGTAAATATAAATCTGCGTTAAAAAGCAATCTCTTAAAAAAATAAAAGCACACGTAACACCGTAAAGTAACAAACACCTGTAACTTTATGAGGTACATTGCCGAGTTACTTATTCATGTTAATCTATGCTATAAATCCTCTATAAAAGTTTCTGGAACGGTTAGCTTATTGCCAACATTAAAACAATCAGTGTCATAGTAACCATTCTATAATATCATCCAAACGAGTGTTATAATGTTGTACTAAATTTAATTATGCAACTCCTTTGCTTTTTCGTTACCATCCTTACTTATCAAATCACTCAATTCGTGGTATCTTTATGAAATTCAAAAAATGAACGTTGTCATGCCCGCGCGTTTCACTACCACAGCTCCGTTAAAAAAAAATAGGTTATTCGAATTCAAGTCGTATCCCGCCATTTTTTGGGTCCGTGCCCATTCGACCTGAAAAATAATACCAGATTTTATACTGCCAACTCAGTGCCATTTGTACAGCAGGCAAAGTGATATTTAATTCGAAATCACTTATTAATTTATTATACAAAGAATATTTAATATTTTGTTATGATACGTAATTAATCCTTGTAGTCAGTGATAATCATTGTAAAAAAGTAGCTTTATAAAGATAGCCTCCATCTCGTTTAAACCGGTTTTCTGAAAACAATAGACGAAGCAGCTCATATCTATTGTTCGAACTCTTTTAGCGCAGCAAAAATGCAAGTATGTAAGGTGCCGATATGATACGAAAGTAAAGTGTGTATGGTTAATTTGTCATTCACAATTTTAGGTGAAGGGCCTTCTCAAGGCCATACAATTTAACCAACAACCAACCAACAGGCCAACATAATTTATTAACATAATATATTAACATAATTTTAACCCACTCTAGGTTAAAATTATGTTAATATTAATTTCAAATAAACGTGGCCAAAGTTTATTACAAGTCGGTCATGTAAACCGGCTGCACCGAAAAAATAAATATTCCACAGCGTGGGCCTGTGTTAAGGGTCCCTACAAGTTTCACGAGCCAAAAAACAGCAAACAGCTAGTTTTTCAGCGAAAATTTCTCAATAACTACAAGTTATATGATAAAAAAAACATAATGACAACAGTAAAAACGACACAGGTCCGCCGTCTACAAGCCCTTGAACGGGACTGAAATCTGAATGCCTCGCGCGAGCGCAACGGTTTATAAGACATTATTTGGACAATTTATTACGATAAAATAAGTCCAAAAGTAAAATCCAAATTGGGTTTTTGAGACATTATTTGGATTATTTATTACTTTTTTAACCTATTTTTTTAACCTATTTTTTTTTTCTTTAGTGAAACACGCGGGTATGACAACGTTCATTTTTGAATTTCATAAAGATACCACGAATTGAGTGATTTGATGAGTAATGAAGGCAACGAAAAAGCAAAGGAGATGCATAATTAAATTTAGTACAACATTATAACACTCGTTTGGATGATATTATGGTTACTATGACACTGATTGTTTTAATGTTGGCAATAAGCTAACCGTTTCAGAAACTTTTATAGTGGATTTATTGCATAGATGAACATGAATAAGTTACAGGTGTTTGTTACTTTTATTTTTTTAAGAGATTGCTTTTTAATGCAGATTTATATTTACGTTTTTTTCTGAATTAATTTTAGTCAGTAAAAACGAATCTTTTCAGCACGTTTCAACCTTTATTTGACGCCGGGTGGTTTATCGTAGGATTACAGTTATATTTGACTATAAATCATATTCATCATCATCATCATCATTTCAGCCGAAAGACGTCCACTGCTGGACATAGGCCTCCCCCAGGCGTCGCCACATTGACCGATCCCGTGCGTCTCGCATCCAGCGCCTTCCCGCAACCTTAACCAGGTCATCGGTCCACCTGGTGGGAGGCCTTCCAACGTATCGTCTTCCAGTTCGCGGTCGCCATTCCAGAACTTTTCGACCCCATCGGCCATCCGTTCTTCGAGCAATGTGCCCTGCCCACTGCCACATCATAAATCATATTATTATGATTCAATTGAAATTTAATAAAACCCCTGACATAAAAACCTCTAAAAAGAAAAAAATATCCTTCGTACTCGCGTCGGGGAACCACCATTATTTACTTAGCGGTTCCCCGATGCGCGAGTACGAGGCTTACTTTTTGCTTTTTTAGAGGTTCTACTGTCCGGGATTATTTTTTTTTTTTTTTTTTTGTGTTTTTTAAACTATATATAATATATCTAGTAGTAGACACGCTTCAATCGACAATCTGTATGAACACGTAATTATGGCACGATAACTTGCGGAAACAGCCCGTTTCAAACGGTAAAATTCGAATTACTTTTGAACAGTTAACCGATTTCAATCAATTATAGCTAAGAACACTCTTGACATAAGTCATCGTACAAACGAAAAAAACTAAATCAAAATCGGTCATCCGTTTAGGAGCTATGATGCCACAGACAGACACACAGATACACAGCAACACACGGCAAACGTATACCCTCTTTTTCCGTCGAGGGTGAAAAACTCAAATAGTTAAACAAAAAGTACTTTTTTCTTAAAAAATACTTTTTGACCCCCGACGGAAAAAGAAGGGTGTTCTAATTTTGATGTGTGTACCTGTGTGTGTGTTTGTGTATTTGTGTATGTCTGTGACCTCATAGTTCCAAACGGATGAACCGGTTTTGATTTAGTTTTTTTTATGGTTCTGTACCCAAAGGGTAAAAATGGGACCCTATTATTAAGACTACGCGATCCGTCTGTCTGTCTGTCTGTCCGTCTGTCACCAGGCTGTATCTCATGAACCGTGATAACTAGACAGCTGAAATTTTCACAGATGATGTATTTCTGGTGCCGCTATAACGCCGTTTTTTTGCGATAACCCTTCGTGCGCGAGTCCGACTCGCTATTGGCCGGTTTTTTTTTTTTAACAGATGACTTTATCGAAAGTGTTCTATGTTTGATGAAAATCGGTTCAGCCGTTCAAAAAATATGAGCATTTTACTGTTTGAATCGGGCTGATGCCGCAAGATATCGTGTCATAATTACGTGTTCAATATAGATTGTCGATCGAAGCGTGTCTAATACTAGATACATTTATGTAGTTTAAAAATTAAGAAATAAAAATAAAAATTGTCGGGGTTTTGGAATTTTTCTTTGTATCTCATAAAATGCCAACCCATTACTTAAAAGGTTTTTAGGGTTCCGTACCCGAAGGGTAAAAACGGGACCCTATAGTAATAACTCCACGATCCGTCTGTCTGTCTATCTGTCTGTCTGTCTGTCCGTCTGTCACCAGGCTGTATCTCACGAACCGTGATAGCTAGACAGTTGAAATTTTCACAGATGATGTATTCCTGTTGCCGCTATAACAACAAATACTAAAAACAGAATAAAATAAATATTTCATTGGGGCTCCCATACAAGAAACGTGATTTTTTGGCGATAATGGTACGGAACCCTTCGTGTGCGAGTCCGACTCGCACTTGGCCGGTTTTTTTATTTGAGGTAAGTTTTTGATTTGTGACATTGGTAATACTCGTAGAGTTTATGCTATTTTGGCCTTTGTGCCCAAACCACTATATATATTATAATAGTTTTCTAAGTAGTAGTCTCTCTCACTGCCGTAAAAGGTATATATTTTAAAATAGATATCTTTACACATAGTAAATGAGTCCTGACGTGATAAAGGTAATAACTTGAAAACTGTCAAAGGTACAGTACAGTTGAGATGTTTATATACATCTCAACTGTACTTGCGACGATAGTCGCCAACGACTTTGAGGGAACAAAACGTGCACTCGTTTCACACTCGCGCGACTCAAAATTCAGTAGTTTTTTGTACTTCCTTAAAAAAAAAAATCTTTGAGGTGGTGACAATTTCATTAAAATATGCCCGGTTTTGGTGTTATTGATGTGTTTTTGTCCGTGTCTACATAACTTTACAAATTAATTACACTATGTGATACGAATAAAACTCAAAATTTTCTTACATCGCATTTTTAAGAAAATGGTTTTATGTAACATATGTTTTTGCCATAGCCGTTTAGACGTGATTCTAATTTTAAAATCAGCTACTGAGTGGTAGCGGCGCCTTAACAGGTCTTATAACATGGTCGGGCAATAACAGGCAATCACGTTAATTCCCTCGTCCGAGCAATTGAAGCGGAAGCAATAAACTCGCAAAAGTACGTCATTCTCCCTGTCAATGACATGTGTTTCATATACGTGCTGAGGGCAGGAGACAGGGTTCTAAATGAACACGATGTTATTGAATTTTTTTTTGTTTTTCAATCGCTTAACCCTCAGAATGTATCTGCCAATACGTTAATTGGAAAATTGGTACAAAACAAGTTGTAATTATATAACTTAGGAGCAGTGGTGGCTCAGTGACGGCCGCGACTTACAAGTTGTAGGTCATGGGTTCGAATCCAGGCAGGCGCTTTAATTTGTATAAATTATTTCATCACCACTGCTCTCGAAACGGTGAGGAAACCGGTATGTCTTAGAACCGAAAATTCGAAGACATGTGACAGCTCGTGGCTAAATAATAACAGCCGCAAGGTTAAGCAACGCTTGCTGAGGTCGGTCCGTGGATGGGGGACCATCTTTACATAGCTAGTTTTTTCCGTGCTTCGGCAAGCACGTTAAGCCGTTGGTCCCGGTTGTCAATTGAAGATCTTTGACAGTATTTACGGGTAGTCAGAAGCCTGAGATCTGACACCAGTCTAGCCAGGAGGTATCGTGTTACCCATTTACTGGGTTGTGGAGGTCAGATAGGCAGTCGCTCGATGTAAAACTCTGGTACTCAGCTGAATACGGTTAGACTGGAAGCCGAAAAGGTTAGGCAGATGATAGATGATAGGCTTTACAGATTATTATAGATAATAAGTACCTAAAATTATTATTATTATTTTATATTATATTGCTATAAGCATTAATTATTTAGACTTTTAGATATGTAATTATTTTAAAACTAGATTAATTTTATAAATTTTTGTACAACTCCTTTATGCATGCGGAGTTTACCTTTAAGTGATTGTTGCACATACTTTTGCATGCCACCATTAGCATAAAACTAGTATAAATAATTGTTGGTGAACCAATAAATAAATAAAAATAAATAAATTACATAATTTACACTTAACATCGGAAAACTAAAACGATTTTGTATGTTTATTAACATTTTCGGAAAATTGCCAGAGAACGATTACGTATATGGCCTTAAAAAAAAAAAAAAAAAAAAAAAAAAAAGGTACCTACTCCTGAAATAATTTCGGCAAGTCAACTTTTACAATGCATGTGATAGTAATTTATGTAATACCAAAACTTTAGTGCCGTTTTGCATTTTTCTCTTAAGGTTACACTAGTCGATAATTCTTCCATACAAACGTAGTCTAGGGATTATTCCACTGTTTGACGATGTACGTTAAAAATAAAAAGTGATATCAATTTGTCTCACCATTATCTAGCTCTTTATGGAAGCGAAAAAGTAAAAAAGAAAATATTTGAAAGTTATAAGCGTCGAAAGTTCCACATTTCGACACAAATTTTAACGCACCTTTGGGCGGAAATAAATACCATAAGAAGAAGGAAAATTGCAAAACTGCCTCCATACAGGGATAGATATTAGTAGTTCAACAATGCAAATAATATTATTTTGAATATATACATTTAGTCGTTTTTTCATGATATGACTGCTGTTTTTCATGACTGCCGAAGGTCTGTTCATAAAATTTCGCGCGCTCGGTTTCGTCCTAAATCATTATCCATTTCGATACAAATTTGCAAAAGTGTGTATTCGTACGCGAACTAGCTTCCTAATGCTCATCACAGCATCTATCTCTTCCGCACGTGTTGTCGGTTGATATAGAATGCATTTTAACTCCGCGCACAAAATAGTTCGTGCCGTCGACTAGTGTACCCTTAAAACTTTATCCAGACTAATAACAAATATTTTTAAATAAAAATCTATCAAATCGGTCCAGCCGTTCCCAAGTGATGCGGTTACCAACGAACGTCGTTGTTATTATTTTTAATATTATTATTTCATATAGTCGTTTATCTTTAATTTTGTAATCATAGTAAGTACCTACAAACAAATAACCAGGTACTGTTCTTACAGGTCTATATCAGAGTTCATCGCCGCGCCTTTTTATTTCCAAAGACAGACTATTCAGTGGAATATCTGTATATATCCTTCAAACAATCCAATCATGATGCACCATCCAACACTGTCATCTCCGAACCTATGCATAGTTCATTTCAGCGCACTCCACTCTTCCCAGGTCACAATATGAACGAATGACGAACGAATGTAAACATGCCAAGTGCTGACTCACTATTCCCAGTGTGATTGATGAGGGTGGAAAAGGGAGCAGTTCCGCTGGTTTGTATCGGCACCCGACGCGAAGTAAGAAAATTTGATTCAAATTAATTGCACTAGATAACGTGATTAGCTTCGATTTGTGATTTAATTTGAATGTTGTGAAATATTAAGATTTTGTAGAGACGATCATAAATAAAACCGGCCAAGTGCAAGTCGGACTCGCGCACGAAGGGTTCCGTACCATTATCGCAAAAAAGGGCAAAAAAATCACGTTTGTTGTATGGGAGCCCACTTAAATATTTATTTTATTCTGTTTTTAGAATTTGTTGTTATAGCGGCAACAGAAATACATCATCTGTGAAAATTTCAACTGTCTAGCTATCACCGTTCATGAGATACAGCCTTGTGACAGACGGACAGACAGACAGACAGGCAGACGGATCGTGGAGTCTTAGTAATAGGGTCCTGTTTTTACCCTTTGGGTACGGAACCCTAAAAATTAACCCCTATTTCTCCTGGTCACTGCATTTACCGATTTCGCTAATTCTTTTTTTGTTGTGTTTGTTATTGTTAG
Source organism: Orthosia incerta (assembly GCA_948252205.1). Classification (NCBI taxonomy): domain Eukaryota; kingdom Metazoa; phylum Arthropoda; class Insecta; order Lepidoptera; family Noctuidae; genus Orthosia; species Orthosia incerta. The sequence goes on from OX411760.1 coordinate 6,917,685, forward strand.
GAGAAGCTTCTTAGATAGAAAAAAAGTAGGGTAAGGTAATTAGGGTAGGTTTGTAGGTAATGTAGGTAGGGTAGGTATGTAGATTGGGTAGGTATGTAGTTAGGGTAGGTAGGGTAGGGCAAGTAGGTTAGGGTAGATAGGTAGAATAGGGTAGGCAGATGACGGAAGCGAAGCCACGGGCACAGCTAGTATTTGTATAAAATACAACCCACTTAAATGAACCAAATAATTACATAATTTTGTATTTACATTATGAAATAAAAAATTATGTAATTGTTTTATCAACAGAAACAGAGATAACCTACTCACACGGTTATCTACAAAATGGCAGAGTTCAATATTTGTTTATTAAAATCAAAACATCTGACTGATAAGCAACCATTTCTAGCTGCAGTGTATCTGTGAACGTCAATCATGAAGGTCGTAGTAACTGGTGCTGCAGGGTTCATTGGCTCTCGGGTAGCTGATGTTTTGCTGAGTCAACATCCCTCTTGCCCTCTAAACTTGACGGAACTCATACTTACCGACGTCATCACTCCTCAAGCAAGACAAGACGACCGTGTCAAAGTACTAGCTCTCGACCTGACAAAACCATCAGCTGCCGAAGAACTTATCGACAAAAAGTGCGATGTTGTCTTCCATCTCGCCGCCGTCGTCAGTGGACAAGCTGAAGCAGAATTTGATTTCGGATTAAAAGCAAACTTGGACGCAACACGGCTTCTCCTGGAAGTAGTAAGAAAAAAAGCACCTAAAGCAAAGTTCGTTTTCGCCAGCACCTGCGGTGTCTTCGGTGGAGACCTTCCACCAGTTGTCGATGACCTGACTGCTTTACATCCTCAGACCTCATACGGTACTGCCAAAGCCATGTCTGAGTTGCTGGTGAATGATTACTCTCGTCGCGGCTTCGTGGATGGTCGGGTTGTGAGACTGCCGACAGTGAGCGTCCGTGCAGGAGTTGCGAACGCTGCTGTGACGTCATTTGCCAGTGGAATAGTCCGTGAGCCTTTGAACGGGAAGGTGTCGATTTGTCCTGTTGCTAAGGAACAGGAGTTGTGGTTGACGAGCCCTGCGACTGTGGTGCGTAACATCGTGCATGCAGCGACATTGGAAGCCAGTTCGTTGGGCAAATGGCGAGCGGTCAACCTACCAGGATTGTGTGTGTCTGTAGAAGATATGCTAGCTGCTCTACGTTCGGTTGCTGGCGACCATGTCGTCTCTCTAGTCCGCTTCGAGTACAATGAAACCATTGCCCGCATGGTCGCGTCTTTTCCCATCAACTTCGATAACAGCAGCGCTCTGAAACTAGGGTTTACTGTGGACTTGAATTTTGTTGATGTGATCCGTTCCTATATAAAGGATGATTTGAATAATGTTATAACAGCGCCTACCACTTATATGAGATAGGTGATACAAATAAATTATTGATGTCTATTTAAAAGTGCATTAAAATTTTATTGTTGCCTTTTCTTATTTTTTTCCGTTTGAAATATAACATGGTAGCATGGTATTCATACTGAAAACTTTCCTTCACACATATTCCACATTCCTTTTTATTTATCAGACTCTTAACCCCAAATAAATAAAAGTCTTAAATAAATAAACTTGAAAAGTTGCTCGATAGACAGAAACATTGAGACAGAACGCCCATCGACGGACCCGATTGTATTTGTTAGAAATAAATTGTTTAAGGTGAAACTGATCGAGGTCTCTTTGTTTTTCTTCTACTTTGGAACAACATAAACGTATTTTATTGAAAAGGAATTGTTTTTCTTTAACTGTGAAGGTAAAACAGACTCGTTTCTAATTTATAGATCTTTCTTTGTATATCATCAGCTCTCTGATACATCACATTTATGAGATGGAATTAACTCATGAGTCAAGGCTAAATGATATGCAAAATATAAAAATGTTATTAAGACATCAGTGCAGTGGTGGCTTAGTGGTATCGGCCGCGACTAATAAGTTGTAGGTCGTGGGTACAAACCCGGGCTGGCGCTTTAGTTTGTGTAAATTATTTCATCACCACTGCTCTCAAAACGGTGAAGGAAAACATCGTGAGGAAACCGGCATGTCCTAGAAACAAAAAATCGAATAAATGTCACATGTATTGCGCCCGCGTGGTGGATTACGGCCCATTCCCTCGCACAGAGAGGAGACGTGTTTCAGCAGTGGTATCATTAAAAAGGCTGATGATGATGATGATTTAGGCATCAAGGGCTGATATCAAAGTCCTATATATCAACCTGGGTATAACATTTCCCAGATATAAATTCTGCAACAGACATTAGTTTTGTTTCCAACCCTTCTATTCCTGTTCTTAGGAAAGTAGTCCTAAAACTTACTATAAATGTGTGTTTTGTAATGAATCACACCTCTACGTTGGACGAATTTAATATCCTGGACACAGATAATATAACACTAGCATATCCTGGATATGATATGGATATACAATACTTTTTTACCTGTTTCAGTGGGATAATTTTCGAATATTACTTAGGCGAAGTTAAAAGCTAGTTGATAAATATATAACTTCATATAAAATAATTGAAAGAAATGTCCACACGGACGTAGCTGAGCCAGACATTCGCCACGTGACATTAAAAGAGAAACACTGTGTCCTAGGATTATACATCACTGAGTATCCAAGGGATATACGAGTGCATTACTCATAGTTTTTATATTCAGTGTTATGTTCAGTGCATCGTGGTACATTTATCACTGCCTCACGTGTCTTGTTGGAAGGAACACGATTTTTCATGTTGGCATGCACATTTATTTTACTTGAAAGAATATTTAAATAAGATACTTTTGTAAAGCATTTACATTTGCACTCATATTACAAGTTAAATCTTAGCTTGGGTGCCAGAGGTTAAGAATCTGTAATGTATGCAATTTTTGTAATGATTATGTTTTTACTTTGAAATTTGTATTTTTGGAAATAAAATTATTATTTATTTATTATTATTTATATTTATGTATAACTTATCTCTTAGCTTCTCCTAAGGTTCAACCATAAAAACATTGTGTTACCTGCCTATAATTTATACATCATCTGCCTAGCCTTTTCCCGACTATATTGGGGTCGGCTTCCAGTCTTACCGGATTCAGCTAAGTACCAGTGTTTTACATGGAGCGACTGCCTATCTGACCGCCACAACCCAGTAACTGGGTAACACGATACCTCTTGGCTTGACTGGTGTCAGATCTCAAGCTTCTGACTACCCGTAACGACTGTCAAAGATCTTCAAATGACAGCCGGGACCAACGGCTTAACGTGCTTGCCGAGGCACCGAGGAAACTCGGTATGTTGATATGGTCACCCATCCACGGACCGACCTCGTCAAGTGTTGCTTAACCTTGATGATCGACCCGTGCGGCTGTTATTATTTAGCCACGAGCTCCTCCTATAATTTATACATATAATAAAATTGTAGAGACGTCAAAACTGTATATTGAAAATTTTTGAGAAAAAGTAATAGCGAGGTTATATGAAGGATATTGAAGCCTTTTTTATAATTTTTGTCAGTTTGTCGGCTGCAATGCATTCAATTGGGGCCAAAACTACTGAACAGATTCTGTTCAAAGTTTTGCACATACATATATGCCTTAGTGATCATAGCAACATATCTTCTATCTGCTATATCTATCTATCTATATTTATAAATAGAGAAACTATGTATGTATGCTCCTTATACACTCCAAAACAGCTGAACCGATTTTAATAAAATTTACACACAATCTTTAGATTGACCCAGCGGATAATCCTGTACAGTTTGGTGGCGATTGGAGCATTTTTTTTTGGCTTTGAACGCGGGTGAAGCCGCTAGTAGGCTATAAATTACTTACACGCTATTTGCCTTGGTGGATAAACAATGTTGCATTATGTTTGTTTTCTATCATAGTTTAGCGCGGGCCTGCAAAAAAGAGTACAAAAATAATGCACAACAGGGGGGTGACCATAAGCTCTTAGAGTGGTATCAATTTGAGATCGAATAAGGGACAGATGTATCTGACGTGTATACATCTGTCACTTACTCGATCTCAAATTGATACCGCTCTAAGAGCTTATGGTCACCCCCCAGGTCTGGCATACCTAAAAGATAATATAATATCACGCTAATTACCATGGGGAAAAAAATAACATTATGTTTTTCCTACTACTGTTTAGCGCAAGCTACTGCAATATATTTGGTCTGGCCACTGTATAGGCTATATATTATCACGCTATTTATTATGGAGAGTTAGCAGTATTTATTTATTTATTTATTATATACTTTACTGTACACTACTTAAATAATTACACGACAAAACGTTTATAAAGCTAAGTGTACAATGGGCGGTCTTATAGCACAGGGCAATCTCTTACAGGCAACCTTTGGATGGACTGAACGAGAGGAGATAGACATAGGGCTGTCAGTGTACAAAAACCATATTAAATAATATTACTTAGATATTACATAAAATACATAATTATATACAAATAAAATATTCAATTCAATTCATTAACAAACTTGAAACTAATATTTGCATATTTTTTTGCTTCTCGCATCGCCAACTGTCGATCTGAGATCATCTTCCCATCTACGCACTGGTCTTCCCCGTTGCCTCATCCCCTCTCTTGGGTACCATTTAGTAACATCTTTGGCCCACTTCTCTATTCTACTTCGGAGTGTGTGACCTGCCCACTGCAACTTTAGTCTTTTAATTGACATCCACCAACCCGTACTGGGCCCGCGTTGTAGATTACGGCCCATTCCCTCTCACAGAGAGGAGGCCTGTGTCCCAGTAGTGGGCACATTGATAGGCTGATGATATGATATGATATGATATCTATATATTGTGAATTTCTACATTTCGGTTTGTTTTTAATTAATTTCCACGTTGCGCTGCATTTGTTTTTTGCTCTCAAAATAAATTTGTTGGAAGATTGTCTTCTGGTCTTTTTAAATATTTTAGCGTACTTATTCCACACCAATTTATTTTCCTTTGATTTATTTTCATGATATTTAGATTTTAGATGTCTTTTAGTGAGGTTTTTTTATACCTTTAGTTAACCATCTTAAAGTAGGAGTTTGATATTTTACCTTTATTATTTGCAAAGGGAAATTTAATTTATAAAATAGGCAAAAAGTTTCATGTAAATTGTTAAAAGCCGTATTAGGATCTATTTCATCATAAATATCTTGCCATTTCAGGCTAAAGAGACAATTTCTAAATTGTCCAATGTACTCTTCGTTATAATTTCTCTTGTACATAAAACAATTCGATGGATCAAGCTTGTTCGATGATATTTTTGATGTCCGATAGATGTAATTTACATGTTTGACCTGACGAGTCGGGTATATTAGTGATGATGTTGTCAATGCACGAAGTATGTCGAGTCGGAATATTTACTTTAAAGTCATATTGCAGTTTAAAAGTATTTCTTTTAGTGCAGTGGCATTTTTGTTAGTAGTAAGGGTATTAATGTTTAGATCTCCGACCAGTATAAGTCTTTTGTTTTTCTTTCACATAGTTTATGCAATAGAGACTCGTGTTTATTAAAAAAAATCGACCAAGTGCGAGGATTCCGTACCATTATTTTATGGGATTTTATGGGGTTTTTGTTGTATGGAAGCCCCACTTAAATATTTATTTTATTCTGTTTTTAGTATTTGTTGTTATAGCGGCAACAGAAATACATCATCTGTGAAAATTTCAACTGTCTAGCTATCACCGTTCATGAGATACAGCCTGGTGACAGACAGACAGACGGACCGCAGAGTCTTAGTAATAAGGTCCCGTTTTTACCCTTTGGGTATGGAACCCTAAAAATATAGCGATGCTCCAATTGGGTGTCCTATATACAGTGATAAAGTGATATTTCTATGCCACAACACTCGAATATTTTATCTAATGCCATTTCTTTACATAATTGAATTATTTTTTATTCTAAGAACTGTTAAATTAAAACACACACCCCATCTCTATTTTCCGCATTTCGTGAGGATAAAGTTGCCAGTTTGAACTTTTTAATACATGAATTTAATTCGTTATTATTACTAACAAATGTTTCTCAAAAACATAATATATCTACCTCCTTACCTTACCTTTATTACTGTTCTTGAACTCAGTTAAACATATTTCATAGTGCTAGGACGGTTAGCTGAAACTGTTTTTATTCCGGATATACCTCTCATCCCTAACCATAGAATTTGCGGTAGCCGCTTACTTCGCGAAGACCATAAACAAGAGTCAAAGGCAGACTCAGACAGCGCTGGTGTCGATCTAAGCTCTAATTGTTATGCCCACCGCCAACTGAATGTGTCTTGCTCGTGGGTTAGTAATGCCCCAGAGGGTAAAGCAATCAACGTTATTCGATTATATGAATTTATACTTGAATCAGAAATGTTGAGATCCGTAAGAGAACCAGGGTTACCGACATAGCCCGAAGAATTGCCTCCCGTGGACCGATGACCTGGTGAAGGTTGCAGGGATCCGCGATTGCGGGACGCACGGGACCGGTCAATGTGGTGACGCTTGGGGGAGGCCTACGTCCAGCAGTGGACGTCTTTCGGCTGATATTATGATGATGATGAATGAATCTTTCTCTATAATCTAACTTCTTATTCAAAATATATTCTTAGACTACTAACGTAAACTTATCTGTCAGTGATGGGAATTTTTTTTTACAGTGCGTAATAAACAGAATCCACGCGGACGAAGTCGCGGGCAACTACTAGTAATACAGGTGTAACTCTTCTGTTGTCTGAGAATTCAAGGTAAGTATAGAAATTATTGTGATAAACTTGACCTTTGGTAGAGATCTCATATTACACAATGGACGATGCTGCAACATCGACACAACAACTGATATCCGCATCTAGGAACCCGCAGACGGGTGTTACATGACAATGCGACAACAACGCGAGACGCAGTTTCATAGTTTTTTTTCTAAAAGATCTCTATAGGTGCGTAGTACAATATACCTCAATGCTCTATAGACTAATTCTATGAAATAGTGTCGTCCAATTGCTATTGCATGTCTGCAAGAGCCCTCTAGTGGCTAGGTACGAGTATTATACAAAAGTTTCAACAGCAAAAAAACATTACAATTACTGTTTGCATACAAACAAGAAATTTAAAAAGCAGGTCGGGAAAGAGAAACAAGTTTCCATAAGACATTAATTTATTAATTTTGTTCTTTTTACAAAGGAAGGGTGGCTACTTAATTATCTATTAAGGTTCGCGCACACTATAGCCAAGTACTCACGTGCATAAATTATTAAAACGCAGAAAATATATTCCACCGCTTGTGTATAATTACAAGCGGTGGAATATTTTCTGCGTTTAAAGTTGGCCGCAAGCCATTCGAGAAAAGAAAAATAGTCCTTTATGAAGAACTTTGCGACTAGTTTGCATAGTAATTATCGGTAAATTCATTATTTCTTGGTGGAACTCTTGCATAATAAAACGTTGAAAGTTGTTCTTTTTTTTTTTTTATATTAATAATTTTCTTCTGGTTGAGAAAACATCGTATTTGAATATTGCATGCCCTTTTAGAGAAGTCTTTCGATTTTTTTGGATTTATCAAGAGATAAAATATGTTATATAGCTATTTTCCCCTGCAGGTATGTGAAAACAATAATTTGTAAAAAGAATTTGTATTCTTATAAAAATCACTAAATATGCAGAACTTAAGTTTCAATTTTTCACGTGATCCGACATATTTAGAAAACATTAATCTTCCTTTTCCATATTCGGGATTTAGTGATCGTCCCAAACATTTAATATAGTCTTGTGTACTGTAATGCGCGCAAACCTTTAAATATTGACGATAAAAATATCACTATTGAGATCTCTATTTACTGACAAATAGAAAAATATCGAATTACATATTATTAAGCGTGTATTTCTCTCTGTTTTCAAATATTTGAAGACATACAACAGTTTGGTCAAAAGTTTTATACAAATATAGAAATGAGGTATCTTTTCCATGGAAGTAGTAAGTTGTACGACTGGAACATTGAAAATGCCGTGTCAACCAAAAATGAACTCAATTCTAAAAGCCCTAAGAGATACTTATAGTTAAAAGAAAATCGTGCCGACAAAGACTCTCTGGATCTTCGTTTGTCCCTTTTACACAATTGACATATGAATAATTTATTGGTTGGTTTGATTAAGCTGACTGTCGCTGGATACGATATTCAACCAATCAACCATTATTGGAATGGGATGCGTGCAGTTTTAGATCATCTCTTTCGGCTCACGTTTTGTTAACAGTGATCCATCCAGCGTTACAGCTTACTACTTTCATGATATTTTCAATGAATATAAGCTTATAGGTATTATATGACTAAATTAATAATTGTGATAACACCACATTGCTATTGATTACTTAATCATCACGCCTGCATTAACCGAAGAGTTGGCAGATGTGCAGGTATAAGTACAGAATGTAATGGGTAGAGTAGTACAGATAGACAGTGAACATAACCAGAAAAAATATATATTAAAAACACTTATAAGGGAGATGACAAGAATTGAGTTAAAATAAAGACTTAATTATTGTGTTTACAATTTCTGGGATTCCCTGAGATGAGCATTTAAATATTTGGAACGGAGACTGAGATGTTTTGTCTGTGTTTAATAGGTATCCATTTTATTATTTATTCTATAAGTTTAAATATAAAAGATTTACGAGTAAAATAGGTATGATGACTAAAAAGTTTTTTTGTCCGTCAGGTAGATTACTGAAAAATTTATTTTTGTATTTTTCTTTTGTAAACAAAAAATAACAACGTTACAGTGCGTTGATATTTCACGCTATGTACGTTTTAGTAAACTGTTTACTCACAAGTGACCTCACAACGTCGCGTCGTAAGCGTCACTCTTGAACTTTAATGTGTTTTATATTTGTAATGTTTTATTGATTTGGTAATTCAAAAACGTGTCCTTTATTTTTTGATAATCTGGCTGACTGATTTAATAGTTTTTTTTTACACAGGTATAATCCCTATTGTAATAATTAAATAATTAACAAAGTTAATTTAATTTATTATCGTTTATTGTGACTAAAGATGGGTTTAAAACCATTAATTGTGATGGCACTCTGTTTATTGCCCATCAATAATTATATCACTGTGACTTAAATACAGAAATATGCTTAAACCTTCCTTACCTCAACACATCAAAGCGTAGGTAAGGAAGGTAGTATATACGTCAATTCAACGTACAGTTTCCTACCTACATTATATTTGACGTGAGATTATTGCTCAAACACAAAAGGAGCAGGCGGAATAACATAATATAATCCCGTAATAATTATAATTGTAGGAAACTTCATATTTATTAGACATGGCAATATTATGTTTAATTTTATCCATTTCGCTACAAACATGCAAAAGTGCTAATTCGTACGCGAACTAGCGTCTTACTGCTCATGACAGCATCTATATCTTTCGCACGAGTTGTCGGATGAGATAGTAGACATTTTAACCCCGCGCACAAAATAAATTGTTCGTGCCGTCGACTAGTGTACCCTTAAATACCTTTTGTGTAGTTTGTTATTTGGGAATACTGGTGCAGAAGTGACCAGTATTCCCAAATACTTTCTGTAAAATATTGCAATAGGCTAGAAGACTTGTTGTGTCAGATAATGTAGAGGAGGTTGTTTTAAAGTTAGAGTCGATTGGGATTCAATTTATTTTATGATTCTTTATAATATAATTGATTATTTGCATGTATACCATACAGTGACATATTTTTTATTATTATTATATATCGGCTCTCGCTTAACCACTATCTCATCTGATGATAAGCGTTGATGTCGTGGAAATATAGCAAATCATTGTTGTTATTCTGTCTGTCCTAACATTGTCAGGTTTTTGTTTATGATATCTATGGTTGATGTAGATGACGCGGACGGTGAAGGATGCTTGAGTAGAAGTAACCAATTCACTCGTTAGATACATAATTATCTAAGCATGCAAAGGACATTGTATATTTCTTGCATTCATTTAACTTCCACTATAACTTATAACAAAAAAATAATGTTTTTATTATTAGGTCATCATTTGGTAATCATTTTGGTGTCATTAATTGTAAGGCAAGACTTATCAAGGCGGATAAGAAAAAATCTGTGCATCAGATAACTAAGGGCTGATTTTTCAATAGTCTAATAACTTTTAACTGAGGAATCAAAATGGCCGTTTGACATATTTGCTGTACAAAAGCTGTCAAACCGCCATTTTTATTCCACAGTTAAAAGTTTTCAGACTATTGAAAAATCGGGCCTAAACCAAACAAGTTATACTAAAATAAACAAATTACTCAATTTTTTAATTGAATTGTAATCGCACTAAAACCAATAAAAATTAAAAATATTTTAAAACTACCTATACGTTATTATTATTTTGCCTATGAAAAAAGTATCTATGAACAACGCTAAGTAACAAACAATAAAAAAAAACTATTAATTCTATTCTCTCTCTTATGTAATGTTTATCAAATATTCTGATTTAATTATCTCATATGTAGTTTAGGAACTGTAGATTTATAGCAGCTATGTAAGGCTGGTTGATATTATTAAATCGTTGCAAAAGTTTTTCATTTTTCATCATCAGTTTGTGCAACTCTTAATATCTGCTGTGATCTCTAAATAATCTGTTCATATCAACTACGACAATTATTACTACGGCAAAAACTAGTGTTAAACTAGTGTTACACGCAAAAATAATGAATGTTTTCTTTCATTTCTTTACTTTTTCTTCTTACTTCTTTAGTTTACAACATCACACATATGGCTGGTAACAAATATATTTTGCGAAATGAAAATCACTTTTTTAAGTCAGTCTAAGGATTTATAAATTAATTTTTGAGTCCATATTATTCAATTTTAATAATTTACAGGTGATGTTAAAAATCTTTTTATTTATAACATTTTTTTGTTAACAATCACCCAATTTGAATTTCCTATAATTTTATGGAAACTCACATTAATTTAAAACTCTGTTATCAACAAAATATAATACTTCGTGGAAAGTTTTTCGTTTAATTTCATTTCAAGAATTGTCGAACGCATGAAAATGAAAAGTTTTTGTTGTAAACTTTTTTTAAATACGTCGTTTTTTTTTTTAAATACTTCAGCCTCTTAAAAAAAATATACGCAAGCAACACCCCGTATAGGTATTATTTGCATTATGTTTCGCTAAACTATAATTTATATTATGAAAACAATTTAATTAATTGATAATCCAAATACAATCTTCAGAAGTTTTTAAAATTTGTGCTCTGATGGACATATAATATATAAAAAAGTCTAACAGTTAACTACTTTATATCTAGTCATATTGCTTAACACTGACTCACATTAACATTTGACACTGTATTCTCTAGAATTGCCCACATACTTATTGATAAGATAATTTTAGATCAAAGTTACTCCTAAATTTTAAAATACTTTTACCTCCATACATGTTGTCGTGCGATAGCATGTATAATTTTTGACAGCTGTCACTTTTAACATTAGAACTTTTATAATATCACTCGTTCATTCTCAATATGGGATCGTGTGCGTGCAATGCCTTAAGAATACGTAAATTAATAACAACAAAGAAACAATATAAATATATTACAATATGTCAATATTTTAGAAAGCCCTGTTTTCGTCATTGACATAAATATGTAGGTATATAAAAAGACATGGTGTTCATTCATACTATACTAACTATCACGACATAATTATAAGTAATTATAAAATGAAACATGATACTCAAATAGTAAGAAACTACTTAAATATCGATTTAATCAAATACATTAAGTACAATGTACCTATGCTTACTTATAGTAATCTTAGTAACACGAAGTATACTTATAAATATTGCTTTTAATCAAACAAAAAACATGTCGAAATATTTATTTATAGCTCAGTTAAAAACTATCAATTATGACAAAGTGTAATCACACCTTTATAATAGACACTAAGAAAATTCATAAGATTTAACACGTAAGATATATGCTCTTAATATTATGCTAAATAAACCCCAACTTAGATCAAAGTAAAGGGACTTAGGGAGTTTGTGTAATAAATTCTGGAGCGTTAAAGCCTTGTTTCAAACGTTAAAATCTTAACTGCACTAAATTATGTATTACAACCTATTTGCAGCGGCTTCGCCCGCGTTTGAATCGAAAATAATCCCACATAAACGTACTACCTGAATAAAAAGTAACCTTAATCCAGACCCTGAGGGTCTGTGGACTGAGGCAGCTGACGCACCGGACGTCGGTGGAAGGCGGACAACGCCCTATTCCAGCACATCCTAATGGGTCTAGGGGTGACGGACTCGGGGACGACCGTCGCTTCCACACATCAAGACCCGGGGTGGCAGCGCGTAGTGTTACACGCGCGCCCCTCTTAGACGTCGCGGAGAGAGTATAACACTACCACTCCCCCCCCACCCCGGCCCGAGGTCGAGGCCAATGAGGTGGACATCCAATGAGGATTTTACACCCCGGCACAAAAAAAAGCCCTGAGGATCTAGATAAGTAACATTCTAACAGCAATAAAGGTTTTTAAAAACCTTGCCCAAAATATTTAACGAGTTGCCCACAGACTCGAGAAGAAGAAGAAGATTGTTAAATGTCCCAAAATATATGAGATTAACATGCGCTACAGAAGTACGGACCGATATTATGACACCTTATATTTCAACTTTTCAAATCGTTATCTTGCTGATAGATTGTCCATTTTTGTAATCTCCAAATTCATTCAGCCATTTAAGTGTGATCAATTCAAACACACAGATTTTCTCATTTCATTATGTAGGTAGGAAATATATATATTTATTTAGCATAACATAAAGAGCATTATTAATAGTTCACACCATTTACAATATGAGTTTAATATCAAATAGAGTAAATTTAGACGAGGATCATACTCTAAATACAAACTTGTGCCTTTAGAAACAACAAATAAAAACTCTTTAGTCTAACCATAGAGTCTAACTTAATCTAGAGGACTGGGGCCCTTGCTTAGATTACTACGGTAAGGCTACGGGTCTAGGTATTATCTATCGTACAAATCTAATGTCTGATCAATACAAGAACTTAAAACTCAGGGATTAATAAAGTAATAATTTGGTGACCGCACACAATTCGAAAGGAAACTCGTTTGTTTTGAAATTCAGTCAAACTCAAAGCATTTATTTCAACTTGGTCCACCATTTACAGGCACGTTCCAAAAAGTAGATCTCTATAAAAAAAAATACTAGTTAGGTTATACATTATTTTTGTTGGTTTATGAGTGAGATAACTCATCGTGGATTGACACCTCAACATTTCAATTTGTATTTCATTTCCACAGGGTAGTAAATGTTTTTATTCAGGGGCTTGTCTAGTTTTATCACCACATAGGTACACGTCTATCGTATTTCGTTACCTTTTTGAAACTCGAATGACAATAATACTTGTATGAGTGATATGATCTAAGGACGCATACGTGCGATTTGTAATGTACATGCACTTACATCCTGTAAACCACTGTTTAGGCAACTTAAAATACTTACATTGACTGGTATATTGAGGCAATATGTAAATTTAAAAATCTCACCCTGAGATATTTGAAAAACTGGGAGATAAATGTAAGTTCAGAAATAGATATCCTAATAGATTATTTATTCCTAAAATGAAAACGGAACTATGTAGGCGAAGTTGCTATCCTATATGTATTTAGATTTATAACAAGATTCCTAAACAAATTGGTTAAGAGAATTCCTTCTATACTATAATAGAACTCCTTCAGTTTAAATTTAAATGATCTAATGTATACTTACCAAAAATTTGCATGTCATTTATGCTATGATTAAATGTAAGCTAATATTATACTACCATTGTAAGAAATTTTGTAACCATATTTATCTGCAAATAAATTTTTGACTGACAAAAATTTTGGATACCGAAATTTCAAAAAAAGAAAAACGATAGACTGATATTTTTCACACATTCCTAATTTACAATCCCTTAGCGATAGGTTCATGTTTATCAGACAGACCATTACTATCTCTAAGCAAACTTCTAGGGACACCATCGTGGCAGTATTTAAAGGCATTGGGGACTATTTACGAAAATATGAAAATGTATTACAATTTTCATACTTTCGTAAAAGATTTTTCGTGATCAACATACCATGTTGATCAAGATTAAGGTAATAATTGATAAAATAATAATTATTATTTGTTATTATCTAAAGGTTAGTAAATTGATAAGCGTAATTCAGTAGTCGATTGTGCAATAGTAAAGATATTTTTCAGTAAAAAATAAATTCACTCCAAAAATATCGGGAACTCTTATCGTCTAACTACAGTTCTCATTTCTTTTTCAAAGTTGGGAACGCTTCCATCGTCGCACCTGGGAAAGAAAGATGAATAGGTATTATAACAAAACATCACAACTGTACTCTTCGAAGGGAAAGCAGAAGAAGATATATGGAATACACACATTTTGCCAGTAAGGTATGTTTAAGTCTTATGTAAAAGGAGGCGATCCTATTGCCATCAACCAAAGGGCACAGGTCCAAACTTTCAAATACAAATCTATAAAATATATAAACCTAATAAAAAAAGCCAGCCTCCGGAATCGAATCCTCAAATTCAGCAGTACTATTGGTACGACTAGGTTTCATACCACGTTAAAACTCCCTATTTCTCTAGATAATCTTACATATTTACATAAAATATTGTCTCAGGGACTAAGGGATCATAATATCAAGGAAATAGACACCATTATCCTGTCAAACTATATCTTGTTATTTTACGTGATACAGCAAAATGGCAATTCCCCTGAGGGTTATGAATCGGGGCACTGGCACTGCAAATAAAATAAAACTTACTGATACACAGGAATATATATCATTTTTCATTTTAGCAAGACTCGCAACAAAGGTTCAAGGTAAAGAATAATAAAATAGCACCGAAAAATATTTATCTCAATGTAATAAAAGGAGAAAACATGAAAAAAGGTCACCAGCGATTTGCATAATGTCAAAACATTTTGATATTTAACCTTGTTATTATTTACTTTGCACGTAAACAGAAGTAGGCCCTAATAGCTTAACAAAGCTTACAAGAAAATGCACGATAAGAATTTGTGAGAAAAAGGTTTAGTAGGATATTTACAAGGGATCGAAGCACCTTTTTTGTCGACGCCCAAACGAAATTAACAAGATAGAAATGCTTACCCGTGACATCAACTGTTAGAATTGACTTTGAGTCGGCGACCCGTCGAATGACTCCTCATTGATAAGCCTCAGCTTCACAGACTCCCTTCTAAGGTTATAACTTGTTGAAATATGGCAATGTTTCACGTCTACATTCAGTAAATCTTCATTCAATTCCACGCCGCTTCTTTCCACGTCCGCGGCAGCGCTAGGCTTCCTTTTATGTCTGAAAGACGTCGCCCTCTGGGAACTAGAACCCAAGTAGCTATCAGTCGTCGTATTGCCGTTAAAAGTCTTCTCAGAAGGACCAACTCCCAACTGATCTAATGGAATGTTACCCCTCAAGTTAGCGGAGGAATCGATACAAGGAATCAGTTGCTTGAACTCCTTCCGGAAATTCTCATTCATCCACGCATAAATGAAAGGATTGTAGCAAGTTGAGGACATAGCGATGACGTGCCCCATAAAGAATACTAAATAATAATATTTCAAGTGAATAGCGTACATGTAGTAGTCATTGCAAAGGTTTATAACATTCAGAGGTAACCACGACAATCCAAATATGGTGACCATAGCTATCAACATCTGGTTCGTTCGTCGCTTTCTATTTTTGTCTAGCTCCTCTTTGCGAGAATTTTTGCTGGCGGCCTTCGCTTTGGCTCTGTCATTCAATTTAAAACTGACGCACGTATAACAGAAAGCAATCACAATAAAAGGTAGCACGAATTGTAATACAGAAGTCACTGAGCCGAACACTCGCCGCAACCGTTCCGATGGCCATGTCTCTTCGCAGAACCTACCTATATCTAGATCGTAGTACGTCATAAAAATGGCGTATGGCATCGTCACGGTTACGGAGAAAGTCCAAATCATGACGATGACGATCAAACAAGTCTCAATCTTCATTCGTGGCCTGAACGGGTAAATGATTACAAAGAACCTATCGATAGCTATAGACATAAGCGTCAACGTGGATATGTATACGCTGCATCCTTGAGCGAAAGGCATTATGTGACATAAGAGAGTGCCCCAGCTCCAAGCGCCGCGGAAAGTGTAGAGCGGGGTGAAGGGGACGGCGAACACGCAGAGTAAAATGTCAGAGAGAGCCAAGTTGCTGATGAAGAGGTTGGTAACGGTCTGCATAGCTTTATTCCTGATGACCACGAAGCATACTAGGATGTTGCCGAGCAGTCCAAGAACAAAAATCACGGTGTATATGACGCAGAAAGAAGACTGGATCCATTTGTTGTCGATGATGTTCTCATATCCGCTGTGCATAGGAGGCAGACCGTCTGGCGTCAGATTTTGAGACTTATCCGTTATATATAGTTCCGTATAATTTATAGCAGTTCCGTTCATCGTACCGTGTTTCCCTCCGTTGTAAAGTGCGGATACCAATTTATTTTGGCTTTAAAACGTCAATTTTATGGCATCGACGCTCCGAATTTTATCTGTGCCGAAACCTGTAACAAAACAAAAGCTTTGTTTAACATCTTTGTCTCAATGAACATTGAGAAGTCTGTAAATAATTATAGTTTTTCCAATAATGGCCCGGAAAACATTTGTTGACTTTTTAATGGTGCCACCCAGTTAACGTCGGAGGATTTACAGACCTTTTAGGTTACCTCTTAAACAAGACAATTTGGCCATTGACTATTCATTCAGGTCACGTAATTTTTAAAGAATAGCATATAAAACAGAAAAGAACTCTCAACAAACATTTCATTCACTTTGAGTAATACTTATTATTGTTGTCTAATCTTGTCTCATATATATTTAAGTAAATAATTGCTATTTAAATATAACTAACTTTTCCCACAACTATGCTACTGTGACTTTTGCCACAGGAACTGTGTTTTTTTTCTGGATAGGGCATACACAGATAGTGTAGCTTGTAATCAATAAGCTTAGGAGTCGAGTTCCCTGTCGGAGTCTGTGTTTCCCGAAAGCTATATACAATCTAGGTTTTTTTAAGTCAAGAGTGAATAGGTTTTTAGGCTTCCGTAACCAAAGGGTAAAAACGGGACCCTATTACTGAGACTCCGCGGTCCGTCTGTCTGTCTGTCACCAGGCTGTATCTCATGAACCGTGATAGCTACACTGTTGAAATTTTCACAGATGATGTATTTCTGTTGCTGCTACAAAAACAACAAACGTGATTTTTTGCCGTTTTTGCGATAATGGTACGGAACCCTTTCGTGCGCGAGTCCGACTCGCACTTGGCCGGTTATTTCTAGGCATGCGTAATTCACCGTCGACCAGATCATCGCTTACCATCAAGTGAGATAGTGGTCAAGCGCGAGCCTATAGGGCAAAAAAATCCTAAGCATCAGTTGGATCAATATGACAGGTCAGTATTGCAATTGTCTAAGGGTACAGCCTTGAGCGCAGCGCTGCGCCTAGGATGAAACTAGTAGTTTCATCGCTGGCGAAACGCTGCGCTTAAGGCAGAGAGCCTTAAAAAATTGGACTACAGTGCCACCAGATACCTTTTACAAACGTAAAATAACAATTCTACGTCTTATAATTTAAGTTTTTAAAAACGAATACACATATAATCACGTAGGTACACCATTACCGTTTCAAACAAAAATAACTAAGGCCAAATCAAAATCTGAACATAGCCTTCCGAAATAAGATTTGAAAACCAAAGTTTCGCAGAAGCCATATTGCTCTTTGGTTCACAATAGAACGACTGAGACGAATATTATATTGTGGAAATTTTCAAGTATATCCGGCAAAAGGCTTCTGGTAACTTGTTTGGTAAATTCACAAATACAGAAGTAGGTATTTTGTACATTGCAAAGTACTTTGTACAGGTAGGAGGCCCACTTAGTAAATTAATTAATTGGCTCTTAAATAAGTGACTTAACGTACACGTAAAATGTTTCATAAAAAAAATAAAAGGTCAGCAGTATCACAGGGACAGGTTTTTGTCCATCGAATAAAAAACTTTTTACAAAAAAATACTACCGACTTCTAGAAAACTACAAAGTGAAAAATAACTTTATGTTTGGAAGTCGGTGTCTTTCGTAGGTACCATTTTTTAGCGTTATGGACACCGACTTCCAAAAATAAAGTTATTTTTCACTTTGTAGTTTTCTGGAAGTCGGTAGTATTTTTTTTACAATAAAATACTTATTGCGAAAAAGTTTATTTTTATTTTTCTCTTTTTAGTTGTACCTACCTAATAGGCAAGTTGTTTAGTAAGTTTCCTATAACGCCAGAATAGATTACCCGAATATCATGAAACTTGAACAAAACCGATCAAATGAGATATCTGCTTACCCCTTAAGAGCGTACTGGCGTGATGTTATGTTATGAAATGGTATAAACAATAAACAGACACGCGATTGCAGCAGTCCCGAGAGATTTGCCGTTATTTATTGAAGAGTTCTGTTGTATATCTTCGAAGTTCTTCATCAGATCTTCACCAAATTAAAATGGGACCAATTTCAAAACAAACTCTTTCAAACAAAAAAACATTTTTTTAAATCGGTCCACAATTGACGGAGATATCACACGGTGAACATAAATAAAAAAAATACATACAAGAAGTCGAACATAGAACCTCCTCCTTTTTCGAAATTCGGTTAAAAAGTAGAATGGCTTTGTACAGATTCTGGGACAAACTACTTTAGCTTAGCGAGTTAAAATGTTATTTAGCAGTTAGCTCCAATTGCTACAAAATGTTAAATGTTTAACATAAAACAACACTGAAAGACAAGCCTTACTATAAACCTTTGCTAAAATCAAAGAGCGCATTTCTTTTGAAATAATCAATGTGACCGAATTCCGTTAGGATTTCCCATCGATTAACTTATTTTCTTTCTTTCCTTATGCATTATTTATTACTTCGAAAACCAGTGGCTTATATAGGCTGTGCGTTGTCTGTTAGTGAATGAATTGATTTAAGATTTTTATCCGTTGATTATTTCAATAAAGCTTAAGTGTTTTTAATAAAGTATCTCATTTAGAAACACACAGGTACTAAACGATAAGTCAATGACTCTTGAACGTACCATAAACCACAAAACAGCGTCATGGAAAAGCGTCTTAATATTGCACCTGCCACGTTATATCTTCACCGTCGTTAACTGGTAGATAATTATTAAGGCATTAAGTCCGACGTGGTGCCTTTGTGCATGAACTTTTCTATACTAATATTATAAAAAGGAAAGATTTTTTGTTTGTTTTTTTTTGTACTAAATAGGCTCCGAAACTACTGGACCGATTTAAAAAATTCTTTCACCAGTAGAAAGCTACATTATTCCTGAGTGACATAGGCTATATTTTAATTCCGAAAACGTGGGGTGTGGTCCACGAGAGCGAAGCCGCGGGGAACAGCTAGTATCAAATAAACACACCCTACTAGATACATCCCATACTTCTAATGACATTCGACTATACTATACCAACATTTATAACACGGTTTAATACCATTCCGTACCCAGTGACTCATGTAACGTCTGACTAAATGGCTAGCAATCGTGTGCACAATACAAAGCGGTCGACATTACGCATTAATGCATCAATTCCGTTAATGTGCTCCAGATTGCTATCTGTGTCAAGGTTGACCCCGAAATAGAAGTTCATCTTCATTTTTTGCCGCACGAGTAACACATTAGAAATTCTTGGACAACTATTACTTGATATCTAACTTCCTTGTTGGTCTAGCGGTCGCAAGTCGAAAAAGAAGGGAAGAAGGGTTCTGTCGAAGTTGAATTTTTCGAAGGTGTGTGTTATCGAAGTGTAATCTGTTGGACTAATGCTAGTCGAATATACGTTCTGTCGAAGCAATGAGTAGTCGAACTATTGTTTTTCAAAATTGTGACCGTGTCGAAATAATTAACTGTCGAGATTCCTAAAACCTCCGAGGAGTACATGTTTGATGTTATGTACTTGGTATAGTAACCCAAAATAGACATTCATCGTCTGTTGTTTTACGAGTTATTACTAAGTAATTCATGGATAACTTTTGCTTTGGAAATGCGATTAAATCAGAGTAGCAAGACTGCTTATATTGTGTACGAAGGCTATATACAGAGTGAGTTTTATTTCGGCGATAATGATTGTCGAAAAGTCCAAAATGAATAGGATTGAAAAGGGCTATAGAACGGGGCTGACAGACCTCTGTGCAGGGCATGTATGGAGGCTGAGGAAACCGGCGCGCACGTTCTCTTTGAATGCACATGTGTCACCCAGATAAGAACACAAACCCTCAGGTCACCCAGATCTTACACAGATGTTCTGAGAAAACCAGGAGCTCTAATTAAGTTCTGGAGGGAGGTGGGCTGGTTGGAATAACCAAAAAACGGCCGCCATGGCCCACGCACAATGTTTCACTTGAGGAACTAAGCGCGGCAACCAAACCTCCCTAACATAGAACATAGGGCTACCGAAATGACACGTAATTTTTGGTTGGCTGTTCTGATTCAAAACAAATTCGTAAACTTTTGAAACAAGAAAATCTGCCTAGCCTTTTCCCAACTATATTGGGGTCGGCTTCCAGTCTTACCGGATTCAGCTAAGTACCAGTGTTTTACATGGAGCGACTGCCTATCTGACCTCCACAACCCAGTAACTGGGTAACACGGTACCCCTTGGCAAGACTGGTGTCAGATCTCAAGCTTCTGACTACCCGTAACGACTGTCTGCTTTCCGAAGCACGGAGGAAACTCGGTATGTTGAAATGGTCACCCATCCACGGACCGACCTCGTCAAGCGTTGCTTAACCTTGATGATCGACCAGTACGGCTGTTATTATTTAGCCACGAGCTCCTCCTGTTTTGAAACAAGAAAATATGCTTGACAAAATCATTGCCGGTAATAGGGATGTTTCCTGGGTAGAATAAATAAAAATATATTTATTCCGTCCGTAAGATTATCAAATAATATTGGACACGTAGTTTTTGCTTTACCAAATCAATAGAAATTTACAAAGTTAAAGCGCATCAAAGTTCAGGAGTGGGGGCTTGTGACGTCACTAAGGCAGTATAAAGTGTTCTAGCGGCGCGCGGCGTGACGTATCACGGTATTTCAACGCATTATGTCGTTATGTTTACGAGTCAAAAGAAAAATAAGTGTCCAATATTTTTTATTAATCTACGTGACGGTCAAAAAACTAATTTTCAGTTAACTACCTTATTGTTCTGATAAATAGTTTAGTGTTCTGAAAATCTGTTTACTAAACCACTGTTCTAATTTACAATATAAATTCTGATCAATACATAACCTGGACGGACACACTGTAAACATCATCATTATCTTGTCCTTTTTCCAATTAAAGAAATGGTCGGTCAATAATTCCCAGTTAAAGAATTGGTCGGTCATAAATTCCCAAATAAAGAATTGGTCGGTCAAATATTCCCAATGAAAGAATAGGTCGGTCAAAAATTCCCATATAAAGAATTGGTCGGTCAAAAATGCCCAATTAAAGAATTGGTCGGTCGGTCGGCGCAACATACCTTCTTTCGCCATAATTATAATACTGTTAGTCTTGGTAGTAATGTTGGTTTAGTTAACATAATAAAATAATCACCCTTTTTTTGCTGAGACACAGGCCTCTTCTCTGTGAGAGAGGTAACATATGAATGGCGAATTTTCAAGACCAAATTCGGTAACGGAAATTGTTCCGTCATCATCATCGTAATCATCAGTCTTTTTAATGTTCCCACTGCTGGGACACAGGCCTAGTCTCTGTGAGAGGGAATGGTCCCAATGTTATGCACCACGCGGACCCAATGCGGGTCGGTGGACTTGGTGGATGACACATGTATTTGGGGGCTGAGTCACCCACGTCCGTAGGAGTGTACCCTATTCCGATACCCTACACGTGGTCCCCGGGTGGTGCAAATCAGGTGACAAAAACTGGTGGTAGGCTTCGGCCGAAGGCTTGCGACCACCCACCGGGCAAAGACGTACCGCCAAGCGGCTTAGCCGTGTTCCGGTACGATGCTCGGTGTAGCCACAAGAGGAGTTGGGTCGAGATAGCTGTTCCACTGCAGGCTGACCAGCCTGACGCGCGCTGGTATGGGCGTATCGGGTGACTGGTCTCGGAGGGTAGCGGGATCCGAGGCACGGTGCGCCGCTGGCCGACCGCAGGTAGTTGGGGGCCCAAGTAGTGTGCCAGCCACACATGAAAGGCTTCCCCGCCAACTGTCGAAAAATCCCGGGATGCGCCATCGTGCTGGTTGGCGACCAGATGGGGAGGGCCCGATGGACATTCCGGGGGGGCTCGGGCGTCCCCGCAGTCTCCGGTCTAGTGCCCCAATGATGCTGTCCTTTCAGTGCGTGTCTGAAGGTTAGCAGCGTGGAACCTCGTCTCACTTCCAACTCCTCTCCTCCATTCACTCTTCAAAATAATGCCAAGGAAAAGGAAGAATACGAGATTTAAACAGCGGCTGCACTCCCTCCCCCACAAAGTGCACCTCACCAACATTCGAGGTCTGCACTCAAATCTCTCTGCAGTCCACTACCACCTGGAGACTGAGAAACCAGCGCTGCTTTTCCTTACGGAGACGCAGATAGCGAGTCCGTCAGACGTGTCGTACTTATCTTACCCTGGGTTTACCCTGGGGCACAGTTTTAAACCGCGTGCGGGTGTGTGTATGTACGCCCGTGACGACACTTGCTATCAGCGTCTCCGTAACCTTGAGAACTCCAATTTCACAACGCTCTGGGTTCTGGTGGACACAGGTCTGGATAAAATTATCTACGCCTGTGTCTACCGTTCGCACAGCGGAGATCAGGAGACAACCAGGCTCACAGAGTACCTCAGTGAGGCGGCTGATGCGGCTCAGCAGCGGTACCCTTCCGCCCAATTAGTGTTACTGGGGGATTTTAATGCCCACCATCAGGAGTGGCTCTTCCCATACCAGTACACTGACCATGCTGGACGGGAGATGCGTAAGCTTTCGCTAGCGCTAAACCTCACCCAGCTGGTCCAGGGAGCAACGAGGGTACCGGATGTTGATTCGCACACAGCAAATTGCTTGGACCTTCTGCTGACAACAGATCCAGACAGATACTCTGTGTCGATAGGTTCACCCTTAGGTAGTTCCGACCACTGTCTGGTGAAGTCTGTATCCGTCTATTCCCCGCCCGATCCCAGCCCAAGAGGCACCCGGCGGGTTTGGCGGTACAAGTCAGCAGATTGGGATGGTATGCGATCTTTCTTCGCATGCTATCCTTGGCAGCCTACTTGCTTTTCTTCGACTGATCCATCGTCGTGCGCGGACGCCGTGACGGATGTGTTGCGTCAGGGAATGGAGTACTACATTCCGTTCTCTGACGTATCAATGTCTGGCGAAGACCGGCCATGGTTTGGCGCCGAATGTAAGCGCGCCGACGCGCTTAAACATGGGGCGTACCTGGCTTGGGTCGACGCTCGATCGCGAAAGGCGAGTGACGTGGGTCTGAAGAAGAGGGCCTTCAACAGGGCTGCCAAGTCCTGCAAGTTAGTGTTGCGAAGGGCTCGGTTCGACCACATTGGCCGAATAGGGACCAAACTTGCTTCTTACCCAGCAGGTAGTAAAGCGTTTTGGTCTCTGGCTAAGTCGGTCGAGTCGAACTTCTGCCGTCCCTCACTACCACCACTGCTAAAACCCGATGGGTCGCTGGCCCACTCCGCTGAGGATAAGGCAAATTTATTTGCCTCTCTTTTTGTGGAATCTTCACGTCTGAATCCTGGTGACGCGCGGCCCTCTCCTTCTCCTGATGGATGCGAGACGAGTATGTCGGACATTCGTATCCATCAAAAGGACGTCCGTAGGGTGCTACGCAACCTCGACGTGAACAAGGCTAGCGGCCCTGACGGAATACCAGCAATTGTTCTTAGAACCTGTGCGCCTGAACTGTCTCCGATCTTGACACGCCTATTCCGCCTTTCGTATAGGGCTGGAAAAGTGCCGAATGCTTGGAAGCAGGCTAACGTACAGCCCGTGCCCAAGAAGGGCAGCCGAGCTGACCCAGCCAACTACAGACCCATATCTGTAACCTCCATACTCTCTAAGAGTATGGAACGCGTACTCAATATTAAGCTCCTGGCATACCTAGAAACTAACGATATCCTGAGTGACCGCCAATACGGCTTCCGCCGAAATCGGTCCACTGGGGATCTTCTAGCGTATGCCATTCACATCTGGAGTGAGGCCATCGAGAGGCATGGGGAAGCGCTTGCCGTCTCCCTCGACATCTCGAAGGCTTTTGATAGGGTCTGGCACGAAAGCCTTATTGGTAAGCTTCCTTCATTCGGTTTGCCCGGTGGTCTGTGTGATTGGATTGCAGACTTCCTGAGAGATCGGTCCATTCGAGTGGTTATCGATGGCTGCTCGTCGGACCACTTGGATATTAATGCCGGTGACCCTCAGGGGTCAGTACTCTCAGCAACTTTATTCTTGCTGCACATTAACGATCTGCTAAAACCCGGTACCTTTGGGTATGCAGACGACAGCACTGTTGCTGAGAGATACTTGTCCAACGCTCGTACTACCGGGCCTCAGGTCCAGTCTCTCCGGGAGGCCATGGTGGAGCGCTTAAACCTGTCCTTGCAGGCAGTCTCCGAATGGGGCGATGCCAATCTGGTCAGGTTTAATGCTGCTAAAACACAGGCGTGTCTTTTTTCCGCTAAAAAGATTCAATTTCACCCGGCTCCAACTTTCCGAAGTGTGACCGTGCCAATAACTGACCATCTTGAGCTGCTTGGCGTTACGTTGACATCGACTCTCAATTTTGGCCCTTACATTGAGGCAAAGGCTCAGCTGGCTGCCAAGAAGCTGGGGATCCTTGCAAAGGTGAGAAGGTACTTCACGCCAGAACAGCTGCTCAGCTTGTATCAAGCGCAAGTTCGATCATGCACGGAGTACTGTTCTCATCTCTGGGACGGCTCTGCCAAATACCAACTTAATGCACTAGAGTCGATCGAAAAGCGGGCCAAGAGGCTCATCGGCGATGAGGCATTGGTTAAGACAAAGCTCCAGAGCCTTGAACATCGTCGCCGAGTTGCCGGCTTGTCGGTTTTTTATCGATTACATTTCGGGGAATGTGCGATGGAATTGCATAATCTAATTCCGCCCAGCCCATTTCATCATCGGACTACCAGACGTACGGCGATGCGCCATCGGTACATGGTGGACATCCCACCCATACGCACTAAACGTTTTGAAAATACTTTTATTATGCGTACAGCTAAGGAGTGGAATTCCCTGCCGGAGTCTGTGTTCCCCGATAGCTACAACCTGGGGGTCTTTAAGTCAAGAGTGAATAGGTTACTTCTAGGCAAGCGTGCTCCATCATCGACCACATCATCGCTTACCATCAGGTGAGATGGTGGTCAAGCGCGAGCCTATATAAGATAAAAAAAAAAAAAAAAAAAAAATTTTGTTCTAGGACATGTCTGTGTTTACTCACAATGTTTTCCTTCACCGTTTTGAAAGCAGTGGTGGTGAAATAATTTACACAAAGTAAAGCGCTTGGCTGAGTTTGAACCTACAACTTATAAGTCGCGGCCGATACCACTAGGCCACCACTGCATTCAAATTTCCGAGTTTGAATTGTTCCGTAAAACAGGAAAATATTACACAATTTTTTTTTTCATCATCCAGTCTTTGGAATAACTCAGGTCAGATTTAAGTTTTACATTTATTTTTAAATGATACCTAGAAAAAGTTAAGTTACAGAAAATTTCTAGATGAGTTTTTCCACAAAGAGTTCTTAGAATACAAGTTTCTGAATAAATAACGTTTCTTTCTTTGTACAATAAAGAAGAGTACAAGATAATCCCGCTCGTGGAGTTTACAACTGTAACCGCTAATCCGACCGAACAAATTGGCGGGGTGCCAACAACCCCCGGCTTGACGGTGATAGGGGTTACTTAGTACCCCAGGAAGATTATGCGGGGTGTTTTTGTTAGACTCGATTTCGTAATCGTTGCAGGATACGAAGCTTGATGAGTTATTGGTTTCTGGGGTATGGAGTTTTGCGTCCTCTAAAATGCTTTAATATGAATTAATAGGTAAAACGTGGCATTCCCTACCGGAGTCTGTATTTCCTGATGTTACAACAATCTGCCTAGCCTTTTCCCAATTATGTTGGGGTCGGCTTCCAGTCTTATCGGATTCAGCTGAGTACCAGTGTTTTACATAGAACTGCTGCCTATCTGACCTCCACAACCCAGTAAATAGGTAGCACGATACCACTTGGCAAGACTGGTGTCAGATCTCAAGCTTCTGACTACCCGTAAGGACTGTCAAAGATCTACAAATAACAGCCGGGACCAACGGCTTATCGTGCTTTCCGAGGCATGGAGGAAACTCGGTATGTTGAAATGGTCACCCATCCACGGACCGACCTCGTCAAGCGTTGCTTAACCTTGAAGATCGACCCGTGTGGCTGTTATTACTTAGCCACGAGCTCCTCCTGATAACTACAACTTTCTTCCTAAATAAACTGCGTAGCCTTAAAATTTTCAAAATTTCAAACTGCCCAGTCCAAGCGAGAAACTACTCTAATAACCCTTCTTCGGCAGTCTGGTAAAAACAGCAAAGTTCACTTGTATTAGGAATCAGACCACTAGAACAAAATAGCGCCGCCGCTTTTACGTCCTTTGTGCCACCAGCTAGGACATTATACAAGAAAAACCAAAGTTAATAAACGAAACAATTGATTACGGCTTATAATAATAAAAGCTTAACAGTCAATTTTTATTTATTTATGGCACTCCAGCGAATTGTTCACAATAACATTGACAATAAATTAATCACAATTGACTACAGTCTATAGCGAATTTTTCACTTATAGGTACTACAGCACTAGCAGTTTAAGTTTACTAATAATGTCAAATAAAACAATGACAGACCCAATTGTTGAAATTACTGTAGATAAACCAAATCAAAACGGTGAACTGACATTTAAATCCAAATTAGGCTACAATTGCACAGGCGTTCCACAGGGCAGTATTTTAGGCCCCCCACTTTTTCTGATTTATATCAATGACCTGACAGAAGTAACTGATCAACCCTGCATACTCTTTGCAGACGATGTGGCCGTAATTATTCCTAAAAGTAAAGAAAACTATAATGAGGAAATAAATGGTACCGTAAGCAAAGTAATAACTTGGATGGAAAAAAATAACCTTAAACCTAACATAGATAAAACTAAATATGTACAATTTCGTAACAAAAACTGGAATAAAATCGATTTAAACATAACTTATAAAGATAAACAAATACAGCAATCAGATAATATGACTTTTCTTGGGATAGATCTAGACGAGAGGTGTTCCTGGATTAATCATATTGATAAGATATGTGGCAAACTCAGTAAGTCTGCTTATGTTCTATGGCGTATATCTAACCTAATAAGTAGGCAAGCCACATTACAGGCTTATCATGCATATGTTGGTTCAATACTGCGTTATGGTATACTGGTATGGGGAAACTCGGTGCATCTTGAAAGAGCTTTCATTGCGCAAAAGAGGTGTATACGTGCGATTTGTAATGTAGACCCACTTACATCCTGTAAACCACTGTTTAGGAAACTTAGAATACTTACATTGACTGGCATTTATATTGAAGAAATATGTAAATTTACGAAATCACACCCTGAGATGTTTGAAAAAGTGGGCGATAAATGTAAGTTCAGAACTAGATATCCTAATAGACTAATTATTCCTAGGATGAAAACGGAACTATATAGACAAAGTTGCTATCCTATGTGTATTCAGATTTATAACAAGATTCCTAACGAAATTAAAGAACTTCCAATGATCCGCTTCAGAAGGGCTTTACGCAGGTGGTTAATAGGGAATTCCTTCTATACTATAAAAGAGTTCCTTCAGTTTAAATTTAAATGACCTAATTGTATACTTACCAAAAATTTGCATGTCATTATGCTATGATTAAATATGTTAAGCTACTATTATACTACATTGTAAGAACTTTTGTAACCATATTTATCTGCAAATAAATCTTTGACTTTGACTTTGACTTTGAATGTCAAAATAAGAATTTGAAAATTGATAGTAATCGAATAATTTGGAATAATAAAACATAAATTACAATAAATAATCACACTAATAATAATATATATAAAACATACAATTAATCAATAATAATTAGGAACGAAGGATACATATATACAGGAATAAAACGTTGTTTAAAGAGATGTCTTTGAAATTGAGCCAAGGTGTTGGAGAAGATGTCAATACAATGAGAGAGTGGCTCTCATTATACGTCCTCATCAAATGGTTCAATGGCGCTGAAAGCCCGAGGTTGGTTCGAGCTGTCGGTGGCACAAACAAACAAATCAATTTTAAGACGAGTGAATAGATTATAATACACACAATGAAAATACTTGCAAACTATAACTTAAGTCCAATAATAATTAAATCTAGGACACAGAAATCAGTGTCGTCTTAAAACAAAAACGATATACATACTTTTAAAATTCACAAAGGCAACTTCATACAATTTGTATTCCGATCTCACAAACGATGTAAACCCTTTAGAGAATACTTAATAGATCTGACGGACTAACATTACACGGTATGCAAACCGAGATGCGGTCGTACCGATCGACTCAGATTATTCCCCGAGAGATTTCTGCGTTAGATAAGACCATTTTGTTCTTTGTTTGTGTGTTCTACTTGAATTTGTGTAAATTTATTTGAAGTAATTTTATTTAATTCGATTCTCGGGTAAAGTGCTTCTGGGTTTTCCAATTAGAATTTATCAATAGCATTTCGGCTCCTGAATTTGTTTCCAATCAATCTGAATTAAGTCACCTAATATAATTTATCTACATGGAACTTCAGAAACGAAAGATGGGTTGTGTGAAGGATGATATGCCTAGAAAGACGGTGAAGGATGATATGATATGGCATGCTGCGCTCAACCCAAAGTAAATTGGGATAAGGACAAGAGAAATGATAATAAATTATAATTTATTTGTTCATAATTTATTAAAACGATACAAAGACCAATAACAATAATGAACGTGGAATCAGAATAGAATAGAATATTTATTATATATAGCCATAAGCTCTTAGAGCAAGGTTATTTTGAGTGTGTGTAAGGGACAGATGTATATGACTTGTATACATCGGTCACTTACGCGATCTCAAAATAACCTTACACTAAGGGCTTATGGTCACCCCACCTTAACATAATATTGACAATTGGGCGCACGGTTGGCGCAGTGGTTGAGCGATTGACTGCTGCGTTGCGTGTCGCGGGTTCGATTCCCGCACGGAACAAATATTTGTATGACCTACAGATAGTTGTTCCAGCTCTGGGTGTTTGTGTATGTGAGTTTACATGTTAGTAAACGCACCCACGATACAGGAAGAAATACCTAGTGTGGGGCAACGTATTTCTCAAAGAAAAAGAAAAGAAGAATTGTATCAATTATAACAATATATTTTTTTTTCTTTTTTAGTTAACATGGAACAGTGGACACCCTTCAGTATTTTACAGAACACCAGACATGCGCGCATTAATTTATTCCATTCATCCGGAAATACATCACACAGGGTTGGCAGTCAAGAGGGCATTGAGCATCTTTAAAGTGCAGACTGGGAATTCAGCTCTGGCAACAGTTCTACATGACAGTTCCGCGAACAGGTCTCCATAAAGCTCAAGGCAGTCGATACGACCGCTGAGGGTCTTACACGCCACCGTGACCTAATCAAAGTCTCTCCTCACCTCTAACGAGTTAAACCCAGCATCCCCAAAAAGTCATTCGTGGTGTACATGTATGGAGAAGAAGTTAATGATGATGATGATGACCGTGACAACTGGCCAAAACTTAGGTGTACCTGTGTGATATTATATGTGTTTAATTAATTAACCTGCCCTTTTTAGCAACGTGATTTCATTTCAAGAGTCTACTGACATTTATACAATTTAAAAAGATACATTCAGGGCTAAGGTTAAAGCTACATTGATATTTTTATCTTTCTAATAATGAAGTTTATTGAGCTATAATTTTACACCTTTTTATGACACCTACATACATGCTATTAATGATAAGGGATAATTACATATCTTCAGTTACCTTTTGGAGCTCGAATGACACTGAAGGGAGAAAGTAAACATTTGGGCAACTATCTTGAGAACTCGAACTAGGCCCACTTGCACGAAGAAGTTGACTCAAAATTAATTGCTAATACGAGGTTAAATTAACAGTTTGTCATACAATATTGCCTATTGTAATAATCTTTATTATAATACACACAGGATTCATGATACACAAGAGCAGTTGTCAAACTAACATAAGATATCTACATCAATCTACACAGATCAAGTACTACCCTGTCTCCTAAACTAGGTAGTCCTGTATCTTAGGAGACAGATTGTAACCTCGTGGTAGTTAAGTTTTTCTTGGAAGTGAATCTCACAAAAACTAGTTCCTATTTTGGCCGCATGTCAAAAGATCCTTGTAGCGCTCTATATTCGTGTTTAATTTTTCAAGAACATTCCGAAAATGCACATAAATTAAAATAGCATTCACTCTCCAAATACAACACTAAAACGCAGTATTCCATTCACTCATTCTCATTCATAACTACTCATTTGTACACTTGCGGCAAGTGCAAGTGTTGCCATATGTACGGATTTGTCCGTACACGTACGGAATTTGGACCATTACGTACGGATCAAACTTGCGTACGGATATGTGTTCGGATTTTCAATAATACGTTATAATACGTACTCATTTTAAAATGCAATACATAAAATTCACCAAAACATCTAAATATCGATATTTTTTGGGCTCTCTACAAGAAATGTATTAAAAAAATAAAGAACGTATGTGGTTTTCTATAACAGAGAATTACCGTTTCATGTTTCATGTAAGAGACTGACTAAGATAGCATGTTGCACGGTTGACGTTGATTGTAGTAGTGAATGAAAGAGATAAATTTATTTCGATTTGTTTTGCTTTTTTTGTTTTGAGCAAATACACCTTGTTTTGATTTGAATATTGACGAGTACAGACATGTATAAGTAATTTTTGATTTTAATTTTAGGTTTCTGTTGTACGGATTTTGTACGGATTTTCAGATTTATTGCACGTACGGACTTTGTACGGATTTTTTTAGTCAGATGTACAGATTTTTAGTCCCTACAGTATGGCAACACCTCCTTTCACACAATATTGTACCTCTCGTTTCAACTTTATATTTCTAACTACAATGCACTTTCGACGTGTCAAATTATATTCCAACGTTATACAAAAGAAACTTCAGACCTGTGTCTCTGGTTGTCACGTGTTTCTTCTAAACAGTACTAACTTTATAACCTAGGAACGTTTTGTTTGATGAAAGAATGGGTGGGATAAGTCAATTATATGACTGAAGAAGTTATTTAACTTCAAAATAAATATCGCTTGAATCAAAACTTAGAAACAGATAGAAAACAAATTGTAGTTGCATAAAAATCATCATCATCATCATCAGCCTTTTATTGTTCTCACTGCTGGGACACAGGCCTCGTCTCTGTGAGAGAAGGAATGGCCCTTAATTCACCACGAGTACCCAGTGCGGGTTGGTGGATGTCACATGTATTCGAATTTTTGGGTAGGATATGCCGGTTTCCTCACGATGTTTTCCTTCACCGTTTCTAGAGCACGATGAAATTATTTACACAAAGTAAAGCACTGGGTTTGAACCCACGACACGTATGTCGGGGCTGGTACCACTGGGTCCCTACTCATAAGAATACGTTGGTTCAATTCTGTTGAATACGAAATTATTGAATTTTACTAACTGCAAACTTTTAGTGTGTTGTATCTTTTACAGGATTTTTATATAAGCATTCAGCATGAAGTATTAGCATTTTTGCCCGACCCCTACTCATACTCCTGAGTATAGCATATTTAATCATTGGTTGAGTTAACTACCAAACAAAAAACTGGGCCTTAGAAAACTAAACAGGAACCTACTCACATAGATAACCCGGAAAAAAAACTGTCAAATAGGCGTTTCTTGTTCTAACATCACTCTAAGTTAAAGGCAAACAGTTTTATTGCCTCTAGGTAACGACCTCGGAACCTATCAAACGCTCAAACGGTCTCAAACTCGAGTTTATTGACTCATAAATTGAAAATGGCGACGTGGGTGACATAACTATTAGAAGTGCATCATGTAATGGACCAGCGCAGCGTGGAGGGGAATGGCAGAGAATGAGTCATATACACGTTAGATGCAGTTTTAGAACAGTATTATTTTCTGCCAGCGGCTTCACCCGCGTGAATGTCGAAAATTAGCCCAGGGGAACATATTCTCGGGATAAAATGTATCCTATGTGCTATTCTAGACTATAATCTATATTTGTGCCAAATTTCATCCAGGTCCGTCCAGCCGTTTGAGCGTGAGCCGAATCGATGTGACATGACTCCTCAATTTAATTTTACTAATTGGTGTAAATAATTTTTTATGTATATAAACGTAATATATTTAAATATAACAATGTTAAATACACACAGGACCTAAACTTTTATTGTAATAAATAAAATAAAAGCGATCGATACAATGAAGTCTGACATAAATGAGTTGAAATTAAATAAGGGCCGCTAGTTTCCTATCAAATGTAATTTTTTGCCGTGCAATAGTTCCATTTTCGATTTACTTCGATTTTCGATCAACTTTCGATCACTCAGGATACGACAGCATTTTTAACCGACTTTCCAAAAAGGTGGAGGTTTCTCAATTCGACCGGACTTATATATATTTTTATGTGTATTCGCGGATATCTTCGTCGTTTATAAACCGATTTTGATGATTATTTTTTTGTTGGATTGTTGATATCCCAAAGGTGGTACCACGATAAGGAAACCAGGATCTGATGATGGCATCCCAGAGAAATCGAAGGAAATCCTCAAATATTATAAGCAATTTTGCTATTATTATCAACAATGCAATCATTTACACTCAGAAAGTGTTATTTTGTGAAATGGAACTGATGAAGAAGACCACAGATATCCACTGGAACTCCTTAATGCTAAGTATGTGACGGGTATAAGATATATCGAATAGCTAGCCGACTATGATGAAGCAAATACTTATAAATAAATCGTACTGATGAAAATGGTAACATCGAACTGATCTGATGATGAAGCCGGAAGATAGGTACTGGAACTCCTGGTCGTGTTTGGGCTTATTGGAATCTTCATGAAATTTACTTTGATGATTTGATGATTATCATGGTAATTGAAGGTACCTACCAAAACTAAAAAGAGATAAAAACAAAAAAAAACCAAACCGATTTCAAAAACAAACTTTCTTTTCCGAAGTCGGTGACGAAAAACGGAAAACAATAGTACCAAAGACATGACAAAAACGAAAAAAGACGCATTGTTGTGTTTTGATTTGAAAGTCGGTTTGATTTTTTTGTTTAAAAGTATTTTTTTTTGTGAAAAACTCTTTGTTTAGCCCATTATTGAATCTATTATTGACCAAAAGAATAACGGAGGGGTTTCTTTCCTATTTTTCTCTTCAAAATCCTGACGTACAATTAACCGACGCCAAAACAATCTAATTGAAACATACGACGCAGCTCTTGAAAAAATCATCGCCTTTATCTAAACACACGAAAAATCTGCCTACAAAAAATTAATAAAAACAAAATAGGCAGATCATTTCAACAACAAGGCTCTTAACCAAACCATCGACAAGTCTTCATCAATTAGCAGAGACAAACATTAAATGAAGCCAACGCTTAAAACAATTGCTTTTATTTAATTTGAGCACCTCCTCACTTACTTCCGAGGACCCTTCGACTGATACTTAGATTGAAAATGGAGATGAACTGGAAATTCGAATTGATTGTAGAAATCTTGAAGGACTACCTTTTCAATTGTCTCTACAAGATTTCCTTAAGTGTCCCATCATTTGAGTGAAGTTTTCGCAGACTTTTACGATAGTTGTTATTAACGTATACATTACTTAATATTTTAAAAAGTGGCTCTCCATAATAAAAACAAAAACTTAGGGAGACCTAATGGTGGCTACAGTCAACAACACTGTAAAGGGTGTCCATTCGCGACTCCCTTTGTAAATCCCACAGAATTTTTTAATACAGAAAGTCCAACATTTTTTTTTTTTTTTTTAACCAACTTTTATTTGTACAGTATCCTGTGTACTGCACAAATAAATAATCTTGAATACAAAAAAGACGTTGGCATTCTGTATTAAAAGCTTATGTAGGATTTGAAACGAAACAGGGCCATAGTTATTTATACCCCCCTAAGCAGTAACAAAAAGAGAAAATTAAAAAAAAACAATTGTTTTTGTACTTCAAGACCTACTGCAAATAACTCCAAATATCACCCTGTATCGTTTGATCAACGACTTTTGCCCACCCCTTATAGTACAACTCTACCGATACGCTCAGTACTTGCTAAATTCCTTGGCATTACATTTAGATGAGCTATCAAAAGCGGACATGAAACTAAACCTGGCCTAAATCAGGAAAAAATCGAAAACCTGGAAATCACTTCTAAATTCGGCAAATATCTCTACAAAACCAGCTCAAACAAATCTCCTTCACGCAGACAGCAAACCTAGTGGCCAATACTCACTCCTTCCTTTTATAAACCAAATCATTTACCCAATAGAAGATAAATGACAGGCTAATATAACCCTTATATACCTAATGTATTTCTTTTCCGAAACTACAACATAGACTCAGAGCAATAAAGCAGTTTCTTCCCTACTGTTCACGAGAAAAGTGTGAACGTCATCAAAAACTTCTCGGGCGTTTTGCCCGGGATTCTCAGTTGCGGTATCTATATAGCTTGTACTTATGTTGCCGTGATGTCAGACCAACTGATTGGATGTCGGTGAAGGAAAGTGTGTGATCTATAATTATGTATCTATGTAGGTAAGAATATTGCCGGGGTGCCAGCTGTTTTAGAACCCAATCGCTTGGCTCTCGACGTTGGGAAGATACCGCACGGGATGACCATAATGCCTTAGAAGTTGGGTGGGCATTTGATATGGGATGCAACACGTGTCGATACCCTTGCGCCATCCCAACTTCTTAACACGGCGGGCTGTGCTTGGGCGGCTGCTGCTGGTGCAGAAAACCTCAAACGGCGCAAATATAACAACCTTATTGGCAGTTATATGTTTGAGCCGTTTGGGGTTGAGAAATTAGGTCCATGGGGCCCGAGTGCTCATCGAGTGTTTCGAGACATAAGTAAACGGTTAGTCGACTCTTCGCGTGACTAGAGGGCTGGACTTTCCTTTAGCCAGAGAATCAGCATTGCCATCCAACGTGGTAACGCTGCCAGCGTTCTGGGCATGTTGCCCGTTGCACATCGATGTGGACGAATTGTTTGATGCGAAATGAGTCATTTTCCCTCTCCCCTTTGTATATAAGTTTGTTTTGTTATTAGTCATACATAAGTTTAATTCAGAAATATTAAATTGTATATGTTAACTGTAAATCTATTTATTTTGGTAAGAATTGGTGGTTGTAATGTTGGGAACGTTAAGTACGTAGAAGTACTTATCTATAAGTAACAGAGAAAATTCGCTTCTGAAGTCTGTTTGAATCTGTTAAACAATCTACAGGTCGAATGTTAACTTTGCAACAACATAACATAACATTACGTCTGTATTCACCGAAGGATTAGATAGAGGTAGAGACACCTGCGCAGACTGGCGGATGGAACGGCAGAGATTTTTTAATTTATCAATTGATTTTAATAGTTATCCAATCGAAATAAGGTATATATTTCAATGTTCGATGCTCCAGAGAAAACTGCGCTGCAATGCTCCGAGGCCAATCACCGAGCATTGTAATTTATACCTTATTGGATAACTATTAAATTCAATTGAAAAATTTAAAATCCTCTGCCGTCCCGTCCACCAGCCTGGGTAGGCCAATAGGGTAACCCAAGATATCATGATCGGCAGTAGCACTGGTGATCTCTAGACCAAAGAGATTACTAAACAATACAATGCTAATCTGGTTTTCTATATTTTCATTAATTGAAACAACAGCCAACCCGATTATAAAACTAGTTATCATTGAGGGATGTGTGACCATTCTTTGAAAGAATGATCGCCTCTACGGAGTGACCGAAGCAAGCGTGCTTTGACCTCCTAAAGCTACATTGCCTTGTTAGTTAGTTTGTTAGTATGTAAGGGTCAAATCTTGCAACTGAATTAATCCCAACCGATTTACTCATAGCCGTTTGGTTTGGATGACCATGCACGGTAAGCCAAAAAGGTTGTTTATAACTCTTTTGAGGGTTCTGTACCCAAAGGGTAAAAACGGGACCCTATTACTAAGACTTCGCGTTCCGTCTGTCTGTCTGTCTGTCCGTCTGTCACCAGGCTGTATCTCATAAACCGTGATAGCTAGACAGTTGAAATTTTCACAGATGATGTATTTGTGTTGCCGCTATAACAACAAATACTCAAAACAGAATACAATAAATATTTAAGTGGGGCTCCCATACAACAAACGTGAATGTTTTGCCGTTTTTTGTTATAATGGTACGGAACCCTCCGTGCACGAGTCCGACTCGCACTTGGCCGGTTTTTTTAATTGGATAAAGATATTTGCCAATAAGCCTTTTAGGAACCGAGACGATGAATAGGAATTACCTACATGTATTCCGTCAGGTATATTTTAATATAGCCTTATTGCTACCTAAGCTATTAGTTTACGATACACCTCACCTCATCACTCCGCAGTAAATGTCAAAGACACTTAATAAATTAATACGACGTACTGCCTCCGGCGTAAATGTTTACATGACCTTGTCGTATACGCGTTCATGTAAACATCAGCACTATGTGGCCGTGTACACAATGGACGATATTGGACAAGCATCGACGCCCACTGATGGCTTATCAAGTATAGCTTTTATAGTAAAGGAGCGATGGACGATAGTGGGACCCACGTGGAATAATTTGGGTAACAATAACAAACTGTTTAGGGCTTTCTTGTACAAGACATGTATAATCCATAACACACGTTTCTTGTTCTGCAATTATTCTAAGCTTTATACGGCATGTCTTGCTATAACAAATCGATGCTGAAATTAAGGCATGCGTTTTATTTACATGTTTTCAAAGCATTTTTACACGAATATTGGGGAGGTTTATTCAAATGAATGAATAAAGGAGGACAATTAGACTGACCTCCTTCTGTTTTCATAGGCAAAACCACCACAATGAACTGTTCGACCGCTTCATTAAACATTTGAGGACACGTGCAAGAGCTACTTCATTAAGGGTTCAAAAATACAGATTTTCACATAAAACTCACCAAAAAAGGACACTAATATAATAAAAAAGACCTCTAAAAAAGCTTTTGTCGTCTAAAGGATCAAATTAGTATAACGAAATCAATTACAGATTGACAGTAACCAAAAATTTTAAGGTTATTTTTGCTAAAGGTCATGTACGGGTGTTGTTACTTACGAAAATCGAACGCGAACGGGCACACAAGCACAGACAAGCTAGATGTTAACAAAAAAAGAAAAGAACAACGTTTGAATTTATAATTACGAAAAAGGAACACTTGAAATGCATTTGTTTTTGGCAGTATTGAGAGGTTCACTCGACATGATGACATGCGCGGGTTGGTTTCGCACCTGCGCAGTACTGCTTAGCTCGACTCGCTCGCTCGTACTACATCCAAGGCAATTATTTCTGTGAAATTTCCGCTTCGCCCTGTATCGGAATTTTTTTGTAGGGCTTGCCGTGTCGGGCTCGTCAACGCGAAGTTTTGACAGGTAATCGTGACTGCCATTTTTTCGCTAAAATGACACGGTTTGATTAATAGATTGTTAGTTAATACACTGGGGAGCGTCAGGGGAAAATTGGATCATAAACGTTTTGACGTAAAAAGATTTAATTCGGTGTACGATACATTACTTGGCTAGTTTACCGAGGAGTACTTTTACAATGGTGAAGTCTAATGTAGACTTTTATTTTTTAAGTTCTCGTACCTACATCTCCTCAGTTTTTCTGAACATGATTTCATAAGAGAATTAAAAAAAAAATCAATAACGGAAAATCTTCTTACCAAAAAGCCAAATGCAAATCGAACTATCTACACAAACTTACAGAAA
This sequence comes from Orthosia incerta, assembly GCA_948252205.1. Classification (NCBI taxonomy): domain Eukaryota; kingdom Metazoa; phylum Arthropoda; class Insecta; order Lepidoptera; family Noctuidae; genus Orthosia; species Orthosia incerta. The sequence continues at coordinate 6,955,969 of OX411760.1, forward strand.
ACGATAGTTAAATTCGCCTTTCGCTATTTCCAAAGTTTTCGCTATCGAAGTTCGCCGGGAGCCCGTTAGGCGCATGCCGTGGAACCTATTGTACAAGTTGTCGGTACTTCCGCCGACAACGGAAATAGCGACAAACTGCTTCCCGCCTTCCCGCTGTAGATATTGCAAAATGAATTGCGCGTCTAGAATCTATTGTGGTTGGAGGATTTTGATTTATGTTTTTTTTTGTTGTAACTCGTTATCATAGTCATCAGCCTATAGCAGCCTCTTCAAGCAGTTGCCATTTACATTCAGCTTTGATTTCTTCAGCCATGTGATACTAGATTTCCTGTGGTCGATCGTCGTCCTCGTTACTGCACCTAGATTCAAGATGTCCTTGCTTACGTTTTGTTTGGTAACTCATCACTTCTTACAAAAATAAAGTCGAGATAGCTATATTTTAGAGCTAATGACCATGAAAATAACAAAAAACAAAAAAAACTATGCCTACCGACTTCCAAAACAAAATACTACAAAGCGAAAAATAACTTTCTTTTCGGAAGATGTGTCAAAAACGAAAAAAAATTGGTACCAAAGACACCGACTCCAAAAAGAAAGTTATTTTTATTATTTTGGAAGTCGGTTTAGTTTTGGTACTTACCGTGCAAATCATTTGTATCCAGAGGGCTTCTCATAACAATTCCAACAAGCCTAAACACGACTGGGATACATTGTTTTATTACCGAGTTCCGGTGCTCATCTTCCGGCTTCATCATCAGAGCAGTTCCATGGTACCATTTTCATTTGAACAATTTATTTAAATTTGCTTCATCATAGTCATTTAACTATTTGGGATATCTTATACACAAAACATTCAGAACATTGTGAAGTTCCAGTGGCCATATGTGGTCCTATTCATTAGTTCCACTTCACCAAATGATTCTTTCTGAATGCATATGCTTACCATGTTGATGAAATTACCAAAATCGCTATGTGTATGCCTATAAAATTTGAGGAGTTCTCTCGATTTCCATGGGATTCCCTCATCAGAGCCTGATTCAATCAGTGACAATGGAATCACCTCGAAAGTATACCTTTTAAATTAAAAAAAGAATTTCAACAAAATCGGTTCATAATTGACGGAGTACTCAGCGAACATAAATAAAAAAAAGAAACATACATACAGCCAAAAATAGAACCGCCTCCTTTTAGGAAAGGCCATTATAAACCAAATACGTCAAATAATGTTATATATATATAGCTTTAATACAAATATAAATCTGTTGAATTGAGAACCTCCTCCTTTTTAGAAGTCGGTAAAAAGCTAAACGTTATTTCCCTCTTACAACAAAATTCAAAGGAGTAACTTCACAAGAGACTAAAAATTGTCGGCGCGAAAATCCTATCTCTCCTTCTTAAATTTTTTCTATAGGAACTTCAATAAAACATGTTTTTCTTACAAAACCAAGGAGGCTTTGCCGACTGTCTCAATCGATACAGCAATCTTACCGAATCCTCGCCAAGCTGTCTCACATATCAATACAAGATATTCCGAAGTTTTGGCGTGAGAAATAACCAGATGGTATACGAATAAACATATTTTTCCCGTTCGCACGTTTTGGGTGCCAAAAAACATGTTTTTTTTTTCTTGTGATCGCTAGTTGCAAGGTGGTGAAAAAAATTATCATGTTAATCTATATTGGCGATTAAATATAAAGATTTAATTCGTTAAGTGTTGATATTGTTGATTATAATATTAGCTTGGTACTTATCCCACGGCTCGAACGCGGTTTTAATCACAACGCTTGCTCAAGGCGGGTAGACTATTTCAGAGATTTTCTCACGATATTTTCATTTACCGTTGTCAGCGATGTTCAAGATAAACTTAAAAAGTACATAAATGAATCGAAAGAATCACATTGGTACTTACTCTGATTTGAATCCACGGCACGAGAGGCGAGGTCTTACTTAGCCACTGAGAATATAATAATATTATACACCAAAAAAAAAAAAAAGTTTCCGATGAATTGAGAACCAACTCCTTTTTTTTAAGTCAGTTAAAAAACAAGTTACACAACGCCATAATCACAACGACATTATTTTTCTGCTGATAATAGAGACAGAAAATATCAATTTAAGGTGCTAGTTTTCTTTGAGCATGAGACAAGTCCATTTCAAAACGTCAATTGGATTCTGGACTGAAAGTCCGATCAAAATAGACATTTCAGTTTGCTCTTTTACACCCTATTTCATTCAGGCAAGGATTGCACTTACTACAGAGATGGTGCTAGCGTACATATTACAGCAGATACCTTAGTAAAGCTTTCCTTTGTGCCTATTGGCCTGGCTCTGTTCTGCCTCCTGCTTTAGGAAGAGAGGAGTGGTCTTACTCTGCCATTGTTCTTTTCTGATTAATTATGTTACAGGATCCAATACAGTGCCATCTGTAGTTTCTTCAGTTTCATTGACTCGATGATTTTCTGGTGGTCACCACTTTTGATACTGGCTCTCAGGCGTTGCAGTAATTGGAAATAGTTTTACCATTAGTATAGGTAATATAATTATATAAAATACTAATACTAATACCCTCTGGTCACGGTTAGTCGACTCTTCACGTGACCAGAGGGCTGGGCTTTTCCTTGGCCAGAGAATCAGCATTGCCATTCAACGTGGCAATGCTGCCATCGTTCTGGGCACTTTTCACGTTGACAGCGATGTGGACGAATTTTTTGACGCCCTATGACCCTTGCCCTTTTATACGCGTTTGTAGTTTTATTTTATTTAATTGTATTTATAGGTAGTTATTGTTAATTAAGTATTTTATATTATGTAAAAATAAATAATTATAAAATACGTTATTTTTTATATTTTTTATGATTATATTTTTTTAGTAGATAAATATATTATTAATATAATTATATTTTCTCATTTAATACTGAGTTCAGTGTTTCACTGCACTTCCATTCAACAGACCACAACTAGACTCAACTACCATTCAACCAAAAAGTACTATATCCCTGAACAAAATCTAGTGTTGGGAGCGTCGGATAAACTTGCCAAACAGTGATGTATCTGTAGAGTACAGAACTTTTCCTGTTTTATTTATTTTTGTGAGTTTCCAGGCCAACGCGCTTGAGTTTTACGTGTTTCTAGAATTGGATAAAGCAAAGGTAAGCTCTGGTAAGTAAGCTTTACAGTAGATAACATAGGTCTTCGTTCTTCATTAAATTACTGTAACCGTTGAACTGCTGAATAGATCATAGTCCTCTTAGTTTTCTCATTCTACCTCCAGCAGGTTCATTGATGAAAGCTTTTTCTTTATGAAGAACTGACATTTTGAATTGTGATACTGACTCATGAGAGATTTTTTTTTGAGCAACCTGCATTTTAGATTAAGAAATTTAACTATCAATATTGTATCAACTATTTATAATGGGAGCTCGTGGCTAAATTATGATCTATACTAATATAATAATGCGGAAGAGTTTGATGCCTCCTCCACGAGGCTCTCGATTGATATCGCCGCATGATGTAGCTTCCTGCTGTGCTTCGTACGCCACCCCATGTATTCTCAGAACTAGATATAATCTCTGAAATCAAATACCTACTGTTTACTTATTTCTATCAACTGCACCTTCAGGCAAGTCTATAGAAAATTAAGGTAGAAATGTCACCGTTTGTACTTACAATGAAATGTACTATGTATATATGAAAAAATAAACAAAATTTCTAAGACGGGTTCGCAGCCAACCAAGAAGGAGATAATAATAATATAATAGCTTTAGATGGTGGGATGAACTAGATAGATTTCGCCAGAACTGGAAGGAGGATGGTAGAAGCTCGAGAAAGGTGTATGGAGAGGAGAGGCCTTTGCCCAGGCGTAAGACAGAACAGGCTAACAAGAAAAAAAATTACGTGATTTGTAAAGGCTTACATCCACTGCTAGACATCGGTAGCTGAAATTAGGATGATGTAATTTTCTATTCTTATTCTTTATTGTACACAAAACATAAAAACATACAAATACAAAAATAAAGTTTATGTACAAAGGCGAGCTTAAACCATAGTTGGGTTCTCTAACAGCAAACCTCAGTTGCGTAGAGAAATATGCATTTGAGGATAGTACATCCATGTGCACAACAAAAGCTTATTAAAAATATAAAACAATTTTAAATATTTACTCACTAATAAACTAAACAATACATGTGCAATACAAAATGCATTAACATAATACATACAGCATACTACAATTACACAACTAAAATATTACAATTGTAAATACATAAATGAATGTGTCATGTTGAATTGTTTCTACGTAGCTTTAATATTATGTTATTAAACTGAAAACGTGAGGAGCTTGTGGCTAAATAATAACAGCCGCACGGGTCGATCTTCAAGGTTAAGCAACGCTTGACGAGGTCGGTCCAAGGATGGGTGACCATCTTTAGTCAGTTTCATCCGTACCTCGGAAAGCACATAAGGCCTTTGGTACCGGCTGTCATTTGAAGATCTTTGACAGTCCCGTCGTTACAGGTAGTCGGAAGCCTGAGATCTGACAAGGTTTACCCAGTTACTGGGTGTTGGAGGTCAGATAGGCAGTCGTTCATTGTATAACATTGGTATTTAGCTAGAGGCGACTGGAAGGCGACCCCAAAATAATTGCGATAAGGCAGATTGATTCAACTCAAAACGTATGTGCTAATCTTGAAATAAACTAACAAGACTTTCCATTTTTAGGGCTCCGTACCCGAAGGGTCTAAACGGAGCCCTATTACTGTCACTCACGTGTCCGTCTGTCTGTCTGACTGTCCGTCGTCTGTCACACAGGTTTTACAGCCGAACGGTTGGTGCTACATACTTTAAATTTTCACAGTATAAACACCTTGTTGACCCATAGCCATACAAACTGTCAAAAAATAATTTAACTTTTTTTAAGGGGACATACAAATAAAGGGAGAAGCGTAAACAAAATTGTATTACCCCATAGAGTGGGGTATCGTTGTTTACAACTAGTTGAGTAGATAAATACTGTATATGTATTTTGTTTAAAAAAATATTGGAAAACAAAGGAATGAGAAGCGATCTAAGTCAGCATTTTTTCAATATTTTGTTCCGAAGAACTTTTAACTTCCCATTGACCTATGAACTTGATAATGTTTATTATCTATACTTCTATACTTAATATTATAAAGAGGAAAGATTTTTTTGTTTGTTTGTACCGAATAGGCTCCGAAACTACTGAACCGATTTGAAAAATTCTTTCACCAATAGAAAGCTACATTATTCCTGAGTGACATAGGTTGCGTCCTGTGGGGTGGTACACGGTAGCGAAGCCGCGGGCAACAGCTAGTTACGTATACTTTACTAACAAAAACCAATCAGATCAGATCAGATTTTTCTTTGAAATTGCCTCATTACAAGCAACTTATTTTTGCAGTTTGTTACGAAACCTTAAATGCGCGAAGTCCGACATGCGCCTGGCCGCCTTTTTTATAGCTTAATTTATTTATCCCAGCCATGGAAAGGGCAAAATTCTTCTGTCTTCAAACCTCTCGGCTTTATTATTTAAATAAATCACATCACATCACATCATCAGCCTATTAATGTTCCCACTGCAGGGACACAGGCATCCTCTCTGTGAGAGGGAATGGGCCGAAATCCACCACGCGGGCCCAGTGCGGGTTGGTGGATGTCACATGTCTTCGAATTTTTGGTTCTAGGACATGCCGGTTTCCTCACGATGTTTCCCTTTACCGTTTTGAGAGCAGTGGTGATGAAATAATTTACACAAAGTAAAGCGCCTGCCTTAGCTCGAACCCACGACCTACAACTTGTAAGTCGCGGCCGATACCACTGGGCCACCACTGCTCCTAAATAAATGTAACAGTTTAAATATAATTCCAGCTTCAGATTTAATTTCAGCCCGTTCCATCATCGGACTACCAGACGTACGGCAATGCATCATCGGTACATGGTGGACATCCCACCCATACGCACAAAACGTTTTGGGGACACTTTTATTATGCGTACAGCTAAGGAGTGGAATTCCTTGCCGGAGTCTGTGTTTCCCGATAGCTACAATCTAGGGGTCTTTAAGTCGAAAGTGAATGGGTTTTTTCTAGGCAAGCGTGCTTCACCGTCGATCACATGATCGCTTACCATCATGTGAGATAGTGGTCAAGTGCAAGCCTATTGACAATAAAAAAAACAGTACCTAGATAAGGCCTTGAAAAACAACTAAAAGCCAATGAATATAATTATACACTCCACTACATTCTAAAACAAACCCCATTTATTCTTAATAATAGCATTGTAGCAGCTTCTAGACTAGACGCTCACTATGAAACAATACCTCTTACTTTAACGGCGCCTTTTAGACCAGCTGGTTGTCGTAGTAGCGTAAATTAGTTCTCCAACAGCACAGTGTAAATGTAATACACAGTAGAACAAACACTCGAGTTTAGACAGGCAATATATCGAGTTTCAAAATATTTGCGGCTAATCGAGAAAAGTTTCTGAACTTACACATTGACAAACATACACACTTAAGAGGAAACACACACACAATAAATCGAGGTTTGGCTCTCGCCTATTTCCTCCTCCAATATTGGACCAATTTAGAAGATATTCCGTAAACTAAAAATTAAAGATATATACGAGGAGGGATCAAAAAGTAGTGAGAATGAGATAGAAGTTATCAGTAGTTATTATATTCATATTCATAACTTAATAATTTATTTTTCTACATAGTTTCCGAGTCCAGCGCTTTTCCAAGGCTTCAATCCCTTTCACAAAAAAAGTTTTGTTTTGGTCCCGCAAAAAGCTCTCCTCGGCATCCATCACCTCGTTATCGTTTTCGTACCTGTTTCCCTTTAAGTATTTTTTCAATTTAGGGAACAGATAAAAGAGGGGGTGGTTAACCAATTCGAAGCCAGCTTGCTGAATGGCAGCCATCGCAACTGCCAACCTGTGCGCAGGTGCGTTGTCGTGATGAAATAGCACGCCCCTTCGAAGTTTCCCTTTCATTTTCTCTTTGATGGCATTCCTCAACTTGGGAATTAAAGCTGCATAATATTGGCCTGTAATAGTGGTTTCACGCTCCAGGTAAACAATCAACAATATTCCTTCTGAGTCCCAAAACATTGAGGCCATAACCTTGCCAGCAGATGCCACGACACGAAACTTCTTCGGGGTCGGTGATGATGGCCGTTTCCATTGCGAAGATTGCTGTTTTGTCTCGGGATCAAAGTGATGGACCCATGTTTCGTCCATTGTTAAGAAAAGAGACAAAAAGTTTTCAGAATCTTCTTGAAACTTGTCCAACAATATCTTCGAAATGTCAAGTCGATTTTGTTTCTGACTGTCGGTTAACATTCTCGGTACCTATCTTGCGGAGACTTTTCTCATATTCAAAGATTGTTTCAATATGGATTGAATACTTCCATATGAAATGCCCGTTTCTTGAATTAGGTATCGGATGGTAATTCTTCGATCGCTCAATACAATTTTCTCGAATTTTGCAACATTTTCTTGGGTGACTGACGTCGATGGACGGCCGCAACGATGTTCGTCTTCCGTGCTCGTTCTCCCTACTCGAAATTGAGAAGCCCACCTTGCGACAGTGGAATACGGCGGAGCAGACTCTCCTAATGTTGCCTCCAAATCACAATGAATCTCTTCCGTCGTTAACTTTTTTAAACAGAGGTATTTAATAACGACTCGCACTTCGTTTTTCTCCATTTTCGAGAACACGTTCCGACACGAAGCAAACAAATGACTACATTCAGAAAAAAACAAAAGAGAATCGATGATTTTTTTCTTTATTAATATAACAAATATATATCTGAGCTATGCCTGCCAGTATTTTTTTTTCTTACCAAGGAGTATGTCGTTCTCACTACTTTTTAATCCCTCCTAGTACTATGTCCCTATGTTTTCCTTTTTGATGATACATTATCTTTAGAAGCACTAGAACCCTTACAAAATGCTCAAAATTGCGCTGTCAACAGAGGCTTAGTGTACAAATTTGACAAATATAAATAAAAAAAAAGGAAAAAATAGGGACATAGTATATATCGTCCAATATTGGAGGAGGAAAGAGACGAGAGCCAAACCTCGAATTATGACTTTTACTAAAGAAATTCAGTCGGCGCTCTCTGCCCATATTTCCTCTTAACTATCACGACCATCAACATAGATAGCCAACTTTTATTCATCCACTGTGGTCTGAGAGAAAGTAGGTACCTTAGGCGGGTGATTAACAAGTCGGAATTCGTTACCATTGAGTTTTCCTATGACTGTATAGTTTAGTGTGTGACCAAAAAGACCAAATTCCATAGTAACGAAGTCCGAGGGCCATAGCAGATATGTATATCCTTCTTATGAATTTTCCGCTCGTTTCTCTAGAGGTCTGGTAAATATTACAATAGTAGCTTAGTTGAGCTACTGTTTTATACTTATACTATGCCTCGAGGTTCCATTAGAGCCCATTGTTTCTACTTCTATAGCTGTCGTGATAAATTCACAAATAGAAATTGGTGTTACCTGGTTCGTTCAACTGAAAACTATTCAAATGGCTGTAGATTATGGAAAACTGTTCAGAGGAGAGCTGTTTCATGATATTAGAGGTAAATCGTTTGTTTGTTTGTAGGAGGTAGGTCCAGGAGCCTTTTGGAGGTTTCCCCTCATTAACAAAAAAAACCGGCCAAGTGCGACTCGGACTCGCGCACGAAGGGTTCCGTACCATTTTCGCAAAAAAACGGCAAAAAAACACGTTTGTTGTATGGGAGCCCCACTTAAATATTCATTTTATTCTGTTTTTAGTATTTGTTGTTATAGCGGCAACAGGAATACATCATTTGTGAAAATTTCTACTGCCTAGCTATCACGGTTCATGAGATACAGCCTGGTGACAGACGGACAGACAGACAGACAGACGGACCGCGGAGTCTTAGTAATAGGGTCCCGATTTTACCCTTTGGGTACGGAACCCTAAAAACCAGTCAAGTGCGAGTCGAACTCGTGCGCCGAGGGTTCTGTGTCTACCCATCTTATTCTACCCATTATACCACCATAATAAAATTGGTATTTATATAATGTATTTATAATTTTGGTAGCATTTTTATTAGTGTTAAGTGTGTGTGTGTGCGTGCCGTAATGGTTAAGATGCTAACGTGTGGTAAGACAGGGTATAAAAATCAAGGTCCTGAGTCAACATGATAAAAAGATATGGCCAAAATTTAGTATTGTGCAGTAAGTCCTTACTTTTTGCCAAACTTCGAGAACTATAAGCCCATGGTATGCAACTAACCTTGTAGTCATACTCACTTTTTTAGACAGTTTACAAATCAATGTTTTTTATATTCTAAAGGCTCGCGCTTGACCACTATCTCGCCTTATGGTAAGCGATGACGTGGTCGACGGTGAAACACGCTTGCCTAGACATAACCTATTCACTCTTGACTTTAAGGCCCCAGATTGTAGCTTTCGGGAAACACAGACTCCGGCAGGGAATTCCACTCCTTAGCTGTACGCTTAATAAAAGTGTTCCCAAAACGTTTTGTGCGTATGGGTGGGATGTACACCATACATATGTTAGTAAACTTAGTTTTTTGCACACTTATTCTGCTTGTCGCTTCCCAGTTAGTTGTCTGTCTGTCATAACACCTAGGAATGCTTCACATAAACACATAATCGGCCTATTAATGTTCCCACTGCTGGGACACAGGCCTCCTCTCTGTGAGGAATGCTGCGTTACCTGCTTATTTACACCATATTCTTTTGGTATCGAAAATATGCACAAATTCAAAGTCAAGTCTAATTCTTAATTTCAATTAAGCCACGGCATTTTTGAACGTCAAATATTTAAATAAAAAATAATGATAATTGATTCTACCATCCATTCGCAAAGAAAGATTGTTATGGAGAAGAGCGTACAAGAAATGCCACAGTTCCTGTAATTATAATTCACGGGAGCGAGGGCTATACAAAATTACAGGGCTGTAAAGTCGTAAAGTGTAGTCTCAGCAAATATTTTTGCTTATTAGGTATCTTGGTCACGGCTTAAAAGAGGAATTGACAGTTGATTAAAATTGACAGGGGTAGCCAGGGCGGGTTGATCATAGGTCGGTTCTTTCTTTTTTTTCTTCCTACTCGGGCAGGCTAAGGTCTTGGACCATACCGCCTCGTCTTCAGTGTAATTTTAACATTCTTTAGTACACATTAGAATGCGGATGTAACAGATTCTAATATTTTTTGGAGTATTTGGCAGCAAATTGTATCGAGTCAGCCTTCCCAGTAAGCTTTGCGGAGGTGGTCAATACTACAATAAAATTATCCGCTCCACTATCCTGAGATCGCTTCTGTCAATGATTACACATATTGTCCAGTTGCGTAGACAGTTGAGACACAAAACTACACCAATTTTATATCACAATATCCACTAGGATTCAATTTGCAAATAATATTAACAGCCGCTGAACTTCACTCGAAAAAATCCCGCCAAAAACTCCATCATAGGTCGGTTTAAGTACGAAAAACACCTATTGTCCTTATTCTGTTGCCAAGCTCCCTATTCCCAACACAATTTTACGTAAACAAAAACATGATTCTCGAAAATATGTAGACAGATAAACAAAAACTAAATGAATAAGGAAAAATAATACCTTCCCCAGGGCAACACAATGTCATTTTTTAATAATACGAATAATATGTAAATAGAAACATTTCCACACTGATTTGAAAATATAAAGAAAAGTCTGTTATATTTTCTAGCAAATTAAAAAGTTAACGAGTAGTTTTGACATAAATAAGAAAAATAAATAAATGTAAAATATGTTTTATAAAATATGTATTAAAGTAGGTACCTAGTTAAATAAAATATTAAAGTAGTTTTAATTTTCTCTTTTATAAGGAAATAAAATTAGGGCCATGGAGCAGTGGTGGCCCAGTGGTATCGGGCGCGACTTACAAGTTGTAGGTCGTGGGTTCGAACCCAGGCAGGCGCTTTACTTTGTGTAAATTATTTCATCACCACTGCTCTCAAAACGGTGACGGGAAAACATCCTGAGGAAACCGGCATGTCCTAGAACCAAAAATTCGAAGACATGTGACAACCACCAACCCTCACTGGGCCCGCGTGGTGGATAACGGCACATTCCCTCTCACAGAGAGGAGGCCTGTGTTGATGTGAAACTTAGGGCCCATATTCCAAGTCAGGTCCTCCAACTCATCCAACAGTTATATCTTGTTATTTATTGACATCTAACGAGGGTTATTTCAATTATCATAACGATTTAGTCGGGTGAAGGTCCTTCAAAGTGACTTGGACTATGAAGGAGCTTGAGCTTTAGACTACATTCAAGTCAAACGACGGAAAAAAACTCAATACCCTTATTAAAAGAGACAACTTTCGTCTTAAATTACTATAACTGTAGGCTCATCCGAGTCCCATTTTCTGTGGAAGTCAAGGCTAATGGTCCAAAAAATTTCAAATAAAACGCAAAAGATAACACAAAAAGCTTTAAAAACGCGTATGAACTTTGAAAATGAGCTCAAAAAAATGTTTTAGGAAAAATAAGATTCGGCCGCGTCCCCATTTAAAAGTTAATGAGAAAAATCTGCATACTAGGATCGGAATTTGCATAGCTTATGTGGAATTCCCTTTATTGTGGTCGAGATTTTAGTTTTGGAACGTGCTGGCTGAATTAGTCGGTTTGAAAAAATACGTTCCATTTTTAAATCTTTGCGGCTGTGTTGTTTGCCAAGACAGACAAAGTGACGTTAGTATGCGATAACCATTTGACAACCAAACAGAAAATGTATGGAATTGCCATGAACTACCTTAATATAACGCGAAACATTTTGGACAATAGCTATCAGATACTGGTAGAATAGTCAGCATCGGCTCAGTGCCCAAAGAGAAAAAATATAGTTATCGGCTAAGAATTATACTTTGTCTCTCCCTAGGTCTCGAAAATGGTGCGGCATTTTGGTAAATAATGGTCACTAGGATGATACTTTTAAATAGTTTTATAAGCCAATCTTATTTATGGCGTCATAATTAAAATATGTAGATTAGCAGTATGAGAGGCAAAGTTAGATGGCATTTTCGAAATAATAAATCATGTTTCTAGCAACATATCCCCCGTATATAATGACGTCGGGACTTCAACCCTCGTCTTCCATAACAACAGATAAGCTAGACATTCTGACAGTGTAATTACACTGTACAGTTGCCATCATGAATACGCTAATTATTATAAGATGTGGCATAGTAGAATAGAAGCTTTTAATAATCTTCTCATCATCATCATTTCAGCAGAAAGACGTCCACTGCTGGACATAGGCCTCGCCCAGCGTATATCCTCCCCCCCCCCTATACAGTCCCCCAATAATCTTCTATGTATAACATAATTATACATACGTATAACTATCATCAACATCCCACCCATACGCACCAAACGTTTTGGGAATACTTTTATTATGCGTACAGCAATGGAGTGGAATTCCCTGCCGGGGTCTGTATTTCCTGATAGCTACAACCTGGGTATACCCATACCTGGCCGGGCAACCGGCTGGAAGAGGCCTCAGCAGCCTTGGGGTCCAAATAACCCTTCTGTTCTTCGTCATGGTGCAATACCTCTGCAGGCGTACCACAGGGGGGCGTTCTATCTCCTCTTCTATTCGCTATTTTTATTAATTCTATTTCCAACTAGCTGTCCCACGCGGCTTCGCTCCCGTCAACTGGCTACGTACCTACCCTAATACCCTACACCTACCCTACACCTACCCTACACCTACCCTACACCTACCCTACACCTACCCTACACCTACCCTACACCTAATATTCTTACCCGTTTTTGCAACATTTTTCATTTATGCTCCGCTCCTATTGGTTGTAGCGTGATGTTATATAGCCTATAGCACTCAGGAATAATGTAGCTTTCTACCAGTGAAAAAATTTTTAGAATTGGATCATTAGTTCCAGAGATTACCCCCTACATACAAACTTACAAACATACAAACTTACAAATTTTACCTCTTTATAATATTATTATAGTATATTATAGTATATTATAGTATAGATGAACTTCTCTCATCCTACCACCTCTACGCTGACGATCTGCAAATTTATTCTCAAGCTCCGGTAGAAGAATTTTCTGAGGCAGTTGATATGGTCAATAAAGATTTAGATCGTATTTCTGATTGGAGTTTGACTCACGGTCTGAAGGTAAATCCTACGAAGACTCAAGTCATTGTTGTCGGCAGTCCTCGGTTGCGTTCGAAAATACACTGGTCGTAGCTCCCCCGGATTGTCTTTGATGGCTTAGCTATTCCATACAGCGACTCAGTGAAAGACCTGGGCATTTTAATAGACAAAGACTTTTCGTGGGGTCCTCAGCTGCAGGAGGTTAGTCGCAAGGTGTTTGCATCTGCGGGGTCTTTGCGCAGACTGCGCAATTTCCTTCCAACTGCCACCAAAACTGCACTCGCCTAGTCCCTCCTTCTTCCAATCCTCGATTATGCCGATGTCAGTTATTTAGATCTCACTGAAGTGCAGCTAGATAAGCTTGAGCGACTCCAAAACTTTTGAATTAGATTCATATTTGGTTTACGCAAATATGACCATGTTTCTGAATTTAGAATTAAGCTCAAGTGGCTGCCAATTCGCCTTCGCCGGAATGCCCATATTTTATCTTTACTCTACAGTATTCTGTTTGTTCCTACAACCCCCTCTTATCTCAAAGAACGCTTTAAATTCCTTCATGACACACATTCTAGACACTTAGATCATCGGAGAATTTGAAACTTTTGATGCCTGCTCATTCCACTAAGTTCTACGACAAATCATTTACGGTCCAGGCTGTGCGATTGTGGAATAAGTTGCCGTTGCCTGTTAGACAAGCCCAGTCACTGGCTTATTTTAAGTACCTAGTTAAAAACCATTTCCTTTCTCTCTAACGCTTTTATATTTGGATCTAATTTCTTACATCATTATTCAAAATATATTTTCTTTTGTCCCTTCTTTCCTTGAATTTGTTAACATGTAATATTATGTATGTGTATATCTAAGTATGTATATATATATATGTAAGTATATGTATATTTACTATAACAATATAGTTTTGTATATATTTATGATTCAATGTAATAGCAGTACACCACAGACTACCCCCTTTTTTGATTCTAAGTTCTCTCAGTCCATCCAAAGGTTGTCTGGTAGATATCGCTGTCAGCGATAAGACCGCCTTTGTACCCGTATAATTAAGATTTCTTATAAAATAGATGTGTAATTTTTATGGTGTACAATAAAGTATATTCTATTCTATTCTAACCCCAAAAAGGTCTGGTACAGAAGGCAAAGGGAAACCATTGCACTATCTTCCCAAGAATGTCATCATGCAAGCACAATTAAAGAGATCGCTTTTGCCATGTGACCCGCTTAGCGACCGGCGCCGTACTGCGTCCGGGGCAGACGGGGTGAAGTGGACTACCGGCCGTGCGGCTGTAGGAGACCAGGTAGCGCACGGAAGCACCGCTACTGGAATGCCTCTTAAACTACATCGAGTCCAGAAGATAGGTACGTGGAATGTACAACGTTTAAAACTCACATCAGCTGAACAACTGCGTAGGTAAATTCAGACTAGGACAGCGTAACGAGAGAGGCGAACGATTAATACAGTTTGTAGCTGATAACAATCTGGTTATTTCAAACAGCTTATTTCAACATCATCGTCGTAGGCTGTATACTTAGACGTCACCTGATGGACAGTATCGTAACCAGATCGACTAAATACTCACTAGGTCACGCTGGCGAACCTCGGTCAGGAGTGCGCACACATTACCCTGAGCGGACTGTGGATCATATCACCAACTGCTCATTTCCAAAATGCATCTCAAGCTGCGAGCAGCCAGAAAACTCGACCAGCGTTCAAGGATCGAAGTGAAGGACAGCACAAAATTTATGACAGCATTGAAACAAAATTGGAGTGAGTGGGCGGATGCAGATCTTTAAGTAAAGAACCCAGATGAGCTATGGGAAAGTGCAAAAATCCTGATAGAGCGCGCGGTCAACATTTCTAAACCGCCTGCAGAGATTCGTAAACGCCAACAGTGGATGAGCGACAGCACTCTTGCACTGGTTGAGGAAAGACGTAGGTTAAAAGCATCGGGCGCTGATGTGAGATCCCTCAACCGACAGTCCGCGCAGATACAACAGCTTACAGACGAGACCGGAACGCCAGCTTACGTAAAATATGCGAAGAAGTCGAGTCTCATAGCGATAAAAATAAGTCCAGGGATTTACATCATAAAATACGCTCGATTACGAAAGCAGTCTCTTCTAAGACCTGGGAAATGGTCATTGAGCTGGAAGATATTTCCGAAACGTGGAAGCAGTACTGCCAATCCAACCCACGAACCCACCTACGCAATAATGAAGACATGGAGCCAGACATTCTTAAAGAAGAAGTCAAAGCTGCCATCAAACATCTGAAAAATGACAAGGCCACTGGCAAAGATGCTATTCCAATAGAGACCATAAAGGCCGCAGGTGAACAAGGGGTACAGATGATTCATACCATGTGTAACAAAATATGGCAAAGCGGAACATGGCCTAAGCAATGGGCTCACACTGTCTTCATTCCACTTCATAAAATCGAACCACGGTGGTTGCGGGGATGAGATCAGAGCGACGCACGGCTATGGCCAGGTCTGCCATGGATAGGCTGAAGAAAATATGGAGGAATCACAATTTCACCAAAGCCACGAAAACCTGGCTCTTACGGGCACTTGTGTTCCCCATATTTCTATACGCAGCCGAGACCTGGACGCTGAGAGGCACTGAGACGCAGAGAATAGACGCTCTGGAAATGTGGTGCTGGAGAAAAATGCTTGGAGTGTCGTGGACTGAGTTTCGCACTAACATATCCATCCTTCAAGAACTCGGTATCAGGCAGCGTCTATCGGCTATAGTCCAAGCTCGAATACTCCAGTTCTTTGGACACGTGTCCCGACGAGGCAACGACTCTATCGAGCGGCTTGTAGTTCAGGGTAGAGTGGAAGGAACGAGAGCGCGCGGCAGGTCGCCCATGCGATGGACCGACCAGATTAAGTCTGCAGTGGGTGGCCCATTGCATGAGTGCACACGAATAACAGCCGATAGAGAGGGATGTCGTCGCATCGTTAAACAAATTATGGCAACCCGAAGTCTCACTGTAACATGATGACCACGACCGCTCTGCCAAGAGTGTACCAACGAAGAAGAAGACAACCTGGGAGTCTTCAAGTCAAGAGTGAATAGGTTTCTTCTAGGCAAGCGTGCTTCATCGTCGACCACATCAACGCTCACCATCAGGTGTGAGTGGCCTATCAACAATAAAAAAAATAAAAAAACTATGCGTGTCTACTGGACTCTAAACTTAATATTTCGTATAATTATAACATGTATAATCAACGCTCAGGCACCCTGAATAGCTATGGCACCAAAGTTGTAGTATCAGATTTACAAGATCTTATACAACCCAAACAATGACAATTTTGTGGCAGAATGTTCCCACTCAGAAAAAATTTCAATACCTACATATTCACATTTATATATGTTATTTTTTTTTTTTGTCTAATCATATATTTATAATGCACCAAATTGCAATGACCTAATAAATAAGTTGGATCTATTGAGTACACATCTGGATGAACTCGCAGATGTGGTTAAATCAATAGATATTTTATGCATAACCGAACACAACATAAAAAAGATGACCAGGAACACTTACATATTTCTAACTACTCACTAGCAGCATAATACGCTAGGCAAGATAGTAACGAGGGCTCGTGCATTCTATTAAAAAACATACATCAATTTGAAACCATTAATGTAAATAAATGGACAATGACCAATCATATTACATGCCATGCGATAAAACTGCAGTCCCATCCCATCATCATTATTTGTATCTATAGACTGCCAAATCATAGTAAAAATTCACTACTGTAATTCATGCGCCAACAATGCCGCTAGGCCAATAGGAATGCTCATATCTCATGCTGATTTTTTGGTCAGGGTACGGCCTTAACGTACTTTGGTATCATACAGTTGTTTCTATTATAATACATGGTGGCAGTGGTGGGATCCAATGCTCTCTGTGTCTATGTGAGATGTTGGTTATATGGACGGCCCTAAGAAAGTAGAAGAAAACAAGATTGAAAATATGGCGTCTTTACCAGTGATGCCGCCCGCTGAGTTCAACTTCGAAGAGCCCAGTCGGTGGCGAGCTTGGCTCAAAAGATGCCAACAGTATATTACAATAACAGGGAAGCGCTCGGATGCAGAACTAAAAGATTTACTGCTATATTGCATGGGAGAAAGGAGTGACGAAGTGTGCAATCAGTTTGAGAAACCATCCGAAACCTACGAAGAACTGGTTGAAAAATTTACGAACTACTTTGAACCAAGAAAGAATATTATATTCGAGAGAGCAAAATAAAATGAAAAAAAAAACAGAGGAAAGGTGAGCCGGTGGATACATTCTTCACAGATTTTTATAGCATGGCTCAAAGATGTAATTTTGTGAAAAACACCAAAGAAGAGATATTACGGGACAAAATTGTTGTGGGAATTAGCGACAGGAAGCTGAGTGAAAAATTACAGTTGAAGAAAAACCTCGATCTTCAAGAAGCTGTAACAGTAGTGAGACAGTGGGAGATACAAAATAAACAATCCGAACAGCTGTACCAGGAATATCCAGTGTGCTTATTCCGAGTTTTTTAACGTCCTCACTAGTGACAACGTAAACGATCTCCTGTGTCCTTAGTGCGAGTTTTTTAACGTACTCACTCGTGATAACGTAAACGATCTCTTATGTCAAAATGTATACAAAAAAAGAGGTTTTGCCTTGCTGTCACCAGACGGCGCTTATCTAGTTTCAATACAAATTGGCGTTAACGTTTACGCGATTGAGCGTGAGTAAAAACTCGCACTAAGGCCTCTGATGTCAAAATGTATACAAAAAAAGAGGTTTCTCCTTACCGTCACCAGACGGCGCTTATCCAGTTTCAATACAAATTCATGTTAGCGTTAACGCGATTGAGCGTGAGTAAACTCGCACTAAGGCCTCAGATGAGGTTAGAGTGGAAACAGTGCAAGCTCGGCAACCAAAATAAAAGAAGCTCTGTGGATATTGTGGTTTAAATGAGCACCACAGAAATGTATGTCCAGCAAAAAATACGGAATGTTTTAAATGCCATGTTAAAGGACATTTCACAAAATCATGTAGACGACAGGTCGTTAAAGAGGTGAGGCTTGTAGAAGATGAGGAGTCAGAAGATTCAACAGGTACTATCTTATCTTTGGAAAGTGTATGTCAGAACATGATGAAAATCTTAGGAAAGTACTAAAAAGATTGTCAGATGAAGGATTATGTATTAATGAAAAAAAGAGTGTGATAGGCGTACAAAAATTAAATTTCTGGAGTTTGAGTTATCATCTCATGGGATATCTGTAGATCCAAATAGAATTGAAGCAATAGAGACATTTCCAAAGCCTGAAAATAAAACAGAGTTACAGAGATTTTTGGGGATGATTAATTTTGCATCAAAACATTTAAAAAATAAAGCTGATTGCATGGAACATTTAAATTGTTTGCTTAGGAAAGATGTAGATTTTTATTGAGGCCCAAATCAGGAAGAAACATTTGATGAAGAAAAAACCCCAATTCTAGCATTTTTTTATCATACTAAAGAGATAGTGATTAGTGCAGATGCAAGTTATTATGGTTTGGGGGGTTGCCTTACGCAAATAAACTTGTATGGAAAGAGAGAAATTGTAGCTTATATATTATATAAGAACTATGAATGAGACAGAACGTAGATATTCTCAAATTGAGAAAAGGACTTAGCATTGACATGGGCTGCTGAAAAATTTAAAGAATATGTTACAGGGCTGACAAAAATTTTGAAACCGACCACAAAACGCTTTTACAGACCAAGCATATGGATGATCAGACATCAAGATTGCAAAGGTTTTGTATCAGGATGATGTCTTTTAATTATGAGATTAATTATATTCCTGGTAAAGATTTAGTGATGCCAGATTCACTATCTAGAGCACCTTTATCAAATTCAAAAGAAACTATGTCTGAGAAAACTATTCATTATGTTAACTTTGTAAAAGAGCATATTCCTATAAAAGATGTCTACTTGAATAAACTGTTACAGGAGCAAGAACTGCCTTAGAACTATAGAACTATGTTTGGACTTCATGTTACCGAAAGTTGCAAACCATATTCCAAAAAATATAAAATCTTGACCCTACCATCCTTGTACTTGTATTTTAGAGACTATTATGTTTGTCAGATCGAACCCACATTTATTTCCCCTATTGTCTGTTTATAATACTTTACCAAAACATTGGAGGGAATATACAACAAATAAATTAATAAGTAGTTTAAAACGCCTTTTGTTAGAGAAAGTCTATTATAGCACTGACGAATTTTTGACTGATAAATTAATTTGACTTGTGTGAAATATACAGATTTTATTCCTATAATTACTTTGACATTTAATTGACTAATTTTGTATACATTTCTTTGATGAGTTGATGACACAATGCTGTAGTATATTAATTTTTAAATTCTAATTTGTATTAATGATTGTTTTGTATAATGGATATGTTTGTAATTGTTTCATGTTTACTTATTATATTTGTACGCCGTTGAGGCAAAACATGACAGTGATAAATTTTATATAACATCTTGCATGCTATGTCTGTGTATACTAATGTTTTGGACAAATAAATGATCTTATCTTATCTTAAAAAAATATGAAATTTGTAAAATTATAAAAAAGTATTGTAGTGATAGTGGTTAGCCAGAAAGAAATAAAATTGATCCTGAATTGCTACCATATTTTCAATATAGGTACGAATTTAGTGTTTGCAAAGGTCTATTGTTGAAAGGTTCAAGAATTGTTATACCTAAAATTATTCAAAAATAACTATTGGAATATATTCTTAAGGGACATCAAGGTATTGTAAAATGTAGAAGATGGGCACAGATGGCTGTATGGTGGGTGGGTCTAAGTAGCCAACTAGACTTGATAAAAAATTGTCCGAATTGTATTGAACATAGATCAAATAACGTTAATACATTTTGTAAAGACCAGAACCCTGCTATTAGGCCGTGGCAAATAATTGCAAGCAGATTTATTCTTTTTAAAAAATTGTATCTGATTGTTACAGATTACTATTCAAGATTTTTTGAAATTTTTGATTTGAACTCAATGACTGAAAATGTTATTATATATTATAAGATCTTTAAAGAATTATTTTCTAGATATGGTATTTGTGAAATATTCAGATCAGATAATGGCAATTTCAAAGTCAGTTCAAAAATTTTGCTAATGAGTATAAATTTACACACTTAATTAGCTCACCAACTCGCACTGGGCCCGCGTGGTGGATTACGGCCCATTCCCTCTTACAGACAGGACGCCTGTGTCCCAGCAGTGGGAACATTAATAGGCTGATGATAATGTGATATGAACCAGCTCTTCATATCATAGTCAATCAAATGGGTTGGCTGAAAATGCGGTAAAAATTGCGGAATCCATGATTAAGAAAAATGAACATATTGATAAAGGTTTGTTAGCATAAAATATAGGACAACACCTTTGGAAAATGGTTTCAGTCCTGCTGAACTGTTAATTGGTAGAAAATTAAGGTCTTTTCTTCCTTTTATTCCTTTAAAACTAGTGACAGAAGAATCAAAAGTAGTAAAAAAAATTGATAGTAAAATCAAAGACAAACAAATTAATTATCACAATAAAAGGCACAGAACAACCCCATTATATAGGGGGTGACCATAAGATCTTAGAGCGGTATCAATTTGAGATCGAATAAGGGACAGATGTATCTGACTTGTATACATCTGTCACTTACTCGATATCAAATTGATATCACTCTAAGAGCTTATGGTCACCCCCCTGATCTGGCTATTGGAAATTCAGTTTGGTTAAGTAATTTAAGAACCTATGGGACAGTAATTAAAATTTTACCACATCGTTCATATGTGGCACATACTGCTCATGGTAATTATAGAAGAAATAGATGGTTTTTAATTCCTGCCCCATATATCCAAAAAAGTAAGAAATGCCAAAGAGCTCTTAGTCTACAATAAAACTACAAAAAAACTACTACAATAACTACTAAGACTAAGACTAAGAGCTACAATAACTACTACAAAAAAATTCAAACTATTTATTTCCACATGCATTCAGCATGTGGAAATAAGTAGTTTGTTTTTTTTTTACCCCTAGTCGGAAAAGAAGTTTTTTTTTCTCCGTGAATCAGTGAGTCATATATCGGACGGTTGCAGATTTGGTGCCACTATTCAGGGTTTTCATATTAACCTAAGTCCAAATAGTATACCAGCCAACTCAAAGCAAATGATAATCCCAGATAAAACTAACGCCCTACAATTTGTGATAACATTAAATCGGATGATCAATCATTTATTTTGACGTTGTCATCGTAATAAATCTATGTCTATGTGGACGACGCGAATTGTTTCCATTTTCCTAGTCTACTTCAGGGGCCCTACCATGAGCTCTTAGAGCAAGGTTATTTTCATTGTATTGAGTGACAGATGTATATGACTTGTATAAATCTGTCCCTTACTCGGTCTTGGACTGGGACGTTTTTTTATTCAAGATGTAAAGCACCCCCGCGACGGTCCTAGATTGAGACGTGAAGATAGCTACTCCGTGAAGGCAATTCTCAAAGTCAACACAAGGAACGTACAAGGGGCAGACCACCAGCCTCTTGGTGAACCACTGTCGAGAGAGACCTTAAGGAGAAAAATTTGGCAGACCACCAGCCTCTTGGTGGACCACTATCGAGAGAGACCTTAAGGAGAAAAGTTTGGCAGACCACCAGCCTCTTGGTGGACCACTGTCGAGAGAGACCTTAAGGAGAAAAATTTGGCAGACCACCAGCCTCTTGGTGGACCACTGTCGAGAGAGACCTTAAGGAGAAAAATTTGGCAGACCACTAGCCTCTTGGTGGACCACTGTCGAGAGAGACCTTAAGGAGAAAATTTGCCACCATCGACAACCCAGTATAACCCTGGCCTTACTACTGGCATACTGGCTTTGGTCCATTTTTTGTTTGTTTATTATAAAACCTAATATAATATTTAACCGAAACTACCGGCAAACCCGAAATAATCACATATCCGTAACCGTATCCGAAACCGGTATAATATTATTTGTATATCCGTATCGAGATCCGAAATTTCATATTCATAATATCCGTGAATGAATGAATGAAATTTTTTATTTGTTAATTGTATGTATACCGATTAGATGTTGTTTTTGTAGAACAGTCCCGATACATTTTGCCTCACGGCATGCAAAATTGTTTAATGTAATAACAGACACCAATATTTTTAAAGCATTAAACCAATCCAAACATTTTAAAAACATTGAATGACTCGCAACATAATACAGTAAAGAACATTAAGGTTATCATTACAAAAATCGCTATTAAAATACAATAATTAATAAAACATTCATATTTAAATAATAATAATCAATAATAACAATGAAACTTAAACACAATAGTTAAGAATGTAAGAAAGATGGTAAATATCAACCAAATTTCTACTAAAATTAAAATTCCGTCAAATCAACGTAAAATTAAATAAAGAGATCGCAGAACGCGATAAGGCCGCCTGTTGTATGTTAGTTTTTATTTTAAGGTTTCCGTATTTATTATTGTTTTAACTTGGCATTAAGTCCGCCTCTGCACGTTTATGTGCTTAATGTGTTAAATAAATAAATAATGTCTAAATAGCAAAAAAAAAAAAAAAAAACATAAAATCGGAATAAAATACATTAATGTCAACAAAATAATAACAATGTACAGTCAAAAGTTTTGTCATTTACAAAATCTAGAATAATAGAATATAATACTTTTATATTTGCACAGAATGTAAGTACAAATAAAAATGCAGATGTATTATAATGAGAGATCTGATACCGTCAGTATAAAAATTCTTATAATATGGTCAATTAAATAAGATAAAGAATTAAAGATGTCAGGATTAAGGCCGTACCCTGACCAAAAAATCAGCATAAGATATGAGCATTCCTATTGGCCTAGCGGCACTGGTGGCGCATGAATTACGGTAGTGAATACGCCCAGATTTTAGAATAAAATCTTTACAAAATCGAATATTGGTCTTTTGAAAAAAATTAAACTTACAAAATGTTCGTTATCAAATTGTCTATCCATTAGTGTTAGTACAAAAAATAATTAATGAACACTTTACGAGGAGATGCATGTTATCAATAATTATTTCTCATTTTTGTGGTTTTGTTGGCAGGAGATTAGTGATACATATACCTCTTTAAAAAAAAATGTACTACCATTTTAGAATCAAAATTATTTAGAAATTTAGTGTATTTTTATTAATTGATATTTCTTTTTAAATAAAGAGTAGATAGCTCTTAAAAACTGCACAAAAACGCGGCGGCGTTTTGCTCGGGGAGGCGCCTTAATTAGATAACTATAAAGTTTTATCATTCAGAAATTTACAAATGGAGTAATAACATTAATCAATTAAAAAGACTGAGAATTTGTTTTAAAAAAGTGGAATGGACTCGTTTTTTAATTTCATCGGGTATTTTATTAAAGATGATTGATTGGCCACATACATATAACACTTTTCCTTAATAATGCAGTGATGTGACCAGTAACACGTAGCATGTTTGTATACTGCCTTCCAACTGGTCGTCCCTGATCTCTTATATTTTGGCATTTCGACCATTGCCAGTGCAGATATAATGACACTGTGTCTAACTTATTCTAAAACATACAAATACTATCTCTCTCCGTCTCCGGTTTTCACGTGACTCCACTCTGTAACAAACAAAGTAAGGATGCTTATCTACACAATGGATCAAATTGGCTCACGTTCAAAAACCATCTATTGAACTTCGATGACCATCTTACAAAGCAATCTATGTTTGAATTACAGACATTGTATGAAAGTACTAGTTTGTGCCAGCGGCTTTGGCCGCGTGAATGTCGACAATTTACCCATATGAACGTACTACTGGGATAAATAAATATCACATGTCCTGATCAAGAACATGGCTGTGTTGCAAATATTCCTTAATGGATTTGAAACATATTTGCAACCCGTGTTCCAAATATGTTTCAAATCCGTTGAGGTGTGAAGGGGTGATCGATACCGAAATATTTGTACAAAGATTTAATTTTCTTCATCCAAAAATGTGTTGTTTGCTTTCATGTTTGTGCCAGAAAGACGTATTTTCTTTCTTTGTTTTTCTTCTTTCAAATATCTATACATCCAAACATACAGAATTTTACATTTATAATAGCAGTAGTGTAGAATTTGTGCGATCGTCATATGTAGTATCGTTAATCACGAGCTATTGATGAGCACAAGATAAAATTGATGATGATTTCATCTCATACGGGATGATAGATTAGGCCACAGTTGTCAATTTTACTGGACGCTATAGTCGAACTCTACCAGAATAATTTAGGTTCCCTCTAGTAAAGACATAAAAAGACCAATCTATTATTTGGAAATCTAATTTTTCATAATCATCATCATTTCGGCCGAAGGATGTCTACTGCTGGACATATGCCTTCCCCAGGCGTCGCCACACTGATCGGTCCTGTGCGTCTCGCATCCACCAGGTCATCGGTCCACCAACAGGGAGGTCTTCCAACGTTGCGACATCTGGTTTGCGGTCGCCACTCCATAACTTTTCAGTCCCATCGACCATCCGTTCTCCCATCGACCAATATTTTGCACATTGTCACTTTAGATAGGCAATTCTTCGGGCTATGTCGATAACCCTCATTATCTTGTGGATATCCTCATTTCTGATTCGATCACGCAAGAAAACTCCGAGCAAAGTCCTCTCCTTATCATAATACTTTATTTAAAACATCATAAAAAGCACAAGGAAATTTATAAAAATAAGTGTATGTGTGGCGACCCTATCACACAAGACAATCACTTACAGACTCACAACCTTTGAATGGCCTGAACCAGGAGAGATAGATAATAATCTCAATCAATCATCATTATCCATTTAGATTGGAACACACCAAAAAGAAGTCCTTTAAGAAGTTTGTTCAGTTGCTCCATCTGAAATACTTACTGGTATTCGGCTACATCTGGTTAGATTTTAAGCCTTCACCAATATATTTGGGAATAGACGACATTAAAAGTCATGACACTTTTTGTTCACTTCATATCTATCAATAATTGTTTCAGTAAGTTTCATTATTTATCACAAGAAACTGCCGACAAACTGTTTTACAGTTTGGCAGATTATTTGAATGTTATAGTGTAAACAGATTTTGAATAAATAAATAAATTAAAAAAATAAAACCCTGCATGGATGTTATAAATAGATATTGTGCAGAGAAGAGTTTAATGTGATTAAATTTTCTGTAATGTTGGAGCACTATAGCAGTTGTGCGGTTTCCTTGAAAATATACTTTTTAATACCTCTATTATGTGCCTCTTTCCAGATATAGCATTAGAAAGACGGAAGGGAGGCCTTTACGCTGCAGTGGAACAAGACAGACGCATAATAATAATAAAGAATAATATGGTGCTCTGACCAAGCAGTTGCAACAAAAGGTAATCCAGGAGCAGTGTGAAAGCAAGCTTTTATTTTAAAATAGTAGATTGTTTATCTAGGGAGCAAACAACTATTTTAAAGGCGATAGTGTTTTTTTTTATCCTGAGCGCAGCAAGGGATTCAAAGTACGTCAGTCAACCTTAAAATAGTGTTGTTCCCGAGGTGGACACTCTACTTTTTATCACCCTCTATGAGAAAATAAGTAAATGCAACTTATAAACAAGAACGTTACGTTTATTTATTTATTAAAACTTCATGCAACATACAGGTACATAGGCGGACTTAATACCTGAGGCATTCTCTTCCAGACAACCAAGGATGGATGTGAGGATTTATATACAATTAGAAACCATAAAAATTAACATAGAAATAATTTGAGGCTAATGTTTATATTTGAACAATTATGGAAGAGCATCGTAACAATTTTATAAGTACCATTTGTAGTATTTTTTTTTTAATTTGGCTCGCGCGTGGTTTGCAGCCAGTCACTTGTTCAATACAATGTTCCCGTGTGGTCTGAAATATAATTACAATCGCTCATTAGCCCCTCATCTATTCGTCGTAATCGATTTTAGCGAAGTAATCCTATTTTGGACCGCATGATTCCTGATTCATCTCTTTGCTGATTGGAACATTACTAACAATATCCACATACCAAATTCAAATCACTTTTAGTCACTAGCGATTAATGAGCTACTTTTGTCCCTGTTTACGAAGAATAAACTAGCTCTTTTCGAATAGATGTGATAAAAAAATTATGTTAAAAATTGCATTGTCACGGGAAACAAACATGTGTCAAAATTTCAGACATTGGCAAGTGAGTCAAAATTACGACAGACACCGGGACAGGTGAAAGTAAATAAAAGCTTGTAAAAACATTTAAAAAAAGAACAGCACAGCTTCAAAAATATTCCTTTTCCCGCCATCAAAACAACGAGCTCTCTTCACGGTACCGAATGCTGGCTGACGAGGCAAATCAAAAATCGAACGTAAAAAAGCAAACGAAAAAAAAACAAAAGCTCGTTCGTTTCAATTCACTCTCTACGATTTTCTGTATACCTTTTCACACGAGTGTTGAAAACAAAAACACAGGAAAACGTAGGAAAACATTTGAACGCGATTTATTGAAAAACGTGATGCGGTCGCGAATCACGTATTGGGACTAAGCATTCCGATAATATCATCATTTCACGAAAATAGGTGCGTTGTAGTTGAAATTTACTGCCACGGGTTTTGGTCCGGACATCCGTGATATAGAAAATGCTGATCTATTTTTATGGTGTATTTTTATTTTGTATGTGGCTTTATACTAAGAAAAACAAATCATTCATCGTGTCAATATTCATCTAACTATTGAAAGTCTGGTTAAATTGTTTGTTTTTTATAAGATTGTAAAAGGCCGTGGTAGAAGATAACATCGAATATAATATATAGCTACACATGCAGCTGTGTGTCATATACCTACTTTAAAATGCACGTCTCCTATGGGATAGACAACGGGACCAAGGCCGAAAGAAATGGCTTACATCGACCACATCATCGCTTACCATTAGGTGAGATAGAGGTCAAGTGCGAGCCTATCAATAATTTAAAAAGTCTATTAAATACACACACTTTTAATTGTTTTTTTTGTGGGGCAGGGTTTTATCGGATATAGATACTGACAACCCAGGGCACGACTGAACAAGCAGGCGATCCACCTAGATACTAAGTGGTCTCCTCCGCCAACGGACATTTGCAACACCTCCCACCAACCACAGGTAGGTACGTTACCATTTTAAGGAGGACTATCTCCAATTTTTGGTTTCATCCTGCCCAACTCATAGTTCCTCGGAAATACCTAAGGATCCCGGCTCCATTCCACATTCTGCAGGTACGCGGCAGAAATACGACAAGGTTGACGTATTGGTTGAGCGATCGGCTGCTGCGCTGCGTGTCACGGGTTCGTTTCCCGCACGGTACAAATATTTGTATGGCTTATAGATAGTTCTGCCGGATCTGGGTGTCTTGTGTATGTGAGTTTAAATGTTTGTAAACGCACCTGACCTGGTGAAGGTTGCGGGGAACCGCTGGTTGCGAGACGTACGGGACCGGTCAATGTGGCGACGCTTGGGGGAGCAGTCCAGCAGTGGACCTCTTTCGGCTGATATGATGATGATGATGAAACGCACCCACGATACAGGAAGAAATGCCTAGTTTTTTTAAGAATAATAAAATTATAAAGATTATTTTTTTACTTTTTTGTTTCCATACAGGGCTAGATAATGATGAGACAAAATGATATCAATTTTTATTTTGAACGTACATCGTCAAACAGTGGAGTAATCGCCAGACTACGTTTGCATGGAAGAATGATCGACTAGTGTAACCTTAAGTGTGTTACGTGAGTTATTTGTATTAGCTTTTATTTTACTTGTATTGGTAGTTAATTTGTACACTGATAGCCCTAAATTCTGTTCCTATCGTTCTGTCCATCCAAAGGTTGTCTGTAAGAGATTGCCTAGTGCGATAAGACCGCCCATTGTACACTTGTTATTGTGAACGTTTGTCCTGTATGTTTTTTTGTGGTGTACAATAAAGTATATAATAAATAAATAAATACGTATGGGTCAAACCTAAAAAGAGAATTTTAAAACAGTTATAACCAACCGATTGGGCTGGAATTTTGTTACACGTTTGGTTTTAATGACAATGCGCGATGTAACTGAAACATTGATGAAAGCTTGTAAGGGTTCCGTAACCAAAGGGTAAAAACGGGTCCCTATTACTAAGACTCCACGATCCGTTTGTCTGTCTGTCTGGCCGTCTGTCACCACTTCACCAGGCTGTATATCATGAACCGTGATAGCTAGGCAGTTGAAATTTTCACAGATGATGTATTTCTGTTGCCGCTACAACAATAAATACTAAAAACAGAATCAAATAAATATTTAAGTGGGGCTCCCATACACCAAACGTGATATTTTGCCATTTTTTGCGATAATGGTACGGAACCATTCGTGCACGAGTCCGACTCGCACTTAGCCAGTTTTTTTATTTTTATTAATGAAGTATTTAATTATCTCGTATGTTTCCTGGTATGATCATCTGTTGAGGAGGGATGAAACGCATGATACTAAAAGAGTTATGAATATAAATGTGGATGGATGGAGAGGGAGGGGACGGCCGAAGAAAAGATGGATGGACTGCGTGAGGAGTGATATGAAAGAAAAGGGAGCCAGTGATGACGTGATGGGGGACAGGACGGTATGGAAGAAGAAAACGTGTTGCGCCGACCCCAAGTAACATGGGACAAGGGAAGAAGAAGAATTATTGAAATTAAAAAAATATATATATCTCACGTTAAAATCGCGTATGACAAAGGCAATGGCGGTACGAGATGACCAAAACAATGGTGGGACAAGCTCAACCCCTACCGAAAGGTCAGTCCTGACAATCTAAGAAGTCAAATTTGACAACTATAAAAAGACCTTAACTTAAACTTAATGTTTACGAATGATACTCATTGTTATAATGTATGGTTAACATAGTAATTAATTAGGACTATGAATTTGATTTTTCGTAGACGTTAATTCATACAAAGTTATCGCGGCATGTAAAATGAGACACGTCATCGGACCTCTTAGATTGACACGATTATAGCAGACCAGACCATATCCATTTTCAGTCAGCTCTCGAACCTTAACGAACCTGTCACAAAACAATTATTCGGTAAACATTAATCCAATTTTCCATGTCATGACCTCCAACAAGACTCAACCTTGAATCATCAAATTAATATTTACAGTTTGTTGTATAATGAAAATTAATCTAGGGTTTTTATTAATATAGATAGACTTGCGCTTGACCACTATCTCATCTGATGGTAAGCGATGTTGTGGTTCTAATCCTCCCGGCAACTCAGTCGATTAGAGGTCTATGAATGCATCGATCCGGACCCAGCTCCCAATAAAAACTCACTTGTCCACCATATGCCAGCAGCGCATTCTTTCGTATTTCGGCCACACAATACGCAGAGGTGATGAGAATCTGGAAAGACTTATTGTGATTGGGAACACCGAAGGGTCGCGTGGTCGGTCACCAACGATATGGATCGATCAACTGGAAGAATCGTCGTCCTCAAAATTCTACACGGTCGTAAGGGACGCGCTGGACAGAAACTGGTGGAGGCAGATCATCTGCTCCAGATGTAACCCTGATGCTGATCACCATCCTCAGACATGAGGGACCGACTAAGAGAGAGAGAGAGGTCCTTTAACCTATCAACAGCTTAACTTGGACAACAAAACAAAACATACCCTCTAACATTCTTAGAAGTAAAGATATTCGTATTGTGCACGCCTACATAACAACAAAATTATGCAAAATCTTGAATACTCGTGTATAAACATAACATAACAATAACAAAATAACATTGTCTGTGCGTCTTAGCATTATGCATAATTGTTCGTCGTAACGTGCCGCCAGTCTATTAACATAATTTACTGTTCTTAGGGCAGCTGGGGCGTAAATAGTGTGATGAAGAGAATCTTCGTCCATGGTTATATGGCTTGCAAGTAGAGCGAGTAATGGTATACAGATTACATATATATATATGTTCTGGCTATATCGAAATGTCACGCAGAATACGCCAGTTACATAGCTTATTTAAGAGGAAATGAGGTCGTAGACATCCTACTGAATATCCCAAGTAAAAAGTCATAATTTGAGGTTTGGCTCTCGCCTATTTCCTCCTTCAATATTGGACCAATTTAAAAGATATTCCATAAACTGAAAAAGAAAGATATATTCAGTGCCGCTATGTTTTTTTATGATATATTATCTTTAGAGTGCAAGGACGAATTTACACAGGCTCCTGCCATTTATACGCGTGGCCTCGCTGGTGGGTAGTCTTCAGTGTTGTCATCTAATAATATGTTAAAAGAAGGCTATTTACGCAGTAGCAAAAAAAAATACTAAAACTGTTTTCAAGACACAGTTATACAACTAACCCAACTGTTAAACTTCTTTATTACTTGCATTACGAGGAAAAGTTATAAGTAAATAAGAGCTTGACATAAAGGAAATGTTTACAAACTGACTGCAATGAGTTCCTATAGGTAATAGGTACTTATATATAATCTAGTTTTTAAACAAGATTCATCATGCCAATAATACATTTGATTCTCTAATAAATGTTTCCAAAGCTCCATCTTTCGTAGTTTCCCCGAACGTAACACTTATACAATCAAAACAAACAATCACCAATTACGCAATTTGATAACTAAATGGTAAATTTTATTACCCTGCGAATGCTTTCCACGAACATTATCCGATGTTTGCAGCACATAACTTAACGAAATGTTGATACATGGCGGCCATTTCCAATAATAACCAATTATTTGTGGGCAAACAGGGCTATTGGGTCAAATGCACGGGTTATTTACTTTCTCTTGTGCTCTTATTGCTGTGTGTGCTCATTTTATATTTAATTAATTATTATTAATTATTTCTTTCAAATTAGGACTACAAGTTAAATGGTTAAGTATTTCTTTTAAATAAAAATGCGTCTGAAAGCATCGCATGGTACGGTGAAGATTTTCTCTAGAAGTTTACAGCATACACATGACGTAGTGTCATGACGCAGTAAACAGCATGACGGGAGAAAAATAGTTCTGGCTGGATTAGAATACTCATTTGAATTAAGAACCTAGATAATTATTACCAGACAGAAAGCCGTTCGCTTACCGGCTATTTTGACGAAAAATAACGTTATTATTATTTTTTAAAAACGTTGCCCACACTATTTCTCCTGTATCGTGGGTGCGTTTACAAACATATAAACTCACATACACAAACACCCAGAGCCGGAACAACTATTTGTAGATCATACAAATAATTGTTCCGTGCGGGAATCGAACCCGCGACACGCAGCGCAGCAGTCAATCGCTCAACCACTGCGCCAACCGTGCGCCCAAAGCAAAGCATTATGTCTTTTCTTATACACATATTTTCCTTTCACAGTATTAGAACCACCTTAGGAACAAAAGGAGACATAAGTATCATTGTTACAATTTTAACTATGTTGTACCTATCTTAATTAATAAACACCATTGATTTAATAAGAACGGGGAACAAAGCACATTCCTCTTCTGTGTGTTACCAACCCTTGCTTCACGAATAATAAAAGTCAGTCCCGGAATAAAAGCAATAAACTTTTCAAGTGAATAATTCTCGAAAAGATACAGCCATCGACAAATTTTGAACATTAAACTAGAAATATATCTTATCCGTGTTCTCTGATAGTAGAACATCGGATACTTACTTAAATTTACGACTTTTAAGACTAAGTGCTACCACGCAACTTTGAAAGTTCGAGTCGAGTTGTATATGGGATCTGACTGATGGCGCGGTGCAATTTAAATTGCGTCGAAAGGTGATATCGGTCCGATATCGCGTACACGTATTTTCTAAAATAATATGCAAATCGATCGAATTGCATCGCATAACATCCATGTTATGTTGCCGAAAATCTATGCCAATGGCGTGCAATTGGAGAGGCCTATGTCCAGCAGTTCTAGGCTAATGATGGTGATAAAATACGTCCATATTAACTTACTTGTAATTTTAAGCACCTAACAGTGTAATATAAAGCGAATCGCGTCGACCCTTTTCTGGAGCCTTAGTCTTTTTCCGATCAAAGGTTTTTATTAAATATTATTAAAATTCAGCTGCATTTTCGTGCTAAAAAAATCTAGTTAATGAATAATACAGTAATACAGTCCAACTGTTGACGTTATTAAGAAACTTTACTTCACTCGTTATACAGTGAATACAACGTCTCAAGTGTCCCACGTTGGGCGCCAACTATGTACTAGAAATTAATTTATCAGGATACTATGCGTGAATATTAATTATACTTATGATTCCCGAATTGCACCTGTAACGTCACATTCCACTCGTAGATAATATTCAAATTTCAAGTGTCCCATGCCGGGCGCCAATATTACTTATAAATTAATTAATTAATTTAATAAAGAGACTTCACTAGCTATTTTTTAACAAAATGAACGCGTATAACGAACCATGGCTCTGCTCATAAATCCTGAATAGCACCTGAATAATCACATCGCAAATGTCCCGTGCCGGGCGCCACTATAAGTAAGATTGACTATATTATTTCCTTGTGCTGCTACGTGAATTTACGAACGCCTACATACATTTGTTACCATTGAGCAGCATAATGTTTACTTTTTAAGCCTGGCAGGCACACATAGTGAAAAACATAATGTAGGTATACGCAGCATAAGAGAAAGACGAAATAAAGTGAACACATGAAGTAAAAACATGCTAGTCCTGCTCTATAGGGCAAATCTTCAGTGAAGACAAAATAAAACTGGTTGATTTTTAAATTCATAATTAAAATATTGTCTTTTTTTCTCTTTTTGTTTGAGAAATGGACTCACATACTGTTTCATTGTTGTTGTATTAGGTAATTTACCTATGCTTGCTATATTTTTAAGTATGTGAGAATCGCGTTCCTATTTATTAAATGAATGTATATACCTGTAAGTGCTTATAAAATTGCATACCCATACGAAGTATAGTAGATATATGCGTATATGTTATATACGTGAGGACAATGCACCTAGCATTGTCCTCACGTATATGAATTAGTGTATGTATGTAAATATTGAAAAACACTTTCTTTTTAAAAGTAAGTGTGGAGTTTCTTGTCCGTTCGTCTCCATAGCAATCAAGCTTGTGAATGGACAGTAGAATCAATTATTATTATATTATAAATTTAAATTTTTAACATTCAGAAGTGCCGTTTAATGGGCTGATTCAAATATGCAATTTTGACTTTGACTTTGAATAAAAACTAATTCATTAAGATTTATTTTCTTTGCTACTTCATGGAACTGAATTTCATGTCTTATTTCATCAGTCATCATTTCGGCCGAAAGACGTCCACTGCTGGACATAGGCCTCCACCAGGCGTCGGTCGCCACATTGACTAATCCCGTGCGTCTCGCATTCAGCGCATTCCCGCAACCTTAACCAGATCATCGGTCCAACTAGTGGGTGGCCTGTCAACGCATCGTCTGCCGGTTCGCGGTCGCCATTCCATAACATTTTCGGCCCCATTGGGCATCCGTTCTGAGAGCAATGTGCCCAGCCCACTGCCACTTAATTTTCGCAATTCTTAGGGCTATGTCGGTAACTTTATTTGCCTGCGGATATGCTCATTTCTGATGCGAGTACACAAGGAAACTCCGAACATAGCCCTCTACAATGCCCTTTGGGTGACTTTAAGCTTTCTGATAAGGCCTATTATGAGCAACCCCGTCTCGATTCTATAAGTGATCACTGGCAAGTGGCAACATACACTGGTCATAACCTTTTGTCTTGAGACACTGCGGTAAATTGGACGAGAAGATACCGCGCCACTTCCCGAATGCCGTCCAGTCGAGTTGGATTCGACGGTTGACTCTTTCTCGAAGTTAGACCTACCCAACTGGACCGTTGGTCCCAGGTAGACATTATCATCTACAACTTCGAGAAAAGAGTCTCCGATCTTGATAGGAGTGGGTGTTACATGGGCATTCACCTTGACCTTGGTTTTTTCCATGTTCATTTTAATACCCACTCTTTCGGAAGCTCTACTGCGGCCATCGGGCATTGTACTGAGACCCTCCATGGTCTCAACCATGACCACTATGTCGTTCGCAAGCCGAATTTGAGTGATTTACTCCCCATTAACGTTGATGCATAGCCCCCTCCAGTCCAGAACCCTGAAGACATCCTCCAGCGCAGCAGTGAACCGTTTTGGACAAATGACATCTCCCTGTGTCACACCGCGCTAGCGAGGCATAGGTTTCGAGGTCTGATCCAGAAGATGGACTGACATGGTGGCGTTTTTGTCCAAACACTTCAACACCTCGATGTACTGGTATTCGATCTGGCACCGATGGAGAGACTGCAGTACAGCCCAAGTCTCGATCGAATCAAAGGCTTTCTCGTAGTCCACAAACGCTAAGCAGAGAGGCAGGTTATAACCTTCGGTCATCTGTATAACCTGTCGCACCGTATGTATGTGGTCTACGGTGTTAAAGGCTGGATATCGTCAAACCTGCGCGCGAGACGATTCGTGATTACTCTTAAAAACAACTTATAGACATGGAGTGGACTATGAAGTGAGATAAGCCTATAGTTCTTCAGTCAGCACCTGCAGTTTAGATAACCTAATGAACACCAATGACGCTGCACCTTTTGTCGACGTTTTATAAGTGCCCATGTAGGCCTATGTAAAATAAAAATATTTGATTTTGATTTTGATTTTGCTGGAAATAGATTATTATGAAGTGATAATTATTAATTCGCAAACACTTTTTCATTTGGTCCTTAATTGCATGTTGCATTCCCCTTTATTTGCACTAACCTTTACGTGCCATGCCAAACGATATCTTTACTGCAAACACGTCCTGGGTGGCGTCAGTATATTTACGACTGTACAGAACGTATTCCACCATAAATTTATCTACGTTTTGGGGCACTAACTGGTTGCGTTGACTTATTTAGCAATACCTGAAACTGTGTCGGTATATTATGTGTGTATTTATTTACGCGAATAAATTTTTGTCTATAAATGTTTACGATAACTTAATAATTTATTTTTCTAAATAGTTTCCGAGTCTCTCTACACACCGAGTCCAGCGCTTTTCCAAGGCTTCAATCCCTTTCACAAAAAAAGTTTTGTCTTGGTACTGCAAAAAGCTCTCCACGGCATCCATCACCTCGTTATCGTCTTCGTACCTGTTTCCCCTTAAGTATTTTTTCAATTTAGGGAACAGATAAAAATCGCCAGATCTGGTGAATAAGGGGGGTGGTCAACCAATTCGAAGCCAGCTTGCTGAATGGTAGCCATCGCAACTGCCGACCTGGGGTAACGGAACAATGGGCAAAACATGGGGTTTTGTCCATTGTTACGAAACGAGACAAAAAGTTTTCCAACAACTTGTCCAACAATATCTTCGAAATGTTAAGTCGATTTTGTTTCTGACTGTCGGTTAACATTCTCGGCACCCATCTTGCGGAGACTTTTCTCATATTCAAAGATTGTTTCAATATGGATTGAATACTTCCATATGAAATGCCCGTTTCTTGAAATAAGTATCGAATGGTAATTCTTCGATCGCTCAATACAATTTTCTCGACTTTCGCAACATTTTTTTGGGTGACTGACGTCGATGGACGGCCGCAACGATGTTCGTCTTCCGTGCTCGTTCTTCATACTCGAAATTGAGAAGCCCACCTTGCGACAGTGGAATACGGCGGAGACTCTCATAATGTTGCCTCCAAATCGCAATGCGTCGTTAACTTTTTCTGTCTCTCGAGTAGCACTTTATTTAGTTTGTTTACAAGGTAAAACTATGAACTAGATATAACTATGGGCATAAATGAACAAGAAATCTTCCATTGTAATTCAACTTATCACAAATACCTCCAAAAACCAATATAAATTTATCATCATTTTAATATTAGATCGCTCATTAAAAACTTTCCTAAATTGCAACAAACCATTCATTCATTTAAGTATCCACTAGACCTTAGTAATAGGGTCCCCTTTTTACCCTTTGGGTACGGAACCCTAATAGAAAATTAATTATCTGCAATTTTTCGCAGTAGGATTTTTCGACTATAAATAAGTTCTTATTTATAGGCTACCAAAATACTACAACAATCCACGTAAGGTGCAATATACACATATTTAAATTCCAAATTACCATAAACCCGTAAAGTAACGACTTGCATTTCTGCATCTAAAGATAAGAACACACCGCGTGGGTGTGACAGTCGTACCTCGCGTGCAACACCGCAGGAGCGAGATAGCGAATAATTTATTATTTTATATTACTCTGTAGAACGTACCAGTGCTAGGAACCAGGTGTGTGGACTAATCGTCCGTCGCCCCCACACATCAGGACCCGAGGTGGCGGCGCATTGTGTTCCACGCGCGCCCCTCTAAGACGTCGCGGTGGAAGTCATTCCCACCGCACTATTCCCAAACCCGAGGCCGAGGCCTGCGGATTCGGGCACTAGCCGGGGGCTGCGGCAGTATGTATGTTCCCGCGATCCCCGGCTTAGGTGTGAGACGGAACACTGGGGTGGTTTTTACAGATTTGGTAGGGCGAAGGACATCCAATGAGAATTTTCCGGAACAAAAAAAACGGCTTGTGTCCATCACCACGTCACGACGTTGTTAACGTGGAAGGGTGCGGTGTCGCGGCGATACATGTTGCTGTGAAGTGTCGTGCCTAGAAAAAATCCGGTTATTTTTTCAGAATTTCTGACTGAAAGAAACAACGTGATATCTCGAAGGCCTTCGACAGGGTCTGGCACGCGAGTCTGCTCAGTAAGCTTCCTGCTTATGGCATCCCCGCTGGTTTTTGTAGCTGGATATCAGACTTCCTTAGCGAACGGTCGATCCGAGTAGTCATTGACGGCTGCTCCTCAGACCTTATGGCTATTGATGCCGGAGTTCCTCAGGGGTCTGTTCTCTCTGCAACTCTTTTCCTGCTGCACATCAATGACCTTCTTCAGCCTGGTATTGTTGGGTACGCAGATGACAGTACTGTTTCAGAGAGATACTTGTCCAGCGCAAAAACCAGCGTGGATGAAGTTCGTTCCTTGAGGGAGGCTATGGTTGAGCGGACAGATTTGACCTTAAGCCTTGTCTCCCAGTGGGGTGATGACAATCTGGTCTCTTTTAACGCCACCAAAACACAGGCGTGTCTTTTTACCGCTAAAAGGAGTCTGTTCGATCATACGCCTACTTTTCGGGGTGCGTCTGTTCCTGTGACTGATCGGCTCGAGCTCCTAGGCATGGAGTTGACATCCAGTCTCAACTTCGGCTCCTCCATTGAGAACAAAGCCCAAATCGCGGCCAAAAAACTGGGCATCCTAAATAAAGTGAAGCGATACTTTACGCCTGGACAGCTTTTAACCCTATACAAAGCACAAGTCCGATCCTGCATGGAGTATTGCAGCCACCTTTGGGATGGTTCAGCTAAGTATCAGCTTGCCGCGCTTGACTCAGTGAAACGCAGAGCCAAGAGGCTCATTGGCAACGTTGAACTGGTGGACGCCAAGCTTCACAGCTTGGCTCATCGCCGCAAAGTTGCCTGCTTGTTGGTCTTCTACAGACTGTACTTCGGTGAGTGTGCTCAGGAACTCCACGACCTCATCCCACCAGTCCCCTTCTACCATCGGACATCTAGACGCACTGCAAGTTATCATCCTTACATTGTTGCCATTCCACCAATTCGAACCAAGCGCTTCCAAACATCCTTTATAAAGCGCACAGCGAATGAGTGGAACTCACTGCCTGCGTCTGTGTTTCCGAACGCATTCAACCCGAATCTCTTCAAAATTAGAGTGAACAGGCTTCTTCTGGGTAAGCTCACTCCATTGTAGACTCTGTCTCTGTCACCTATGACCTAGACTAGAGTCAAGAGCAAACCCATTACAAATAAAAAAAATAAAAAAAACGTTTAGATTCGTTTCTTGTAGTTTCTGAGAGTTACAGCATTTCTGACATGTTTTTTGTACAACTAATCGCTAAGACATTTAAAAATCAGCTTAGTGAGCGCATCATCACGTACCGCTCAGACGGTGTAAGACGTGTTTTCCGCGGCGACGTTACCGTACCGTACCACGTTGTCGACGTCGTGAAGTGGTGATGGGGACACGCCCACGTACTAATAAAAAAGTGGGCCTAACTGTT
The DNA here is from genome assembly GCA_948252205.1 of Orthosia incerta. Taxonomy (NCBI): domain Eukaryota; kingdom Metazoa; phylum Arthropoda; class Insecta; order Lepidoptera; family Noctuidae; genus Orthosia; species Orthosia incerta. Next base: position 6,994,400 of record OX411760.1, read on the forward strand.
CATGCAAGTGGCTTTTAGAACTTGATCATGAAGAAACGGAAAAAGAAGCGTTTTTAGGGTTCCGTACCCAAAGGGTAAAAACGGGACCCTATTACTAAGACTTCACGATCCGTCTGTCTGTCTGTCTGTCCGTCTGCCACCAGGCTGTATCTCATGAACCGTGATAGCTAGACAGTTGAAATTTTCACAGATGATGTATTTCTATTGCTAACAGAATAAAATTAATATTTAAGGCGGGCTTCCATACAACAAACGTGATTTTTTTGCTGTTTTGTGCTCGATATTAATAACGGCAACAGGTAGACGTTTGAAATATTCACAGAACATTTAGTTGTATATTTACTTCAAAAAATAATAATGACTAAATTAAAATAAAATAAATTAAGGGGGGCTCCCATACAACAAACGTGATTTTTTTGCCGTTTTTGCTCGATATTAATAACGGCAACAGGTAGACGTTTGAAATATTCACAGAATATTTAGTTGTATATTTACTTCAAAAAAAGTTAATGACTAAATTAAAATAAAATAAATTAAGGGGGGCTCCCATACAACAAAAGTGGTTTTTTTGCCGTTTTTTGCGATAATTACCTGTAAGAAATTGGTACACTGGTCTTTATGTATATTGGATGTATCTCATATCTTTGTATCTGTGTATTCAATTGTTGGTGAGCCAAATAAATAAAATAAAATAATGGTGCGGAACCCTTCGTGCACGAGTCCAACTCGCACTTGGCCAGTTTTTATTTTTTTTATCATTTTATTTTAAAAAACATTGTTATTTTTTTTTTGGTACTTCTTTTGGTGGTCGTTTCTTACAATAGTCCTACATGGCCTACGTTTACATTTGTGTAATCCCAATCTCGGCGAGGGGGGCCAGGAGTCCATAGCACAGGGTATCCTAGTTTGGATTCCTGACTCCTACAAACCTTTGTACCTCCAATATTTGTAACATAATATAGAAACAAAATTGTACTTTGTGGGAGAAATAAATATTACTACATTACTAATGTTATAAACCGACATGAGACCCAATTATGGGTTAAGCTCGCCTTTGTACATAAGTTTCTTTTACCCGACTGGTGAAGGAGGGTAATGTGTTTATCAGTCTATGTATGTATGTATGTTTGTTCCTATGTGGCGTTCTAGAGACCAAACGCTTTGGCCGATTTTGATGATTCTTACGTCAATCGATTCGTCTTAACCCTGCGAGTGTCACTGGCTACATTAAAATTGGAAAAGAAAAAATGGCGGATTTTGGGCGCCATATTGTGGGGAACAATTTTTTTTTTCTTCCGAGCCCATCGTGAGGGCTATCAAAATAAAAGGTTTTAAGAGGTGATTTCACAAATATGTAACACTTGTATGTTTCATTGTACCTAATTCTAAAAATAAATAACTACAAAGTTATAAATAAAAAAAAGTTAATTAAAAAAATCAAAAAACCCGACTTTTGAAAAAGTGAACTAAAAAGACGTAAACAAGAAGAAAATCATGCTGTGTAGTCGGAGGATACATGTTCGCGAGCTGGCTGACCAAAACCAGATAGATGTATCCTCCGACTGCACAGCATGATTTTAAATTTTTAAGCAGTCGGGTTTTTGGATTTTTTTAATCAACTTTATTTTGTATTTGTTTGTATAAGTTTGTTTTGTGCACAATAAAGAATGTGAATATAAATATGAGAACCGTGTGGAGTATTAAACGTAACATTTTAGTCAACGTTATGAAAAAACGTGCCCCCTAACGAATACCCTTACGTGCGAATGCTATCAGGATTCTATTGCGAGAGTAAGACAGAGGTATACAGGACAAATAGCACTATCTCTTTATCGCGATGGAATCATGATGGCATTGACACTACTAGTAACAAGCCACTCATTAGTGTGTTTTTAAAACCTAGTGCATGTTGGTTGGTCCCAAAGCCAAAGTTCTAACTGTCGTTTTTTACATTCCATAATGGCTATTATTGTCTTTGTATATCCCCAAGAGGAGAGGAGTATAGTACCATACCCACATTGCAACAAAGAGTATATTGAGCATTATGACAAGACAATAAAAAATATATAAAACAAAAAAAATACTCCTTTAACTGGCACTGGCAACACATAGGTTCTGACAATAGTAGGTATTAAATATTATTTCAAAATATTTTATAGAACACAGTTTCTAAGTGAAATAATCAAGAGACCAAGATTACTTGGGAATCTGAGAAACAATACGAAGCTTTCATTTGCAGTTTTTATTTTAATATTTTCAAGACAATAGAGAGTCGAAGATTCCACTGATTATATTTTAGCCTAATGAATCTGGTGCTTATTCTTGTAGATTAAGAAATAACAAGGTTTTTTTTATGAAGCTGCTGGTGAGAGATGGAAAGGCATTTGCGACGGTCGACTTACCTACTACTATTGCTTGAGTGCACTCGAATACCAGCCGATAGAGAGGGATGGCGTCGCATCGTTAAACAAATTATGGCAACCCGAAGTCTCACTGCAACATGATGACCACGACCGCTCTGCCAAGAGTGAACCGACGAAGAAGAAGAAAACGCTATCCGCGAAAAGCTAAAAAAAAAGAAACCTCATTCTTTTAGTCTATGCCCGATCGCCATTGTTAGATGCGCGCGCATAAGAAAACTGATTAAGGATTCCCGCCATTGCGAAAAATTTTTCACAACTCGTTTTCACTGTTGAAATTATAGTTATTTTAGTATTATTTTCTTCACAAGTGTGTTGAAAAACGTCGTATGATACACGTGTGTATTGATGATTACCGTCCTCGGCTCTCTTAAGACCCTCACCTAACGGCTCGGGTCTCAATGGCGCCTCAGCGGTAATCACCAACATTACACACTTGTACCATAATGTACTATTGTGTATTATGACATAGTTTTTTTACTTACATGTTTCTGTATCTAACGTACAAAATACCTTTAGGCCCCGTTGATCAACACACAGATAGTTTAAACCAATACTATAACTCACTCAACTTACTAAAGATTTACGAACTCATGAATAAAATTATTTCAAACCCTAGGGGTTTTGATAACCCCAGCTATTTCATAGCCCGGCTTAGCCCATCAATTAAGTCTTAGCCCCAACTTGCTAACTCCCGGACATTGGACAAACAAACCAGTAACGAGTACCAACGAAGTCACACCGCGCGGTCATAAATACTTGTTGACTTGCAGTTCTCTAACAATTTCCAATATCGTGTCTGAGAACTTGCGAGATAGTATTACGTGTGTCTATAGAGTTTGTTAAAAAAAACTACTGGCTTTAAGGTTTGGTTTGTACTGGTACTACTTCCTAATTTTTCCACCGTTGATATCCTTTTTCTTGATAAGGCAATGCAAATCCGTACCACAATTGAAATCTGGATGTTCAAAACGGATTTAGTAACCAAGCCAGAAAATCTGGATAAAAAACGACTTGACTAACCGGCCAAGTGCGAGTCGGGCTCACGCACGAAGGGTTCCGTACCATTATCGCAAAAAACGGCAAAAAAATCACGTTTGTTGTATGGGAGCCCCACTTAAATATTTATTTTATTCTGTTTTTAGTATTTGTTGTTATAGCGGCAACAGAAATACATCATCTGTGAAAATTTCAACTCTCTAGCTATCACGGTTCATGAGATACAGCCTGGTGACAGACGGATCGTGGAGGCTTAGTAATAGGGTCCCGTTTTTACCCTTTGAGTACGGAAGCCTAAAAATGATAGAGCGGTAGTTTCAAATTCAAATTATTTATTTGTAAAGTTTGTCTTATTATTTAGCCTGCTGCGGATCCTGTTGTATAAAATTCCAGACGCGGCATAAACCGCGCTCCGATTTGACGTTTGTAGGAGGGATGCACAGTAATTTTTTATAAGCCTCCTCCAAGTATCGTCCTCGAGAACCGTGGTCCTCATATGACGCAATTTCTACCCGTACTGGATTTGGGATTTTCGTTTCAGGTTCAGGCCGCTTTCTAGAACTGAATTCATCGACAACTTTTTTTATTTTGTAACTTTCGCGAGATACTGGGGACACTGAACGGGGTGTACTATGCAAAATTACTTTTTAGTTTGCGGAAGCGTCATCAAAAGGGTTGTGAAACCTAATAAAAAGCCACGGATATCTGGATTGCATTCCCTATGCTTGATTTATTAATTTAAAACTTTTGCTAGGGTCTATAAGACGTCGCGGATAAATTTGAAAGAGAGTTACCGCGGCCCTGGCACAAGCAACTGAAGGAACACGGGTGGGTTTTAGTCAGTAAAAGTCTGACATGCCCTCCCGCTTCACCCAGAGCGGGAGAAGTCATCGGATGATTTCCCACCCATAAAAAAAAAAAAAAAAAAGGTTCTATAAGACCAGTGCTATAAGAGTAGAAGAAGACCAAAAACACGATGGGGAGACTATAAAAGATGATGTATCCAGAAAAGCGGTCACTACTGAGTATTAAAGCAGAAGACACTTAGCGGCAACAACAAATAAATTATATTACCGGCCGGGTGATGATGATGCCAGGGTCTACTAGGATTACACATTGGCAGTTTCCCATTTGATAAAACTACCATGGCTTCTTGCATGATTAAGTCAGAGATTTTCACCTGTACCCGGACACTACTATAGAACTGTAACTGAACTGCATTCTGCTTATTCTACTTCTAATTAGATGGTTGAAGGTGCAAAATACTGGACACGATTCATACCATCCGATGAATCGTTGTTCGGTCTTTTTGACCCAACTGCCGAAGGAAGGTAATGTGTTTATCAGTCTATGTATGTATGTTTGTTCCTATGTGGCGTTCCAGAGACCAAACGTGTTGGCAGATTTTGATGATTCGTACGTCAATCGATTCGTCTTAACCTTGCGAGTATCACTGGCTACATTAAAATTTGAAACTAGAAAAATGGCGGTTTTTGGGTGCCATATTGTCGGGGGGAAATTTTCTTTTTTCTTCCAAAGACATCGAGTGGGGTATCAAAATAAAGGTTTTCAAGAGGTGATTTCAAAAATATAACACTTATATGTTTAAATGTACCTAATCCGAAAAAAAAATTAAAACGTTATAAATAATAAAAGTTCATCACATCTGGTTTTGGTCAGCCAGCTCGCGAATATGTATCCTCCGACTGCACAGCATGATTTTCTTCTTGTTTACGTCTTTTTAGTTCGCTTTTTAAGCAGTCCGTTCAATTAACTTTTTTTGTACACTACTTAAAACATGTATCTTTTAAAAGAGAGTATCAGTTGAAACAAAGCTGTTTTTTTTAAACTTTATTATGTAATCTCTTTGACACGTAATAAAGCAATAACTATTCTACAGAGATTGCAATAAATTTCTGACAACTTGCTGTATCAACAAGCTGAGTCTTGAGTCACTGACTCCTGAGTAGGTAATCTATTCGACATAATAATGATGTAGAATATTTTAACAATTTCAAAAAAAGAGGTTATTTATTAACATTATTTAAACAAGGATAAGGTCGGGCACCTGTGCAGGTTCTGCACTAGGTATGTGAACATTCATGTAAGTAGCATAATCAACCTCTAAAGTTCCCATAGCTGGGATACAGGCTTCCACTCTTTGATTGAGAGTGAGCTGTAATCTACCACATGGGTCCAATGCAGATTTATAGTTGCTACATGTCTTCGAATTTTGGATTCTAGGACAATGCCGATTCCCTTACGATATTTTCCTTCACTTTTTGGTAAGCAATGTAAGTAGGTAGTAAGACAAATACGTGCACGGGTCCAGTGACTGATGTAAATTGATATATCCGCCATAATAACATGTGTTACTAATGCTTGTAGGAAACCATTTTGTTTATATGATCCTGCATATTATGCTGTTAAATTAATCCATTATTAATTATAAAAATATTCGTAAAAAAAAAGTTTTTACTATCTTATAAATAACTAGCTGTTGCCCGTGGCTTCGCTCCCGTGGCCCACCCCACAGGATCCGTTTTCGGGATTTAAAAATAGCCTATGTCACTCAGGAATAATGTAGCTTTCTATTGATGAAAGAATTTCTTAAATCGGTCCAGTAGTTTCGGAAACTATTCGATACAAACAAACAAACAAATCTTTCCTCTTTATAATATTAATATATTAGTATATTAGTAAGTATAGACAACAGAACTTTATTCCAAATTCTCACACACAAGTTCTTTTCTTAGAAGACACTGCACCATGTTTCCAAATAAATGGAATAAGACAGCACATTCCCACACGCTATTCAAACAAAACATTCATGTAACTTGGACTGCAATCGGAACCCGATAGCTTTGATTCCAAGCTTATTTCTTTCGAAATCAGAGAACCGACAGCACTTTGGATCGCTTCCAAAGAGGTTGCCTCAGACTTCAGAGTAACAAATGTAATGCTGGCCCCAGGAATTTAAAGATGGCGTCATGCAGTTCAAACTTTTGTGAGCGCGGGAAAAGATTTTGTATCTGTATTACAGTTTGATTATGTGAGTTTTTACAAGCATTTATTTAGAATGGAATAGAATATAAGTTTATTTCTCTCAAAAAGGTACAATTTCGTAATCAGTATCTAGGTTACAGCAGATTTAAACCTTCGTGAGAGCTGGAGTCTATACTGGGTTCGAGGCTCACACCCTTAAAATTACAATACTATGGTGCACTTACGTACTACAACAATGTGAAAGTATCAAATTGAGAGTAAGAGATAATTATACAAAAACAAAAGGACATGTGCCATGTGTGTCTTTGGAGAGTGTTGTGTCCGTGAGTGAAATATACTTATATTTCACTCACGGACACAACACTCTCCAATATGGAAGTCTCAGTCAAAACTTGCCACGTTGACTACTGTGCCGAAAACAAAGCTAAGTTTCTAGACTGCATGCGTAATCTTAGTTTTGACGAAATCTACAAAAGTACAGACCCTGAGACAGCTTTCAATTTATTTCACGATGCGTTCCAATTATTCTATGATCTATGTTTTCCTTTTTTAAGAATAAAGATTTCTATTAAAAAAACCCCCAAGTGGCTGTCTAAAGGTATCCGAACCTGCGGTAAGCGAAAAAGAGATATACTTTGGCAATATAGGCGATCTCCGACTCATGATAATAAGTTATTACTAAAACAATATACAAAACGACTAAAAAAAAATATATACTTAACTCAAAAAGCACAAAATAATTATCAAATAAATAATACTGAAAATAAAAGTAAAGCTACGTGGAACGTAATCAATAATTGCAAAACAAACTTTCCTTCAGAACCTTTGAATAAAATAAATATTAATGGTAAAATAGCTCATGATCCCTCAGAAATCACTACGGCTTTTAATGACTACTATATAGATTCAGTAAAGCAAACGTCTTGTAATAAAAATAGCAATAGCTTCCCAAGCCAAACCTATTACCCTAAATCGTTGTTTATGGCACCTACTGATCCTCGAGAATTATATGAAATTATAAATTCATTAAAAAACACGAATAGTACGGGTTACGACGGTATTTGTACAAAAATATTAAAACTAGTATCAAATATTATAGCACCCGTACTGAATCATATAATTAACTTGTGTATAGAAAACGGCCACTTTCCAAGTAAGTTAAAACTGACAATAATAAAACCGTTGCATAAAAAAGGTGATAAAACAGCTATTCAAAATTACCGTCCCATAGCTCTAATCCCAGTACTGTCTAAAGTATTCGAAAAAGTCATAAACAAGTCTTTATATTCTTTCTTTGAATCACAAAATATACTAACTAAAGAGCAATATGGTTTTCGTAAAAATAAAACAAAAAATAAGGCAGTCTTTGAATTACTCTCAAAAATCATAGTCAATATTGACAAAAAAACACCGATCGCGGCCATACTAATGGATATGTCAAAGGCATTTGATCATGTAGATCATGAATTATTACTACGTAAGTTAGAAAGGTTATGGCGTAAGGGGCAATGTATTAAAATTAATTAAATCCTACTTATCTGACAGGAAGCAAGTCACTGTCTTAAAAAAGGTTTGCCCCAAAACAAAAGTAGAAGATACCTATACGTCGTCGACTAGATATGTTACATGTGGAGTTCCCCAAGGAAGTGTCCTCGGGCCCTTGCTATTCATTATATACATAAATGATTTACCAAAATGTATTAAACATCAAACCGTTCTTTTTGCAGATGATAGCACTGTCATAGTCCCATGTGAAAACATACATACTTTCGAAAATGATATCAATAGTTCCCTTCAATCCATAATAAACTGGTTAGAAATAAATAAATTGAAAGTAAACTTAGAAAAAACCAAAATAATGTTATTTTATCAGCGAAAAAATCAAGTGCAACTTAATATTACTTACGATAATAAAAGGATCGCTGAAACTAATACTGCTACTTTTCTAGGACTACATTTAGACAATCACCTATCATGGAAATCCCATATTGAAACCGTTGCCAAAAAGTTAAATCAATATGCATATGCCCTATACAATTTATCAAAAATGGTAAATGAGTCTGCCGTTCTAGTAGCGTACAATGCATATGTAGTTTCTACACTACGGTTCGGCATTATGTACTGGGGAAATTCCACTGATAGACTCGTCGCTTTCAAAGCGCAAAAGAAATGCCTTAGATCTGTTTTTAAATTAAAATCAACTGACAGCTGCCTACCATATTTTAGAAAATTTAATTTACTTACCATGCCTTGATTTATTTATGAGATAGCTTTCTTCGTAAAAACTAATTCGGAAACATTCAAAGCTGTAAAATCTAAACACCGTAATATGGACATTTGCTCCTACTCACACAAGACTGCCCTTTATAAAAAAAGCATTGTAGGTATGGCACCCAAAATATACAATAAAATACACAGGTGCATCAGAGAAAAAAATGAGTTAAATGAATTTAAAAAATCGCTGCTGAAATACCTGACACAGAAGGCATATTACTCAGTACAAGAATACCTAACCGATGATAATTTAAATAAATATTCAAATAAATTGTAGATAAATATGTGCTTTAACAATATTAATAATATTTTAACATTTTCGATTTAATAATAATGTAATTATGTGCATGTAAATCATTTAATGTTGTTATACTTATTCTTTAATTTAGTTGTAAGGGCATTATATATAATTAATATTTGTATGCCGCTATCGGCTAGACATGGCGAACTTATATTTTATTATGTACACCTTGTATATTACCTATGCTCTACAAATAAACATTTGATTTGATTTGAACATTTTAATTTAGAGTTAAATTGCTTATTAGTCTTTTAGGCTAGATCGTAATTAATTATTAAGAAATTTGTTCTTACTAATAAAGTATAAAAAAACTTTTATTATTGAATAGTTTTACGAGACACCTGTAGGTTCTTCTAGCTAGAGAGTAGTTTGTTTGGATTTTTTATCTTATTTACATAAGATTTTTGTCTGTGGATGCATAATTGATTAGGTAAGTCGGATTTCTTTTTATAATTAAATAGTTTCATGAGATACCTGTATTGTCAACGAAATAGTTACTACTACCTATGTATCTAATAATTATATGTCGCAAACAGGAGGGCTATCTTGGATAAACCCTCGATCTTGTGGGCTTTCGTAGGTATGCATGCACAAAGCAGACGTCATATTTCTTTGTTCTTGATTATTAGTCATATACCTTCCTCCGATATATATATGTAAACTGTAATTTACATAACATGCAAATGCTTGCGTCATTATGTGGAGAATAAAGCTGATAAATTTTACCGGGGTTTTTTGACTTTAAGAGATCTTTAAGAAAACAAATCAAGTCCAATGTTTCATTTTTTTTAAAGGAAGATACAGAGTTCACAATTTCCGCAAATGTCCGTTCAGTAAATTCAGCTGTCCAGTCGATTTATATATAAATGCTTTTAGACTATATACAAAAATATTCAAGCCATGAACAATAGAACGTTTTCGGCAACAGACGCGACAGATTTCAGACGTTATTTGTGCTTTATTTATCTAGTTAGAATTTTAATATTATTCTTTTGTATTTACTAACTTATTTACCGTGGAAAAAGAGCATTTAACAGAAAGAGAATCCTAATAAGACAAAAAGTATCATTTGGCTCGTATCTTAACACAAATATTTAATTAAATAATCTTTCTGGGATGCTTATTTTCAAGTTCAACAAAGAGTATTCAGAAAGTCAAAGATTAAACACCATTATACATTATAAGATTAAAAATTACAAAAGTTTTTCTGAAGTTTAATAAATAACCTCTAAGATTTGTTTTTTATCTGCTACAGAAGAAAAGATACTCAATCAAAGCCAAGTTAAAATTAATTATACTTTTTTAACAAAACTTTTATTTGCGGCCAGTTAATCTCTTTCTTTCTTTCGGCCGTTTTGATAAACTCTTTTTATGCCTTTTTAGGGTTCCGAAGTCAACAAGGAACCCTTATAGTTTTGCAATGTCCGTCTGTCCGTCCGCAGCTTAGCTCAGAGACTCTTAATACTAAAAAGCTATAATTTGGCATGGATATACATAATAAAAAAATCCGACAAACAGGTAAAAAAAACATGAAAAATAACTTTGTTTCTGGTACCTCCTTTAGACGTAGAATGGGGATGTTTTTTTCTCGTCTATCCCATGGTGTGAGGAATCGTTGGATGTACCATTAAAAAATATAATGGATCTGTTAAAACCATTTTTCGATTCAGAGTTCCGTTTGCATAAAATTAAGTTTTAAATTGCAATTTTTTGTTAGTCAATTGTCCCTCCCCTGCCAGCGAAATGGTTGTTTTTGGATATGTAAAAAAATCACGGCAGTAGTATATATAACGAAATTAAAAGGAACACTATCACAGCTAAGTAGGCTTTACAAGTTTACGAGTAATAGTCGACCAACTTATAAAATGTACTTGGCACAGTAAAAATTTTGTGCAGATGCCATTAAAAAATTACATAAACAACGTTGTTAGCTGTGTAAAACAGAGTAAATATATGCTTATTAATCATGTAAAAATGTACACAAATAAAATCATAACAGGCTTTACAAGTTTACGAGTAATAGTCGACCAACTTATAAAATGTACTTGGCACAGTAAAATTCATGTACAAATGCCACTGAAAAATTACTTAAATAACGTTAACCCTATTTTTAGTCCGCATTATTATGCAACTTCGGAACCCTATTAATGCGCGTGGCCCGACACGCACTTGGCCAGTTTTTAGTCTACAAATTGAGTGACATGGATGGACTGGTGTTAAGTAGGAGAGATATGAAAGAAAAGAGAGTCAATGATAGCTTGACGGTGGAAAGAGCGGTATGGAAGAAGAAAACTTTTTGCGCCGAGTTAAAGTAACATGGGACAAGGGCAGGAAGATGATGATTTTAGTTCAAGATTGATGAAGAAGCGCATTGTACCGAAATTTTAAACCTTTAGTTCGGTTTAAAGATATTTATTTTCTCAAAGAACAAATTATTGTTCACTTAAAGAGAAACTTAACTAAATTAACAGTAGGCAGTAGTTAATATTACGATAGGTATTCAAATATCGAAGGAATTTGACGTTATAGTCATCATCATCATATCAGACGGCCACTGCTGGACATCGGCCTCCCCCAAGCGTCGCCACATTGACCGGTCTCGTGCGTCTCGCAACCAGCGGATCCCCGCAACCTTCACCAGGTCATCGGTCCACCTGGTGGGAGGCCTTCCAACGCAACGTCTTCCGGTTCGCGGCCGTCACTCCAGAACCTTTAAAACTAACATCCGTTCTGCGAGCAATGTGCCCTGCCCACTGCCACTGCTTCTCTTGCGTCATAGTTTAATTTATTAAAACAAGGGTAGATAACAAACAAAGCAGTTTTAACAAAACTCACATATCCCTTCATCTGTTGTTATTAGGAAAATAATAGTATAACAATTACTCCTACTCATTAGATAATATAAATTACTAGCTGTGCCCGCGGCTTCGCTCCCGTCATCTGCCTGCCAACCCTACCATACTCACCAGTTTACCAGCCTGCCTGCCTACTCCACATACTCTAATATATACATACTACAACTACATACCAATTTTTTTTTTCTAGTGTCATGCTTTCGCGTAAAATCTTAACACCGTGATTCAGAAAATGACTTTAAATGCACAACGCCATCTATCGAATAGCGAGTTCAACTGTCCGAGTAACTGAATTGCGTGAGCTGTGATAATTTTACTTCTTGAACACTTTAAATTCATCTAACTTTCGATAGAGTGAACCGATTGCGATGAAACAAAAACTAAGTAATTCTTCAAGATACGCACAATTTTTATGTATAAAAGTTATCTACATTGGTTTCGTACATTTCAAGTGATGCGTGCAGAAATAAACAGACAAACACACAAAAATTCCAAAAATGCTAGAAATGGGTTCTGTTGGTTATCCTTTAACACCCTGGCTATTTTTTTTGGAATTTTTTTCGATGTACAAAAAATATTTTTCTACAGATTTATTATATGTATTGATGATAAAGAGGAAAGATTTGATTGTTTGTAAGTTTTTTTGTAATGTACTCAAAAAGCATTTAAATGATTTTGGAAATCGTTTCACCAGTAGAAAGCTACATTTATATCCCGGTCCTGTGGGGTAGTTACCCAGTTACCGGTTTTAAACCGTTAGTTGAGTTAGCTACGGATCAAATAATTGGGCCTTAGTTGGGCAAAGCTAGCAAATTAATTGTTTTAAATTCCAACTAACAGATCCAGTTACCCTTTTTCCTTTGTTTACTTTTGCTGACGCCTCTTCCGTGTTCCAGCTATAATTAGTTTTAACCCTTTAGCGTGACTTGGACCGAATTAACACGCCTCAATAAAAGTCTTTATTACTTTATAGTTTAACTCCTATTTAAATATTTTGATTGCAGTTTTAGATTCGATTGTAGGTATCTTTAAAGCCCTTTGGTTGTTTAAATTACATTTATAAGTAACTAAAATAAATATTTATATCCCAACTGCCTAGGAAGCCAACTAAAAAGATGTAAACAAGAAGAAAATTATGCTGTGCAGTCGGAGGATACATCTGGTTTTGGTCAGCCAGCTCGCGAATATGTATTTATAACTTTTTTTTTATTTATGACTGTTTAATTAACTTTAACACGATGGGTTTGGCAGAAAAAATAGAATTAGCCCCTACAATATGGCACCCAAAAACCGCCATTTTTCTATTTTAAAATGTTAATGTAGCCAGTGACACTCTCAAGGTTAAGACGAATCGATTGACGTAAGATTCATCAAAACCGACAAACGCGTTTGCTCTCTAGAACGCCACATAGGAACAAACATACATAGACTGATAAACACATTACCCTCCTTCGGCAGTCGGGTGAAAAAGAAGCTATTAATATTAGCTAAATATAAAACTGCAAAAAATAAAAACGATTCACTCTCTCTGCACTGTGCAGAGCTATAAAATAGGCCTCGGGTCATTGGCCCTAATCTGTGGCGAGGTCTAAATTAGGCCTTCTTCCCGCGCTTCAGTGTTGTCGGTTATTTTCTGTGGGGTGGTATTCTCGTCACATGGGAGTGTCTTTCCACGGCGTGGCCATAGACAAGGATGATATAAATGCATTCAAATCACCGGCAACCCCGGCTCTCGCTTGTTGATGATTTTTTTTTGCTTCGGACCTGTCAAAGCGCGTTCCGACCGCCTGTCTGCCGGTCGGCGATGGTTATATTTTCGAGTTTATGGTGAATTTAGTGCTGTGGGTGTTAAAATATCATGGAATAATAAGTAACGAAGTGATTTTACTAGCGTGATTGTGTATGTGTCGTGAATTCCAGCAGAAATACGTATTTCAACGAACAAAGTCCTCTATTGTTCCGGCCATGACGACCGTTTTGCCGTAAGTCATTTTTCGACATCTAATTTTGCCTTATTCTTATCAAACTGTCGTTATTTACATTAGTAGGTTAATTAACAACGCCACTAAAGCCACTAATTGAAGTGCTAACGCCGGTTCTTTGAATGAAGTCGAAAACAAAAACAATAACAAACAAAAAATCCACCATTTTTTTTTTAGGCGGTCGGGTCATGTATTTTGAAAAATTTTTTTTTCGAAAAATATGTGTGGGGAGGTTTATTTATTGATTGATTTATGTGAAATAGGGTATTCTTATGTAAATAAAAAAAAAACTTATTGAAATAATTTTTTATTTTTTTATTTCTAACTACATCTGTACAAAAACAGTGCAAAATATTCCCTTTCGCTGACTTTACACAATTTTTGCAAATACAAAACAAATCCAAACATGGAAAATCCATTTGAAATCTGATAGCTTAGTTCATTGACATTACAACAACATAAGTTTGATGTATGGCTCCCATACAAAACTTTCGTGATAAAGCGATAATAGCCGCTCCAGCGGCGTATCATATACGGGCCCGAATGACCCCACACGGATAAGAACTTTTCGCGGTTTCGCGCGCCACAGAATCAGGATTCACGTTTTCAATTTTAATATTGTAGAAACTAAGTGATAACCTGAAAACATTCACCGACATTCACGACAAAACAGGTGGCGCTAGTTGCCGCGTAAACATCAGCTCCGTATTATTTATGTTTTAAAAATAGTCTTTAGAAGTTATTAAGTAATTTAAACAGTTCAACAGTTAAAGTGAACTGCAATAACTAAGTGACAGTGTTATCCAGTGCTAATATATGGATATTAAAAAGCTTTAAGCATTTCAAGTGAACAAGTGCTGACACTTGACAAAGATTTCAATTTTGTCATTGCTGTGATTACTTCATCAAAACAACAAAATAACTAACATTTCATCTCCAAATATAGTGTTTTCTCTAACTATTAACAGTGTAAAGTACCGAAAAGTGATAAAAAAGTTTATCAAAATTTTACAAATTGATAACTGTCAATGGAAAAAATATTCGAATTTTAACGACATACCCGATTTTAAATTTATAAATATAACCAACCGAAGTATAATTTCGTCAACTAAAAGAGTTATCAGCTGGTCTAGTTGGCCAAGAGACTGGTAGGCAACCCATGCGCATAGCGACCGGGAGTTCAAACCCCAGTGACGACAATTTCTTTTCTAAAGTTTTTTAAGGAAATAATTTGAAGATACAATGAATTTCTTCGAAAACATTACGTTTAGAAAAACACGCACACTATCTGAAACAGCGATGTCGTCTGATAATAGTATGAACCATTCAAACCTAGATGGCACCACTAGTAGCTTACCAAACACATCGGTAGATGAAAACTTTACTCAGGTCCAAGAATATAAACAACAAATTGAACAACTGACTTTGCAACTGAACTCTGCACATGAAGAAATCAATAATTTATCTATCGAAAATAGTGAACTTAAAAAAACTTTAAATGATATAATGTCCAAACATGAAATTCTAAAAAAAGCATCAAGAGAGTTAACTATGGAAACTGACAGTCCTTGCAAAAGTCTTAAAATCTCGACCCCACGTAACAAGTCTAAAAAGAAAACAAAGTCAGTCTTAAAAGAAATTCACCCACCAAAAGAAGTAAACAAAGAAAAAATCACATCTTCGCCTCATAGTGATGTAGGGATGCCTGGCACAACTGAAAGCAGTCAATCCTTAAAGATAAATAAATTATGCATTGTCAGTGCTAACAAAACGAATAAAATCTTACCTATTGCTGAAGAAACCTTTAACAACTCACAGATATGTCACTATCTATTTCCAAACAGCGGGATTTTGCAGCTATTTAGTGATTTACATACTAAATTAGTGGATTTTACAAAAAATGACTTCTGTGTCATAATGATCGGAGAAGAGGATTTTCAAAAATCTATGAACTATTTAAACTTAATTTTAGAGATAAGATCATCTTTACAAAAAATTCAACACACAAATATAATTATTTGCTTACCAACATTTAAATTCTTTACATCTTCTGTAATGTTTAATTCCCGTATTGAGATGTTTAGTAATCTACTTTATTTGGACATTCATACGTACAACTATGCTACGCTACTGGACTCTAATCTTAATTTATCCTATGATGCCACTATGTTCTCAACATATACTGGAAGACTTAATAATCATGGTATGAGAAATATAATGAGTAATATACTAATGCTAACTACCACTATCCGAGAAGAATCTTGTATGTATATCGAATCAGAATTTAACCTTAATAATGACCCCATTGTAAACACAAACTCGGATTTTTTTCGTGTCTGATCACATTTATATCATGCACCAAAATATTGCTGGTCTTTTAAATAAATCAGATATATTAACAGTTCACATTCAAGAACTACTGTCCAAACAAATGAACATTGATGTCTTATGTATAACGGAGCATTTTATAATGTCTGGACAAGAGAAACTGTTACGCATTCCAAATTATAAATTAGCAGCATGTTACTCTAGAAATAACATAAAGCGCGGAGGAGCGTGCATATTGATAAAACAAGGGCTTGAATACAAGGAACTACCAGACATAATGAGATACTCTGTAACAGGTATAATTGAGTGTTGTGCCATAAAACTTGTTAAACAAAATGTCATCGTTCTATGTATATATAGACCTCCTAAAATGTGTAACCTAAGCAAATTTTATGAAAATTTAGACAGTATTTTAAAAATTATATGTACTAAAAATGGCTCTAAAATAGTATTGTGTGGTGATTTCAACATGAATACAATGTTGAGAAACAGATTTACATTGGAATTCGAATGCTTTCTCCTGAGCTATAACCTTAAATTAGAAATAAATGTTCCCACCAGGCTTAACAGTAACACTTGTCTAGATAATTTTGCTCACAATTACAGACAAAAATGTAAATGGGAAGTAATAGACTTAGCATTGTCTGATCACACAGCGCAAATTCTAAAAATCAAAGTTAATAAATCACTTCAGATACAATCTTGGCGTAAAAGTACACGAGATATTTCGGGTGAAAATCTACTCAAATTTAAAAACCATCTGCTATCATTAACTTTTTCAGAAGTATATAATAGCGAAGACCCAAACTTAGCATATGATATGTTCTTGGATTTGTTTCTTTTACTATACAATCTGTGCTTCCCCATAAAGTACACAACTGTTAAATTTGGAAAATCAATTAAATGGATATCACGGGGTATTCGTATATGCAGTAAAAGACAGCGCTTTCTACTGTGGCAGCAACGAATAAAACCTACAGAGGAAAATAAACAAAAATTTCGTAATTATTCCAGAAAATTTAAAAAAATCGTCAAATTAACTCAAAAAGCTCAAAACAACCACTTACTTTTAAACTCGAAAAATAAATCAAAGACAGCCTGGCATATAATAAACAACAATAATAATATTAATGAACCAATCTCTAAGATAATTAATCATGATGTCATAATAACTAACCCTAAAGATATAGCTGAATCATTTAATGATTTTTTCGTCGATCAAGTCTCGGATTCACCGAAACCTGCTTCTCATCGTGTAAAGGAAATAGATCATAATCCAAATTCGTTTTTTATGTCCCCAGTTGTACCGCAAGACGTATCAAGGGTGATAAGATCATTGAAAAATAAAAAGAGCTTTGGTTACGACGGCATTTGCACTAAAGTCATAAAATTCGTTTCTAATGTGATTTCTGGTCCTTTAAGTCATATTATTAATGCAAGTATATCTTCCGGGGTATTTCCTAAGAGTCTCAAAACAGTAATTGTGAAACCTCTTCATAAAAAAAACGATAAAGAAAATATGTCAAATTACAGACCCATTGCTCTTATTCCTGTGTTCTCTAAAGTAATAGAAAAAATTATATATGAACAAATTTACAATTTTTTGGCAAAATTTAACCTACTTTGTGACGAACAAAAAGGTTTCCGTAAAGATAAAAACATCAATATGGCTATATTCGATTTATTAAAAACTGTAATGGTGAACGTAGATAATAAAACACCAGTTTGCGCCATTTTCACGGATATGACAAAGGCCTTTGACTACGTAGATCATGAGACACTTATAAACAAACTTCAAGCTTACGGAATTCGAGGAAATGCATTAAATTTAATTAAATCCTATCTTACTGGTCGTATGCAATATACTGAAAGTTCTGATATTTGTTTAAATACAAAACGTGAAATAAAATTCAGATCATCTTATAGAAACATCAAATATGGCGTTCCTCAAGGAAGCGTTCTCGGGCCGCCTTTATTCTTAATTTATATCAACGACCTTCCACTTCAAATAGACCATCCAATCATATTGTTTGCCGACGACAGTACAGCACTAGTTAAATGCACAAGTAAAGAAAACTATGAAAATGATATTAACAACACTCTTAAATCTATAGTAAACTGGCTTAATTACAATAATTTAAAAATAAATATACTAAAAACTAATATCATGCATTTTTACCAACGAATTAATCCCAAAGACTTAAACGTCAATTATGATGGTCATGAGATTGAAAATGTTAAGGTAGCTAAATTTTTGGGAATATTAATTGACAATCAATTAACATGGAAACCTCAAGCTGAATATATTTGTAAAAAGTTAAGTACTTACGCCTATATGTTATACAATCTATCTAAAAAAGTCAATACCAATACAGTCCTTGTTGCTTACCATGGCCTAGTTATTTCTACGTTGAGGTTTGGCATCATATTCTGGGGTAATAGTAGTGAAAGAGAAAGCATTTTCAAAGCCCAAAAACGATGCGTTAGGTCAATTTTTAACTTACAGGTTACGGACAGCTGTGTTCCTATTTTCAAATTACATAAATTACTAACCTTCCCATGTTTGTACATTCTAGAAATAGCCATTTTTGTGAAAAGCAACCCGCATCTGTTTCCATCGTTATGTGAGATACGAAAGAGGACAAATTGTATGAGATCTCAGTATAAAAATTTATTGCACACAGGGAGCTATAACACCACACTGTTAAAGAAAAACGTTATGTGTATGGCGCCAAAGATATACAATAAGTTACCTGAAGTCATAAAAGAACAACCATTTAGAATATTCAAAAAACGACTAACTGACTTATTGTTACAAAAATGTTACTATTCTATATCCGATTTTTTGAATGATGATTTGTGATAGTATATAGGAACATATTTTCGTATTTTTTTCTGAGCTGATAACCTGCAATGTCTTATGTATGAACCGGTGTCTACCCATAAATGTTTGTATGCCGAAAGGCAGAATGTACAAGGACTCTTGAACTTTTGTTAACATCTTATTGTAATACCTACATTCTATACAAATAAAAACTTCTTATTCTTATTCATTATTTTAAAACCATAATGCTCATTTACACAAGCAGAGTTTCTCGCCCAAGGGAGGAACAAACTCTACTATATAGTCAGCTTTAAATCGTAGCATACCATAATTATGTTCAAGCAACAATAAAAGCTGGATAGATATATTGTTGTATACATTTATATTAAACTGAAGGAGATTGGTAACAAGCATTGATTTAGTACTGGCCATTGCAATAATTTGACGCTGTCACTCATCTATAACTGTTTGTCGTAATGTGTATATATTTTTCTTTCTCATAATAATTAAACTGTTAAAACAACGTTTCTTTCTTAATTCCACTGCGCGGATCACTGTATCAGCTACAGAAACATACTCCGACAGGTTATGGAGTCAGCACCGAAAAGAATTTGTGCAACTTTGAGAAGAAAAGTGTAGAAAAATCTCTACAATAATGTCCACAAAAACCTTTGCAACAGGCGATAGCGCGCAGCAATCGTCATCTAGTTCGGGTGGATTACCGTCGATAGAGCGACTAGATGGTAGTTCAAATTATGCAAACTGGAAGTTTGACATGGAGTGCGTGTTAGTTCATGATGAGCTATGGAACTACATCAAGGCCGAACCAAACATAGCAGACGCGAACGCTGTGAAGAAAGATCAAAAGGCTAGAGCGAAGATTTGTCTAATGATCAACAAAAGTTGCAAGGTCCATGTGAAGAGTGCTAAAACGGCAAAACAAGCCTGGGACGCCCTGAGGTCAGCGTATGAAGACAAGGGAATCAATAATAAGTGTAGATTATTATCCCGCCTTGTAAGCATAAAACTAGAGCAGTTTACCTCAGTGCCCGATTACGTGACAGAGGTCATGAATGTAAGCCAACAACTGAACGACCTTGGCAAAGAGATCGATGACGAGTTATTAGCCACCTTGATGCTACAGGGGCTGACGGAAGAGTTCATGCCCATGAAACTAGCCCTTGAGAACACAACAATTACACTTACCACAGACTATGTGAAAACTAAACTGCTTCAGTTGACTACATACCGAAGTAATAGTGAGTCAAACCAGAGTGAAGCAGCCCTTACCTCCAGATCCAAGAGAGTACCAAATAAATCTCGACAGAAGCGTGGACCACCATCTCAGAAGACCACGAAATGCTTCATTTGTGATTCTACGCTGCACAAAGCTAGAGGCTGCCCGGATAATCCCCTCAAGAAGGCGACGGCGCACTCTACGATGCACACAGAAGTGCATACAGCGGTGGACTCTGTGAACGATGGAGCGCTGCACTGTGCCATGGCGACGTCTAGCTCCTCGAGCAGATACGAGTTCATCGTGGATACGGGAGCATCAGATCACATGACGTATAATAAGGAGTGGTTGAGGAACTATGTAAAGCATGATAAGATAGAGATTTCATGTGCGGATGGCGGTAAAGTATATGGTATAGGAAAAGGAGATGTGGTAAGTAAAAATGGAAAGAATGTATGTGTAGCAGGAGCTATGTATGTACCTGACCTGTCAGTGAACTTACTGAGCGTGAGTACATTGGTGAAGAGAGGTAGGATAGTAGTATTTTCAAAGGCTGGATGTGAGATATATGACTCGGATGATTGCGTAGTGAAAGGCAAAGTGACTGTTAGGTGTATGGAAGAGAGAGGTATTTACAAACTTAAACACTATCCACAGTGCACGGCGCCGGCGGTGGCGCTGGCCCTTGGCGTAAACAAAGATGAGTCACTGGAGTTGTGGCATCGCAGGATGGGCCACCTAGGAGTACGCAATCTAAAACTAATGAGAGATAAGTTAGCAAACGGGGTGAGTTTCCCAGATTCTAATAACAAGTTAGAATGCGTTGCTTGTCTATTAGGCAAACAGACTAGGCAGCCCTTTCCAAAGAAGAAGGCTTCTAGAGCCAAGGATGTACTGGAGCTCGTACATTCTGATATCTGTGGACCTATGAGTGTTGAATCGTTTACAGGTTTTAAATACTTTATGACACTCATTGATGATAAAACGCGGAAGACTTTCATGTATGCACTCAGGAGAAAGAGTGAGGCCGTAGAGAAAATTAAAGAGTTTAAGGTTTTCGTAGAGACACAGACCGGCAAGAAACTGAAAGCTATCCGTACAGATAACGGGAAAGAGTATGTCAATCAGGAGATGAAACAATTTACCAAAGAGAATGGTATTGTACACCAACTAACTGTTGAGTATACTCCTCAGATGAACCCATGCGCGGAGAGAGCGAACAGGACAATTTGCGAGAAAAGCAGGAGTATGTTACAGGAAGCAGATTTGGATGAGCGCTTCTGGGCGGAGGCCGTCAGACATGCGGTTTATTTGAAGAATCGCTCACCAACAATCGCTGTCCAAAACATGACGCCAGAAGAAGCCTGGACTGGCAAGAAAACAGATGTAAGCCACATAAAAGTTTTTGGATGTAAGGCGTACATGCATATTCCTGACCAGAAACGCAAGAAATGGGATCCTAAGAGTAAGGAGCTTATTCATGTAGGATATGAAGAGAACATAAAGGCGTATAGACTAGTTGACCCCGTTACACACAATGTGCACAGAGCGCGTGACGTTGTATTCTTTGAAAATACTCCAGCTGGCAACCAAGGCAAGAAATCTCGGCCTTCATTAGTGGTACCAGTAGCGGACGTACTCAGTGGTGAGGCACCACCTGCGCAGCCCAGTACTGGAATAGAACCGCCGCGTCAAGGAGGAGGTGGCGGCAGAGATAGAAGCTCTCTCCAGTCTGAGGATGAGGAGTACACCTCAGCAGACGAGGTAGAAATCTCAGTAGTAGATACTCCTGATACAGCCGTTTCGGAGGAGATTAGAGCAATAGCAAATGAGGAAGCGACTGATCGGAGGTATCCTGTACGAAACAGGACGCCGAGAGAGATTCCGGGTGCAGTTCTGTATCACGTAGACAGTGAGCCTATACATCTAGACGACACTATATCGGTGAAGGACGCACTAACAGGGAAAAATAAAATGCAGTGGCAGAAGGCAATTAGGGAGGAGCTAGACGCCCTTAAGAAGAATAAGACGTGGGAGCTAGTGAAACGGGAATCTGGACAGAATGTGATTGACTCTAAATGGATTCTCAAGATAAAGTCTGAAGCTGGAAATAAACAAAGATACAAGGCAAGACTTGTAGCGAGAGGATTCAAACAGAGAGAAGGAATCGAGTTTTCAGACACCTACTCACCACTGATACGGCACAGCTCGCTACGTTTATGTTTGGCCTTAGCCGCAGAGAAGAAACTGCATATTGATCAAATGGACGTGAAGACTGCTTTCCTGAATGGATACATTAGCGAGAAAGTATTCATGAAGCAACCAGAGGGGTGCGAAGAGAAGGGAAAAGAAGACTATGTTTGTTTATTGAAGAGGTCTTTGTATGGCCTGAAACAGGCGCCACGACAATGGAACGAGAGGTTGGATTCAGCATTGAAGACCATGAAATTCCAACAACTGGGAAATGAACCATGTGTCTATGTTAGGAAAAGCCAACACAGATTAATCATACTGGCTGTGTATGATGATGACATCCTGATATTCTGGAACAACAAGAGTGAACTGTTACAGATAAAGAAAGAACTGATGGATACGTTCGAGATGAGAGATCTCGGCAAAGCGTTACTGTTTTTAGGAATGCGACTTCGACAGTCGGTTGATACGGTTACGTTGGACCAAGAAGGATATTTAGAGAAAGTATTGACAAAGTTCAACATGGAAAACTGCAAAACAGTAGCTACTCCACTGGTTCCTGGATTAAGACTGAGTAAACCAGAAGAAGCAAACTATGAGTCACCTAAAAATATTCCCTACCGCGAGTTGCTAGGTTCGATCATGTACTTAGCAGTATGTACAAGGCCTGACATTGCATATGCCACAAGTTATTTGAGTCAGTTCAATAGTTGTTACGGAGAAGTACACTGGCAAGCAGCTAAGCGAGTGCTGCGGTACTTAAAGGGTACCAAGAGTTTTGGACTTCACTTCAAACGATGTGAGCGAGATCTTGAAGCTTTTGTCGATGCAGATCATGGAGGTGATATCACCGACAGAAAGTCTTATTCGGGATATGTATTTAAATTCGGCTCTGCATCTGTGAATTGGGAAAGCAGAAAACAAACTGTTGTAGCTTTGTCTAGCGCCGAAGCCGAATACATAAGTTTATCCAACGCTGCAAGAGAAGCAACGTTTCTGAGGAGATTTTTTGAAGAGCTTACTGGTCTTCAGAAAACAATTGTGTTCAGCTGTGATAGTCAGTCAGCTATGGCGATAGCTAAAAACTGTTCACACCATAAACAAACTAAACACATTGATCTCAGAGTACACTTTGTCAGAGAAGCCTTACAGAACAACACCATAGATCTGAAGTATGTAGAGACCGAGTCTATGATTGCAGATGTGATGACTAAACCCTTAACGAAAGGGAAGCTTGAGTTCTGTGTAAGAGGTATGGGGATGGGTCCTGTTGCGTGAGTTTGATGTGTAACAGTGAGATTAATGTTAGACGTGCTGGTAGGTTAAGAGGTGCCGGTAACAATGCCTGTTAAGGAGGAGTGAAGGAGATTGGTAACAAGCATTGATTTAGTACTGGCCATTGCAATAATTTGACGCTGTCACTCATCTATAACTGTTTGTCGTAATGTGTATATATTTTTCTTTCTCATAATAATTAAACTGTTAAAACAACGTTTCTTTCTTAATTCCACTGCGCGGATCACTGTATCAGCTACAGAAACATACTCCGACATAAACAGAGTTAAGAAGATGCAAATCATTTGTTGCTTCTATTTTGTATGCCACAGGCATGAAACTGCATCATGTAAAACACCAAGAAAATTGCCTGACGATTATATAAATCTCCACTTTATGTAATCTTCAGGCAATTTTCTTGATATGGTACACGGACTCTTCTAATTTAAAAAGGCGTGCCGCACACCTGTCAACTCTTTTGTACCGTTCAAAAAATCGCTTACTCGATACGAGAAACTCACCTCGTGTAAATGACGTATTCCACATTGGGCACCCGTTTTAAAGGCACCTGAGTTAATGGCACCTGTGGTATTCCACATACGGCACCTATCTTTATTTTTCGCAGTTGCCATTGGTGGAATAACTGTTTTTTTTTTCTTTTTTATAGGTGCCTTATGTGGAATACCACAAGTGCCGTTAAAGCGGGTGCCCAATGTGGAATACGTCGTCTAAATGATCCCTTAACTCATAGTACATGTAGTGTCAGGCCCCATTAGCAATTCTAAGCGCGCCAACAAGACAATTATACGAATTTCTCGTTGAATATGAATGACGTGAATTATTCATGGCGGAAAAATGCAATACCAACATTGCCAACTTTAAAAAAAACTGGGTAGAGAAAGCCGGTTTTTCTGTAGGCTTGAGAAGTTTGAATTTCTTAGAATCGGATATCCTTAAAGCTGGGGTTACATAAATTAAAAGTTAGTTATTATTTAGATTTTTTACTCTTATGAAGATGAATTTGATTATTTACTTTTTCTTGGGTGGCTGGGTAATGTGAGGTTGAACATCGTCTTAAAATCATCGATGTATGTACTCATAAACTAAATTGAAAACTAAACACGAAGTAAATATTGATAGATGATTTATTTGCCGTCAATATTACAAATTCATCAATTAAACTTAACGTTTGGTGAGCCATCATATTATTCATTTTTCTTTCAAATTCGTAGTATTGTTCAATCACTACAAAACCGATCACAAAGGACGTATTTTTTGCTTAGAACCAAAATAGTGCAGAAATGTTATATGAACTTTAATTGTTGCACAGTTTTTCATTAATGCACTGTTTTTTATTTTTTATTTAGATATAAATTTACCACCGAGGTTTAATGATTCACATTAAGTTTAATATAAAATGTATGCATTAGATTAAAAAGATACTGTCTTAAAATAAAAATCGGCTGAATAAAATCGACTTGATGGAAAAAAAAACAAATGGCGCGCATTATGTACCATTGTAAAACTTTGATACTTCTTATTTAGCTTAAAAAAATGAAAAAAAAAATGGAAAAAGACAGCGAAGGCGATATGAAAGAAAGAAAAACAGCTCCAGAAAGTATAAAAACAGCTGCAAATGAAATTGTAAATAACCCTTTGCCGCAAAAGTCGCGGGATAACTTTGTTTTCATTAATTTGAGTTTTTATTTTGAGTAGTTATATTTTATCACGGTAGGTAGATTGGTAGTTAAAATAAAAATAGATTACGTAACTTGCTAAAGTGTTTAATTAAGGCACTCGTGTTAATTTAGTGCCAACCAACATAATACTCGTGCATTAATAACTCACTTTGCACTCGATGCAACCATTTACTATTGTACAAAAAAATCCTTGTTTAACTCAACAAAAAGTTTTGTTACCTAGGTACAGCTTTTCATATTGTTTTTTTGTAATTTCCTTTGTTTAAGATTTTCATTATTGAATATAGTTGCTTGCCATACTCGGGGCGTTTGTTTTCCTACGCTGTAAACATTTTGATAGATAATAAATGCTATACATGAAATAAGACAATATTATTCAATATCTCAGAAACATGACCTTCAAAACTAGGTGTTTGGTTATCCGATGAGTTAATTTAAACGTAACATACGAGAGTGTATGGCGTACATAATGTGCCTCGGCTTCATGATTTATCTCTGGAAAAGTTATAGTGGTATTCCTCCTGAATAGCTCTGTCCCTCTCTCACAGTGGAAATATGATAATTTTGACACGTCGTAGTAAGACCCCCGACATGCTTTCAGTTAAGGTTATTGTTATTCTGATAAGGTGCTCTGATTATAAACATGACTTCAGGCTAAAATGGCGGCAGTGTATCATTCTAACGGCGCTCCTAAACATAATACGTGGTGTGGTGTGACAAAAACGAACAAACAGATAAACAAACGTACTCTACCTCTATAAAACCAGCATCATCATCAGCCTTATAATGTTCCCACTGCTGGGACACAGGCATCCTCTCTGTGAGAGAGGTAATGAGCCACGCGGGCCCAGTGCGGGTTGGTATATGTCACATGTCTTCAATTTTTTGGTTCTAGAACATTCCGGTTTCCTCACGATGTTTTCCTTAACAGTTTTAAGAGCAGTGGTGATGAATACACAAAGTAAAGCGCATGCCTAGGTTGGAACTCACGACCTACGACACGTAAGTCGGGCCGTAACCACTGGGCTAATCATCATATCAGCCGAAAGACGTCCACTGCTGGACATAGGCCTCCCCCAAGCGTCACCACATTGACCGGTCTCGTGCGTCTCGCAACCAGCGGATCCCCGCAACCTTCACCAGGTCATCGGTCCACCTAGTGGGAGGCCTTCTGCCCCATCGGCCATCCGTTCTGCGACCAATGTGCCCTGCCCACTGCCACTTAAGTTTGGCAATTCTTCGGGCTGTGTCGGTAACCCTGGTTCTCTTGCGGATTTCCACATTTCTGATTCGATCACGCAAGGAAACTCTCTCCATTGCCCTTTTTTTTTGGTTGCTGATAAGGCCCATTGTAAGCGACCACGTCTCAGAGCCATATGTCATCACTGGCAACACACACTGGTCATAGACTTTCGTCTTGAGACACTGTGGTAAGTAGCTTTTTTTTTTTGATGGACGTCTCGCAGTTCAATTAGAGTGATTGGCTTTTGCTTAACCGGGCGATGCTATGGAGACTAAACTAGAGCCTCCAGCCAGGCACAAAAAGCTAAATCTAAGCGACCACGCTGAGGGCTTCCCCCTATAGGGTCGAACCTCGGCTCAGGGCGGCGCTGGGGTGACAACTAGTTATTATGATTAAGTAATTCTACCATCCGTTCTGAAAATACCTGCCTGGAGAAGAACGGACAAAAGAGTTAACTAGTTGACAATGTACTTCTTATAGTAAGCGTCCAGTAAGGGTTTCTACCTGCGCAAGTGATGCTAGTTGAACAGAGGGGTCCAAGGGACCCTTTCGTTACATCTGGACAGCAGATGTCTGGTGCTACATCGTGTCCGCGACGTGAAAGTCCCTACTTGCTACACAAATTCCTTTCCTACTAATCGCTGGAACACAAAAATGTACTTCAGCAACTAATTGAAGCAAAACTAATCCGAAAAGCAAAGGAAACGTAATCCCCAAGAGGATTAGATTCTCTCTGTTATCAAAAATGAACAATACCTTTCAAAGGACCGCCAATATTTAGTACTAGTCACTAATCGTCTTAAATAAAATTATATTGCCGTTCCTGTGGCTTAAGAGCGTACTTTAATCTTAATGCAGCTTTTGACAAAACTTCAAAAAGATATGATAAATTAGCAGCGATCACAGAGCATGGCACAAACATGGAAGTGCTCGTAGTAATAACAGCCGCACGGGTAAATTTTTGAGGTTAAGCAATGCTTACCGAGGCCGGTCCCTGGATGAGTGACCTTCCCTAACTTACCGAGACTCCTCCATGCCTCGGCAAGAACGTTAACCCGTTGGTCCAGGCTGTCATTTGCAGACTGTTGACATTCGAGTAGTCAAAGCCGGAAATTCTGACATTAATGACACAATGTCATACTTATATTGTCTTTCACTTTTTTTATTGTCGTATAGTTTTTAAGTTTTGTTTTTTGTTTTTCATTTTTTATATTGTGTGCTCTAATGGCTTGTGACAAATAAATGTATTTTCTTTCTTTTCTTTCTTTCTTTCTTTTAATGTTGCGCAGGAGTATCGTGTACAGTTACTGGGTTGTAAAGGTCAGATATACCTATGGCAGTAGCTCCATGTAAACTACTGATACTCAGCTGAATCCAGTTAAACTGGAAGTTGATCTTAACATAGTTGGGGAAAGATAGGCTGGACATATTGATTGTGACCTGACCTGTCACTGCCGGAAATTGTT
The DNA here is from genome assembly GCA_948252205.1 of Orthosia incerta. Taxonomy (NCBI): domain Eukaryota; kingdom Metazoa; phylum Arthropoda; class Insecta; order Lepidoptera; family Noctuidae; genus Orthosia; species Orthosia incerta. The sequence goes on from OX411760.1 coordinate 7,022,503, forward strand.
AGGGCCATGGTCGGCAGTGAAATGGCATGGGAGGTGGTTGTGAAAGAAGCGGTGGAGCGGGTCAGGGAGGCAGACTCTCTCGCTGACCCGATTTGTCGCAGGAGAGCTGGACGGCGCAGGCGGCGAAACGCCGACTTGATGCCGCCATAATAAGGGTCAGCAGACGATAGATCGGGCACTCTATCGTTCATGCTGCACGGCACCTGGAGTTGTGGTGATGTCCAAGTGCATCCGGACACCGCCAAAGGAGAAGGGGGACTCTCTTCTCCTTCGGCGGAGGCGGGCAAAGAAGAGGGAACCCAAAAGTGAGACACGCTGGATGGGTCGCGAATGTCATGCGTAGCAGTCCTCGCGACCCACTCATCAAGGCGAAAGTAGGTGCACAGGCGGCGTTTTTAGTTGGTGCAAGCCCCACATAACCACGTCGTCTCCCCGGACGGCGCGATATGCGCTACGCATTTTCTTCGCTGAATAAAAAAAAACCGGCCAAGTGCGAGTCGGACTCGCGCACGAACCCCTTCGTGCGCGAGTCCGACTCGCACTTGGCCGGTTTTTTCGAGTCGTGTGGAGGTCAGATAGGCAGTCGCTCCATGTAAAACACTGGTACTTAGCTGAATCCGGTAAGACTATGACTGGACTGGCAAATGGAGTTGCGTCAGTCCCAGCTTCGCGAGGTCCTGGTGACGGAATGGCGGGACAGGCTTTCACGCCCTCACGCCGTCCTCAATATGCGCGAAACAGTAGTCTCGCAGAAGGAGGCTGCGGAGAGGGAGAGGGAGATTTCATCCACTAACCCGATTCGTAGCAGACGCGCCGGGCGTCGGCGGAGGGCGGACAACGCCCTCTTCCGGCCCCCCTAAATGGGTCCTAGGGCGACGGAGACGCAGGCTGGCACTAGCTGGGGGTTGCGGAAGTATCGTTGTGCCCGCGACCCCCAGCGTAGGTGTGAGATGGAACACCGGGGTGGTTTTTAGTCAGTACGAGTCTGACGGACCCCTCCACCCTCCCCAGGGCGGAGGACATCCAATGAGGATTTTCAACCCCGGAAAGAAAAAAAAAAAAGGTGTACCCTAATTTCACCGGTTATGTTCATGTTTCATGTTATTCGGGTAATCTATTCTGTCATAACTGTGGGCATTAAAGATATGTACCGCAACTAAAAAGTGAAAACAAAAACTTATTTACAAAAACATACAACCGCAACATACAGTGGTGGCCCAGTGGTATCGGCCGCGACTTACAGGTTGTAGGTCGTGTGTAAATTATTTTATCATGCTCTCAAAACGGTGAAGGAAAACATCGTGAGGAAACCGGCATGTCCTAGAACCAAAAATCCGAAGATATGTGATATCCACCAACCCGCACTGGGCCTGCGTGGTGGATTACGGCCCATTCCCTCTCACAGATAGGAGGCTGTGTCCCAGCAGTACGCTGATGATTATGATGATGACAACCGCCTACGAAATAAAAACACTACAAAGTAAAAAATATCTGAGTCTATCGCATCATATTGTATACTATGCTTGTATTTTTAGAATAAACAGTGTGACAATTGTAGATAGGCCAATAAATAAATAAATAATCCAAAAATTTATGTTATTTTTCACTTTATAGTATTTTTATTTGGAAGTCAGTTGTATTTTTTTGTAATAACGTTTTGTATGGTAAGTTTTGACAATGCCGTCTCTAGCAGTCGCTCCTGGCATCTCGGAACTCTGTGGTAGCGATGACGCGGCGAGTATAAAGCGATTGTGAAGTAATATTAACGGTCCTCAACGGTTATTAGGTGGGATAAAGTCTGTGTGGTCTTAAGTATGAATAGACTGTCTTTGTGAGGGAACGTGGACTTTGTTTACAGATTCAGGAATTGTTTGGTTTACTTATTATATATATTCAACGACAAGAATGCGTGATTAGTGAAAGCCCCAGTTACTATTTAATTGTTTCTGACAGCATTCTAGGAAAAAGCATCTCCCTATAACTTTCATCTGTTTTGATCCTGGGGTAGTGTGACCATTAGTTCTTTATTTTATCTAGCTCATCCTCCTCCATCATCCTCTGCCTGTGTGGTTAATCACGAGAAAGCTCTGGTTTTCTTGCAATGGCAAGAATATTTACTTTTTAATGTATTATATTATTTTATTTTAATAATTGTGGGGTCTTTGATCCACCATCCATCATCACATCCATCTTTGACCATCTTTTTTTATTTTATTTATCTAAGTTAATTTTTAATCATCGTCTGGCAGTTTGAGTAGTTTATGCGGCCTACCCGAATGTCCTTTCTTTGAATCGTTCGTCGAATCGTGAGTTGAGCTGCACGGTTACTCTACTACACTCAATCTGGCTGGTTCTTTCCTCAAAAGACCATTTCAGACATCAGTCTACATGGTCTTCACATGATTTGTTCCAGTCGGATGCCCTCTATCTGATCCCCTGCTGATCTCACCAAGATTTTGTCTGGAAATTAAAAGAGACTGTGACTTCTGAGTTTGTTTCGGCCTTTCTTCTCAGAGTAGTCAGATAGGAAACGCCGACCTCATAAAGTTTTAAAAAAATATGATCGACATGTAAAAGTGTTTGTACAAACCAACTTACAGAAATAAATCATTTATAATATATGCATACTTAAATATTGCTACAGTTTTACTTGTTAACACTTTTATAGAATGAACAGACCTCTAGGATTCATGCTTAACTATGAAGACGCTTACCTTAATGATGACAGATGAGCATCCATCATTTTATGTAAGAAAAATGATCGGTAAGAGACAGGCAGGTAATCTCACTCTGAGGTAAATAATACCCATGTCACAGCTGAATCCAAAGAAATCTCTTAGAGAAAATCTTTTTCCTCTCATGAAGACATTTCAAGTCCGTTGTAAACGAATCTCAACTTTATCTAGTAGAAAATTAAATCTATTTTATGTTATGGGTGACAAATGTAATGGGTCGCACGTGCGTGCGATTTTTATTGCGTCTTACGACTTTTATGTAAGTTTGGAATTTAATACAAGTTTCTTACTTGAATTTTGATGATGGTCGAACATTGTTTTGCTCCATTCTAATTAGGTAAATGGTTATTACGACTAATCGTACTAAAAGTCTTAATTGCTATGATACCCTCAATATCCGAAAGAGAATCGGTTTAGTTACATTGGTAGGCAGCAGTAACAATTTACATTATCTATAATGACAAATTGATTGTATCATCATCATCATTTAATTCGAAAGACTTCCACAGCTGGATAAAGTCGGGCCGCCCCCAACGGCTGCCACATCGAGCTATCGTCCGTGGACTCCCGCGACCCTTACCAGTAAATTTATCCATCTATCTATTTATTTATTTTTACTAACGACTGGAATGGTAGACTAATTACCTTTGGGGGGTGCTATAAAGCAAGATACACATCTGCACCCTGTGCACCAAGGATACACATATTTTACGCATCAATGCATAAAAGCAATCGACGCGCATTTCAGCAAACATCCCTGATGCGTTACAGAAGCGAGGCAGCCCCATCAGCACCCTGAAGGCATTTTTATACTGAACGCGAAAGGCGCTGTACGATTTTTGCGTAAAATGAACCCACAGGCTACAGGCGTAAAATGAGGTACAGAAGGACCTAAACAGTCTTTTTAACCCCCGCAGAAGCATGTGAAAACCTGCGGGCAATCATATTCGCTCTGGCCGACAGCGCTCTTCGCTCTCTCTCAGTGTCGTTATCGTCCCTGAGGCTAGCGGTCAATACGTGCCCAAGGCACTCAAAGGTCTTAAAGGTTTGTACCCTCGACAAAGATACACCTTTTATTTTAACATGAGGTACCGTTTCTGGGTATTTTCCAGCAGCCCCAAACAGCATAGCGACACTCTTCCGCACATTATACAATAGGCCGTGGGCACTGGCTTAACTTTCACATAGGCTCACCAACTTTGTAAGGCCACAGACTGAGGCACTGAGCAGCACCATGTCATCTGCATAGCTAATGTTGTAACACATATGCCATCAATATAATATCCGACTCTGGTGCTGCTCACTGCTCAGCTCCACAATCAACTGGTCCATGTACAGGTTAAAGATTGTGGGAGAACTTAGAACCCCTGTCTCACACCACACTCCAAACCATATGAACTCGAGTACGCTCCGTCCCATCTAACACTGTTGTTGAGACCCGCTCCTCTCAACACCGTCGCGCGCCAGCGGCAGTGAACGAGGGACGCGGGGCAGTGGGATACAAGCCAGCCGTCAGCGAGCGACAGACCGCCACGACACGACAGTCAGCTGCTGTGCTGCTGCACAACTCCACGCACGGCTGCGCTCGCGCATAATCTTATTTCCTTTGTTTATTTTTTAACCGACCATTGTAATATAATTTCTCTCTGCTTTAATATACCTTTTACTATCTTGTTATACAGTCCACTCTCATTTTATTTCTTGCACCACGACCTATCGTCGCGATCAACTGTTGACCTGGTTCCCGTACCAAAATTTAAAATATTAATTACTTCAGGTGGCAGGTTAGCATCAATAAGCTTCTGTCAAAGAGTGTCTTAGGAAACCAAATCAAAAGCACTCGATAGGTCGAAGAAACAGGCGTACACTGCCGTGCTACGTCTTGTATAACTCCACAGCGTGCTTAAATCCCAAAATCACACATTCAGTGGACAAACCAGGTCGACATCCAAACTGGTTGTCATGCAATTGCACAATCGTAGCCAGTGAGATAGGTCGATAATTATTCATATCCGTCAATAGCCCAGTTTCATTTTTAACTTCGGGCACAACTATCGATCTTAACATCTCCGGGGGGAGGTATGCATGGCTCTCACAAAGATTGTACAAAAAAGGTAACATACGTGGCAACTGAGGGCCCGCATAACGAAGATGCTCGATGCAGAGCCCATCGTGGCCGGGAGACTTGACATAGACTGTATGACAGAAGCAATGTCTTTAGCAGTAACCCTGACTCCCAACTCCCCCATGGGCTCAAAATCCATCACCGCCCGCAACGGACCTAATGACGATTTCACTTCAAATTTATCTTTGAACAGTTCGGCTATTCCCTGTGGATCGCTCACATCGTCGACGCACACAGGCACTCTCGGCTTATGACTAAGTTTACTCGTGTTTTTTCCAGAACCCACGAAAAGCCTTATTCACATGATTGGGCGCCAAAATATCTATCTTAATCTTATTTTCTCGGCCCTGGCACTTTTACTTGGCACAATTTCCTCCTGGAGTACTTAGAAGTTTGTTCTACATCTTCCAGTCAAAATCTCTACATCGACTCACGAAAAAAAACTAAGGCTAGCTACTTACGTGCCTGTAGAAACATGCAATATAGTAAGAATCTGGCTCATATGGTAACGCTACCGTACGAATTCTTAGCAAGAATAATGATGCTTTCTATTTAAAAACTTTTTCTATACAAAATCCATCTATCATCCCTAAAAAAATGATAGTTTTAGTCGATCGTTTACACCGTTTCCTAAGACTTGTCGTTGACAAATAACTGTCTTCCGCTCAACGCTGAGCTGAAAGACAGTCGATATTTCACACGTCTGCGCCTGTACGCACGACAAATTGCTCGGATGAAAGGAGATATAATTTCGACATCGTTCGGAATCGTGACTTGAATATTTTTCACGTTAATGCGCCGTGTTTGGCAGTATATTAGAGGAAACACTCATTATTTAGAGACAAAGTACAGGGTCGCATTTAACGGCAATGGCTGTAAGGACGATTTCAGCTGGCGTAAATAGAAATGATAAATATTTTTAAGGAGATCTATAATTATGATTCATTGCATATCTCCATGCGCAATCACCTATGTACCTAGCCAGGCTAGAATGCTTAAAATATATATTTTATCTTTAGCGACTGCCGATACGGCTTCCGCCGAAATCGGTCTACTGGATATAATAAAAGTGTTCCCCACTTTTATTATGCGTACAGCTAAGGAGTGGCATTCCCTGCCGGAGGCTGTGTTTCCCGATAGCAAGAATCTAGGGGTCTTTAAGTCAAGAGTGAATAGGTTATTTCTAGGCAAGCGTGCTTCACCGTCGACCACATTAATAGATTACCATCAAGTGAGATAGTGGTCAAGCGCGAGCCTATAGACAAAATAAAAATAAAAACTTGAGAGGTGTAAAGGGACACCCGGATGGAACGAAGTTCCTTTAGTATATATAGATATGTGTATACATATATATAAAGATATGTATATTAGAATATACTATATTTATTACATATTTATAGTATATTCTAATCTGTTGTCAGATTAGGCCTATCTCCTCCCGTTGCCGAGATACAATTTTATATCTTAAATTTATGTTTTTTTAATTCCAGCTGATGGCGACAGATGGCGCTAGGTGACGGTTAACAAATGTGGATTTTACAATTTGAATAGTTGTTTCGGTCGTTCGTATATTTTCGATATCACCTAAAAAATGTTTTAAAATAATTTTATGAAAAGGATTTCTAGTAAATGTGAGCGGGTGAGGGGTGAGGGAGGGGGGGAGTGGGGGAGGGGTTTTTTGCACGATTTTATAGACTTTTCATATTGATATTTTAGAATGAGGTAAAAAAAATTGCGGGGGGAAGGAGAACAGTTAAGGGGAAATGAATGACTATTTTATTTTGCTAAATTAAAATTAAGAATTCAGTAAATCTATAGTTTTAGATATTTGAGAATAAAGTTCTTTCAAATCAGATCCACACTCTGGAAAGGGAGGGGGGTTATCCTATCTTGTTCTCCGGCCAGAAGCGACGGGCGGCAGGGGGGCAAATTTTTACTCAGAATTGAGCTAGCTCCAACCGTTGCCGAGATATTGAGGTTTTCAGGTTTTCTGATTTGATCGCCGGTTCGTTATTAGTGGCGGCTCGGGGTCGGTTTTTGAGTAGTGTCGACTCGAGTCGGCCTGTGGTGGAGGGTTACAAAACCCTCCACGCAGACGCACAAGAGTCTGGCGTTATATATGCATATATATACATACACATATATATATATATATACATGTACATGTGTATATATGTGTGTCTCTCGACTTCGTAAACACAACAGCGTATAGGTTAGAACACGCACGAAACACGCGCACGCCGCACGGTTTACAACTATAGCAAAAAGTGCCGTTACAACTTTTCGTGAGATTTTTTTCCGTCTAGCCCCCTTTCGCAACGCGCGATAAGGAACTTCGTTCCAAAAACTAGTTACACAAGTAAAATTTAAAAACCCCCGACACATTTTTATTTCAAGCTACATAATTATCTAGTAGCAGACACGCTTCGGTCGACAATATATTGTACACGTAATTATGACATGATATCTTACAAAAACACCCCGATACAAACAGTAAACCGCCCATAACTTTGAACGGCTGAACCGATTTTCATCAAACCTAGCTAAGAACACTCTCGATAAAAACAGAGTGAATAGGTTACTTCTAGGCAAGCGTGCTCCATCATCGACCACATCATCGCTTACCATCAGGTGAGATGGTGGTCAAGCGCGAGCCTATATAAGATAGAAAAAAAACACCTTTCAAACAAAAAAAAAGCTAAACCAAAATCGGTTCATCCGTTTAGGAGCTATGATGCCACAGACAGATACACAAACACACGTCAAACTTTTTCCGTCGGGGTTTAAAAATGGGAACTTCAATGAAAACTAGGTAGAACCATAGTATTCAAAGATTTTGCTGGATTCATGATGATGCTTGGAAGATCAAGAGAATATTGCTGTTTATGTTTTTATCAGTATACGGACCTTGAGTCTGAGGGGACTTCAGACTCGGGTTGGGCTAAATGTTTTTGCATTTTTCTTCTGGACTTCTTCAGTAGCAGCCTAGATTCTGGACGTGTGCTCGGTTGATGACCATAGACTCGCTCCCAATGACACATAAAAATATTTTGATTTTATTTACATAGATATAAATATATACAGTGTATAAAATACTTAATTAACTAAGACAACAAACATATACACTTAAAACAAAAACTAACTAATCCTAAAAAGACTATTCTAAAATATGGCGTCGAAAAACTCCTCCACATCGTTGACCAAAAGACTGGCAGCATTGCCACTTTGTATGGTAATGCTTATCCTCTGACCAAGGTAAAAGCCAGCCCTTGGGTCACGCGAAATGTCAACTAGGCGTTTGGATAGATCTTTAAACAAAGCGTGAGCATTTGGACCACACGGACCAAGAGTTTCAACCCCTAAAGGCTCGTAAATATAACTATCGATGAGGTAATTGTATTGCTGCCGCTTGAAGTTCTCTGCAACCGAAGAGGCAGCGCCAGCACAGCACAACGAGCTAGGAAGATGGAATGGCGCAATAGTATCGACACAAGTAGCGTCCCACACTTAAGGCCTACCCATCTTGCAAGGAAACAAAGACATCCCGTCCGGTCTATTGCCATCGTCGCGTGCCAGGCCATGGGGTTCTAATACGGCCGGAACGCCGACGGTGACGAGAGCACGTCGGATGATGTCCGGTTACACTAGTCGAAAAATAAACGTAGTCTAGGGATTATTCCACTGTTTGACGATGTACGTTCAAAATAAAAAGTGACATCAATTTGTCTCATCATTATGAATTTTCCGTCTTCTTATGGTATTTATTCGCGCCCAAAAATGCATAAAAATTAGTGTCGAAATGTGGAACTTTCGACGCTCGTAACTTTCAAATATTTTCTTTTTTTACTTTTTTGCTTCCATACAGGGCTAGATAATGATGAGACAAATTGATATCACTTTTTATTTTGAACGTACATTGTCAAACAGTGGAATAATCCCTAGACTACGTTTGTATGGAAGAATTTTCGACTTGTGTACCCTTAAGGTTTCCGTGCCGCGCTATGCGACCCGCACTTCGGCTGCATGACAGGCCGTGGTGACCGAGGCTGTTGACAACTTCGCCACAGTGGCAACGATGAAGAGAACAACAGGGAGCGCTAAGACGTAAGGAAGCAGCGAGACGGCTTTTATTATATACTGGCAAAATATACTCTACTTAACCTCTGACTAACCTTTCAGAGAATATACGTGTTTTGGAGACGAAAAATGCCTCCATTATAGTCATGAAAAATGTTGCGTTTCGTTGCGAACTGGCCGCAAGAATTAATTAAGGTAGAGGCCGATTTAAACTTACCTATCCGTGTCAGATCTTGCCAGAGGCTGCTTTAATTAAAAAAGTGTTCAAGAGAAAAGCGGGTAAAGCAGTTTTTAAATTATCTATGTTTAATTAGTAGTTTGTTAAATTGGAATAACTTAGCTTTAGCGATCGTTGTAAAGTCGACTTTTGTATTTGTTTTATCTCATTGTTTGTTGGTTTTGTACTAACATAAACAGTAGCAATTATGAATAGATACTAATACTATTTATTGGCAAACTTCACAGTCTGCCAATAAATGATAAATATTAACAAATTAAGTTACATAGATTATTTATTTTACCGTAAAATGAGACGAGAATTTGCCTTGAGTCTCCAATAATTAGAAAAATTCAATTCAAATTCCGAATGTTTCATATCTACACTACTACTGTTGAAACAATAGTTATTTATGCTACATATGCGGAAGGTAGGTGATTTCGGATGAGTGGATAAATCGACACGAGTCGGAAATCATCTTACGCACGTGTATCATACAACATTTTACTATGCATTGTGCGAGGAAATAAAAACATATATCTGAACCAAGCAAGAAATTAATAAAATGGCGGGCTTATTCAAAGGCGCTCAGCATATCCACAGATTAACTTTTACTGCGCATGTGCAAATAGCTGTCACGTCGTAACGCAAAAAGCCACGAGCAAAATATTCATTCTGCCAAACATATTTAATGAATATTTAAAATTAATTTATTGATCAAAATCTAAATCCATAGTAATTAAAAACGCCTTGAATGAAGTATTAGTTTTGTTTTACCTTTTATATGAATGATAATCTGTACTTAACTAATTTTTAAAACTTTTCACTAATAATAAAAACTCTATGCGGCGGGCAGTAGCAACAACAACTCGTCGGCTGTGACACAAATTGCCAACGGTGACGTAGTTCAGTCCTACATATATCTTGGCGCTATGATTGCAGGCAATGGCAGTTGCGTGGATGAGGTAAAGCGGCGAATGGCGATGTCTAGAGGGGCAATGGATAAGTTAAGGAAGATATGGAGGAATCGCAGTATAACGAAAGCCACTAAGATCAGGCTCGTCCGTGCGCTTTTTTTCCCCATATTTCTGTACTCGGCTGAAACATGGACACTACGAGAACTGGAACGGAAAAAAATAGATGCTCTAGAAATGTGGTGCTGGAGAAGAATGCTTGGCATTTCTTGGACAGAATTCCGAACTAACGTCTCCATACTCCAAGAAATCGGCATCAAGCAGCGTCTATCAGCAATAGTACAGTCTCTTATACTGCAATTCTTTGGCCATGTCTCAAGGCGGAATAACGACTCCATTGAGCGCCTGGTGGTGCAGGGCATTGGACGGTAACAGGCCACGCGGGAGGTCACCGATGAGGTGGACCGACCAAATTAAATCTGCGATAGGAGGTCCAGTAAATGAATGCGCTAAACTTTCATCTAACAGAGCCAAATGGAGAGAGATCGTGAGGCGAGTGACAAGAACACCAGCGATCGGACAAAATTCATCGTGACCACGACCGCTCTGTCAAGAGCGAAACGAATAAGAAGAAAATGCGGCGGGCTGACGTTGGAGTTAAAAATTAAAAAAGTGCAGAGAAGTAAAAAGCACTAGTAAAAAAAAGTGACACTTTCCGCACAGTTTGGCTGCTTGAAAAACGCTCTTTTCGAGGACATGCATTGTAAAATAAATTTTTCTCAAAAATGGTATGTAATGTTGTCATAACATCTCTAAAAAGTATCCAGAAAGTGAACTCTACCGGAGACTTATTCACAACTGTCCAGTAAGTAAGTATATAATTTACATACTGTACAGTAGTAGTACTATTTTTATTTTTAGTAGTGCTATTACAAACTTTTTATCAAATAGTCTAGCAGAAAATCACTTTCGTTCAACATCCATCAGACATCGAACTATCGGACCGCGAATTCCTATGAAAATTGATAAATAATGTAAAAATAATGACCAAGAGAAGTAATTTAAACTTTCAGTTGATTTTTGATTCATTCTCCAATGAACAATATTTAAAGATAATAAAGCATTACAGACAATTTCGTTTCTGGTCGCTTCGATCAAAATCACTTTTAGACAATTTGACTAACTTTTAAAACATTTAATTTTGTTAATGCTTAATACTATTGAATGTTATTTCATAATAACGCTGAATGGAATGGATTGCTGTTTTAATGTTTCATATGTATTATATTTCATTCTTATTTACTTATCTACTAATATTAAGTGCTACTAACAGGCTATTTCAATCACGCAAGGTAACGCCGTATACTCTGTGGGTAACGCCGAGCATAACCCTCCCCATTGCCGTTATGTGACTTTAAGCCTTCTGATGAGGCCCATTGTGAGCGACCACGTCTGAGTGCCATATTATTATGTCATCACTGGCAACACACACTGGTCATAGACTTTCGTCTTAAGACACTGTGGTAAGATAGAAATGAAAACATCTGCATAAAAACCAGGGTTACTGACATAGCGCGAAGGATTGCCGAACTTATGTGGCAGTGGGCAGGGCACATTGCTCGCAGAACGGATGGTCGATGGGGCCGAATAGTTCTGAAGTGGCGACCGCGAACTGGAAGATGTAGCGTTGGAAGGCATTCCTCTATGTGGAGCGTTGACCTAGTCAGGGCTGCGGCAATCTACTCGATGCGAGACGCACAGAAACGGTCGAGGTGGCGACACTTGGAGTAGGCCTATGTCCAGCTTCGGCTGAAATGATGATTATGATGAAGATAGCAAGCGTGTTTCTGAGTTCGATCTTCGAGTCGCGTAAAGTGTTATTGGATAAAACCCGAGTAGGTATGAATAGGTCATCATCATCATCATCCTTATGTTCCCACTGCTGGGACACAGGCAACCTCTCTGTGAGAGAGGTAATGGGCCTTAATCCACCACGCGGGCCCAGTGCAGGTTGGTGAATTTTTGGTGCTAGGGCTTGCCGGTCCTCGTGATGTTTCCTTCACGGTTTTAAGAGCAGTGGTAATGATATAATTTAGACAAAGTAAAGCGCCTGCCTGGGTTCGAACTCACGATCTACGAAACGTAAGTCGGGCCTGAAGTTGAATAGGTCAGCCATCACATCACATCATCAGCCTATTAATGTTCCCACTTCTGGGACACAGGCCTCCTCTCTATGAGAGGGGATAGCCCGTAATCCACCACGCGGGCCCAGTGCCACGGTTGGTGGATGAAGACAAAGACAAAGATATTTTATTTCAAGTAGGCCACCAAGCGGCACTTTTGAACGTTAGGTACATTAAAATTTACAAGTTATAAAAGTTGATTCTACCGTGCATTCGGAAAGTAGCTTGTTATGGAGAAGAATGCACAAGAAACTCCATACTTACTCTTTTAAAGAAATTGTTTTTTTACAATATTTAGTTACATAAGTACATACATTAATAAATTCACATATGTGAGGAAAATGCACCCAGAATAGCACTACACACTATACTACGTACAGGCATAAAGTAATAAAAGTACTCACACATGTACTGTGCAGTTATATAATAGATGCTAGAAAAGCATTAACATCCGAAGCAGTTAAGTTATGACCAATCTCAACTGACGGCGTCCGTTCACGAACATGACGCATGAATGGCACCACCCAGCTCAACCATAATGAAGGGAACCGGATGATCCAACACACGCGCCACCATCAGAGAGACATTTGAGAGAACATGACACACTCAACTGCCAGGGCACACACAAGTCAACGAACGACACACAGGTACAGTAAATGTTAGATTTACAGTCGGGTACATAGTACTCACACACGTGCCGTGCAGTTATACAATACTAAGGAAATTGAGTTTATACAATACAAATATATTCATTCAGTCTACAGCAGTTCCAACAATACTTCAAAACAATAATGTTCTGCATATCACTTGTTTTTGCGCCCTAGTGGATGTTGAGCAGGAATAGCATTTAGCCAAGCATTTTTATCAGTGATGTAATCCCCCAACTTATAATATGCCAGCCTGCATAGTGTGCGTTTTATACAAGTTTTAAATTTCATCTCGTTCAGCTCAAGAATGTGGGGAGGAATTTTATTGTATCATTTTGTACAGTACCCCATGAAAGATGAAGCTACTTTTGCCAGTCTGAAACCTGGTTGAACTAATTGGTCCCTATTTCTAGTAACGTAATTATGTCTGTTCCCCTTTTTACTAAATTGAGCCCTGGGGTACGTTTAACCCGGACGAATTCACACCGATTATTTGAACTAATTGATGTCTATCATTCAAATAAGATTTAACCAAACTTAACGCTGACTGACCTAGCCCGTGATGCTCAAGTTTCAGAAGTAACGTTTCATGATCAACGCAATCAAACGCCTTCGACAGGTCGCAGAAGATACCTATGGCATCCTGCGACTCTTCCCACGCATTAAAGATGTGTTTTAATAGGGTGACACCAGCGTCAGTTGTACAACGTCCTCTGGTGAAACCATACTGTTTATCATGCAAGATGTTATTCGTATTAAAATGAATGAGCATTTGATTTAGCATTATCTTCTCAAAAACCTTGCTGAATACCGGCAACACAGATACTGGTCTATAATTATTTGTGTCTTTACTGTCCCCGGATTTAAAAAGTGGTATAACCTTACTATATTTCATTAGATCCGTAAAGACTCCTTGATCTACACACAAATTGAAAATCAAAGCCAAGTACGGCGCTATAGTCTGAATAATGGAGGTACAAGCTTTGATGGACATTCCCCACAGATCTTCTGTCGGCTTGATCTTGATTTGCTTAAAAGCTTTTATTACTGTTATGGGGTTTATATGTGAAAAGTTAAATACATTCGGGCAGGCTGAAACGTTCGCGTTTAATAATCCGAAAGCAAGCGAGGGCGAAGAATGACGAAGATGTCACATGTATTCGAATTTTTGGTTCTAGGGCATGCCGGTCCTCGTGATGTTTCCTTCACGGTTTTAAGAGCAGTGGTGATGATATAATTTACACAAAGTAAAGCGCCTGCCTGGGTTCGAACTCACGACCTACAACTTGTAATTCGCGGCCGATACCACTGGGCCACCACTGCTCTCAGCTAGTCTCACTTCAATTCATTTATTAAAATATATTAAACTACCCAACTGTGATATAACTTAACACAACCAGAAACTCTCCGAAGTCGCATTACGAAGGTTGAATGGAGGTTCATTCATTGGAGGATATACAATACACTGAAGGTTCCTTGATCTTGAGAGTCCACGTGTAGAAACACCCCACTTGCTATATTTATACATACATTATAACAAATGTTACAACATTTGTCAGCTTTTAATTAAGAGTAAGATATCCTATCTCATTAATACGGAGATACAGAATAAACGCTACATCTCATATGAGATTTGCGTAGGACGCTTCATTAGTCTAATCAATTTTACGTTGTATTCAAGCGTGGTTATTATTAGCGTAGACCTTCGCTACGCTTCTTGTTACACTGCTACTTCTCCTCGTAGCAGTCGTGGCTTCGTAGCCGTAAAATCATTGCTTCCTAGTGTGTAGTAAAAGATTGAACTATGTACAAACATTTCACATATTCCATAGTCTAGTTTTTAATAAACATACAATCACAATAACAGTGAACTACCCCCGAACTCTGAAGTGTGGAAACTATCATAGTTCGACTGTAAAAAAGGGACAGATGTATACAAGTTATATACATCTATTCCTTACGCACACACAAAATAAACTTACTTTAAGAGCTTATGGTCAGGCAGGTTAGGCAGTTATGTAGTATAACAGGTAAGCCACAAAAAAAATATTGTATGATTGAATTTGAAAAAAATATGGCAGTGCTGTGTTGATTTAAAATTGTTTAGATAGGTGTTCTAGTACTCTTTTGGAAAATATTTATCTACGTACAATTTTAATAAACCGACCGTTAGGTATTTCTGTGACGGCAACTCAGAAAACTGCCACATTTTTTAAACTATTGACAGGCCCGCGTTTAACGCCCATCTCACTTTAAGCGATGATATAGTCGACGATGGACGTACGCTTGTCTAGAAGTAACCTATAATACCAACGAATATGACATTATATGCACGTCTAAAATCGCAAAACCACCTCACGATTAATGTTTACGATATGTTTAATTCTTATAACATCAAGAGGCCTTAAGGCCCTATACTCGGAATTATAATTCGATTCCACATTTGACATTAGCTACTGTCATTTTGTAAAATAATGTGGTAAGTAATATTAGTAATTAGTATATTAGTATTAGTATAGATAAAGTTATCGACGTGGCTGAACACTGGGACATTAGCTACTGTCATTTTGTAAAATAATGTGGTATCATTATTTTACAAAATGACAGTAGCTAATGTCAAATGTGGAATCGAATTATAATTCCGAGTATAGACAAGACGTGACAGTCTACCAGCAAAAGCTTTGCGATAGCGATTGTCAAAAAGGTAAAATTGTAATGGGATTGACAAGCGATATCAAAAATTCACGTGTGCAATCCTAACATTTTGACATTTCGACTATCGCCTTCGCTGACATCGAATGGCATTTGTATAGAGTATCTAGACAAATGACATTGTATCAACGACAACATGGCGATAGCGATTGGAAAAAACTGGCCAAGTGCGAGTCGGACTCGCCCACGAAGGGTTCCGCACCATTATCGCAAAAAACGGCAAAATAATCACGTTTGTTGTATGGAAGCCCCCCTTAATTTGTTTTATTTTAATTTAATAATTATTATTTTTTAAAGTGAATATACAACTAAATATTCTGTGAATATTTCAAGCGTCTACCTGTTGCCGTTATTAATAACGAGCAAAAAACGGCAAAAAAATCACATTTGTTGTATGGAAGCCCCCCTTAATTTGTTTTATTTTAATTTAATAATTATTATTTTTTAAAGTGAATATACAACTAAATATTCTGTGAATATTTCAAGCGTCTACCTGTTGCCGTTATTAATAACGAGCAAAAAACGGCAAAAAAATCACATTTGTTGTATGGGAGCCCACCTTAAATATTAATTTTATTCTGTCTGTATTTGTTGTTATAGCGGCAATAGAAATACATCATCTGTGAAAATTTCAACTGTCTAGCTATGACGGTTCATGAGATACAGCCTGGTGACAGACGGACAGACAGACAGACGGATCGTGAAGTCTCAGTATTAGGGATCCGTACCCTTTGGGTACGGAACCCTAAAAAGCATTGAGATAGGAAAAACAGGAGGCGCCGCGATGTTCTATAAATACATTAGCTTATACAAATATGAAGGAAATACGATACAGAATGTGAAACATCGTTTTGTTGCATTCTTCCTAATGTAGTAATCGTATTTGATAAAAGAGACAACAATATTTCAGTTGTTGCTCATATTGGCAACATTTTTTGTGACGTAGTGACAGTTGTAGGTAAGTGCCATTTCCGCCATATTAGGTGACGAATTTTGTGGTTGTGTTCGTGGTAGTCCTGCTGTCAAATGTTTGTTTAATTTTTGTATTATTGAAATTTGTGAGCGTGTGTGTGTTCCGTGGTTGACACAACGATAGAATCGGCAGCCATTTTAAGCGGCCTTTTTTTGTAGGTATTTCCAGTCCATACTATTTATTATGTCTATGGAAAAAAAAAATGTATTGATATGTCAAACGCTATTGAAATGTCACTTGATCAATCCTTATATCTTGGCATTTCGAATGACACTTTTAGAGATCCTCTTACTAAAAAAAACTTGCACTATCACACTCACGCTCTCTCTTTTGCTCACTCAGTACTAACATACCCATTCGTCAATGCCAAAGGGGAATGCCCATTTTGTAAGGGAACTTGGGCCCCTTTTGAAAAAATGGTTGTATCTTGATGAATTTGGTTGTATATTGTAGAAAAAACACGTTCTATTCATAATTAGAAAACATTTTTTATTTATTTTGCGGGGTTCACGAGAAATAACGATGTTTCTGGTCTTGAAATGAACCCATATTACAATGCAATAAGGTGCATACAAATGTCCAAGTGAAGAAACCTGATCTGTTGTTGTATTATGTACATAAAAAGTAAAGGACACGGATGGAAAAAACATAAATCCTATTATTGGATAATATTGAAATCTCAGACACGATATCTCATAAGGGGCCTGTGTATGGCCAATCTCCTTTATCTATTACACGTATGTCATATCTAGATACAGGCTATCGAGATTAATGATAGATCTGTGTTCGGTCCAGTCATATCATCAATCAACGAATTTAAGTTCGTAATAAACAAAATTGTACCAACAACAAGTTGGTATGGAAAGGTCCACAGAGCACGGAACGCCTCAAGCAGTGGCTAGAGACACCAATGCTAAATAACAGTCGTGGCCGCGTAGTGACGCGCGTTTGTTAATGGCAACACAAAGTCTGTCATACGTTGTTCCTCTTCCTGTGGGCTTGAAGCCAACACGCATTCATGTGAGCTATAGTTAATAAATAATAAAACAAGCAAATTGTATCAATTAACCAGCCTATAAAGACTACAGTCCACTCACAAAACAATCACCAAGAAATTAAGGAACTGAAATCGTATCATGCTTCCAACAGCGTTTGATTTCGCCACTAGAGGCGCCAGTGTAAAGTGAGATTTTCTAAATATCAAAAGTCACTTTTAACGCGTGTTTATTTCTATTTTTTTAAATTGATGTATATTGTCCTTCATTAAAAAAAAAATACAGGGTTGCACAACACTGCGGTATGCTCGATGATATATTAAATCGCATTTCTACTGTATTACAAATTATTGTATTAATTCAAACTTTGTCTGCTGCTGTTATGGCTCCTATGGTTAGATTATTATCACGGGCCATCCATTTCAATTATCTGGTGACACTCACTGACATAATTGGCTTGTATGGAAACTTTTAACAATCCTAACTGTAACAGTGACCGCTGAGGCGTCGCAGTGCTCTGTGGAAAAGGCTGTAATTAAGGATCTAATAGGATTGTAGTTGATTAGGGCTTACAGGGGTTTTAAAATTAGGCTTGTTCGGGCGACGCTCTCAAATATATAAATTGAACTTGTTAAAATAAGAACTGACATTGAAATACACAAGCCCAACCCAAGTTTGGCGGGTCTAGGCGCCAGCCAAACTAATATCTTTCAAGAAAAGCGCAATCTATCAAACTGAAATACCAGAACGACCTCAATGGAACTCCCGTCTTAAAATACAATTTCTCCACTGATAGATCACCACCAGACTCCAGCCAAGTCTAAATGGAAACCATTAAAGTACAGAACAAGTAATAAATATACATTTTTTACACTTCACTCGCTTGTCAACATTTTGTTGTTACGAAATACACTGACAAACGGCAGCGAAACGCAAATTGTTTTAAATTTTGAAGACTTCTGTACCAAGATAAAGGAAAATCCACCTTATGTTAATGGTCTTAGAGATGAAAAGTAATGTCATTTGAATGCGTTTCTATTTAGGAGCATTGAGCCAGTCATGTATGTATCATAAAGTACGTACTCGTACTTACTGATTGCATTGAATCCAGTCCGGACTCAATGCAATCAGTAAGAACGATCGGGACCACGCTTGTCATCACCCTTGTTCGGAGATACAGTAAGCTAGAACTTGTAAGGTAGATCAGTCTTTGTATTATTCAACTTTTTGCGGAATCCATTTTTGTCTGGGTAAGATACAACACAAAAAATCTTCTATTCCACAAAGCTTGGGTTGTATTTCGGTTGTACCAATTATTATTTTTGTGCTCACCAGTTGGCGCCACTGGTGACTGAGGTCCTTAAATATGTACGTATAGCTTTAAAACGTTGTTATTACGCGCACGGAAGCAAAGTTTGAATTAAAATCATTTCTTATACCGTAAATGTGCGATTAAATATAAAATCGAGTGTGTTGCAGTTTCGCACAGTCCCAACATTCACAAAAATAAAAAACAAGTAAATAACTCACGCTAAAAACCAAAAAACTATGATATTTGACATTTTGAAGACCTCAATTTACCCTAGCGCCCCTAGCGGCAAATTCAAACGCGGTAACCCTCATTGCAATGAAACTGAGCCGGAACATGTCATAACATTCACACAAAAGACTCACAATGCGTATCACATATCTATATCGCACACTACGTCTGCTACCAACGTAATTGCATTCTCAAATGTACTCTGAAAAGAACAGTGGTCGCCAAAGAGAAAGCGAGGAAAACTAACTGGATTTGAACTGAAACTAGTCTTACCGTTACAGATTTAAATATTACTCCGAATGCTAAAATTAATACTTAGGTAAAGTCTTTTAAAAAAGTACTTTGTGGATAAAGTCAAGGGTCAAGAGATCTATACTTTAGATTCTATGTCTATGCTATAGATATTTTTTCGGAACAAGTTGGCGCGACCGTTTTTAGGGTTCCGTACCCAAAGGGTAAAAACGGGACCCTATTACTAAGACTCCGCCGTCTGTCTGTCTGTCTGTCACCAGGCTGTATCTCATGAACCGTGATAGCTAGACAGTTGAAATTTTCACAGATGATGTATTTCTGTTGCCGCTATAACAACAAATACTAAAAACAGAATAAAATAAATATTTAAGTGGGGCTCCCATACAACAAACGTGATTTTTTTGCAGTGTTTTGCGATAATGGTACGGAACCCTTCGTGCGCGAGTCCGACTCGCATTTGGCCGGTTTTATTTTGAAAAGGGATATTGCCAGAGCCTCGCTGTGCACGGCAGCATATGACCGCTGTGCATCACTGTGCCACCATCCATCCTGAGGTCAGTCGGTAGATGGACAGAGTCCCCACTCTGGACGCTCGGAACCCCGGAGTCCTAAAATACTACAGCTGGGGCTTCAATGTGTTAGGCGTCGAGACGGTTGCCTCCACGATGCCGTCTACGAATTAGCCTTCTCACCATACAAGGCAGCCTCCGTCTGGGCCATCACGGTCTCACAGAAGGAGGCCATTTCCAGTTTTTACTAGCATAGCCCTGACTACTGATGATAGACACAGATCTCGCCCGATCCTGACGACCAGGATCCGCCGCTCAGAGGCCCCTGCAGTGTACTCCTCGAGCGTATGTTATGCAGAATCCAAGGTAGGTCTTACCTACTAGCCGTTGAGCCCGTCCTAGCTGCTTAAAATATAAAAAGGCCTTATATTACTTTTAAGTTTTACAGTGTTAATTAAGGAAAGGAAATTTATTTAATTGGATTTTATTTCAGAACCTCTGAGGTATAAGTCTCTTCCAAAGAGAGTCAACTTTCTCTGTCTTTCGTTGCTTTCATCCAGCGTGATCCAGCAAAACGTAGGTACCATTTCGTCCGCCCAGCAAATGTATGGTCTTCCTCGTTTACGTTAGCCAGTGGGTCCTACGGACACGGGCAACTCGAACGGTTCAAATAGTCATCTTTTTAGCCTATCTATACCAATATTACAAAGAGAAAAGATTTTTTTGTTTGTTTGTTTGAACCGAATAGGCTCCAAAACTACTGAACCGATTTAAAAATCTCTTTTACATATGAAAGCTGCACAATTCCCGAGTAACATAGGATATAAATTATAAAAAAAAAAATGATCCTTATGAAAATTGCAATAATGTAACCCAAAGTAGCAAAATTTTGCCTATAAAATTCATTATTTGGCGTGCGCTGAGAAAGCTATTGATGATACATAAAAATGATGTACTACATGATTAAAGTGATCATTATTAACAACAAAAAAGGCTGCGAGAGAATATATCTCACTATCATAGTTATATCACAATAGCAGCTTTTGTGTTCTAAAATTTAATTGGTATAAACAAAAGTTGGTTACATTCGTTTGTAGTATTAGTTCTTATTCAAATAAATAGTTTTACAAATTGGTAGGTAGAGTAGGGTACGTAGAGTAGGTGGATAGGTAGGTTAGATGGGGGGGGTAGATAGGTAGGGTAGGGTATCTACCCTACCTATACCTACCACCTACCTATCTAGGTAGGTGGTAGGTAGGTAGATAGCCAGTTGACGGGAGCGGGGGTCATCTATTTTATAAATACCATTCAAAATAACCATTCGCGATAGCGACATTGTCCATTTAATTTTAAGCTTAACTGTCCACCATCGCTTACTCTTCCACTCAGATCATGCTATAAATCCACTCATCCAACCCAAAAATAAATTGCAGTCTATTTTTTATTTTATTATTATTTGGGAAACAAAAAGATGCAATAACAAACATAAGCATACAATTTAGTTCAACACAATCCAGAAACAGTTTCCACAGATTAATATACAAGTAAATTAACCTAAGTGCAACAACAACCAGAAGTTCACACAGTCAATGAAGTCACAATTTAATATTATATTATTGTATAACATTATATTATTTAAATTTATATGCCCAAATATTTCATATGAAAAACCGTAATTGGGTAGAGAAAGGTGAAAAATATCTAAATCTTGATTTTATTTTAATGAGATTATCTCGTTGTACAGACTACATGCTCTTGTTTACATCTACCATCCATTATTTACAAAAAGTGTAAGTCGCATAGGTTTTCCAGATTATCATAAGCCCGAGCTTTGAACTCAGCCCCCTTCATCCTAGATCTATTTTATGAGGTATCCCAGTCTACCGTATTTCACAGCCAGCTCACGTGTGAAGCCGAGGACGGATAAAATAGATTTCTAGTGAATTTATTAAATCTTTTTGATCCTCACTTATGGCCAGTATCAAAGAAGGTAGGGACTGAATAAACCACAGACGAGATATTTGCTTCCGATTGTCCGTAGCAACACTTATCATCTCACTAATAATATTATAAATGCGAAAGTTTGGATGGACGGATGTATGTTTGTTACTTAATCACGCAGAACTGCTGAACGATTCTGGTTGAAATGTGGGACAGAGCTAGATTATAGTCTGGAATTGCACATATGCTAGTTTTCATCTCGGTATAATGTTCCCTTGGGCAATAGACATGAAAAAACACTTTAAGCACTTAAAACACTTTAAGCTAAACTTCATTTGAAATAACATTAGACATGTTTCCAAATCTTTTTACAGTCCGGTCAACCGATTTTGATTTCTATTCCGTAAACATAAGGATGACATAAAAAGCATAAAACTGTTACCAAAACCAACTGTTTACTATAGCTACCATTTGTCGTATCACCAACGTAATAGAAGTCAAAATCGGTTGAGCGGGCTGTAAAATGGGCTAATTTAAACGTCTAATGTTATCGCAAATGGAGTATAGTTTTAAATTAAAATGTAATTCTGACAATTTTATTTCTCGTACGATAATAGGCTTTTTAACAAAAAAATCAAACCGGCTTCCAAAATAAAATACTACAAAGTGAAAAATAACTTTTCTCAAACATGCTTGGAAATTTGAGCATTATTTTGACAGCATTATTTAATTTTTCGAGATAAATCGAAATTGCTTTACTGGCCAAATACATGCTAGCAGCGGCCGGCAAAAGTTGTATGAAAATCCATATCTGTCGTGATAAGCGGCCAAATAAATTACATAGTAAATTCATATCTGTCGTGTAATAAAAAAATGGAACGAGCTTTTACTCCTAAACATGGCAACCAAGGAGGTAGCTTACCAAAGGTTTTATTTAAATCTCGAACTGGATTGAATATAGAAAGCTGTTTATAGAAAAAAAAACACTTTAACAATGGAATAATTATTGTTGTTCGTCATTGATTTCGAAAAGTAATTGTATTTGACAAAATGAGTTCTAGGTGCTACTTAGTTTTAATTTCCGCGCATTATTTGAGAAAAGTACTATACAAGCCTTGGCCACAACTAGGCATTGATGGACTTACGTATGTGTGCCTCGGCTTCGCCTCGGCCCACATTTACACGTTCGTCCATCAATGCCTCTTTAAAAAAAAAAAAAAATAGTCTTTATTTCGGACAAGTAACATCCATATGGGTTACTTTTGCTGGCCGCTGCAGTAATGTACTATTACTCGACTGCCGAAGGAGGGTAATGTGTTTATCAGTCTATGTATGTATGTTTGTTCCTATGTGGCGTTCTAGAGATCAAACGCGTGGGCTGATTTTGGTGATTCTTACGTCAATCGATTCGTCTTAACCTTGCCGACGTAACTTTTTCATCTGCTTATACCGATTATTTTGTGTAAATCGATCGCGTTCGGTTCCGTTCCACGGCGAAAGATAAATCAAAAAATAAATACAGATCACCATCTATATCCGTGGAACGGAACCGAACGCGATTGAGGTACAAAAAATAATCAGTATAATCAGTACAGTACGTCGGCACGGTTTCTTTGTATGGGATGAGACACCACTGACTATGGATAAATTGTTCTCACAAAATAGCACCTGAGGTTCCTCAGACAGTTTCCGGGTATCTCTTATGGACTCCGATTTACTCAACCAGTCAAGGAAAACGCTCTTATAAAGATAACTCGACTTCCAAGCGGCTAAAAATAAAACTAAAAAATTTACCATCTGGTATCTATTGCTGATCGGGAGAAAGAGGGGGGAGTCTTTATATTTAAGGTATAAAATTTTCTTAAATATCTTGAAAACACAGACATCGCCGAGTTACAATTTTATTGTATGTATGATATTATGATGATATGACCATGATATGATGTATAATATAAGTTTTGAAACAGCTCAGGGGGGTGACCATAAGCTCTTAGAGTAAGGTAATTTTGAGATCGCGTAAGTGACAGATGTATACCAGTCATATACATCTTATCTCTCTCTTCTTCGAGAAAGAGGTCAACCGTCGAATCCGACTCGGCTGGGCAGCGTTCGGGCAGTTGCGCGGTATCTTCTCGTCCAACTTACCACAGTGTCTCAAGACGAAAGTCTATGACCAATGTGTGTTGCCAGTGATGACATATGGCTCTGAGACGTGGTCGCTTACAATGGGCCTTATCAGAAAGCTTACAGTCACTCAAAGGGCAATGGAGGGGGCTATGCTCGGCGTTTCCTTGCGTGATCGAATCAGAAATGTGGAGATCCGCAAAGAACCAGGGTTACCGACATAGCCCGAAGAATTGCCAAACTTAAGTGGCAGTGGGCCACTCCAGAAAGGTTCTGGAGTGGCGACCGCGCACCGGAAGGCGTTGCGTTGGAAGGCCTCCCACCAGGTGGACCGATGACCTGGTGAAGGTTGCGGGGATCCGCTGGTTGCGAGACGCACGGGACCGGTCAATATGGAGACGCTTGGGGGAGGCCTATGTCCAGCTGTGGACGTCTTTCGGGTGATATGATGATGATGATGACATCTGTCCCTTACACACACTCAAGATAACCTTACTCTAAGAGCTTGTGGTCACCCCCCAGTTGCTAGAATAATCTCACACAGGTTACATCTCAATCTCTTCTTATTCGATGCCTTCATTTCTGATGTCTTCAGTTATGGAACGCTTTGATGGAGTCAGTGACGATCTGCTTCCACTCCACTCTGTTTTCGGCTCTTGGATTGTTGTAATAAGTCCTTTATAATATTCTTTAGAGCAGCGTTCCTTTTTTCTAGTCGCCGATTTTTTTGTTGTAATGCTTTTATCTTTCGTTTCATAGTAACTCGTAACAACTTATGTTTTCTTAAACCTTTTCTCAATTTGTATTTTGTGGGTGTATCGAATATAGAGTTGTCCGAATCACTAAGTTCAGGGTCTACAGAATTACCTGTAATGGATTTTCCTGGTAGTTGATTACCTTCGAGTAATTTTGAAGGACCAGCTTGATCATCTGAATCAAATGTGTTCATTGAGCCCTCAGAATCACTTGAAAGAATCAAATCCTTGATTAATGGTGGCGTCACACATAAATTCTGTGTCGGTTTTTCAGGTACTACGGTATCTGTAATTAATTTTCCTGGTAGTTGATTAACTATGAATAACTTTAAAGGATCAGCTTGGTCTTCTAAAGCAATTGTGTTCATTAAACCCTCAGCAACACTTGATTCATCCTTAATTAATGGTGGCGACGCGCATAAATTCTGTGTCGGTGTTTCAGGTTCTACAGTGTTCTCTGTTTTGTATTTGCCGGGTAGTTGAAGGAATTCGAGTAAGTTTAATGGATCAGCTTGGTCCTCTGAAGCAATTGTGCTCATTAAACCCTCAGCAACACTTGGTTCTTCCTTGATTATTGTTGGCGACGGTTTTTCAAGTACTACAGTATTATCTGCAATGAATTTTCCTGGTAGTTGATTAACTTTGAGTAAGTTTGAAGGACCAACTCGGTCGTCTGAAGCAGTTGTGTTCGAACCCGCATTATCACTTGATGTTTCCGGTGATGTTGGCAACTTGATTAAATTCTGTGTTGGTTTTGATGTTTTTTTAATCAACCGACGACCTTTTTCGGTAAAGTAATAATCACTCTCTTTAAAATGCAATGAGCATACAACACAAAATTTTGAAGGCAGCCAATCATTATCTTGCCTGTTTTGACGTATAATAGTAACCCATTTATCGCGTAGAACAACATCTGTCGGCAATCTGCAAAAATATAATTCAAAAATTTTGGTGAGATAAAAAGGATTGAGGAGTTATACTAAAAATAATTCAAACGAATTATTCATTATTTTGCAAAATTGTGATAAAATACATAAGCAAAACAAAAGGGACGCGGTCATCAGACACGAGGTTCACAATTTAGCGGCCAATAGAAAATCGCAAAATTGAAAAACTTAGCACTGATTGGTTTGTGTTTGATATGGCTCGTTTTGTAGGTTCAAATCATGAATATAATGTATTTAATTCAAAATAAATAAATAACAAGTTTTAAATAAAAATATATAATATACATAGACATACATTATTTCCTTATATAAATGTACGAATTAATCGATCTTCCTTCCTACCGGCTGAAATTTGACTTTCATAGACATTATAATTTTTTATACAATGCAAACGACCCATATAGTTATTTTTTTTTATTTGTTTGAATTTCATATAAAAATCGGCAATTACTTAACTATCACACAATTGCGCCTAATATTCTCTGATACTTACCTTTTTCTATGATTTTTGGCGTACTATTTAATTCGCACAAAGCTGCGACATTTTTAAAAAAAACATAGTCATATCCTTTTAAGTATTGTCATCGGTCCTCAAAATTTTATATTTAATTTGACGTTATTAAGTGGGTGAAAATCACGTTCAAAGGTTCCGTTACATATAAACATACATGTGAAGCTAATAAAAGCGCGTTAAAATGTCGCTATTTCAAATCAAAAGCAAAATCAAATTTTTATTTCAAATAAACCTTATAGTTAGCACATTCGCAAGCGGACACTCTTTTCCATCAATTACAAGTATTTGGTCACATCATTCTTGTTGGAAAATTACACATATGTGAGAACGATGTAAAAATACGGTGCACGTAAAAGCGTCTAGAGTAAAATAAACAACCTCAAATACAATAATTAATTAAAAATAGGCAGAGGCAACCAAGTTATGACCCATCACGATCAACTGATGGCGCCCTTTCACGAACATGACGCATGGATTGGCACCACTCAGCTCAACCATCATGAAGGGAACCGAATGATCCAACACATGTGCCACCATCAGAGAGACATTTGAGAGAGAATACACACTCGTGTGTGCCAGGGCACGAGTTAACGAAATACACATACGTAAATGGTAGATTTACGGTCGGAACATAGAACTCACACATGTGCTGTGCAGTAATATAATACTAAAAGAAATATAGTTTATGTAATACAAATATAGTCATACAGTCTTCAGCAGGTCCAATAATACTTCAAAACTTTTCAGCCCTTCACTTGTTTTTGCGCCCTAGTGGCTGCGGAGAAGGAGCAGCATTGGGCCAAGCATTTTTATCAGCGATGTATTCCCCTAACTTATAATATGCCTGCCAACGAAGTGTGCGTTTTATACAAGTTTTAAACTTCATCTCATTCAGTTCTAGAATGTGGGGAGGTATTTTATTGTAACATTTTATATAGTACCCCATAGAAGATGATGTTACTTTAGCCAGCCTGAAATCTGGTTGAATTAATTAGTTTCTAACTCTAGCAACATAATTATGTCTGTCACCGTTTTTACTAAAAAGATGTAAATTATTTCTAACATACATGATGTTTTCATAAATATATTGAGAAGGAACCGTCATGATGTTAATGACCTTAAACAGTTCCCTCATAGAATGGCGCCGGTGAAGATTGTACATCGCTCTGATGGCTTGTTTTAGCAGAATAAAAATTGACTCAATGTCTGCAGCCCTTCCCCATAGTAAGATACCGTAACACATTATACTATGAAAATAAATAAAATAGACCAGCCTTGCGGTATCTACATCAGTAAACTGACGAATTTTTCTAACAGCAAAAGTTGCTAGTGAACTGCTAACTTAGCCGCCCTGCAAGTGATATTAAATCAGGACACCATTGTAACCATGAGTCTAGCGTGATCCCCAGAAAAACCGTTTTCATGGACGAATTCTAGCTTCTCCCTGTTTAATATAATGTTACAATCAGTACTTTTGACATTCGGCAAGGCAAATTATACGCATTTATTCTTTTTAGCATTTAATACTTAATTATTAGCTGTGAACCAATTTTAAACCTGTCGTAAGGCGTTATCAACGTTACTCGTACGTTTATTTATCTTAAAAAACAAAGAAGTGTCAGCACATAACGCCATGTTCAGTTTGATTTTCAATAGATGGGGTAAATCGTTAATGTAGACTAAAAATAAGAAAGGACCCAAAATTTAACCCTGGGGTACCCCATTTTCACGGCTATCCCCAACGAAATGACACCGTTTATTTGAACTAATTTGCTGTCTACCATTCAAATAAGATTTCACTAAACTTAACGCTGTTTGGCCTAGCCCATAATGATCAAGTTTCAAAAGTAATGTCTTTTTCAACACACTTGCTCATAAAGTGACTCTAATTTCACCGCAATTAGGCACATAATGATACCTGTTATCAAACTGTGACTTTTTCATTGCTATTATTCACAAGTGAGTTATAGAGTTTTTTTTTTATTTATTGGTTGAGTTGCTTTGTTCTTAAAAAAAGTTTCGATACAAAAAAGATTGTGCTCATTAGTACAAATAAATTAATGTACCTATTGCTTGCTCATTTCATGCAACTTCATATTTAAATAGATAATTTCAACTTGTACGTGCTTAATAAATAAAACTTTCACTCAAACATAAATTTTATTTTCTCTGTAATAAAGAAAAATTTATATTCCCTATTTTGTACGTGGCTAAACCACTATCCACGAAAAGCCAAAAAAAAAGAAACCTCATTATTTTAGTCTATGGCCGATCGCCATTGTTGAATGCGCGCGCATAGGAAAACTGATTAATTTTGCCCGCCATTGCGAAAATATTTTCACAACTCGTTTTTACTGTAGAAAATGTTTTTTTTTTGTATTATTTTCTTCACAAGTGTGTTGAAAAACGTCGTATGATACACGTGTGTATTGATGATTACCGTCCTCGGCTCTCTTAAGACCCTCACCTACGGCTCGGGTCTCAATGGCGCCTCAGCGGTAATCACCAACATTGCACACTTGTACCATAATGTACTATAATTACTTTAATTAGTGTGTGAATAATTAAACACTATATAATACATATTTCAGTTTTGTCTTACATAGATTACAATCTCTAATTAGTAGAGAATATTAGTTTGTTCATGATCCAGGTACCTCGCATTATATTAGGATTTGACGCAGATTCGAAATATAGTACAAAAAAAGAAATTCACGTTTCCAAAAAAAAAAGTTAAATGGTACGCCATAAATTAATAGAAAATAGTCTCCGAGGATATTAGCCACAAATTGTGTAAGTAATCTCCAAATTTTATGACAACTCCACACAAATTTCCAAAAAAAACACACATGAGCCGTTTGCAGGGACGAAAATTTTTTTTTTTTACTTTTAATAAGTCATCCAAGGCTGATCTATGCAAAAAATACGACTTGGGTGAATAAACCAAAAGACGATTTAGGGGGTGTTATAGATTTTTGAAGAAACTTATTGCACAGGGCTTCGTTTTTGATGTAGGGGTTTCGGGGAGTACGAAGAAGAGGTTTTTGAAAATTCTTCCTTTAAGGGGATGAAAAAGGGGATTGAAAGATTGTCTGAAAAATCTTGTCATTCGGCTCGAAACTTGGCACAAATAGTAATTTAAGTAAAGGTAATAATAAAGGACATCTGAGGAGGCTCTCGTTGGGCAGCTGGATCAAGGGCTTGATCCAGAAAGCGGTAATCCTGGACACGGCGCGTATCGTTAGGAGGTTCCTCTCTCAGGAGCCCTGACCACCGGTAGCTTGGACCCTGTTGTCTGACCCGGCCCCACTTAAGTGGTACTTGGACAGAATAATGGTTATCAAATAAATTATATAGGCCTCTCAATAAGAAGGTACTATTGCGTTTAAAAATTAAAACATGTATTTTTTGAGTACCTAAGTTGTTATATTTATATTGCCCTATAAAGAAAATATGTTGCGATTATGTATGGAATAA
Source organism: Orthosia incerta (assembly GCA_948252205.1). NCBI lineage: Eukaryota > Metazoa > Arthropoda > Insecta > Lepidoptera > Noctuidae > Orthosia > Orthosia incerta. The sequence continues at coordinate 7,052,140 of OX411760.1, forward strand.
AATATCCGGCAAATGCCACGGCTCTGATGACAGGCCATTACTCTTTTCATGAAATTTTCGATGCTTTTTTGACAAAGATATCTGTATCTCACTGATAACGCGTTGGGTCTCGACCTTGATTTCAGGCATTGTTTCTGGTATATTCGCATAAATCCGAGATTTCACAAAACCCCAAAGAAAGAAATCGTACGGCGTTAAATCATATGATCGGTGGCCAGTTGACATCTGAATTTCGTGAGAGACTTGGTCTGGAAATCGTTGCTGCAATAAATAGATTGTTTCATGGGCGGTGTGGCAGGTGGCGCCGTTTTGCTGAAACTTCATGTCGTACAGATCCATACCATCCAGTTGAAGCCACAAGAACTCTGCTATCATATTCTTGTAACGGATGCCCTTCATAGTCACTGCAGCTCCTTACCCCGGCCCCAGTTTTCACAATGATAATACGTTCTTCTTTTGTGTACATACCGCTCTATCGACTATCATTAGTAGAGGAGGTCGTTGAATCAATAAACTGGTTTTTTTAACGACTTTTCATTCGTCTACAAAGTAACTGTTAATCATCAATGAAAAAACTGGTTGAAAATATTAGCTGTTAATTTACGTCAACGCATAAAATGCATTAGTTCAAAACTCGTTATTTTACTCAGTTCCAAAAAAAAACCGTTTGAAAATATAAAACTGTTAATTTACGTCAACGGCTCAATGGATTCTTTCTCTGTAATTTTATTCATTTCTGAGAATCAACTTTAATCCATAAAAGATAGCTTGATCTCTGCCACATATGTCAAACTGACGTATACGTTATTGTTAGCCTGTCAAGCGCTATTGTTTTGTTACTGTATTGATACTGACAGCTGTCGCAGAGATCAAGCTATCTTCTATGAAGTATAGTTTGCGAAATGAATACTTCCGAACGATGCCGAATATCGTCGCGTCGTTGCAACGGACCGTAAACGTGGTGGAGCTCACTCGTATCTCGTACGTGTGAGCGAGACAAGGAAGCTCAATTTTGTTAGTAATGTTAAGATTTTTATTTAGTGTAATGTAATAACAAAAAAACAATGTACATCAAAAAAAAATTAAATGTTATTTGATTTGAATGCATATAAAATGAAACGATCTTTTATGTACGCCTGGATACTATTTGTATCCAGCCAGTGCTAAGCCTGAAAAGAGTACGAAGGAAATGTCACTATATTTTATTAATTCTTATTTCTTACGAAAATAATAAATAAATCAATACATTATTTGAAATAAAATTGTCAATGATTGAAAACGTTCGACATAAATTGTTGAACATTCAAAACCTATGATCGTATGTAACTTAATAGCTGTCAAATTTCAGAGTTGCCATATATACGAAAAGAAAATATACAACATTTAATTAGTGCACTCATATTGAGACACCCTATACTAGAATAAAAGTAAAATATAATTCACTTAATGCTTATTATTAATTTATATCTAGCACAGGAAACAAAACTTAATAATGCTTTTTGGAAATGTCTATAGAAGCATAGCGTATTAAAATTTAAAGACATCCATCATTTAAAATATTCTAAATATTGTGATAGGATAATTTAAACGCTTACGAAATGTGATTACTTTGAAATTTATTTTATGGATTCCGTGGGCGCGTGGTGGATATGCCTGTCGCATCCCCGCCGCGTGCCACCGGCTCATTGAATTAAATACGAATAGATTCTGTCCATATTTTGCTGATTTCAAATCAGATAAAAAAGGTGTTTAACAATTAATGGAAATGTGTTCTATTATATAAACTGAACCACTCAAAACAAAAAACTTGTACACGAAAATTTTGTAACCAGTGTGGGTTACAAAATTTTCCTGTATAAGTTATTCGATCTTCCCACGGCCCATCCACATTACCCTAATTCAAGGCTACTTATTACGATGAAAACTGGCAACACCAACCAATTACTGCCAATATTTTGTGTTCCGAGTGAGCCGTAAATTTAAATATAATATTGGTAGATAAATCTAAAATAAAACTATAAAATAAACTATAGTTACCTGTGAAAAGATATTCCATCTTCTTTTTTTTGTTTTTGGGAACAACTTTTGCAATATTTAAAGATACAAGACGGCATTTTTAACATAAAATAAGAGATCACTTGTGACGTGTAAACAATGCGACACGTAGTTTCGTACTAACGCGAGTTTGTATTCGTTTTTGAATTTGTATTTGCATTGGTGGTTCGTCTCTTGTGTTCCGTAGGCGCTTTCTGTTTCTGTTCTCTAATTTGAGGTATTTACTATATTTTTATAAGTGCGAAAGAAGAACGATGTTAAGAAAAACATCGAAAAATATTGGAATTTGGGATGAAGTAACGCAAAATGAAACGCGATAAAGTTTTCCGTTCCATTCCACGGTCCGGTCCAGCCTTAATTTTTTTATTTATCGGATACTAAAATTATACAAAGAAAAATGTGAAAATAAATATTTATTGGCATAAATCATTAATATTTTTGTAATAATAAACGAAAGTTGCAAAACTGATTTAATTATTTTCGACTTTTAATTTTTAACCATCAGATGTGAAAAACGGAACGTATATACATATTTAACAAATAACAACTTCAAACAGAAACGGTTTTGTTTGATGGAAGTTTGTTTTGTTTTCTTGTGTTGTAAATTGAAAATAATATGGCAAATATATTGACCTAATTATGTGCATTGTGTAGTCTAATCAATATTGTGTTTATGGTGATCTATCTGTTGTTCTTGTTTTTTGATATGGTTGTTTAAGTTTACAAAAGGTATGCAAACGTCGTGTCACATTTTTCTTAAAGTTTTCTATTTTAAATTTATTATGTCCTTGCGCCGTTTACAAGGTTTTTGGAAGTTCTGAATTTTCATTTATATAAGAACATGTACGCTTCACTATATTTTGGAAATTTCAACTTCAAAATAGTGTGACAAATTTGCAGTATACTTCTCTTGTGTACGAATTCTGTAGATAAAGAATTGAATCCACCTATTAATACTTAAAACAAATTCAACTCCTTAATTAAGCTTCAAAAATAATTTCAGGTGACGAAAAGCTTTATAAAGATGCCAAAAACGAAAGCTACATCTCCTGCACGTTCCCAAGGTGGTGTAACCACGCCAAAACGCAAGACAACCCGTGGCAGCCGTAGTCTATGCTCCCCAGCCCTGTCCACGGCGTCTGGCAGGCTCACATCACTCATAGACCAGTTCAAAGACAAGAACATGGAGTCATTTGCAGTGTCTCCGTTGAACGGCAGATCTGTTCTGAATGATAATACAGAAATTGAGGAACCAAGACGTGAGTAGAGTGTTTTTTTGGTGTCAATTTTTCTTAGATTTGTGTCAGTAATGAGCATGAGTGTTCTTTATAAAGATAGCCAGTGTGAATAAAATCTTTTATATCAAAATCCAAGTTACTACCTGAGGAAAGCTTCTAGTATCAAATAGCCATATGTGCATTGCTTAGATCCTTTTAGAAAATCGTAAAAACATGATGTGTGGTGACTGCGTGACTCCTTTGATACCATTATATCATTATTTTATACTTTTAGATTGGCCATGTAGTAGTAGGGACTCCCTTTTCCGCACTTAGACTCTCATTTGGTCCGTTGTGCGTGTGGGTACTGGCTAACATAGCCAGCCCAGCTCCGCCCAAAAGCACAGAAGCCGGAGCGACACTTAGATTGGCCATGTAAACTGTTCATTGTTTTTGCCAACATTTATGTTAGGAAATATTAATTTGTTAGTTTCCATGACCACACTGATGTTATTTAATGTTTGAAAGTTATTTTTCATTAAAACTTTGCTGTCAAAAAATAATTACTTGTTATTAAGAAAAACAAATTGTATTAAGAGGCTGTCTCTTCAGTGATTATAAATAGATCTGCATTTGAAAAACTGAAAGAGAACTTTTACAATTAGAGCTAACAGAAGCAGGGACTTGCTTTTCTGCTTTTGGTCTATTGTGTGTGGTGGTTCTGGCTAAGATAGTCAGGATAGTTGTGCCCAAAAGCACAAAAGGGGGATAGGTTGATTTGATCTGACAAACAAATAATTTTTTAGTACCTAGCTACACTCCATTTGAGATAACGTTAGACATTTAAATAATCCCATTTTACAGCCCGTTCAACAGATTTTGACTTCTAATGCATTGGTGATATGACAAATGGCAGCTGTATTAAACAGTTAGTTTTGGTAACAGGTTTATGCTTTTTATGCCATCCTTATATTTACGGGATAGAACTCAAAATCAACATCATCATCATCTTATAATAAGGATAGGCGGTAGTAGCGTGGACTTTGGATTTGGTTGATGGCAATAGGCTTGCTCCCTGGAACTTTATCATAACTGTTGAAATGTGTGTGTACTTATAGGTGCATATTGCATAACCGTTTGGGGAACACAGGTGTCATAATTAGGTTGTGTTTTATACGCTACAAAAAATAATTTTCAGGTAAAAGTTGGTGGAAGAAACTGGATGAGAACTCTCAAGATGTGATGGAAGTGTTAGAAGATAATAAGTTGGAAGTAAACCATCCTACTGAAGACCTCAGTGAAATTGAAGTCTTGAGGTAACTTCTACTTATTAATGTCAATATCATCCCAGCCAGAAAGTTTCCATGCATGCATACTTTCA